>OV743435.1:10927525-13327525 GCA_928269145.1 Agriphila tristella | reverse complement strand
CGTCCAGACTAAAGGTGCGTCCAGATATGTTCTTTTGCCCGTACCGTACCTCCGTTCCGATCAGCGTCGCGATCAAAGAACGCTAGTCTGGACGCATGTTCGGAACAGTACGGAGGTACGCCGTTCCGTTCGCCGAACAGGTACGCCCCGATCCACCTCGAATCTCTCGCTCTTTTGCCCGTACCCGTATCTCTCGCTCTTGAGCGTCGCGAACAAAGAACGCTAGTCTGGACGCATGTTCGGAACGGTGCGGAGGTCGTCTCGATCGCCGACAGGTACGCTCCGATCCATCGCGACTCGGTTTTTCGCCCCGTTCAAAGGAAAAACGGAACGGAGGAACGGTACGGCGCTAGTCTGGACGTGATCGCGGCGACGCCGACGTTCGGAGGTTGTAGTACAGTAGCCCGTAGTACATTTAAATTACGAAAAAGGTTAGGTACCGTTTGCCGTTGTGATATAGTTATTTATTATGAAATTATAGATACTTTAACCCAAGTTTTATAGATCGCAACTCGCCGTAACCTATGTTTGTATATCTCCAAAAATGAGATTTTTTATTTTTCGAGGTTAATCACATGGTTTAGCTATTGTCGTGTTCTACAGCGCTATGTTTGATTGCCACTGATAATAGTTAGACTGTGAAAAGTAGCCATACACAGATTTAAGACCAGATGAAATGGATGGACTTTATCTGGTCTTAAATCTGTGTATGGCTACTTTTCATAGTCTTAATATTATTAGTGGCAATCAAACATAGCGCTGTAGAACACGACAGCTAAACCATGTGAACCTCGAAAAATAAAAAATAATCATTTTAGGAGATATACAAATATAGGTTACGGCGGGTTGCGATCTGTTAAAGTATCTATAATTTTATAATAAATAACTATATCACAACGGCAAACGGTAACCTTTTTCGTAATTTAAATTTACTACGGGCTGCTGTACTATTGGATCGGAACGTTGATACCACTTGAATTCTTCAAACACTTGGCACTATTTCGTTAATTTGTTGTATAATACACTATCCTTATTATGCACCAAACAACTTTTGCACAAAAATAAAAATTTAAGTAGGTAAGTACCTAACATTTTAGATCCTTTACCGTCAAGTTCCCGCCAAAAAGCATTTTTTTTCTGTTTTGGCATAACGTGATTTGCGTATCGCCACTTATGTATTTATGGGCCTACCTACACACATAACGGCGTTGCGGCGCCGCGCGTTGCTTGAGGTGACCATTATTCTGTGATTCGTGAGTATTGATACACGTGACGTGTCTCTGCGCTGAGTCGCAATAAGCGAATAGCTCTTTTGTTATTATGTATGTAGACATTACTCCAAATTAAATAAACGACGACAGAGAGACAGAGAAGACATTGGGTACACCCACTTAATAAAGTTATGAATCCTGATAGAGAGTACTTTTCGCGAAAATAAAAGTATTCCGTCACCCTTTTTTGCTAACAAAAAAATGTTAAGAAAGCTAAAATAAAGACTTTATTTTACTGATTTGACTATCATGGTTACAATTCGATATAATATCAAGATATTATAACAGTACTTTTTTTTTCGGGATGAAAAGTATACCCTATGTTCTTATCTGTAACCCTGACAACGTGTATGCAAAATTTCATGATACTTGGTTCAGTAGTTAAGACAGCAGTTTTGAAGGCGTAACAAACGAACGTACTTTCGCTTATAATATTAGTAAGGATATTTTAAATCATATAAGTTATTATTTTCTCTGTAGGTATGTTACAAAATATCGGCAACTTCATAGACCCATATTTGATTTTGGTGTTTTTGTATTGATTTGTTATTTTTTCATTGATATTTTGTTAGACTTAAATGAAGAAACGTCAAGGTAGTTTATTTTAAAAAGCGGCGGGGCGGTTTTATTGTATCACAGACCATACAACAAGTACTATGGTATGGAGTGTCCGAGGTCGGACTAAAACTGTGGTCAACAAGTATGACGTTAATAAATGACTACACAGTTAATGTACGTTTAGTATCTATAACTGTGTGTCAAGTTAAAACAACTGCAAGAAAACGTTCCTTTTACTGATCAATCATTACAAAGTAATTGTTCCAAACGGTTAAAGTTAACGGCTTTGAACGGTAAAAGTAACCGACCTAACAGTTGAACATACTGATTTTCACAATAACTGAATGAAAAGTTAAAATAAATGTGACGATCAATTAATTTTACTGATCATCCGTTTGAAGGTAACTGTTTTAATGAGTAAAAATAAATGACTAAACAGTTAATGTACGTTTTGTATTTATAACTATGTGTCAAGTTAAAACAACAGCAAGAAAACGTTATTTTTACTGATCAATCATTAGAAAGTAATTGTTCCAAACAGTTAAAGTTTACGGCTTTGAACAGTGAAAGTAACCGAGCTGACAGGTGGAAATACTGATTTTCACTATAACTGAATGACACGTTAAAATAACTGTGACGATCAATTATTTTTACCGATCATCCCTTTGAAGGTAACTGTTTTAATCAGTAAAAATAAATGACTAAACAGTTAATGTACGTTTTGTATCTATAACTGTGTGTCAAGTTAAAACAACTGCAAGAAAACATTCTTTTTACTGATTAATCATTAGAAAGTAATTGTTTTAAACAGTTAATATTAACGGCTTTAAACGTTAAAGTAACGGAGCTAACAGTTAAACATACTGTTTTTCACAATAACTAAATGAAATGTGTATGTGTAAATAGTGCAATGAAGAGCATGAAAAAAGGGAAAGCAGCAGGATATGACAGAATTACTGTTGAAATGCTGAGAGGTGGGAAAGAGCTGGTTGCGTCCTGGCTGTGCCTGATCTTTAATAAATGTTGGAACAGTGGCAAAGTACCGGAAGATTGGCGTAAAGCCGTGGTCGTGCCGCTGTACAAAGGGAAAGGGTCACGGCAGGATGCTAAAAACTACCGCGGGATCAGTCTTCTCAGCATTGTCAGTAAATTGTATGCAAAGGTACTGATTCAAAGAGTGATGCAAAAAACTGATCAGAGTAGGTATTTGGGATGTGCAAGCGGGATTCAGAAAGGGAATGGGATGCACGGATCAGGTCAATTCAGGTCTTCTCCTTGAGGTGCTTAACCGAAAAACACCTGGCTAAGCACAAAAAGGTTTACTGTGCCTTTGTGGACCTGGAGAAGGCCTACGATCGAGTTGACAGGAATGAGCTATGGAAGGTGTTGTCCGAATACGGATTGGAGAGCAGACTGATTCATGCACTTAAATCTCTCTATGAGGATTCCCGTGCATGCGTCAGGATTGACGGCGTATATGTCACCGGCAATGTATGAAACGCAGGCATTGTATACAATGCCTGGCCCTTTTAGGCAATGTATGAAATAGAATGAATATTATTGTCTATTTCACACATTACATTGTATACAATGCCTGCTGGTCCACCGGCAATGTGTAAAATAAAAAGATTTTGATCGAGGGGAGGCTCGAGGGGAGGGCTCGAGGGGGGCTCGAGGGGACTCGGGGGGGAGGGGGGCTCGGGGGGGGGACTCGAGGGCGGCTCGGGATGGGCCAGAGAGGACTCGGGGTGCTAGAGGGGGGCTCGGGGGGGTGCTCGAGGCGGCTCATGGGGGCTCGGGGGGGCTTGAGGGGGTGTCGGGGGGGGCTCGAGGGGGCTCCAGGGGGACTGGAGGGGGGCTCGAGGGGGGCTCGGGGGGGCTCGAGGAGGGCTCGAGGGCGGCTCGGGGTGGGTCAGAGGGGGACTCGGGTGGGCTAGAGGGGGGCTCGGGGGGGCTTGAGGGCGGCTTATTGAGTTTGGAACCGAACCTGCTTTACTCCTGTAGGTCCCGGGTTAGGTTAGAAATTTAAGGCGAGCGCGTAGCGCAGCGGAGCGTGAGCCTTAAATTTCGAGGTTATTTTTTTATAACAGACAACAGAAATAATTGAGTTTGGAACCGAACCTGCTTTACTTCTGTGTCCCGGGTTAGGTTAGAAATTTAAGGCGAGCGCGTAGCGCAGCGGAGCGTGAGCTTTAAATTTCGAGGTTATTTTTTTATTACAGACAACAGAAATAAACTTATTTTACACATTTCCGGTGGACCAGCAGGCATTGTATACAATGCCTAGGCAATGTATAAAATGAATATCATTTCATACATTGCCTGATCGTTTCAGGCATTGTATCAATGCCTAGGCATTGCCCATACAATATATTATTGCACATACAATGCCGGAGAATACACATTGCCGGTAACATATACACTGATTGGTTTGGCATCTCTAGGGGTGTCAGACAGGGATGTGTTGCGTCACCATGGCTCTTTAATCTGTTTTTGGACAGTTGTATGAAAGGTCTGAAAGAACGTGACTGTGGGGTTGTGATGAATGGGACTCAAATCAAGTGCCTCCTCTACGCTGACGACCAAGTTATACTTGCGTCTTCTGCGCAAGAGTTGCAGGAAATGATGTCTGTTATGAATGATGATTTTGTGAGTAAAGGGATGAAAGTGAATGTAACTAAGACTAAAGTGATGGTGTTTGAGAGAGATGAAGAAATGACTGACTGTACGGTAATGTTAGGTGGCGAAAAAGTGGAACAAGCTGTGAGTCTGTATACTTGGGGAGTTTGTTCACAAGGGACGGAAAGAGTGAGGAAGACATAGAAAGACGAGTGAAGAAAGGAAATTCGGTGAGTGGTGCTATACAATCGGTTATGAGTAGCCAAACCGTTTCTGCAAAGGCGCGAATGGCTATTCATAACGGAGTGCTGGTACTGACACTGATGTATGGAAGTGAATCTTGAGTATGGCAAAAGAAGAATGAAAGCAGAATAAATGCGGTAGAGATGCGATCGTTGAGAAAAATATGCTGAGTAAAACTGAGTGATAGAGTGAGCAATGAGGTGATTCGCAAAAAGTGTGGTCTGAAAGATGATATAGTGACAAGAATTGAGAAAGGAATGCTCCGGTGGTTTGGTCACTTAGAGAGGATGAATGAAAGGCGAATCACGAAAGAGATATATTGTGTGAATGTAGAAGGAAGGATTGCACAAGGGCGTCCCAGAAAAACCTACGCGGACCAAATAGAGGTTTTATATAAAAAAGGCTGATGTACGCAGTGACAAAAACCGCAGGGCATGTATGAAAAGATTGATGGATGTGAATGAAGCGAAAGAAGTGTGCAAGGATCGTAGCTGGTGGAGATCCATAGTCTCTGCCTAACCCCATGGGAAACAGGCGTGAGTGTATGTATGTAAATGAAACGTTAAAATAACTGTGAGGAAAAATTAATTTACTGATCATCCGTTTGAAGGTAACTGTTTCAACCAGTAAAAATAAATGACTACACAGTTAATGTACGTTTAGTATCTATAACTGTGTGTCAAGTTAAAACAACTGCAAGAAAACGTTCCTTTTACTGATCAATCATTACAAAGTAATTGTTCCAAACGGTTAAAGTTAACGGCTTTGAACGGTAAAAGTAACCGAGCTAATAGTTGAACATACTGATTTTCACAATAACTGAATGGAAAGTTAAAATAAATGTGACGATCAATTAGTTCTACTGATCATCCGTTTGAAGGTAACTGTTTTAATGAGTAAAAATTAATGACTAAACAGTTAATGTACGTTTTGTATCTATAACTATGTGTCAAATTAAAACAACAGCAAGAAAACGTTATTTATACTGATCAATCATTAGAAAGTAATTGTTCCAAACAGTTAAAGTTTACGGCTTTGAACAGTGAAAGTAACCGAGCTAACAAGCGGAAATACTGATTTTCACTATAACTGAATGACACGTTAAAATAACTGTGACGATCAATTATTTTTACCGATCATCACTTTGAAGGTAACTGTTTATATCAGTAAAAATAAATGACTAAACAGTTAATGTACGTTTTGTATCTATAACTGTGTGTCAAGTTAAAACAAATGCAAGAAAACATTCTTTTTACTGATTAATCATTAGAAAGTAATTGTTTTAAACAGTAATGTTAACGGCTTTAAATGTTAAAGTAACGGAGCTAACAGTTAAACATACTGTTTTCACAATAACTGAATGAAGCGTTAAAATAACTGTTACGAAAAATTATTTTTACTGATCATCCGTTTGAAGGTAACTGTTTCAACCAGTAAAAATAAATGACTACACTGTTAATGTACGTTTAGTATCTATAACTGTGTGTCAAGTTAAAACAACTGCAAGAAAACGTTCCTTTTACTGATCGATCATTACTAAGTAATTGTTCCAAACGGTTAAAGTTAACGGCTTTGAACGGTAAAAGTAACCGAGCCAACAGTTGAACATACAGATTTTCACAATAACTGAATGAAAAGTTAAAATAAATGTGACGATCAATTAATTCTACTGATCGTCCGTTTGAAGGTAACTGTTTTAATGAGTAAAAATAAATGACTAAACAGTTAATGTACGTTTTGTATCTATAACTGTGTGTCAAGTTAAAACAACTGCAAGAAAACCATTGAAATGTGAAGAAAACATTATTTTTACTGAATAATCATTAGAAAGTAATTGTTTTAAACAGTAAATGTTAACGGCTTTAAACGTTAAAGTAACGGAGCTAACAGTTAAACATACTGTTTTCACAATAACTGAATGAAGCGTTAAAATAACTGTGACGAAAAATTAATTTAACTGATCATCCGTTTGAAGGTAACTGTTTCAACCAGTAAAAATAAATGACTACACAGTCAATGTACGTTTAGTATCTATAACTGTGTGTCAAGTTAAAACAATTGCAAGAAAACGTTCCTTTTACTGATCAATCATTACAAAGTAATTGTTCCAAATGGTTTAAGTTAACGGCTTTGAACGGTAAAAGTAACCGAGCTAACAGTTGAACATACTGATTTTCACAATAACTGAATGAAAAGTTGAAACAAATGTGACGATCAATTAATTCTACTGACCATCCGTTTGAAGGTAACTGTTTTAATGAGTAAAAATAAATGACTAAACAGTTAATGTACGTTTTTTATCTATAACTATGTGTCAAGTTAAAACAACAGCAAGAAAACGTTATTTTTACAGATCAATCATTAGAAAGTAATTGTTCCAAACAATTAAAGTTTACGGCTTTGAACAGTGAAAGTAACCGAGCTGACAGGTGGAAATACTGATTTTTACTATAAGTAACTGAATGACACGTTAAAATAACTGTGACGATCAATTATTTTTACCGATCATCCCTTTGAAGGAAACTGTTTTAATCAGTAAAAATAAATGACTAAACAGTTAATGTACGTTTTTATCTATAACTGTGTGTCAAGTTAAAACAACTGCAAGAAAACATTCTTTTTACTGATTAATCATTAGAAAGTAATTGTTTTTTACAGTAAATGTTAACGGCTTTAAACGTTAAAGTAACCGAGCTGACAGGTGGAAATACTGATTTTTACTTTAACTGAAAGACACGTTAAAATAACTGTGACGATCAATTATTTTTAACGATCACCCCTTTGAAGGTAACTGCTTTAATCAGTAAAAATAAATGACTAAACAGTTAATGTACGTTTTGTATCTATAACTGTGTGTCAAATTAAAACAACAGCAAGAAAACGTTATTTTTACTGGTCAATCATTAGAAAGTAATTGTTCCAAACAGTTAAAGTTTACGGCTTTGAACAGTGAAAGTAACCGAGCTGACATGTAGAAATACTGATTTTCACTTTAACTGAATGACACGTTAAAATAACTGTGACGATCAATAATTTTTACCGATCATCCCTTTAAAGGTAACTGTTTTGAATCAGTAAAAATATATGACCAAACAGTTAATGTACGTTTTGTATCTATAACTGTGTGTCAAGTTAAAACTACTGCAAGAAAACGTTCTTTTTACTGATCAATCATTAGAAAGTAATTGTTCCAAACAGTTAAAGTTTACGACTTTGAACAGTAAAAGTAACCGAGCTAACAGGTGGAGATACTGATTTTCAAAATAACTGAATGAAAAGTTAAAATAACTGTGACGATCAATTAATTTTACTGATCATCCGTTTGAAGGTCACTGTTTTAATCAGTAAAAATTAATGACTCAACAGTTAATGTACGTTTTGTATCTATAACTATGTGTCAAGTTAAAACAACAGCAAGAAAACGTTATTTATACTGATCAATCATTAGAAAGTAATTGTTCCGAACAGTTAAAGTTTACGGCTTTGAACAGTGAAAGTAACCGAGCTAACAGGCAGAAATACTGATTTTCACTATAACTGAATGACACGTTAAAATAACTGTGACGATCAATTATTTTTACCGATCATCCCTTTGAAGGTAACTGTTTTAATCAGTAAAAATAAATGACTAAACCGTTAATGTACGTTTTGTATCTATAACTGTGTGTCAAGTTAAAACAAATGCAAGAAAACATTCTTTTTACTGATTAATAATTAGAAAGCAATTGTTTTAAACAGTAAATGTTAACGGCTTTAAAAGTTAAAGTAACGGAGCTAACAGTTAAACATACTGTTTTTCACAATAACTGAATGAAACGTTAAAATAACTGTGACGAGCAATTATTTTTACTGATAATCCGTTTGAAAGTAGCTGTTTTAATCAGTTAAAATAAAGGATTAAACAGTTAATGCACGTTTTGTATCTATAACTACATGTCAAGTTAAAACAACTGCAAGAAAATGTTATTTTTACTGGTCAATCATTAGAAATTATTTTTTTAAACAGTAAAAGTTATTGGCTTTAACAGTAAAACTAACCGAGTTAACAGTTGATTGTTATGGTTTTCACTATAACTGTAAAAAACGTTAAAGTAACTGTGATGATCAATTATCTTTACTGATTATTCGTTTGAAAGTGACTGTTTCAAACAGTTATAGTAAATTTTTAAACAGTATTGTTTTACTGTAACTGTATGACACGTTGAAGTTACTGTAACGAAATGTTGATTTTACTGATCATACATTTATAGGTAACGTTTCAAACAGTAAACGTAACATTTTCGAACAGTTAAAGTAACTGTTGGAACTTTCACAGTGTGAAAACGTTTAAATTACTGTTTATGATACGTTACTATTACTGAATAATGAGTACATTTAACTGTTTAATCAGGTAAAATAACTGTTTACTTCTAACTGTTTGAGAACAGTTACTCCAACCTGGTGAAAACGTTTATTTTTACTGAAATATACGTTAGTTTAACTGTGTAAATTTTAACTGTGCAAAAAAGGCACACAGTTAGAAAACATTTTTTTCAGTGTGGATCGATAAATATATTTTATGGATCGCTATGGTCGAGATCGAGAAGCGCAGGTGAAGGAGATCGAAAGACGCATCGGATTAGGGTGGGCTGCCTTCGGTAAACTCGAGGACGTCTTTTAGTCTAAACTCCCACAGTGCCGAGGCCGAGGTGTACAACCAATGTGTCTTGCCTATCCTAACCTACGGTGCTGAAACTTGGACGCTCACTAAGCAGAATATGCACAAAATTAAGGTAGCACAAAGAGCAATGGAGCGTTCTATGTTAGGTATCTCTCTTATTGACCGTATACCAAACGTCGAAATTCGACAAAAAACGAAGGTCGAAGACGTGGGTAGGCGGATAACGGGGTTAAGATGGAGATGGGCAGGACACTTGGCTAGACGGGATGACGGACGGTGGACCAAGGCAGTTACAGAGTGGTGGCCAAGAGGAGCAACAAGGCCAGTGGGCAGACCACCGCGCACCGGCCCGATGCATGGTCAGGCGATATCGTCAAGTTGACGGGATCTCACTGGATGAGGCTGGCACAGGACCGTGAGGAATGGCGCTATAGAGAAGAGGCCTATACCCAGCAGTGGGTTGATGTGGGCTGAATATGATGATACGATGCTGGTTTACCTTTTTTATGAATGAAGCCATATTAGCCATGTTTGGGAAGGCAATCGTATGCTCTCCAAAAATCACTGACTTAAAATATAGTTATAATATACTAAAAAATAACTACAGTTAGATGCCTTCACCTGCCTTCTAGAAGACCTGCAGAAGCAAAGAACTGCTGAGGCGCGTCGGTACAGCTAGTTCGCGCTTCAATGGCTGCCGTTCTGGGACAGGCGTATAGGCCATATTGTCCAAATCCATATCAATGGATATTCCACTGCGGGTCACTTTGAAGCCAGCTACGGAGATTATGCGACCGCATGGACAAACGTCGATTTGAGCAGCAACCTCTTCCACGACAGACATGAATTATATACGAACTTTTTTATCAGTTATATTCTTCACTTGTCTGTTGTCTGTGAATTTGTCAATAATACGGGATTTTTTTTTGCATATAGTTCAGGAAAAGAAAGCTCAGAAAATGGTATAGAAGGAAATGCGTGGAACACAATTTTTGACTTCGTAACTTTGTTCACATATACTAATAATGTTAATGATTTGGTGTCGCAATATAATTTAAGTAGGAGGCAAGGATGCAAGCGCCATTCGAAGATATTGATGCCAAATGTTATTAACTTACAAGATTTTCCACGTCTCACTTTATCATATTAGCTGATATCTCTGCATGACCCCCTAGTATGACGTCCGAAACACGATACATATCGCGTGATATATGATTTTATCGACACTCAAATGTCAAAATTTATTGTCTTTTGACAGTTAATCGTGATAAATCGCTAATAATCACGTTTCGGTAGTCATGTTAGGGGGGCTGGGCAGTTATCAAATAGAACAGGCTCACTTCAAGCACGTAACCCTCTCTTTTTTTCATTACCTTCAAGTTTTTGGCACTTTTTGGTGGAATTAACTTTAACGAGCCAGTAAAAGTTTTCGTGTAGGTAGGTGATCAGGCCGAACTTTCATAAGAAACCCGCCGATCTCTTCTCTGATATTTGGCTTCCTTTTTAAATAATTGTATGAACAGAACCGATATAACGCCGGTTTCAAAGGAATTCTGTCACATCCTTTGCTTTGAGAAATAGACCTTGATGCTGAATATTCTTCCTTCAGAATCATTCACTGATTCAGAATCATTCGCTGATTCTTGAATAGATAAGAAACCTTCTGGGATCAAAATTGGTGACAACAAAGCCAATTGTATATATGTTACGGCTAATACCCGAATTGCGGCTAAACCTAGTTCTAGCCGGCTAAAACTAGGTGTAGCCGGCGGCTATCGGCTAAAACTAGGTGTAGCCGATTTGTTCGCGGCTAATACTAGGTTTAGCCGTTTTCCTTCGGCTAAAACTAGTTCTAGCCGTCTTTGTGCTGGATAAACCTAGTTGTGGCTAAAACTGAGTGTTGAGTCTTCCTTGCCAACAGAATTCAGTTAAAAGTTGCCTCCATAGAAAGTATCGCTTAGCTGTTATCACTTCTGACGACGTCAAGTTTGTCGTCTTATAAATACATATTAATTTTTCTGAATATCATTATTTACACATTATATAATAATATGTAAATTAGAAAAAATAACGTTTTAAATAAACCTAGGCCAGGTACTTAGTAGTATGTAGATAACAAAAGTCAACTTGGGAATTAGATAGGAAGGTAAGTATGTACCTACTTATACACGGTGTTTGGTAAAAGCCTTATAAAGCCGAATATGGTAGAGATAGGGACCATCAAATTGAACAACTTTTACTATGGGACCAACTCTGAAATCGCGAAAAAAAATCAGCTGTTCCATACATTTTGCTATTTTCGTTATTAATTTTTTTTCGCGATTTCAGAGTTGGTCCCATAGTAAAAGTTGTTCAATTTGATGGTCCCTATCTCTACCATATTCGGCTTTATAAGGCTTTCACCAAACACCTTGTATACCTATCCTGTAGTACAGAACTAGAAATACTATGAATATAGGTTGTTTATCCTTACTTGTCCTATTAAGTAAACATTTTTTTTTCCATTGGCACTTTGTCAAACATACCTACGTCTTTGAAACAAAGGAATCGTTATTTAAAATATGCGTTTCTATTACGAAATCAAATTGTCAATTTTTGTAAGAAGGTAAATGCCTGATCTATATGTGGAAAAAAACTATTTGTTGTATTTTATAAATTATTATTTCAATAAATACAACAAATGGTTTTTCGCATGTGTAAATTAGGTAAACGTACATAATTATTTACCTACTTACTTACGGAATAAAGTTAATTATTAATGACAATTTGATTTTGTAATAGAAACGCATATTTTTAATAACGATACCTTAGTTTAAAAGACTTATGTGTGACAAATTGTCAATGACAAAAACTGTCTACTTAATAGGACAAGTAAGGATAACAAGCAACCTATATTCATAGCATCTGTCTGTTGTAGTTCTGTACCATAGCTAGTACATACCAGCTCAGCTACCTTCCTACCTAACTACGAAGTTGACTTTTGTTATCTACATACTACTAAGTACCTAGCCTAGATTTATTTAAAACGTTAATTCTTCAAATTTACACATTATAAGCACATAGCTTGTAAATAAATATTCAGGATGATTATTATTTATAAGACGACAAACTTAACGTCGTCAGAAGAGATAAGAGCTAAGCGATACTTTCTATAGAGGCAACTTTTAAGTGAATTCTGTTGGCAAGGAAGACTACACCTAGTTTTAGCCACGTAGGGTTGGCTACAACTAGGTTTAGCCAGCACAAAGACGGCTAGAACTAGTTTTAGCCGAAGGAAAACGGCTAAACCTAGTATTAGCCGCGAACAAATCGGCTACACCTAGTTTTAGCCGATAGCCGCCGGCTACACCTAGTTTTAGCCGGCTAGAATTACGTTTAGCCGCACTTCGGGTATTAGCCGTAACATATACATTTGTGTAATAGGGTTGCTACTATCGACATTCTTTAGTCCTAGATTTTTTTTGAGAGAGCTTTTCAATAGTGGTAGTCGCAACCCTTTTACATTAGGATAAACGGTTTTAACTGCTTGAATTACACTCGTAATCACATTTATACTTACAAGGCATTACAAGGTCATTTTTTATTCACCATCCAAATTTTGAGGATGCGTTCAGTCCATGATTCTGATTAACTTTCTCTAAGGAACACATGACCAAACAAATATGTAAAATAAAAATGGACTTTCTATACAAATCAAAGAGATCACGTGATCAATTTAGTATGGGATGACCAAAATTTTGTGGCGAAATCCGACACTTTCACGTTTCTTAGAGAAAGTTGTTTAGTTTCATGGACTGGACCCATCCTTGGGATGATAAGTTCGGAAAGCCCCGATATTTACTGAAAACTGATCCCGCAATACTCTTTCGTAAGTAGGTTGTGTTTTGTTAGGTAATACACTCGACGTCAGAAAAACCGCACCTCTTCGGCACTAAGTTTAGACTTGGCCATCTGCTATTGCTAGCTAACGTTTTATTGTGTAAATGTTTATATCTATTGAAAGTACATTTAATGAGCTTTCTTTTAATAAGTGTTTGATTTATTTAACATTACAGCTACCATAATTAAACGATTAAAGCGTTATTGCTAGCGCCACCACAAAAAGGAAATAAAAGGGGTCAATTCAGGAAATGCGGGTAAATTCGCTAACGAGATGATGGAGAAAACACACTTCAACAGTTCAATTAAAAAAACGAATACCCAAGATGGATACTATTGCCCATGAAGTTATTCAAATATTGCAATAAAATTAGGCAATGTAATGTGCTCGGAAACTCAATCTCAGTAATTGATTCCGTTCGACGAGTACTCCAACGGTTTCTAAAGACTGTTGGCTATGTCCGAAGGGGAAGAAATAATTGCTTTCACTTATCATTAAATTATATGGGATTAAATTAACTTTGAAGAAAAGGTGCGGTTTTTCTGACGCCGAGTGTAGTATATATGAAAATGAACATGAAAAATTATTTATTCAAATAAGCTCACATAATAAGCATTTTAAATCGTCATCTATGTAGGTACTAAGTATGCCAATATAAAATTTCAAATAAAACCTTTAAAAAGTAACAAAATTATACGCTTAGTAATAAAATTTCCTAAAATAAATTAGTAATAATGAGTATATCTCCTTCAAGGATTCAGACATAATTATTAATAACAAGGTCTTAAGAACTTATCCTAGAATATAGGTACATTAAACAAATCGTACAATCTTATATTCTTGAACATTCTAACTAACATGTATCATTGTACTGCGAATCAACATTATGAGGTTGTGTTGTTTGATATTAAGGCTTGCCCCAGACCTACCGGTTCCGTTTCTTTGCTTTGCTGTTCTACCATGGACCGCCGGCCAAGAGGCTCTTTTTCAATCTATCGCATATTTTGACCTGACCACATTGGCAAGATAGCCATTAGTTTGGTGTTATCAAATATCGTCGTCTGGGGTGCGATGAGAAGTTTTAGTTTTCGTTTTAAAAAAAAACTGCTGTTTTATACAAAAAATAATAACGAAATTATCAAAATGTATGAAACAGTTAATTTTTTTTCGCGATTTCAGATTTGGTCCCATAGTAAAAGTTGTTCAGTTTTATTATGATCCCTATCTACCATATTCAGTTTTATAAGGCTTTACCAAACATCTTGTATAAATAAGCGATCGAGTTATTTTTAACGATCGGAGTCCATGTTCAGGGTGGCACATCTCCTAAAAGCTTCCTACTTCGCAATCCAGGCGATAATATTTGATAAAACCAAGCTAATGGCTATCTTGCCAATTTGGTCTAGTCCCAAAATGCGATAGATTGAAAATTACCCTGGTTGGCCGGCGGTCTTTCAAGCAAGGTAGCACAGCAAAGCAAAGAAACGGAACCGGTAGGTCTGGGGCCAGCCTTAGACGCCCCATCTAAAACTCATCACAAACTTAAAAAAAAAAGTAAAAGAAAATGAAATAATGAGAAAAAAATAAGTTTACTCATGCGAGTCTGCTATTACTTTCGATTGATCATCATCAACAACAAATGATGATGTTGCAGCAACGGAAGTTAATGTTGAAGTTCCATTAGCAACAGAAGATAATATTGAAATTACATCAATAACGGTGGCTGATGCCTTGTCTAAGTTATTTGTGGTTTGGTCCGCAGAGATCTTGCCCTTCTCCTTATTTACCCTTACTCTAGGAGCTGATAATAATAATAATAATATAATAAAAATGTTTATTATTCTCTTTACAAATAATTCTTATGCTAAAAAAAACAACACCAAAAGTTTAAAAAACACTTATTTGTAAGGAGACTGGCACCATAAACTAGGCCGAGGCCTGTAAGATACGATACCAGGATCTCCACCCTCGAAAACAATATTTGGTAACGATAAATACTTATCAATTTATTTAACATTATTTGTAAGAGTAACAAAATTATGATGTTAAGCCGTCTTTAATACCTTCTGTACGTGTGTATAAAAATGTAGGTAGGTATAAAAAGTGGGTAGCATGCAAGATGTGTTAACTATTTAAAGGTTATAATATTTTTAAACTGCAGTGGTTTGTTAAAATAATGTGTTAAATTTGATACACGAAGATAATACAATAGTTAGTAATAGTTAATTAAGTAGTAGTTCAGTATTATCATAAGAGAGTTGAAGCAAATAATCTCTGACCTTGTTTTTTACTTCACGGTAACAGTTATTAACAATATTTAGTTCTTTATTTATATAATTATACAATCGACATCCTATATACAAGAAAAATCTATGCCCGAAGCTTGAGTTAACCTGAGTTGTACTGAAAACTTGATGAAACCTCCGGGTGATAGGTTTTGATTTGTCCGGTAATGGACAAATTCGATGTTGCCGAAGTATTGTGCCAAGAATGTAAAGCTGTCTAACCGACAAAACCTTACAAAACCTTATGATGTCTTCAGTGTTACGCCTGTTAGCATTTTTTTAATATTTTTGAAAAAAAAAACACATTCCGTAATTGTAAATGTGGGGTCGCTTTCTCTAACTATTGAATAGATAAAATCGATAATATGTTCGTAAGCTTTGAAGGGCGTTTTTAAAAAAAAGTTGTACACGTGACGTACCGGAATTAATTTTCTACTAAAGACAAGTTGTTTTTTCTTATTTCATTTGATGAAATAAGAAAAACTATAGAACGAAATAAGAAAAAAAACCGGCCAAGTGCGAGTCGGACTCGCGCACGATGGGTTCCGTACCAAAAAACGGAAAAAAAACACGTATGTTGTATAGGAGCCCTCCTTAATATACCTAGTTGGTTACTAAGTTCTGTAACTATGGAAAACATGAATAATACTAAATTTACAAATAATGCTACAATGAATTATATACCAAATGAAAGCACAAATATTTAAGATTATCATGTATTAAAATTATTCGAAATGACCGCCTCTGGCATGAATACACGCCTTTAGACGACGAGGCCAGTCATCGATGGCAGCACGAACTACCACTATATCCAATTCTGCGACTGCCTTGAGAATAGCGCGCTTAAGAGAGTCGAGATTCATGTGGGGCTTAGCACATGCTTTCTCCTCAATAAGTTGCCATATGACATAATCCAGAGGATTTAAGTCTGGGCTGGAGGATGGCCATTCTTCCTGCGCGATAAAATCAATTTTGTTAGCCCGAAACCATGCTTGTGTAGATTTTGCTTTGTGCGCAGGGGCAGAGTCCTGCTGGAAGACCCATGGCTGGTTTTGAAATAAAGTGTGGCTTAAGGGTTTGACAACAGGTTCCAGAACGGTATCTTGATAGACTCTAGCGCCAGTTTTCACACCTTTTTCACAGAAATGAACCTTACTTAGCCCTGAATAGGACACCCCCAGCCAAATCATCACTGATGAGGGGTGGTGACCTCGTTGGACCCTCGGAGCAATCATGCTGGCTTCTTTACTATTCTTAGCGTATACTCTATCATTTTGACGGTTAAAATTTTCTTCGACTGTGAAGATTTTTTCATCAGTAAACAAGATTTTTCGATGGCCGTTTTGTGCGTACCGCTTTAGTAGAGCGCGACTTCGTGCTAACCTCATAGCCTTCAATCGTGCGTTTAGCAGATGGCCCTTTCGTCTACGGTAAGCGTGAAGCCCAAGGTCATCATTGATCATTTTTTTAAGGGAACTTCTCTTCACAGTCATCTGTATTGCCAATAACTTTTGCTTCCGGACGGGATTTCTCGTGATTCTCGCCTTCACTGCCTTGATCACAGCTGGTGTCCGAACGGTGCGTGGTCTTCCTGATCTTTTTCGGTCATCGACGGTCAAGGTATTACTGTACCTATGGATAGTGCGATAAATAAATTGCTTGTTGATTTTCAACTTTTGTAGCAACTTGAAAATCATATTCGGTGGCTGCCCACATTTGTGCAGAGCAATTACAGCGACACGATTCTCCTTCAACCCCCATTCCATGGTGAAATAAACAAAATATGATATACGTGTGGTATGGAATTATAGCTTATAAAACTGTCAATAATATGTAATTTTTATTTTTTCTTTTCATTTGTCTTAATGGCCAGTAATCGATAAAGAAACTCAGTAACAGAACTTTTGACCAACCTGTGTAGTAATTGTTGTTATAGCGGCAACAGGAATACATCATCTGTGAAAATTTCAACTTCAATACGTTTGTTGTATGGGCCCCCCTTAAATATTTACTTTATTATATTAAGATGAATTATAATTTATAATAATAAATTATATTTTTAGTATTTGTTGTTATAGCGGCAACAGAAATACATCATCTGTGAAAATTTCAACCGTCTAGCTATCACGGTTCATGAGATACAGCCTGGTGACAGACAGACAGACAGACAGACGGACAGCGGAGGCTTAGTAATAGGGTCCCGTTTTTACCCTTTGGGTACGGAACGGAACCCTAAAAACTAGCGAAAATTTCAATTGGAATGGTTTTGGATGCCTTCCAGTTTTTCGATCGGGAAATGTTTGTTCGTGTTTGACATCGTTAGTTGA
Organism: Agriphila tristella; assembly: GCA_928269145.1. Taxonomy (NCBI): domain Eukaryota; kingdom Metazoa; phylum Arthropoda; class Insecta; order Lepidoptera; family Crambidae; genus Agriphila; species Agriphila tristella. Next base: position 13,309,682 of record OV743435.1, on the reverse strand, counting down.
TTGTCAAGATTGACAATAGTTTGACTTAAACTTCTTTTGGACTAGCCTATTGGAAATAGACATTAAATTCGCAAAGCGTGATGTAGTTCTGCATTTTTGGTATATTGTATGGGTCTGTTAGGGTAGCGTGAGTTCAAATTTGCAACTTCGAAAAACCTGTGGAAACTGAGAAAATCGAGAAAAACTAGGGCTTTTTTCACTATCTGCTCTCCAGGGCCAAAACTATGCATTTTTTGCGAACAATGTTTTCTACACTTATAAACTGTATTAAATTACCTACAATTTCAGCCTAATTGCAGCTCTATTGATCACATAGGAGCTAAGCTATTGCACTTCAAAGATGACTAATTTAAAAAAAAAAAATCCGGTTTTACTCACGTATTTCGTTAAATATTGGCAAAACCGCTTCTCTTATAAAGAAAAGTTTCGTTAAATATTTTGTAGTATAATTATTTCGCTTTTATTAGAGCCCATAACAAAGTCTGTGGGACTAGCAGTTCACTTACAATCTCAAAAAAAATAAAAGAAGGTAAAATGGGTTATAGAGACAAAAGACCAAATATACAACGTGTTACAAAAAAAAAACCCTAATGCCGAATATGGTAGATAGGGACTATCAAGCTGAACAACTTTTACTATGAAACCAACTCAGAAAAAAAATCTGCTGTTATCTATAAAAATTAATAACGAAAATACCAAAATGTATGAAACGGCTGATTTTTTTTCGTGATTTCAAAATTGGTCCCATAGTAATAGTTGTTAAGTTTGATGGTCCCTATCTACCATATGCGGCATTAGGGGTTTTTTGTAACACGTTGTATATTTTAGTATTTTTAACCGACTTCAAAAACTTTGAAAAGGAGGAGGTTATCTATTCGTCGCGTATATTTTTTTTTTATATGTATGTACACCGATTACTCGAAGACGGCTGAACCGATTGAAACGATTCAAACGTTATAACATGAGGTTTGTTCCCAAGTTGGTCCCATTTTTTGAAATTTTGAAATCGGTTCAGTAGTTTTCAAGTAATCTTGAAAATACTGTCGTTTTCGTTGCCATTTTATATGAATTGAGACCGACTTTCAACCATTACTTTTTTGTTTATGAACCGATTTAGACAATTCTTTTTTTGTTTGAAAGAAGACACCTTAAGAATGATTCCATATTATTTTCATTGGTATTGGACTTTGGATTTTGAAGATACACGAGGGAACTCCTCAAAATCAAATAGGAACTGTACAGTGATTGAAATATTGGTAGGTTTATTATTGTCAAGGACATTCTGGACTAGATTTGAACTGCGAAGACCCAACGGAACACCTGTGGACATTAAGTTACTCGGGGTTTACCATTGAAAAATGTGAAACATTATACTTAACGTTTTATATTACAAAATCATCGCTTACATACCTACCACAAAAAAGTTTAAAATAAAAAGCTTTTAAAAAAAAGTAAAACCTCCTTCAAAAACCTTAAAAAACAGCTCTATAAAAAGCAAGAAATAATGTTCAAATCGATTAATTAAAACACGTCTATTGAAGTCGGGTGGGGCTTTTAGAATATAAACATCACAATAAGTAAAAAAAATACTTCCAGCTCCACCCGACTTCAATAGACGTGTTTTAATTAATCGATTTGAACATTATTTCTTGCTTTTTATAGAGCTGTTTTTTAAGGTTTTTGAAGGAGGTTTTACTTTTTTTTAAAAGCTTTTTGTCTCTATATAACTCATCTTACCTTCTTTTAGTTTTTTTGCGATTGTAAGTAAACTGCTAGCTTTACAGACTTTGTTTTGAGCTCTAATAAAAGCTAATTAAATTTACTACAAATTATTTTCAGTATCTTTTCTTCATAGGATTAGTGGTTTTCCTATATTTCGCGAAATAAGTTCGCTAAACTAAAACTTGAAAATTGGGTAAATTAGGTAATTATCGAAGAGCCATAGCTTGGCTCCTATGAGGTCGATAGAGCTGCATTTGCGCTTTAAATGTACGTATTTTAATGCAATTAATTAATAAAGAAAACATTGTTCGCAAAAAGTGCATAGTTTTGGCTCTGGAGCGCAAACGTTTCTAAAATTTCGCAGTTTTTCAGAAACTGCTACCTATTTAAGCTTTTATCGTTTTTTCTGCAATGGAGTAACATAGAGCAATTATTTTTACTTCTTTGTATAGCAAGAAATAGTAGCATCTTACTCAAATGAAGCATTTACGAAATTAGCAAGACCTTTTTCAAATATTTTAATTGGATTTTTTGATGAAAATTTCACAAAAACAACATTTGTTCTCTAAAACATTTGCTTTAATTTCCGTATGGATAAAGAATAACACGAGTTTTATTACTGTGCATTGTAGACCCATATCATAACTCTCTAAATATGTCAACAAAAAATAATAATTTGAATAAATAAGATTTTTAAATAAATTTTTGAATGAATGAAAATGGTATTATTAAAAAATATATATTTTGAAATATCTTTAAAACGGTTCACTTTTGCATTACATTATTTTGGGTCAATATTGTTGCAAATGATCTCCACCTTCACCCCTAATATGATTCCGGTCTAATTTCCAATAACTCTGTATACATTGAGTCTTATGCCTCCATAACCCATTTTACCTATTTTGGTTTTTTGAGATTGTGAGTGGACTAAAAAGTCTCAGAGACTTCGTTTTGGGCTTTAATTAAAGCTAACTAAACGTACAACAAAAATTTTTTGTAACTTTTCTTCATAAGACAAGCGCCAATATTTCACGAAATACGTGGGTAAAACCGGAAAATTAAATTTTTTTTTTAATTGGTCATCTTTGAAGTGCAATAACTTAGTTCTTATGGGATTAATAGAGCTAAAATTAGGCTCAAATTGTAGGTAATTTAATACAATTTATAAGTGTAGAAAACATTGTTCGCAAAAAATGCATAGTTTTGGCCCTGGAAACCAGATAGTGAAAAAAGTCCAAGATTTTCTCGATTTTCTCAGTTTCCACAGGTTTTTCGAAGTTGCAAATTTGAATTCAGACTATCCTAACAGACCCATACATCATACCAAAAATGCAGAACTACATCACGCTTTGCTAATTTAGCCTCTTTTTTTGTCTATTTCCAACGGCCTAGACTTTCTACTCGGGAACACAAAAGATTTTTTTGGAGGCTCTTTTTTGCCAAGTGCCACACTTGTCTTTTTGATGTACATGTGGATTTAATGTACCACTTTTGGTGTTTCTTAAAATTAACTTCAACATAGGCAACTGTTGCAACATGCTAGCAAACAGCTTTTGTGACCTTGCCGGCATATAATATAAATATAGCAAAATAAGTAAATTTTGTCATTTCATTATTTACACAAATACCATTGAAGGACACTATCTTAATTTTCATAAGGACTGCGTTTTTCCCCAGTCTTCGTTTTCACATATAGCCATTGTATTAAGCTAAAGCAGGTGGTGGCTTTGAAAAACGCCATCTATGTATGAAAAGCATAAAAGTTGATAAAAAAATGTCATCGTAGGTGACGATAATGTTTTCCTGTTCACACTGATTTCTTATCTTATCTGCAACATTTAATGTTTCGTTTACCACTGTATAAGGTCGGTGAAAGATTTGGGGCAAATAATCAATAATTTATAATTCGCTGTTATCCTTACATAGGTTAGAATTATACCTTGACCACATGGGTGTTTCCTCAGAGATTCTAATCATTGAGAAAATCCAAAGCATATTTATTGTAGCCAAATTTTCAACACCACTTGTGTCTAAGCTTTTGACGTGCTCTAAAGGGGGATAGTGACGTCAAAGCTTTGCTCAATGGTCTGTGGCAAATGTTCAAATCGTTGCTGCCGGCGTCTTTTTTCATACTGCATACTAGCTTCACCTTCTTGCGGTGGTACATAACCACAAGAAACTGGTATGGTACCAACAGTGTCATGAAGTGTATCTTTTTCCGTCCGAGTCTCTACAATGCGATCATAGTTATCGAATGACAAATGAGTGAATTCCAAGTTGCATACGTATTGAAAAAGGTCACACTTTTTCAATGCGTATACCACTTGGAATTCGTTGGTTTCGTTCAACAGCGGTAACTAATTGAATATTCCAACTCATTTAAAATATTAAATAATTTTCTGTTGCTTGTCAAAGTTTTCATGGCCAAACCGAGCTTCAGGTGCATCGCTGGCTTTATTTGACCATTATGTATTATGTAAATTAAGTCATGGCAAACTGAATTTATTTTAGTTTTAGTTTCATCTGTTTTCTTACATCAGTACCTTGCACTAGTAAACTTATGACTCTTATGAGAGAGTAGAGAAGTTCTGAAATATCACATTCTCCTTCGATGACGTCTTCTGTTCGAAAAGGTGCTGGAAGTGGGTCCTTTTTTGACATTCTTACAGATTTTCTGACTTTGAAAGCAATTTTACGCAGGGTTTCTTCTATTTTCTGCTATTCAGATACTGTTTAGTTTTCACTCAATCCACGTTTATATCCTTTTTATGAACAATTTTCTTTATGACACCACACTGAGAAAAAAATATTGCTATTGCAACAAAAAAACTTTGATGCTAGGGAGCCGTCAAAGGTAAATAGTTACAAGAGCAACGTCTTTATTGTCATTTTTTAAATTGCCAATGGAACTAAGTTGCCAATATTGATGTTATAGCAATTAAAAATTGTCATACTATCTAAGTGAAATTGATGCAGTCACAATGCTAAAATTGATCCTATCGCAATACTTGCTTTTGCCTTTGTTCTGATGACAAAGGATTTTGCTAAAATGACAAAAGCAAATTGTCCCTAGATCTACTTTTCTTTAGTTGTACTAGCAATCTTCCTTTGTTACTTTATCAACATCACTGTTGCTGCTCCAACAAAGTCACTTTTGTCGAATATATTTTGCTATATTTTGCTACCCCAGCAAAGTAACATTGCCTGTCTCGATCCCTGCACTTGTTAGTGGTACACCATGGAAAAATTGATACTCCCCGAAGCTTCTGCATATTATTCCAGGGGTATGCGTACCCTGAACGGAGTTCATTGTACATCACATATTTGCATTGCAGCATTTGCAGTTACATGGTGCCAGACAACTCCGGTCAAGATACGCAATATGCATACTCTGTAATAATAAAGGCAGAAGATACGAGGAGTATCAGTTTTTCCATGGTGTACCACTAACAAAGTATAGTGCAGGGATAAAGACAGGCAATGTTACTTTACTGTGATTGCAAAAGGCATAATGACAAAGAAAAATGATTATGAGAAGGTAAAAATGAAAATATATGAATATTCCAATCATAAAACTATTTATTTATGTTTCCACTACAATTAAATAAACGAAAAACTAATATTGTGGGCTAAAAGGTATAAATCGCAACAATGGAATTAGGTGGTAAAAGTTTCAAAGTCCTCCATAGCTAGGCAACTTTTAATGCACTGTTCCAGGTTCTCCGTGGCTAAGCAACTTGTAATGCACTGTTCCAGCCTCCATAGTTGGGCAACTTGTAACGCACTGTTCCAGCCTCCATAGTGGGGCAACTCGTAACGCACTGTTCCAGCCTCGATAGTTGAGCAACTTGTAACGCACTGTTCCAGCCTCCATAGTTGGGCAACTTGTAACGCACTGATCCAGGTCCTGCATAACCAGGCAATTTGTTGTCCTCCATAAGAAGTAGCGAGCGCGGGCCACTCCCTCAGCTTGTGGCTCGAAGGCGGCCACTCGGACGCTTGGTTTGCGCCGAAAATACTCGTCCGCAGCTTGTGGTCTCTTAGTGGCCACGACTAGTGGCTCAATGTGCGGCAGGTTTTTTTGATTATAAAGCACGACCGCACAACACGCGTCTTACTCTGACCAACAACAAGAACAAACTAACTCGATTAATAAATAAATTGCCAGGTAGACAAAACAGGTTGCGATTGCAACAATGTCATTATTGTAATCTTATATAGGCTATTTTGTGCAGATGACTAATTTGTATTTTGTTAGTTAAAAAGGTTGCTTTACTGACAACACTACCTAAACACAGTAACAACTGTTATTTTGATAGATTATACTTTGCTATAGCATCACATTACAACGTTGATAAATTAACAACGTTCCGTTGCTACCCCGTTTAAGTACACATACTTAGTCATAGGATCAATGTTTCTTTTGCTGAAATGACAAAAATTTGTTCAACAATAAAAAAGTTGTAATTGGCACAATGGCCACATAGCTGCAGCAACAATTCACTTACGTGGGGTGACAATAAAATTCTAACAAAGCGTTTATTGTCGCTTTGTTAGACGATTTTTTTCTGAGTGCACCCTGTGAGTTCTCGATCACAATGGAGTCTATAAAGCTTTTTAATATTTTAGCTTGTAAACGTTGGGCATTATAATTTTCATTCGAATGAAAATTTAAAAACGCTCACGTAGTAACTCTCGTCATCAATTTCGTACAAAATAGCCTTAAAGCGCATAAGCCGTTCATTTATATAATTTATACAATATTTTTATTTATATTATTTTTATATTATATTTATACAATATAAATTCTCTTCGGCTTCTATGATTTCCTGTTCGATATACACCTTAAGTGCCTCAAATGCCTCATTGTGCACGTTCCTTGTGTTTCATGTGGTTTTCTGTAATGGGTTTATAGTTTATCGGCGATAATTCTTAAATAGGTGGGTGAACGTGGAGACGTTATGGTGATTAGCCGCTAGGAGGCACTGCATTTATCATGTTGATTCTCATTTATCGTCAGAACAGATTTTTAGAGGTTTTCAGAGCAGATAACGTATGAATTCTTTAAAAAGTTTTAAATAAAAAGTGAGGTTCTTCCAAAATTTTTAATTTTACTTTTTTGTTTTAACACCACCAAAGGGTTTGTTTTCTCATTTACAAGTAAAAAAAAAAGGAACTTACTTTCAAAGAAAATTGACAGTTGACTCATTTATCCTATAACAGAATACAAGAAGAAACATAGCACTTAATAATTAACATTTTTAGAAATGTAGTGTAGCCGCGGCATACGAGGCGACATGAGTTACCATAGTTGACTAATATTTGCCTTATATGTGCAATATGGTGCAATAATGTTGGTACCATAGAGTAAATTGTAACATAGGGGAATAGAGACCTCTCTTATACGTCAAAATTGGTGCTACATAAGTAACGCCATCTATCAGTCATAGTAAGAACTATATTTCTATATGTACGTGTTACTGAATCCACACCCCTATATCCATATTACTATTGGATCCTTTTAGTTTAATATTAAATAAAAAAGGAATAAAACAACAATTCGCATATTAAAGTATTTTTATTTAACAACAAGAACAAGTCATTGTGCACATGTTTGAAATTTGTTTGCACATTTATTTGAATATTTAATATTTTTTAACATGAATAGTAATGAAATCAGAATGTAAATGTAAACAATCATTGTAAAACATAGAAAAAAATTAAATGCGTTCATTTTAGATAGGTAAATAAATACATTTTGATTTTCCACGTTTGAAATAAAAAGTTAGGGGCAGTTTCACAGGTTCCGAATAAGTTACGGATATCAAATTAAGTTACATTTTCAAATTACTAGTTGATGATAGATATATGCTATCAGAAACCTGAGACGGATGGACTATTCAAAATAGCTTTCCCTATAAACAGTTGTAAATTCTAATACATGTTTTTTTCACTCTTTCTAACGTGTGAGTAGAAACAATTGGGAAGAGTGGAAAAAAATCCATGTAAAGTGTGTCCCAGTTAAAGTTATGCTTATGTTCCTTAAGCTCCAAGTATCAAAAAGTTTTGGGCATTGCCTAAAAATTAATGAACAATTATGCAAATAAACCAAAGACATTGACATCACTTTTAAACAAAGATCGGTAATAGCCAAAAGAAGTAGCCGCAGAGCGTCAAGAAAAGCTGAAAAGGGATTAATTTTAGAAAAATCAACTACAAAGTCTTTGATGGAGCAATTTTGATTAAGATTGAAAAATTAGTAAATAGGTATATTTAACGTTAATTTGTATATTAAACTGAATAGCTCTCATTTAATATTATATACAAAAAAAGTCTCTTTATATTTGGGACACCCCAGTAACCCAACGGGATAGCCAATTGGGATATATGGAATAGCCACTGTTAACAATCACGCTTAATGATAAACATATTATAGATAAGAAAACTTAAACATGTCCCGATTATATCTAATCATAAGCATAACAAAAAGTGATGATGATCATAACTTATAATTATAAGACAACACATGAAAAACAGTTATTACCAGCTGTGTTTCAATGTATTATAAAATTATAATCATCTCCACCTTATACGTACTTAAACTACCTAAAGAGTCACTTGTTTTTTCCTTTTGAAACATTTATTACGATATTTTTTTGCCTTTATTTGTAAATTATCATCCTCGTCAACAGCTTTTCTCCCACACAAAATGCGATTTATATTTTTACAATAATTAAATACCAAGCAGCGACTCACAATATCAATTAAATATGTTCTTAATTTATCAATGTGCACTTGGCATTTTAATACCTCGAAATGTACTAATAAAATTATTAAAGTTTTAATAATTTCTTTTAAATTTATGTTATCTAAGTTTTCTTTTAAAATGAAGTTTATTATATCTAACATATTTGATATCAATTTTATGAGCCCACTACTTGGAGTGCAAAGCCACCTTCGACCAGCATACTCTCTGTATTTAATGTATTCAATTTCATCTTTATCAAATAAATTATTGTTGCACTCTGTGCAACTTTTAAAAATATAACTTTTGGCTTTTTTCAAAAAGTAGCCACTCATATACTGTAGTGGTGCAATTTTTTTTGGATCTTTTTCTTTTTCTTCTAAAGACGAAAAATTTATATTAAATATTGATTGAAAATCAAAATTAAATGTGCTGGTCGATGAGGCTTCTGGGTTTTCGCTGGTGACAAGGGAGTATAAAGAATCACAAAAATCATCCTCACAATTTTTTCCTCGGGTGTGGACACTAGTCAAATCATTCACTAACAATGTTGTGAACGCCGATTCAAACTGCTCGCAAGTAGGGTTATTGTTGCGGCACCCATGACTTCGAATTCCCCCAAAGAAATTTTCTAGGGGGTCTTGGTTAAGGTGCCGCAACTATACTGACGATACCGAATAATCTCTTCTAAGGTTTTGCAGTAAACATTGAATGCCATTTAGTGTCCACACCCAGTTATTGATTGTTGGAACTGACTCTTCTTTGCCAGCAGAAGTAAAAAATTTCATGGTTTTGAAAATTTTTTTGCCCTCTGCTCATGTTTCATTATGTTGAGATCGGTCTGTTGCAGGTCCGAGTAAGGGTTTCGCATTTTTATTCTTTTTATAACTTCAGTTGACAGAGTCAAAAATATTGTCTATAAATAGCAACAAATCTGCAGTGTCTTTACACTCAGCTGGCAAAATTCCTTTATCTGAAAAAAAAACAAATGGTTATTTCTTTTAAAGCAATACACTCTGGTACAATATTATATTTTAAATAATAGTAGGTAGTGGAAGTACTAAACGTTATCTGGGACTTTACACCAGTTTTTCCCAAAATCAAAAAATAATAAAATAGGTAGTAGAAGTACAATTATGTATAGTAAGTAATCAAGTAACAGATATGGTAATTTACATAATTTATGATCTGACCACAGAGTGAAATAAAGAGTATCAACGTCATCATAGGTAATTCTTAATTAGAAAAAAACTACATTTAAATTGATCTCTCTTCAATATGTGACTTTTGTGTGTAAGCAAAGCAATAAACGAATTCTCAATCTATCTATATCAAATATAAAAACCGACCAAGTGCGAGTCGGACTCGCGCACGAAGGGTTCCGTACCAAAATCGGGAAAAAACACGTTTGTTGTATGGGAGCCCCCTTAAGTATTTATTTTAAATTGTTTTTAGTATTTATTATTATAGCGGCAACAGAAATACATAATCTGTGAAAATTTCAACTGTCTAGCTATCACGGTTCATGAGATACAGCCTGGTGACAGACAGACAGACAGACGGACAGCGGATTTTTAGTAATAGGGTCCCGTATTTACCCTTTGGGTACGGAACCCTAAAAATGTGCTGTTGTCTTATATTTAAAAATCTTAATTATATTTACCTGCAAGATATCCCATATTGGAGGCAACAGTGCGACTAAAAATCTGGCTCGCGTATTTTACTTTCATCTTGTTCATTTTTTCTGGGTTGATATGACTTTCCGTGAGTTTGGGTATAAGGCGTATACCCTGGTAACCAGGATTCTCTTTGTGAAGTAACTTTAAATGAGACCATTTGGCGATTTTTTGTAAACCATCTTTCTTATAATATAAATTTTTTGTTAGTAGATTATTTCTTATGCATTTAAGAAGATGTGGGGGGTCATATAATGGCACTATTTCTTGTCCATTTATTAAAATTGTGTTGTCTTTTGGTGTTAACTGTTTTCGAAGATAGACCCCCCTGGTCTCATTTAACAGAATTTTGAGTGCTTGCCTATTGTTCGCTCCCTGGTCACACACTGTAGCTACCACTATCAACCCAGATTTCTGTACCTCTGACACAACGTCCTTTATTTGTTTGGCTAATGCTGGCCCTTTCGTTGCGCTTGCCGAAAAAGTATATGAAACAGCTTGTTTATAATTCTTAATCAAACCACGCACCATAAACACTTGTGCGTGGTCAGCAAATTCTTGTTTTCTTTGATTCCCATCGTCTACAAATCCGGTAACTTTGTCCTTTTTTTGGTTATATGAAACATGTGCCTTTAATGAAACTTCGTCGAATAAAAGGACACAAAGCTTTTCTTCGCGTTTCATAGTCTGCGCTTTTTTCTTTAATTGAGAAAATATATTATGGTTCATACCAGGCCGCAGATTAAATTTTTGAATTAGTTTGATTAGTGTCTGTTCAGAGGGAAGTATAAATATTTTTCTAAAAAAGTTATAAGCCTTTGGGCTTTGCTTCATCATACACAGTGATACAATTTGTTCCTTCAATGTGAAACGGCGCCCTTTATCTTTTTTTCTATTTTCTCTAATTTGCATTTTCATTATCAACTTTGCACTACTGGTACTGTTTTCCAGAACATCCAGCACTGCTGGGTTTGAACCCATTTTTTTTTGTGCCGCCTGCTGCTTAACTTTATATTTCAGTTTTCTTATTTTCCTTTTAGCAGCAACAATCTTGGAAAATGTTTCTTTTTCTTTACATGTCAGTAAAGGTCCTTTTCTTAATGCTCTTTTGCTCACTGAAAACATAAAACAAAGATTTAATTTAGGACTAAAGGCTGCAATGCTTTAAAGATTACTAAAATTTTATACAACCAATAGTCCAGTAGTCAGGTAATTTTGCCTATAAATTATTCAAGGAGTTTTGATTTCTTGTGCAACAGATTGCACTGAGGACTGTTAATCAATCACACATTAAATTTACCTTGAAATGTGTGATCAAGCCCTTGGATTTTATATATCTGAACTTTGAAAAATAAATTTTAGGAAAGCAAAGGGGACCAAATTTTCAATATTTTTTTATTCTACAATATTTTGATACAATTTGTAGAATAATAGAGTGACAACACAATCAACATTAGTGAGGCAGATCAATTTAGTACAATAATTTAGTACAAATATGTATGGAAGCCCCCTCAAATATTTATTTTATTCTATTTTTAGTATTTGTTGTTATAGCGGCAACAGAAACACATCATCTGCGAAAATTTCAACTGTCTATATTTACATGCCAATTCAATTTTTGATCTATAATAACTCCTAAGAATTTGGTGTGCGTCACTTCATTAATTTTGTCAATATTTAATTTGAAATTGTATTTTGCATGTTTAGATTTATTAAATTGTATAAAATTAGATTTTTGTAAATAAATTTGATTATTGTTGTCAAGCCATTTAATAATTTTGTCAATAGTAATATTAATTTCAATTTCATGGTCACGTATTGAATTTGTTCGTTTATTAGATGTCACAATAATGGAAATGTCATCTACGAATAAGACACATTTGTGGTTCGTCGCTTTTGTTATATCATTTATATACAACACGAACAAAATTGGACCCAGAATGCTTCCCTGGGGAACACCATTTTTGTTCTCTAAAAAGGAAGATGAATGTGAAATCAATTCATTTCTATAAAATTCACTAATAGCGACACATTGTCGTCTGTTTGTCAAATATGATAAAATCCATTGAAGTGCAGGCCCCCTAATTCCAATGGAGTCCAATTTTTTTATCAATAGCGTGTGCGAAACGAAATCGAAGACTTTCTACATATCGACTATTATTATTATATTCGAATCGAATCGAATAATATATTATATTACGAGGCTCACTGCGGAATCAGCCAAGGTGAGTAGAGGCATCTTATGTAGATTTACATCTACAAAGGCATATCTTTCACTGCATTAACATATTGATTTGTTTGTAATCTGGTCAAGTTTGTTTGTAATTTGTGTGTAATAATGAGGTAATTTTGAGTCAAAATTGGGATTAAGAACTCCACAAAAAACATTGTTTTCCAGGTAGGCTGCCTACGCACTGGCGACCATAGACGCGGCCAGGCCGCCGCGGCCATGGTCGCCGGTGCGTAGGCAAGCGCGACATGTGGCGACCATAGACGCGGCCAGGCCGCCGCGGTCATGGTCGCCGGTGCGTAGGCAAGCGCGACATGTGGACGGCCGAAAAATTTGCAGTCGACTTCCAAGGGTGTGTCAAGATGGACGTGCAGAAGATAATCACGCTAACTGTGCTTGTGTATTTACTACGAAAACGAAAACGGAAGATTTCACGTAAAAGACAGTTTTGGGTGCATCCATTACTTTGCGAGAGAAAGACTAAAGGATTATATTATACTTATTTTTTGGATTTAAAAATGTATGAGAAGAGATTCTTTAATTACATGAGAATGTCAACGAATACTTTTAACCTGTTACTGGATACAATAAAACCAAAAATTACTGGAACTGGTAACAACTATCGGAAATGCATTCCAGCAGAAGAAAAATTTGTAATAACAATAAGGTAAGCTTTTTCTTTTTAAATACAGAATGTTTAAAAAATACGTGATATATTTTAAAGGGTGTTTCGGAATGGAGTATTGTGTACAGGAAAAATAAAAATAATGTGATAGGGCCTTTTTTTTACTTAAACTGCTAAATGGATTTTTTTGTAAATTTGAATTATACAAGACTCGATTCTGAATCACCCTAAACCACCACTGTTGTGTTTTTCACAACAACCTGTATAATTCATTGACCAAGGTTTTGCCACTTTAAAAAATTTATGAACTATTGTTCAGTAGTATTCTACTTTACGACTTTGAAAAGGAGAGGAAAAGGGCTTGCTTATAACATGTTTTTAAATATTAAAAAACTGAAGTAGATAATCAAATTATTTGTATTTTCATAACTTAAAAAATTGCAATTGTGAACAATTAATCATTCAAATTGGGAAATAGGTCTATCATTTCTGAATTTTGAGAAATATCAGAATAATGAGTATGAGTATCGCTGTAATTTGAATCATCTGATATCCTGTTGGTAGTAGAATAACCTGAATAACTCGGTCGATGCGGGTCATATTCTTGGTCGTTAAGAGTATTGAAATTACTTGAATAGTTTATGCGCGCTGTTGTAGGTGTACAGTTCGGTTGGTATTTTTCTATAATTTCCATGATTTCCATTTTCGCTTTGGTCTTCATTGCAGCAGGGATTGTTTGAAATCTTTCGAGGAGGGATAAAAGAAACAGTCTGTCACAATTTGAATCATTCTGTGTAGTCGCTATGGTCTTATGCAGAACTGAAATTAGAGGGTCTGTATGGGATTCTTCGTTTGGTATTTTTTTCTTCCTTTTTGTTCTAAGCGACTTTGATGCAGACTGTTGAGTCTCAAGATCTTCTGATCTTGCACTTTCATTTTCTTGACTTGCCTCTTCGAGACTATTTTCTGTTGCGTTTGTGTCCAGCACTGATTTCAAAAACAGTAATTGGTTGAAATAGGTGTATTGTGATTTACGTTTTGCAGCAGAACCACTTTTGACATCTTTAAGACGGCGCAGCTCTCTTGTGAAACAGTCTCTAAGGTTTTTCCATCTTTTTTGGAGAGTAATGCCTGTAAATCAATAAATAAATGTGGTACATATTACAAAACTAATATTATGTTTATTAATGTGAATTTTATTTTCAGGTATTTGGCTACTGGGTGTTCTTTATCTCATATAAGTCATGAATACCGTATAGGGCTTTCTACAGTATCGGAAATAGTATTTGATGTTTGTGAAGCAATATGGGAGATATTAAAACCAATTGTGATGCCACAATTGACCAGAGATAAGTGGATTCAAACGGCTGAAGGTTTTCAAAAATACGCCCAATTTCCTAATTGCAATAATAATGCGCGCATATGTCGATTCACCGCCAAATATATCGACCACTTCAAGCCACAACTGCCGCTTAACATCTTTATTGGAGTAATCATTTGATGCTAAATCCCATAAGCCTCTTCTATTTTCAACTTCAATTATGAACCTTTCCGTGTCGAAATTGGCCATTGTAAAATAATCACTCTGTAGCTAGCTACACGTCTGGTCGCCGCGGCCGATGCGGTAGCACTGATGAATTTTAATACAGAAGTGATGTTCTCGACGGCCACGATTGGTCGCTGGTCGCGTGGCATCAAATTGGACGCCGCGGCCAACGGTGGCCGCTGGTCGCTGGCCGCTAAGTGCGTAGGGGCTATAGCGATTGCCATATAAAGTCCAGAATTCACTGGCCGCCGCGGCCAGGTCGCGGCGACCATGGTCGCCAGTGCGTAGGCAGCCTTACGCCATGGCAACCTGTCATAGACCGATGTTCCCAAACATTATCTTTCACTACATCGTGCATCCCTGTTGTAATCGGATGAGGTAAGATTTTCTGAAATGGGAGCTCGGTCTATAAGTCTAATAACTTATTTATAGCTAATTGCATATTATCCTATTTTTCTTGTTCTGAAAAATGAGCATGTTTGACCAGAGTTTGAGTAAACATACTTTTAAACGAGGTGTCTCTGCCGTGTTTGGCCCAAAGCAAAGTAAGAGGGTTATTAGTATTTTTTTGCCAACATTTAAAATCATTTTGAAGATTTTCAGCATGTACCTGTGGTACCAGGATGTCTATAAAACGTTCATCCGTAAATATGGCACAGATAGAGACTAGACGTTGAGAAAGGAAATAGGCTACTTTTTACTGCCGGAAGTCTTATTCATTCCCACGAGATGACGTCGTGTAGTCCAAATGGGAGAAACCACGGGCGGAAGGCTAGTTAATGATAAATTCAAAATATCAACATTAAGATTTTATATAAAACAGCTAAATTAATGCAAAAATATATTTCAAGAATTAACTATAACAATATGGATTTAAGAAATGTCAACAAATAAATTTGTTTCCTACACAAAAATCTGTCTATACTTATCATCATAATACCTAACTTAAACATACTTTACTATATATAATGTCTACCTATTCCTATTTAATAATTGCACTATGACATCTCTGGCTCTTCTTCATTGAAGCAATCCTTGGCTCGCAGATACTGGCAGTGTTGTGGTTGACACTTGGTGATTGATTTCTTCTTGTAGCTCCTCTGGTGATAATTCGGGAGCCGCCAGCCCTCCTTGTATACACAAGTTATGCAGCACCACACAAGCTATAGTGATATGGGCTGCTTTTTGCGGCATGTAGTGCAGCTCCCTAGCTGCAAGAAGACATCTCCATCGCCCTTTGAGGATACCAAATTTCGTCTCCACAACACTGCGTGTACGCCGGTGTGCCATGTTGTACGACCCTCAGAACTGTCCTTAGAAGCATTATCTATTGGTTTCATTAAGGGATAGATTCCTTAGAGGATATCCTGAATCATCTGAAAACATTAAACATTTTAAGGCAAGCAAGGAAGTTTTGATAAACGGACATAATAAAGGTAATCTATTAAGGTTTATTAGTCATTTAATAAAGAAAATGTTCTGTCTATTAATTACCAATGCACTGACCCAATAGAACAGCTTGCTCCCCTCGGAGACTCTCCAAATGATGACTTGTTTCTGCTTGCTGCCATATGAAAGCGTCATGTGTTGCCCTACCAAATGACGCATCTGCATTAGTTATTAGGCAGTTGTCATCCACAATCTAAAAATATAGACAAAAAAGTTTAAAGTACTTGTAAAGTAAATGTTAAAAATATACTAGGGTGACTCAATAAGTACCTAGCCTCACCGACCTTTGGCATTGCTGTTACAAAAGGGTTTTACTATCATGTAGTACATCCTTTTTGAAGCCTACTGTCAAAGTTTCTGTCAATTCCGTTCATTTGTTTTGTTTTAATAGCCTCTGGAAGCGACCGTGTCGGTCGATTTTACAAAAAATGGAGAAAGAGCAATATCGTTCGGTGATTCGATTCTTATTTTTGGAAAGGAAAACGCGCAGCAAATTCAAATACCGCTTCGATGATGTGTACGGTGACTCTTCTCCTTCGATGGCTACCATCAAGCAAGAGTTGGTTCAACGAGTTTTTCGTGGCCGCACGTCGGTTTTTGATGACCCACACCCAGGTGCCCCGAAAATGGTGATGGCCACTGTTTTCTGGGATTCACAAGGTGTGATGCACATCGATTACCTCGAGAAGGGTAAATCAATCATGGGGCTCTACTATGCCGAGTTATTGGGCCGATTTGACCCCAAATTGAAGAAAAAAATTCCCTATTTGGTGAAGAAAAAAGTGCTGTTTCACCACGATAATGCACCTGATCACACTTCCGCCGTCGTCATGGTCAAATTGGGCTACGAATTGCTGCCCCATCCACCGTATTCTCCAGATTTGGCCTCCTGCTACTTCCTTTTGTTTCCTTAGCTGAAAAAGTCACTCGCCGGGAATAGATTTGAATCGAATGACGATGTCATCGCCGCCATAGAGGCCTATTTTGCAGACCTCGGGAAAACGTATTTTTTGGACGGATTGAAAAAGTTTGGGTATCGCCAAGTAGTGAATGCAAATCCGTATCTGTTTCAAAATCCGGATTTTTAAAAACGGATTTCGGTTAAATCCGGATTATCCGGATATTTTGGATTAAAAAAAAAAGATTTTAATTTAAAAATCAATAACTCTGTCCTTATAAATACACTTATGTCATCACACGATGTCACACACAAAAAAATAATTTAAATAGCCATGAAATATGGCTTTATATGAAATATATTTTTACCATTAATGTTTAGTGACCGCTACAGCTGGCGTGTACACGGCGTAATCTGGAGGTCCAATGGACAATACGACAAAAATATTTTGTCAAAATAAAAAAAACCGTTTCTATATTTGCATACATAAATGGTTTAAGAATTTTTAAAGCAATATTTATGGAAAAAAAATAAAAAATACTAACACCTTTTCTCTTGTTGTAGGCCACATAAAAAAATAGGTCACTCAAAATGTGACATTTAGAGATGGGCAAAAGATCGGTTTAAACCCGACCATTGGGTTTTGTTTGGCCCATAAATTCCCTCCCGTAGGTTCGAAATTAATTAAATTGATGTTTTAAACTTTTTAGATTTTATACATTCACAGTGATATTTTTATATTAATATTTTTCTAATATTTTTCAATTATATTATAATCTAAACAGATGTTATGCAATAAGTTGTTTTTAAAATGAAGATGATTGAATTTACAACTCAAATTACAATAGTAATTTATTGTTTAGTCGCATTTCCATTGTATTTGACTGAAAAATATAATACTTTTTGTTTTAATCAAAAGATCCGCATGGCAAGTGTATTATGTTTATGAAATAAAATACTTTGACTGATACTAAGGTGGTTTTGTTGAATGGTTTTGATATAATTTTATTTTTTCTGCCATAACAGCACCTTTGCAGTTGCCGTGGTCACGGATAGACTTGCGACTAAAACTTACGACATAAAAACACTAGTCTCTTATCATTTAATCGCTTTTGCACTGTGATTGTGTAACAAATAATATGTTCTGGGGTCACTCTAGTTTTCAAATTACATTTGTTTTCTTCCCTCCTTACTTCTAAATCAAGAGTTAACAATTTTAAGCATCGTGGGTTTTTCAAAAACTTTAATTTCGTTTTTTTTTATTGGTCTTATATCAATAATAATATGCAAGGATTCTGACAAAATCGTTAAAATGTCTTTTTAAAAAAGACCCGGTTTTTACCATTACCCTTGCCCATCTAGTCACATTGTTTGACAGTGACAGCGTTTCCCGCGTGTTTTCTGAATGAATCACTACATAGAGGCCGCGTTCCGAATCACGCTCACAGCGCTGTTAGCGCGAATCCGACCAAATTAAATAGTCACAAAATCTCTTATATAAAAATGAAGGGGTGACTGACATATCAACGCACAGCCCAAACCGCTGGGTCAAGAGACTTGAAATTTTGTACAAAGATACTTTATACAGTGTACTGTGTAGGCATCCACTAAGAAAGGATTTTTGGAAATTCTACCCCTAAAGGGGTGAAATGGGGGTTCAAAGTTTGTATGGAAAAAAAATATTAAATAGACATTTCGACTTGAAACTTCGTAGGAGTACTTCTAAAGACAAATAAGTAAACACGTGTTTTGTGGTTTTCCGAAAATCAACACTTTAGGTAGTAAATGGGGCAAAAAAAAGCCCAAAATGACTGACAAATCAACGCACAGCCCAAACCACTGGACCTAGAGACTTGAAATTTTGCACACAGACTTATACAGTGTAGGTATCCACTAATTAAGGATTTTTGAAAATTCCATCCCTAGGGGATGAAAAACGGGATGAAAGTTAGTATGAAAGTCCCTCAGTTTTGAAGCTAGGATCTTAAAATTTTGTATTTAGGCTGACGATTGAAAATGATTAAATATGTGTCTCAGCGTTTTTCAAAATTCTACCCCCCCAAGGGGTGAAAAGGAGGATGAAGTTGTGTATAGAAGAAAATTCTTCATTTTCGAAGTAAAAATCGCTAAATTTATAATTTAGGATTATGGATGGAAATATAACGCAACGTATATTGTTTTTGTTAGTATTTTAACTCCTATGGGGATGAAATGGGGGTGAAAAGAGGTAAAAAAAACCTAAAAATAGATATGGATGTCGTTATCGAGGTTTTGTGGGATGACGATTGCAAAAATGACATTTATTTTGAAGTCCAACACGGTGGACATGATTTAACCCCTAAAGGGGTGAAAATGGGGTTAAAATTTTGTATGGAAAAATAATATATAATAGACATTACAACTTTAAACTTCGTAGGAGCACGTTTAAAATAAACAGGCAAATATATTTGTTATTTTTGTGTGTGATATAGTATTTTGTAGCTCAATGGTAATATGAATGTAATTAACATAGCCCTATTTATTTTGTTCGGCATGTACCATGTACCTATATACAATTCAAGGTTCCGCAGAATATCAGCGTTGCAGGTGTTGATCATGCTGCAACTTATGCTGAGTGGTAACCTTTTCGGTTTCATAATGTACCTAACATAAGCTCTGATGTACTTACCTACCCAAAATTGTGGAATTGAATAAAGTTCTTTGTATTTGTATTTTGAAAATAAACCCCTTAGGGGGTAAATGGGGTGAATAAACATAAAAATCGATATGGATGTCGTTCTTGAGGTTTTATGGGATGGTGATTGCGAAAATGAGATTCATTTTGAAGTCCAACGCGGTGGACATGAAACATCATGAACCTGGACCTGGACATGCACATCCAGGGGACGGGAACGGGAACAAGGACGGGGACGGGAACGGGAACGGGGACAGGAACGGGGACGGGAACGGGAACGGAATGGGAATGGTACCCGAACGGGACGCGAACGGGACGGGAAAGGGACGGGAAATAGACGGGAACGGGACGGGAACGGAAAAGGAACGGAACGGGAGCTGAAAGGGAACGGAATTGGAAAGGGACGAGAATGGGACGGGAAAGGGACGGGAACTAGACGGGAGCGGGACGGGAACTAGACGGGAATGGAACAGAAATGGCACGAAAATGGAACGGGAACGGGAACAGGAACGGGACGGGAACGGGAACGGGAACGGAACGGGAACAGAACGAGAAGCCTCATACGAGGCCCGCCACACGCGGCAAAGGTCTTGCCTCGCGACGCAACGCGCTTGATGGGGACCGGCCTAATCGCGTAAAAATGGCTGGACGGATCCTGGTTGGTTCAGGTTCCCTGAGGATTTTCTCTAATATCCACGCGGACGAAGTCGCGGGCAGAAGCTAGTCTATACATATAATAAAGCTGTAGAAAAGTTTTGTCTGTACAATGAAAATATTTTGAAAAAAAGTGGTTGGGGTGTTTAATAATAACCAGTAGAAGCCATTTCTAATATTTTTGGATTTTTTGTCTGTTTGTCTGTTTATCTGTATGTTTGTGCGCTAATAACGTAAAAAGCGCTAACCCAATCATGATGATGTTTACACAAAAATATACTGTGTATTTTGCAAAATAATCAAATCTTTATTTCATTGTAATCGGTTTACTGAATCAAAAGATATACGAATTTAAAGTTTACGATGAATTTGTTGCAATAATATCATCGGGCGAATCATACTGTTAGAACGACCGACCAGCGGTGTATCCACATCTGGCACAGTATAATGGTCAATGGCTGAAGTAAACAAAAACGTGTCGAGTTTTGGGTCTATTGTTATTTCTCAGAAACAAAATGCACGGGCATGCAGTAAAATCAAACCCTGGTTTCTATTAAGTATATTATTTTCTACTTCGTTCGCATGGGCATTCGATAAAATCGGTAGGGAACCTTTAACCAGGATAAAAGTATTATATACTAGCTTCCGCCCGCGACTTCGTTCGCTAGGACATTCGAGAAAATCCTTAGGGAACCTTTAGGGAGCCTCGCTAGATAAACATAGAATTATTTTATCCTGGTTAAAGGTCCCCTAAGGATTTTCTCGAATGTCCACGCGAACGAAGTCGCGGGCGGAAGCTAGTATTACATAAATAGGGTATTTGTGTACCTACTTAATTTAATAGATTAAATCAAATCAAATCAAATATTTTTATTCGATGTAAACCTTTACAGGCGCTTATCGACGTCAAGACAAGATAGCAAACAATATATGTTAACCTACGTTTACTTAAATTATTATTACAACTTATTTATTTATAGCCAGTGGGTGTAAATCACCAGCACAGAGCAATAATATTCTATTTCCACGCGGACTTATCTGCAATATAATCGGCAACTTTATAGTAGGCCTTCTTTATTAAAGCTTTCTTTATGAAAATTTTAAATTTAGAGTCTGTCAGAGCTGTGACATCGTCGGGTATTTTGTTATAAAAACGAACCCCGCAGCCTAAAAAGGACTTGCTGCTTTTTTTTAATCTGAAAAAGGGAATCGTCAATTTATTCTTATTCCTAGTATTATAGCGATGAACAGCATTTTGTTTTTTTAAGAGGTGTAATTTTTTCCGGACGTACATTATGTTAACAAATATGAATAAGGAAGGTAATGTTAATATATCAATACTTTTAAATTTATCTCTTAAGGATTCGCGTCGTTTCATATTATAAATAAATCTCACAGCCCTCTTCTGCAATATAAATATAGAATCCACATCAGCTGCCGACCCCCAGAGTAAAATACCGTAAGACATAATACTCTGAAAGTAAGCGAAATAAACCAGTCTAGCCGTAGCTTCATCTGTTAATTGTCTAATTTTTTTTACTGCATATGCAGCGGAGCTAAGTTTTTTTGCAAGCCCTTTAATGTGTTGACCCCACTGTAATTTGCAGTCTATGTTAATTCCCAAGAATATGGAATTATCAACTAGTTCTAAACTTTTCCCATCCATTTCTATATTAATAGGAGATACCTGACTGTTTGGGGGCGAAAATTTTAGGCATTTCGTTTTTTTAGCGTTGAATAAAAGATTATTGGCAGTGAACCAATGGGATACTTTATTTAAAGTTTCATTGATATTACTTTCACCGGCTTTGTAGTTCTTTCTATCCAAGGAAAATGTTAAAGAGGTGTCATCGGCAAATAGTGTTATTTCTGACATTTCCTTAACCATAAATGGAAGATCATTTATGTATATGAGGAAGAGAAGAGGCCCAAGGATTGACCCTTGAGGTACACCCATCCTTACAACTGATCCATCTGACACTACCCCAGCCACGCCTACCTTCTGATTTCGGTTGGAGAGATAGGAAGATAATAAGTCCAGATCAGTTCCACGAATGCCATAATGATATAATTTGCGAATAAGTGTATCATGATCAACGCAATCAAAAGCCTTGGAGAGATCGCAAAAAATACCTATTGTATCATGCGATCTCTCCCATGCTTCCAATATATTTTTTATTAACCTTGCTCCCGCGTCAGTAGTTGATCGGCCTTTCGTGAAACCAAACTGGTGTTCATGAAATATCCCGTTAATTCTAAAGTGTGCATTTATTTGACCATAAATTATGGATTCAAAAATTTTACTTAGCACTGGAAGTACGGAGACTGGTCTATAATCAGAAGGATTGTGAACATCTCCAGATTTAAAAATAGGCGAGACTTTGCTATGTTTCATTAAGTCTGGGAAACAACCTACTTCTATACATCTGTTAAATATATCTGCTAATATTGGAGCAATTATTATTATGATGGGCTCCACCGCCGTTACTGAAAGCCCCCAGATGTCTTCTGTTTTCTTTTTATTTAAAAGTTTATATGACTTAATAATATCGATTGACTTTATCGGTCTAAATTTAAAATGCGGGACTTCTTTAATAAAATTAGTTTTGAGCAACCTTTCAGCTTGGACTGGAGATGAGTCTAAGTGTTTTGTAGTCTCAATAGGAATACTGGCAAAAAACCTGTCAAAAACATTAGCAATTTGTAATTTATCTTCCGTCAAATCATTATTTATTTTAAGTGATATATTTGTTTCTTTTCGTCTTCCTTTTCCGGTCTCAGAATTAATAGCTTTCTAAGTAGCCTTGACTTTATCTTTGGCATTACGAATCTTATAACTTATACAATTAGACTTAGCTTGATAACAGACATTTTTGAAAATTTTTGAATACTTTTTGACGTACTCATGGAAACCTAAATCAGTTGTATATGATTTCCTATCATAAAGCTCATAAAGAGTATCCCTACTTTTCCTAATGCCCTTTGTAGCCCAATCACTAAACACTAGCTTTTCCTTTAAACATACTTCTTTTTTTGGGAAAACTTTATTAAACTCCTTTGAAATCGTTTCAAATAACTTATTGTATGCGTTGTTTGGCTCTTTTGTATCTAAATTTATACTCGGTATTTCTTTTAATATATTGTTTTAAAAAGTTCAGTTCTTTTTTCTGTAATGGGCCTAAACGAAACAGTTACATTCTCTGTTTTGTTTCCCTTGTAAACGAACTCAACTTTTTGTCCCTTATGATCAGAAGGCATTTCACTTAACAGTTCTTTACTTTTAATATCACAATTTACAATAACATTATCTAGACATGTTGCAGAATTGGGCGTGATTCTAGTAGGCTCGTTAAATAACCAGCGTAAATTATAACAGTTTAATAATAAAGTAAAAGCAGCTTTTTCTGAGTTTTCTTTAAGAAGATCTACGTTAAAGTCGCCACATAATACAAGTGACTTATTGCAGTTTATCATTTTTTCTAATACTTCTTCCAAAACAGTAATAAAAGAATTAAAGTTACTAGACGGTGGTCTATACACACAAACTACAAGGAAAGAATCAAACTCTGCACTAGCTACTTCACATACTTGCTCAACAGAGAGTTCTACTATATCTTTTCGTTCTTTACATTTCATCATGTCTTTTACTAATAGAATACAGCCTCCTCCTATAACGTTATCTCTGTTGAGCACACTGGCTATTTTATAATTTTCTATGCCAAAGCACATTTTATCTGATGTCAACCAAGTTTCAGTTAGGCATAATATATCCACATTAAATTTATCAAGCAATAACTCAACGTTATGTATTTTGCCAGAGAAGCTAAGAATATTTTGATGAACTAAAGTCAAAGTGTCATTAGACTTCTCTTCGGTCAAGCTTACATTCCTAAAAAAGAGTTAGCAACTGTTCCCTTAGTAACAGTACTATTAGACACAGCTTTGTCAGAACAAAAGTTGTTGAGTTTATATGCTAGCATGTGGGCTATATTCTGCCTACATCGTCTAGCAAGATGAGCATTATCTCTAGTCACATAAAAATTCTTAATAAATAAATTGCTATCAAGTAGCTGGAAGTCACCACTGTGACGAGTTACTAAATTATGAAGAGATTTGTTCAATTGATATACACTGTTATTTTGAACGTCTGTCAAAGATTTAGAGTAAGGGAATGCACACCATGTTATCTGTTTACTGTCTAATGAGTTTAATTGACTAAAATAGTTTACCAAATCTTTGCAATTTAAATTTATGCTATTACCACAAAATAACACTACATGTGTGTTTTTATCAATGCATGCTGAACAAACAGCACTTATCAATTCTTTTAATGATGCCCCCGGTAAGCAAGTATTTACTACTTGACCATTTAATTTATTTGCTAACATTATACCAAGCCCTTTTCCTACATCGTCAGTAAATACTAATGTTTTGTGTTGACAACTTGACTGAGAAGGTTGATTTTCAACCTTCTCAGTCAATTTGTTATAGTTATAACTAATACAAGTTTGAATATTATTTTTATCATCATATTGAAAAGATTGTGATGCAGAATGAGAGTGAGATTCCGTAGAATGAGAGTAAGATCCCATCACTGGAAGAGCTGCCTGTACATTAACAATTTTATCACATTGGGACTGAGAGCTTATTTCATCAATGTTGAATTCCATTAGCTTGCTCGCCTCATTCTGCTTTTGATTATTAGTAATCGACAAACAGCTGCAATTTTGTTTTTTACCGAGAGACTCAAATCGGTCAGTATTATAATTACACAAGTCAACCATGTCATTTGCAGTCATCATTTGATAGTTTAATTGCTTGCGAGAGAATTCACTTAAAGAATTATACATTTCTCTGAGTGAAAGTTCCAAGTTGTCAATTTTGTTTCCTAACTTATTGCTAAGCTTATCACACTCGCTATTTAGATTACTTGATTCCCTGTTAATCACATTTAGTTGTTCTAAAAGTTGCTTTCTTTCTTTCCTTAGTTTGGAATACTTATTATAATAGTTTTGTCTTTTTATCAACAATTGAGTTTTTCTCATATATCTATTAATTCTAATATACTTTTTAATTTTTTTCCCACTATTTAACTGACATTTATTATTAAATTCAATTTTTTTATCAGGGTGACTACATACTACAAAAGAATTATCTTTCATTACCGAATCACTCATGACTGAATCACACTGCATTAACTCACTGAACAGACTTTGAGAATGCCTTTCTTCTATTATATTTTTGTTTTCTTTTTCAAGTTCTATAACTGTCTTCTGAGCGAGAGACAAATTAACTTCCAGGTCTGTAATGCGACACAAAGCCTGTTCATGTGTGTCATTGCATTCTTTAAATGACTGAAATAAGTCTTGCATATGGGTGCACCTATCCACAATTTCCGAGTACTTGATATGTAACTCAGCAAGCTCATTCTTGAGTTCAGTGTTCCGAGAGATGGTCTTGAGGATCTCGTGTTCACAGTCTTCACGTTCTTGTAGAAGAGTATTGTTGAGCTCTTTTGCTGCCTTTAGGTCCTCCAGGGTATGCTTGAGTTTGAGCTCCATATCTCTAGCAGTTGCCTTACGAGTCAACATCTTGAAGCTTGACTTGAACTTCCAAAGTTGCAACCAGGGTCAATTGGTACAATATAATAGCTCCGTTCCAGTGTAACTTTCAACGCGACCTCTTCAATAGGAACCAAAAGCTTGCAAGGCCACCATTCAAATATGCGGCCGCTTTTACTCTCCGCTAGATGAGAATTTTATTTCATTTGAATACTTCTTGACATGTAGCGTAGCGACCTATTTTTTATATTGTCACTGATTACTATAAGAGGTAATAAACTTTATTATGGTTGTACCTATACAGTCGCAATCACTTTTTATTATTTATCTAATTTTCCGTTCAATGTTCACAAAAAAGTTCAAAAAAGTTCGTAATCATAAAATTAATAAAAATTGTAGTCAAAAAAGGTCAAAAAAGTTCGTAGTCAAAAAATTCGTAGTCAATAAAAAAGTTCTAAAAAGTTCTTGCACTAGGTGAGATTCGAACCGGAAGAGTTCGGGGCTCCACCACACGCCACAACAATAACAAACACAAATAAAGTTAAAAAAAAATTCGCAGTCAAAAAATAAAATAAAAAATGTTCAAAAAAGTACGCAGTCACAAAAAAAAAAGTTCAAAAGTTAATATGAACTAGTTGAGATTTGAACCAGAAAAGTTCGGGGCTCCACCACTTCACGCAACACCGTAGCCGTTGTGCTAACAATAACTACTCGGTACTGACAAATTTATGCAGCACTGTCTGCTGTTACAATGTCGGGTTTAGTCGGTGTGCTGTCGTATATGACCGATTTGTCCATCAACATGAGACAGCTGAGTCACAGCTGTTTGACACTAATCAATGTTCACATTCACTGCACAGCGAAATGGGTTTTAGTTCAGAGTGTTTAGAGCTTATGATAGCTTGCACTGCAGCACATTTTAAATAAAATTAACCGCTGGTCTCTTATTTATTTTATGGAAAGGACACTTTTAATTGCGTTTTGAATTATTGTTTTGTTGTTCACTTGATTTTAAGATTGTTTTTATAATGATGTATTGTTGTTTGTAATGTATTATTGATTATTTACGTAGAATAGTTCACGATCACTTCACACTTATTTTTGCAGATTTTTACTTGTTTGTTTTTAGAGATAACATTTGTACATCGTATTTATAAAGCACTTTTCACATATAGCCTATTTCAAACACTTAAAACGATAATTTACTATTTATAACAATTTATAAGTACGGAGCTCACTGTTTACATGACGGCAGCGCCATCTATCCTCTATACGCTAACAGTGCTGTTGGAGTGATTTGGAACTAGGCAAGAGCCTCAAGATCAAGAGCTACGTCACTTCCGGCTAAGTTTTTAAACTTCTAAAACATTTTTATTTTAGTGAACATTTTTTTTAACAAGAACCTAAATATATGTGTCGTCTTTTTTTTCGTTCTCTCTTCGAAAAGCAAATAATCAGGGTATGTTGTTTTTTTGCCGTATTGTCCATTTTGTTTGTTTCTAGTTTATTGTGGCGTAGACATGCAACTTTACATATTTCCAAAGAAAGTATTCCAAGCGTTAATCGATTTGATGGACACGTATACCACATTCATGCAATAAAAATATTTCTATTTCTAAAGCCCAATCTTAATTAGGCTTTAGAAATAGAAATATTTTCTTCGCAGTAGGTACCTACCTTAGTAGATAGGTACCTACTGCGAAGAGTGTGTGAAAATTGGTCATCCAGATTACGCCGTGTAAGCGCCAGCCACAACGGCCACATGACCGAAAACATATTCAAACATTTTATTATTTATTTATCTTAATATATAAAATCGTAAACTGAATGACTGACTGACTGACTGACTGATCTATCAACGCACAGCCCAAACCGCTGGACCTAGAGACTTGAAATTTTGCACACAGATACTTTATACAGTGTAGGCAACTGGAAATGGGGGTGAAAAGGGTTAAAAAAACCTAAAAATAGATATGGATGTCGTTATCGGGGTTTTGTGGGATGACGATTGCAAAAATAACATTTATTTTGAAGTCCAACCACGGTGGACATGATTTAACCCCTAAAGGGGTGAAAATGGGGTCCAAATTTTGTATGTAAAATAATATAAAATAGACATTACAACTTTAAACTTCGTAGGAGCACATCTAAAAATAAATAGGCAAATATATAATTTGTTATTTTGAAAATCAACCCCTTAGGGGGTAAATGGGGTAAGTAAACATAAAAATCGATATAGATGTCGTTATTGGGGTTTTCTGGGATGTCGATTGCAAAAATGACATTTATTTTGAAGTCCAACACGGTGGACATGATTTAACCCCTAAAGGGGTGAAAATGGGGTCCAAATTATGTATGGAAAAATAATATAAAATAGACATTACAACTTTAAACTTCGTAGGAGCACATCTAAAAATAAATAGGCAAATATATATTTTGTTATTTTGAAAATCATCCCCTTAGGGGGTAAATGGGGTGAGTAAACATAAAAATCGATATAGATGTTGTTATTGGGGTTTTCTGGGATGACGATTGCAAAAATAACATTTATTTTGAATTCCAACGCGGTGGACATGACACATATGGACTTGGACCTGGACATGCACATCCAGGCAACGGGAACGGGAACCAGAACGGGCACGGGCACGGGCACGGGCACGGGAACGGGAACGGGAACGGGAACGGAACGGAACGGAACGGACCGGACCGGACCGGAGAAGAGCGGAGCGGAGCGGGACGGGACGGGACGGAACGGAACGGAACGGAACGGGACGGAACGGAGCGGAGCGGAGCGGGACGGGACGGGACGGAACGGAACGGAACGGTATGGAAAAAGAATACAAAATCGAAATTACAACTTTAAAATTCGTAGGAGCACGTCTAAATATATATTTCGGGATTTAAAAAATCAACCCCTTAGAGGGTAAGTGGGGTGAGTAACATAAAAATCGATATGGATGTCGTTCTTGAGGTTTTATGGGATGGTGATTGCAAAAATGAGATTTATTTTGAAGTCCAACGCGGTGGACATGACACATAATGACCTGGACCTGGACATGCACATCCAGGCAACGGGAACGGGAACCAGAACGGGCACGGGCACGGGAACGGATCGGAACGGAACGAAACGGAACGGAACGGAACGGACCGGAGCGGAGCGGAGCGGGACGGGACGGGATGGGACGGAACAAGACGGGACGGAACGGAACGGAACGAACCGGACCGGAGCGGGACGGGACGGGACGGGACGGGACGGGACGGAACAGGACGGAACGGAACGGAACGGAACGGAACGGAATGGAACGGAACGGAACGGGAACGAGACGGTAACGGGAACTAGAACGGGACGGCCGTACCCGTCCCGTTCTAGTTCCCGTTACCGTGAACGGAACGGAAGGGGTACGGGACGAGTACGGGACGGGATCGGACGGGAACGGAACGAAACGGGAATGAAACAGGATTGAAACTGGAATGAAACGGGAACGGAACGGGAATAGAACAGGATGGGAACGGGAATGGGAACAAGAACCGGACGGGAACGGAACGGGAACAAGAATGGGAACGTAAGGCGTACGGGACGGTTAGGGGACGTTTACGGGACGGGAACGCAGCGGGAACGGAACGGGAATGGGAACGGGAACGAAACGTGAACGGAACGGGAACGGAACGAGAACAGGATGGGAACGGGACAGGAACGGGATGGGAACGGGAACGGAAACGGAAGGGGTACGGGACGGTTACGGGACGGGAACGCAAACGGGACGGGAACGGGGAACGGGAGCGGGAGCGGGAACGGGAGCGGGAACGGGAACTGGAAGCCTTGTGCGAGGCCCGCCACACGCGGCAAATGTGTTGCCTCGCGAGGCAGCGCGCTTGATGGGGACTCGCCTAATTGCGTAAAAATGGCTGGCCGGATCCTGGTTGAAGGTTCTTTAAAAGGATTTCGTCTAATATCCACGCGGACGAAGTCGCGGGCAGAAGCTAGTTTATTTATAAACAAAGAGGGTACAATGATAATTAAAAAAATATTTCCGGTTGTCTAGAAGAAATCGTTCTTAGCGATAATACCGCCATGTTTAGCACTGTAAGTTTTATTGTTAATTCTTTTTTTTTTAATATATATTTCTTGGTGTTAAAATAAAGTATTAGCTAATCTAAAAAAATATCTTAAAGATAAAGTCAATTTCACGAATATTAAAAATATTTGTCTGTTTATTTCAATTTAAAGTTCTCCCCTCTAATAAAAAATAAACTTTATTTGTGTAAATGAAATTAAAATAATCATCAGTCTATGATTCACGTCCGATTTGCGAATAACGAAACGTTAATAAAATAATGAATATCTACATTAAAAGACACTCTGAAGACCGAAGCTAAGGATCGTAGACTCTTTATAAAATTAAATGTACAATTTACAAAAGTACCGTTTGTTAAGTATTAAAGATGCTCTAAGTGAAATAGTCCAGTGAAATCAGTTGCTATTCGCCCAGTTGCTGTTCGCTGGATTGCTCTAAGTGAAATACTTCTGAGAAAGTATTTTTTTGTTATAATTTGTTATTTTTCGAAAAATCCGGATTTAATTTTCAAATCCGGATTTGGAAGTATAGTAAAAATGAGCGGATATCCGGATTTTTCGGATAACGGATTATCCGGATTGCATTCCCTATCGCCAAGTGTATAACCCTATAAGGAGCCTATATTGAAAAATAAATCGCCACTTTTACGAAATTTTCGTATTTTTTTTGTAGGCTAAGTATTTATTGAACCACCCTTATACACCGTCATTTTGTAGTCGTTTTAATTAACTTAAGGGTGTGTTGTACCAATGAAAATAAACATTTTTGCCCAAGAAACATGGGTCGAAAAACGAATGTTGGGTCTCCCATACTAACTAGACAGCTAAAACATTTTATTAGTATGGGAAAGTCAAATTTTTTTTTCGTGTTTCTTTGGCAAAAATGTTTAGTTTAGAAATAATTACTATAAAAATAAAATTAAAGACTGTAGAGGAGACGCGAAAAAATTATGGAATTTATTAAATCAAATTATAGGAAAAAATGTAAACAATGTTGATGACGTTCTGATGAAATCATTTAGTATAAAAGAGGGTGAAGAAAGTAAGATTGCCAATAGTTTTGCAGAAGGCTTTCAGCAAAACGTCAACAACATAGTGCCCAAGTGTAATAAAGCTTTGCTGAATCCAAATGATTATAAAACTACTTCAGATGTCACTATGCGCCTTGAACCAGCCACGTTTAGAAAAATTAATAAAAAACATAAATCCAAAAAAATCCCCTGGTAGTGATGGTATCCGTGCCTTAGATTTGAAACATATTTCTTATAAAATATCAAAAGTGATAGTAAAATTTATCAATAGTAGTATCAAATCCGGGACGTACCCAGACGATCTGAAAACAAGTTTTGTTCGTCCTATACATAAACAGGGCAAGAAATCAGATTATGCTAATTATAGACCCATATCTATTCTACCTACACTAGACAAAGTAATAGAAAAATTCATTAGTAATCAAATTCAAAAATTCTACAGGGATAATAGCATTCTTTCGTCAAACCAATACGGATTTCAACCGCAAAAAAGTACTACACTATTACTTTCGAGGTTTACTGAGGACGTAAATACACATCTTAACGATAAGAAACATGTATTGGTGGCTTTTATAGACTTTAGTAAGGCTTTTGACACTTTAAAACACACTACACTAATAGAAAAACTAGAGAGTACAGGAATTAGAGGACCTTTGTTGAAATGGAGCAAAAGTTATTTAGAGCATCGTCGATACATGGTCAAAGTCGCAGGCAGCCTCAGTGATAGTAAGCTAAGTACCGAAGGAACAGCTCAAGGTTCAGTGTTAGGACCTTTGCACTACCTGGCTTACGTCAATGATCTAAACAATTTAATTAAAAAAAGTACAGTGTATCAATTCGCTGATGACACTTGTCTCATAGCAGCTGATCGCAATATACAAACTGCTCAGCAAACACTTCAACACGATCTAACGCTACTTACCAAATGGTCGCATGACATGGGTTTAGTATTAAACGCGCAAAAAACAAAACTCATACACATTCATTCACCCTACATCTATGCTAATCAGAAACCTAAAATAATAGTACATAGTCATGACTGTTTGCACAAAAATAACACACATTGTACCTGTGAACCTATTGAACAAGTACCTCAACATAAATACTTGGGGTTAATCATAGACGATACGTTCAACTGGGGACCACATGTAGAATCCGTATGTACCAAAATGCGAGTAATGCTAGCCAAATTTCATATTCTAAAATATAAAATACCATACGATGTCCTTATAAATCTATACAATGCCATGGTAGCTCCCATATACAAAGTGGAGAGGTCAATGCAACAATAAATTAAATTTCGTATATCTAGTAACGCTCCCAGTCTGCCTGTAAAATATCAATGAAAAATATCCAGTAGTTTAGTCACAAGAATTTTTTTTTAGTTTTTAACATTTTCTACATGCTGTATCTATTACTAAGCTATTGTCGACAAGTTAAAAACCCCTACATCAGTATAAATTAACACACTGTTGCCGAATTGTACCTTATGCTTAAGCCGTAAGAGTCATTTTTAATTGCGTGTCATCTAAAAATGTGCGAATGAGACAAAATCTACTTCGAACAAACAATAAAGTTGACAACGTTTCGAAATCTTTTACCTGTGTAAAAATGACTATTTATTATGATTAAATTACTTACTTTAATTAAACTACTTAAACATTTTTTTACGTGCCAAAGTCCTACACCTTGTCTACACGTTTACCTACAGTGATTTTTCTTTAAAGTTTTATGGAAATTTAAATAAATGCACTTCAAACCAACCTGTATTTTATTAAACAGATTCAAACGTTAACAATATCGTTTCGCTGAAAACTGCGGTTTTAGTAGTATCATGAACTCCACTTAGGGACTGTTACATTACTACAGCCATTACAAGTCCGATATTATTTTCGAATAAGTTAAAATAACCTAAAATACTCAATTCAATTCAAAACATTCAAAGCACAAGCGGAAAATATGTTGATACTTGACAGCGACAGTTTTTTTTGTGAATGCTCGTTGTCCGGTTTTTTATTTTTCATAGCAACAGATATGACGATATGTGTTCTCTAAGTGCTAGTAGTGGAGAAAATTCATTCAACTATGGTATAATGTTTTCACTATTATACTGTAATTTTTAGTCTGTGACTTATTAATATTTTATTTTTATTCTGTTTACTTTTTGTACAACACAACACAAAAACGCCCAAAGAGCATGTCGATGATGACTTGACGTCTCATTGACGCAGTCTTATTAAAATCTGATATAATACGAATAAGTATTACTTCTACTATTTCACAATTTTCGAGTACACCTACATGATTTTAATTTATTTTTAGCTCTACGGACATACCGAGAGAGATATTATGGTAACATTTGTGTTTGTCCGCTGTCCAAAGGAAACAAGAAATATTCAATTTGTGACTAGGTATTCAGTGGACAGAATAACTTTAAATCAGTGATTTAGGATTCAAACATTCAAATTTAGCAAAATAAAAAGTTACAGTAAAAAGCAAAAATAATAATAATTTATTGCCATGATTTTGAAAAATCTCAGCAATGAAAATTGCCGCATGGACAGCGTTGTTACATGATGTCGTAGCTCGAGTCGCTGCCGTAGATATCAAGAAAAACACTGTTTTAATTCAGCATTAAATGGCGCCAAAAGTTCATTTCGCGGCTTGTCACCTGTCAATACTATTCTGTGATCTAACACCGCGCTGTTGCCGCTCTTACCATGTAAGTAACCAATATTTACAAAGGGTGTTTAATTTCGTACTTGTTTTTGTGGTATTTAGTTTGTTCGAAAAAAAAATTTTTTTTATTTCGCTCCTAGGAATTATTTGATAGTTTCAAAATACTTCTATGAACTAGTGTCTACAGTGTTATCATTTATTGTCGCATTGTCAAATCCACGTTGTATACATATGGGTTAACTAGTTACGGTAGAACTTTTAAAACATACACGGACAAAATTTACAACCTACAATTTAGAATACTTAAAGTTATAGCTGGTAAAAAAGTAACAAATAAATATAAATATGAAGAACTATTCAAATATTGTAAAATACTTCCAATAAATGATAAACTAAAATGTGACATAATAAAAGAAAACCTACATACTATACCAGAGTTACCTATAACTAATCATAAAATACAAACGCGTAAAGCGACACAAAAAATAATCATTAAACCATATTCTAACAATTACTATGGTCGCAGACGATTGTGTTGTTTAATCCCTAACATAGCAAATGATATGCCCCAAAATTTTGTTAACAATTTGAACGAAATAAATTGCAAGCAAAAATTAAAAACATATTTTATAGATAATTTAGTTTCAGATATGTAGTTTCTAAATCAACATAATTCGTTTAAATAAAGTTACACAAAGTCATACTACTTACCATAAAATTAAATTACTTACCTATAAAAAAAAACATAAGTAATAAACAACAATTTTATTTAATTAATGTTCAATCAGTTTTCTCCGATCATCCTATATCGCGTGAACCAGAAACCTGTTCGTTCGGTAACTGGTGGACGCACACGAAACTATTTCACTCATGCGCAATATTGCAACTTATTTGTATTTTATTTATTAATGTGTGCGTGCGGCCGACTCCTGTTGACGCATTGTTATTGTTCTTATTTTAATATTATCGTCCGAGTCGAATGTGCAACGCTTGGACAAACCTCGTAGGTTTATAAGCGTAAAGCCATTGTTAGTATAATTGAAATGTTATTTGGATAAATAAATAAAAATAAAATAATAAAAACCTAGTTCTAGCCGGCTAAAACTAGGTGTAGCCGATAGCTGTTGGCTAAAACTAGGTGCAACCGATCTGCTTTACTCCTGTCTGTAGGTCCCGGGTTTCGAGGTTATTTTTTTTTAACAGACAACAGAAAAAACTTTCTTTATATCCCATGCTGTACCTAGTTTTAGCCGGCTACACCTAGTATTAGCCGCGAGCAAATCGGCTACACCTAGTTTTAGCCAACAGCTAGCGGCTACACCTAGTTTTAGCCGGCTAAAACAAGGTTTAGCCGCACTTCGGGTATTAGCCGTAACATATATATGACATACCATTTTTAAAGCAATTAATATGTTTATGCTACACATTTTATAAAACTATGTGTTTTTGAAAATGGATTAAAAATTATCATTATTATGTTTATTAAAACAGTAATTGGTCTTTAGATTTAAAAATTACTATTTGAACATTGAGAGAATGGTAATTAATGCTTTCTATTAAAGTATCGCTCTTCATGCTCAGGCGGTCTTATTATTTTTATATGCGTACAGTCAATACACCTAGGTGAATAAATGGGGTGTAGAGTGCGTGAGCGAATACTTATGCTTTTCGTCAGAAACTTGTTTAGGGTACTTAGGATGTGAACACATCCTAGGCCAGTGGACTTTTAGTAATTTTTACACCCTAAGTACCCTTAACAAGTTTCTGAAGAAATCGCGCATGTATTTGCTCACGCACTCTACACTCCCCTTTGAAACGTTCGTTAAGGCCCTTATAGCCGTCAACTAGCGCCGCCAATTCATTTATTACCCTCTTAAATTGTCTCTAATATTTTTAGAATAACTCTTCAACATTTTTCATTCTTTCTGTAAGTTTTAAAATCCATTTAAACCAAAAGTGGCTACTGTCGTTTTAAATGCATTTTAAAACTAGTACAAAGAATGAAAAATATTAAAGAGTTATTCAAAAAATACTAAGACAATTTAAGAGGGCATGGTTGTTTCCTTTTTTTATTTAATATTTACTTGGTTTATGAGTTAGGGCTGATTTTTCAATCCTTAGATAACGTATTATGCCACCAAATTGAAAATGATTGTCATATGTTTGTTTGTCAATTTTTTTGAATTACTTTTATGATATTCGGATTATAATTTAACTGACAGATATCTGTTATCTGAGGATTGAAAAATCAGCCCTAAATTAGATAAAATACAAAACATATTTATGAGACTTATTGGGGGCTTCATCAAAAGTACCGCCATACATATAATGGAAAATGAACTCTTCAACCGTTAGATATTCGTAGACAATACTTGGCAGGTAAATTATATCTTTCTTCCAAATCATTTACCAAAAACAATATGATAGCCATACTAGACAAATTAACAGACCTAATAAAAAACACACAGTATTAGAGAAACAAAAAGAAGCCATTGCTAGCTGCTACTAGTGGGTGTTCTACGAGCTCAAAATCAATGGAATACCGCAAATCGATGTACAGTATAGCCGTTTAGTACATGTATACTTGAGGTGAAAACAAAATTTTGGACCCGCAGTTCTTAAAAATTCTTCCCTTAGGAGAGGAGCTATGGTGTCATCTTTTTTTTGTATGAGAAAAAAAAATTTTTTGTTCTAAAATCTATCGTGTATGGTATTGAATGAAAGGGCTTGCTGAGGCGGTTCTAAAAATATATCACATCGTTATATTTCAGCCACTTGTTTTAAATTAAACCAAAAAACATTTTCAAATCATACCAAGTTTGGGCTCCTACAGATACAATATGGTTGAATTATTTTTCATAAAATATACATCAAATGATATGTAATATTCTCATATCTAACCTTAAGAAAGCAATTTTGAAAATATTGATATTTAGTATTTTTTTTTATTTTTTCATGATTTCAAAGCTTTCACAAAGTGATTATATTTATTTAAAAAAAAATGATTGTTCTAAAACCTATCTTGTGTGATATCGAATGAAAGGGCTTTCTGAGCTGTTTCTAAAAATATATCACATAATGACATTTCAGCACTTGTTTTAAATTAAACCAAAAATCAATTTCTAAAAATCCCATACAAACGTAAGTTTGGGCAAAAATTTGAAAAAAATACTAAATTTAGATATTTTCAAAATTAATTTCTTGTGCTTTGATATGAGGATATTATATAACTCTTAAGGTGTATTTTACAAGAAACAATTCAACCAAATCGGATCTGAAGGAGCCCAAACTTGGTATGTTTTGAAAATGTTTATTGGTTTAATTTAAGACAAGTGGCTGAAATATAATGATGTGATATATTTTTAGAACCGGCTCAGCAAGCCCTTTCATTCGATACCATGCACGATAGGTTTTAGAACAAAAATTTTTTTTCCCATACAATAAAAAGATGAGGCCATAACTCCTTTCTTATGGGAAGAATTTTTAAGAACTGCGGGTCCAAAATTTTGTTTTTACCTCAAGTATACGTGTATCAAAGGGCTTTGCTGTACATCGATTTGCGGTTTTTTTTTGCGTACGCGTAGGACTATACTCATGAATACCTTCAAAGCACACAGGTTAACACTAGTTCTCAATTAGAATTATTTTCACTTGACACTTGGGTCACCAATGTGGATCTTTCTAAAATCGTTAAGCCAAATATAGATAATGTTAATAAAGGTAAAAAACAATATAACTCTCATAATCTTAGAATTATAACTACACGATTCCTGAATGATTATTATAGTAATTACTACAAAATTTTTACCGACGCCTCAAAAGATGCATCTAATGTTGGAGCGGCCTTCTTCGATCCACAGACAAATTTTCCAGTTAAAATTAAATTAAACTGTAATATGAGCATAATGCAATCTGAACTTTTTGCAATATCTGAGGCTCTGTCTTATGTGGATTCCTGCGGTGATGGCGATTATGTGATTTTGTCTGACTCCAAGAGCGCCCTGCAACATTTGATTGGATGCACCAAAAAAAAGCTAGGCGTACCTATAGCTTACACGATTTAAAATGTCTTGTAAAACTGAATAATAAGAATAAGAATGTAATTTTGCAATGGATCCCATCCCATATAGGCGTGATTGAGAATGAGACGGCAGATCGACTCGCTAGGGAGGCTATGGTTGACGGCTTAGAACTTTTATGTGATACTATCTTCACTGATTTGTTTATCGTTGTTAAAAGACGCTGCCATCAGCTTTGGACAGAATACTTCGACCAAAGATCATTAACCAAGGGTATTTGGTACAGAACAATCCAACCTAATATACATAGACTCCCCTGGATCGATCATGCCTATTTGGGCAGAGCTGACTTGATTATGGCTCTAAGACTACGCTCTGGACATGTCCCACTAAATGCTTTTGCCTTCCTTATGGGCAAAGTCAGTACACCTATGTGTTCTGTGTGTAATGTTGTGGAATGTACATCACCTTTTGGTGGAATGTGTCAGAGGCGAGGAGTTGCGAACGCAACTATTCCCTCGTGATTTTGATGTAGGTAAAATTAACAGTATCCTGGCGTCGCCCTTATCCGACGAGGCCAGAATGCTGTACAATTTGTCCAAAATGATTATTGTACGTCGAAATCAGGTTCTATAATAATTAGTTATAAGTAAAATTGTTAATTGTATGTCCTCACGATGGTGGCATAGTCACTGTGTGACTAAACCCTCTATAAAAAAAAAAGAATAAAAAAAAAAGTTCCTGTTGCCTTCTTCCAGTTCCATCATCAGATCAGCTCAATGACACCATAATATTGCATTGTATTCCAGTTTTGACCTATGTTCAAAGTTTCAAGTCTCTAGCTCATCGGGAAGTTAGTTTAAAATCGTTCGCAAACTTTGCGGACGAACAAAAAAACAAACAAACGAGAAAGCAACCTAATAAAAACGTGTTAAAAATTGTTTCGGTTTCGGGTTTATGAAACAAGAACTGTCTCATAAAGCATTACCATTCAAATGCCATTGAACCACAATTTCGACGTTAACATTAGCGGACTTGACCGACGCCGACTGACGTCGCGCTATAGCGACGCGTTATGTTGTAGGACGTGCTTAGTTTCATGCCAAACACAGCGCCGGCGCTAGTCGTATGCAGCGTACTGCTAGCGCCGGCGCTGTGTTTGACATGAAACTATGTTTTTAATCCGATTTTATGAGTATATTTTCATGACCTACAAATACAAGCAGTAACCTCGCAGCCAAGCAGTAACCTCGCTGCCAGGCTAGACGTCGCGCCGTCTAGCCTGAGTATGGCATAAAAATATGGTAATTGTCAGTGGCGGAGCTAGGGGGACAAGGGCCCTGGTGCATAGGGAAAGAATCGGGCCCTCCTCCTCCCCTCTTTCCGCGTAGTTTGAACTTATATTGGCCTTCAAAATTATTGATAAGAATAAGAATAGAAAACAGTAAGTGAACTTATCCCTAGTAGGCTAAATCCATACGTCGTCTCTATTAGAATCTCCATGTGTTTAATAGAAGAAAAAGGGAATAAATAAACAACGACGCACATGACAATATAGAATATTTATTATACAGATGAGATTAATTAATGGAAAAAACGATTTTTAACAGAATTCCCCGCCCAATTCACAATCTCTTGCGCGCTTTAATTTTTGCGAATTCGTCTATAATTTCACTCAAATCCAAGTTTGATGCCGCCTCATTTTCTATTGCAATTAACGATAAATGTTGGAGGCGATCTTGTCGAATGCTGTTTCTTAAATAATTTTTTATAATCTTCAGTTTACTGAAAGATCTTTCTGCTGCCGCGGAAGTAACAGGAATTGTATGAAACAGTAGCATCGCTGTATACACTTCCGTAAGGTCGCATTCGAGCACGCCAAATTTTGTTATAATTTCTTTGCAAAGCTGGCGAATAGACCACAATTACTAATTGTGCACTGCGTACAGCGGAGGCGGTAGCTGTTGTGCCTGCGGCGGCAGCATCGGCGCCGCATTTTGCTGCGGCATCGGCGGCGCACCTACATTTTGTTGCGGCGGTACCTGCGGTGGAGAGATTGTAGAGTTAGGAATCTGATTGGGGCAATCCATAAATTACGTCACACGTTAAGGGGGAGGGAGGGGGTCGACAAAGTGTGAATTGTGTGACAAGGGGTGGGAGGGGTCCTAAATTTCGTGACGTCACATTTCAAAATCATTTAAATTGAAATATAACAAGTTTCGAAACTGCCGTTTTAATTCAGTACTTAATTATTTTTTAAGATATAAAATTGTAAAATATGCGACGCCACACTACACTAGGGAGGAGAGGGTCTTAAAAATGTGATCAGCTGTGACAAGGACGGGGCAAAATCATGAAATTCGTGTGACGTAATTTATTATGGATGGCCTCTTAGGTCAGTAGAATTAAACCAAAAAGAACTTCAAATCAGATTAAATTTAGGTTGCCCCCCGCCGAATATCGAAAACTGTCCGCCATAAAATAGTACGGCTCATTTCAACCTCGATTATACCTAGGTACGGTCCCATCCGGCAGAAAGCATGAAACTTGGCATGCATGTAGCTTTTACGTACCTACAATAAAATACAGAAGTAGCAGCAAGTCTTGAAAGTGATTTTTTACCCCCCTGCTTGCAAATAAAAACTGCAATTGGGGACACAAAACGCCCCCCGCGTTTTGTGTCCCCAATTGCAGTTTTTATTTTTTTAATAAAAAACGGTGAAAGCTACAACAAAACTGTCAAGAAACAATATATTTGTCATTAAATTATCTATTAACCATTTTTTGAATGAAGGTGATAGCACTTATAGTTTTCAAATTATGTTGGCGTTAATCCCGATATTTTTTTATAAAACCACTTTGTGGGTAAACGTATAGGATAACACTCAATTTTTTTTCGTTAAAGAATGAGACTTGGCACGCTTGTTCCTTAGGTGGACCAGAGTGGAAAACGCCCGGGAGACATTGGGAGACACCCTGCTGGGGGGGAGGCGAGGGTGTGAAATTTTCTTACGCCACGCGTACTGTTGGTAATAACTGCTAATTTATAGCTACTATGGCAAATCGGGTATCATTTTCGGATAAATAAAGGATGACCAATCATTTTCAGAAATAAAAAAAAAAACTTTAGATACAATAAAATGCATTTCCATCATTGTTAATCCGAAAATGTAAAAAAAAAATCATATTTTTTTTCCAGTGACGATAAATTTCTAACGAGTTTAGATATCGGCTTGAAAAAAATATGATAAGAAAGCCTTTAGGCGCAATTGGTCCAATTCACATTATTCGCGGTTGGTCCAATTCGCGGTTAGTCCAATTCGCGGTTGGTCCAATTCGCGGTTGGTCCAATTCGCGGTTAGTCCAATTCGCGATTGGTCCAATATAAAGTGTATTTCCAAAATTAAACAAAATAACCAATTTTTATGTACGTATTGTACTGATTTATTCATAATCATATTACACATATGGGACGTTCTTCTTTTTTATCGACAATCTGACCGGCAAATTTTTATATTTGTTATAAAAGTAAACATGTGATTTGTTTAGTAAAATGGGATTTAAATTATTGCCTCGTTATTGTAGATTTCAAAAACATATAATGCATCGAAGTATTACTTGTAATTTTCGTTTTATTTCAAATTTCGTAGGAATGGTATAAAAAAATAACACCTCAGTCACAAAATGATTTTTTTTTTATTTCTCATTTAAAATCAGATCTTCAGTTTCTTATTACTTTCTTATCAAGAATATAAATATTTATTTTTATCTAGCTCCATTGGACGGAATTCTTAAAATAAACATTTTTTAAAAATTATCCAATGCCACTCTGTCACATATTTGCTTCTTAAGACAAAAAACTATTTAATGTTATGGAAGTCTCCTAATAAAGTAACTTGAAAATCTACTGAACTTCTTTATTGTTTAGCATGTAATACTAGAAAACGTTATTTTTGTAAATATTACCAATGAAGTGGTTCATATATTACTTAGAACTTAAATTCTAAGGGGGACAAAAATTGTGACCACTCGGTTAACGAAGTGATGGAGTGGTGTAAATAATGTTTACCCGCCGAACAAAGTTAATCTAATAACTATTTTTAATTTTAGAAAACGATAACAAATTATAATATTTCTTTAAAATGTAACTACTTAAATATTTTAGGGTTAAGTTTCCTTTTTTCACGACACCGTCACAGAGGAAATAATCACTACTACGTACGACTCATGTGACACCGTCGCGTGTCGCTGTCTTTCAGCCGCAGATAATGCCATTTATCCATTTACCTGATGGTAACACCTTAAATTAACAAAATAATCGACGATATAATAACCAACACAAGAAAACTACTACAAGAAAACTAACAATC
Organism: Agriphila tristella; assembly: GCA_928269145.1. NCBI lineage: Eukaryota > Metazoa > Arthropoda > Insecta > Lepidoptera > Crambidae > Agriphila > Agriphila tristella. The sequence continues at coordinate 13,267,728 of OV743435.1, read as the reverse complement.
ATCTATTATGAATATTAACTAAGACTCTAAGTATATCACCTCCTATCGGAGCACTCGTCAAGACGAATCAATCGAGCTCAAACTCGATGGGGTTGCATGATTTTATTACAAAGTTCCAATGGCCTTCTTCCGGCTCCTTCATCAGCCCCTTGGATATTTTTCTCCAACAGAGTACTTGCCAAGATGATTATACTATAGACGAAATGATACTGTAGACGTAATGATACTATGGACTAAATAATACTGTAGACGTAATGATACTATGGACCATATACACCGGAAGGGATGGTGCATATCGCCGTGACAGTTACTTGGTCCCAACTTCTAACAAGTCTGAGTTCAGCAGACTCCTCGCGTGGCTACCGGAACTTGGATGGCACGTGGTTGTACTGTGACCATCAAACTCTTGAGGCTAGCCTCAAGTTGCGCAGCGTCTTGATTGAATACGCCTAATCGGCGTTGTGCTGCTTCTCTGCGTTCCTGGATTGTCTTGGCGTTAGCTTGATGCACAAACTTTTCAGTTGCGCGTTGTTTGGCGCCGCGACCGCGGGGTCTCTTCTTTTGAGTTCCCGAAGTGGTTTGGGCTGGTGGTAGGGGGGCGAGCTGTTGCTCAGATACATTATCTCGAACGTTTGACATTCTCGACACAAAGTTGTGTACTAACTAGGTCCGCTAAATTGTTAGAATAAATAAAATAGATTCTAGTAAGACTTGTAAATGAATAAACATAAACGACGGTTGTGTACCCATTGAAAACACCAACCGGATTCATTTTAGAAATAATTTGTGCATTTGTACTTGATGACATTCTAATAAGTATATGGTAGGTAATAGGTATCTATAGGTACTAAGTTTAAGGGAGGCAGAATAAGTATAGGTTTTTATATACCTAGGTAAATATTGTAAAAGTTTTCCATTCCACGCCAGTTTCTTCTGTGTCGCATCAGTGGCACAATATCCTGGCACAGTTGCTCAAACAAGTTCCGATTGAGTCTATTATGATGCTATAAACTCAAAATCGGAAATCACTGCTTGCACAATATTGTTGTCACGCAGGCGGCGGGCGATGTTGGCGTCTTCGCTCAAGGTGTTCTTCTCTTAGGGCTTCCAAAATTAACCACGAATGCCATAACTTCAACAAATATTATGTACCTAGTTAACTATACATATAATATATTATACTGAAGTAGACCTTAAAACTTAAGTACACGTTAAACGCCCGAAAAACTGTATGTCAACATCTAATTTTCGTGTCGGGTTCGAGCGATCATAAGGCAAACGCTGCGATCTCCGTTCCGTTGACGGGCCCGAAGTATTTTCGTCGTAAGAAACAGCCCGAAATTACGGAGTTCGTTCGGGTTTCGTGTGTTCATTGTAGACCCCCTGTACTAATGGTGTTGCTGTTGCTGCCGAGTTGTTCCCCAAACTTTCGCTTGGCTGTATCTCGACGGTGTGGCGGCGGTCTGAGTAGCGGATGATTTCGGAGTAACTGTCACATTCTTTTTAACAACGTAACTTTATATGACTATGGCTTTGGAAGCCTTTATATTTTCAGAAAGTTTATTTACATACTGAGTCTCGTCTCTGTCAGAAACCTGCACAAGTTGCAAAAAGGACTTATTCAAACTAGGGGTAATAAATATTTTTCTGGTTTCAGTATTTTGCAGGTGGAGGTCGCAAAGGATACGACACCCGTCAGTCCCGTCACTAATAAACTTGATTGCATCTACCTTATTTTTTTTTATTAACACATTTAAACCCCTACTTACTGCCATAATACCTAACCTTAATTGTACAGTACCGCTGACATTTTTTTGTCACGGAATCTGCCCGCTTCTAGAATGGCTGCAACATTTCAGGGTTTAAAGTCGGAGATTGTTCCTTTTTTTAAGTATGAGCGCAATTTTTTTGTGATATTTAGCTTTCATGGAGTTTTTACCCAATTTTTTTTTTTATTTGCATCCTGTTATGTCAGGATTCAGCACTATTGTAGGTTCGAGGAATTTGTTCTTCATTCAATTCACAAGAGCTCCAAAACTATGTGATATATTTTGGTGGCGACGAACTTGTACCCCATATTTTCCTATAATTTTCTGAAAACCAATCGGCTATAGTTTTCCTTCTGCGAATATGAGCTAAGGAGTAAATGTAGTATAATGAGTTGCATTGAAAGTATTTAAAAAACCATCAAAATCATTAAGCATTTCCCAATTATACACCACAGAATGTGTTGAACAGATACGGGCATTATTAGTAATATAAAGTCTTTGGTTTTTTAAAATCGCTCTCTTTATATATTTGGGAACCCTTAATCGTTCAATATTATTACAACCAGGTACAAAGCAGTGGTTCGGTGATTCAGCCGTACGTCTATAGTTATCAATTCTATTACATCTGGGTTTGGTAGGTTTGATATCCCAGTACCAACCCAAGAACTTGATGCAGAACTTGGCTGTACAGAGATTGTTGGTACTGAGTCTGAATATGTTTGTTGTGGTTCAGGTAGCTCAATGCCTTCCAATGTAGGCTCCACAGGTATGTGCTGTACCGCCTGTGGAGTCGGCTCCACCGCTTGTGCTCCACCTTCTTGCACTATACGATTTTCATGAGCCTGCATCCAACAGGCACGACACACCAAAGCATCTTCAGGAACCTAAAAATTGAATGTTTTTAATACCTACATTAACGCCACATTTTTGGGTCTTGCTGAACTTTGTTCCTTAAGTAATAATTTAAAGAGCACTTTTATTTATTACCTACAAAAAAATAAATTGATTAATTTCTTATGCAAGAGAAATCTTACCTAACGAGGAAATATACGATTTTCGACATAAATGTGTTCTTCACTCCTTGGAATAAGTCTGTGGCGGCGACGACCACTGCGTCTGATCAGAGATATGCCGCAGCATACGCAAACACAAGAATGCCCAACTTGCCTCTCCGACTGATAGTTGGGGTCCTCAGCACGATTGGCTGCCTCCCTTACCACAAGATTAATGCATTCTTGGCATAGCTGATCAGTATCAGAGATCTGCAATAAAAGCTCATATTTTCAGTACTCATATATTAAAGGGAATACACACTTACAACTTACAAATTCACAGTAATGCCTGCTCTAGTTTTGTGAACCAAAGGCATAGTTCTAAACAAGATGTTGAAGAGCCCTAGACTGAATAAAAAAACTACCCACTTTTTGATTTACTAAACTGAAAAATTCATAGGTACTCACCTCACGACCACACCACTCTTCAGTAATAGATACAAGTTCAGGACTTAAATCAATGACAATATATTCATGTAATTGGGTATTCGCCCGCAACAGTATGTAACATTTCACACAACATAGGGCCATGATGACTAAAACAATAAAAATAAGGTCATTGTCATAATATTAACACACTATCATATCACCAATTGAAATATAGAGGATTTAGATCTTGTGATAAGTACAAAAAGAGATATTTAGTTAACAATATTATTAATTAGATTTCAACTTACAAAGGTAGTGAAATATCCTAATGTTAACCAGGTCAACAGCGTCCAAATCACGAGCAAACAACTGAGATTCCAGTAAGTACAGCAAGGGTCAACAGAAAAAGTGAGAATATCGGAGTCCAAAATAATTGCAGGGTTATTGGTAAACAGATTTAAGCGGCAAGAAACAACGAATAATAAACGTACAACGCAAGCGAATTCGGAAAACCGTCTGACGCGTTTGACTGACTGTCTGTCATCATCTGTCAGTCCAGTTCCAGTCAATGTGTGCATTCCCGCAGACCAATCACTAAGTCATTGATCAGCACAGTACGAATTGGGTGCATTTCAACACACTAATCATTTAGTCATCGATCGTCATAGAGTACATTTTAACCATGAAAAGTAACAATGAGAGCTGTTCAAAGTGACATTAAAAATAAAAATAGTAACTATTTGCTTCACTAGATGGCGTTGATGGAAAAAGAAGTGTCAAAATTGTTTTTTTTTATATAAACGGCCTGTACCAGACAAGAAAAGCGCTCGCTGGCTGACATCTGCCCAAAGAGAAACATTTTAGAGTTACATCTGCCTGTAACATATCATTTTTGATAGGTTACATTCATATTATACTTGAATCATACCAACCTTTATTTATGTTTTCTTTATACACTATTTCACATCATTACACAACATTTTTCATACATCCCATATTGCAAGGTACATACAACTTCATTAACCCTATTCCACGCAATAATTTCTAGTTTCTTTTTACACTTTATGTAGATTTAAATTCATCAACAAACAATACTTCGATCTGATGATTGACATTTTAATTTTATTAACATAAAAATCATAATTCTATGACCATTGGCTCAATCTTGCGAGGAATAGCGGAACTAATGCCACGAGCAAACATCCAAATAAATATTTTCCTTTTCATTCTAGCAGGGATGTCTAGCTATTTGCATCTCTTTTTTTCATAAAGCCACCTAGTGTTGGGATTCCACACTTCATCATAACTTTAGCGCTATCTAGTGTCAAGGAGTGGCAGTCTTTCGCATGTATAGTACCGTCCCTCTCACACCTAAGTGCATAGCCGCCCTGTCGTCTCATTCATTCAATAGCACTCAAAACTGACATCTAGCGTGAAGTAGCTTCCTGCTTTCACAATCTGTTCCAAATAAAAACAATCTCAATTGTCTATGATTCCTAAAAACTTTTATCAATAACTAAATAAATATCTGTCGCACAGTTGAAGTAATTAGTTATTAATAATCTACGAACCTTCCTTTATTTTATTTCATATAATTCTTTATTTTTCTTTAACCAATCTTTTTAACCATAGACAAAAATCTGCTCATTCTAGAAGTATGCCAGTCTTTGTGATTTTTTCTCACTGTCTCTGGAATGTGGTAGATGATTCGCGAAATTGCACGGCTAAAACGTAAAAGATATAAATAGAACCCGATTTCTTTGAGTGGGGACATTCGCTCTCTCTGAATTTTTACCTAACTTGCTGCGTGTGCGCCCAAGTGTATTGTGATTGAGAATACTTCTCATACGCTGTGTGTGTGTCATTTATCCAGCCGCATCACCGCAACTTATTACATTTGTCCTCAAATCATCAGTGTCCGGGTAAGCTTATCTGCTAAACGGGAATCATGTCTACTGACATTTATTTTATGTCACTGTTTTGTCATAACGCTGTGTTTTCTATTTCCTCTACAGTTCTTTTAAATTCTGACGGAATCACCCATCCGAGACGAGTGCTGCTAAGCAGACGGCAACATCGCCAAGCCCTCATTATCTGACCCTCGACCTTGAGTGACCGGTGATCGTGAGACCCCATCAGAAGACGAACATCAGGTGTAAACGTTCTCATACTTCTATTTTTACTATACCCTTTACTACTATTCACGTTTGTGAGCCATCCACAAGCGTGTGGCGCCCATACTCATCTCTTCTCTTCTCTTCTATCATCTGTCCAACCTAGTCATATTTAATTTGTAATTTATTGCCTTAATCTAGGGAGCGTTTCTCTTTTAATCATAAGATTTCCTGTTGTTTAATGATCTATGACTGTTCTAATATATTGTAAATCCATTTTGAAAGATAGCAATATTCAGATCTCTTTTAAATACCTTGTTTTGTTTGACTTCTGTTTTATAACTTATGTATGTAAACTCTCAACTCAGTGAGAATACTGTGATTTAAGGCCTTCTGCCAGTGCAACAAGTGAGCTGCAAGAATATTATACCCACGCCCTATATTTTAAAACTCTCTCAATACTATTTTCTCATTTTATTTTAATAAAAGTTTTCATTTAAACGTTTATTTTCTTTTATTTAATCATTACCCGTTAGCCAGAAATTTTAATTGTTACATGCCTGCCTACTCTTCGAAGATTAGTAAAAAAATAGATTGACACATTTGACACATACATTTATAACACAGCCATCTATCGAACCTACAGTTTTTTCAGTCATATTGAAAAGCCCTCATTGAACATTAAAATAAATGACTTTCCATGGTTAAAATGTATACTGTGGCGACCGATGGCTCAGCGGTATGTCTGTTGGAAAGCACCCATTTTAACCATGGAAAGTAATAGGTATTTTTACGTTCCATGGTTTAATGTACTCTAAGACGACCGATGACTCAGCAATTAGCCTGCTGGAATGCACCTACTCACTGTCAATCAAAGCGCCCAATGTTGTCAGTTCAATTAATAGGTTGAACTTTTGAAATTATATATTTAAAGAACGGGAGTACTTTAGAATCTGATATTTAGGCATAAGATAAACAAAAATAGGAACTTTGTGTCGTTTAAATTTCAAAGCAGTCGGAGTACCACTACCTGGCTTCATACAAAATCTATACCGTCTCCTTTGATATATTTCCTCAAAATGGCAGGAGTGTTGAGGGCGGCTTTAACATCACGCAAGCACTCTGAAGTTGATGCCTGGCTCAGATGCAGAAAGTCATTGTCCCCCAGACTGCCTTGGTAACTACCAGTGGCATAGAAATTTAATGCAACCAGTATCTGTAAACATGTAAGTGAGGACAACCATTGACAAGAATCATTGAATATGCCACATTTTACGACCAATTGTCCACGTATCGAATACGTACGTACCTTAATTTCGGGTTTAATCCCACTGGTCCTTTCATTTGTGGGCAATAGCGGTATGATATCTTCACATAGCCGCACAAAATTAGCTTTTGATAAGCAAAACCGTCCGGTGAAATCGGTGTCGGGAAGCAGCAACGGCCGGACCAGTGCGCGCTCCATCCTCCTACGTGTGGTATTCATCTTCTTCAGCCGCTGTTCCTCCGCCGCTACCATCACTGCCACCCAAGCCATGGTAACAACAACACAGCAAACAGTGTTTTAGAAAAAGGATAAAGAGTGCTTTAATTAGTCGCTAGGAAGCAGAATAATTAAAAAAGCAAGCTAAAATTGGAACAAAAAACTTTTTTACAATCAAATCGACAACTCAGGAGGTGTCGAATTGAAATGACACATATCGACGCGTCGAATTGGCCGTCGATTTGGATTTTCTTAGGCAGTACTATTTTAACTGTCAAAAACAGCGTTTCATTCGTTCTTTTGCCATCGGCATCGATTATCAAGGCGACGCGTCGACTTGGGAAATTGGGCAGTACGAAATTGCCGTCGACTATCAAAATGAAGTCGACGGCGACATCGACGGCACTTGGGCAGTAGCCCCACTGTTCCCTTGTCTTTCACAGACTTAAACGAGTTCGACAAAGATTTAAATTGTGTGACACTTGCATCATAAATTGCTTTCGTTTTGTCATCGCAAATGATACGGTTTATACGGTGATATAGGTGGTTTAATAAGTTTTGAGCTCGTAGCAAGACATTCTAGTTCGAATCAGATTCTATATATTTTTTTACTTTAAGTAAAACTTCATTAACACCCTTTAAATCCTCAGAAGGTTCCAAAGGACTATCTAAAATATCCTCCGAGGGAAAAATTGGACCTAATTTTGCTATTTGTTTTTGTAAGTCCTGTACAGTTGAAGCAGGAGTAGTACCTCTAATAAAAACGTCATATTCTAATTCCAATTTTTGAAGTGACAAATTTTTTTCTGGGTAAGTCATAATGAAAAAAAAATTGGATAAATGTTAAACAGAAAGCAACTCTAAAAAAAACTAAGTAAAATCTACTAACTAAAATCTACTAAAACTAACTATGATTCCTTCTGTTACAAACAACTAAGTAACGTTTTGGTTGTAAAATAAAAATCACACAAAACACACAAAAAAATGGCAAAAAAAAAAACAAACACAAAACTAAGAAATACACTAGTGTGTACAGTCAACCCATTTGAATCATGACCCACCTTAAGGTAATTTTCTTACAGTCATTCAAATACAATTAGGTTGAAATTTGCTTGACCATTCATTACCGTGGTAACCATAGACTTAGAAAATTTTTCGCTATGCTCAAGTAGACGGACAAAGGTGCGAGTGAGAAACCGATTCTTACGGCTTATGCGATGTGCGAGAAAGAGTAAAAAAAAACTGACAGCTGAAACTGGTTTGACTTCATGTATCACCGTTTATCACCTTGGTGAAAAGCGTCAACAAGATTATTTTGTAATTATAATCGTGATCGGGTCGGTTTGGCTCTCAAAGCTATATAAATCAATAATGGTGTCGTGTTCTGTACTGGATTGTAATGTTACTTACGACAATAACCCAAATAAACACTCATTTCACAGGTAAATATGATTGTACTATTACCATTTTCATAATTCATATTTTAGTTGAATATATTCCCAAACACACTAAGTGATACACTAATATCATGCTATTAACCGCCTATTTCCTAAATAAAGGCTGATTTCTAAACATTATGTGTTAGATAAAAAGATATTATGTCCGTGAACTTGAGAAAATATGACGTAGAGATAGATCAAAAATTATCGATATCGATACTCGGGTACTCGATACCTCTATCTGCGCCCGCGGCATGGGTTCGTATATCATATCGACCTCGATATGACTAAAATATGTATTAAACAGCGTCGAAACATATTTGACAGGACGATAAAGTTCGTCCTTCGATAAATAATTTTATCAAGTCGACAGAAATCATTCATTCAGTGTGTCTTAAATTCGTTCTTTTGGCGTTGATAAGTTTAAGAGCCATATGAAAAATCTGCACTCTGCGTATATTCACAGACTAGTAAGACATACTGAAGCGTTAACGACAACTCACGAGTTCACAATATTGTGTTGAAGCTATGAACAAGCGATTTTGATACTTTGCCCAAAGTTTTATGTTTGTTAGTATTTCTATGGAGTAATTTGTTATCCCCATGCCGCACATTTTTAGACTGCCATGGATTTGCATGTGAAGAAACAGATTATAGGAAGATGATACCATAAATGAGACAGATGATATATTTTTTAAAAATAAAAAAAATATTTTATTACCTAGTGCTTTATCTAGCAAAGGAAGTTTTTCGTTTTAGATTAAAACTATAGCTTAGTTAGAACATGGGTCGCCAAACTTTTTAGCTTAAGGGCCAGACTAATTACTCCACGAAGTAAAACCCAAATAGGTTTTTGTGACAGTGTTATAAGAAATGTAACAATGTATTATTATTATTGTAATTTAATAAATAAAAAATAAAAAGTCCCAAAGGCCAGGACCTAGCTAGCTCATCGTACCAACATACTGTAAATTACAGTATGTTATACTATACTACGATCTGGCCGCTTTCGCGGGCTGGATTGTTGGTGCTTCGTCGTGCTGGTCAGATTTGAGTAGGAGGGTAGTTTGGCTTCACATGGACATTTAATATAGTTAGTACCTGGGTGACCGAGCTTTGCTCGGTTATTATTATTTATTGTAATATGGTGGTAGTATCGCCATCTGTGATGTGCTGTGTACATTTTATTCTGTGGTGCTCACTCAGCCTCTGCTTGCTTGGCTAGCATGCGATGCTAGCCAGGCACCTATTTCAAAACTCTTTGCTAAATGGCAATAGACCACACAAAAATATCCTTTAAGATCTGATCTTGCAGAACTCTACAATTATTAGTAGAAATTATTTCTATTGTATATATTAATTTCTTTTAAACTTGTCTAAAAACAAAAAAATATATATATGACGGCGCGGCGTGAAAAGACGGCGTTATGACTTGCTAGCGGCACGTGCGCCCTGACGTCATCGCCTCGAACGGGCTTGCGGTGCGACCGGTTAGGTGGGGTTATCCCCACTCTTGCTTATAAAGGCGGCCGCATCGCTCACTCGGCACGCATTACTGTTGGATGCATCTTGGTGCACGGACCGTTGTCTAACCACTCGGACTGTCACTGGCCTTTCGGACTGCCACTATATATTGGCGTAGTGATAATTATAATTATTGCTTCAAATAATTATTTTAGTTGCTGCCATTGTTTTATAGTAGTGTCGTGATTGGTATAATTGTTTAAAAAAATTACTGTCACTGAGTACTGCATTTTTGCTTCTGATGTCTGACCTTATTTCCGACATATACATAAACTAGAACATATAAAAAAAAACAAAAGTAAGTCACCGAGCGGGATTCGAACCCGGTACACTGTCGTTTCTTGCCGCCCCCGTCTTAACCCGTTAGACCAGATGGACTTTGGCCGGTAGGATAGGGATTGGTCGGTATTAACTCAATGTACAGTCATTGTAAGGGAAAGGGACTGTAAAGGTATTAACTAATAAACAAGGCGACTGTTCGGCAGAGATACGAGTATATTTCGAAAGCACACAATTTTCTCTTTTGACAAGAAGTAACAAAGGAAAACAGAAAATAGACAAGATAGAGATAGAAATATAAAAGCTATAGAAACTACTTGAACCTACAATTCACAACATCATCCCCCCCGTGTAGCGTAGCTACACAACTTGCAAATGAGCCAGCTTCCTGACGGGCCTTCTCATTGTGCCCCCTTTGGTTGCTACGTCCGCCACTCTGACAATTCCATCTCTGCCCGGGAATACTTCCAGTATGCGCCCCATTGGCCATACTCCTCTTGGCAAATCTGGATCAACCACCAATACAACGTCGCCCACTTTTAGATTTATGTGTTGGCCCCTGATCTTTGTCTTTGGCCTCAGACTAGGTAAGTATTCTTTAAGCCACTTGGACCAAAAATGCTCAGACAAACGAAGAACCTTTTGCCATTCTTTCCTCATCGAGTATGCTCCATCGTCTAACTGGGCTGGCGTCTGCTGGTTTGAGGAGGTGCCGATCAGGAAATGAAACGGAGTCAGACTCTCGCACTCTCCATTTTCAGTGACATATACCAAAGGACGTGAGTTCACAAGGGCTTCTGCTTCTAAAAGTAGGGTGTGCAGCAGCTCTTCTCTTGGGGATCGTTCTTTTAGTGTTGCAAGAAGGGCAGTCTTTACGGTTTTAACAAGTCTTTCCCAGCAACCGCCCATAAATGGTGCCGCAGGAGGAATATAGCACCATTCTATGCATTTACTAGCGGTGAAGTCTTGCACGGCATCGCTGTAAAACTCGCAGAGTTGTCTGTTGGCTCCGACAAAAGACGTGCCGTTATCAGAGAGGATTTTTTTTGGGAGTCCTCGACGTGCAGCAAAACGGCGTATGCTCATGATGGCGGAGTCGGCTGAGAGGCTCGTGACAATCTCAAGGTGGACTGCTCGTGTCGTCATGCAGGTAAAAAGAGCTATCCATCGCTTTTCTCTGCGTCGGCCAACTGAGACCTCGACGGGACCAAAATAATCTAGGCCAGTGTTCGTAAACGGGCGCTGATGGTGTTCCAGACGCACATCTGGCAGGTCGCCGGTTGGTGGGATCTGTGGTGTTGCCTTTCTTTTGATACAGAAAGCGCATCTTCTTGCGGCCATGCGAACTTCGCTGCGACACCGGAAAATCCAATATCGCTGTTTGAGCTCATTGGTTACCAACTCGTTGAAGGCGTGGGCAGCTTTGACATGGTAGTGTCGTACGAGAAGTCGAACAGCAGGGTGTCGGCCATCAAGAATAATGGGTGAAGTACTGGCGTAGTTGGCGTTCTTCAAATGCTTTATGCGGCTGTCCAGTCTGAGTAGGCCATCTTCATCGAATACCGGGCAGAGAGTCTTCAACTTGCTGGACTTTGGCAAAGGCTTGCTATCAAGGAGCAAGGAGAGCTCTTCGCCAAATGACTCTGTCTGGGCTTTTCTGAGAATGGCAATTTCAGCCTTCTGTATCTCCATAGCAGATAGCGGTGGAAACTTGGTGTTCGTGGTTTTAGAATTTGGATTATGTGCCAAAAGAGATCTAAATTTATTGACGCACTGAAAAACACGTGCAGTTGCACGAAGCAGGCGTAGCCACTCACTGAAACGTGAGGGATCTGGCACAACCGATGAAGGTTTATCCAGATGGGTTAATCCTACATGCACCTTAGAAGGTTTTAGCTCTTCTAAGATGGATGTAGCTTCGGGTATCGATGGTTCTTTGGGCCATTCACTGGATGGTAATAATAAGAAATCAGGTCCAGAGAACCACCGCGACAGGTCGATGTCACGATCCCTGAGTCTTGTCGCGTCATCTGCGACATTCAAACCACCTGGAACAAATTTCCAACTATTGACATTTGTTATCTCGGTGATTTCCCCCACACGATTTGCTACAAATGGTTTGAAGGTTCGCGCATCGCTGCGAATCCAGCTCAGAACTGTGGTGGAGTCAGACCAAAGGTGAATTGAATCTGGCTGGACGTTGTGACCGGTACACACGGTATTCGCAAAACGAGCAGCAATCAGACTGGCTTGGAGCTCGAGACGTGGTATGGATGTAGGTTTTAGAGGGCTAAGGCGTGCCTTTCCACCAATGAGAGACAGCTTCACTGAACCGTCCATGAATGTAAAACGCCAATATGCGACGCATGAGTATGCTTCCTCACTAGCGTCGGCAAACACATGGAGCTGTCTGCCAATGATGACCTCATTTTGGAACCCACACCTATACCAACGAGGAATTTTGATGTCTACAATCGTAGCCAGTTGCCGAGACCAAGACAGCCATCTTTGAATTGCATCAGGCTGCAGCTCGGTGTCCCAATCGAGACCAGTTCGCCACGTCTGCTGGAATAAAATGCGGCCTTGAATGACCAGCGGAGTTAAAAGACCAAGAGGGTCATATACGCACATTAAATATGACAATACTTTGCGCTTAGTTAGTTTCTCTTTTTCAGGGATTGGGGACCCAATCCTAAACCCAAAGGTGTCACTCAAGGGATGCCAGATAAGCCCTAAGGTCCTGACAAAGGCTTCAGGGCCTACGTGAACGTTTTCAGGTGGGGAGGCTCGTAGGTCTTCAGGCACGGCTGCAAGTGCGGCAGGTATGTTAGAGACCCAACCTCGCATCTCCATACCGGCCGCCTTGTGCACTGTGACTATGTCAGCTGCAAGTTGAGAGGCTTCGTGCAGATCGTCCAGACTACCTAGAAAGTCGTCCATATAATGGTCGTAGATGATAGCTTTTGCTGCCGCGGGGTATGACTTCTGTAATTCTTGGGCGTTACGATTTTTAATGTATAGAGCAATACACGGGCTGCAAGCCGCACCGAAAATGACAGAAGTCATCCTGTACTCCTTCAACTCACAGCTGGGATCCTCCCTCCAAATATATCGCAATGCATCACGGTCTTCCGCTCTAATCTTAATCTGCGGAAACATTTCCTTAACGTCAGCAGTCATCGCAACGTAACCTTCGCGAAAACGGAACAATATGTGCAGCAACGACTGCAAAAGATCAGGCCCAGGGAGCAGGAGTGAGTTTAAACTGACTCCCGAGGTCTTTGCTGCTGCATCATGGACTACTCTCAGTTTACGTTTTTGAGGATGTATAACAGGAAAGTGTGGCAAATACCAGCGCAGTTGTGTGTGTATTTCATTTAGTTTAACACTATCATGGTATGTATTTTTTGGACACTCTTCCGCATAACCTTTTGTCATCATATTGTCAATAAAAGCACAATAGCTTCTTTTTAACTCTGCATCTCGAGCCATGCGCCTCTCTAAACCAAGAAACCTCGAGTGCGCCTGAGGATAGCTGTCAGGTGTATTTGGGTTATCTTTACGCCACAATAGACCAACCTCAAACCTACCTGACGGTAATCGTTTGGAAGTAGTCTCCAGAATCTCTAAAGCGTGTTTATCCTCCCTAGAGCATGTGTTTTCAAGTTTTGTGATACCTATGGCATCCAGGCGAAAATATTCTTTTACGAGATCGTCCAGGTTAGAGTTTTGGTCGTCCTTGATCGTTGTGTGGTTTATAAAATGCACAGGCTTAGTCCAGCTGCTGGATCTGCCATGTAATACCCAACCTAAAAGTGTGCGAGTTGCAACCGGTTGACTTTTGGAGCCTGCCCTAACTTCCCGACTTATAGTTAAATACCAGTGTTCAGCACCAAGCAATATCTTAGGAGTTGCATTGGTTAGCGTAAGATCAGCAACCAAATCTGTCAAATGTGGGTATTGTGAGATGTCACATGGTTTGATAGTTTGTGTAAACAAAGATAGCGAATCCATGGCCTTAGCGTTACTCACTGTGTATATATCAGGACAATGTTGACCTTTAATAGAAAAGCTCACATGTTGGATTGGTTTCTGTGTTGACATGCCAGCGACCCCGTCAACCTTGATGAACTCCATGGGGCCAGACACACCAATGTGACGTGCCACCTCCGAATCAATCAAAGTTGCCGAGGACCCGCAGTCAAGCAGAGCAAAAGTGTCATATTTTCCATGTGGACCACTCACTTGAACAGGAACTATTTTCAAAAACACTTGTGACATAGGTGTAGACATATCGTCGCTTGTGTGTGATTCAGTGACATTAGTGACGGTCACAGTTTTATCAGTGTTTTGGTGTTCAGTCACAACATTGTAGGAAGTAGATGGAGACTCGCCAGCGGCGCGGGACACGTGGGGCGTCGTCGCCACATGCAGCAACGGGTGATGGAAACGTACGCACCCATCCACACCACAACGACCAATCTTGCAAGTCCTCCAACGGTGTGATTTAGATTTTAGACACTTATAGCATATTTTAGCGTCACGCAACCATAGCCACTTATCGTCTATCGATAGGGATATAAAAACCTTACACTCGGTCAATTTGTGTTTATTATTGCAATAACGACACAGTTCAGCATTTGTGTTACGTGCAGATGTAGCATTAATATTTTCACGTCGTGCAAAGTTGTGTGAAAAGTTGTTGCCGACTGTACCATGCCGCCTACCTATATCGGACATGAGAGTGCCAGCACGCCTACCTATATCTGACATTAGGGTACCAGGCCGCCTACCAATGTAAGGGAAAAAGACTGTAAACTAGGTGATAGCAAAACAAGGCGACTGTTCGGCAAGGATACGAGTATATTTCGAAAGCACACAATTTTCTCTTTTGACAAGAAGTAACAAAGGAAAACAGAAAATAGACAAGATAGAGATAGAAATATAAAGGCTATAGAAACTACTTGAACCTACAATCCACCACATCATCCCCCCCGTGTAGCGTAGCTACACAACTTGCAAATGAGCCAGCTTCCTGACGGGCCTTCTCATTGTGCCCCCTTTGGTAGCTACGTCCGCCACTCTGACAACTCCATCTCTGCCCGGGAATACTTCCAGTATGCGCCCCATTGGCCATACTCCTCTTGGCAAATCTGGATCAACCACCAATACAACGTCGCCCACTTTTAGATTTATGTGTTGGCCCCTGATCTTTGTCTTTGGCCTCAGACTAGGTAAGTATTCTTTAAGCCACTTGGACCAAAAATGCTCAGACAAACGAAGAACCTTTTGCCATTCTTTCCTCATCGAGAATGCTCCATCGTCTAACTGGGCTGGTGTCTGCTGGTTTGAGGAGGTGCCGATCAGGAAATGAAACGGAGTCAGACTCTCGCACTCTCCATTTTCAGTGACATATACCAAAGGACGTGAGTTCACAAGGGCTTCTGCTTCTAAAAGTAGGGTGTGCAGCAGCTCTTCTCTTGGGGATCTTTCTTTTAGTGTTGCAAGAAGGGCAGTCTTTACGGTTTTAACAAGTCTTTCCCAGCAACCGCCCATAAATGGTGCCGCAGGAGGAATATAGCACCATTCTATGCATTTACTAGCGGTGAAGTCTTGCACGGCATCGCTGTAAAACTCGCAGAGTTGTCTGTTGGCTCCGACAAAAGACGTGCCGTTATCAGAGAGGATTTTTTTTGGGAGTCCTCGACGTGCAGCAAAACGGCGTATGCTCATGATGGCGGAGTCGGCTGAGAGGCTCGTGACAATCTCGAGGTGGACTGCTCGTGTCGTCATGCAGGTAAAAAGAGCTATCCATCGCTTTTCTCTGCGTCGGCCAACTGAGACCTCGACGGGACCAAAATAATCTAGGCCAGTGTTCGTAAACGGGCGCTGATGGTGTTCCAGACGCACATCTGGCAGGTCGCCGGTTGGTGGGATCTGTGGTGTTGCCTTTCTTTTGATACAGAAAGCGCATCTTCTTGCGGCCATGCGAACTTCGCTGCGACACCGGAAAATCCAATATCGCTGTTTGAGCTCATTGGTTACCAACTCGTTGAAGGCGTGGGCAGCTTTGACATGGTAGTGTCGTACGAGAAGTCGAACAGCAGGGTGTCGGCCATCAAGAATAATGGGTGAAGTACTGGCGTAGTTGGCGTTCTTCAAATGCTTTATGCGGCTGTCCAGTCTGAGTAGGCCATCTTCATCGAATACCGGGCAGAGAGTCTTCAACTTGCTGGACTTTGGCAAAGGCTTGCTATCAAGGAGCAAGGAGAGCTCTTCGCCAAATGACTCTGTCTGGGCTTTTCTGAGAATGGCAATTTCAGCCTTCTGTATCTCCATAGCAGATAGCGGTGGAAACTTGGTGTTCGTGGTTTTAGAATTTGGATTATGTGCCAAAAGAGATCTAAATTTATTGACGCACTGAAAAACACGTGCAGTTGCACGAAGCAGGCGTAGCCACTCACTGAAACGTGAGGGATCTGGCACAACCGATGAAGGTTTATCCAGATGGGTTAATCCTACATGCACCTTAGAAGGTTTTAGCTCTTCTAAGATGGATGTAGCTTCGGGTATCGATGGTTCTTTGGGCCATTCACTGGATGGTAATGATAAGAAATCAGGTCCAGAGAACCACCGCGACAGGTCGATGTCACGATCCCTGAGTCTTGTCGCGTCATCTGCGACATTCAAACCACCTGGAACAAATTTCCAACTATTGACATTTGTTATCTCGGTGATTTCCCCCACACGATTTGCTACAAATGGTTTGAAGGTTCGCGCATCGCTGCGAATCCAGCTCAAAACTGTGGTGGAGTCAGACCAAAGGTGAATTGAATCTGGCTGGACGTTGTGACCGGTACACACGGTATTCGCAAAACGAGCAGCAATCAGACTGGCTTGGAGCTCGAGACGTGGTATGGATGTAGGTTTTAGAGGGCTAAGGCGTGCCTTTCCACCAATGAGAGACAGCTTCACTGAACCGTCCATTGTGTGCTTTCGAAATATACTCGTATCTCTGCCGAACAGTCGCCTTGTTTTGCTATCACCTAGTTTACAGTCCCTGTGTCTTCAACTTGCTGGACTTTGGCAAAGGCTTGCTATCAAGGAGCAAGGAGAGCTCTTCGCCAAATGACTCTGTCTGGGCTTTTCTGAGAATGGCAATTTCAGCCTTCTGTATCTCCATAGCAGATAGCGGTGGAAACTTGGTGTTCGTGGTTTTAGAATTTGGATTATGTGCCAAAAGAGATCTAAATTTATTGACGCACTGAAAAACACGTGCAGTTGCACGAAGCAGGCGTAGCCACTCACTGAAACGTGAGGGATCTGGCACAACCGATGAAGGTTTATCCAGATGGGTTAATCCTACATGCACCTTAGAAGGTTTTAGCTCTTCTAAGATGGATGTAGCTTCGGGTATCGATGGTTCTTTGGGCCATTCACTGGATGGTAATAATAAGAAATCAGGTCCAGAGAACCACCGCGACAGGTCGATGTCACGATCCCTGAGTCTTGTCGCGTCATCTGCGACATTCAAACCACCTGGAACAAATTTCCAACTATTGACATTTGTTATCTCGGTGATTTCCCCCACACGATTTGCTACAAATGGTTTGAAGGTTCGCGCATCGCTGCGAATCCAGCTCAGAACTGTGGTGGAGTCAGACCAAAGGTGAATTGAATCTGGCTGGACGTTGTGACCGGCACACACGGTATTCGCAAAACGAGCAGCAATCAGACTGGCTTGGAGCTCGAGACGTGGTATGGATGTAGGTTTTAGAGGGCTAAGGCGTGCCTTTCCACCAATGAGTGACAGCTTCACTGAACCGTCCATGAATGTAAAACGCCAATATGCGACGCATGAGTATGCTTCCTCACTAGCGTCGGCAAACACATGGAGCTGTCTGCCAATGATGACCTCATTTTGGAACCCACACCTATACCAACGAGGAATTTTGATGTCTACAATCGTAGCCAGTTGCCGAGACCAAGACAGCCATCTTTGAATTGCATCAGGCTGCAGCTCGGTGTCCCAATCGAGACCAGTTCGCCACGTCTGCTGGAATAAAATGCGGCCTTGAATGACCAGCGGAGTTAAAAGACCAAGAGGGTCATATACGCACATTAAATATGACAATACTTTGCGCTTAGTTAGTTTCTCTTTTTCAGGGATTGGGGACCCAATCCTAAACCCAAAGGTGTCACTCAAGGGATGCCAGATAAGCCCTAAGGTCCTGACAAAGGCTTCAGGGCCTACGTGAACGTTTTCAGGTGGGGAGGCTCGTAGGTCTTCAGGCACGGCTGCAAGTGCGGCAGGTATGTTAGAGACCCAACCTCGCATCTCCATACCGGCCGCCTTGTGCACTGTGACTATGTCAGCTGCAAGTTGAGAGGCTTCGTGCAGATCGTCCAGACTACCTAGAAAGTCGTCCATATAATGGTCGTAGATGATAGCTTTTGCTGCCGCGGGGTATGACTTCTGTAATTCTTGGGCGTTACGATTTTTAATGTATAGAGCAATACACGGGCTGCAAGCCGCACCGAAAATGACAGAAGTCATCCTGTACTCCTTCAACTCACAGCTGGGATCCTCCCTCCAAATATATCGCAATGCATCACGGTCTTCCGCTCTAATCTTAATCTGCGGAAACATTTCCTTAACGTCAGCAGTCATCGCAACGTAACCTTCGCGAAAACGGAACAATATGTGCAGCAACGACTGCAAAAGATCAGGCCCAGGGAGCAGGAGTGAGTTTAAACTGACTCCCGAGGTCTTTGCTGCTGCATCATGGACTACTCTCAGTTTACGTTTTTGAGGATGTATAACAGGAAAGTGTGGCAAATACCAGCGCAATTGTGTGTGTATTTCATTTATTTTAACACTATCATGGTATGTATTTTTTGGACACTCTTCCGCATAACCTTTTGTCATCATATTGTCAATAAAAGCACAATAGCTTCTTTTTAACTCTGCATCTCGAGCCATGCGCCTCTCTAAACCAAGAAACCTCGAATGCGCCTGAGGATAGCTGTCAGGTGTATTTGGGTTATCTTTACGCCACAATAGACCAACTTCAAACCTACCTGACGGTAATCGTTTGGCAGTAGACTCCAGAATCTCTAAAGCGTGTTTATCCTCCCTAGAGCAAGTGTTTTCAAGTTTTGTGATACCTATGGCATCCAGGCGAAAATATTCTTTTACGAGATCGTCCAGGTTAGAGTTTTGGTCGTCCTTGATCGTTGTGTGGTTTATAAAATGCACAGGCTTAGTCCAGCTGCTGGATCTGCCATGTAATACCCAACCTAAAAGTGTGCGAGTTGCAACCGGTTGACTTTTGGAGCCTGCCCTAACTTCCCGACTTATAGTTAAATACCAGTGTTCAGCACCAAGCAATATCTTAGGAGTTGCATTGGTTAGCGTAAGATCAGCAACCAAATCTGTCAAATGTGGGTATTGTGAGATGTCACATGGTTTGATAGTTTGTGTAAACAAAGATAGCGAATCCATGGCCTTAGCGTTACTCACTGTGTATATATCAGGACAATGTTGACCTTTAATAGAAAAGCTCACATGTTGGATTGGTTTCTGTGTTGACATGCCAGCGACCCCGTCAACCTTGATGGACTCCATGGGGCCAGACACACCAATGTGACGTGCCACCTCCGAATCAATCAAAGTTGCCGAGGACCCGCAGTCAAGCAGAGCAAAAGTGTCATATTTTCCATGTGGACCACTCACTTGAAAAGGAACTATTTTCAAAAACACTTGTGACATAGGTGTAGACATATCGTCGCTTGTGTGTGATTCAGTGACATTAGTGACGGTCACAGTTTTATCAGTGTTTTGGTGTTCAGTCACAACATTGTAGGAAGTAGATGGAGACTCGCCAGCGGCGCGGGACACGTGGGGCGTCGTCGCCACATGCAGCAACGGGTGATGGAAACGTACGCACCCATCCACACCACAACGACCAATCTTGCAAGTCCTCTAACGGTGTGATTTAGATTTTAGACACTTATAGCATATTTTAGCGTCACGCAACCATAGCCACTTATCGTCTATCGATAGGGATATAAAAACCTTACACTCGGTCAGTTTGTGTTTATTATTGCAATAACGACACAGTTCAGCATTTGTGTTACGTGCAGATGTAGCATTAATATTTTCACGTCGTGCAAAGTTGTGTGAAAAGTTGTTGCCGACTGTACCATGCCGCCTACCTATATCGGACATGAGAGTGCCAGCACGCCTACCTATATCTGACATTAGGGTACCAGGCCGCCTACTTCCCTCTGACATTAAAGTGCCAGGCCGCTTTGTGTAGTCAGGTATTAAACCAAATCGATTGTGTTTGACAGCTTCAATATCCAGAAACTCAGACAAAAGTATTATTTTCGGTACAGACCGATCGCTGCGGTACGCATAATCTTTCCACTGACTGTACAATATCGGTGTCAGTTTGTTCAATACCGAATGAAATAATTCTACAGAATATATGTGTTCAATTTGGTCTAAATTTCTAATTACTGCTATGCAATTGCGCAATCTACAAGCAAACTGATTTAACTCTTTTTGATCAAAGCTTAACTTTGGGAGATTCCGCACGAGAGCAATCTCGTTCAGCACGATCATCTCAGGGAGCGCGAACGTCTGTTCCAGCGTGTCGAGCACTTCTTCAGGTCGCTCGGCTGTGTACAGCAACGACGACACGCTCTCGAGGGCTTGGCCGCGTAGCGCGCCGCTCAATCGCACAAGATTCTCTGCAGGTGAAAATAAATGTTGGGTATCACGATAAACACGCTTGAACATTAACCACTCTGTCGTCTTCCCGCTGAAAGGAGTAAGCTCGAGTTTATGTGAACATTTAAAAGAGTGCGAATTAAAGTCATCCTTCTTTGAGTTGACTGACGGCCAATTTTTTTGTTCTGTTGACTGCCGTGTGGATGACAGCGCCTTATTTGACGTTGTTGTTTGAAGTAAATCAGTTTTGTCAATTGGAATATGAAAATTCACAGGTTTTTTGTAAATACGAGAACGAGTGTTATCCTGAATTTCACAATTTTCATGATTTTTAGCTTTGCGGTCGATTTTTTTGTAGACCGGGCAGCTGCTATTATTACCATCATGAACCCATGATGCTGTGCGTGAAAAGGATCGACTGACCGAATAAGTGGATCGTTGATCCGCTTCCTGTTCCGCAAGCGATGCCTCGACTTCCAGTTCTTCTACTCGCTGCATTTCTTCCGAAAGCTTACGTTCATAGTCGAGGTGTTGACGGGCAAGCTCTTTGGCAAGCTCTTGTTCTCGTTCGTACAGCTGCTGCTTACGTTCCATGTTACGACGCGCCAATTGGGCCTCCGCGGACAGTCGCCGAGCCTTTATGGTGGTAGACGACCGCGAAGACGACGGATGTGGTGGATTGTAGGTTCAAGTAGTTTCTATAGCTTTTATATTGACGACACGAGCAGTCCACCTCGAGATTGTCACGAGCCTCTCAGCCGACTCCGTCATCATGAGCATACGCCGTTTTAATGCACGTCGAGGACTCCCAAAAAAAATCCTCTCTGATAACGGCACGTCTTTTGTCGGAGCCAACAGACAACTCTGCGAGTTTTTACAGCGATGCCGTGCAAGACTTCACCGCTAGTAAATGCATAGAATGGTGCTATATTCCTCCTGCGGCACCATTTATGGGCGGTTGCTGGGAAAGACTTGTTAAAACCGTAAAGACTGCCCTTCTTGCAACACTAAAGGAACGATCCCCAAGAGAAGAGCTGCTGCACACCCTACTTTTAGAAGCAGAAGCCCTTGTGAACTCACGTCCTTTGGTATATGTCACTGAAAATGGAGAGTGCGAGAGTCTGACTCCGTTTCATTTCCTGATCGGCACCTCCTCAAACCAGCAGACGCCAGCCCAGTTAGACGATGGAGCATGCTCGATGAGGAAAGAATGGCAAAAGGTTCTTCGTTTGTCTGAGCATTTTTGGTCCAAGTGGCTTAAAGAATACTTACCTAGTCTGAGGCCAAAGACAAAGATCAGGGGCCAACACATAAATCTAAAGTGGGCGACGTTGTATTGGTGGTTGATCCAGATTTGCCAAGAGGAGTATGGCCAATGGGGCGCATACTGGAAGTATTCCCGGGCAGAGATGGAGTTGTCAGAGTGGCGGACGTTGCAACCAAAGGGGGCACAATGAGAAGGCCCGTCAGAAAGCTGGCTCATTTGCAAGTTGTGTAGCTACGCTACACGGGGGGGATGATGTGGTGAATTGTAGGTTCAAGTAGTTTCTATAGCTTTTATATTTCTATCTCTATCTTGTCTATTTTCTGTTTTCCTTTGTTACTACTTCTTGTCAAAAGAGAAAATTGTGTGCTTTCGAAATATACTCGTATCTCTGCCGAACAGTCGCCTTGTTTTGCTATCACCTAGTTTACAGTCCCTTTCCCTTACATTTCAAAATGTAAGGGAAAGGGACTGTAAAGGTATTAACTAATAAACAAGGCGACTGTTCGGCAGAGATACGAGTATATTTCGAAAGCACACAATTTTCTCTTTTGACAAGAAGTAATAACAAAGGAAAACAGAAAATAGACAAGATAGAGATAGAAATATAAAGGCTATAGAAACTACTTGAACCTTCAATCCACCACATCATCCCCCCCGTGTAGCGTAGCTACACAACTTGCAAATGAGCCAGCTTCCTGACGGGCCTTCTCATTGCGCCCCCTTTGGTAGCTACGTCCGCCACTCTGACAACTCCATCTCTGCCCGGGAATACTTCCAGTATGCGCCCCATTGGCCATACTCCTCTTGGCAAATCTGGATCAACCACCAATACAACGTCGCCCACTTTTAGATTTATGTGTTGGCCCCTGATCTTTGTCTTTGGCCTCAGACTAGGTAAGTATTCTTTAAGCCACTTGGACCAAAAATGCTCAGACAAACGAAGAACCTTTTGCCATTCTTTCCTCATCGAGAATGCTCCATCGTCTAACTGGGCTGGCGTCTGCTGGTTTGAGGAGGTGCTGATCAGGAAATTAAACGGAGTCAGACTCTCGCACTCTCCATTTTCAGTGACATATACCAAAGGACGTGAGTTCACAAGGGCTTCTGCTTCTAAAAGTAGGGTGTGCAGCAGCTCTTCTCTTGGGGATCGTTCTTTTAGTATTGCAAGAAGGGCAGTCTTTACGGTTTTAACAAGTCTTTCCCAGCAACCGCCCATAAATGGTGCCGCAGGAGGAATATAGCACCATTCTATGCATTTGCTAGCGGTGAAGTCTTGCACGGCATCGCTGTAAAACTCGCAGAGTTGTCTGTTGGCTCCGACAAAAGACGTGCCGTTATCAGAGAGGATTTTTTTTGGGAGTCCTCGACGTGCAGAAAAACGGCGTATGCTCATGATGGCGGAGTCGGCTGAGAGGCTCGTGACAATCTCGAGGTGGACTGCTCGTGTCGTCATGCAGGTAAAAAGAGCTATCCATCGCTTTTGTCTGCGTCGGCCAACTGAGACCTCGACGGGACCAAAATAATCTAGGCCAGTGTTCGTAAACGGGCGCTGATGGTGTTCCAGACGCACATCTGGCAGGTCGCCGGTTGGTGGGATCTGTGGTGTTGCCTTTCTTTTGATACAGAAAGCGCATCTTCTCGCGGCCATGCGAACTTCGCTGCG
Organism: Agriphila tristella; assembly: GCA_928269145.1. Lineage (NCBI taxonomy): Eukaryota > Metazoa > Arthropoda > Insecta > Lepidoptera > Crambidae > Agriphila > Agriphila tristella. Next base: position 13,244,031 of record OV743435.1, on the reverse strand, counting down.
ACACCGGAAAATCCAATATCGCTGTTTGAGCTCATTGGTTACCAACTCGTTGAAGGCGTGGGCAGCTTTGACATGGTAGTGTCGTACGAGAAGTCGAACAGCAGGGTGTCGGCCATCAAGAATAATGGGTGAAGTACTGGCGTAGTTGGCGTTCTTCAAATGCTTTATGCGGCTGTCCAGTCTGAGTAAGCCATCTTCATCGAATACCGGGCAGAGAGTCTTCAACTTGCTGGACTTTGGCAAAGGCTTGCTATCAAGGAGCAAGGAGAGCTCTTCCCCAAATGACTCTGTCTGGGCTTTTCTGAGAATGGCAATTTCAGCCTTCTGTATCTCCATAGCAGATAGCGGTGGAAACTTGGTGTTCGTGGTTTTAGAATTTGGATTATGTGCCAAAAGAGATCTAAATTTATTGACGCACTGAAAAACACGTGCAGTTGCACGAAGCAGGCGTAGCCACTCACTGAAACGTGAGGGATCTGGCACAACCGATGTGGTGGATTGTAGGTTCAAGTAGTTTCTATAGCTTTTATATTTCTATCTCTATCTTGTCTATTTTCTGTATTCTTTTGTTACTACTTCTTGTCAAAAGAGAAAATTGTGTGCTTTCGAAATATACTCGTATCCTTGCCGAACAGTCGCCTTGTTTTGCTATCACCTAGTTTACAGTCCCTTTCCCTTACATTTAAAATGTTCGGCAAGGATACGAGTATATTTCGAAAGCACACAATTTTCTCTTTTGACAAGAAGTAATAACAAAGGAAAACAGAAAATAGACAAGATAGAGATAGAAATATAAAGGCTATAGAAACTACTTGAACCTACACTATCGATCTCAAGCTGGAAATTTTCAATTCGCTTCTTATTGAATTATTTGATCTGCATGCTCCACTACGCTCTATTCGACTTAAGCACCTTCCTACTCCCTGGCTTACAGATGAAATTAAGTCCTTGATGAACCAGCGTAATGCAGCTAAGGCAAGATACAAGCGCAACCCGTCAGATGTTACTAGATCCCGCTATAAAGTGCTACGTAATCGTTGCAATAGGTTGTGTAGAGACGCGCAACGTCAACACATCCATGCTTCAGTCGCGAACGGCAATCCTGCGAAAGTCTGGTCTTTCCTAAATTCCCTTGGCATTGGCAAATCTAAGTCCACAATCCCGCATAACTTAAATCCTGACTCTCTGAACCAGCACTTTACCTCTTACTCTCCTGTCTCTTCACACATCAAACAAACCACGCTGCAGTCTCTTTTTGGCTTGCCTATTCCAGCCTATTCTGCATTTTCCTTTAGGCATGTTTCAGAACAAGATGTAGAAAAGGCCTTGCTTGATATTAAATCAAACGCAGAAGGTTTAGATGCAATAAGTCGGCGAATGATTCTGCAGTGTGGTCCTGTTGTTCTTCCAATTTTATGCTACATCTTCAACTTTTCCCTTGATTCCGGCACTTTTCCAAGTTGTTGGCGCCAAGCTGTTGTCATTCCTGTCCCTAAATCTTCTAATCCTTCTCTACTTTCTCATTTCCGACCTATCTCTATTCTCCCATTTCTCTCTAAAGTACTCGAGCGTCTTGTCCTTCACCAAACCAGCGCGTTTGTTACTTCAAATCATATTCTTAGTCCCTTTCAGTCTGGTTTCCGTCCTGGGCATAGCACTGTCACCGCCCTGACCAAGGTATCTGATGACATCCGTGAGGGTATGTCTAATCAACAGCTCACAATTTTAGTACTTTTAGACTTCAGCAATGCTTTCAATTCTGTTGATTTTGACATTCTCTTGGCAATGCTGAAGACTGTCCTCGTCTCGGATACCGCGGTCAAATGGTTTCGCAGCTACCTCGTCGAACGTCGGCAATACGTCAAAGTTGACGATAAACTTTCCGAACCCTGTGACGTCGTGGCTGGTGTACCTCAGGGTGGCGTCCTTTCCCCTCTTCTCTTCTCCATCTTTATTAACTTCTTAACTCCTCTCCTCTCATGTCAGTATCACTTGTATGCTGACGACCTTCAAATTTATTCCCAGGCTCCCACTGAAAACATTTCCCAACTGATTGCTAATCTTAATGCTGATCTTGCTGTGATCCACGATTGGAGCCTATCCTATGGCCTAACGGTAAATCCTCATAAGTCGCAAGCTATCATTATTGGAGGGGCAAAACAGATTGGCAAACTTAAACATATCAATGTCCCACCTCTCCTCTTTGATTCTGTTCCTTTGCCTTTTAGTGATGTCGTTAAAAACCTTGGCGTCCTTTTCGACAGTACGCTGTCATGGTCTCCCCATATTGCCGAAGTTAGCAGAAAGGTCTACGCTGCTGCTGGTTCCTTGCGGAGATGGAAAAACTTACTCCCTGTCAGGACCAAGATCGAGCTTTCGCAATCGCTCCTGTTGTCTATACTTGACTACGCAGATGTTTCTGTAATTGACCTCAATGAAAACTTGCTGAACAAACTGCAGCGTCTACAGAACCTTTGCATTAGATTCATATACGGATTGCGCAAGTTCGATCACGTGTCTAATTTCAGAAAGGAACTTGGGTGGCTTCCCATTAGGTTGCGTCGCGAGGAGCACGTTTTCACGCTGCTTTTCAAAATCCTGTATGACCATAGATCCCCCCCTTACCTTAAAGAACGTTTCCAACCTCTCGGTGTGGATCATAACCGGGCACTCAGGAGCAAAACTGATAATCTCCTGAATATTCCGTTAACCCACTCTGGTTACTACCAAGACTCTTTTACAATTAAGGCTGCAAGTCGGTGGAATAACCTTCCACCCGAGGTTCGACACTCCGAATCCCTTGCCACATTCAAGAGGAATTTGCGCACTTATCTTTTGTCAAAATCCTAGTTTGCAACACTTCTTATTATTTAGATATATGTAGTATATTTTTTATTTGCTTTGTATTTGTGTAAGTTTATTAGGTTATAATTTTAGTAGGTTATGTTATTTTGTTAATTTGTACTGTTTTAACGTGTATGTTGCTGGCACACTGCCTTTCACATATCTCTTCAGCTATCCTAAGTCTCAAAGGTTGTCTGGAAGAGATCGCTCTGAGCGATAAGGCCGCCTTTGCTCACCATAGTTTTAAATTTTATGTTACTGTATTTCCTGTAATGTGTGTGTGCAATAAAGTGTTTATCTATCTATCTATCTATCTATCTACAATCCACCACATCATCCCCCCGTGTAGCGTAGCTACACAACTTACAAATGAGCCAGCTTCCTGACGGGCCTTCTCATTGTGCCCCCTTTGGTAGCTACGTCCGCCACTCTGACAACTCCATCTCTGCCCGGGAATACTTCCAGTATGCGCCCCATTGGCCATACTCCTCTTGGCAAATCTGGATCAACCACCAATACAACGTCGCCCACTTTTAGATTTATGTGTTGGCCCCTGATCTTTGTCTTTGGCCTCAGACTAGGTAAGTATTCTTTAAGCCACTTGGACCAAAAATGCTCAGACAAACGAAGAACCTTTTGCCATTCTTTCCTCATCGAGAATGCTCCATCGTCTAACTGGGCTGGCGTCTGCTGGTTTGAGGAGGTGCCGATCAGGAAATGAAACGGAGTCAGACTCTCGCACTCTCCATTTTCAGTGACATATACCAAAGGACGTGAGTTCACAAGGGCTTCTGCTTCTAAAAGTAGGGTGTGCAGCAGCTCTTCTCTTGGGGATCGTTCTTTTAGTGTTGCAAGAAGGGCAGTCTTTACGGTTTTAACAAGTCTTTCCCAGCAACCGCCCATAAATGGTGCCGCAGGAGGAATATAGCACCATTCTATGCATTTACTAGCGGTGAAGTCTTGCACGGCATCGCTGTAAAACTCGCAGAGTTGTCTGTTGGCTCCGACAAAAGACGTGCCGTTATCAGAGAGGATTTTTTTTGGGAGTCCTCGACGTGCAGCAAAACGGCGTATGCTCATGATGGCGGAGTCGGCTGAGAGGCTCGTGACAATCTCGAGGTGAACTGCTCGTGTCGTCATGCAGGTAAAAAGAGCTATCCATCGCTTTTCTCTGCGTCGGCCAACTGAGACCTCGACGGGACCAAAATAATCTAGGCCAGTGTTCGTAAACGGGCGCTGATGGTGTTCCAGACGCACATCTGGCAGGTCGCCGGTTGGTGGGATCTGTGGTGTTGCCTTTCTTTTGATACAGAAAGCGCATCTTCTTGCGGCCATGCGAACTTCGCTGCGACACCGGAAAATCCAATATCGCTGTTTGAGCTCATTGGTTACCAACTCGTTGAAGGCGTGGGCAGCTTTGACATGGTAGTGTCGTACGAGAAGTCGAACAGCAGGGTGTCGGCCATCAAGAATAATGGGTGAAGTACTGGCATAGTTGGCGTTCTTCAAATGTTTTATGCGGCTGTCCAGTCTGAGTAGGCCATCTTCATCGAATACCGGGCAGAGAGTCTTCAACTTGCTGGACTTTGGCAAAGGCTTGCTATCAAGGAGCAAGGAGAGCTCTTCGCCAAATGACTCAAAATGTAAGGGAAAGGGACTGTAAAGGTATTAACTAATAAACAAGGCGACTGTTCGGCAGAGATACGAGTATATTTCGAAAGCACACAATTTTCTCTTTTGACAAGAAGTAACAAAGGAAAACAGAAAATAGACAAGATAGAGATAGAAATATAAAAGCTATAGAAACTACTTGAACCTACAATTCACCACAGTCATCAAAGTTATGACCTTAACAGTTTGAAAATAAATCACTTGCAAGGATGGAACTAAAAGTTCGTATTTACCTGGCTCCATTGTTTTTATACAAAAGATGCTTTTGTGACTTTTGGGTAAATGCAAGACAATACGGACTACTCAATCTAGAAATGAAACTAGGTGTTCAGCTCATAGCTTTGCTGACAGTACCTTACATTGAGCCATTGGTCCTGGTTGCATTTACAGTCGTTTTCACCGACCAATCCACGTGGTGGGTAATGGCCCGTCCGCTTTATCCATCCACAACCCACAACAAAAAAAACAAAGGCCTGTTCCTCAGCAGCAGGTGCATTAAAAATGGCTGATATGCATGGTTATTTGTGATGCCGTCTGTATAAAATTTTGCGGAAAATAATCCTGTCCTGTACTGTCTCAAACTCACTCGGACGAAAGTATTTTTAGTAAGCACTACCATTTATGGCAAACTAGCTTCCACCCGTGACTTCATCCGTGTTGACTTTCGAAAAAATCCCTGGGGAACCTTTAACCAACATAAAAGTATTTTCCTATGTTTTAATCCGGTTTATAAATTATCTGTGTACCAAATTTCATTCAAACCCGTTCAGCCGTTTTGCGTGATTGATTAACAAACATCCAAACAAGCAAACGTTTACATTTATGATTTAAGTAGCATAATACGGCCACCCCCGAAGCGCTTGACCTAGGATTTTGTTACCACATGAAATGGGATTACTATTAGTTAAGTCTTAATTTCTCATTTTTTTTTAAAGTTATTAATAAGTTTTATACCTCAACGGAAAACTGAATAGATGGTGATGTTTTTTAAACATTTTGCACTCTTCGTTACTTGGGTTTTTTTTTAGGTATTTCCTGCTATTTCCAAAAAAATCTGGAAAAAAAATGCCATTAAGGATTGATTGATTTGTTTATAAACACCTGTGCTTTTGGTATTTTTTTATTCATTATTAACTCTTAGAATGTTTTCTATTCCAAAATAATAAAAAAAACAGAATCGAATGAGTAGTAAGATAACTCCTCATTCGATTCTGGTTTTTTATTCAAAATGTTTGTGTCTGAAAACGTACATCCGAATAACTTCAATCGGGAAGATGGCCACAAATTATCAGCAGTGTGGAATCCAGTATTTGCAAACGCACTACCTCTTTGTTCGCGGTCGGCTAACTACCAGAATACGGCTATGCGAAATAGGGACACCGTCAGTGTTGTGTGCGGCGGTAGTTGGAAAAACTGTTCGACGGTGGATGAAGATTCCACCGAAGAGGAGGAGGCGTAACACCGCAGCTCTAGTCAGCCCGTGACCACGACTAATGCAACTCTATCGAAACGTCGGGAAAATAGGTAGGTGTGAAAATACCTATCGTAGTTTGCACGCGTATAATTCCTGTCATTTTAATTAAGTTCAACGTACTTTTGGTAAAAAAAAAAACTTAATTTCAATTAACTCAAAAACTATTAACTTTTCGAGAAAAAGTTAAATAACAAAAACTATTTGTTTTGACCGCATTTATAACCCTTTAGCAGGAATACATCATATTTCTAGTGACCCTGTATATACATATAAATCAATAAATATACAAGAATTGCTCGTTTAAAGGTATAGGATAAATGATTCTTATTTCTAATACTGTGTACCTATAATAAAATTAGTTCTAATAATAAAGTTGCCGGAAAGTCTAATAATATGTAATAATAAGCATATTGTGTAATATAATCTTGAGACGGAAAGAAGTTAATTATGTTCAGCTAATTCATATATTAGAAAAATACTAGAAAAATTCGTTTCACCTAAGCACCTCAGACGGGATGGGTGCTATGGGTGTGTCATTTTTTTCTAGTATTTTTCTAAATATCTTAATATAAATACAGTATTGTGAATGCCTGAAATTCAAAAATTCAGTAAGTAAATTATGTAAGGAAACACCCAACCACGATGGAGTTTTATGGTTTCATCACAGAGTTCCTGTGGCCTTCTTGCATCATCATCAGATCAGCTCAATGACACCATAATATTGCATTGCCTTCTAGTTCTGACCTATGTTCAAAGTTTCAAGTCTCTAGCTCTTCGGGAAGCTAGTATAAAATCGATCGCAAACTTTGTGGAGAAACAAACGAACACACAAACAAACGAGAAAGCAACCTAATAAAAACGTGTTAAAAAGAGTTTCATCGAAATCGGTCCAAAAACAAAATTTGGCCGCCATCTTGGATTTTTTAATATTTCAACATTGCGTTGCTGTTGTTGCTGTTGCTGAACAAAAAGAAAATAAAGAAGTTAGCGACCATCTTGGATTTTTGTCATTATCAACATTGCGTTCCTGTTTTCTTGTTAAAATAGTACCAAAAACCGAGTTTCATCGAAATCGGGCCAGAAATAAAAAAGATGGCCGCAATCTTGAATTTTTATTTTTTTAACATGGCATTGTTATTTTCTTGTCAAAATAGAACCAAAAACCGGGTTTCATCGAAATCTGCCTACAAACATAAAAGATGGCCGCCATCTTGGTTTTTTTTAACATAGCATTGTTGTTTTTTGTCAAAATAGTACCAAAAACCGAATTTCATCAAAAACGACCCACAAACAAAAAAGTTGGCCGCCATTTGTGATTTATTAATATTTTCAACATTGCGTTGCTGTTGTTGCTGTTGCTGAACAAAAAGGTAAATAAACAAATTAGCGACCATATTGGATTTTTGTGATTATCAACATTGCGATCCTGTTTTCTTTTAAAAATAGTAATTGAAACCGAGGTTCATCGAAATCAGCCCACAAACAAAAAAGTTGGCCGCCATCTTGGATTTTTATTTTTTAACATTGCGTTGCTGTTTTCTTGTCAAAATAGTACCAAAAACCGAGTTTCATCGAAATCGGCCCACAAATAAAAAGATGGCCGCCATCTTGAATTTTTATTTTTTTTAACATGGCATTGTTATTTTCTTGTCAAAATAGAACCAAAAACCGGGTTTCATCGAAATCCGCCTACAAACATAAAAGATGGCCGACATCTTGGATTTTTATTTTTTTAACATAGCATTGTTATTTTTTTGTCAAAATAGCAAAAACCGAATTTCATCAAAAACGACCCACAAAAAAGTTGGCCGCCATTTGAGATTTATTAATATTTTCAACATTGCGTTGCTATTGTTGCTGTTGCTGAACAAAAAGAAAAATAAAGAAGTTAGCGACCATCTTGGATTTTTGTCATTATCAACATTGCGTTCCAGTTTTCTTTTAAAAATAGTACCCGAAACCGAGGTTCATCGAAATCGGCCCACAAACAAAAAAGTTGGCCGCCATCTTGGATTTTTTTTAACATGGTATTGTTATTTTCTTGTCAAAATAGAACCAAAAACCGGGTTTCATCGAAATCAGCCTACAAACATAAAAGATGGCCGCCATCTTGGATTTTTTATTTTTTTTAACATAGCATTGTTGTTTTTTTGTCAAAATAGTACCAAAAACCGAGTTTCATCAAAAACGACCCACAAAAAAGTTGGCCGCCATTTGAGATTTATTAATATTTTCAACATTGCGTTGCTATTGTTGCTGTTGCTGAACAAAAAGAAAAATAAAGAAGTTAGCGACCATCTTGGATTTTTGTCATTATCAACATTGCGTTCCAGTTTTCTTTTAAAAATAGTACCCGAAACCGAGGTTCATCGAAATCGGCCCACAAACAAAAAAGTTGGCCGCCATCTTGGATTTTTTTTAACATGGCATTGTTATTTTCTTGTCAAAATAGAACCAAAAACCGGGTTTCATCGAAATCAGCCTACAAACATAAAAGATGGCCGCCATCTTGGATTTTTTATTTTTTTTAACATAGCATTGTTGTTTTTTTGTCAAAATAGTACCAAAAACCGAGTTTAATCGAAATCGGCCTACAAACAAAAAAGATGGCCGCCATCTTGGATTTTTTAGTTTTTTAACATTTCATTGTTATTTTCTTGTCAAAATAGTAAAAAAAACCGAGTTTCATCGAAATCGGCCCACAAACAAAAATATACCAGTATAAACAAATACAGCAATGTGCGGCCGCCATTTTGAATTCCAAATCTAACATCAAAATCGTGCCAAAAATACTTTTCATGACACCAACTTAAAAAAAATGCAAATACAATTTTCAATCAATATAAATATAACCCAATCGAAAGCGTAAGCCCTGTCGGGATAGGGCCCGATATGCATACATTGCCAAAGTATCTCCCACCCCCCTCCTATACCGCACCACCCCGCACAATTGCTCTGTCTAGACGCCTCCGATGATCGACTGTATGAACTATCTTTAGGTTGTGCCTGTACTGTGCTTAGATGATCAAATCTTATTAGTCGCACTATACTACAGACTAGTACTGAGGCGCGTTCAATTCCCTGATCATGTTTTTGTGGTTTGTTATTAAAATTTTATGGTGTTCCTCAGAAAAACATTTTATTTGATTTAGAATATAGGAAAGTTTAAATTATTCGTATTCCAAACGGAAAACGAAGTTTTTCTAATTAAAAGTTTTTCGGTCGTTCCGAATCCTAACACAATAGCGAAATATGAAACAACCGCACTCGTCAGCAGAACGTGCCTCTGACGCAGACATTCGACACACGTCCAACACTGAGGAGCGCTCGCGCGGTACTGACAAAGAGTAAAATATTTGACGGTCGGTGCATCGCATTTTGTAGTAATTTTGCAGTTAGATTTCTCATTATTATTGAATTCAAATAACAAATTCATGCTTAAAAATTATTAAATCTTTATTCCTTATGAAGTAACAATTATTTGGGTATAAATTTTGCTCAATAATATGTTCGTAGATAGGAGAAATTCACAGTTAACTCAAAGCGATTTTCGAAGTTTTTTGGTTTAGAATAAGATTTTTTTTCTATATTATTTCAATGATATTTCAAAATTTCGAGGCCGCTATGAACTATTCTACTATATAAGAAATAACATTCAATTTTTTTTATTTCATTTCTTTAGAACAGTAGTCCAATCCATGAGCTCAAAAACGTGCCCTCGCGCATTTTATGAAAATCTTTCTCTGCAATTTTGGGTTTAATTAAAAAGTTAAGCAAAATTTACAAAAAGCGAGGCCGCTACGAACTATTCCAATAGCTATTCTGCACTATTCAATTAGTCAAAATTGTTAATGTATGTTTGTTTCTGAGATCGACAACGCCAAAATTCCCCATTTTAACCAAAAATCACAGTCGATACGTCATATGGCTCTTAAGAAAAGGATCGCACTACACGCGCGCATACTGTACTGCGCGCGTGTCGCGCTCTTTTGTCGACCACCTTTGAGTAGTAGACTATTAATCGACTTCAACCTGTCAAAATGCGCTAATTAAACTATGCAAGATGGCGGCTCATTGTGATCATTTGGTGATCATGCACGTAGTGCGCGATAATTAGTCGCACTTGACATTTCATCGTGACATAGATAATATAATTTATAGAATGATCCACGCACTGTGTCATAATTTTGTCAGGTTTCATAATATGATAAAAAGTTCGATAAACAGTTTATCGATTGTGCCATGCAGCGGGCGCTGGCCGAATCTTGATGCTCCGCAATTTATTTGGCATACATAACACAATTGGCATAATCTTCTTTGAACGTATATTTTTAAGGCATAAAAATTCTTTAACATCCTTATTGTTTGACCGAATGTTTATACTATGTCCAAATTTACGATGGCATACTATTCAGATGGTAGAATTTCATTTGGCATAAATACCTTTGGCAAAAATTTTATTCGCATAATTAATTTCGTTTGGCATAACGTTGATTTAGTCGACACTTATCCTTACTAATATTATAAATGCGAAAGTCCGTTTGTTTGTTTGTTTGTTACGCCTTCACGTCCTAACTACTGGACCGATCGTTATGAAATTTTGCATATACGAGTACGTTGTCAGGGGTACAGAAAAGGACATAGGATACTTTTCATCCTGAAAAAAAGGGTCTTTAAGATAATCATCTACTTTATTATAAATAACCTTTACCCATGAGAGTATTTTAACATGGATTTTAAATTCATGCAAAGGCAGATCAATCACTTGTTTCGGAACTTTATTAATAAAAGCTATGCCTTTCCCCATAAATGAACTTCTAGTTTTTGCAAGCCTAAATTTTGGAACGGCAAGTTTATCTTTATTTCTTGTATTAAACTGGTGAATATTGCTGCTCTTAGGAAATGAATCATCCTTGTGTTTCCTTACATAAACTAAATTTTCATGTATGTATTGGCCTGCCATAGTTAAGATATTTATTTTTTTAAACAATTTTTTTTCTTTAATTCTGAAGATATTGATATGCTATATTGATATGAGGTTGTGTGGTGTGTTGTGGTGGTGGTTATGCGATCTGGTGTGTCTTATATGGATGATACTTCTTTAGTTTTCAAAGTAAACAGGTACTTAATAACTGTTCGGACGAAGTAAATAGTGCCCTGACTGTGAGTGACTAATGTTGAGCAGACGAAATTAAATGGGGAAAGGCATAGCCTTTATTAATAAAGTTCCGCAACAAGTGATTGATCAGCCTTTGCATGAATTTAAAATCCATGTTAAAAAAACTCTCATGGGTAAAGGTTATTATAAAGTAGATGATTATCTTAAAGATCAAAATGGGTGGAAATGATGTAACACATAACTACTATAAGTGCTTTGTTGCCAATAATCCTGTCACCCTGTTGTAATTATCTGGTAACGATATATTTAACTTTGTAAATATCGTTACTTATGGCTGTTAAAGCTAATAAGTTTCTTGCGCCCGTTCTTCTTGAACGAGTGGTAGGAAAATATGGACGATTCAAAAGTACTTAATTATTAAGTTTATTTGAATAAAGCATTTTTGACTTTGACTTTTGACTAAAGAATAAGCTTATTTCTAAATCTTTGCCAGAAAAGTCTTGCATATTTTGGTAAACAATTCTTAAGCAGTTTGGCTTTCCTACTGTCGGCTTAGCGCTAGAGAACGCCTCTATTGTCTCAACTATAAATTTAATTAAATGAAATTTAAGTATACTTATTATAATGATTAAATCTTGTTTGTGTTTTATTTATTAGAGCAATAATACATTATGGTTATCGACATCCTGAAATGGACTTCAGTGCATCTCTAAAATCACGCACACGTTTACATTTACAAACACTGGCTCATCTCACTTTTGGTTTCGCAGCCAAGTGAACTCTGTTCGTCTATTCCAGTGGATATTAAGTTTATGGTGGTAACTAGGGCATGCAAAAACCGGGTTGTTTTGGAAAACCGGTTTTTTCGGGTTTCATAAAACAAAAACCGGGTAAACCGGTTATTTCGGGTTTTTCGGTTATTTTTAATAAAAATCGATTAAAATGGTAAAAATAACAGAAATTAATTGGTAAAAGTAACAGAAAATAATAAGGGACTGTCTGTACGTTATTAATTTTACAATCAACAAATTTGTTTAAGGCGGTTGGTGTCAGTGTCAAGTGTCCCTAGAATAATAGAATTTCTAATGTTTGGGAGGTCTGCAAGCCATCCGGCGCGGCGTGCAAAAAAATATATAGGAACTATGGGACTAACTCTGAAATCGCGGAAAAAATCTGCCGTTTCATACAAAAATTTATAACGAAAATATCAAAATGTATGAAACAGCTGATTATTTTTCGCAATTTCAGAGTTGATTATTTTGTAACACGTTGTATGCAACATGATACAAATGACCCCTGATGCCGAATATGGTAGATATACCATAAAACTGAACAACTTTTACCATGCGACCAACTCTGAAATCGAGAAAAAATATCAGCTGTTTCATACATTTTGATATATTCGGTATTAATTTTTGTATAACAGCCGATTTTTTAAAGCGATTTCAGAGCCGGGCCCATAGTAAAAGTTATTCAGTTTGATGGTTCCGTCATATCTAATTGGATTTTTTAGATCAGCTTGGATTTTTTATAAATTTTGTATTAACACGGTACCGGTAACGGTGGTACTTGTGTTGCATATAAAGCCGCCATTACATTATTACACGCTTAACGCTTCCCTTAAATACCATAGACAATTTACTTGACTGAAATGTATTTTGTTGAACGTATTTTGTTGCATATTTGAGTAAAAAAGAACTATTTAATGTAAATTGAGTCATAAGTGAAATAGCCGAAAAAACCGAAAAACCCGGTTTTTTGACTAGAAAAAACCGGGTTCCAAACTCTGTCGATTATCCGGTTTTTTCGGTTATCCGGTTAACCGGTTTGCATGCCCTAGTGGTAACGTACCTGTTATCATTTTATTAGACACTGACAGTGCTGACAGTCACTAGCTAGGCTATGGTGAATAGATCGGACTAACTCGACTATACTCACTCGTGACAACAACAGAGATATCCTACTACTGTCTCTGTCATTCATAATAATTTTTCCATAGATATAGTATATTAAAAAGGGGATTTTTTCCATAATTTTTCATTTTTCTTATGATTGATTACTACTTGACATCTGACACAATGTCATGATTTCTTCTTTTTCTTCTTGTTTTTGGTTTGGTAATCTACTTTCCTCTTTGGGAGTTACTTTTGCCAGTGTTGAGCGTTGAATAGTGTCATTTTTTTTTTATTATATTAGTTCTACAGTAATAAGAGTTAGGATCACAGAGGAAATAATCACTACGTTTTAAGAGACGGGACTCAGTACAGGCAAATGGAATCAATTTAGTCTAAATCTAGTACCACATTTCCGGCACAAAAGTCAAAATTGCGTCAAATAACAGAAGTGCCAACATAGCGAACCGGATAGTGCTGCACGCACGCGTTCCCAGCGTTTATCGATAATTATTTGTAGTTCTGTGCTACCTCTCTGATGATTTATCGATAAAAATACAAAAAATAAAACAAACGTTTTCATCATAATAATACATTTAATATTGGTATGAAAATTAAAAAATAAAATATTTTAGCGCTTAGGCCATAACCTGTTGTTTCCTTTTTGATTTTTGGCCGTATACTGATGACTCTATGATGCTCTATGATGGAGTCCAAGATTTTAACTGTTTTTGTGAAGAGTCTTTATTGTTATATTTTACTATTATCTATTTTTTGCAGAAGTTTCTTTTTTGGAGACTATTATTGTGACATCTGAAACAAAAACAGAAATTTTGGGTCAAACTAATTTGTATAAACTGTTAAAATAATAAGTTTGTCAGAAAAATAATTTTTGAAACAAGCTTTTACTGGACTGCACTCTTGTCTACCATATTATATTTAAAGTGCTTAATAAGAATACAGGCTAGGTCTTTATTGCCCATTATTTGATCCCATTGTCTGCAACTGAAAAATATTGTTAGTATCTAGTTATCGATAGTTATCAGGAGCAGCACTAGTGTTATTATGAACAAAACATTTATTACAAAATAAGCATAAAATTGTGCCGTGTACCACAGCAGGTTCCATCCTGCTGTGGTACACGGGACTAAATATTATATAATTTATTGCTTACCGGTCAGGATCCCTAGAAAATCTAGCCATAAACTTCCTTTTCTCATTCTTGTTTCGATAGGCACGAACACCACAAATTACACAAGTTTTCTAATGTGTTCTTGGTGACATGATTAAAAAAACACGTACGTTTCAGTAAATTCAATTTTACACGAAACAAACCTCTTAAATTTAATTAATTTAATTCCAAAACAAACAGAAATAATCTTGGAATATGTCAACTATGACAACTGTGAGTTGAAGTGGGACAGAAGACGAAAAGAATGAGATGTCAATATCCGCCATTATTTTTGGACTAAACTCCATACAATATTTATTTTGTTCCTAGTTGCGCCAGGCTGGTTAGGATTATGAACTATATCTTATTCGATATTCAAATCATGACTGATTTTTTTAAAAACATAATCTAGTGCCAGTAGTGGCCAGTACCCTTTATTTTCAGTAAAATAAAGGGTAAAATTGCATAGATTTCTCACTCGTGATGATGCATTTTTATTCATATTCAAAACGTACTAAGTGCAACGTACATGATAAAAAAGAAAACCTTGCTATTTTTATGGGTTCAAAGGAATTATCGGCAAAGTGGGTCATGATTCAGTTGGGTCGACTGTACATACGATTCAAATTTAAAAGAAAAACGTTAACAAAAAAAATTTACTACCTTCACACAAAAAAATAGCGTACAATAACACAGTTAGTATGAATATATACACACAAGTTGCTGGCAACCAAAAAAAACGTTTCACAAAAATAAAAAATAAAAAGCACACATACACACAACTACTAAGCTTAAGCACAAATTAAGAAAAGACCACGTTTGAAGGCGCCAGTGTGACGAGGCAGCATTGACTTTTGTATATAAAAAATTTTTTCATGTCAGTGCGAGGCAGCCGTTTGGTGAAAAAGAAAAGGCTATGCGTCTAGTCTATGCGTCTAGGCAAAAAATATGTATATTAATAAAAATAGTTACGAGAATAAGGTCGTGGGGAGAAGCCCCTTAATTTGTGCTCCGCGGATCGGCACTTTCCTGTGTGTCTGCCAGCTTCGTCGCGCAGATGGTCGGCGACGGATGGAGGTGGACCAGTTGATGTGGGCGCGAGTGCGTGCGTTGTGCGTAGGACTTCGGACGACGCCGACGTCCACCGGAAAATGTCTCAATGGAAAAAGGTCTCTTCTCGAAAATGTCCCAATGTGAAAATGTCCCGGCGGGAAAGTCCGTGCGTGAAAACCCTGGGATTCACCACCATTGTGCGTATTAGAATACGTCCACCACATCGAGCTATCCGATCAACGGCACCAGAAGGCTATCAGGGATGACCGATGGTAGCGGTGTAGTGGCTCAAAAAAAATTAATTGCAGATAGGAATTCACATAAAAAAGAATACGGAATTTTATAATAACGAAGGAAATTACTTTTACTTCTTAATATAACAGGTGTAACAAGACCCTCAACGAAGCCGAAGCCAATGCATTCCGCCCATCATCAGGATCATTTTTGTCTTTCGGACTATACCTGGGAAACCAATAGCTACGTAGTTATTGAAGGTCAAAGTCAAAAAAAAATCATTTTTTTTATGAAATCTTATTTAATTCATTATTTCTTAATTTTTGTCCAAAGAAACATTATCAAAATTGTTAGTATTTCGTAACAAACAATGGCTTCAAAACGTCAGCACTCAATGTATTTCATGAGCAAACACTTAAACACTGCCTTTCAACTCGTATGCATGCATGCAGCTGTGTAGCCAGTGTTGCCACAGCCTCTCGGCTAAATCCCACACACATGACTCCTTCATTACACACGCTTACACACATTAGCATATCTGAGGTCTCTCATTGGGGGGGGGGGGGGGGGGGGTAGAAAAACGCTACAAAGTGACAATTAAAAGGTGCGTTCCTTTCCACGCAGAAATATATATATTATTTATAAATTTTACGACCAAGATTGAAATAGTACACAATTACACACACATTCCTATTACACACGGGTTAAAGTCCATTCGGTTAGATAGTGTCGGTACACCCACTTGTGTCCCTTGTGTTTATTGTAATAAAATACGCATACAAATAATACACACAAGCGAGGTGCAAAGATAATTGTAATGACAAAAATTGAGTAGGTATGTAGGTACATAAATAAAATTAGATCACTATTCTTCATCACTCGAAGCTTCGGAGTCATTATCACCTGTATTTATGATAATAGATACAACATCATCACGTTCTGAATCGAAATACCAAAATATATCGATATTTCAAGGCAATTTCGATGGACATTGGTTATATAATTTGTTTAACAAAACACCCGTCTTTTTTTGTTGGTTCACTTAAAGTTTCATCTTGAGTCATTTAACACTGACCTCCCAAGGACGAAAAAACATTTTCAGTTTATATACGTAGCAGAGTCAACAAATACAACCTTTCACTACAGCGCCGCCCGCCAGCGCTTCGATGTAAACTGCCAAAATCCAAATTCACTTGTGGGTGTACGCCGCACGTGGTATCCTTTGTTTATGTGGCGGCATCCTTTGACAAGAAGCGGCACGTGCAAAGGCGGCGCGATAAAAGGGCGACACTATCTAAACGAATGGACTTTTACACACGAGAGGCCTTGATTACACACGAAATGTGTAATTACACACAAAACGGCAACGCTGTGTGTAGCATACACTCACAGGCGTGGTCTGTTGTACGCGTTACATTGCGTGGTAATGTATGCAAAGCTTTTTTGACACCAAAAATTAAAATCGTTTCCCAGCAATAATATTGAACAGAAATGGTCTTGATGATGGACAGAATACGCAGACTTCGGCTTCGTTGAGGGTCTTGTTACACCCGGTATGTGTAACGAACTAATTTCGTAATTTTAACAATTTTATTTTATATTGTAGGTAGAAATTTTTACAAGCCGTAACGGCCAACTAACATTATAGCAAATGTTTTAAAGAACACTGATTTACATTTCTGTTACTAGGAAACTCGGAGCGTCGTAATCAACCACCAAACTACAATAATTTAATTTTTATTTTTATTTTTATTTATTCATTCATTCATACATGCAAGTTAACAGAGCAATACTCCAACACACAAGCAAGTCATACAATATAATTTTAACACTAGGAACATTTATAAAATTTAAATGAGACGGTTGAATGGCAAATATACATAATTATTAAAATATGACGTTGTGGGGCACTACCTTTGCCTACCACATAAAAGGTTTCGGGGATCGAACCCAAACGAATAATTATAATAACGGCACAGCACGGCACAGTAGACGGGAACAAAACAATCACAACACACGGAGAACGTTGAAAACTAATTATAATGAATAATAACAATTACCACGGCACATACAATCAGAAATAAACAGCAATTAATTACAGAAAATATAAAACATCCAAGCGCAAGCGTCATATGAAAGAGTGAATTATGCAAATCATTCTGTCGTCTGCTGTTGCATTTCCCAAGCGAGTGAGAAGGATGCGGCGGTCGTAAGGCGAGCGGCGTGTGCGATAGAGAGGTGCATATGGTCACGCGCCCGGGTCGTGATATTCGCTGCAGCGGCAGGTTGGCCCAAGGTTCATAAGCGGAGCGGATTTCACAAAATTCAAAGGTGGTTGCCCAAGTGTAGATGTGGGAGCGGATGCTCGCCACAGTACTCCCCCGGCAGACCGTGACTACGGTCGATAACAATCTGGGAATCGCACTGTTCTGCCGCTGGACGTCTTCTTGTTGATTCGGGCTCCAGTTATGTTGGCCTTGTAGTTGCGGATGGTCTTTCCTTGATCGGGGTTGAGGTAGAGTTCGATTTGTTGCGCCGTTATGATCATGTCAGGATAATTTGAGGCCGTGAAACATTGGTGTATATCAAATGCAGAAATTCTATATCTTTTGCTGCATACCCCCCAGCTGTCAGTTTCTCTTCAATGGCTTTCTTCTCTTCTGTGAATTTAATGATTTGTGATGGAAGAGGAGGTAGGATGAGAATAGGGCCACCGTGATCGATCACCCTATTTATCAATGTGAATGTTGTCATCTCGGAATAAGCAACAAGCATTCTTATTTGTGCTTGTATGGGTATGTTTAAGTGTGAATCGATCAGGTAGTTCCCTTTTATCAGATGGTAAATTGCAATCTTCAGTGCAGGTCGTTGAGAAGCCAGCACATTGACACTCCTCCCACTTTCCGCCAAGTTAAAGTTAATTGATGGGTCCGGGGCTATTTGTAATGAGGCGGCTAAGGCATTGTAACGCTTCCTGCACCAATCAGGAAGATTCTGCTTCGCCTCCACTGCACGACACATCGCGTATGCCCCATACACGGCGTGGAAGACCACCAAGTCCATTTTGATTTCATTAATGTTGGGATTTAGGAGTTCAAATACAAGCTCACGAGACGATAATTTAAACAGTGGATTCCAGCTTGTTACTGGTTCAAACAACTTCTCCTCGCAGAATAGAGCCAAGAAATCTATACCAACAGTGTAATTGATGCAGCTGAGATAATATGCTAGAACTACTGAGTCAACTGATGCCTCCCCTATTAAATGATCAGCGACTAGACGTGCGCGAATGATGCAGTCTTGTCTTCCGTGATGAAAGAGTCGGATTAATTGTGCGGATGCTGCCTTGTTCGAAGGGTAAAATATTGTAGACTCTACACTCTCTAAAATAGGGAGTAAAGAGTCCGAGAGCTGAATGGTCCTCATATCTTCTATAAGAGAAGGAAATGTCAAGCAGATAAGCTTATTGCTTTTCTCATAGATGAGGCTTCTCAGATCATCCTCAAGAAGAAGGACTGTGTTCGTTTTGGTGTTATGAAAACCGGGAATGCTAAATTGGACCTCTTTGGGTCCCTTGGGAGTCTGAAGAGATTTCTGGAACTTAATCGTTATTATTGTTTCATCGGGTATGGGATTCTTTCCTGTGGTGTCATCCTTGGCTAATTTGTGAGCAACAACTAGCTCAAGGTGTCTTCGAGATGTCAACTGTTGTACAACAGGCATGGTGGTGATACGTAGAGTATAATCCGATATTATTATTAATACAAGATACGGGTGAGTTTATCCGTCTTGTGTCCTTACGTTGCTGTAGCACGGCTCCTATAGCCATATCTGAGGCGTCCGTGACTATGGCAAGTTCGGCAGTGGGGTCTGGATGTGACAGAAGCGTCGCCTGAGAAAGTGATGTCTTACATTCCTCGAAAGACTTCAGCAACTCCGGTGTCATTTCAACCGGTTGCGAGCCTTTAGTCCGTGGACCGGAGAGGATGTTGGTTAGTGGCGCCTGGATCTGAGCTGCGTTAGGTATGAAGCGACGATAGAAGTTAAGCATACCTAGAAATCGCTGTAGTTCCTTGACCGTTCGTGGTGGCTTGAAACTCTGGATAGCCTCAACCTTTGTTTCCAAAGGCTTTGTACCAGCTGCCGAAACCTGATAGCCAAGGAAAGTAAGCTCCTGCTGTCCTAATATGCATTTGGAAGTGTTGACCAATATCCCGTACTGTTTCAGTCGCTCGAATAGCTGCCGTAGATGTTCCTTGTGCTGACTAGGGGAGGAAGAAAAGACCAGAATATCATCGATGTACCCGTAGCAGAAATCGAGCCCCAGAAGGACTTCGTCGACGAACCTCTGGAAGGTCTGTGCAGCATTCCTCAGCCCAAAAGTCATGTACGGGAATTCGTACAAACCGAAGGGAGTCGTGATGGCAGTTTTGGGTATATCGGCAGGGTTGACTGGTAGCTGATTGTACGCCTTCACCAGGTCAATAGTGGAGAAGATGGAACATCCTGAGAGCTGGTAGGAGAAGTCCTGAATATGACGAATGGGGTAGCGATCTGGGATAGTTCTGGCATTGAGCGCGCGGTAGTCACCGCATGGCCTCCATCCATCATCCTTCTTCCTTACCAGGTGTAGAGCTGAAGACCAAGGACTCTCTGAGCGTCTGGCAGTACCACAAGCAAGCATGTCCTCGAACTCCTTCTGCGCAGCTTGG
Organism: Agriphila tristella; assembly: GCA_928269145.1. NCBI lineage: Eukaryota > Metazoa > Arthropoda > Insecta > Lepidoptera > Crambidae > Agriphila > Agriphila tristella. The sequence continues at coordinate 13,223,861 of OV743435.1, read as the reverse complement.
GCGCGAACTGGATCCAGTCGTCGAGGTCTACAGGAAACGGGTGGACCTGGAGTAGTCCTGATAAAGTGAACAGTATTGTGCTTGGGTGGAGAATGAATACCTGCGGGTCTCGTGATTTCTGGGTACTCACGCAGTATGGCATGGAACTCGGTCTCACCAGAAACAACCTTGACAGACGCAATGTCATCAGTAGTGCGGGAAGTAATTGCTGCTACGGACAGGGTCGTGGTGCCATCCACCAAGCGCTGGTTCCTGCAATCTACGAGCAGATTAAAATGGCTCAAAAAATCAACGCCAATAATAGGTTTAGAAACGTCCGCTATAGTGAAGTTCCAAGTAAAATCTCGCCTGAGTCCCAAGTCCAGGTGAAGAAGTACAGGTCCATAAGTATGTATGACGGAGTTATTAGCAGCGACGAGATCATACTTGGACTTGATGCAGGGCGTCTTGACGGCAGATCGCGGGAAAACACACAAGTCTGAACCAGTGTCCACTAGGAACTGCATTTTTGACGCGCGATCTGTGACGAATAAACGGCCTGTAGCTGAGGGGCAGTCATTGGCCGCTACTTCCGACTGCCCTGAGAGTTTTCCGAGTGGAAAGTGCATGGCTTCCTGCACTTGCTTGCTTTTGCTCCGTATGTGTAGTGATAGAAGCAGTGAGGGTGGTCTGGTGGTGGTTGCTCAGGTCTGGAACGGCTGCGTGGGCGGGCATACCTCCTCGATCGAGATCTCGAGCGTGACCGTTCTGCTCTCTCCAATCTTGTGGTTAGCATTGCTACTTGCCTGGTCAGCTCGGATATCTGCTTCATCATCTCGTTCGTGGGGGTAGGTGGTGAGGCTGTAGAAGTACTAGCTACCTGAGGTGTCGAAGGTGCTATCTCATGTACCTTGTCCGCCAAGTCACCCAGTTTATCCAATTGGAGATCCATCTGCGATGCGATGACGGTCTGGATGTTCTGCGGGAGCCTGCTCGACCACAACGTCACTATAAAATCAGACGGTACTGATGGGCCGGCCAGACCAGCTAGGTGGCGCAGGAACTGTGAGGGCTTCCTATCTCCGAGCTCCTCATGCATCAGCAGCTTCTTGACGCGCTTTTCCTGTGAAGCTGATAGGCGTTTGATTAGTTCTAGTTTTAGTTTTTCATATTTCCCAGCTGCGGGAGGGTTTGTGATAATATCCTTCACCTCGACCGCGTATTGGTGATCTAACTGTGCCACAAGATAATAAAATTTCGTTTCGTCACTCGTTATCTTCGATAGTGCAAACTGAGATTCGACCTGAGCGAACCATAAGGCGGGCTCTTCTGGCCAAAACGGTGGTACTCGTATGCCTACACGTAAAACCTCATCTTTGGTTTCTACCGGGAGGGCGTCATCGTTACCCATCTTGAAAAAATTCAAATTCGCTCACCGTTATTTTTCCAACCGACCAGTTTTTTTTTTCGAGCGAAGAACACTCCAACTCCACAAAACAGGATCTTCTGTGCTCTTTCGGGGTCACCAGATGTGGGGCACTACCTTTGCCTACCACATAAAAGGTTTCGGGGATCGAACCCAAACGAATAATTATAATAACGGCACAGCACGGCACAGTAGACGGGAACAAAACAATCACAACACACGGAGAACGTTGAAAACTAATTATAATGAATAATAACAATTACCACGGCACATACAATCAGAAATAAACAGCAATTAATTACAGAAAATATAAAACATCCAAGCGCAAGCGTCATATGAGCAAGAGTGAATTATGCAAATAATTCTGTCGTCTGCTGTTGCATTTCCCAAGCGAGTGAGAAGGATGCGGCGGTCGTAAGGCGAGCGGCGTGTGCGATAGAGAGGTGCATATGGTCACGCGCCCGGGTCGTGATATTCGCTGCAGCGGCAGGTTGGCCCAAGGTTCATAAGCGGAGCGGATTTCACAAAATTCAAAGGTGGTTGCCCAAGTGTAGATGTGGGAGCGGATGCTCGCCACAACGTCAATAAATTATAATTACAATCTAAAATGTTTTTTCGAGCGAAGAACACTCCAACTCCACAAAACAGGATCTTCTGTGCTCTTTCGGGGTCACCAGATGTGGGGCACTACCTTTGCCTACCACATAAAAGGTTTCGGGGATCGAACCCAAACGAATAATTATAATAACGGCACAGCACGGCACAGTAGACGGGAACAAAACAATCACAACACACGGAGAACGTTGAAAACTAATTATAATGAATAATAACAATTACCACGGCACATACAATCAGAAATAAACAGCAATTAATTACAGAAAATATAAAACATCCAAGCGCAAGCGTCATATGAGCAAGAGTGAATTATGCAAATAATTCTGTCGTCTGCTGTTGCATTTCCCAAGCGAGTGAGAAGGATGCGGCGGTCGTAAGGCGAGCGGCGTGTGCGATAGAGAGGTGCATATGGTCACGCGCCCGGGTCGTGATATTCGCTGCAGCGGCAGGTTGGCCCAAGGTTCATAAGCGGAGCGGATTTCACAAAATTCAAAGGTGGTTGCCCAAGTGTAGATGTGGGAGCGGATGCTCGCCACAACGTCAATAAATTATAATTACAATCTAAAATGTCAGACAAAATAAAATTCAACATAAAAATCTATAGAACATGTCAAAAATAAATAAAATAGGTAACAAAGAAAAAATAGCAATCCAATGAAATGAAAACGCAAAATGTCAGTTACAATTTACAGAGGTATTTATAGACACATTTATAAATTACACCTTGACTATCAGCAAATAGGTCTATATCTTCGTACTGAGTGAGCATATCACCGATCAAACGAACTGCACGTACTGTGGGTGCATGAGCAGCATACTTGGTGCGTGTAGCTGGTCTATTTAACAATCGTGGGCGGCGGCGCGGCGCAAGCGCCCCTTGGTGATCTTGAGGTACACGCGTAGGGACCAAAATACCAAACCGCGCCAGCAACGCTGGGCTGTCTAATTTATTGTGCAAAACATCCATATAATGTTTTATGAGAAGTTGTTTCCTCCTAAGGTTAAGTGTTTCCAACTCCACCATACCATAAACAAATAAAGAAGGGTATAAGAAAGGATAGTACCCATATTTTCGCTTGTACAAATATCGAGCAAACTTGCGCTGCACTCTCTCAACCATAAGGTCATACTTTTCCTCATGAGGATCCCAAATAATAGCTCCGTATTCTAATTTACTACGAACATACGAATAGAACAACACCCTAGCTACATACGTGTTACTGAACTGGGAAGCAGTTCTAATAATGAAACCTAGCGTCCTATTGGCAGCCTTACAAATTTCAGTCAAGTGCTGGTGAAAGTCAAAATTACTGTCTAGTATCAGTCCAAGGTCTCTAATTGAATTAACTCTTTCCAGAGGAGCGTCAGATAACTTATAAACTACATGCATTGGTTGACGTTTACGCGAGAATGTTATTGATTTGCATTTGGTAGTATTGAAAGGAAGAAGGTTTTTTTTACTCCATCTTGAAACAGCATCAATATCTGCCTGCAGAGCCAGTGCATCAGTTTCATTGGTGATTCCCATATATAATTTGAGGTCATCAGCAAAGAGAAGGCATTGAGCAGCCTGAACAGCCTGAGGAAGATCGTTTATCATGATAGCATAGAAATAAAATCAAATACCTAGGTCACTAGACATTGCAAGCTAACACAATAAATCAATTCAACACTTACCCGATGGGGTTGAAATCACTTTTTTAAAAGCAGTATTAATGATACTGAACAGATTTTCAATAATAATTTGAGGATTACGATAAATGTCTAAAAAAAATTTAGAAACGTATTCCCTCCAAGCCCAGTTTGGAATGATCTGCCGGCGAACGTTTTTCAAATGTCCCGAGCTCAACGTCGACTGGTTTCGAATACAAAAGGAACAACTTAAAGTACAAGTAGTCACACATCGCGGAGGACAATTTATATTCAATTCATTTTGATTATGTTTTTGTTTAGTGTTATTTTTAATAGTGACGTTGTTGTGTTAGTAATTAATATTTAATTATGTTTGAATTTTTAAAATATAGTTTAATTTAATATTTAAGTTTTTTTTAATTATTGTTTAGGTAAATAGTTGGTTGTAAATAGTTTGTTAATGTTTTTGTTTAGTTTTTAATAAATAAGATAGTTTTAATTTCTATCTTATTTATTTTAATAATAATAATAATAAAATGTTTTTACTTCACACTCACAAACTTAATACATGGATGGATGTGTACATAGATCAAAGCATTTATAACCTAAATTTGTGAAGGACTGGTGCCCGAAATAGGTTTCGCAGAAACCTGTACCACAGGTCACCAGCCTCCTCCCGCAGAAAGGATTACAAAAGCTAGATAACACTGAGCAAGCTGATGAGCTATGAAATCAATAACTTTAAATAGAAAAAAGAAAAACAGAAAAAGGTTTAACTAAGGTAATGATAATTATAAATTAATTAATCTCTAGTAGCAACTAGATAAGTTATAGAGAACCAAGTATGAGTATGAGTGATATTAAAACTGTGAATGTTGGTGTGATTGTGTTAGAATTGTGTGTGTATTATGGTTGTGTGTTTGAGTGAGTGTTAGTTTAAGTGTAGTTATATTTTTAAAATGTATGTATTTTTAAAGTATAATTTTAAAATGTAGTTAGTTAAAAATACGTTACATTTTATAAATATGTACGTGCAACGTTACATCCTAATTTTACGTTTGGAAATATCCTTACAGCTGCGCCATCTGCAAAATTTCCCATGAGACTGATGCGAAGGTTTCTTGTAAGCTCATAAAAAAAATTGGCGCCATAAATTATTCTCAGCACTTAAAGATGGGGTCTGCTCCAAACACCAATGGCCTTTTACTGGTGGTAATTGCATTATGTCACCGAATAAGATAATATTGACGCCACCAAACAACAAATTATTATTTCAGAAAATGTCAGAAACCCTGATAAGACACCATCGAGACATCGTCACTAATCATTTGTATGACGTTTTCCTTTTTTTACAGTTTCCCGGACTGTATCACCACAATCACTAGGATAACTTGCGTACTTGGCGATATAATAATAAGCCATGGCTGTAACATTATCGCAAGGCTAAATATCCATATCGGCTTGCCATAAATGAAGCAGAAGTTGGTGGTAATTAATGATCATCACTTCTGCATCATTTCTTTTGAGAACGTAAAATTGCCCATGATTCGTCTAAGTTTCGTCAGGTCCTAAATATTTTGTGACCTCAGTTGTAGGCCGTGAAAATCCGAAGCGACCTGAACCATTATTGCGGTTTTTGAAACAAATTGCTGAATGCCTATGAACTTGTAACCTTGTCACTAAGTCCGCGTTATCTCCTTCAAAAGAACAAAATACAACATTCTCGATGAGCTTCAAACCTTCATCAGATTGGAAATTTCGAATAGCGTCGCACCATAACAGCATATGTAAGTGAGGACTTCCTCTATTCTAAGACTATACGGTACCAAAAGTCAGTTACAGCGCCACCAAAACATTCTGTATTTCTTTTTATAAGCGTTATTAATGCATAATTACATGAAGTGTGAATTGCTGTGCAATCAGAACAGAATATTTTTCAACCAAATCAAGATGTTGTTGTTGAAATGTTAAGGTTTCTATATTCATAGCGGGTCGCCCATTGGCTATCAGTAAAGCCTTCAGCATATCTTGCCAGTTAAGTTCATTGCACGAAAAGGTTGCAAACCAAGTGGGTGCACCAAGAGACCGTACCATAGCAATAAGCTCTGCGCAACACCGTCTTCAGTACGAAGTAGAACCTCTAATGTTTCTCATAGTCAAATGAATGTTGTCAACTAAACCCTGAGGAATATTTTTATTTCCAGCATGTCTCATGCGGCATGAAACTGAAACACGTTAGCTCTATAATACTCTACTCGGCTCACCGAAACCATTTTTACCATCAGCATATAATGAATACCAACATAGGTCCTTCATTCTCCTTTCACGTTCTAATATTTAACGGTGGTGCAGTTTTCCTATGTATATCTGGAATGCGATTGCGTAAGGTAATCGTATTCATTTGACAGTTCATATCGTATTCCATCGGCTGCAATTTGTATGGGATGACATATTTTATGATACAATATGAACTGTCTAATGAATACAATTGACTTTACACAATCACCTAGCCTGTATTCGAATATCACCTGTCATTTTATTACCCGTAGCTACAACAGAATCTAAGTTGGGGATGTTGTCATCATAAGCATTACGCAACATACTAGTTGATAGTATTTATACCTCCTTCTCCATTATTAACACTGTTCTCCGTGCCCGTACCTGGATGTCTACTATGAAACGTTCATCCGTAATTTCGGGCCCGTCCGTAACTCGAACGAAGTACGTGACTCGTAGCTACCACGAACTATTTTCGGATTCATGGGTTTAGTACGGACGCATAGACAAGTTACGTGAATGAATGATTGAAAGAGGTTTGTACGGTAATGACATTAATAATTAAAATTATTTGTATTTAAACAGTTTTGATTTATTATAATACAGTAATAATCATCGGAAGGCTGCCTATGTTATTAAAACTGCCAATTTTCAACAAAAACCTTTTGTTATTACACTTTAACGCGCCATGTCGCCCGGGCTGTTTACTCTGTGGCGAAGTGGCCCCCGACAGGTGATAAACCAACCTAATCGAGAAGGTCACGTTTCACTAATAACATTTTGATGTTATGGGGATATTTCTTGTTGTAACTTGTAGCATTACACACCTAAAGCTTTTGCTGATTTTGTTTATTTGCGTTTCTTGTGATTACATTTCTAAAGTGTTTCGCCGAAACTTTCGGAGTAATTTTTTGCTTTTGTTCAAATGAAGTTATACTTTCAAGTGTTTTCTACGACTCGCACCTCGCATCGAATTCAAGTGTTCTAAATCAATTAAGAGCAATACTTAGTAATTTTTTTAAGTGATATGTGTTTGCTATATTTCATTTAATAATGGTAAACTCAAATAAAAAGGGACATTTAACCATAGTACTCCTTTGGATTTAGTGTGAATTGGTTCACTTCACTTTTATGTAAGTAAATTGACTTTATTATTCTTGTCTCTATTCCATGTAACTATCTTTTCTGTAACTTTAAACTTTGAGTTCTCTTAGAAACAAAACCCAAACTGATATAAAATTGACGATAATTCACTTATTTCTGGAATAAAATGTTTATCCGAAACTCTTACGGTAGCACTTGAGTTCTCGTGAGAAGTGAGGTTAAACGCCCGAAAAACTGTATGTCAAAATCGAATTTTCGTGTCGGGTTCGAGCGATCATAGTAAGCTATCCGTAACAGCAAACGTCAAACGCCGGTCTCGTGCCGTTGACGGGCCCGTAGTATTTTCGTGGTAAGAAACAGCCCGAAATTACGGAGTTCGTTCGGGTTTCGTGTGTTCATTGTAGACCTCCTGGTCTAAAAATTGTTTATTCTATGTTTGTAGTTTCGGTATACGTCGGACTTATGCTACCAGGGGGAATAACAAGTGATAGAAGCGGACTCACGCTACTGCGCCTTAAGTTGCTTTTAATGTACTGCATAATAATGTAGAAAGCCGTCATATGTCTTGAAATCTCATACAACAAGAAACACCACCAGTGCGACTTTTGTGTCCCTTTCGCATGAGCATCTCGCTCTAGCATGAGAATCAAGAAACCAATTTGATTGATCTTTAAATGCTACGCTAACTTACAGGAAATATGTTGTAGTGTAGCAGTGCGCAGACGATGTGGAAGCTATTTAGCACGATAAATTAAACACTTACTTCTTTAATGAAACAGACTTTTATTTCCAACACTGAAAAACACACTATTCGTGTACAGATTTTTCTTCAAAGTGATATTTGACATAAGATAATATCAAATTCAAAAACCACCATGTAGGTTGCACTCGCTTGCTTTGCGATCTTCTTCAACACGCCCTCTAAAACAATGCTAGTGCAGACCTGATCTTCAGAAAGGTGGGCTTCAGCAGTCTTTGGTCATGATGTCTGCGATCTAGTCCCAGTCCTTTTAACAAAGATTGATCCTTCAGACACAAGTTCTCGGACATAGAAGTGTAGGTAGATGCGAATATGCTTCGTCCGTTTGTGGAACTCCGGGTTGTGTGCCAATCGTAGCGCTGCTTCGTTGTCAACATGATGATTCAGCACACTCTTTTTTAGCTTTGTCAATCTTCAAAGACTCGTCAGCCAAACTAATTCCATCCAATTCAGCTTCAGTAGTAGACAGTGCTACTGAATTTTGTCTTCTGCTTGTCCATGATACTGGAACTCCGGCATATAGGCATAAAATTCCAGTCGTAGATCGTAATCGGCGTCGCTATATACTTCCAGTTCTGGTTTTGTCAGGGTCTTCGGCTTAAACTAGATCCCAAGAGATGAAGAGACGTAGTTCCCTTTAGGTAACGGAGTATACGTTTAACTCTGTTCCAGACACTTCTGGTTGGCTTTTCCAAGTTGCGTGATACTACACCAACGGCATCGGCGATATCAAAACGAGTTGCGAGTTGCGACCATGAGGTATGTTAGTGCACCAAAAGCTTGGCGATACGGGAAATTAATCTCCTCGGTATTTCGTTTCACTGCGTCTAATTGTGTTACAGACGATTTTTCTACGACGTTAATCGGCGTTGAGATATGATTTCTGTTAGCTATGTTAAATCGTCCAAGTACCTTTTTTGTATAGGCTTTCTGATGGATAACAATCGTATCGTCTTTAAATTGACTGATTTCCGTTCCTAAGAAGGATGTCGCGGGATTTGTCGTAATTTTAAGTTTTGTTTACAGGTTCTCTAGAATGGCTTTTTTATATATTTTGTAACACTTTCATTAATAAAATTGCGTCTTTGTATAAAAAAATTATTTTAGGTTATCACGGGGAGCGGTTATGAAACACCAGGCTCCAGTGTAGGTGATATAATTCCAACAAAGGATTTTAATTTCAACAAACGGCCCCGAAAAGTGACATCTTATTTACGGCACAATGCTTTGCTTCGCTTTTGCCTTGTCAATTACTTATTGTGCTTAGGCGATTCTCACACTGCAGCCGCGCGCCGTCGCGGGGCGTGGTTTGGCATTTCCCGCGCGCGTCGACGGCATAGCGCACCACCTATTCGAGCGGTTTTCTCCGCGCCCCCGCGCCGTTCGGCGTCTGACGCGTCCCCGCCGCGTTCCGGCTGGGCGCGTTGTATAACCTCATGTGCTGCTTACTGTATCTACCAAATGGCACTAAAATGGGCATATATCCAAGCCACGAAACATTTAAAAAACCAGAGGGAATCCCGCCATCGTAACGTTCATCGACAACCAGCCGCGGGGCGCGTCGCAGTGTGTTGTACCCCGCGGTTACGCGCCTGCTGGCGCAAATCGCTCGCGGATCGCCGGCGGCACTCGGCGGTGCGCGCTCACCCTCCGCGGCGCGCCTCGGTGTGTTGGACGAGGCGGGCCAAACTAATTCCATCCAATTCAGCTTCAGTAGTAGACAGTGCTACTGAATTTTGTCTTCTGCTTGTCCATGATACTGGAACTCCGGCATATAGGCATAAAATTCCAGTCGTAGATCGTAATCGGCGTCGCTATATACTTCCAGTTCTGGTTTTGTCAGGGTCTTCGGCTTAAACTAGATCCCAAGAGATGAAGAGACGTAGTTCCCTTTAGGTAACGGAGTATACGTTTAACTCTGTTCCAGACACTTCTGGTTGGCTTTTCCAAGTTGCGTGATACTACACCAACGGCATCGGCGATATCAAAACGGGTTGCGAGTTGCGACCATGAGGTATGTTAGTGCACCAAAAGCTTGGCGATACGGGAAATTAATCTCCTCGGTATTTCGTTTCACTGCGTCTAATTGTGTTACAGACGATTTTTCTACGACGTTAATCGGCGTTGAGATATGATTTCTGTTAGCTATGTTAAATCGTCCAAGTACCTTTTTTGTAAAGACTTTCTGATGGATAACAATCGTATCGTCTTTAAATTGACTGATTTCCGTTCCTAAGTAGGATGTCGCGGGATTTGTCGTAATTTTAAGTTTTGTTTACAGGTTCTCTAGAATGGCTTTTTTATATATTTTGTAACACTTTCAACAATAAAATTGCGTCTTTGTATAAAAAAATTATTTTAGGTTATCACGGGGAGCGGTTATGAAACACCAGGCTCCAGTGTAGGTGATATAATTCCAACAAAGGATTTTAATTTCAACAAACGGCCCCGAAAAGTGACATCTTATTTACGGCACAATGCTTTGCTTCGCTTTTGCCTTGTCAATTACTTGTGCTTAGGCGATTCTCACACTGCCGCCGCGCGCCGTCGCGGGGCGCGGTTTGGCATTTCCCGCGCGCGGCGACGGCATAGCGCACCACCTATTCGAGCGGTTTTCTCCGCGCCCCCGCGCCGTTCGGCGTCTGACGCGTCCCCGCCGCGTTCCGGCTGGGCGCGTTGTATAACCTCATGTGCTGCTTACTGTATCTACCAAATGGCACTAAAATGGGCGTATATCCAAGCCACGAAACATTTAAAAAACCAGAGGGAATCCCGCCATCGTAACGTTCATCGAAAACCAGCCGCGGGGCGCGTCGCAGTGTGTTGTACCCCGCGGTTACGCGCCTGCTGGCGCAAATCGCTCGCGGATCGCCGGCGGCACGCGGCGGTGCGCGCTCACCCGCCGCGGCGCGCCTCGGTGTGTTGGACGAGGCGGGTTTCTATACGAATTGATGTACTTGCATACAACGTAAAATACGCGCGCGGGCACCCCGCGACCGCGCGCGTGTTTACGTTTAATTATTTTAAGAATAAATCTGCAATGACAATAATTAAGGGATTTTGATTTAGTAAGTGTATATTGTAGATATATTAATTTAATTGCAATATTAAACTTCAGCGAACATGCCCCTCACTGCAGCCCAAAGAGCTAAAAAGATACAGGGAGAAACTCAGAGAACCCCATTAAATTTGAAGAGCAGCGGCAGAAGCAGTTAAAACGATCTGAAGATAAAGAAAAGAAAAGAAAACAATGGAGGGAAGAAAAGAAAAAACAAAATATAAAGAAAAAAAAAAGATAATTAAATAGCTAGTAATGCCCCAAGCTCAACGAAGTTAAACTAGAAACAAACTCAAACAAGCTTAAAAATTCGTTTCATCAAAATATACAGATCATATCGAAGATCTTTGGAAAACAATCGCAAATTAAAGTCAAGAAATTAACTGACTGGCAAGAAATTTTTACCGTTTAAAGTTAGCTCATGAGGAAGCAGTCGGACAACTACAAAAAACAATCGACAAACTTAGGCACGACAGGAGGCATTAGAGGTATCACTGCGTGAAACATATGGCGCTACTAAAACTAGATCAGAAAAAACGCTACTAAAGTCCAATGCATCAAACACCGTGGTTAAAACCAACCAATCTGTTTAGGGCTGAAAGGCCACATAAGGCATCGTAAGAAAAAGATAGTATTGAACAAGATAATTAAAGAAGAAATGATGCTGTTTTATATACGAAATGACATTAGTCGTATCGATACACAGCCGTGTTGCTATACGACTTGCGATTTTCCAGCCGGAAAACGGGAGACAAGGACTAAAGGAAAGAAGACAATGCATATAAGGTACTTAACGGACACATGACATAATTTATATCTACAAAAAGGCAGGGGAAAATGTAGCTTTACGACTTTTTTCCGATATAAGCCGTATAACGTTTTGACACCTACAGTCAAAAATAGAGACACCTGTATGTGTATAAAGCGTTTACTGTTAGCGTTATGCAGTACCTATTCATTGCACTAAAATACTAAAATATTATTGATCATAAAAATCTCGAAGACACAATTAATAAGCCGGTTTGTGACAAAAACGCGTATGCTTACATGTACGATGAGTCTAAAAACTGTAATAAATAACCAAAGCTTGACTTGAAATAACCAAATATTGGCATCGCATGGTTAAAATGGGAAAGAATTACACATACATATCAAAAATAGAACAAACAATTTACCACTAAGAAAACCGCGAAAAAATTGCATCCCAAATGACCATGGTGGTCAGACTAGCTCATTTGTTGATATCAGAGATGCGTCTTGTGTTGAAAACAGTGGCAAAAGTATCGCCTCTTTAACGACTTAACAGAGTTTGTTGTTGATGGTGCCTCAGCATCCACTTCTGTTGATGATGGTGATCAATCGAAAGTAATAGCAGACTCACAGAATTTTTTTTCTCATTAGTTTGTTTTCTTTTACTTTTTTTAAGTTTGTGATGAAAGTTTTAAACGGTGGTCTTAATATCAAACAACACAACCTCATAATGTTGATTCGCAGTACAATGTTACATGCTTAGAATAATAAAGCCAAGAATGATAGTATCCTAAAAGGCGGTCTGTCAAAAGTGAGGCAAAAATGAAATTTATGTGTGCGTAAGGTGCTTGTGTTTACGCTCGACGAAACGCACACAGCAAAAAACTAATGTTACCAGTACATGAAATTTTCCCTTAAAAGTAGGGAAATTGAAACCATCGTCGTACTTAGAGTTGCGATTGTGTAGATTTCACCATTTACATGTAACTAGAGTTTGCTTGTCAAAACTAGAGATGGGCTAGGGTTTAAACAGAAAGTCTATATATTATATATATTTTTTAAATAAGATGTCGACTGTGCAATGCTAAAAATGTCAAAATTAAAGATGGTGCGAACTTTTTTGTTTATGAACCGATTTTGATGAAACTCGATTTGGGGCACTATTTTGACAAGAAAACAGCAACGCAATGTTAAAAATATAAAAATCCAAAATGGCAGACAACTTTTTGTTTGAGAGCCGATTTCGATGAAACTCGGTTCGGGGCACTATTTTCACAAAAAAACAGCAACGCAATGTGAAATATAAAATATAAAAAATTCAAGATGGCGGTCAACTTTTTTGTTTGTGGGCCGATTTCAATGAAACTCGATTCGAGGTACTGTTTTAATAAGATAACAGCAACGCAATGTTAAAAATATAAAACATCCAAGATGGCGGCCAACTTTTTTGTTTGTGGGCTGATTTTGATGAAACTTGGTTCTGGGTACTATTTTAACAAAAAAACAGCAACGCAATATTAAATATATAAAAAATCCAAGATGGCGGCCAACTTTTTTGTTTGTGGGCCGATTTCGATGAAACTCGGTTCAGGGCACTATTTTCACAAAAAAAACAGCAACGCAATGTTAAATATATACAAAATTCAAGATGGCGGCTAAATTTTTTGTTTGTGGGCCGATTTCGATGGAACTCGGTTCGAGGTACTATTTTAGCAAGATAACAGCAACGCAATGTTAAAAATATAAAAAATCGAAGATGGCGGCCAACTTTTTTGTTTTTGGGCCGATTTCTATGAAACTCGATTTGGGGCAATGTTTTAACAAAAAACAGCTATGCAATGTTAAAAATATATAAAAATCCAAGATGGTGGTCAACTTTTATTTGTTTGTGGGCCGATTTTGATGAAACTCGGTTCGGGGTACTATTTTAACAAAAAAACAGCAACGCGATGTTTCAAATATAAAAAGTTCAAGATGGCGGCAAACTTATTTGTTTTACGGGCCATTTTTAGTGAAACTTGATTTAGGGCACTATTTTTCCAAGAAAACAGCAACGCATATTAAAAATATAAAAATTCCAAGATGGCGGCTAACTTTAATGTTTGTGGGCTGATTTTGATGAAACTCGGTTAAGAGTACTATTTTAACAAGAAAATAGCAACTAAATGTTAAAAAAATCCACGATGGCATCTAAATTTTTGTTTGTGCCTGATATCGATGAAACCCGGTTTCGGGTATTATTTTTAAAAGAAAACAGCAACGCAAAGTAAAATACAGGCCAAGTGCGAGTCGGACTCGCGCACGAAGGGTTCCGTACCAAATCAGCAAATAATCACTTTTGTGGTATGGGAGCTTTTCTTATTTGTTTTTCTTTTTTTTCAACCGAGTTACATCGAAATAAACCCAAAAACATAGTTCACCGCTATCAACCCTTTGTCATTTTTAGGGTTCTGTTTTTTATATTTTTAACATTGCGTTGCTATTTTCTTATCAAAATAGTACCCCGAACCGAGTTTCATCGAAATCGACCGACAAACAACAAAGTAGGCCACCATCTTGGAATTTTTATATTTTTAACATTGCGTTGCTGTTTTGTTGTCAAAATAGTACGCCGAACCAAGTTTCATCGAAATCGGCCCTCAAACAACAAAGTTGGCCGCCATCTTGGATTTTTTATATTTTTAACATTGCGTTGCTGTTTCCTTGTTAAAATAATATTCCGAACCGAGTTTCATCGAAATCGGCCCACAAACAAAAAAGTTGGACGCCATCTTGGATTTTTTTTTATTTTTAACATTGCGTTGCTGTTTTCTTGTCAAAATAGTACCCCGAACCGAGTTTCATTGAAATCGGCCCACAAACAACAAAGTTGGCCGCCATCTTAGATTTTTATATTTTTAACATTGCGTTGCTGTTTCCTTGTTAAAATACTACTCCGAACCGAGTTTCATCGAAATCGGCCCACAAACAAAAAAGTTGGCCGCCATCTTGGATTTTTATATTTTTAACATTGCGTTGCTGTTTTCTTGTCAAAATAGTACCCCGAATCGAGTTTCATTGAAATCGGCCCACAAACAACAAAGTTGGCCGCCATCTTAGATTTTTATATTTTTAACATTGCGTTGCTGTTTCCTTGTTAAAATACTACTCCGAACCGAGTTTCATCGAAATCGGCCCACAAACAAAAAAGTTGGCCGCCATCTTGGATTTTTATATTTTTAACATTGCGTTGCTGTTTTCTTGTCAAAATAGTACCCCGAACCGAGTTTCATCGAAATCGGCCCACAAACAAAAAAGTTGGCCACCATCTTATATTTTTTATCATATAATTTTTTTCAAATGAGAACATTGCGTTTTTTCAATGCTAGCAACCATTTTAGTAGATAAGTAGTTGTCGAATTGCGTGGAATCTTAATTATGTAATTGAGATGTGTTTAACTTTTTATTGATTAAGTAAATTCGGGGGAAATTTTTTCCCCGTACTGGCAACATTTTCATAAAATATGAAGTGACAAATATAGTTATTTTTGATGAATGATTTACGTAAAAATGTAAGTGAAAACACGTTAATTAGACGTGAAATGTTATCTACAATCTTTCTAGGGTTTTTTCGATGTAATGTGACCTGATTGTGACATCCGTTCATTGCGCAAACCCTCATTTTTATTGAAATTTTCGGGAGTTGTGTTCGACACGAATATCACTTGAGAAATGGCGGGCCGAATAGTCATACTTAGCCATTCTGGCTCAGTTTGAGTTGCCTCACCATACGGACGCGGACTAGGTATCTGGGTCTTATTAATCTAAGGTTACATGTTAATTAGAATGTTTAAACAAATTAAGATTGTAAGATTTGTTTAATATACCTATATTCAAGGATAAGTTCTTGAGACTTTGTTATATAATATGTCGGAATCATTGAAGAAGTCATTACTAAGCGTATTATTTTGTTACTTTTTAAAGGTTTTGGAATTTTATATGGCAATGCCATATAAAATGCCATAATGGCATACAATATAGAAAAGTACAACATCGACTCGACTATAATGTATTAAAATGCCATAATGGCATACAATATAGAAAAGTACAACATCGACTCGACTATAATGTATGGAACAGCTGATTTTTTTTTCGCGATTTCGTGGTTGGCCCCATAGTAAAAGTTGTTCATTAACGTGGTCTAAACACCCCTTTTCATTTTTAGATATACTTTAAAAATAACCGTGTAAATTCTTGAAATCTTTTACAAACCTATTGGTCAATTCCTTTGGTAATTCCAAGAAATGAAAATATTGTTTATTCGAACAAATGGTCAATCCACAAAAAAGCATAAAAATGATGAAATACATTCAATTTTAATGTTTTCCCTAAAATGATAAAACTTAAGTTGTACAAAAAGTACGAAATTCAGTTCCCTTTGGCTTAGTTCACTGAAGCCTCTAACATCTCTGTGAATTTCTTTGGGCATCTTATAGCCTACTAAAATCGGTCACTTTTGCTATTTATAGACTGCACCACTTCGTATCGTAATTATTACTATATTTGCCATCTCTCCGAACAGTGCGAACAGTAGACGTTTAATAACTCCAAGGTCCAATTCAAAAAGGTTAAGTGAATCACTACCTATGATATCTCTATCACATCGATGGGAAGTTCTAACAAAGGAGAATCCTCTTTAAGGTGTTGCCTATAGATTTTATCACCACAATCTTTATCATTTCTTTTTGCACAATTCACTATTGGAAATACTACAGTGTGGGATATGTGAGAAGTACATTTTAGGCAACCGTCTTTTGCATTGAAATTGCACACTCCTGAAACAATAGTTATTTGTTTTACAAGTGACCAAAATCAATTTGTGCTGCGAGTGCTGACTTTAAATCACGAACTAGCGAAGTAGTCCAGAATTGAATCACGAGCGTAGCGAGTGATTCTAATATAGACTACTGAGCACAGTGAGTGATTTAAAGACACGAGGCAGAACAAAATTTTGGTCTCGTGTAAAACATACAACTTTTCACCTCTACCAGCGAGAAATTTTTTACGTGAGTTTCCTGGTAAAAAGCTAAATTCAGCATTAGAAACTTGTTCACTCAACTCTTTTGGAGTTAGACAACTATCTTCATCGTTGGCCGCACTCATTTTTTGTAATTTATCACAAAAATAGTTCGATCAAACCTATGCTGACAAAGGCTTACGCCCATCTACGGCCCAACTTTAAAATACCGTGTACAAACTTTCCATAAAATTTAAAAATCATTATTGAATTTATTATGAATAATGCAATTGGAATTATTGTGTTATAAAGTCGCCATCACCAAAACCATTTTAATAACAATTCAAAGATTTGTATGCGAGTGACGTTGCTCGAGGTACGAAAAAATCTCGTAAACAATCGATGCGATATAAAAATCGATACCAACAAAATATATTATTAATTACTAACATTATTTGTAACGGCAATTCTTGTTTGACTGAGTATAACTTCAAAAAATATAGTTTTTATTAAAACCAGTGAAATGATAAAATATTTTTTAGATTATAACAGTACTGAACAAGATTAAAATCGATTTAGTAATCGATTCCAATAGAACAATGGCAGCACTATGTACTCGGCTGATCTACTGTCAGTTTGACAATGGTGACAGTACGACGACGGCGACGTCACAACGTTTGATTGTCGTTTGTTTGTGTTTTGTTGTTTTGTTTTGTATTGGAAGTGTTTTGCAGTGAGTGTGTATTTCTCGTGCATCCTTTACTTTTTGACCCATTTTACGCTAATGGACTCCGAGTCTCCGACCCTATCCCGAACTTTGGAGTTAGGCCCCGCTATTTTATATGACGATAATCTGGAATGGAAATGCCCACTTGACTCTCGCATGCATTGGATTCTGGAAGCAGCTCTGGTTAGTTTATTCAAAGTGAACAACATTACATTTAGTTAAAATTGACTTCGAGTGACTAAAACGATAAAACAAATGCCTCTGATATGAAAATTGTTGAAATAAATTGTGCCCATACTGACGAAAAAAAAGTCGATTTATCTAAAAAAGGCGACTTATTTTCTTAACCAACATTCAGTTTATTGAG
Organism: Agriphila tristella; assembly: GCA_928269145.1. NCBI lineage: Eukaryota > Metazoa > Arthropoda > Insecta > Lepidoptera > Crambidae > Agriphila > Agriphila tristella. Next base: position 13,206,170 of record OV743435.1, on the reverse strand, counting down.
TTTTTGACATGCCATGCTTTCATTTAATACACAATTCGTCTGTGTACACCACGATGTACCGTGGGCCGGAACTTCTATAGACCCATGGGCATGGTCCTTTTATTCATAAAGTAGATTCCCGCCGTTTTGTCATACATTATTACGTTGTGCTTTTCTCTTATTAATTAATAACCCATCTTATTTATTTATTTATAGTGTTCAAGCTATTACATAAAAATACATTCGATTAAAATACTAAAAAGTAAATAACATTAAATTTGATATTATTTAATAACAGAAAACGGCCACCAGGAACAAACATGTAGGTAAGTAAAAGTTAGTAGTATTATCAATACTCGAGAGATGTCGCTGTACCGGGTCTGCATCTCGGTATGGTTTTACTCATCTATAGTAATAAGAGGTCAAGCTGCCTGTAGCTTGACCAGGTTCTAGCACCAATTGCTTTATACCTCGAATAAATGTAGTAATATCTTAGCGTCTGGGTTTTACTACTGTTTACCCCTAAAGAGGGCGGGCTTGGACATGGTCCTTCGAGCCGGATCGTACTAAAGTGTACGTCTGGGTTTACAGGGTTCCTGGAGGTGGAGCTCAACCCTCACTCAAGGGCGGCGGACTTCGGCAACGCAGGGCGGCGCCTACGAGGAGGCGACATCGGCGGGACGCGGAGCGGCGCGCGGGGCGCTGCAGTCAGGCGGGGGTGCGGGGCACCCACATCGGCGGGACGCGGAGCGGCGCGCGGGGCGCTGCAGCCAGGCGGGGGTGCGGGGCACCCACATCGGCGGGACGCGGAGCGGCGCGCGGGGCGCTGCAGCCAGGCGGGGGTGCGGGGCACCCACATCGGCGGGACGCGGAGCGGCGCGCGGGGCGCTGCAGCCAGGCGGGGGTGCGGGGCACCCACATCGGCGGGACGCGGAGCGGCGCGCGCGCGGGGCGCTGCAGCCAGGCGGGGGTGCGGGGCACCCACATCGGCGGGACGCGGAGCGGCGCGCGGGGCGCTGCAGCCAGGCGGGGGTGCGGGGCACCCACATCGGCGGGACGCGGAGCGGCGCGCGCGCGGGGCGCTGCAGCCAGGCGGGGGTGCGGGGCACCCACATCGGCGGGACGCGGAGCGGCGCGCGGGGCGCTGCAGCCAGGCGGGGGTGCGGGGCACCCACATCGGCGGGACGCGGAGCGGCGCGCGGGGCGCTGCAACCAGGCGGGGGTGCGGGGCACCCACATCGGCGGGACGCGGAGCGGCGCGCGGGGCGCTGCAGCCAGGCGCAGCGGGGGTGCGGGGCACCCACATCGGCGGGGCGCTGCAGCCAGGCGCCAGCGGGGGTGCGGTCGGCGGGGCGCCGCAGTCAGGCGCCAGCGGGGGTGCGGTCGGCGGGGCGCCGCAGCCAGGCGCCAGCGGGGGTGCGGTCGGCGGGGCGCCGCAGCCAGGCGCCAGCGGCGGGGTGAGGTGAAAGTGTTGTGAGTACTTTAACTTTATTTCACTGTGTGTGTAACTTAAAGTCAGGCAATTTTGAACTTAATTTTAAAGACAATTTGTAACTTTAACTAGGATTGTTTATTAGTTTCTCGGACTTAGAATAATTCGTTAAAAAACGACGATACGGGGAATCTATGCCCGATTTCGCCCAGAAATTTAAAGACTTTGAATTTTTTTAAATATTTTAAAACACTTAGAAAATTTTAGTGTTCGGTGTTTGGACTTGTGTAAAAAATAAAATATATTTGTAATATTGTACCTGTTTGTAGTTAATAATTGTACTTAATAATTTGTAGAAAAATGGAGTCTTTTGTTCAGTTGCAATTGGATACTAAAGCTAAATTAATAAGAGCATTTTCTAACTTTAAAAAAACACCTAAAGATCGGTTAACGGAGGCATATATTCAAACTCGATTAGATAATTTGGAAGAACAATGGAAGTTTTTTGTCATGACACACCAAAATATTATTAAAAGTGCACCTACAGACGCGAGTCGTAAAACTTATGTAGATAACCAAATTTACGATACTACAGAGGATACTTTTTTGGACTATAAAACTGAACTAAAGGCTGCATTAAATAAATTTTCTCGCATGGTCGCTGCAGAAAAAGCCACGGGTGAATCTAGTAATCAGAGTGTAATTAAGCTACCAAAGATTTGTATACTTACCTTTTCTGGGCAATATTCCGAATGGACTACCTTCAGGGATTTATTTGTATCTTTGATACATAATAATGGCAATTTGGACAAGGTGCAAAAGATTCATTATTTAAAAGGATATTTGACAGGTGAAGCTGAACAACTTCTTAGGCAAATACCAGTGTCGGCTGACAATTATGACAGGTCTTGGGATGTATTAAATGAGCGATACAACAATAAAAAATATTTATGTCATTGTATTATTAAACGGTTACTAAGTCAGAGAAATATTGTTTTGGAAAATTCTTCTTGTTTAAAAGAACTTATAGATACAACGTCGGAGTGTCTTGACGCGTTGACTAACTTGGGTATTAACGTGTCTACTTGGGATATTTTAGTTATACATATTTTGGCATTAAAGTTGGATTCAGAATCAAAAAAACAGTGGGAGCTTTTTGTTAGTGAACATGTGTCCACTGATAATTTGCCAACGTTTGCACAATTTAAAAAATTTATTACAAATAGATATCGAGCTTTAGAGTTTTTGGAACCTCAGCGATATTCCAAAAGTGCACCTCAGAGTAGTAAAATAAGATCGATGCCTGTAACTAATATGCACTGTGCTTGTTGTGGTAATGAACATAAATTAAATGTGTGCAATGTCTTCTTAAAACAAAGTGTTGATGATCGTCGGGATTTCGTACTGCAAAAACGGTTGTGTTTCAACTGTATGGGTTCGGAACATTCAGCGAGGGAGTGTAAGGTATCGACTCGTTGTAAGATATGCGGTAGGTTGCATCACACTTTGCTGCATCCTAAGGGTCCGGTGGGAGTAAAAAATTCGTTAGTTACACAAACAAATGAGGATTGGGAATCACGGTCATCGGAAGACGTGGCTGGTACGTCTGCTGAGGCGGCGGCTCCGGCGTCGGGTAGCAGAGAAGATTTAAACTTAACTTCATGTTTTTCGGCAAATAAAGTATCGTCACAGGTATTACTAGCTACCGCATTGGTTAAGGTTATGGCTAGAAACGGTACTCAGCAGTTAGTACGCGCTCTGATTGACCAAGGGTCTCAGGCGTCATTTATCACAGAATCCACGGTACAATTTCTGGGGTTAAAAAAGACACCGACGAGGGGTTTCATCTCTGGGCTAGGAGGGGATAAGAATGTTACCACGAGATCCACTGTGCTCATAAACCTGCAGTCTCGGGTGGATCCTGAAATGAAAATAAAGTTAAAGGCGTACGTTTTAAGTTCCATTACAGCGTTTCTTCCAGCAAGGAAGGTAGTGACCTTGAACGGGCTGGACTTATCGGGACTTACCTTGGCTGATCCGCAGTACCATTCTCCTAGTAAGGTGGATCTCTTATTAGGTGCTGATATCTACGGTCAAATTATTCAAGCCGGAATACGGAAGGATAGTAAAGGAGGAGCAGTGGCGCAAGCTACGTCATTGGGTTGGGTAATATCAGGAACCATTACAGATGCACCACAAGAATCTACAGGCGTAGTGGTTATGCATTCTTTAATGGAAGAAGAGGAACTATTGAAGAAATTTTGGGAATTAGAAAAGGAACCTCAAATTCAAAGCAACAATTTGATGACGGAAGAGGAATTGAAATGTGAAAAAATATATCGGGAAACTACTACAAGGGATGAAGAGGGACGTTACATTGTGAAAATACCTTTTAAGGTAGATAAACCTCGGGTAGAAGGATCATTTGAAATAGCACATAAAAGATTTAAATTGTTAGAAAATCGGCTTAATAAAAATGAAAAATTTAGGTCAAAGTTTTCTGAAGTCATGGATGATTACTTGTCGTCGGGTCATATGGAGCTTGTTAAAAAAGAAGAAATAAAAAATCCAAATGCAATTTATGTGCCAATTTTGGCCGTTATAAGGGAAGACAAAGATACGACACAAGTTCGAGTCGTTTGTGATAATTCGTGTAAAGGAAAGGATGGTACATCTATTAATGATTTGATGATGAAGGGTCCAGTCCTGCAACAGGATTTGAGACAGTTGTTGATGCGTTGGAGAAATCATGTTTGTTGTTTAGTTGCGGATATTGCAAAAATGTACCGCCAAATAAAGGTAACGAAACTTGATGCGGATTACCAAAGGGTGTTTTGGAGACCAGATCCTACATCTGGTGTGCAAATTTATAAAATGCTACGAGTTTCATTTGGCTCTGCATCAGCACCTTACCTAGCGGTACGTACCTTGCAACAAGTCGCTCACGATGAGGGAGAACACTTTCCTATGGCCAAAGATCGTGTCTTAAAAGATTTTTACATGGACGATTTAATGACGGGTAGTGAAACAATAGAGGAGGCGGTTGATATTTATAAGGAAATTAACGAAATGTTAAGCAAAGGAGGTTTTACGTTAAGAAAGTGGACAAGTAACAAGGATGAGCTACTTAAGGAACTAGAAAAAAGACAGGGAACGGGTGAAGAGAGATTACACGAAAATTCGGAACATGGGACTCTGAAAATAAAAGTAGATGAGGTAATGAAAGTATTGGGACTTACCTGGGACCGAAGAGCAGATGAGTTCAGATACTCGGTGAATGTCACGCCGCTAAATGGAACTATAACGAAAAGAATGATATTAGCAGAGGTGTCAAGGTTGTTCGATCCTTTGGGGTGGGTATCACCTTGTATAATAATAGCAAAGACTATAATTCAAAAGCTTTGGTTGAAAGGTTTGGACTGGGATGAGCAGGTACCGGCTGATATATGTAAACAATGGGATACTTACCGGAATGAGTTAGTGTTGGTAAAAGATATAACAATCCCTCGTTGGTTGGGCACTACGAGAAATTGTCATATTGAACTACACGGGTTCTCGGACGCTTCAAATATTGCATATGCTGCGGTAGTATATGCAAGAATAATAGATCAAGAGGGCACAGTAAAAGTAAATTTAGTGACGGCTAAAACAAAAGTTGCACCTATCAAGGTGGTATCCGTTCCTAGATTGGAGCTATGTGGGGCTGTTCTTCTGACAAAGCTTTTAAGAGAAGTAGCAGATGTATTAGTCATAGAGAAAAAATATCTGTACGCGTGGACAGACTCCACGGTGGTTTTGGCTTGGCTCAATGGTCATCCACGTCGATGGAAGCCATTTGTAGGCAATAGAGTGTCGGAAATACTTACGGTTTTAGAACCATCCCAATGGGCGCATATTAATTCAAAAGAAAATCCTGCAGATATAGCGTCACGCGGTATGTATCCTTCTCAAATGTTAAAATGTGAAATCTGGAAGAATGGGCCTAACTTATTGAAAAGTAAAGTTGTAGGTAAAAGTAGACATCAAATTGTGGACACAAATGTGGAGGAAATCCGAACACATATCGTAACAGAAAAGGAAAGTATATTTGAGAGATTTTCAACATTGAATAAGATGATGCGGGTCATAGCATATTGTAGAAGGTTTATCCGTTTAGCGAAAATGAAACAGGCGGAACGAAAAATAGAACCATATTTATCAAGTCTTGAATTAACGGAAGCATTAAATATAATAATTAATAAATATCAAGAAGAACATTTTGAAGATGAGATAAAAGATTTAAAAGATAAAGGAGAAGTACATAAGAAGAGTCATATTTCATCTCTGAATCCCTTTCTAGACCGGAATAACACTTTACGGGCTGGTGGTCGGTTAGGTCAGTCAACACTTTCAAGGAATACAATGCATCCCATTATATTACCAAAAAACTCACATTTGTCAAAATTAATAGTTGGGGATGCTCATAAACAGACGTTACATGGGGGGCAACAATTAGTGCTAAACTATTTGCGGAACAAATATTGGATTATAGGGGCAAAGTTACTTATAAGTAGAGTTATACATAAGTGTGTCAGTTGTATAAGACATTCTAATATTACCAAGAATCAACTAATGGGTCAGCTTCCTAGCGCTCGAGTGTCACCAGCTCGAGCATTTCAGAATAGTGGAGTAGATTTTGCAGGGCCTCTTAACATACGAACTTCAAAGGGGCGAGGGCACCATGCGTATAAAGGTTATACAATATGCTTATTTATATGCATGGCGACCCGGGCTGTTCATCTAGAGGCAGTGAGTGATCTCACAGCGCAAGGTTTTCTGGCAGCGTTTAGACGTTTTGTGTCACGTAGAGGGCATTGTTCACAAATTTGGAGTGACAATGGTACGAATTTTATCGGAGCTTCAAAAGAACTTCATAAAATGTTTGCTCAGGAGAATTCTGAAATATCATTGGAAATACGGGAAATTTTAGCTAACAATAACACTACTTGGCATTTTATTCCTCCATATTCGCCTAATTTCGGAGGGTTATGGGAAGCAGGGATAAAATCAACTAAATTTCATCTTAGGCGAGTAATTGGGGATAGTACTTTAACTTATGAAGAACTATCTACGGTTTTAGCGCAGATTGAGGCTTGCCTTAATTCAAGGCCCCTATCTAGAATAGATTCAGACGGGGATACTTACACTGTTTTGACGCCGGGTCATTTTATTATAGGTGAACCCCTTCTAGCTGTGCCGGATCAAAATTACGAAAATTCTACACTTACTTCTTTGAAGCGCTGGCAGATAACCCAAAGGATGTTGCAAAGTTTTTGGAGTAGGTGGTCTGTAGAATATTTGAACCAATTTATGCAAAGGTATAAATGGGCAAGGCAAATACCTGAACCTAGCATAGGTGATATAGTATTGGTAAAAGAAACGGACTTACCTCCTGCTCGCTGGCTGTTCGGAAAAATTGTAGAAAAGCACCCTGGAGTTGACGGAATCACGCGAGTTGTCACATTGCAGGCAAAAAATACACAATTTAAAAGACCTGTTTCTAAACTATGTATCTTGCCGATTGTAGATTAAGTGTATTACTCAAATTGCCATTATTCTTAGTTGTACTAGTTATACTTTATTATAAAACTTGCTGTAGCTCTAGCTCCGTTATAGTTTTAATTTGGAATAATACTTAAAAAAAAAAAAAAAAAAAAAAAAAATGGTGGGCGGCAGGTGAATTGTAATTGTATTTTTTTTCTAGTTCTATTTGTGTAATGTAAATCGGTTAAGAACAATTTTGTAATAATTGTTCTTGGTGGGCGGAATGTTCAAGCTATTACATAAAAATACATTCGATTAAAATACTAAAAAGTAAATAACATTAAATTTGATATTATTTAATAACAGAAAACGGCCACCAGGAACAAACATGTAGGTAAGTAAAAGTTAGTAGTATTATCAATACTCGAGAGATGTCGCTGTACCGGGTCTGCATCTCGGTATGGTTTTACTCATCTATAGTAATAAGAGGTCAAGCTGCCTGTAGCTTGACCAGGTTCTAGCACCAATTGCTTTATACCTCGAATAAATGTAGTAATATCTTAGCGCTGGGTTTTACTACTGTTTACCCCTAAAGAGGGCGGGCTTGGACAATAGTCATAAAACACAAATATGTTAATAAATTTCATAAATTTTTCTTGAGTTATATTAATTTCATACATGCGATCTCATTTCGTTCATACTCTTTATTCCGAATTATCAACCTTCTTTTTTAACAATGCTTATTTAAAACTCCTTGGTATATCCGTGCATGTTATTTTTTTACTTTTTAATCCGTGTGTGACACCATAAAACACTCTATCTATCCTTTTCTCACATATCAATTTTACAAGTCTCATCCTTGTCACTTTATTTCTTTTTTTTTATTATTTTAAAAGTTGGTGTTAGAAATTAAAAAAGCACTTTGCCTCACGCTCGCAGCAAAATTCGATTTTGCTGCGAGTTTTTACGCGCCAAAAGCGCCCTTTTCGTGCGGGAGAGGTGAAAATAATATTATTTGATATTTAATAAATAACACAAAAAATACTATTCAATACGCTACGAAGTGGATGGATGGGAAAGTTCGGCACAGAATATTGCCTTCGGCCCTTGCTCAACTCACTGAACTGAAAAGTGTAGTTTTCGCTATTGTAGACCATTCGTTATATATTCGTACAAATATAGAGGCATAGTTGACATCAAAATCTTTAATAACGCCTTATCATTATCATGTTTATATATAGTAGATTGTACTCGTATTACAAGAGAGCAAAATAATATTTTTCGGCGAGGGCGCTTTTTTTAATTCTTCAGTAGAATCCTGAACGTAGCGAGGGATTCAAAGTATGTCGCCCTCGCCAAAAATATTTTGCGCCCGACTCATATACTCTACTTTTCATCCCCTTTCTATGAGAAAATAAATAGGAGACTGTGTTTATGTAATTAATGAAAAGGATCTTTATTTAAAAAAGACACGTGAAAAGTAAAAATAATTACAAATTTATAGTTACGTTTAATACACTAGCGCAATTTTCAAAAGTTATTGTCACTGTTTTATTTGGGATCGATATTGTTGTTGATTCGTTTACATTTTGAATATTTGTAATCTAGTATCTGACTGGTTCTCAAGAATAGGTACAGAATCCTTTGATGTAGATGGACGTGGCGACAATGACTTGGATAAGTTGTCTTTAGGTCTTAATTTTATATTTTCTACGATGCGGGTGCTAGTTTTTTCCTTATTTTGAATTGAATCTTCGATGTAACCTTCTGCTACAGAGCTGGATTTCCACCCTCCGTGCCGCTTTAAAGCTCCTGAATCTGCCAAAAGCGTAGCGGACGTTCGGCGAAAACAGTGTCCTGTGTACAGGTTGCAATCGGGCAACTTTAAGTATACAGCAATTTTTAGGGGCATTGAGGATATTCAATTTTTTCCCATGACCTGTTTGCAGCACTTCCTATTATAATACCTAATAAAAAATCTATTAGATGTCATATGAGAAGGACGCAGGCTCTGATATTTTTCCACAATTTGTTTGCACTGGCTTCGAATTATTTCACTCATGCCATGCACATAATATTCACACACACACAAACACACACACGCGCGCACACACACACACACACACACACATCACACACACACACACACACACACATCACACACACACACACATCACACACACGCACCACGCACTTCACTCACAACATTAGGCGAATGATCAGTTTTGGTTTTAAGTAGTTTGTAAGTAGTTATTAGTAGTTTAAAATAGAATTACAATTATAATGTCTATCTCTCTTTTTTTGTACGGTTGTGTTATAGAGGAGCGGGGCCTCCTAACACAGGCATCTCATAATGCCACAAAGTACTTTTTTATAATAGGAAATAGAGACCAATCTTCGATCATTTTTATGGAAGTATCTCACTAGCGCCATCTGTCGATTGAAGTATGAAACTTTATGTTCGTATTTTTCGTATAAGAAAATTTTATTTTATTAATCTTATGGGTGACTTATTTATTCTTTATTTATAGCAAAATATGAATGAAAAAAGGATAACTCAAAACAAAAAACACAAAAACATTATGCACTCATATAGGATTGAACTCACATCTCCACAGTAGTAGTGTCAAGTATACATAGATTTGGTATCCATTACGCTAGCTAGTCATTATTTCTTACATCGAATTTTATCATTATATTGATTCGCACCATAACCATACTAATATCTCACCGTCTAAACGTTGATGTGGCGCCATCTATTCAATTGCTAAATGAACTATCTTATAAGTAAAGAGCCCCCTAGAGATAGAATTACGCAACTTTCACAATAATAAGCTTCCAGGTTGACAGTACTAAGATTACGGCCCCTGCATAATGCCTACTGGGTTTGGTCCCAATCACTGTATAAAGCTGTAACTTGCGATAGACTGTAATAAATGACTTTTGATTTTTGAATTATGCAAGGCGGTAAATTTTTGTTTTTGTGTCAGTTAAATTCACTAACAGTAAGCCATCTGAGTATTTTTTGACATCATCAACTGTTATCTTCAGTAGCTCGTTACCACGGCAAGCTCCATGTATGCCGAATATTAAAACTACCTGTAACAAAACCGAAAGGAATTGGACAAGTCTGTACAATATGTACAAGTTTTAAAACACTGTAATATAAAATACAATGGAAAAACTAAAATATACATACTTTTGTATTCCTTATCAGGCGCGTCATTTAAAAAAGTCTCAACGTTTTGACCGGAAAAAACTTTTGATTTCTTTGCTTTGTATCCTTCGGATAGTCTCTTCAGATAAGATACTAATTTTGAGTAGCTGTCAATTTTAATATTTTTATTGGTATTTACTGAAGATTTAAGCATTGAGTATACAGGGTGGATTGTTGAGACGGGACATTAAGGGCAGGTACCTTAACCGTTATAGTTATAGGACAACGTTCCTGGAAGACCATCCATATCTTTTTAAGATATTCTGAACTGCATTCACAGATTTTAGAAAAAAATTACCGTTAGCAAAAAAAATTCTAAAATACCAAAAAAATTTTTTTTATGCCAATCGATCCTATTTCATGTGGGGATCAAAAGACTCTATCGAACCATTTAAGGTATGAGTACTAGAAACGTCAGAAATCGCCATAAACTTTTCCCATACATTTTGTACGGAAAAACGAAAAATTTTCTCGAAATATTTTTTAGTGCCAAACGATCTTTTTTCTTACTGTGATCAAAATTTGAGTACAGAACCTACTTTTTGGATCTAATGTTGTAAACGATTGTGGCTGCGTGTGAAGACGATGTTGTGTGTGACTTACGTAGTTTCTGTACTCAAATTTTAGTTGGCCTTAAAGAGTATTTTGTTCACAGTAACAAATAGGAACATTTGGCAATAAAAAATATTTCGAGAAGATTTTTCGTTTTTCCGTACAAAATGTATGGGAAAAGTTTTTGGCGATTTCTGTCGTTTCTAGTACTCATACCTTAAGTGGTCTCATGGGGTCGTCCATTAATCACGTGACCCTCGAAGGGGGGGGTCGTTGAAAAAATCACGAAGTATCACAAGGGGGGACGGGGGGTGTAGTGAGATATCACGTGTATTAATTTTTTTCGTCGAACGCGTGACTTTTAACCGAAAACTGTGCGTGATTGTTGACTCACCGTTACCAGGACGATTTCCTCGCCCACCGCGACATATTCGTACTGAAAATTGTTGAGATTATTTTGTACCAAAAAATACACGTGATTTAGAGGGGGGGGGGGGGGGTTAACGTAAAACCTCACCATATATCACCAGGGGGGAGGGGGAGTTAAAAATTGGCCAAAAAAAAATCACGTGATTAATGGACGCCCCCCATAGAGTCTTTTGATCCCCACATGAAATAGGATCGATTGGCATAAGAAATTTTTTTTTGGTATTTTAGCATTTTTTTTGCTAACGGTAATTTTTTTCCAAAATCTGTAAATGCAGTTCAGAATATCTCAAAAAGTTATGGATGGTCTCCCTGGAACGTTTTCCTGTAACTATAACGGTTAAGGTACCTGCCCTTAATGTCCCGTCTCAACAATCCACCCGTATACTCCAAAGAGTAGACGGTTGTTTAGTTTTAGCCAATTCTTGAAAATAGCCCAAAAATAAATTTTTCACCTCTCCATCACGAAAAGGGCGCTTTTGGCGCGTAAAAACTCGCAGCAAAATCGATTTTTGCTGCGAGCGTGAGGCAAAGTGCTTTTTTTATTTCTAACACCAACTTTTAAAATAATAAAGAAAAAAGAAATAAAGTGACAAGGATGACACTTGTAAAATTGATATGTGAGAAAAGGACAGACAGAGTGCTTTATGGTGTCATGCATGGAATAAAAAGTAAAAAAATAAAATGCACGGATATACCAAGGAGTTCTAAATAAGGATTGTTAAAAAAGAAGGTTGATAATTCGAAATAAAGAGTATGGACGTAATGAGGTCGCATGTATGAAACAAACATGAAATCAGAAAAATTAATGAATTTTTTTAATAAATTATATATTTTATGATTATAAATAAATAAATGAAATTGGATATTAATGAATTAGAGAAAACACAACGTAATGTAATCAAAACGACGGGAATCTACTTTACTGACTACTCAATGAATAAAATTTTTCAGCATAGGTTAGAATGAATTATTTTTGTGATAAATTATAAAAATTAATGCGTCCAACGATGAAGATAGTTGTCTAACTCCAAAAGAGTTAAGTAAACAAGTTTTTAATGCTGAATTAAGCTTTTTCCAGGAAAGTCACGTAAAATTTTCTCGCTGGTAGAGGTGAAAAGTTGTATGTTTTACACGAGACCAAAATTTTGTTCTGCCACGTGCCTTTAAATCACTCACTGTGCTCAGTAGTCTATATTAGAATCACTCGCTACGCTCGTGATTCAATTCTAAACTACTTCGCTAGTTCGTGATTTAAAGTCTGCACTCGCAGCACAAATTGCTTTTGGTCACTTGTGTAACAAATAACTATTCCGAAAACTTTTTTGCTCCTTTTCTGTTTTTCCATAGAATGAAATTGTCATAGGCCTTCAAATTTTTCCCGTAATTTCGTGGGTAATAAGTTTTGTACAACGTTGTTAGCTTCTATAGTTATTGTTTCAGGAGTTAATACATTGTCACTTTCATAACTCGACGGAGAACTCATTATTTTAGGTACTAATTACAAGAACACAGACTTAATTCGCGCGCTTATGTTTTTTTTTTCATCGCGCCGCGGCGACCTCGCCGCGCCGTCCATACAGCCAGTCAATACATACCAGCCGGCGACGGCGTTCGAATTCTTTGAAAGATTCATGTTCTAAATTCAAATCTCTTTTCCTCCCACTAAAAAATTCTTAACAGAAAAGAGCTATTTTGGTCCCACTTATATAGGAACAAAGCATCATTTTTAGGGTTCCGTAGCCAAAATGGCAAAAAACGGAACCCTTATAAATTCGTCATGTGTGTCTGTCTGTCTGTCTGTCTGTCTGTCTGTCCGTCCGTATGTCACAGCCATTTTATTCCGAAAGTATTAGGATTACAGAGTTAAAACTTAGTAAGTAGATGTAATCTGTTAACCGCTTAACGATTTTAACACAAAAGTAAAAACTTTAAAAATGACATTGAGGTTTCTAAGACATTTTTTTCTAAAAGTCAACCGTTTGAAAGATAAACACTGCCAAAGTGGTAAAATGTGTGTCCCCCCCCCTCTAACTTTTGAAATAAGAAAGTGAAAAATCTAAAAAAAAAAATGTGCTGTAGATCTTAATAAAAACTTTTAAAGAAAATTGGTTTGAACGAGATATAGTAATTTTATTAGTTTTCGAGATATATCATATTTTCCAAAACCGCAAATATAACTTTGTCATTCATACCAACACTGTGAAAAACAAAGTTATTTTTACAGACGAAAAATTATAGTGGTATTAAATATAGTATGGTGTAATGTAAGGTAACTACGGAACCCTATGGCGCGTGGCCCGACACGCACTTGGCCGGTTTTTCGAATAGAAGGGATGAAAAGATAATATCAGTCCACTGCTGGACAAAGGCTAGTCCTATTTCACGCCATCGAGTACGATCCTTGGCTTAGTTCGTTCGTTCGTAATTGTTATGCCAGTAATAACCAGTCCAACTGATTAACTGATATTTTTGTGTCGGTTTGTTACAAAGTTCTTGGATCTTTGGGAAACACATTTGGTAGCGTTTATTCACTACTTCAAATAAACTTTTAAGAGCGCTATGTCAAATGTTAAAGTCGGTTGTCAAGTTTTTTTATATTTTGGATGAGATCCTGGTTATTATCTTCGATCTCGTCATCAGTGGTTTCATCACAAGATGTTTCTGATGAACTTGCCTTTTCTTGTTCATATTCTTTACAAAGCACTTTATAAATTTCCGGCCTGAAGTCGATTTCTATTGAAATATTATTTTTGTTTCGTACGGAACCACCCTTGGAATTACGTACGTTTTGTACGGTATCACTCTCAGAATTACGTGAACTGATATTGTCCCGACCATTAGGCTTATTCAGGAATGAACATGCTATTTTATTTCTTTTTTTTTCTTTTGGGTTTATAACTGCCATTTTTTTATACTTACTCCACTCACTGTCCATTTTTTCGAAAGTAAACACGAGTAGAAACACAAAACACAGCAAAAAAGGTCACAAAAATCAATAATTTTGCTAAACATTTTTTATATTTGCTCCTAAACTAACAGGCAATAATTAACGAAAAAATCAGACTAATTTATTTTTACTGGTCATTCCTTTAAAATATCGTGCACTATTTCAGAAGGACCCTATACAGGGTCTCTGGAAATATGACGTATTCCTGCTAATGGGTTATAGATGAGGTCAAAACAAATATTTTTTATAATTTAACTTTTTCTCAAAAAGTTAATAGTTTTTGAGTTAATTGAAATTAAGTATTTTTTTACCAAGAGGACGTTTTCAGACACAAAAGTTTAAAATAAAAGATAACTTCTCACGCGATTCCGTTTTTTTTGTTGGAATAGAAAACACTCTAAGTGTTGATAATGAATAAAAAAAATACAAAAAGTACAGGTGTTTATAAAAAATTCAATCCTAGAAATGCATTTATTTTTTCAGATTTTTTAGAAACGGTAGCAAATATCATTAAAAAAATCCTAGTAACTAAGCGTGCATAATATTTTAAAAACATTACCATCTATTCAGCTTAAGACTTAATAAAAACTTAAATAAAATATGAGAAATTAAGACTTAAGTAAATAGCAGTTCCATTTCATGTAGCAAAAATTTCCTACTTCGAGCGCTTCGGAGGTGGCCGTATTATCCTACTTATATCATAAATGTGAATATTTGCTTGTTTGGATGATTGTTAATCAAACACGCAAAACGGCTGAACGGATTTGTATGAAATATGGCACACAGATAGTTTAAATCCGGATTAAAACATAGGAGGATACTGTAGGAATGAAGTATAGTATGGAGAGAGGTAGCCAGGCCAAACTGGAAGATCTTCCTCCGGGCTGGGTGGTATTTGCCCGGGGATCGCGGTCCAACCGATGATGGTTGGAAGTTGTATATATAGTTTGGTGGCTGAGAAAACTCCGATAGCGAGGTGTAGGTTTCTCCATACATTCTGCATACTACGAGTTGCTGTTCCTTACTAATCTTTGTGTTTATACGACACTAGCGCCATCTAGTCACATGGTGATGAATCTCGTTGCAACCATGTGTAGGTATGTGCGGCGGTACGGATAGATGCCGCTACATCACTCCTCCCCTGAGACCGGAGGTCGATAGTCCTAGGACAGTCACAAGCTAGCTCCCACGGCTAATGCACGCCGGTTTTGCCTCATGCGCAGTAGGTATTTTAGTACGTGTAATGCCTATAGTTCTGTAACCTCTGTTTTACGCGAAGTACATATCAATTTTAAAGAGTAGATTGTTTCTCTGATCATCCCGTTAGGAACACCTCACTGGTGACCAGATCGTAGTAACACGCGAATAAGCGAACATCGATCGTGCCGGAAATCACTCGTCGCGACTCGCGCGTTCCAGCCAGCCTACGCGCGACACAAAAATTTCACAGGGGACACCAGTGTAGGAATGAAGTATGGTATGGAGAGAGGTAGCCACTGATAGGAAGGCCAAAGTGGAAGATCTTCCTCCGGGCTGGGTGGTATTTGCCCGGGGACCGCGGGCCAACCGATGATGGTTGGAAGTTGTATATATAGTTTGGTGGCTGAGAAAACTCCGATAGCGAGGTGTAGGTTTCTCCATACATTCTGCATACTACGAGTTGCTGTTCCTTACTAATCTTTGTGTTTATACGACACTAGCGCCATCTAGTCACATGGTGATGAATCTCGTTGCAACCATGTGTAGGTATGTGCGGCGGTACGGATAGATGCCGCTACAATACTATTATCTTGGTTAAAGGTTCCCTAGGGATTTTCTCGAATGTAAATGCGGATGAAGTCGCGGGCGGAAGCTAGTTTGCTATAAATGGTCGTGCTTACTAAACATACTTTCGTCCGAGTGAGTTTTTAGATAATAGTATCCTCCTATGTTTTAATCCGGCTTTTACCCCTTAGCAGGAATACGTCATATGTCCAGAGACCTTGTATAATGGTGAGAGGTGGTCTTGCCTTTCGCCCATTATACAGCAATACCCTTGTATCCCACTTACAGACTTGATCATAAAAATGTTAAAATCATTTTTTTTCAGAATCACGATCAACAGCAAAGTACTAAGTCACTCTAGTAGCCCAAAAATCCCAAGAAGACACAAATTGCTGTTTTGTGCCCCAAGACTAGATTGTTGGTACAGTCGAGGGCAATTTCCCTGACACCATTCCGGAACAAAGTTTCCTCTTTTATACACATACAGAATCGGAAATTTTAACACCAACTAAAGAAATTACAGCTATTAAGGAGAGCATAGCAACCATTATATCTATCAAAATTCCTTATATGAAATCCAAACTAATATGTGTGTTTAGTAAACATCTCAGAAATACAAACAGAGCAAAGATCATTCATCGATACGAAAATAAAACTATGGTGATTTAAATGTGCTATATTTTAATCAATCCTCTCGAAAGCTATTTCATTCATGACACAGTCTTGACTGTGTCATCGGTCCCATTTACAAATGTTGGAATAGTATTGGAACGAAAATCGAATTGGGATACTTGGAAATATAAGGCCACTAGTCTACTACGCACCGTCCCGAAGTAGTGGAGGGCTCGTTCAAAAAACCCATAGAACCCGTTCTTCCAAAAGATACAATTGCAGTGATTACGTACAAGACAGAACTAGACCGTTTTGTAAAAGCTGACGCAACTGCTCTGCTTATCGAATCGTAACCACCAATATGAAAGAAGAGACACTTCGAAAGGTCATGAGATACACGAATGCAAGAGACGTATGGCTTGAGCTACATATACTACTCGACGGCACGGACGAAGATAAGTCCTACAGTCTATGTATGAGCTTTTTTGGCTTTAGAAAAGATCCGGCAGATGACATAGCCACAAAACATGTCAAAATGAAAAATATTAGGACGCAACTTAATCAGGAGCTAAGTAAGGAAAAACCCTAACCAGGGTTAGGCCTAACCTGTGAGCTGGCAGAAATGCTACTCCTTTGCAAGATTCTCGATACGCTTGACGAAACCTACTTTTTCTTCAGAAGCAGCTGGTTATTATTACTTAAATCTGAACGAACCATCGTAAGCCTTACAAGCCATTTATGTGCATTTGAACGAGCTCTGCAGAGTAATAACGTACTTCAACAGGCGGCTCTCGTTTCGAATTCCGGTACTACGTCTACTGCAGAGAAGAAAGGTAGAAAGTTGAAATGCAATTACTGCCAAGCTATCTGCCATCGAGTGAGAAACTGTCAGAAGTGGATCAAAGACGGCAAGCCACAGAAAAGCAGCAATCCGTGAGCAAACACATTCTACTTCTAAATCCGCAAACATGACCGTGTTGTCTATCGATAGCCCAGAAGTATTTTCAGTCGTTCCTGACATTGAAAACTGATACGTGGATAACGGCGCCACGAGCCACGTGTCAATCCGGGCTGATTTATTCCAAACCTTCAAATGTTTTAAATATATACATACTGTAACAACGGCTAATGGCAAACCAATTCGCGCCAAGGGCAAAGGATCAGTAATAATCGAAGCAAATGTAAGAGGGAAGCTACAACGAGCGACCCTTCAAGATGTTTGGTACGTTCCAGCCATTTCGAAGAATTTATTCTCAGTACTAGCTCTCAACGACAGGATTCGGAACAGCAAATTCGTATCCACGACACAAGAATGCAATGCGTCTATGTCAATGAAGAAGCGTGCTTAATAGGAAGACGTAAGAAAGAAGGTGCATTGTACAAATTAGACTTAAAAGTTGTACATCCTGAGAACTCCGTTGAAGTCTTTGCAACGTTCAATACTATACAACTATACCACGAGAGGATCGCACACCAGAACAAGAGGCAAGTGAAAGCTACAGTTGACAGCGAACTGGACTTAGATCTTCCTCTTGATAAGGAGCTGTGCGAAGGCTGCATATATGGATGGAAAAGCTCATAGACTTAAATTCGGTACGAATTCGAGAAAGACTGGTAATGCCTCACACATCAGAGCAGAACGATGTAAGTGAACGTGAAAATTGCACATTGGTTGAAACAGCGAGATCTATGATGTACACACACGAACCTATGCCACAAGAATTTTAGGCAGAATGCAATGCCTACGCCCATGTTCCAAAGCAGAAACGGAAAAATTAACGAAAAAGCTATAAAAGGACTACTCGTTTGAATTTCTGTGCTTAATTTACAGCAATAATTTTCAGAGAAGTCTTTGTAGGTTCATCTAGATGTTTCGTGCACAGACGGTATTTTTTTTACTGATGGACGATATTGTATGAATGAGTTTTGAAATTCTGCAATTCTTCTTGAAACAAGTCGAGTAATATTTTCTATGAGTCACTTTTTTCCTTTACCATTGTCTTTATAATTTTCGTCACTTAACTACACTCGGCGTCAGAAAAACCGCACCTTTTCTTCAAAGTTAATTTAATCCCATATAATTTAATGATAAGTGTTATTATACATATACTTCTTCCCCTTCGGACATAGCTAACAGTCTTTAGAAACCGTTGGAATACTCGTCGAACAGAATCAATTACTGAGATTGAGTTTCCAAGCACATTACATTGCCTAATTTTATTGCAATATTTGAATAACTTCAAGGGGAAAAGTATCCATCTTGTATTTGTTTTTTTAATTGAACTGTTGAAGTGTGTTTTCTTCATCATCTCGATAGCGAATTTACCCGCATTTCCTGAATTGACCCCTTTTATTTCCCTTTTGTGGTGGCGCTAGCAATAACGATTTAATCGTTTAATTATGGTAACTGTTATATTAAATAAATCTAACACTTATTAAAAGAAAGCTCATTAAATGTACTTTCAA
Organism: Agriphila tristella; assembly: GCA_928269145.1. Lineage (NCBI taxonomy): Eukaryota > Metazoa > Arthropoda > Insecta > Lepidoptera > Crambidae > Agriphila > Agriphila tristella. The sequence goes on along the minus strand of OV743435.1, from coordinate 13,187,249 downwards.
TAGATATCAACATTTACACAATAAAACGTTAGCTAGCAATAGCAGATGGCCAAGTCTGAACTTAGTGCCGAAGAGGTGCGGTTTTTCTGACGTCGAGTGTATAACCTTCATTGTTATAATTAAAAAACTATCTCTTACAACTTTTGCGTTACTAGATGCAATTCCATGTTGCAATTCCAAATTGTTGTATCTTGTGCTGACCCTTGCCAACGAATAATAACACTTCTTATTTTTAAAGTTGCGTCGCAGATTGCTTGAACAATGATCGATGAAAAACCTTTCCTATTCCTGTATAGCTCTGCTCTTTTGCCTCCGGGTGAATTAGTGTTAATGTAAGTACAGTTTACTGCTCCTATGACTCTTAGGAATCCAGCAATGTCGAAAAATCTTGTCGCCACAGATGGCCGCTCCTCAGCAGTGGGTATTTCAGATATTGCTGTCTCAGCTGGCAAATGGCAGTAGAAACTTTTTCTACCACACGGCACACTGTCACCTTGCTAACGTTTGCTGTATCTCTTACAACAATTTGGAAGCCGCTAGTAACAAAAAATCTTTATGCTATTTGTAGCTGCTCATTGTTCAAAAATTTCAATAAAATTTGACATTTTAATAATTAGGTTACTCATTAAACATTAGGTATTTTGAATATTTTTATAAAAACAAAATAAAAAAGTTTTTAATATTCTATATGTTACAGTCAATATTCATAATCGGTCAAAACCACTTTTGACTGCAAAGATCAGGCCAGTGGTTTTGACGGATGTTGGTCAAAACCACTTTTGCCTGATTTTTCAGTCAAAAGTGGTTTTGACCGGATATGAGTTTTGACAGTAACATATTATACACAATAAACATCCACAATGAGTGTACCAGTCGAAGCTGTAGGTGCAAGAAACACTAAAATCAATGAAATAGATTTTAATAGATTATGAAAATGTATCTTTTTACTGCCAACGTTTTTGACGGCAATATAGTCCAGTCATAATGTACATCCGTGCTTGCAAAAGGTCCGGTCGTTCTAATTTTTTTATATGTTGTTAGGACCTTAACCAACATTAAAATACCAGATTTGCAATTTCCAAAGTGCTGTGCGAGCGGCGGTGTACCCAAAAAACCATGAAATTTTCGGACTTTTTTCAGTTTTTGCTCAATATCTCAGTGAAGGAAAAATTTTATCGGTCTAGTTTTTACTATACTTTTAAAGTTTATTAAATTTTCTATAATTTAAAACCAGGGCGAGCTCTATAAATTCGTTGGTTTCCAAGATACAGTTCTTCGAAAATTTGTATTTTTTTACAAAAAGTTATATATTTTCGAAATGGTCACTTTTTTAGTAAAATATCTTCTAAAATACGCATCCCACGTCAAATGGTATAAAAAATAAAGTTGTAATAAATTTAATTAACTTTCCTTTATAACCAAAATGGTACCTGTAAGCCTAGCGGTTCTCTCAAAAACAGCAGATAACCACAAACAGTCATAGGTGGGTTTTGTGGAAAATGCAAATAAACTGTTCTCACGTCTTTTTATGGTTTTATTTATTAACAATTACATTTTATTAATTTTTGTTGTTGTCATAAAATCATTTTGAGATCTGATGGGTACACTATACAACACATAATTTTATTTGTTTATTGGCAAAAACAATTGAGAACAATTTAATGAGACAAATGAAGGACCCCGTGGAATTATTTTCTGATTGAATCGTAAAGATCTGCTAATCATGCAAGAAAGACTTTTTAACACGTAGTGGAACCAGTCCCTACGGGTGCGAGAAAGACTGACAGACTACAGACAGAAGAGATAGCCCTTAGCAGGTTTTCCCACCTCAAAGGAAATTCCCCAAGTGTTTTCGTTGTCCTCTCCCTTGACCTCCACACCTGCACCCAGCCCTTCCAGGGCAGCTCTCAGCGTATTGTGAAATGTCTATCCATCCGGGCGTGTGTTTCGTTTGTCGTGAAAACCTCGACACATGTCCTGTTGTGACCATCAAAGAACGAAGAATTCGAAAACTTAGTAAGTCAAAACGAGGTCTCACACAAAATAAAAATTTCCTCCAAAATTGCAATCAAGACAGCGTTCATGATGGATGCATGGAAGACATATAGAAGAAGGAGAGATATACAACGTTATAGTTGATGCCTCAGTTCGTCGAGGAGTGGATTCTGCTTTTAACAGGAATCTAAACAGGGTCCTGTAGCACAATCTGTGATAAGTCCCGTCTGCAGAAACAGTCGCCATTGGTGAGGAGCCGCTCCTCAATGGCCCTTCCCAAATCCAATCTAACCAATAGTCACCTCGGCGTTTAGCTGCATCTAAAAAAGTTTGCCTCATGTCCAACTTCTCAACTTAATGGACCACATTCTTTCTTTCCAACGGCAGTTTGCTTTGTTGCTGGAGTACCTAATTCAAAAAATCAAATTCCTCTCAAGGTAGGAGCAAGTTTACTTGATAATTTTGTCGATGATGTCTTCAGTTAGGAAGCAGATCCCCTTCTCGACGAACTGAGGCTTCAACGTTACACACAACTGTATATCTCTTTCTGCATGCATCATTAACGCTGACTTGATAGCAATTTTGGAGGATTTTTTTTGTGTGAGTGGCAACGTTTTAATTCCTTGTTATTTGATGGTTATGGAAGGACCTGTGTTGAGGTCCTCACGACACACCAAACAGCCCGGACGGTTAAATATTTCGCAACACGCCGAGAGCTGCCCTGAAAGGGCCGGGTGCAGGTACGGGGGGTCTATACCGAAGGAATGTAATACATCTATGTATGGGGGTCAAGGGAGGGGACAACGAAACCACCTACTAGGGGCTATCTCCTCTCTCTGTAGTCTGTCAGTCTTTCTCGCACCCGAAGGTACTGGTTCTACTACGCGTCCTAAAATAGTTATCCTTGCAATATTAGCAGATCCTTACGATTTAAAAAGAAATTAATCCACGGGGCCCTTCATTTGTCTTAAACTGTTCCCAATTTTGTTTGTCAATAAATAAATAAAATTATGAGTTGTGTAGACTACCCCATCAGATCTCAAAATGTTTTTTGACAACAACAAAAATAAATAAAATGTAACTGTTTGATAAATAAAACCATATAAAAGACGCGAGAACAGTTTATTTGCATTTTCCCCAAAGTCCACATTATGACTGTTTATGGTTATCTGCCGTTTTTGAAAGAACCGCTGGGCTTACAGGTACCATTGTATTCTAAATGAAAGCTGATTAAATGTAGTATAACTATATTTTGTATAATTTTTGACGTGGGATGCGTATTTTTGAAGATATTGTACTAAAAAAGTGACCATTTAGAAAAAATATAACTTTTTGGAAAAAAAACCTATTTTTGAAGAACTGTATCTTGGGAATAGGGCATGGATACCGGTATACCGGTATACCGAAATACCGGTATACCGGTAGTTTTTTTCGGTATTTTGATACCGGTATTTGAGAGTAAAATACCGGTATTTCGGTATTTCGAAAAAAAAGATATATATTTTTGCAAGGATGTTTAAAGACTATGCAGAACGTTCAATTTCTATGGTTCACAGTGTTGTTCATACTGCAGATGAGTTTACGATATGAAAACTCAACGAATCACGAATAATCACGATTATAGGAAATATGAAATATAGGAAAAATCACCACTAAATCAACTACGCAAAACACTGCATGCATATAGCTAGTATCTAGGTGGTATTTAATAATATTCCTTTTAGTTGTTCGTTTAATGTTTTCATCATCATCATGTCAGCCGCACGACGACCACTGCTGGTCTTATTCAAGGATCTCCGCCTCCCTCAAGGATCTCCAAGACGATCGGTTCTGCGCTGCCCGCATCCAGAGGTTTCCCGCGACCTTCACCAGATCGTCGATCCACCTTGTCGGGGAACGTCGTCCGGTGTGCGGTCACCACTCTTTCCGCCCCAACGGCCATCGGTTCTTCTCGTTATGTGTCCCGCCCACTGCCACTTCAGCTGAGCAATTCTTCGAGCGATGTCGGTTACTTTAGTGCTCCTACGGATCTCCTCATTTCTGATTCGATCACGCAGGGAAACACGGAGCATGGCTCTCTCCAATGCATGCTAGGACCTGGGTGACCTTGAGACCTACTCTTTATGAGACCTTTAGTTAACGACTGTTTCACTGCCGTAAACTATCTTTTAATATAGATAAATTATCTTTATATATAGACTTTCGTCTCGTGACACTGAGGTAAGTCGTAAGTCAGACGCGAAGATTTTTCGAAGCATCCAGAATGCTGCCCATCCGTATAGGATTTGACGAGAAATCTCTTTCTTGAAGTTGGACTTGCCTAACTGAACTACCTGTCCAAGGTATACGTAATGGTCAACAACTTCAAGTGTAGTGTTCCCAACATGAACTGGAGCGGGCACAACATGGGCAATCGACATGATTTTCATCTTATTCATGTTCATCCTGAGACCTACTCTTTGAGATCTTCGAGCATTGTATTCAGGTCTTCCAAGGTCACAGCCATAAGAACTAAATCATTGGCAAAACGAAGGTGTGTTAGGTACTGTACTTAACACACCTTCGTTTTGCCGATTACATAGTAACTGGCCATTAATATTGATACCAAGTCCATTCCAATCTATGAGTTCAAACATGTCCTCCAACACAGCTGTGAATAGTTTCGGACAAATAACGTCTCCCTGTGTCACACCTCGCTGCAGTTGGATTTGTGACTAGAACTCTAGACTATTGTGTTATAGCCTTTTCGAAGCCCGGCTTGTTCGGGAGGTTGGAATTGGAAGTCGTCAAACTTGCAAGCGCGACGATTCGTAAGGTCATGGCTCAGAAGTGAGACGGGTCTGTGTTCTTTAAGAGGGGCTTATTCCCATTTTTAAAGAAGAGGTTTGAGGTTAGAGACATTTATTTCTCTAAAAGAATTAACATTCACTTATAAGAGAACTACTCTATAATTTTAAAAATAAAACTTAGAAACTAGTAAGTGCAGCAGACAAGTTCGTAAATATTTCATTTTTTGTCAGTTTACCCACATTGCATTCGTAAAACAATTTCTTCAAGTTGGTCTGTATTACGTATCGCTTAGTTGTTGCCGTGTTAGTTAGCTCCAATAGACATTGGATGGCAATGAATGACAATGCATTAAAAACAAACAGTATTTCAAGAACAAAATAAAAAAGTATTATCTAATGTTTTACTTGAGTTTTAATGCGTCAGAAAACACGATCTAGCTACTGAATCTACCACCAGTTCACAAATTAGGAGGCCTCTCAGAGAAAGAACTGGCAGAAGAATACTCAGAGAAGTTATGTCGACCTCCCTTTTGATCCCTATCTAAAAAACGAACTAACTGTATCTTTAGATCCTGGAGTGTGTGATTTGGGATGGGATTTCAGATGATGAATTATAGGGTCCCAAGCTGGTGGTACTCTCCATCCAACCATCTTCTCTATGGAAATTTTGATATTTGTTGATTTCAATAATAATTGAATCAAATAATGTATTTTCTTTAGTATTCGTAATTACATAGGTATTACTTTAAGAACTAATTTTGTGGTTTCTAGGCAGTTGGTAAATAGTTTGAGTGTTTCTGCCATAAAGTATAGCGTAGATTACTCACAAACAAGACTTACTAATCGTTCTAAGAATCATTTAAAAAGTAGGTAACTAGCAGTTTTTAAAAAAATACCGAAAAAATACCGAAATACCGGTATACCGGTAATTGAAATTTCAATACCGGTATCAATACCGGTATGAAAATCATTCCGGTATTCCATGCCCTACTTGGGAACCAATAGCTGTAAAGAGCTCGCTTTGGTTTTAAGAAAATTTAGTAAACTTTAAAAGTATAGCAATGACTATACCAGTCAGACCCTTTCTTCACCGAGATATTGAGGAAAAACTAAAAAAAGTTCGAAAATTTCATGGTTTTTTGGTTATACCGCCGCTCGCACAGCACTTTGGAAATTGCAAATCTGGTATTTTAATGTTGGTTTAGGTCCTAACAACATATAAAAAAATCAGAACGACCGGACCTTTTGCAAGCACGACCCCCTTTTCATGTTTAATATGACTGAAGTAATAGCAAAACGTGACAATTTTATATCAGAAGTGTGAAAAATGATCCGAGCATCGTTTGCCTTATTAGAAATAAATTAAGTGGTAAAGCCATAGAAGCGTTATCAGAAAATACCGATTTCAGCACATGGTCTGAAATAAAAGCCATCCTTACAAAACGCTTTGGTGGATATGGACGAGATACAACTCGTTCAGGTACTAATGTACTTATTTTTAATTTTAATATAATAAATGTAAAATAATTAACTTAAAAAAACACAAATTTCGTGTAAAATTTTGTATGACGTATTTAAGTTGAGAGTTTACACATTTTTTTTTTAATTGATACGCTAGGTGTAAGGGAAAGGGACTGTAAACTAGGTAATAGCAAAACAAGGCCACTGTTCGGCAGATACTTATATATTATTTTGAAGCACACAATTTTCTCTTTTGACAAGAAGTAACAAAGGAAAACAGAAAATAGACAAGATAGAGATAGAAATATAAAAGCTATAGAAACTACTTGAACCTACAATCCACCACACTAGGTCAGGGGTCGGCAACCTTATCGAGCCTAAGGGCTCATTGTAAAATAGTTTACGTCTGAAGGGCGCATGAATGCTTGACGCAAATAAAATATTACACAAGGACAAAACAAGATGTTTATTATATGAGGCATACACATACAGTCAAATAAAAAAAAACCGTTGACTTGATACCCTTTTTTTGAAGTCGGTTAAAAATCACTAGTTAAGTTAAGTATTATAATTTATATCAATTAATCAATCACTAATTTATTAATGTGATCCTTGGCCTTGCATTTCTTCTGACAACTTGCTGAAATCGGGCTCATAATTTGAAGTACTCATACAGTGGTCCAATTTAAGATTTGTCATTCTATATTTGGATTTTAAGTGCTTCATAGTTGAAAATATGGATTCACGTGCGTATGTTGATGCACTGTACGAGTGTATTTTCAGAGATATTGCTCTTAAAATAGGATATTTATTTTCATTAACAATATTCCAAAAGTTTTCGTCCCTCATATATAATTTCAGACTCAAGTCATTCTTCATTGTTATTATCTCCAGCTCTAATTCATTGCAATTTTCGATTATAAAATAGTTTTTCATTATTTCTAAAACATTACTTTCTGCGAATGGGTTAATAATGAACTCTAAGATCGGTTCAAGGTTCTTAAATTGTTGGAACCGCGAATTAAATTCGTCTAAAAGCAAATCTAAATGTTGGGCAAACGAAATGGTATTAATATCGTTTTCACATACATTCATGTGGTCGAAAATTTTCTTTAAATTTGGGAAGTGTGATGTTGAATTTCTCAGTAAATGAGATTTCCACAGAGTCAGTTTGGCTTTGAATGCATTCACCGATCCAACCATTTTCGCAACATGTCGATTTTTCCCTGCATTTCCAGGTTAAGCTCATTTAGTTTCATTGTTATATCGGTGAGAAACCCCAAATCTGCAAGCCATGAGTGATCAGTCAACTGTGGATAATCTTCGTTTCTTGTTGCTAAGAACAGTTTGATTTCGTTTATCAAACTGAGAAAGCGTACAAGCACTTTGCCTCTGCTCAGCCATCGAACTTCCGTATGTAATATTAGGTCCGCGTACTCAGCATCTTTATCTTGCAAAAGCTGCCGAAACAAACGGTGTTGCATTGCCGCAACCCTAATAGAGTTAATTATCTTTACCACAATCTTCATGACGTGTTCAAAACGAAGAATTTTGGCACACAATGCTTCTTGGTGGATGATACAGTGGTAATGAGCAAATTGAGGAAACATATCATTTGCCATACACAGAGCAACGAAGCCATTTTTATTGCCTATCATGGCAGGCGCACCATCAGTTACTATGGCAGCTAACTTATTTAATGGTAACTGACTTTGTTCTGCAAAGTTAATAAATGCATCGTAAATATTTTTACCTTGTGTGTGCGACCCTTCAGCGGCAACAACTTAAAAAATTCTTCTTTTGTGGTGAAATCATTAAATACCATTTTAATAATAACACATAGCTGTGCAGTGTCAGAAATGTCGGTAGACTCGTCGAGTTGAAGAGAAAAAAACTTGCACTTTTTAATGTCACTTTCCAACTCCGATTCCATATTAGTAGCAATAACTTCTATTCTTTTTGACACTGTCCTGGCTGACAATGGTATCGCTTCAATAGCCGCTGGTGAAAATACTTTGTTGTTTTGTTAAATTTGTCTTCAGTTCGCTGACTCGTTTCTTCCGGATTTCAGTATTTGAGGGAAAACTACTGTTACACGACGCATGAAGAGTATTGAAGTGTCTTTCAATGTTACTTTTTTTTAGGCACTGCTACACTGGCGTTGCATAATAAACAAATACTTTTTCCATTAAACTCAATAAAAAAGACCTGTTCTTCCCACTCATTATTAAAATAGTAAGTCCTCGGTCTTTTACTCATATTAAAAGCACAATATAACTAAAAATATGTAAGTAGGTAGTAAAACTAACTACACAAAAATGCAGCTACTTGACTCTGAGTATCGCAGCGTACTGACTGACAGTATTGAGTATCAGCGTCGCTACCCGCGCATTGGACCCTGCTCGCCGCGGGGTGCAGTGCAGTGCAGTGCACATGCTTGCGAGCGCCCATGTGTTTTATGTTAAGGGATGTATTTAATAGCACTTTAAATTTGATGAAAACAGCAATAAAATTGTATATCAGCACTTTAAAATAATGATAGAGCTATAATTTAATCTTATCACTACAAAAATAATGGTTTGCACTTTAAAATAATAATAGATCTATAATTAATATTATCACTACAAAAATAATGGTTTGCACTATAACTGTGTCCCAACTTCGAAATCATTTAATTTCTGTCAAACCATGTCATTCTGATGAGATGGCAAGTCTCATCAAGTCGGTTCTATCTAGGTTCTAGCGTTGTTGGTCGCAATGGAACCTAACCCCCTCCTCAGCTCCCCTCTCGATGCGCCCGCTCGTCGTCGCACCTAGTCGTCTGTTTACCAGTACTAAAGTTAAAAAAATAATTTGTATGGTGTAAAGTATTAATTTTAAAGCTAAACAATTAATTGTATAGTGCAAAGTATTAATTTTAAAGCTTAGCATATTTATAGTGGAAACCATTATTTTTAAAGTTCATTCAATAAATTTTGCAGCTAAACATTTTAGAGTGGGTTACATTATTTTTAAAGTGCAATTATATATTCCCCTTATGTTAACTGCATGACGCCCCTTCAGGAGGGCGCATCAAAAAGCCGTCGCGGGTGCACGTGCGCCCGCGGTCACAGCGTTGCCGACCCCTGCGCTAGGTGATATTATTAGCTTTCGAACAGTATTTTTCTAAATCCGGAGAAATTAATATTTTTCGGCAGGGTCATCTAAAATAAAAAGTCAAATTTAAAGGGATAGACCCCAACATGTGGGTGTTTTTGTCGATAAAATTTAGGTGTATTTCACGCCTTTAAATTATCGCTAGTTTTAGACCAAAGACACTGTATAAGGTGGATCCCAATGATGTTATGGTACTGAAACAAGCGATAGTGTCGCTTAAACTGAACAACATTCTCCAAAGAACATAGGTCAAAAAACATATCAACTAGAAGGCATTGCTTCATTTAGTTTTGTGCCGGCGCGGGCGTGCACATACCGACACACGGCTACAACAACAAGATACATCACCGTGTTACTAGATGGCGCTAGTGTCGAATTTATTTATTTTATTTATTTAAAGGTACAACCACAGAATACAATTTGATACATTTTTAAAGATCTAATAATTAGGTTTCATATTTAAATTAAATTCCTATAAATGTTGTACACAACGTTTACGTAGAAGATTATTCTTTAAAGTGACAAATGTTAAGCTAAAGAAATTAAGAAAGAAATACAAACGAGACAAAAATATTTCCTGCATGACAATAACAATACAAAATACCTAATCAATAGTCACAGTTATGAAATAAACGTTTTATTGCTGTGTTAAAAGAATAAAAGCCTTGTGAGAAAATATCCAAATTGTTAACATTTTCGTTATAAGTTCTGCAGATTCGAAACAACGGGTTATTATGGGTTACATTATTGTTGCAGACTGGCACGGAGAATAATTTAGGTTTTCGCTTACTACCGCTCGTTTTAAATGACAGATGGCTCAACAAATCCACGGCGTCCCACTGATTGTTAACGATCTTATACAAAATTAATAGATCTTGAATCGAGCGTCTGAACTGTAGCGAATTCATCCCAAAGCGCTGTAGCCTGGCTTCATACGTAGGTAACTTACGCCTGAGGCCCAGTTTTGAGCTAAGATGACGTAGGAAACGTCTTTGAACAGCCTCCAATCTATCAATGTGGCAATGGTAATGGGGACACCACACAATCGAGTTATACTCTAAAACACTTCTAACGAGGGTAAAGTACAACAACAAAATACTATCCGGTTTACGAAAAGGTTTTGTAGTTCTCGAAATGAAGCCGAGAGTTTTATTTACTTTTGCAATAATACTATCATAGTGGTATGTATAACTTAATTTAGGGTCCAACCACACTCCGAGATCTTTGACTACATTTAAGCGATTTAGTTGAATGTTATTAATTTTGTAGGGATATTGAACTGGCAATTTCTTTTTTGTAAAAGTAATAAGACCACACTTTGAGATGTTCAAGGACATGTTATTACTCATACACCAATCATGAACCTTATCAATATCATGCTGTAAAAGCATAGCATCACTTATACAAGCTACTTCACGATATATTTTAATATCATCTGCATATGCTACACAACTCGACGTTATAGATTCTAACAGGTCGCAACAAACATAACAAAAAAACAAACATAACAAACATAACGAATAAACACAAAGATTAGTAAGGAATAGCACCTCGTATCGTAGTATGAAAAATATATGAAGATCCTTTATCTCTAGGATAGGACAGGCCATCAAAAGCGTGATGCCAAGAAAAACATTGCATTCTTCGTGAGTCAGTTTTAACGAATGACCCTTACTAGCAATAGCACTTTGATTAGTTTTTTCAACAATCAAGTCGATCAAATCATCAATGTAATTATTTTTGCACGTATTCAGCTAGATTAGATTCATCTTGTATTATTTAAGGTAATTATGATGGTTCCTGCAATGGCTTTCTGGCAATGGTACATCAAAAGGTCTACGAGACCAAGAAGCAGCACTAACTGGTCTTAGAACACCACCGCGAGTGCGTACACCGCGTCGAGTTCTAGACCTATTATCTCGTGTAATACCACCACGGCTTTGATCAGATCTTGGTCTTCGCACCCTAGCACGACCTGTGTCTGGACGCTGAGTAGGCTCATCTTCCTTATTCGAGGAAGATGAGCCTACGTGCGAGGTGTGAGTGCCGACTTTAAATCATGAACTAGCGAAGTAGCCTAGACTACTGAGCACAGTAAGTGATTCAATGATTCAACATTAATTCGGTCTCGTCACTCGTGTTAAACAAACAACTTTTTACCTCTAACAGCGATAATAGACGTTATAGGTTAGAAGTTATTTTCACGTGACTTTCCTGGTAAATAACTAAATTCAGCATTGGAAACTTGTTCTCTCAACTCTTTTGGAGCTAGACAACTATCTTCACCGCTGGACGCACATTTTTTTTAATTTATCACATTGTGACCGCTGAGGGCAGTCACACGCGATGTTGAGTGGAAATGTGATGAGAAGAAATGAGAGGACTTACTTGGTGAAAGCTTGGTGATGGAACTCGAGCAGGCCCTGATAGCGGAGCCACGACACAATGGTCGTGGATGGAGTTGAGCTGGTAGAAAAGTCTTTGGTTTCTTGATTGTTGAGCCGACACACACGCACTGAAGGGAATTTCACCCACGCAACTTAATGTCTTAGCTGAATACATTATCAAAGGGCTTTTACTAAAGGAGGGACTTACCGAAGGGTAATCTATCGAACGAGAATAATCTAGCAGTTTCGAGCACACCCTAGTCGAACGTCTTTCACGTTCTTTGCGCGTCGCTCTGGTCAAAAAGACTGGCAGCGCGAGCGGCGTTCGCTCGGGGGTTCGAGCGGGTGAGTGAAATGCACGAATAAAGAGAGTGAGACAGTCGTCGCGTTGTTGGCGCGAACATCAAATATAGTAGGTATTAGAATCCGTATCGTATCTTCCACCGCATTAAATCTTGAGGTGTGATATTTTTTTTCTAATGCTGATGAACATTTTATCTAAGGGCGTGTAGTTTGTACCTTTGGCAAAAGATTGTAACTCGCCATAATCAATATTTTTATACAACGTGTAACAGAATTAATGTCTAAGCCGGAATATAGTAGATAGGGACTATAAAACTGAAGAACTTTTATTATGGGACCAACTCTAAAATCGCGAAAAAACAACAGATGTTTCATATTTTCGTTATTAATAATTTTTGTATGAAACAGCTCATTTTTATTCGCGATTTCACTTGTAGTAAAAGTTGTTCAGTTTGATGGTTCCTATATTAACCATATTTTGGTTTAACCATTGATTCTACTATAATAGTAATTTGAGGACATATCACCTCAAATTGCAAATTGACCATGACTGCGTAGAAGGGTACAGGAAAAGAACAGGGATAGTCCTAATTGAGTCTTAATAAAGAAAACAACAAATTAAACTTTGAAAGTGTGTTTAATTTTCCCTTTCAAAATAAATTGCTTATTGTTAGTTAATCTGGTTTTGTAATTATCAATTTACTTAAAACTAGCTTATTATATCACGTTAACTTTTAAAATTTAAATTAAAAAATTAAAAACATAAACAAGTCCTTTTTGAACTGGGTAAAAACAAGGAATGTCCATAGGAGAATATTAAAAAACAAGCAAAGTTTATTTCAGTCATCAGAATATTTCTTCTTAGCATCACTTTTCAATGATTCATAGAAAATTTGAGCTTCCATCCAATGAACAAAACTGTTTTAGTGACATCAAATCTTGATATTTTGCTGTACTGATAGGAAAATAATCAGTATAAGAACTGAATAAGAAATGTTTAAACTAATTGCACTCTGCTACCAGGTTGTTTGCCGCAAGCGGGCCGATCCCGGAAGGTAACAAAAAAGAAAGTAACACAAATGAACGTAAAAGTAACACAAGGAACGGGCCGCAATGCCGGCTCCGCCCTGGGGATTCGATCAGCTTACGACTCAACCAAAACTTAGAACTAAGAAATTAAATCTACTTACTGCTAAGGGTGATCACGCCGAATGTCCCAAGCTGTCCCAGGCCACGTGGCAAGCTTCACAGCTGGGGTTCGGTGTCTGGCGCCGCCCTGTGAGGACAACACCCCTACCAAACACACTTGGCCAAGCTATAGGAGAACACAGACGGCACCAGAAATGCTTTGTTGAGATTTCACAACAACTTCTTCGTGCTTCAGTCACTGAAGAACGCCAACATTGTCAACGAAAAGTCTTTTAATCCCGTACAAATTCACTCGAGGTGACAAAATATAACAAACATTGATTCACATCACAAACTAGCTTTAAATTACAATGAAAACAACAAATGTCCGGTTTCCACACACGCGGCGCCTGCACATTCACAAGTGTCCGATTTTCTTGGATAAACTTCGTTACATACGAATAATAAAATTAGATTTACAATAACAAACAATAAAAACTACGTTTTGCCACTAAAGGAAAACAAACCAAAACACAAACCGATTCCCTTCGATTTTGTTAAACAGAAAAGGCAAGTCACAAAAATGGCGGACGACGCTCGAATGTAAAACGAACGAATCTAAAAATAGCTTGCCACCGCTAGCCGGCCGCAAACAAAAAAATCATTTGACAACGCAATGTCAGTGATGAAACAAATTCAAACCGTATCTTTTAGATTAAACAATTTCAGGCAATTGGAATTCAACTACAGTAGTAACCCTTTGGTTTTTGTTTAAAATAGAAGTCTTTTCCCAAAGTGAATTATAGTTAGTTCTGTGCAAAATTAAGCTGGGATGAACTTTGCTGACCATCACTTCTCGCTGTTGTTGTAACGGTACATTATATCTTTTCATATATTTCATGAAAAAAAAATTGTCCACTGACGGATTATTTCTCCAGGAGCAACCTCAATGACTTGGAATGGTGATGGTTGACACCGAGAATTCTTGATCAACTCATACCACTGGAATGGTAATTCCATGGGGGTTTTAAGATCTATTAACCCCATATTTATATCACATTCAAGATAAGAATGACCCCTAATGGGGAATGTAATTTTTATTGATTCTAAGAGTCGCATGTGATGGACAACAAAATGTATGAATCTCAACATTGTGAAGTTTTTATTTTGCCCCCCACATGAGTCGCAAAAAAATACTAGATGCTTCACTGATCTAGGTGATTGGTGATGAAATCAAATAAAAATGAAGCCACATCATCAGCTCCTTTCTTTCCACATGTCTCTGGATATGAGTAGGTTGTTTTCATGGGATTTTGAATTTCAGGTTAGCACCATCGTTGGCAAATAATGTCATCAGGCATAAGCCTGAAATTTCCAAACCGGGTGTAGGGAGCACGTGGTTCGAAGACCCGCTAAACAGGATTCTGTTCAGCGAAAACCTGGTAAGAACATCGAACATACTTGACCCACGCCACGCCGCCATGTTTGCATAGCTACAACGTTTTCGACATCTATTTTCCAGTTTGGCTAATCCTACACGTTTGTTCCAGCATTGGGAATTTGAATTGTATTGGTTCGTTATTGTTCGCACCGAAATTTGTCACCTTTCTGGGCTGGTCTGCTGCAGCCACGTCACCGGCTGGAACAAATTGCTGTCCACCAACCACCTAATTACATTCAGGACTCAAAGGAACACTATTAACTAGAAAGTGGCATAATATCGGACACACGAGGTCGGTGTAACTTTCACATACATTTTAGTTCTTATAGTGAACCGTGGTATCTCCATGTAGGGCTCGGTTTCTTGATGTAGAACTGTATCTTTTACCTTTTGCGGCCCAACGCACACCAACCAAATAGTACCCATGTAAAGCGACCCCTATCGCTTAGCTAGTAATTGTTATTTTTTTTATTGGTAAGGTGTAGACCAAAATATATTGTTGACCCTAAATTAATATAGACGTTCAACACATACCATCCTTTATTTGTATTCGTTACACCTGTAGATTTAATTTTCTTTGCCCCGTGGTCTCCGCGGGCAATATTCAAAGAAAACCACGTGGCAACAGGAAAAAAAATCTGAAGTTTTCGTTGGGTGAAAAAATTATAAATAAATAAAATCACTTCGGCTTCGCAAAAGAGATAAAAAAGTAACAGCAGAATAGAGATCCTTAGCCAGCATCCGCCAGAACCACAACATGTATTAAAAAAGTAACTGACAACTGAATTTTGACGTCTCTACATAACCTCTGTTTACGTGCGCCAAGTGTTACATTGTTGTTGTTTTCTTTGTGATTTCTTTGAATATTAGACCTGCATTCTCACACCGGACCTCAAAACTTCCAGCTTTGACGACCACCTTCGTTTTTAAAATCAGATTCTGAAATGTACAATGCATTATAGACTGCTTTGAGATACAAATTGAAAAACCTAGTGATCCAGTTAAGCAAGCACAGACATGATGTCAATATAAATCATGCAACACAATTAAATATTTGATTGGCTGTACAGCGGCTGGTTTTGTTTCATTTATATCTGAAGGTTATGGAGGAAGAATATCAGATAAGGCCATTACGGAAAAGAGTGGTTTTAGAGATATAATATATGTATAAAACCAGAAATGCCCATAAATGCAGTTATTATAGCAGACAGGGGATTTAAAGAAATATAATCTTTGTTGAGTGCTAAATTGTTAAACTTCTTCGGCCGCCCAGTGTAAATTCTACTATAAAACCATTCAAAAAAGAAGTCATTCAGACAAAAGTAATCGCTAGTTTAAGAGTACACATAGAACGAATAATAAGAAGAGTAAGAGAGTTTTATATGTTAAAACCTCATTCAGTGGTAAATAATAAACACTTAAAGTATCTAGATGAACTAGTAGTGTGGCTTGATAAATCTTCAGGAACCTATAATAAAAGATTATTGAACAGACTTGTTGTTATATTTTTTTCTTAATTATCATCAGCTATTTTTAATATCCCGATAGCCGGGGCACAGGCCTCTCTTAATGTGGATAAGAAGAATGAACAGCCCTTGATCCATTATGTGGGCCCAATGTGGACATTATTAATAACCCTTGGGTTTCCCTCTACATGAGACTTGTCAAATTAAATAAAGATAGTATTTTACTAAACAATTTACTATCACATACTTAACATTTTACAATTTATTATGAGGAGGCACTTTTCAAAATTACAGGATACACATTTTTTTCCAAAAATCCTCAGTCTGACCCTGCGACTTATTTATTGTCATAACAAAGCACAGGGAACTGTGTACGTTTAAATTGAAAAGGAAAATTGTTGGAGATGAGTAGTACACGCGGAAGAAATACAGTTCCACCGGCACCACTCCCAGTAAGAATCTCAGCTTCAATTATGTTTTACTGCAAAGCATTGACTTTATTCGGGTTCCGTTGCAAAATTTCGGCAAGTCAAATTTTGCATAAGCATTATCGGAACTCCGACTTTAAGTATTATTTTGTGAGCAGGGAGACCACTCGCTGCAA
Organism: Agriphila tristella; assembly: GCA_928269145.1. Taxonomy (NCBI): domain Eukaryota; kingdom Metazoa; phylum Arthropoda; class Insecta; order Lepidoptera; family Crambidae; genus Agriphila; species Agriphila tristella. The sequence goes on along the minus strand of OV743435.1, from coordinate 13,170,519 downwards.
GTGAATTTAGAAACTCAAATGGATGGTGGCGTCATCTTGATCAACTCCACTATCCAAACCACTTCATCCCCAATAATTTGCGACATAATTTTTTCATTAATCGCTGCGCATTGTTCATTTTTTGGTGTCAATATAGCGCGTTCACATAACCAAGAATTTTCCTGGTTTGTTATGCTCTGAAATACCGCAAATACTGAACGTATAAGTTCTTCTTCGGAGGAAACAAATTTGTCAAGTATTTCAGGAAGACTCGCCTTCTCTTCAGGAAGGTAACCTTCCCCATTTTAAATAATATTCTTAAAAGCTCTTGGGCATGTAAACTATCGCCAAGCTGGGCTTTTATATTAATTGCAAATTTGAGCGAAGGCGTATTCTAATACATAAATGGGAGTTTTAGCCAGTTAAGGCAGGTCGATATCAAAAATTAGGCACAAACTGTTACCGCCTTCACCACGTGAAGGTACACCCAGCTTTTGTTATTATATTATGCTAAGCAACTTAAACCTGATCTCTTAGATTTCCACGTCAGATGTTCTTCGATTTTTTGTAAACACATGTTTATGCAAATAAATTAAACTTGGTTCTGCATCAGGTTTTCCAGATCTTAAATTTTTATACCTCAACAAAAAATGCTCATCAGGCTGAACAACTTTTGCTAAGGTGTCATTTTTATATTTCTTATAGTTTAGCTGAACCATTATGGTTCTGCATCAGGTGTTCCAGATCTTCAATTTTTATACATCAACAGAAAACGCTCATCAAGCTGAACAGCTTTTGTTAAGCCGTAATTTTTATATTCCTTATAGTTTAGTTGGACCATCATGGTTCTGCATCAGGTGTTCCATTTTCCAAAATAAATTATACCCTAAACTATGCCCAGGCTTAACCGCTATATAACAAAAAAAGTTTCATTCAAATCTGTTCAGTATTTCTGGAAATTAGAGTGTTCAAACAGACAAACAAACAGACACACTTTTTTTTCAAATTTTTACTCTATTATTATGTCCCCATCGCCCCAAATATTTGTTTTTGAAATATATGTAATGTACAGACACACTTATTTTACTGTTTTATTATATGTAAGGATTAACAAGGTTTTTAAATGATTAACAAGGATTAACAAACTTTTAGTTTTTGCCGAAATAGGACATTTTATTTCTACTACAAAGTCTTCACCTACTCCATCAGGCCTGCACTGAAAAGTCCATCAATGAGCATAAATCCAGATTCACTAATTTCTTCATTAATGTCCTGCTTAAGCTTTTTAGCACACTTTTTTCGAAAATTTTACTTCTTTTCATCGCTTGCTTCTCTTAAAATTTATGGCCCCCTAATATCTCCTCAACTAAACTTCCACCAGGGAATCTTGCAATGAGCAATTTCATATATTTTGGAGCCAGTTATTCGGCCTTACCTCATGCAGTGCCAAAGTTTTGAGTGCCGAAGTAACATTAATAACATAGTAGCATTTTTCAATTTATACAAACTTACATCAAGGCTTTAACACCTCTTATTTCAGCAACATTGTGATTGTCACTGTTCTTGTCAAACTCTAAAAACATAAAGGTGCCTACTTTTGGTAGATTAGCAGAGCTTGCTCGAACAATTGCAGTAGTATCCATCCTTTTGGTTATCAAATCCGGTAAGAGTTGCAGGGGTCGTCGCGGAAGCTATCCAAGTCAGGTCCAGAGTGCAAAGCGAAGGTGGTCGTCAAAGCAGTAAGTATCGAGGTCCGGTGTGAGAATGCAGGTCTAACATTCAAAGAAATCACAAAGAAAACAACAACAATGTAACACTCGGCGCACGTAAACAGAGGTTACGTAGAAACATCAAAATTCAGTTGTCAGTTACTTTTTTTTTAAATACATGTTGTGGTTCTGGCGGATGGTGGTTAAGGAATAATCTCTATTCTGCTGTTACTTTCCTATTTTCGCGAAGCCGAAGTGATTTTATTTATTTATATTTTTTTCACACAACGAAAAATTCTGATTTTTAATTTCCTACCTGAAAAAAAAATTCAGCCAATTTGATTTTTTTCGGACATTTCCCATCCATGATAATCTCCCCTAGTTACACTTCCAGTAATAATATTTTCTCGACTAATCAAAGTTTCTGGTAAATCATCTCCTTTTTCATGTTTATTTAAAAGTTGTGGAAAGCACAGCATTCTAATAAAACATGACATATAATCGACGTCAATGGCTAAAAAGGCTAAAAGGCAATAAGGATTTAAAAAAAAGTCTGTCTGAAACGTGCTGCTAGATTTTATATAGAAGATTTTTGAAGATTCTGTAACATTATGGTGAGATAATAATACTAATTGATTCCCTTTTGAAACTTTTTACTTAGTATGTAAATACACACAAACCTGTAAACCAACTTCTACAATTTCGTTATCTCCATTTGCTGGTCTTGGATTAATTATATTTAGAATTCTCTGTTCTATGTCTGTGAGCTTAAGTTTACCAGGTGGCCCACCACCAGTTCATCATCATCATCATCATCATCAGCCTATCATCGTCCACTGCTGAACATAGGCCTCTCCGAGTGCACGCCACTGAGCACGATCCGCGGCTATACTCATCCAGTTTATGCCAGCCACCTTGCGAAGATCGTCGCTCCACCTTGTCTGAGGGCGTCCTACACTACGTTTGCCCATTCGGGGTCTCCACTGAAGAACTCGTCTGCCCCAGCGGCCATCGGTTCTACGGCTAATATGGCCGGCCCACTGCCACTTCAGCTTGCTAATCCGGTGAGCTATGTCAATGACTTTAGTTCTGTCGGATCACCTCGTTCCGGACCCTATCTCTCAGAGAAACTCCGAGCATAGCCCTTTCCATAGCTCGCTGCGCGACTTTAAATTTGTGAACCAGCCCTACAGTGAGTGTCCACGTTTCGGCTCCGTATGTCATGACAGGCAGGACGCACTGGTTGAAGACTTTCGTCTTTAAATTCTGTGGAATAGGCGACTCAAAGACTCGATGAAGTTTCCCATATGCTGCCCAGCCCAGCTGTATCCTTCTGTTGGCCTCTCCCTCGAAGTTGTTTCTACCCAATTGCAATGTTTGCCCGAGGTAGACATATTTCGTAACAACTTCGAGAGGACTACCTTGTACTGCAATCGGTCCTGGAATTACTTGTTCGTTGAACATAATCTTGGTTTTGTCTAAGTTCATTCGAAGACCGATACGTAGAGAGGAATCAGCTAGGCTGTTCAGCATGCATTGTAGATCCTGCAACGTTTCAGCCACAATGACGATGTCATCCGCAAATCGCAAGTGTGATAAGTATTCGCCGTTGATGTTAATACCGCGTCCTTTCCAGTCCAGCGTTTTAAACATATCCTCCAATGCGTTTGTGAACAATTTGGGGGATATCACATCCCCTTGTCTCACACCTCGATGCAAGGGGATATGCTTAGTCTGCTGGTTCTGCAGTTGGACGGCCATGGTTGCGGCATTGTAGAGACATCTCAGCACTTGAATGTATTGCCAATCGACTTGGCATCGTTGCAGGGATTCTAAAACAGCCCAGGTTTCGACAGTATCAAATGCCTTCTCATAGTCCACAAATGCTAAGCACAAAGGCTCGTTATACTCTTCGGACTTCTGTATAATCTGCCGCACTGTGAAGATGTGGTCTATGGTGCCATATCCTCCTCGAAACCCAGCCTGCTCCGGGGGTTGAAATTCGTCGAGTCTTTGCGCAAGGCGGTTTGTGATTCCACCAGTTCCTCGGGCTGATTTAGCTCATTTCGCTGCCTTTCTTTTAGTGTTATTTTTGAGGTCACTCCATGCCTGAAACAACAGATAGGTAAGTTACCTACATTCATTTCTGTAATAATAATAAATGTTGAGAAAAAGTAACGTTTAGGTTTATAAGAAACCTTATTCTTATCCACTTTTCCTCAGTTTTTTCCACTCCAGTGGGGTCTGCATTTAAAAGGATTGTTAGTTCTCCCCACCGCCTATATTTTTTTATCTGCCTTGGAGGCCACTACTTGGTTTACTCAAGTCTCCATGTCTGCATTATTAACATAATAATAATGAATGGTACGTAAAAATAATTACATGGCGAAAGTTTTGTAACATATTTTGATTTTCAATACGATAAATTTATTGATAGGCATAAAAGACACCAAAAGTCCGTTTGGAAATTACTGATTCTCATTTTTTGTTGTTTATTTACCAGTGTTGCCAGTAGAGATTGGAGATTTAGAACGTCGGGATGTCTGAAAAGGAACGAAATTCGTGGGGAAGGAACGCAAATAAAAAATAAGTAAAAAAAACGGCCAAGTGCGTGTCGGGCCACGCGCCGTAGGATTCCGTAGTTACCTTATACCATACCATATTTAATACCACTATCATTTTTGGTTTACAAAAATAACTTTGTTTTTCACAGTGTTGGTATGAATGACAAAGTTATATTTGCGGTTTTGGAAAATATGATATATCTCAAAAACTGAATCTTTTATCTCGTTCAAACCAATTTTCGTTGAAAGCGTTTATTAGGATCTATAGCCTATATTTTTTTTAGATTTTTCATTCTCTTATTTCAAAAGTTAGAGGGGGGGGGGGGGAGGGGGACACACTTTTTACCACTTTGGCAGTGTTTATCTTTCAAACGGTTGACTTTAAGAAACCTCAATGTCATTTTTAAAGACTTATCCATAGACACCCCGCACGTGTTGGTGTGAAGAAAAACTTTTTTCAGTTTCAGTTCCATGTATGGGGAGCCCCCCCTTAATCTTTATTTTTTTTTATTTTTATGTTAAAATCATTAAGCGGTCAACACAGAAATAGAATGTCAAAGAACAACAGTGTCAATAAACAGGTGATCCGAAAACCAATACATACATTTAAAGGCCTGGGCACACCGGATGCGTAGACACGCGCGTGGTTACGCGTGCGTGTACACGCGCGTAGTTACGCACGTAACCCCCTGACACACCGGGTTACGCATACGTCTACGCTTACGCATACGCATACGCAACGCAGCCTGTCCCTTGCGTACCCAGCGGGCACACCGGATGCGTAGACACGCGCGTGGTTACGCACGTAACCCCCTGACACATACCCAGCCGCTGCGGCAGCCATACTATAAGACTAGTATAGTAGTATATTATCTGTGCTATAAGTACATAATAAGGATTTTTTTACTATTAATAGATGTCTATGGTCATTATACAAGGTGTTTGGTAAAAGCCTTATAAAGCCGAATATGGTAGATAGGGACCATCAAACTGAACAACTTTTACTATAGGACAACTCTGAAATCGCGAAAAAAAATCGGCTGTTTCATACAAAAAATAATAATGAAAATATCAAAATGTATGGAACAGCTGATTTTTTTTTCGCGATTTCGGAGTTGGTCCCATAGAAAAAGTTGTTCAATTTGATGGTCCCTATCTACCATATTCGGCTTTATAAGGCTTTTACCAAACACCTTGTATGATGTCACTACATAGTATAAAACAAAGTCGCCTCCCCGCTGTCTGTCTCTATGTATGCTTAGATCTTTAAAACTACTCAACGGATTTTGATGCGGTTTCTTTTAATTGATAGAGTGATTCAAGAGGAAGGTTTATAATTATGTATAATAGATACATCGTGTCAAATTCCACACTACACCGAAGCGAAGCGAAGGCGGGTCACAAGTCCTTTTTTTGCCAAATGCGACCTTTGATTTGATTTGATTTTTTTCGGACATTCCCCATTCCATAATACATTATTTATTTTGTTAGAGCTCAGTAGTTTATGCAGTGCTTTCGATGCTAGGCTTCCCCGGCGGCTTAATTTTTGCGACATCTTCATATTTCTACATACATAAAACCTCGATCAACTTATAATTCACCTAAGTATACCTTCCTCAGGAATCACTCTATCATTTGGTGAAAATCGCATGAATATACGTTTAGTAGTTTTTGAGCTTATCGCGAAGCGCAGACAGACAGACAGACAGACGCGGGGAGGGACTTTGTTTTATAATATGTATGTAGTGATATCAAGCAATTGATGACTAGTTTAAATTCATAGAAGTGACGAAGTTCTGTATTTGTAAGAAAAAAAGCAAATTTCATAGGTGGGGGACCCGAACAAAACAACTGAATGCGTAGTCACGCGCGTGGTCACGCGCGTGGTCACGCGCGTAGTGACGCGCAGGAAAGATACGTGCGTGTTCGTATTTGTTCAGTGTGACGTCCAATAGGGAATGCCATTGAGTACAACGTCATCAATGCGTTCCGCTCTGCGTAAGTACGCAGCCTGGTTGTCTCATGAGAGCTGCAATGCGTAGGGTTACGCATCGGTCTACGTGCACGCGTACGTTACGCAATCGGTGTGCCATGTCACATAAAGTTTCAGGCATTACAACGTCATGGTACGTCTACGTGCACGCTTACGCATACGCTTACGCATCCGGTGTGCTGGAGCCTTTATATGAGATACGTAAAATATGACTTAGATACTCGTACATAAAATATGACTATATCTGGCAAATGAAATTAATTAATTATGTTCCATACTGTTTTCTTCGTCGATAAACGAATAAATGTAGCGAAATTTGGTTTTAGATAAATGTGTGGCAATATCTTATTTACCTGTGAAAATTGTGATTTCTTGGATTGTTTCTTTTTGTCACATCACAAGCACAAGATACCACGGCTCCACGATACCTTTATTTCAAATTCTAAATAAGATTAACAAATATTTTGAAACAAACTGTGATTGCTCATTTGCTAGGCAGGCTCTTAAAGGCTCTTACTGTAAAAAATGTTGGCACATGTCACTTGATTCTTTGTCTCTTTTTTACATAGACCGTGTCAGTATGATGTTAACTTCTCTTTTCCACGCTTTGTTGGTCTTCTTGAGCGCAGCGAAAATTTTTCTATGTCTATGGGTCAACAGACCTACTTACTAAGTTTCAACTGTGTAATCCTAATACTTTCGGAATAAAATGGCTGTGACATACGGACGGACAGACAGACAGACAGACGGACAGAGAAACAGACATGACGAATCTATAAGGGTTCCGTTTTTTGCCATTTCGGCTACGGAACCATAAAATAGAATTTGTTCATTTAGAATCGGTTTTCGAAGTTATGTTAGTTAGTCAGTGTCATGCAAGTGGCAAACATCTTGATCTTGCAGATTATTCATCATTGTCACTCGCAAAGTTCAAAATTAGTAATAATAATATGTAGTGGGCAGTTAAGTTTTAAAAATTTAAACACGTTTAAAAAATCGAAATGCTGTATACAATACAGTACAACTTACAACTTTTGTAAAACTTTTCTAAACTTACCAGCTGGGGGCTTACCATCAGCCATCAGCAAATAAGAAACCGTTCAGTTCAAAAGCAGGTCTTAAACAGGACTGCTTAAGGCCTGCTTTCATACTAACCGTTGAGGTCATAGTACGAAAAAATAAGGCACTTCAATATAAGTCCTGCTATAAGAGCTCATGTAAGGCCCCTGTTGGCATGGCATGTGGCGGCACGGCATCGTTACTATCGTTAGTAGTGGTGAGGTGAAGCAGTCTGCAGTAAGTACCAGTTAAAAAGGAACGAAAAGAACGCACGAAAGATGGGAACGAAAAGGGAACGCTTGACCGTAAAATAGAACGCAAAATGTTCCTAAAAGAACGATCTGGCAACGCTGTTATTTACTTTAATATCAGCACAAAACAACGGTGACGTTCTGTCCGGCAATAAAGTTTAACGGCCAATAAATACCTATAAGGGTAGATCTACAAACTAAAGACGAAACTGAGTTTGATATCGGCTAACATTTTTTTAAACATTCTGGTTGCGGAATTCAGTCTAATAACAAGAGTACAACGTCTTTTAGCACATCTAGAGCGGAACAGTCAAAATATTTAATAGTTTTCGATTTATGGCCATTTTAAGGAAATCAAGCCACAGGAAACTGAGAAGGTCACCAGGAAACTGAGAAACACAACAAAAATCTATAGAGATCAACGTTTATATTATCATGTATTACATGAGTTTTAGAATTTGTATTATTAAATTAAGTTTTAATGGTACAAACAAAAAATAGCTTTATGCTTGGCTTAGATACTAATTCTATACTTAAACAGTAACTCTAGACATCAAATGATCATTGAGCATTATGTTTTATAATTCTAAGTTTAATAAAGTAAAATCTTCTTAAAGATAGTTAACAACATGAACATACGAAATCTGAGGCTTTAAGACACTTAAATCTACTATTATAATAGTACCAGAATCTTAAATAACGAGAAACAGCTTTTCGCTTGGCTTAGATACTAATTCTATGTTTTGAACAGTCTTGAACAAGAACTCTAGTCATCAAATGATCATTGAGCATTAAGTATTATTATTCTAAGTTTAATTAAGTAAAATCTAATAGTTAACAACATGAACATAATGAAGTCTGAGGCTTAAAGACAATTCAATCTAGTATTGTACTTTCAATCTAGTAACAGAAAATAATAAAAAAAGAAATTAATAACTTTGGCGGTTTCAATACAATAATTTTTTAAGCTATATTTTGTAATCACAGTCAGCTGAGCAGTCAGGACATGTAAACAATGTAGAATCGCCTTTAATGCATCCATCATGTGCCCAATTATTGCACACTAGACACTGGAACCAGTCATTTCCTGTTGTATCTTCGCTGTAGAGACTACCACAAATAAGGCACTCGCAGTCACTGTATTTATTTTCCTTTCCATTTTTTGATTTATTTTCTTTGCCTCTACATTTCTTAGAATTCAATTTTCGTTTCTGTTTTGAGTCTGATTTTTTATCGTTAGCTGCCTTTTTAACTTTATCTTTCCTTAAAATCATGTCTTTTTTCTTTTTTGGTTGCTCGTTAACAGCATCTTGGATTTTTCTTTTGTGAGTTTTACCTATTTTTTCTTCTTTTTTTTTTGTTTAGATGGCTGTTGGGGTAAGTCTGGGAAGAGAGTAGTTGGGTCGATTTCCAAATCAGGCACGGTGGCTAAAACTTCTGGGTTTTCCAAATTTAACGTAAGATCGCTTGTAACGCTCATGTCATCAGGCTGATCCCTTGATTCTGTCTCAATTTCGTAGACGTCTTTGAAATTTTGCATTGATGAGTAATCTAGAAGACCCATCCGGTAATGTTCACACATAATACCGTCATCACAAAAACAGCTGAGGGTCTTCATTTGTAGCTTCCGTGGCATAAAGGCACTGCCATGTACTTGGTGGACTTTGAGTGTGCCATTAAAAGCGATAAAATTATGTTGATCGCCCGTAATCAATCTTTCCATGTCCTCGATTTCGTTTTTAGTGACGATAAAAAGTGTCACACCTTGGCAGCGACTTTGTATAACACCACAGAACTCAGTCAAGTTGGTGACATCACCTCCACATGCCACGACATCATTTGCAGTTCTTTTGCATACGGCGCCTACACCGTCTGGTGCTTCTTTCCCATGGCCTGCTTCGTGGTAATTCCAAGTCCAATTTATAAGTCCAGGGTACAGATCTGTCATTTTAGACGCTAGCGTGAAGAACATGAATTTGTTGCGATATTGTGTCACCGGACCGTCACTCAAGAAATTGATGATTTCTATTTGGCTTGGTAATTCCTTCCAGTATCGGCTTTAAGTGTGCCCAAATGGCATAAACATTGTGACTCAAATCTGATGATACAGTGCAATATGATCTTTTAGATCCCTTCAAATACACAACTACTGTGTGAAGAGAGAGCTGTGTACGCGAACCTCCAAAATGAAAAGATTGTATTTCTTCGTTGTATTTCGTACAGAAGTTTTCTGAAAAATCCATATGTATCATGGCTTCTTTTTCAGTTAGGGCCTTTTTCTTTTCCGATATTGCTTGGTACTGGTGAACAATGTTTCTTTCATGCTGAAAAATTGTACTTAAATCCTTCTTCAATTTCAAAACGAGTTCTTGAGCTGTGGTGGCGATACTTTCCCTTTTTTGCTTTACAATTTGCCTTTCTTTCTTAGTTTTAATGTCTGTTATGGTTTCTTTTGATGCCACCCAGTGATTGTAATTAATCGGCATGTCTACGTTGAAATCGCAGATAGGAAGGGATTTTTCAGCACAAGCTTCACACTTTCTCTCCAAACATGTTTCGTTGAATCTGTCACAGCAGACTGCGTTTAACAGATTTTGATATGTTGGTACCTTTATTATTTTTGCATTATAAAGAGCAGTCACAACAAGTTGGAAGTTGGCGTGAACAGTACACAAGCATGTGTCTCGATCTGTTATTTTTGGGGCGACTATCCAGGCGGGTGCTAGCCTCGCAAACATGGAGTAGCTCATAGGGACATTTCCTGATTTTAAATATTCTTTGTGGAAATTTTTTAGTGTGTCTAACCTGTAGCGTCTTTGTACCTTTTGTTTAGTTACTTTATTTCTTACGAATTCCTTCTTGCCTGCACACAGTCTACTATACTTATCGTCTTCCAAAAAAGTTTGAACAATCTGTTTTAAGCATCTTTTTTGTTTCTTTTCAGCCTTTTGTCGCTTTTCTTGACTCCACATCTTTTTATAAGTAATAACCTTGTTCTTTATCTTCCAAACCTTTCGTTTTTTCACAATCTGGCCCAAAAGCAATTTATTTGCTACTTCTTTGTCTTGACGAGTCTTCAGATTAGATATATTATCTGTTATTTGCTTTTCTAATACATCGCCGAATAAAGCCTTTTTTACAACGTCAGGCCGTGTTGTTGGATCTTCAGCTGGTTGGGTCATTTTTGTATTAGGTGTAAGCTCCAGTTGTTTCTTTTGTTTCTTCAATCTCTGGCATCTTTTTTTATATTTGCTGAGTTTTTGCTTCAGCTTTACAATTAAAACGTTTTTGCGTTTTAACTCCTGGTTTCTATTAATACGTTGCTTCTGTGATCGTTCTCGAGCTGATTTCATTTTTGGATTTGGCGCCGGAGACAACGGTTGAGGAGCATTTATATCAAGATTTTGTTGCTGAGGTTGTCCAGGTCCGGGACTCATAGGTTGCTCGTTCAAACTAGACGGGGTATTTTCTCTTACAAATTGGTTCATCATATTAGTATTTAACTTTCTCTTTTTGTAGGGTTTGTCTGAGTATTCCCTCCAATTTTTCCGAGCTTGCCTCTTTTCACGAGCCGTCTTTTCAGACACTAGTTTCTTTTTGCCACATTCTCAATTTTTTTTATATTTTTGCTTTCTTTTTTCTTTTTCAGCTGCTAATTTCTGAGGATCATTTTTAATTTTTTCATACCTTAATTTTTCAGCTATCCTTTTTTTCTCTAATATTTCTTCTTTTGTCAGTTTTTTCTTTGGTTTCGCCATTGTTTCTGTACAACAAAATATAATATTTAGTGTTCAAAATATAGTGCAATGCAACCAACTTAATTTTACACTAATATGTGTACAATCAATGTTATTTGACTATTAAAGATTTATTATGGCATGGCACAGGTTTAGTTGTAGTGTAAATAACTATAATCAAAATAGTACTAGGAACTGCTAAGATCGGTAAAATTAATGTTTTATGATTTATGCCGAAGTTTCTAAAAGATAACGTGAATACTAAAAGTAGACCAGTACCAATGCTAATTATCTGTAGATATTTAATTACGACAGCTCCTCAAATGATTTCTTATATTATTTTATACGTAGTTTAATGTTTATAGGTAGAAAGTTGTAAATTATCTTACGCAGAAACAAAGTTTTAGTATGAACTTATCAGGATCCTGGATGGTTCTCAGTATCCTGGGTTTCATTTTGACAGGAACCTGAGACCAGGATGCGATATTAGAAATGCCTGTGGGGTACAGACACTACCTGCTCTGTACCGCTCTGGGTTTTTCTAACTAATAACGTTAGAAAAAGCCTGTGTGTTTCAGAGCATCGCTTGCTCTGGAGCGCGCGGGGTATTTCGACTAAAAATTTAATAATATCACCGTAAAAAGCCTGTGGAACACAGACAATTCAGAAAATTACAGTTGTGGTTAAAGTGTTCCTTCTTCATGTTTCGGTAAATTATGTAGAATATTAAAATAGTGATTTATAGTCATACTAGCGATATTTTTTTAAAGTGGTATATTTTTTTAGTTTATCCTACTATTAATATTAATTTATTGTGTATGTTAAAATATTTTTTTCTCTTAAACCCATAAAAATGGCAGGCTATGCTAAATGGGATGGATTGGGATGAAAGGCACACAGATAGTTTTTTTTAACCTGGATTAAAATATAGGAGACTTTGGTTCCTAAGAACGTCGCGGGCGGTAGCTTGATAGAGCGCATTTTCAAGTTTCTTGGATAATTAATAAACAATACCTAATTATGTTTTATTGTATCACTAATCTGACATAAGTAATATTTATGTGATACTTAATGTGTTTTTCATTTCGATTTATTATTTTTTCATTAATATTTTTGTTATAAATAAAGAATATTACAAAAAAGACAAAAAAAACACATTATCATTGATTATAATTTTCTTGTTAACAGAAAAAGCCAGCAAGATTCTTTATTTCCTGTATTACAAAAGAACTCTTTGATGTGGGTATATAAGACAGCACGTTAAGTTAAACAGTTGAACTGCAAAACAGCTTTTATAACGTACGCCATAAAGGCGGTCACAAGGTCAAGTACCTATAGTCTAAATCTGATGTGCTGTTGACTGTAGGTAGAAACATTATCAAACGAAATAAAAAAAATGAAATAACGTTCGGCTGTTAGTTATTGCACTCGGAAATTGCGAAAAACTAACAAAATACTTTTCTTTTATAAAAATATCATTTTTTTGTAAAATTCTCAATTAATATTATTTATGGTAAGATATTTTCAATTCCCTACACACATTACACACATTTTTAGGTAAGGTAGGTAAAATGAAAAGTTTGATTGTGCTATGCCGTTTTCGAGAAATTTTGCAAATTACGATAAAACAGCTGTTCTTTGGGGATTTCTTTCTAAAAGGACCTACCAAAAATAAATTATGTCCCATGTTTTTTTGACGAGTTAAAAGTTTTTTTGATAAGAGAGATTTGATATTTTAGTTTAATATCCAAGTTTCACGATACTTAGTGCCTTACGCGTCTGTATCGCTCGGGGTATTTATATTTAGAAAATCCCTGTGGATCACAGCGCAAGGTGTCTGTGTTCCACAGGCTTTTTAGGATGATAATATTAAATTTTTTGTTGAAAAACCCTGCGTGATACAGAGCAAGCGGTGCTCTGAAACACACAGGCTTTTTCGACGTTATTAATTTGAAAAACCCAGAGCAGTACAGAGCAGGCAGTGTCTGTACCCCACAGGCATTTCTAATATCGCGACCAGGATCCTGAGAATTTCTGTCTAATATTCAAAAAAACAGATCAATTTATAACATTAAACCAAAATTAAGCAAAACTATGCCTTTGCGTCAGCAACTTACATATCAAAACGCATAATTATATTACTCATATTATTTATTTATTAAGTAAAAAAATATCTTACCAGGATTCTGGGAACTCCACTGATTACGACACCACTTCCTTTGCTGACTGCGCCGGGCTGACTAAACAACGCGCTAGGTGCGAATAGCTAGATGATATTCTTTGTCTTTTTCGTACGTCTGATCTACTCAGCTGAACGGCAACATCGCACGCCAAAAAGCCTAGCTGGTATTTGCTTATTTTACACCGACCAGGATCCTGATATATATAAAATCGTGGGGACAAAATGTTGACAAGATTTTTTAAATATATTTTTGGGAAAATAAGATAATAAATATTCTACCTAGCAAGAAGAAATAGTAAACTCATTAATTTGGGTATCATATGACCTTGATACAGAAAATCAAATAAATCACGACGCACTTTTTACTAGAATTTGTCCGAGGGACAGTACAGGATCCTGAGAATTTGACACTTTGAACAAAGATTTCGTTGTGTAAATAATTTTTATTATTAATTATTTTTAGTGACCAACTAGAAACAGCTTAAAATAACAGTATTCCATACAAATAAATTACTTTGAAACATTTTTTTTTTGTATAATTTGGCTGAGCCGCTAAAAATTCCTTACTTTGTAGATCTACCCATAACACAGAGTATCTACCACACTACATCCTTAAACTACACTGAAGTCAGCTTTTACTGTAGTCAGGGTGGTTTTCACGTGACACTAAACAAAACTATTGTGGAAACGGATTTGACGTTAACGAGATCTGAACTAACTCATGGTAGAGGTACTGTTGTTGTAACTACTTTTATTTTCATCGTTTCTTAATATAATCGTTGTAGGGGGGGGGGGGGAGTATTATAACATACGGAGTGGTGGGGCGCACAGAGTAAAAGTACAACTTACTTTGTGACTCCAATCATCATCATATGTGGTGCATGCCTTTAGTATGGAATTTTGTGTCTTCAACCTCCGTACTTGACCTATGGATTTTTTTTTGCATATTGAATACTAGTTTTGATGAAGTTCAAGCTGTAAAGTAACATCCTTGTCCCAAAATAAGCACTTGTTTAAGCACTTCTTGACATTGTTGTTTCTTTTTCCGTTCCGCTGCAATACTCTTCGGGTTATTAAGTGTCTTGGCAAGTTTTATGCATTTTGATTTCGGTGCGGTCCTAAAAACACACAACTTTTACATCGTTCCTTTCAATGCTCGATTGCATGCACTTTAGTATTCCCCTTTCTTTCATTATAACTATAGATTTACATCTAGTGTGAGTCCACACACAACACATTTATTATCAATTTCCATTTTAATAGTATGCTCGCACTGCAATGTCGCAACTCACACGAACGCACCGAATGAATGTAAACAAAACAAACAAAACAAGCGCGCTAGCCACTGCGTACCGCCCGTACCCGCCGCACGCCGCGCATAAAAGTACCTTTACCAGCGATATGCAATTCTAAATCAGATGTGTTGACTGACCCTTGGGGTAGACCTTTGCATGTAATTCTTGTTTTAGCGTTAGACTCGTTTATATTCATTTGTATCTTTTTGAGAGAAGATTATAAATAAAATTACAGAATATAGGAGGCACCTTTAGATCAGATAATTTAGTATTTAATATTTGAAGATTTTGAAGATCAATAAAACTTAAGCAAAAGCCTCTGCACTCTGTGATCTGATGTTTTCTTGGATATGAAAAAGGAGGACACCCTTTGTTCAACCTGTTCCCTAAACATTTTCCATCTATCACTATCATTTTGATTAACTTTGTATTTCAAGCGAGGGGGACGTCTGTTTTGATTTCTGATTAAAGTTTTAGGTTAGCTGAGGATTCTTTTAGTATGGTAAGTTTGCAGTGAGACTCACTTTCAAAATTTTTCGTGGCGTTACTCTTTTGTGTTCATAGTGGTTGACATTACTCTTACTTTCCAAAGCATCTGTATCTAGAAAAGAGCCTTCCGTATCAATTCCTGAACCATCATGTGAAATCGTAACAATATGGGACACATGGAGGGTGTCTCCCCAGGGTCCTCGGGCTCAGTCATGCAAAAAGATACTTAAAAACTTACCAATGCGTTGTAATGTAACTATGAACAACACTTCAATTAAATAAATACACAAAAGAGATCGGCGGGTTTCTTATGTGAGTTCGGCCTGATTACCTACACGAAAACTTTCAATGAAATAAATACGAGTTCGGCCTGATCACATGAAAACTTTTACTGGCTCGTTAAAGTTCATTCCATAAGGGACCCAAAAAATATTTTAAAATTTCCCAAAAACTTGAAAGTAATGAAAACAATAAAGGGTTACGTGCTATATAACAATAACAGATGTGAGCCTGTTCTATTTGATAACTGCCCCGAGATATCAGCGAATCTGATGAGACGTGGAAAATCTTGTTAGTTAATAACATTTGGCATCAATATCTTCGAATAGCGCTTGCATCCTTGCCTCCTGCTTAAATTATATTGCGACACCAAATCATTAACAATATGCAAAAACATTTTCCCCGTATTATTGACAAATTGACAGACAAGTGAAGTTGACAAGCGAAGAATATAATGTTGATGTTAAAACTGATAAAAAAGTTCGTGTAAGTATAAATCATGTAAATCAACTTGTATGAAAAATCGATTAAATACAATGACAAAAACTATGCTTTTTCTCCAGTTTACCAAGTTCTACGAGGGTGGTTTTTATATTAATAGAAATTATTAAGAATTCCTACAGTATTTTTTGTTTGGTATAAATCTTAATGGTGTAGAACTTCAGGCCGAGACCCGCCAGTCTCCTTTACAATATCAACACTCATCTGATCCTATTATTTACAGGGAAATAAGTAATCCTACTTATATTATAAATGTGAAAGTTTGTGGGTTTGGATGTTTGGATGTTTAGATGTTTGGATGTTTGTTCCTCAATCACGTAAAAACTACTGAACGGATTTCGACGAAATTTAGCACACAGATAGTAGATAGCCTGGATTAAAACATAAGATACTTTTTATCCCGATATTCCCACGGGAACGGGAACCACGCGGGTGAAACCGCGGGCGGCCGCTAGTAATTAATAAAAAAGCTAAAAAAGACACCCGCCCATATCAAGGTTTCCCGCGCTTTTTCTATCTCGTGTTGTTAGCACGAAAAAGAGATATACGTCCGTCTGTATCGGATACAAAAACTTTTTCATTTACAAATGCCACCTTATCAAAATTGTAGTGTAAATATCTGCTGGCAAAGTTTAAACGTACCATTTTATGCAGCTCATTTAAAAATGGTTTTCAGGCAGGTTGGCGTAAACGGAGTCTTGCCCACTCCTGAGTCCTGATGGTTGGTTAACTTTGATACCGAAAATTCTGTGGCAAACGATGTTATGAGCTTTTGATTTCGTACTCTTGTAATTACGGAGTTGTTCTGTGGTAGTTCATAAATTGGTTGGAATCAGTACAGAAGAAATTCTTGAAATATTTAGAATTTAAAACACGAACTTACGACACGAGCTACAAGGAAAGATGTGTAGACATCACTTGCTCCCCCTACAAGTCCGCAGAGATATTACAGATCTGGTTTATTTATCAAAACTGCTAAAAGGCAAAATAGACTCTACTGAACTACTTGACCATATAAAGCTCATTCTACCTTGTAGCTCCATCACTCGTAGGAAGTTGAGACTGCATGTTCCATGGGTGCGAACCAACTACCGACGTAACAGTTACCTGATTCTCTCGTGTCGCTTGTTCAATTCTATTAGCGATGACACGGATATTGACTTATTCTGTGAAGGCATTATTTTTCTGAAGCGAGCACTCGCAACTAAATTCCTCATACATTATTGAGATAAGATGATGGGTAGTACTGGGGTATGTTACTGTGTTGTTTTTTCTCTTTATGTTTTTATCTGTGTGTTGTATAACTTGTTTACAAATACTGAAAATAGCGTCACGCTTATTCTTCTCGAATTATGATTACGTCACATTTTTAACTATCTGTGGAAACTTGTTATTAGCTCGTGATTATTCGTGTATATTTCTGTGTATTATGTATTAGCAGTAAGTTTTCCTAATGAATAAAATAAAATAATGTACTATTGTACAATAGATACATTTGTGTGGTTTCTTTCCTCTATGAATTCTCACAGTTACGTATTAAAATCTCTAAATTTGAACGGCCTAAGGTCATAATACCTATGGACGAAAGACCTAATGTTCATTGAATATGTTTTTATATTATATCAATAAAACTTTAGGATTCAAACCTGTCGCTGATCCTCGTTGCGGTCTGACCGGTCTCCGTTATCAAACGTGGAATGCGCATAGGCACAACAATTTAATGATCCCGACGACAAATGGCGCATGTTATTAGAGTTACAATTTCCTTGCTCATTCAAATACAAGCTATGAATACTTCTTCAAATGATCAAACAAAACATAACGGTGTACATCTGCCAGAATTCAATCCGAAGGCCAAAGTGGATGCGCGTGCTTGGTTGTCTACTGCCGACATTAGGTAACTGGCAACCCTGAAGATAAACTCGAAGTTGAAGGAGTGGTGGTATTAGCGGGAGAATCTTCAGCACGCGGCTCCCCAACATCACGGCACGACGGACACATCCAGGAATTCCTTCCAGATCCGAGTCTGCAAAACCATATTCGGTGATACCAACGCAGTTAAAGTGGTATTTAGATTTACACACCGAGCACGCAGGACCGTGTCCCACCGTATCTTTGCAGGTTGCACACTCGCTTCTAAACATGTTGTAATGTAGATACTTAGGTTTAGGTAAGTAACTCGAAAATAACTCATTCATGAACACAGTGCGTGCGAGCGTACGATACGATACGACGTCAGTACTCAACAAATGCTTGCACCTGACTGTATGGCTGATTACCCGCTAAATGGAGCTTCTTTATGGTTGCCTTAAAGCAAGCACTGAAGGGAACCGCTTCAAAAAGTCTGGAACGGATGGTAGGAAAATATAGACGATTCAAAAGCGCCTAATTACTAAGTTTATATGAATAAAGATAATTTTGACTTTGATTTTGCGTGGTGGTTTTAGTATTCGGTACAGCACAGCACTTGAATATCAATAATATAAGCCTTAGCTCAGACACGATGGGAACCGCGCGGTTTTAGAATCGCGTGAGAACCGCGTGGATATTATTTATATAAGTATCTTCATAATAATCGTTCAGATAAACCGCGCGGTTGTTCAAACCGACCGCCAGTCCACCGCCAGGAAATAGAATCGCGCGAGAGTCTTTCCTCATCGTTCAGATGCGTTGCGGGCACCGCGCGGTTAGCACGTCACAGCAAGTCAGCCCGCTATGGATCGCTTCGACACTGAGCTATATAATGATGAAGTTGAGAAAAGACCTGCAATATGGAATCTTCAAGTTTGTAAATATCGTTACTTATGGCTGTTACAGCTGATAAGTTTCTTGCGCCCGTTCTTCTTGTCAGCTAAAAAAAGTCTGGAACGGGTGGTAGGAAAATATAGACGATTCGAAAGTACTTAATAATTAAGTTTATTTGAATAAAGCTTATTTGACTTTGACTTTGACTTCAGTGTGGGGATTATTAAGACAAAATTGCCAAGAACCGAGCATGGGAGGATTTGGTGGAGATATTTGCAGGCTAAAGTAAATACAAAAATGTAGTGCATGGTTCACCCAGTTGGTATGGACACTCGCAAAGGAATGAGTAAGCTTTGGGATAATTAAATAATAGGTCTTTACCTATGAAATTGCCGTATTGCAGTACAGACTTTTTCAAACAAAAAAAAGTTTTGATTGGCTATGAATTCTAAATTCAAATTAATTTTGTTTTAAAAATATGACATTCTATTTACAAAATCAGTCTTTTGTTTATTGATTAGCGTTGTATTTTCATTACATTTCAACATTTTTCCTCATAATGGATACTTCGAAATTTCGTGTAATTATGGAATATGAGTTCCGTCGTGGCACCAACGCGGCACAAACGACACGTAACATCAACGACGTTTACGGAGAGAACTGTACAAACGAACGTACAGCCCGTTATTGGTTTGCTCGGTTCCGTTCTGGGAATTTTGACTTGAAAAATGAACCTCGTGGTCGTCCGGAAACTTTGGTCAACAATGATGAATTAAAGGCGATTGTGGAAACAGATGAATCGCAATCTACAGCTGAGCTGGCAGCAGCTTTTGATGTTAGCATCAAAATAATATTGGTCCATTTGCGACAGATTGGCAAGATAAAAAAGCTTGATAGATGGGTGCCCCACTGCTACTTCACGACAACGCGCGACCCCATACTGCACAACAGACCGTCTCTAAGCTGCATGAGTTGGGTTTGGAAGCTCTCCCTCATCCGCCATACTCACCAGATCTTGCGCCTACCGACTATTACTTTTTCCAAAATTTGGACAACTTTTTAGCGGGAAAAAAATTCAATTCCCGAGAGGCAGTACAAAACGCCTTTGAAGAGTTTGTTGTCTCCTGTCCAGCTGATTTTTTCAAGAAGGGCATGCATAAACTGCCACAGCGTTGGCAAAGATGCATTGATTGCAGGGGTGATTACTTTGAATAAAAGAAATAAATAAGTTCGAAAAAAAAATACTTTAACTTTTTTCAAACAAAACGGCAATTTCGTAGGTAACGACCTTATTTTGCTCATGGTTTGTTACGTAAACAGTGGGTGTTTATGAAATTTAATTTTCATTGTAAGTACTCTCAAAAATTTAAATTGATGAAAAAAAAATATCTTTTGCATTGAAGGCAACTCTAAAATTGTATTTATATGATGTGTGATAATCCGTGTCTTATTGTCTAACCATTTCTTCAGAAATCAAGCGCCTCCCTGTAAGATTAATTCATTAACAATATGTTAGTTAATTATAAGAGATAAAGCTGCACCCACTAAGAATTTTCTCAAATAAAATAGTCTTAAAACATCAGAGAGTGAATTATTGATACGTATAACAGCTGTAAACAAGTCCATAAATGAAGTATATTCGTTAAATTATCACCATCAAGCTACAACCTACTAGCTTTGATGTTGCAATGTTACTGTTGTTCATATTCAATGTTGTAATGTTCAATTTCGAAATTACTTTGAAATATTTTTCTTCGAGGATGGACATATTTTCAGAATCTGTCTCATCGAGAGCTAAATCGAGCTGAATTTGTTCGTATGACTTGAAAGTTTCAATTAATTTTTCTTTGCGCGTTTCAAGAATTTCGGTGTTTGCCGTAGTAAGATTAATTGGTTCGTTCATGTAATTAGCTCGGTATTATCCAAATTGATTCCTCTTGGTATTATCCAAAAAGTTATATGTTTCATAGTATTTTAAAATATTATTCCATATAAGTTGGAGGTTACAGCCATGTAACTTTGCTCAAACTCAAAGGCACATTGATCGCTTTCTCTTTTATAATATAGTGGTCTTAGCAAATTTACCACATTTGGATATTCTCCTACAAGTATAAGCTGCCCTTCAAGTCTCTCAGCAGGGGATAAAATTGTATTATAACAGAATTTCCTGATATCTCCCTGTGGTACGCTCATTCTTACATATTCATCGATGGTCTGATTTCGTCCTCGATCTGGTACCTTCAAGTCATTCATGGCACTCGACACAAATATAGACCTTTTCCCTGTTAATTTCGAATCCAGGGCGCCTCCCACCAATTTTGGAGCCGCTTTCTGCAGCGTACTCATGAAAGGGGTCAATCCCATAATATCATTTGGAAGACTTTCATTTATGTTATAAGCTTCTCCAATTATGTCATCTGGATTGAGAAGCAAATGTTCGTTACTCCACTGTGTGCCTGGTATTGGGTTGTTCTCATGAAATCTTCTTCTGACCTCAAGAGGTGTATCAGCGTCAGCAAGCTCAGTCACAGTTTCTCTTAAATTTGACAACAGAACATTTTCGGGTCGCGGAAGTAAGTGCCCATCATCATCTCTACGCATTTGGGCAACAACTGGCAGATATGCTACATCATTTGAGTCGGTAACGACTCCAATTGCGTCAATCATCATTTTTATAGCTAAAGGATATGCGTTAAATCTGCTAATATCTTCAACAAAATTCGCACGGGCAGTTGAATGCGAATAAAGCGCTTCGGAATTTCGAAGCAATAATCCAGAGTGTTTGCGCAAATTTATTATCTTGCATTCAAAAGCAGCAAGAAACACTCTATACATAGCATAAATATCAGGCACTAATAAATTTTGACGGTAATGAATTGAAGTGTAAAGTAAACTGGCAGTGGATAGACCTACGTTTCTTGAAGTTACAGGTAACATCTGAGCTTTCTTATTGACATTTGAAGTTAATTTTTCTAGTTGTTCATTAGTTACAAAAGCGAATATTTCTGATTTTATTTCTTCTTTATGTTTTGTTAAAGTTTGCATGCCAGTTTTGTATCTGTGTGCTTCCATTCGTTTCGAATTATATTGAACACGAGTTTGATTGAAATTTTGAGAAGCGCGACCTCTCCGTGGATTTCTTGATCCACGTCTGGGGGCTCTGCCCCTTGGTTGACCCCTTTGGAATCCGTCCTCAAAAGGACGTTCTCCGGTAACGTTTGTAGAGTAGTCAGCCATCATCGTTTATATTTAAGTACAAAGCCTAATGGACGGAGTGGCGTTTAGTGGTCTGATATCAGAATCCATAAATTGTAACCTGCTGAAGTTTGCAGTAAAGTTTCCAAGTCAAAATTTGAAAAGGTATTTCAAGGGATGCTTTTGGTGCCAGGATCCAGTACTTGTATTGTTGGTGCAAGTCTAACAATCACTGGCTGTAGCAATTGGATCTCCAAGGATTTGGACTTGAGTATTCGTACTTACACTGCTGTTAGTCTCTGTTGGTGCCTGTAAAGTTGTATTATTTTATTAAGACTGAAAGGAATATAAGTTTTATTATAATAAATAAATAAATATTATAATAAACCGTAAGAAAAACTTACTTCCAAATTTTTACGAAGTCGCCATCCCATTTTTAAAAATCCTTTACATAAACAGAGTTTTTTAAAAATTTATCTCATCTTGTAAAGTAATACGTAGTCCATATGAGTTAGTTAATATAATTTTACCTTTAAAATATTATTTATATTTTCTTTTTTCAAAAGTTTTGTAAATGCAAGTGCTTAAGGTAATTTCTCCTTACATGAAATAGTTATTTGGTTTAATTCAGATTCGTGTTCTGTCAAATTGGATTGTCGAAGTTTTTGTTGCATTTTTCTTTTCCACCAAACGACATTCTTCATCAGAAAATCCTTCATCCGATTCATTCGCCATGATGGTTAGTACAACACAATAAGTTAGCAATAAATTACTGCATAGTAACGACAAACCTATGTATCGTGTCCCACTATTCCACAGGCTTCGCAATTCCCGGAGGATCTTGACGTTGAGCTATGCTGTCTGCGTTCATTCCCCGTGACTATTCGGTGAACTCCGTCCATCATGCCACTTTTGGCCGCCGATGACATGTCCACCACCGCTGCATTGAGCTCCGCTGCTTCCAGGCCATTTTCACCGCACCGTCATATTTCAAATTATCCTCCGCGAACAGGCGTTGTCGGATAATGTCATCTCTGTACCCCACAAACGAATTGGTCGCGAAAATTATCTTCCAAGCTGCTCCCGAATTCACAAAACTTTATAATAATTAGTTAGATGATGTGGATTTATTTTGCTGCACATTAAGAGCGTTTAAAAAACAAATAAATTAGTTTTACTTTAGGTATAGTCAGCAGTAGTCCATCAGGTTATACAAAACTATCAAAAATTTGCAATATATTTCGAACGTTAATATCTTTGCATTTAAGTATAAAATTGATTTAATATGATTGTAGTAATATTTAGTAAAAAATAGTTGTTTTTGGTCTTGTGTATATTAAGGAAACTATAGGTCTAGAATGTAAACCTAAACCAAAGAAAATATACACTAACGTGAAAAGAAGCGACACTTGCGCATGGGTGCTGTAAAATTGCTCGCGGCTATGTGTGAGTGTCCGGACACGAAAGTGGCGGCGGCCGAGCGTTGGCGGGGCGGCGCGGCAGCGGAGCGGCGGCGGGGCGGGGCGATGAGAACGTGGGCACGAAACTTAGCGGTCGGTCAGCCGCGCTAGTAGTGTTGTGACAGATGGGCTAAATACCATTAAGGGCCCGTGGACCTACCGATTTGACCTACTGGTAGGACCACGGTATACCACTAAAGTAACTTCTTATTTTTTTTTATTTCTACTGATGTGTCCAATGTGATGTTGCTTTGGAAACAATTTCTTGTTAAATCAATACCGAAAAATATTCAAAGCACGAAATATATCCTATGTCTAAAAATTTTATTTAGTTCGAAAAAATGGTCTAAGTATAGGCGTTCTAGTTTCAAAACCGGATTCTTTGCTCATCTTGTGTTTTTTAAATGATGTCCAAGATGCCGACATCCATACTGAATAAATAGGTACTACCTAGTAATCAAACAGACACTATTATATTATTAAACACAACACTACTGTAATCGCGGGCTACCAAATCCAACTAGTTTGTTCATTTGTTTTCGTCGCTCTCCTCCCGCCCGTGCATCGCTCGTCGCCCCGCGCCGCCACCGCCCGTTTCGTGCGCGTCTCCATACTGTGCCACACTGTTGAATGCATCGCCGCCGCTCCGCTGTCGCGCCGCCCCGCTGCCGCTCCGCCGTCGCAGTTTTCGTGCCCGGACACTGAGTGCGCCGGGAGAGCGCGGGGGTGCCGCGACGCCATCGGCACCCTGATTATCTAAAAAGAAACTATTTAGCGACCGGTTGCATTTGACATACATTGCCACTTTTCTTTGGTATGTTTTTTTTTAACCCAGAAAGAAGTAGCAATGGATCACGATCATCTGTGAACTGCAACCAGTCGCTAGGTGGTTTTTAATTAGATAATCAGCCCGCCGGGCGAGGTATCTCCTCCGCGGAGGCACGTGCTATCAGGCTTGCCTAGTTCGCTCGCACCGCGCAATAGTACAGGCAAGTACGACAAACTAAAGTGATATGTGTCGAGCCGCATGCGAGGGCTTTAATTATTCATCGTTCAGGCAATGTAATTTGCTTTTCGTATTATAAGTACAATACAGGGCATTATTATTGCTTTTCTCAAGAAATGTGAGGAAATTAATAGTATATTGTACATTGAGGGGTAGTTGATTCTTCTTTGGCTTATATCTAAAGTTTTAGGAAAGAAAACCTTGCACACGTTTATTTCCACATTACATACTTGCAAATAATAGTAGAATGTAAATTTTTTCTTATTGTCATTGTTTGTAGTTCTGACTCGCTTTTTAGGAACTTTTTTGACATGGTTAGTGTGGAAAAATCTTTTTTCAGTGTCTGTTAGCATCCAGAAATCTTTATGAATTGCTTGTTGCTCAGAAGCATTTATTTTTTGATAACACTTAAGTCGACAAGAGCACTTATCTTGCACTTTTCTAGCACGACGTTTTTTTCCCTTTACATCAGTGTAATCTTTACCACTTTCACGTGCCTTCTTTCTCAAATTCTGTTTCCATGCAGCTTCATTTCGTTTTCGTTTCCTCGTTAATATTTTTATACCTGCAAAATAATTAGATTGTAGACAAATAGAAAGCAATAAGGTCAGAATATGGCCCACAGCATACGGATGTAAAATAATTTTGGCATCAAAATGATTTAATATCTAAGAACAAATTATTAGCGGTTAGCAAAGCAGTTTATTTTATAATAAACAACAATGTATACTATGTATAAAACAATTGTTATACCTGTTACAGGAGACGAAGATGATTCATTATGCAGTCCTAAATTTGGTGTTTCTGTTATTTCTGATGATTTTTTAGTATTATTCATGCAGTTATCAATAATTGACAATGACACTCTAGAATTGTCTGATTCACAAATTGTCTCATCAGTATCATCTTTTGACTTTGGTGGGATGTAATCGACATCTTTTACAGAGTCATCACTGTCAAAATCAATGAAATTTGCCAAAGGAGAAAATGATATGTCATTTGGTACAGGAGATGAAGCTGCAGTTTCCGATAAAGGGATAGTTGGTCTTTTCGGACTTCCAATTATATTTAAAGGTCTAGGAGTAAGAGGCGAATATGGTGGTGCCTCAATACTAGGCACACTGGAACCGTATTTATATGGGCAGGGCGAAGCATCGTTCATGCAATGGTTTTCAGTAACAGATTCGAGAGCTGAAAGCGGGACTCGTGCATTGCGATTTTTACCAGGACGGATACCTGAAAACCTACTTAAAACTAATAAATTAAATCTACTTACTGCTAAAGGTGACCTTTTTGCTAAAGGTGACCGATATTTTAATTATATTTTTGAGGAGCATTTAAAAAAAAATACCAAATCATACACGCTATTTTTCATGCGAAATACGCGCATACAGCCACTTTGTCAAGTGAAATTAAATGCGCCTCTGAAAAAAAATAGAATTGAACAGCTTTTGAAGTGTGCTTTCATTTAATATTTTTGCTTGATTTTCAACAAACACATCAAGATTAAAAATTGACCGTCTCCTTTGAAAAGTTGTCAATTACACAGCAATAATTGTGCCTATCTACGTAGTTTTATATCAAACGCACAATTATTTTAAATCTTTCTCTATCAGTAATTAAAATATCAACCACAATAGTATTATTAAATCTAAGAAAATATTGTTATGATTTTAGTTTTAATTAGGTATGTTCATGTTGGTGAAAAATAAAACACATCAGTAAGTACATAATCAGACTTTTAATTAAATACGGACTTACACAAGTCGACCTTTATTACAAACGAAAGTGAGCAATTAAACAACTCGTAGAATATCTATAATAACTAAATACTTAGGTACTTCTTTAGTAATTCTATATTTATTATCACTTTATATAATAATCAGTCATATTATAATTTTTTTATTTTCCAGTCTTATTTTGTCATCAAAAACAGGCACAAAGCTAGAAGTTTACCTTTATTAAAATGAACTGCGAGTAAACCGTTTGTAAAATATATTATGTACTAACAGAATGATTTTTAAAATGGTGAAAACCTTGGACACCCTTAATTTTGTTTTCAAAATGCAACAACGTGTTCTACAACTTTTCAAAGATTTTTTTTCACCTTTGTGTGGGAAATTTACTAACTGCGTGATTTTTTTTCATACAAAAGCTGAAAAAAATTCGTATATAAAAAAGTTTTAGAACAAAATTTGAATGTTGCATTTAAAGTTTTCATTATTTTAAAAATTATCCCGTTTAATAACTAAAAGATTCTTATTCCTTAACCCCTATTCAGTTTTGACACCTGTCGTCACCTACATAAATTAAATTATATATTATTACTTTACATAATATTCAGTAATTTCAAATTCTTCTTAATCGTTAGCTTTATGCCTAGTTTTGAAGTCAAATTCGGACTAAATGCTAGAAGTTCACCTTCTTTAAAATGGACATCGACCAACCAATTCGTAATATCTATAACAACTAATAAGTAAGTTCTTATTCTTCAACAATTCTATATCTATTGATCAGTCATTTTATAAGCTTCCTAATGGGGAGTGTATGAAAATTTTAGATCTTTTATATAAGTAGTAGGATAAGGTTCAATATTAACCAAAAAAAAATCTGAATTTTTCGTTCACTACAAAAAAAAAACTCACAAACTTCTGCTGTACGGAGTGCGCTACGCATGTTAAGGTGGTATTACCATTTTATTTTTATTTTTTTTGTAGTGAATGAAAAATTCTGATTTTTTTGTTAATAAGGAACCTTATTACTACTTATATAAAAAAATTCGAGATGATCTAATATTTTCATACACTCCCCATTTCAACCTTATTTTGAAGCTGAGGTTCAACTTAAAATTAAACAAAAATCAACATTAGTTTTTAATTAGTACCTAGTAAACCTAGTAAGTATACTGGTTCCAAAATTATTTAGGCCAAAATTAAATTAGTTAGTCTTCAATAATCAAAATTTCGTAAATAAAGAATGTTTGTAATTCGAAGCTGAAAATTGTGATTTATGTATAATTATTGTTGCCTACACAAACTTTTCTTTAACAATTAAATACTAATTTCAAATACCTGCAGATGAACTAAGCTATAGTAGATACAGTTTCTTATACATTTTTTGTTTTATTAAATTTTACGCAATTTCAATGATTTTTTAATCATTTACATTTATTGGTGTAAACATTTTGTACATAGACTTTAATCTTTAACCAGTTTTTGTTGCCAAAAATATGAGGGTATTGTGCTATGAGACTTTCACACTCATCTCTCTTTGGTGGTATCTTTTTTTTAATATGTCTATTAAAGTATTCTTTTGTTTTCAATTTTTGTTCAGTGGTCCATGGAATTAGCTGTCTCTTCTTCTTTTGCGTGTCGAGTTTTGGTGGAGTATTTTCTTTTTCAATCTCTTTCATGCTAACGTCGTTTGCAGGGAAATCAATCTGCTTATCACGAAGTTTATCGTCTATCATTTCTACTGGTGAGCTCTCTTCTTCTTCTTCTTCATTAACTTCTACATTAATTTCTTCATCTAAATTTAATTCTATTTCCTTTAAACTGATCTGCTTTACCATCTTCCATCAACAGTAGCAATTTAGACATCTTAGCCGTCTGATACACATCATCAGGCAGACGATACGACTTTTTGTGTATTCCACTCGTGTGTCCCATAAATGTTGATAATTGTTCCAAATCATTTTCCGTCATACTTAATACCTGTGTTAAAGTGGCTAGATGCTTCCGGAGTTTAGTAGCTGAGATGGCATCAGGATTTTTAGCGCCACACTCCTTGGCCATTTTATTTAGTACCTTATAGCCACACATTGTTGTGGAGTATCCAGGTCTGGCAAATAAATACAAGTTATCTCGTTAGTAATAAGTCAATGTCTTCCTGTACGTCTGTACTAAGTAAGACGGGAACTCCTCGGTTTCTCTTACCGCGTATCACAATCCTTTTAAATTTACGTAAAAGTATTTGCTCAGATTTTGACAACGTTTTGTCAAACTCTTCGTAGTGGGATTGAGGATTAGTAGATTCCTCATAGGTGCTTAACAGAACACGTTGAAGTTCGCCGGGTCTTCTCCTATTTAACAATAAAACCTTGCAATATATAGATTCTACCATGTCGCAATAGTGTGTTTTAGTAGCTACCTTAGCTTTTATAGCCTCAATGCATGTTTGAACTTTTTTAAGAAGGTGTTCTTTTAACAGTTTCAAATCTGTGGCCAAGGGAACTAATGTAACTTTGTTCCACTTTTTCATATTGAGGTCATCAGCAGCTTGGGAGGAAATATCGTATCGCCAATTATCTGTCAGCAGCTGTATAAGTGTTTTTAAATCTGCTTCAGCCTCTGCACTTTTAACACTGAAGTACTCATCTTTCTTCTTTACTGCGTATAACATAGCTATATTTGCACATTGTTTCAAGGATGTGACTATGTTCATTGCAAATGTAGGGGACTCATATTTATCTTTTTCTGCGCTATAAGATGCAGCCGCTTTAGTAGCTTCTATAATAGTGTCGTAGTATTTAGGCTGCAGAGCATCAAATAGTGTATTAATTCTTTGTTCTATATTTCTCAATGCAATCAGTAGCTTCGCCAGTTCACGCATTTTTCTGGAAGTAACATTAATGAAATGTTTTTACATACATACATACATACATACACTCACGCCTGTTTCCCATGGGGGTAGGCAGAGACTATGGATCGCCACCTGCTACGATCCTTGCACACTTCTTTCGCTTCATTCATATCCATCACTCTTTTCATACATGCCCTGCGGTTTTTGTCACTGCGTACACCAGCCTTTTTTATAATAACCTCTATTTGGTCCGCGTAGGTTTTTCTGGGACGCCCTCGTGCAATCGTTCCTTCCACATTCGCACAGTATATCTCTTTCGTGATTCGCCTTTCATTCATCCTCTCTAAGTGACCAAACCACTGGAGCATTCCTTTCTCAATTCTTGTCACTATATCATCTTTCAGACCACACCTTTTGCGAATCACCTCATTGCTCACTCTATCACTCAGTTTTACTCCGCATATTTTCCTCAACGATCGCATCTCTACCGCATTTATTCTGCTTTCATTCTTCTTCTGCCATACCCAAGATTCACTTCCATACATCAGTGTCGGTACCAGCACTCCGTTATGAATAGCCATTCGCGCCTTTGCAGAAACGGTTTGGCTACTCATAACCGAGTGTATAGCACCACTCACCGAATTTCCTTTCTTCACTCGTCTTTCTATGTCTTCCTCACTCTTTCCGTCCCTTGTGAACAAACTCCCCAAGTATACAAACTCACGGACTTGTTCCACTTTTTCGCCACCTAACATTACCGTACAGTCAGTCATTTCTTCATCTCTCTCAAACACCATCACTTTAGTCTTAGTTACATTCACTTTCATCCCTTTTCTCACAAAATCTTCATTCATAACCGACATCATTTCCTGCAACTCTTGCGCAGAAGACGCAAGTATAACTTGGTCGTCAGCGTAGAGAAGGCACTTGATTTGAGTCCCATTCATCACAACCCCACAGTCACGTTCTTTCAGACCTTTCATACAACTGTCCAAAAACAGATTAAAGAGCCATGGTGACGCAACACATCCCTGTCTGACACCCCTAGAGATGCCAAACCAGTCAGTGTATACGCCGTCAATCCTGACGCATGCACGGGAATCCTCATAGAGAGATTTCAGTGCATGAATCAGTCTGCTCTCCAATCCGTATTCGGACAACACCTTCCATAGCTCATTCCTGTCAACTCGATCGTAGGCCTTCTCCAGGTCCACAAAGGCACAGTAAACCTTTTTGTGCTTAGCCAGGTGTTTTTCGGTTAAGCACCTCAAGGAGAAGACCTGATCCGTGCATCCCATTCCCTTTCTGAATCCCGCTTGCACATCCCAAATACTCTGATCAGTTTTTTGCATCACTCTTTCAATCAGTACCTTTGCATACAATTTACTGACAATGCTGAGAAGACTGATCCCGCGGTAGTTTTTAGCATCCTGCCGTGACCCTTTCCCTTTGTACAGCGGCACGACCACGGCTTTACGCCAATCTTCCGGCACTTTGCCACTGTTCCAACATTTATTAAAGATCAGGCACAGCCAGGACGCAACCAGCTCTTTCCCACCTCTCAGCATTTCAACAGTAATTCTGTCATATCCTGCTGCTTTCCCTTTTTTCATGCTCTTCATTGCACTAATAATCTCATCCATATATATATCTCTTTCATCCACTTCTGTCTCTTCCTCGTCTTCCACCCTTTTATCCGAGGCTTCTAGCATAGAGCCATCCGCCTCAAACAAACTCTCAAAATATTTCATCCACTCCTGTAGTACACCTTTTTCATCTGTCACTAGCTCACCTTTTTCATCTCTTATCACATTCATTTTAGACTTATGTGATCCACTTCGAGACGTTTTCACTTGTTTCCAAAACAATTTTATATTATCTCGAAAGTTATCACAGAGTTTGAAGTCACACTTTTCTTTCATCTTTCTCTTTTTTTCGTCTACTTTTTCTTTCACTACTTTCTTAATCCTTTTAAACTCCCTTGCAACTGTATCAACATCATCTTCTGTAACACTTGCATTCACTCTTTTACTGGCTTTGATGGCCAGCAGATCCTGCCATACTTTTTTCTTTTCATTCACTATCTGTCTTACCTCACTATCCCACCAGTTTATTGGGGGAGCATTCTTCCTTTTACTCACTCCACATATTTCCTCA
Source organism: Agriphila tristella (assembly GCA_928269145.1). Taxonomy (NCBI): domain Eukaryota; kingdom Metazoa; phylum Arthropoda; class Insecta; order Lepidoptera; family Crambidae; genus Agriphila; species Agriphila tristella. The sequence goes on along the minus strand of OV743435.1, from coordinate 13,139,337 downwards.
GCTGTTTCAGTCACACCTTCTTTAAACTTTTCCCAAACTTCCTCAAGCTTGCCATCTTTCACTTCAGCCACATTTCCCAATCGTTCTTTCAATTTGCACAAATATGTCTTTTGCACTTCCACTTCATCCAGGTTCTCAACTTTTACTCTAGTCAGCTCCGTTGTTGGCACTGTGGGACGATGACGCCAACTTTTGAACAGACCACTAACCCGAGACACTACAAGAAAGTGGTCTGTTCCAATGTTACTACCCCTAAAGACCCTGGTGTCTACAACTCTGCCCTTCAGTCTTTCATCAACAATCACAAAATCGATCATACTCTTCTTTTCCCCTCTCTGCCAAGTGTACATATGAATTTCCTTGTGGTCAAACATGGTGTTCGTTACCACAAGATTCTTTTCTAAACATACCTCAATCAAACTCCTGCCATTATCATTTACTCTTTTGTCTCCATATATTCCTAAAACTCCCTCACATCCCTCTCTTCTCACACCTACCCATCCGTTAAAATCTCCAAGCATAACTATCCTTTCATTATCTTTGCATTCATTCAAGATGTCTTCCACACTTTTCCAGAAATCCTCCTTTTCCGTTGCTGACTTGGATATATCGGGAGCATACACGCCAATGACGCGTATCCGAAGTAATCCTACTTTGAGTCTAACCCAGAGAAGTCTGGGACTAACACACTCATACTCAGTCATGCATTCTATCATCCTTTCCGACAGCAGGAGTCCCACGCCCATACTCGCGTGCTCATTTTCGGCAACGCCCGACCACAGAACTTTAAACGGGCCATGTTCTGAGACTCCTTTGCCCTTTCTTTTCGTCTCGTTCACGCATAAAACATCCAACTTCTTTTCTTCCATAATCAAACACACCTCATCCATTTTCTCCTCCATCGCTCCACATACATTCAGCGTAGCAAAACGGGTCTCCGATGCCCGCTTTTCGCCCCGAGAGAAACAAGTTACGCGTGATGAGTGGCGAGCTCCATCGCCGCAGCCAGGTTTATTAAAAAAATTTGAAACCATTTTGTTCCCACGATTAGCTAGGGAAAGACAACTGTCCACCACACAGAGCCCCGCGTGTGTGGTAAGGCTATTTACGCCTGGAGGGCACCAATTTCCAGGGTGGCACGCTTATGACTAGGCACGCCCCTAGCCATGCAGCCATCGGCACGGCAGACCTTAGCTTAGCGGAGGGGAAGGAATAGGATTAGGATAGGGATGTGAGGTGGGTATAGGAGTGTGTTAAATGGGACGGATCAGGGTACAAAATGTTGTGAAATGTTTTTCACGGTGCATTTTGAGATATTTGGCACCAAAGGCGCATATGAGGGGATCTTTTTTGGCCACTAAAGAAACTTTGTCAGCTCTCATTCGCGGAAATACTTGTTCCCTTAATTGTACATCAATCTTCAAATTTCTTAATAATAAGTTTTGTCCATCAGTTTGAGCATTTTTCGTTCCGCCTTGATGTTTTTCGGTGCAAGTTTTTCGATGCCGCCATAACTGTTTTTTTTTATAATATCCAAAACAAAAAGAGCATGGTAAATATTCATCTGGTACTGCTTTATCATCAGTTCGCATAGGTTTGACAACTCCACCAGAGTTTACGATATAATTTCCTTTTTTTCTTAAAGAGTTTATTAATTGGTTCCTTTGTTTTGACTTTTTAGGGTAAGACATTATTTTTTGCACTTCTGTTTCAAACATATGGTTTCTATATAATTATATGTCTCGCAAAATTTAAAACACTCTCTTCGCAATAGAAACAAAAATCTTTTAAACGTCTTGATTTTGATTCTTTTTTTTCGTCCTTTGAACCTTCTTGTACAATGTCTGGTGAGCTAGAAATAAATAAGAAAGTAATTAATATTAATGCAACCTAAAATTAAATAATTCATTTGTTTATGTGTCTTTGAATTACTTTTGAAGAAAAGTTGACAATTCTTCATCTTGGTTTGATATTTCTGGTTCATTAAGTATATCTCTATCAAAACTATTGCCTGTTTCAGATTCCTCATCAATCTGGAACAAAAAAACATTACCTACAATCTATTGCCATAGCATTTTTATCTTAATATGGTTATGTGTGATATAAATTGAGAGAACTTTAGTTAAAGGAGTTGTGTGTTGCATATTACTAATATCTATGATGGATAAAAAATACAAAAAAAAACCTTTATGAATTAGGTCTGAACTCTGAACGCAATACTCGGTGTATTTATATCAAATGATATTAATTAGTTGTGTTTTAAGTGATAGTTACATACCTGTTCCGCTGATTCCTCATCGCTATCTTCTTTGTTAGATGGTGGTTTATATTCAGAACCGTCAGACTCGAAATCGTGTATACTGGAAAGGAGTAAATTCAGAGTTAGGATTTTAAGGTTGAGCATTACAAAACATAAGCACATGCACAATTATTTTTAAATTACCCTAGCCCTTACCTGTCATCGTCATCGTTGAAGATATGCGGATTTATAATTTCTTCAGAAATAACTGTAATTTTTTTTTCTTGACTAGTCCCTGGTACTACGTCATATTCTAAAATCACTTTCTTAACTTCTTTCGGGTCTTCTTGGCTAGTCCCAGGTTCTACGTCATATTCTAAAATCACTTTCCTTACTTCTTTCGGGTCTTCTTGACTAGTCCCTGGTACTACGTCATCTAAAATCACTTTCTTAACTTCTTTCGGGTCTTCTTGACTAGTCCCTGGAACTACGTCATCTAATATCACTTTCTTAAATTCTTTCGGGTCTTCTTGGCTAGTCCCAGGTTCTACGTCATATTCTAAAATCACTTTCCTTACTTCTTTCGGGTCTTCTTGACTAGTCCCTGGTACTACGTCATCTAAAATCACTTTCTTAACTTCTTTCGGGTCTTCTTGATTAGTCCCTGGTACTACGTCATCTAAAATCACTTTCTTAACTTCTTTCGGGTCTTCTTGACTAGTCCCTGGTACTACGTCATCTAAAATCACTTTCTTAACTTCTTTCGGGTCTTCTTGGCTAGTCCCAGGTTCTACGTCATATTTTAAAATCACTTTCTTAACTTCTTTCGGATTGTCTTGGCTATTCCCAGGTACTGTATTATAGTATGGCATTGTGTGCAACGAAACGCAAGTACAGACCAGTTAAAATACATGAGTCACATCGTGACATTTAACTTAACCTAAAATGGCAGTTGTATCTGCATGCACCTACAGACGTCTATAAAATTAATTAAGTAACCGTGGGTATGTGTCAAGTCAGTCGGTGCTCGATCGATTTTGTAAAAGAAGTAATTAAAAATAAAACTCTAGTTAGGTGGCGACGAAGCATTTTGAGATTTTTCGTCGGACTCTCTTCTAAATACCTAAAACTGGTGTGTTTGTGTTCCTTGTGCTCTACGAAACACGAAACTGACGGTTTTAAGAGGAGGAAGTGGGGACACGCATAGCTGTGACGTCACAAAGATGGCGGCCGACCGTAACAAGTTTTTCTTCATTTCTCGAGTTCTATTGCATCAATTTCGTTGTTTGATATGTCATTTGAAAGCTTATATAACTGTTTATGATTGCTTTTTTGAAACCTACTAACTTAGTCTTGTCGTTTTTGAAATATTAACAAAAGTATGAGTTTTTTTCATAATTTTTTTCTTAGTTACAGGTATAAGCTAAATTAAAAAAATCATTTGTGTACCTTAGTTTGTAAGTTTATAATAAAAATAAAGTCTGTTTTAATATCTTCTCAGAAAAATATAAACATCATTGTAGTGCAATAATAAACAAACAAGTTGTTACCAATTCTGTAAGAAGAGTACTCATCTAGTTTTTTCAATTTCTTCTTTATTTCATCAAGTTTTTCTTCATTTATCGAGTTCTACTGCATCAATTTCAATGTTTGAAATGTCATTTGAAAGGTTATATAATGCTCTATGATCATTTTATTGAAACTTACTAATTTAGTATTGTTGTTTTTTAAATATTAACAAAAATATGTTTTTTTTCATACACTCTTTCTTATTTACCGGTATAACTAAATAAAGAGAAACATAAGTGTGTCTTAGTTTGTATGTTTATGTATAACAAAAATAATGTCCATTTTATTACCTTTCCAGAAATATAAAGGTGATTGCAGTGCAATAATAAACAAACAAGTTGTGACCAATTCTGTAAAGAAAGTACGAATCCTATTTTTACTGCTGTTTTCACTATTGATTTGAAAATGATAAGTATTTAAGAGAAAAATCTGTGCTTTTTACAAATTAAAGTATAAATCTAATATGTGTTTACTTTTTTATTATAATATCAGATGTAATATAATTTCATACTAGCGGCCGCCCGCGGTTTCACCCGCGTGGTTCCCGTTCCCGTGGGAATATCGGGATAAAAAGTATTCTATGTTTTAATCTAGGCTATCTAATATCTGTGTGCCAAATTTCAATCAAATCCGTTCAGTAGTTTTTGCGTGATTGAGGAACAAACATCCAAACATCTAAACATCCAAACCCACAAACTTTCACATTTATAATATTAGTAGGATAGGATATTCATATTATAATATCACACATCCAGTAAATTAGAAGTAATATAAGCTAAGCTATTATAGAAACAATGTACAAAACAAAGTATTATTGTAATCTTAATAATAGTGCAAATAAAAACGATTCCCAATGTGTAATGAAAATTACTTATTTTTACGTAAATCACATTGTACAAAATAGAAAATAACAATGAAATAATGAATGAGATAATGTTGACATAATTGAATTATCGAGTTTAGTGAACAGAGCATAGCAAGCAACATATACTACTCATCAACATCCATAATGTTATGCTGATTAGAATATTTCTTTTCTAATATACTCCTTTCAATATACGTTTTTGCTTTGAGCGTGCACAGTCGCATTTCATTGTCAGGCAGTCTGTCTTACACTGGCACGATATGAGCTTGATATCTTGGTAATTTCAGTTTGTCTAGGTTTTTAACATTTGAGAAAACCGGTGGTAATTAAATTACCACCTTCTAGAGAAGTCAGAAGCACCATCTACACAGAGCTAATTACCAGACTTATTTGGAAAACTACGAATATCCCGATCCAAACCCTACTCTTACCAGAAAACTGTGGCTGGAGGTTATATAACAATTCCCTAATTCCCATCACAAGCTTCAAACCTCCATCCAATATGTCTGCAAGATATCGAGCTCATATCGTGCCAGTGTAAGACAGACTGCCGGACAACGAAATGCGACTGTGCACGCTCAAAGCAAAAACGAATGATAGGATTGGAAAACAATTAATTATGTTTTAATCAGCATAACTTTCTTGATGTTGATGAGTAGTACTTATATTATGTTGCTTGCTATGCTCTGTTCACTAAACACCTTATCTCATTCATCATTTTCCTACTCAATAAGTGATTTTCACTACACATTGGGAATAGTTTTTATTTGCACTGTTATTATAGGTAATTACAATAAATAATACTTTGGTTTTGTACATTGTTTTTTATAATAGCTTCGCAAGTACATCTAAATTGCTTGATGTGTGATATTATAATACATGTAAAAGTAAACGTATATTTTATGTATACTGTAATTTGTAAAAAGCCCAGCTTCTTTTTCACAGCTCTTAAATACTTATCATTTCAAAATCAATAGTGAAAACGGCGGTAAAATCAGATGAGTACTTTCTTTACAGAATTGGTCACAACTTGTTTGTTTATTATTGCACTACAACCATGTTTATTTTTCTGAAAAGGCAATAAAACACTTTATTTTTTGTTAAAAACATACAAAATTAGGTACACTTATGTTTCTCTTTATTTAGTTATACCGGGTAAATAAGAAAAAGTGTATGAAAAAGAATCATATTTTTGTTAATATTTAAAAAACAACAAAACTTAATTAGCAGTTTTCAAAAGAACAATCATAGGCAATTACATACACTTTCAAATGGCATATCAAACAACAAAATTGATGCAGTAGAACTCTAGAAATGAAGAATAACTTGATGAAATAAAGAAGAACTTTAAAAAATCAGATGAGTACTTTCTTTACAGAATTGGTCACAACTTGTTTGTTTATTATTGCACTTCAATCATGTTTATATTTCTGAGAAAGTAATAAAACGGACTTTATTTTTTGTTATGAACTAACAAACTTAGGCACATTTATGTTTCTCTTTATTTATAGTTATACCGGAAAATAAAAAAAAGTGTATAAAAAAACATATTTTTGTTAATATTTCAAAAACGACAAATTTAAATTAGTAACTGTCAATTAAGCAATCATAGACAATTATATAACCTTTCAAATGACATATCAAACATTGAAATTGATGAAGTATAACTCGAGAAATGAAGAAAAATTTTATTAAATAAAAAGATAATGAAAAAAAAATTATGAGTACTCTCCTTACAGAATTGGTCACAACTTGTTTGTTTATTATTACACTACAATGATGTTTATATTTTTGAGAAGATATGAAAACGCACTTATTTTTTAATTATAAAATTACAAACTTAGGTACACAAATCTTTTTCTATATTTAGTTTAAACCTGTAAATAATAAAAAGTTTATGAAAAAAAATCACATTTTTGGTAATATTTCAAAAACGACAAAATTAAATTAGTAGGTTTCAAAAGATCAATCATAGACAATTATAAAACCTTTCAAATGACATATCAAACAACGAAATTGATGCAATAAAACTCGAGAAATGAAGAAAATCTTGTTACGGTCGGCGCCATCTTTGTGACGTCATAGCTATGCGTGTCCCCACTTTCTCCTCTTAAAACCGTCAGTTTCGTGTTTTGTACAGCACAAGGAACACATACATACCAGTTTTAGGTATATAGAAGAGAGTCCGACGAAAATCGTGAAGGAGACGACTTATTAAATATTTGCCTCCTGACTACTCCAAGTGTTTCATATAAATATTCTTTTTATTAACTCCTGCGCAGTGCCTGAAATAAGTACAATACATGGCGCAGCCGCTTCACGAACCAATTATTTGACATGAGCAAAACTGAAGAAACCAGGGACGTTGTAACAAAGTCAATACAAACCGAACAGGTGGAAGAATTAGAAGACATGGGCACTCCTTTCGAATATAAGATGCCCCAACCACTGCAATGGGACTCCGTAGGTAACATGTTAACAAAATGGAGAAATTTTAAACAGCAAATAACTGTATTCTTATTGGCATCGGGTTTGGAAAAAGTCTCGGAAAAAAGGAAGTCTGCCATCTTACTGAATTGTATAGGTGAGGAGGGACAAAATATATATTTCAACATTCTAAAGAAGTCAGATGAAACACCTAAATATGAAGATTTGTTAAAAGAATTTGATAACTACTTTGAACCGAAGCAAAACGTGATCATAAACACATTTAATTTTAATAGTAGAAATCAAGAAGATGGGGAATCTTTTGATAGTTTCTATTCTGAAATAAGAAAATTAGTAAAAAGTTGCAACTATGAAGAACAAGAAAACAGAATGTTAAGAGATAGAATTGTCATGGGCATTCGGGACAGGAACTTACAACGGAAATTTCTAGAAAACCGAAACTTAACTTTGGATTTCGCAGTAGATCAATGTAGAGCAGCCGAACTATCACAAGAACACATCAAAATCATTCAGAAGCAAGAAGATTTATTGAAGGTGGATGCCGTTACCACCCAAATCCCTAAAGCTAAGTATAACACAAACAATTCATTTAAAATTCAGAAAACTAACCAAAATTTTAACAAATATTGTAAAGATTTTTATCATTTTAAGAAATGTAATAGAGAACATGGCCCACGGCAGTGTCCTGCTTTTGGTAAACTTTGTTCTATTTGTAATAAGCCTAATCACTTTGCGAAAGGATGTATAAATAAAAAAGTAGATTCAGTTGAGAAATCTGAAAATACCGATGATGATAACTATGTACATAACTTGTGACTAGTCAAAGTGTGTCACTCGCTTGGAAATTCTACAAAGAATGAGTGGCGAAGAACATTAAGAACTGAAAATAAAAAAGTTACATATAAATGTGACACTGGGGCCCAAGTCAATGTAATCTCATTAAAAGATTTCAAATTAATTGTCGATGATGAAAACCTAAAGTGGTCTGAGACAAAAGTTTTGTTAGAAGCATTTGGAGGTAACAAAATAAAACCACTAGGTAAAGTAATATTAACAATACATTTAAATGATGAATTGGGTAACGTGCCTACAGAATTTCTGATAATAAAAGAAAATGTTTGTCCAATATTGGGTCTTAATTCATTAATAGAACTAAAATTATTAAATTCAAATAATATTAATTTAGCCAATGTACACAGTAATTGTATTAACAGCGTCAATATCCAAAACAAAGATGTAATTATTAATCAATATCCTGAACTTTTCCAGGGCGTAGGACAATTTCATACACCGCTGGAACTGCACACTCAACCAGATGCACAGATTGTGGTGAAACCACCACGACGAGTTCCGCATGCATTAATGGACCGCCTAGCTGATAAGTTAAAAAGTTTGGAAGAAAATCAGATTATTGAGAAAGTCGAACATCCAAAATCATTTGTAAGTAATCTTGTTATAATTGAGAAGAGTGATGGCAATTTGAGAATTTGTCTAGATCCTCAAGAATTGAATAAGGTTTTAATAAGAGAATATCACTTAATTCCAACTTTAGAAGAAATAGTAAACAAACTAAGTAATAAGTCAATATTTTCAGTACTTGATTTGTCAGATGGTTTTTATAATATAAAATTAACAGACAAATCAACAAACTTATGTGCATTCAGTACTCCATTCGGTTGTTATAAATTTCTCAGATTGCCATTTGGTTTGTCAGTAGCATCAGAAATCTTTCAAAAATACACTGAAAAAACATTTGGAGACATCCCAGGTGTTGTAATATACTGTGATGATTTATTAATTTGTGCTGAAAATGAAATGGAACATGATAGAATATTAAAATGTGTGTTAGAAAGAGCAAAAGAAAATAATGTTAAATTCAATAAAAGAAAATTCCAATATAAACTACCTGAGATAAAGTATTTCGGTCACATCTTTTCTAAGGAGGGAATGAAAATTGATCCTGACAGAGTTAAAGCTATTATGAATATTAAAAGTCCAATTAACAAAAAAGAACTTCAAATATTTTTGGGAATGATTAATTATTTAAGAAACTTTATTGATAAACTAGCTGACCTAACAGCACCATTAAATACCCTCTTAAAAAAGGATGTGTCCTAGCTGTGGACGGAAGTGCATGAAAACGCTTTCACTAACATAAAAAAGTGCATTAGTACAGCACCAGTATTGCAAAACTTCAATTCCACATTGCCAGTCACAATTCAATGTGATGCGAGTAAGGATGGATTAGGTTGCTGTCTAATGCAAAATGGAAAACCAGTTAGCTATGCTTCCAGAAGTTTAAGTAGTGCAGAAAAGAATTTCTCACAAATAGAAAAAGAACTGTTAAGTGTAGTGTGGGCAACTAAAAAATTTCACTATTTTATTTATGGTAAAAAATGTACTATACTTAATGATCACAAACCGTTAGAAAGCCTCCTAAAAAAGGGTATTCATGCAATTCCTTCAGCACGACTACAGAGACTGAAACTAAAATTGTTAAAATATAACATAGAATTTAAGTATTTGAAAGGTCGTTTAATGTACATAGCGGATTTGCTTTCTCGCTCATACTTAGATGAAAATGAGGATGACCAGTCTTATATGTTTGAAGTAGTACACTGTATAGGTCTGGCAAACTATTTACAGTGTACTGATGAACAAAAGCAGGAACTAATAAGTGAAACATCTAAAGACATAGAATTATCTAAATTAATTGAATTTACACAGAATGGTTGGCCAAACAAAAATATCCCTGATAACCTGAAACATTACTTTAAATTCACTGAGAACATAACAATTGATCAACAACTCTTGTTTATGAATGATAGACTAATAATTCCACAGTCTCTTAGATTAAAAATCTTACATAAAATGCATGAAGGCCATTTAGGAATGACAAAAATGAAACAAGTTGCTAGAACTTTATATTATTGGCCGAATATTGATTCTCACATAGAAAAACTAGTTAAAAAATGCTTTATATGTCAAACTTATCAGAATAACAATATTAAAGAACCTTTACTGTCACATGATGTACCCAAGTTACCATTTTCAAAAATAGGAATAGACATCATGGATTTTAAAAGAAAAAGTTATCTGATCATCTATGATTACACTACTAAATGGTTAGACATAAAATTAATTGGTAATAAATCTACAAATAGCATAATTAATGCACTAATAGATATTTTTACATGTTTTGGCATACCATCTGAGATTGTAGCAGATCACGTTCCGTTTGACTCTAGACAATGTAAACAGTTTGCCAATGAATGGGGTTTTAAATTCACATACTCTAGTCCAAGGTATCCTCAGTCAAACGGCATGGCCGAACGTGGAGTACAGATAGCTAAAAAAATGTTAATTAAGTGTAATGAAGATAAAATAGACTTCAGAATTTCCCTACTACAATATAGATCATCACCAGTATCAGGCACATGTTTCACACCTTCGCAGCTAATGATGAGTAGAAATTTAAAAACTAAGTTACCCTCTTGTTATAAGCATTTAGTACCAAAGTTAAATTGTAATGTAGAGACTGAAATGAATAAGACTAAAAATAGGAATACAATTTATTATAATAAGAATGTTAAAGAAAGAAGTAGCTTTGTATTAAATCAAAAAGTATGGTTTAAAAAGGATCCTCAAAAGAAATATTGGATACAAGGAACAATTGTAAATAATAATAATTTCAGATCTTATGATATTCAAGATAATAATGGCTCTGTTTATACAAGAACTTCTTATCATGTTCGATCTCAATAATCTGATAATAAACAGGTGTGAGTGTGCAGTTGCAGGAGTATTTTTTTTCTTTCTTTTCTTATAGGATGTAAGTAATTAAGTTAGTGCAATATGTTATTTTTAATAACATTAGCAAATATTGTACCTACTAAAGTAATTAAGTGAGCTAAAATTGTAGTTCTTTTCTTTGTTATTTTGTTATTTTTAATAACATTAGCAAATATTGTACCTACTAAAGTAATTAAGTGAGCTAAAATTTTAGTTCTTTTCTTTGTTATTTTGTAAAAAAAAAAAATTTTTTTTTTCGAGAGGGGTATGATGTATTATAGTATGGCATTGTGTGCAACGAAACGCAAGTACAGACCAGTTAAAATACATGAGTCACATCGTGACATTTAACTTAACCTAAAATGGCAGTTGTATCTGCATGCACCTACAGACGTCTATAAAATTAATTAAGTAACCGTGGGTATGTGTCAAGTCAGTCGGTGCTCGATCGATTTTGTAAAAGAAGTAATCTTAATATATAAAATCGTAAACTGAATGACTGAATGACTGACTGACTGACTGACTGACTGACTGACTGACTGACTGATCTATCAACGCACAGCCCAAACCGCTGGACCTAGAGACTTGAAATTTTGCACACAGATACTTTATACAGTGTAGGCATCCACTAAGGAAAAATTTTTGAAAATTCCATCCCTAAGGGGATGAAATAAGGGATGAAAGTTTGTATGAAAGTCCCTCAGTTTTGAAGATAGAATCTTCAAACTTTGTGTTTAGGCTAACGATTGAAAATAAATAAATACGGGTCTCAGCGTTTTTCAAAATTCTACCCCCGAAGGGGTCAAAAGGGGGATGAAGTTGTGTATCCTTTATTTTCGAAGTAAAAATTACTAAATTTATAATTTAGGCTTATGGATAAAAATCTAACGCAACGTATATTGTTTTTGTTATTATTTCAACCCCTATGGAGATGAAATGGGGATGAAAAGGGATAAAAAACCTAAAAATAGATATGGATATCGTTATCGGGGTTTTCTGGGATGACGATTGCAAAAATGACATTTATTTTGAAGTCCAACACGGTGGAAATGATTTTAGCCCTAAAGGGGTGAAAATGGGGTTCAAATTTTGTATGGAAAAATAATATAAAATAGACATTACAACTTTCAACTTCGTAGGAGCACGTCTAAAACTAAATAGGCAAACATAAATTTAGTGATTTTGAAAATCAACCCCTTAGGGGCTTAATGGGGTGAGTAAACATAAAAATCGATATGGATGTCGTTTTCGAGGTTTTATGGGATGGTGATTGCGAAAATGAGATTTATTTTGAAGTCCAACACGGTGGACATGTTTTAACCCCTAAAAAGGTGAAAATTAAGTTAAATTTTGTATGGAAAAATAATATAAAATAGACTAACAACTTTAAACTTCGTATATATACAAATAAATAGGCAAACATATATTTTGTAATTATGAAAATCAACCCCTTAGGTAAATGGGGGTGAGTAAACATAAAAATCGATATGGATATCGTTCGTGAGGTTTTGTGTGATAGTGATTGCAAAAATGAGTTTTATTTTGAAGTTCAACACGGTTGACATGATTTAACCCCTAAAAGGGTGAAAATGGGGTTCAAATTTTGAATGAAAAAAGAATATAAAATAGATATTACAACTTTAAAATTTATAGGAGCATTTCTAAAAATAAATAGGCAAACACATATTTTGTTATTTTGAAAATCATCCCTTAGGGATGGGGTAAGTAAAGATGATAATCGATGTGGATGTCGTTCTTGAGGTTTCATGGGATGGTGATTGCGAAAATGACATTTATTTTGAAGTCCTACACGGTGGACATGATTGGACCTGGACATGCACATCCAAGGGACGGGGACAGGGACGGGAACGGGGAAGGGACGGGTACGGGACTGGGACCGGGACCGGGAACGGGAACGGGAACGGGAACGGGAACGGGAGCGGGAGCGGGAGAGGGAGCGGGAGAGAGAGCGGGAGCGGGAACGGGAACGGGAGAGGGAGCGGGAGCAGGAAAGGGGAACGGGAACGGGAACACGGAACGGAACGAAAACGGGAACCGGGAACCGGGAACGGGAACGGGAACGGGAACGGGAACGGGAACACGGAACGGAAACGGGAACGGGAACCGGGAACGGGAACGGGAACGGGAACACGGAACGGAACGGAACGGAACGGAACGGAACGGAACGGAACGGGACGGAATGGGAACGGAACGGGAATGGAACGGGAACGGGAATGGAACGGGAATGAAACGGGAACGGAACGGGACGAGAACGGTACGGGAACGGGAACGAGAACGGGACGGTAACGGTACGGGAACGGGAATGGCAACGGAAGGGGTACGGGAACGGGACAGGAAAGGGACGGAAACGGACGGGAACAGAACGGGAACGGGAATCGGAACCGGAACGGGAAACGTAAAAATGACTGGTCAGATCCTGTTTGAAGGTTCTCTTAGGATTTTCTCTAACATCCACGCGGACGAAGTCGCGGGCAGAAGCTAGTTAAAAATAAAACTCCAAGTGTTTCATATAAATATTCTTTTTATTAACTCCTGCGCAGTGCCTGAAATAAGTACAATACAGGTACGGGTACTCTTTTATCTAAATTTACTTTTTTGACATCTGCATTACTTTTGCTCGTCCCAGGTACTTCTTTATTCAAATTTACTTTTTTGGCTCTCGAATTACCTGTTCTAGTCCTAAGTACTATTGTATCTGAAATTGCAGTTATTCAAATCAACTTCGGTAAACAGACAGATACACTGTGAGAAGGAAGACAAACAAACGGACACCGAAGATAGATAGACAGGTTGTTATCATTTTTGGATACTACTACCATTGGTGGCTCCGATTTCACTAATATTTGCTGTTGGTCTACCAGAAAAGTTGCTGAAACCAACAATCGTTTCAGTGTTACGCATACGTCGTCCCATAATTTACAGATTGCCATAGACAAAGAAAAAAATATATTATCAGGGAACAGGTTAAAAAAGTTGACTATCTAAATAGGGAAATGACGTTTGCGGTCCCTCGCGTGACACCAGAATAAAGAGGTCTCAGCAACTTTTCAGGTGGACCGCTAGCTATAATTAATGGAATCAGAATTCAGAACCTAGTCTATACTAGTCGCTAACTATAATTTCTGCGTAGAAATTTAATACCTAATATTATCTATACCTATCTCTTAACAAAGTTAACCTTACACCTTAACCTTAACAGTTAACAGGGTGGCCAGACGATTGACGTTTAAAGAAAAAAAATTGGTGGCAGTGGCTCTTGTGTCGTGAAGTACCCGAATCACCCCCATTTATGTACCGCGATTTTTCATAGTTTTCAAGTTATATTTATATACTTAGATTTTCGCGGAATTTTCACCGGACCAACTTAAAAAAAATCTAAAAAAACTAGGAAACTTTTCCAAGATTTTTTGCTTGTAATTGAATTCTCATAAGGTCAACTTTTTAGTACTAAAATTTTCATCTTTAAATTAAAAATCTAAACAAGTGACTTTATGGTTTCTAAGTAGCCCTGAAGAATATGTCATCTCTTCAGCTTCAATATTAAAGTCAAAAAGTAGCTCTCAAAGAGCTACTTTGGTTGGAATCGGCCTGTAAAGGCATGTCACCTGTTTATATTTTTAATTTAAAGATTACTTTAGTCGTAAGAGGAAAATATGCTGAGACGACCCCGAGTAATTGGGAAAGGGCAAGGAAATGAAGATGATGATTTTAGTCTTAATTAACCAAACCGTTTTTTTTTCAATTTAAACCAAATTTTCATAGCTTCCACAAAAGTTACGAAGTTGGTTGTTTTATGCGTAATAGTAAAAGTTATGAGAATTTAATTTCAAGCAAAAAGTCTTGGAAAAGTTTCCTAGTTTTTTTTTGATGGCCCGGCAGAAATTTTCCAAAAATCAAGAAAAAATCAGAACTTGAAAACTATGAAAAATCGCGGAACATAAATGGACTACACAAGGGCCAATCAGAACTATAGGTCCGATTTGGCAATTTGAAAATTTAAACTGTCAATTCAAAAGAGAATAAATTACGGTGTTTTAATTTTTTAATACATTTGTGGCCTATTCTACATTGAATTCTTTAAAATGAAAACAAAAATAGAAATATTGCATGTTCCCTATTCTCTTTTAGTTATGTTTGTACTAGCAAGGTAATAATGATATAGTTAGGTATAAGTAGGAAAATAGTACCTAGCTAATGTACCTACTATTTCCTATACCAAATCTATTTTGATACCGACTGAAACTACTTAGCTAATTAGGTACTACTATTTTTTAGAAACAAACAGAAGAACAGTTGTACCTACAAGCCTCACCTAAAAACTTGCTAAAATTATGATGTACTATAGAAAACAATAAAAAGTTACCTACTATTAACAGTTTAGTAAATAAATATCGGAAACATAGTAAATACTTACCAGTAACAGAGCACTCAACAAGCAACTTCCTTTTTTTTAATTGTTCAATCTTTTTTCTATTCCTAGTTAAATACATTTTCAATCAATTTACCACCCAAATAATACAGGTATATACACAAACCACAGCACAACCTATTTACTGCGTAGGTACTCACTATTGTGCGTCCGGCGGCAAAATGAGTCCGCACCGCACCGCAATAGGCAGTACAGAAGAGGGTAATGGGTGAGAACCAGTTTGTGCCGTAGGGCCACAGAATATATACTCTAACGCGAAAAGAAACGACACTCGCGCATGTATGCTCGTAAAATCGCTCGCGGCTATGTGTGCGTGTCAGGAGGCGCGCGGGGTCTGCGCGCGGCGCGCGGGGAGTGCAGCCGTTAGTCGCCGACTTACTCGGGCAAGGGTTCTTTCTACTTTCGCTCGCCGCTCGCTTGTCCCACCGCAATACGTATTGTACCGCATTTCGCACGGACTGACTACGCGTTTAATTTACATTATTTAATTGTTAGATAATTAATCATGCCCGGCGGCGGGCGTTATTGTTGTGTTTATGGCTGTGGCAACAACCAAAAACAAAATCCTGATAAAAGTTTCTTCGTATTGCCCAGTGATCCAGAAAAGTAAGTACCTATAGAGTAAGCGATAAATTTATATATTATTTTAAAATAACAAATATATGTCAAAGTTGCCATAGTTGATGGGACCTACTATTGCAACTTTACCATATTTTGAATTTTAATAAAATAAATATTTATCGACTATTTTATAAGTTAAAATATACGAAATATTAGTCATGCCCTTACCGTTTCTTTAACCTGACTTTAATTATAACAAAAAGCTCTAAAAATAAGGATTTCAGACGATTAAACCTCGTAAACTCGCAAGTAGGTAAAATTGACAATAAATAAAAAAACCGGCCAAGTGCGAGCCGGACTCGTGCGACTTTGTGCGCACAAAGGATTCCGTACCAAAAAACGGCAAAAAAAAAAGACTTCTTGTATGGGAGCCCCCCTTAAGTATTTATTTTATTCTGTTTTTAGTATTTGCTGTTTTATCGGCAACAGAAATACATTATCTAATAAAATTTCAACTGTCCAGCTAACACGGTTCATGAGATACAGCCTGGTGACAGACAGACGAACAGCGGAGTCTTAGTAATAGGGTCCCGTTTTTTACCCTTTGGGTACGGAACCCTAATAAAAATGATTATAAATCAAACCTTTCCTTCATTAACACGTTAAGAGATTAAAAAATGATTATATGATAAATAACAGAAAATAAAGTATAAAGGTTGCAATTTATGATGTGTACTTACCTAATATAATTAAAAGATTACAAAAACTTATTATAAATCAAACCTATCTTTCATTAACATGTCCTTGCACAAGTTTATTTCCTAACATACCTACTATGTAATTTTCTTTGCCACAAGTCTAAATTCCATTTCGGTATCAACCCTAGCGCTTACACGCTCTGGCTCAAGGTCACTGGCGCTCGAACTCTCATGTACAGAGTGTGTCACGGCTGTGGTAGGGCGCAAAACAGTTGTTATGATGGTTTAAAATATACATTTAAGGGGTAAAGCGCGCGGGGGGAAAGGTATACGTCGCCGCGTGCAGCGCCCCAGTGACGTGCGGCGGAGTTGCGAATTAAAATGTCACATTCGGAACAAAATTACGTCCGAACAAAAACTTCTTAAATAATAGCCTAGATGGCATAACTGTCGCTGAAGTAAAAATAACGGCGATTGCAATCTGGCGTCCGTATACGGACGCAATAGCGCGGTGGACGCAGGATTAAATGAGAATTTGGCAATAGTGTTTGTGGTATATATATATATATATTTAGCGTTTTAGACCGTTATTTATTAAAAAAAAGATAATTCTAACAAACACAGATTTAATTAAAATCAAAATCAAAATTACAAACTAAAATTGAAAACTAAAAATAAGAGCAGTATTAGTGAACGTCCGTCTGATCCGATGGTCGCGTCGCAGCAAAAGTGAGCGAGGCCGCTGTGGTATTTCTTCGCCCTTTCTGGGCGGTTCAGGATCGAGTTCAAACTCATTTCCCGGGCTTCTTCTCCGGGGGCCTCTACCCCCGGGTTCTGGGTGCCGCTGGCGCGGCCGCATATGCGAGTGGTTATTGATGTTGGTGATCGCCTGCGTCTGCAAGCGTGTGCTGCTCTTGGGAGGCTTGCTGCGCAGCTCTCGGCGCGGTCTGCACACCGGGTGAGACCCCCATAGTGGGGGAGGCCCAGCGAGCGCCAGCGAGCGAGCTGCGGCTTAGGCAAGCAGGGGTAGAGGTTGTAACTTGGGTGGTTGGGGTTGAGGCAGGACTTGTGGGAGATGGCGGGGGGGACTGTGGAACAAGAGAGCACACGCTTCTGGGTAGCTCTTTCTTGTGCGCGATTCCAAATAGGGCTTCCGTGGTGGGAGTCGGTGCGATGTCGCGAAGGTGAGCGTGGGGTCCATTGTCGGCACGGTTATATAGGCGCCGGGCACTCTTGGCTATGAATGCCTCCACACTTTCTG
This sequence comes from Agriphila tristella, assembly GCA_928269145.1. Lineage (NCBI taxonomy): Eukaryota > Metazoa > Arthropoda > Insecta > Lepidoptera > Crambidae > Agriphila > Agriphila tristella. The sequence continues at coordinate 13,121,454 of OV743435.1, read as the reverse complement.
TGCGGAGGTCATTTGCAATGGTGGTGTTGCGGACATATCTGCCCGCTTTTGTGATGACTCTTAGGGAGATATTTTGTTGCGCCTGAATATTCTCCCTATTTGTCCGGCTTGTGAGGGCATACCAGGCCGGCCCTGCATATGTTAGGCGCGATCTAATGTATGTTTTGTAGATGCCCACTTTTGTTTTAAGGGGGAGTCTTGAGTGGAGGACGGGGCGCAGTCTGGCACAATATTGAATAAATTACTTTTATTATTATTATAAACTATGCACAGTCAACAACTCCTCCTCATCCTCTGGGCATATTTTTATGTTAGACCGAGCCTAGGATGTCAAACATAAAAATATCCTCACTACTAGCAGAGCCCTCAGGTTACTAGTTACCGTACAGAGCCCTCAGGGTGTACGAGTGGCAGGGCCCGCAGGATGCCAACATATCGACGAGCGGTAATACAACTGAGCCATCAGAGGGTTATAATAAATAGGCGCAGGGCCCGCAGGATGCGCACCATGCATGGCAAACCGCTTATTCACAGACATACTCACAATCGAAGAATGCCGTACACACGTCGGGGGTCCACTCTCCCCGCCACAGCGTCATGTATTCGGCCGCGGCTCGCGTGGTTTTACCATACGACCCACTGACCAGCTTGAGCTCGTATCGGCCGCGTGGCAGGATCTTGGTGACAGCGTAGGGGCCTCGCATCCCAGCAGTGTTGCCAGAATGTTACTTTTGTAACATTTTGTGTTACTTTTGACCCTCTCATGTTACCTCCATGTTACACGACTCAAAATGTAACTTTTACGTTACTTTTGAAACTTAATCAAAAATACTCAAAAATTTTCCAGCAAACAAAAAATAATCGTGAGACAGAACGCACCAAAGGAAGTTTTCGTTCGTGTTGGCACACACACTTTATTTTGAGCCGTCTTGTCGTCAGTCGTTTATTTTCTTTTTCCTTTTCACACTTGAAGAATGAGGAACATAGCAATAGCACGAACTTCGATTGAAGACAAAACTTTTTTTAAATAGTCTTCAACCAACCGAAAGTTTGAAGCAGAATAGGGAGTTTTGTAAAGTGGTTGCCGCAGTGCCGTAAATGAGGCGATGCTAGCGGTGCCCAGGCACAGGGCATAGACTCTGGGGGGCGCAAGAATGGCCAGACTAGGACTAATTATTTGTTCGGTTTGCTTCTGATAAGTTCCCCCTGCGCCCCTAGTGCACGTTCCAACACATACGTACATGCCAGTATCACCAAAAACGTCTAATGAAATTGAAGAAAAAATATTTTTCTTCCAAAATGTTAGATAATAAATTGGTCCACCAACACCAAGTTCCTTGTGCATTACTTTATCACCTTGACTAAATGAAATTGACTAAAAATCGCGCTGCGTGGCCGTTTTATTTACTATAAACAAGCTAGATTACAAGATTAGTGAATGAAACTGGCTAAAAATTGCGCTGCGCGGCCGTTTTGTTGCTATAAATAGGCAAGGTTACAAGGTTATCTGGATGAAACTGACCAAAAATTGCGCTGTGCGGCCGTTTTATTTACTTTAAACAAGCTAGATTACAAGATTAGTGAATAAAGCTGACTAAAAATCGCGCTGCGCGGCCGTTTCCTTGCTATAAACAGGCAAGATTACAAGGTTATCTGGGTGAAACTGACCAAAAATTTCTTTACTTTAAACAAGCAATATTACAAGATTAGTTGATAAACCTGACTAAAAATCGCGCTGCGTGGCCGATTTCTTTACTATAGACTTGCCTCGGGCCACCCCTGACTACCTATTGGGCATTTATTATGGCCCAAAAATACTACATCTACCTGCCTAGCATGACCCATTTATATCGCGTGATATAGCGTTTTATCACGTTTAACTGTCAAAAAGACAAAGGAGTTTGACAGTCGAGTGTCGATAAAATGCTATATCACGCGATATAAATCGGTCATGCTAGGCAGGCTGGCCCTCCACAAAATTGTAGGGTACCCAATAATATCTAAAAAAAACCTAAGGGCGCAGTTATAGAAGCTCGCACAGGGCGCAGAAAAGGCTATTTACGGCACTCGACAACAAAAAATTCAACCACTCTGATTAGTTTGTTTGTGGTGGACTTGTGTGTGCTATCAATAATCGCATTAAAGTGCCATCTTGTGTGTGCTATCAATAATCGTATTAAAGTGCCCTAATACAGTAGAGTCAGGGTTTGAAGTGATAATTATCATTGATAATTATCTTTGATAATTATCATGATAATTATCAAGATAAATATGGGTTGATAATTATCTTTGATAAGTTTAATCACAAATGTTTCTTCATTCTTCAGAGATAGGTCGACTATCCTCATCCAGTTAATGTAGTCAAGGTGGATGAGGATAATATGCACATGCCACTCAAATTTAATTGACATTATTTTGGTTTAAACATTTTAAGTCACGAAATTATAACCAAAAATGAAAAGTTACCTTATTGTAAAATGGTATAGTTTATTTACTAAACTACATGCTTCAAACGTATATAATGATATTTAATATCAATCAAACAAGGATTGCGAGGCTAATATCTGTTTGAATAATTATCGGATAATTATCCGATAATTATCATCATAATTATCGCGATAATTATCAAGAAGCATATTTATCTTGATAATTTCAAACCCTGAGTAGAGTCGATTTCTACATAAAATAAGAAAATGTTACTTTTTTCCTGAAAATGTTACTTTTGAGCTGTCTTGTGTTACTTTTGACTATCGGCCACTGGCAACACTGCATCCCAGAGTCTAACTTCCCAGTAGACTGACTCGTCTTGCGCACGAAAACCAGGTCATCCAGCTGGAAAGACCGGGGCACTGAGCGGCGCGCGTTTACACGTGCGTCCTGTTGTGCTCGGTTTTCATCCAGCAGCTCGCTTGCGCGCTGCCGCGCCAGTGTGCGCAGAGACTCTCGGTTGGGACTGGATGCTTCCATCGCGATGTCACGGACCACGGATCGTATGACGGGCGTTACACCATCTCTGCCAATTAATAAATTAAAAGGTGAACATTGAGTAGATTTTTGCACTGTAATATTCAGGTTGAGCTGTAATTTCCAAAGAATTTTAGACCAACTTTCTTGACGGAAGTTTGTCTCCACACGAATCATATTCATAACGGTTCTACAATACCGCTCAACCTGTCCATTACTTTGGTGCATTTCTGCAGTAATAAAGTGAATATCACTACCTAACTCTCTAATCCAGTTACAAAATAAGGAACTTTCATACATTCGACCTCGGTCCGCTACAATTAAGCGTACCAAATAAAGAAATAGCGTTCTCAAACACACGTTTTAATTCATTAACGTCTTGTCTAAAAATCGGATACAATAAGCAATACTTCGTAAAAGCATCTATTATCAAAATAACAAACTTATAGCCGTTCGAGTCGGGAAGAGGGCCTAAAACATCTGTATGCAGGGTATCAAAAGGAGTACCAGGCTTGTCCCACGACTGGATCGGCTGCAAAGGTTGGCGCGGTAACTTTTTATGCGCTAAGCAAACAATGCAATGTTGAATGTATTTTTTAACAAATTGCCTTAAGCCGGGAAACCAAAAGTGTCGGAGAATCAAGTCGGTTGTCTTCTCCGCAGCTATATGTTGGTGTTCGTCGTGAAAAACACGCAGCAAGCTTAGTCGGTGACCTTTAGGGACATAGCATAAAAAGCGTGGCTGTTCTCCAGTCACATTAAGCTTATAATATAACACATCATTACGTTTTACATAGCGTTGCGCATCAAGCTCACCGTCATTAAGCTTCTGCAGTAGTGACCGGGTCTCTTCGTCAGCGGCCTGCGCTATCTGGGACCAGTTGTGCGGCCGCGGTATTTGACACACATTAATTGCATTACGACTCAAATAGTCCGCGTGCGATAGCGCAGTCCCCTTACGATATTCTAGTTCAAAATCATAATCTTGTAAGTACATCCACCAACGAGCTATTCTAGGTAAGAGGTCTTTCTTACGCTGGGTGAGTTTTAAGGCATTGCAATCTGTAACGACTTTAAACTTGTTTCCAATTAAATAGTGCCTAAAATGTTGCAGCGCCTTAAGCACAGCCAACGTTTCCAACTCGTATGAGTGGTAACGAGGCTCCGCACCCTGAGTTACCTTACTGAAGTACGCAACGGGTCGTTTGCGTCCCTCAGCGTCAGCTTGCAGCAAGACAGCTCCATAACCCGGCGAGGACGCATCAGTGTGCACCTCTGTGGCCAGCGAAGGGTTATAAATGGCCAGCACTGGTTCGTTAGTTAATCGATCAATTATATCTTTACGAACTTGTTCGTGCTCATTGGTCCACTGAAAATGCACACCTTTGCGAAGTAAGTTAGCAATGCAAGCTGTTTTAAGAGAATAGCCGGGAATGTACCGCCGAAAATACCCAGCGAGACCAAGAAATTGTCTTACCTCTTTGACGTTGCTAGGTGTTCGAGCCCTGACCAAAGCTTCAATTTTATGCTGGCTCGGCTTAACCTGACCATGGCTTATTGTACGCCCCAAATATTCAACTTCTCTAGCAAGAAACGTACATTTCTTTAAATTAATTGAAAAGCCTGCAGTGGTCAGAGTCCGCAGCACCTCGCGAAGCGTATTCAAGCCTTCATCGATGGTCTCGCTTGGTATAAGGACATCATCGATATACACTAAAGCCCTACCGGCCTCGATAAAAGGACGTAGGGTGTCAGATATGATGCGCTGGTAAACAACAGGTGCGTTGGCGAGTCCATAAGGCATCTTAAGGTACTCATAGTGACCTTCGGGCGTCACAAAACCAGTGCAGTGAATGGAATCGCTATCCATTGGGACCTGATGAAAGCCTGTGGCCATATCTAGACTAGTAAAGAACCTGGCTTTGCTAGGCGGTCAATGTGGTCTTCAATAAGGGGCAATGGATAACGATCCTTCACAGTGTTCGCGTTCAACGCCCGGAAATCTACACACATCCTGTCGCTACCATCTTTTTTCTTAACTAATAGGATAGGACTCGAAAACTCCGACTCTGACTCCCTAATAATCCCTTTATCGAGTAAATCCTTAATAATATCACGCACACGCATTTTCTCGTGATACGACATTTTGTATGGCCTATATACAACAGGGGTCGTATTATGCAATCGAATGTGCATCGAACCAGTTTTAACAGTTGTGGTAGCTGTACCGGTAACAAAAAAGTCTGAAAATTCGTTAATAATAGATAGCAAGCGTCTTTTCTCATCACCATCAACCGTTGTATTTATTTGTTCATGCAAATTTGACTGCACACTGAGAACCGTCTTAGAACGCGTCAAGCGTTGTGCGCCTCGCGTTCGCGTATAGATCACACCATCTCTATTGAGTACATCTGTACCTAGTATAACGGGAGTATTCAAATATCGGTCAGGAACTACGTGAAAATCAACTTCGAGAGAGATCTCAGGAAACTCAACGGTCAGAGTCGTAGAAAAGCTAGATTCAACCTCTTGGCATCCGATGCCACGCAATGAACAAAAAGACGGAGTTTGAGTACACAGAAAATGTTTCACGATCGATTCCGAAATTAAAGAAATTTGCGAACCACTATCTATAAGAATATCTACAGGTACCCCTTGGATCACCGCAGCTGCTATATCGTTCTGTTTATATTCATCAAAACTTTCACGACAAAAATTAACATTGGACTTGCCACGTGATTCAGAGCGTTGTTTCGCAAAACAATCCTCGACTTTATGTCCTACCTTTTTGCAAAAACTACATGGATCGGATTTACTTGAAAAATTATTCGAAACGGATGACACCGAAGTTGACGGCTCGTTTGTGTCGGTAGGATTACTTAATTTCACACGTTTAAAACATTCATACTGCTTGTGACCAAAACCGTTACATTTATAACATTTACCGCCGGTTTCTGAAACGCTTGTCATTGAAAAAATTACGCAGCAAGTTGCTAATCTGTATTTAAATGCAGATTGGGTTGCTGAACGAACCAAGGTGACAGGTTGTCAGCGGTTTGTCAAATCTCGAATTAATGGCAGATTAGGGTAGTTTTGGGTTTCCGAAAAGCTTTTTCGCATGTTAACTGAAAGTCAACGTCTTGTTACAAATTAATAGTTAATCCGTGAAAATCGTCAATTATCCGATAGTTAAAACAATTTTGTTTCCAATTTTCGAGTATTTCAGTTGTTTTTTAGTGGATATTATAAAATGTCGTTGTCAGACTTATCTGCTGATGATATATCCCTATCTAGTGACGAGGAAGATGTGGTGCCAAGTCGCCTGTTTCGAGAGCGAATGCATCCACTAGATCATTATAATGATCAGGAATTCAAGGATCGTTACAGGATTCCGAAGCCTGTATTTTATCAGTTGATGAGTTTGCTGACACACCTGGAGCCAATGACCCATCGTAATCACGCCATCAGTGCCGCGGAGCAGGTTTTGTTGGCCATTAGTTTTTATGCCTCTGGAGGATTCCAGATATCCGTGGCAGATAATATTAGGGTCCATAAATCTGTATAAATATAGATTGGAAAGTAAGATTTGAACAGCTTAATAGGTACTCACTTTTCCACTATTGATAAGAGGTCTCTTTTTTCTCTTTCCGTATAGTTTTTTCGAGACATACTTATTATTATCGCTAATTGTGAGTTTTTTAATAACAAACTGAACTAAATCATCGGAGATCGGAGAGAAAAGTAAAAATATCAAAATATAACCTATGAATCGAATACAAATTTTACTATTGACATTTGGTGTCAAAACATCGAAAGTAGAGACAAAGCTATGCGTTAGATTGAAACAAAACATGAACGAGTGAATGAAGTCGACTGATTTTCGCAAGGGTGGCCAGACGAAAAAATAAATCATCTGTTGACAGTCAATTAACTAATTTTTCGGTAAATGGCTTTTCAGAAACCCATTGTTCTTTGACAGATTGTTAATTATGACAGCCTGTTGACTAATTCAATATTTGACATACGTTTCAGAAACTGGGTGTTAGATTTTGTAAAAGAGTGTTCTCTTTTTGACTATTAGAATCATGAGATGTTGTAAAGCGAGGCTTAACACGGACGGGAACAACCTGGGTAGGTTTGATATAAATTGACAAAAATTTAATAATTGCAGATATAAGTTCGTCGCTTAGCCCGGTAACAACACGCAATCGCAACAAAGAACGCCTAGCGTACTCCGCGTATGTAGGATAACGATCGGAATCAGTTTTCATAACGTCAAACAAAATATTAGCAGTATCTATTCTACGGGGGCACAACGATTGAAAATCACGCTTAAAATTTGACCAAGTACGATCATTAGTCGTCCACTCATTAAGCCAGACGCGAGCATCACCTTTTAAACAATTACCAATTCGCGCCAAACACTCACGATCATCCCAACGGTGAATACTACGCAAATGATCTACTTCGTCACACCACACAATAAAATCATTTAAAGAAGGATCAAAACTTGAAATAAAAAGATTATGGTTGGATCTTACCGGGTTTATGGCATTTATTGCGTTCGCAAGCTTATCTGCTACCTCATTCATGATGACGTCAGTAGCCGACGGCGGCAGGCTCGGAGGCAGCGACGCGGCCACGCTCGCTGTACCTGATGTCACGCTGGGAGGCACTACCAACGCGTTCGTGCAGGTTTCGTCACGCACGCCAACAAGTGCGGTAGACTCGCTCGTCAAACCGGGCACGGGTAGCGGCGGCGGCGGCGTGTCCGAACGTGCCGACAGCGCTGGCGCCGGCATGGCGCGCCCAGACGGCGCCGGCAAGGCGCGCGAATGCACTTCAACGCTTGCGCCCGCCTCACCTAAATTGCGATTCCTAGAATCTTCCAACGCTGACAAACGAGAAATAATCGTTAGTAGTTGTTGTTCAATACTCGGAACGGAGGGACGTCCACGTTTTCGCGATTTACTATTAGATTCTTTAGACATTGCGTTCAGTAATTTAAAACAAAATATACAAAAGAAAATTCACACTAAACCGAAACTAAAACCTAGCCTAACCGTCTAAAAATCCAAAACAGACGTGGTTTGAATCCCACTTCTGAATTTAGCGTTTTAGACCGTTATTTATTAAAAAAAAGATAATTCTAACAAACGCAGATTTAATTAAAATCAAAATTACAAACTAAAATTGAAAACTAAAAATAAGAGCAGTATTAGTGAACGTCCGTCTGATCCGATGGTCGCAGCAAAAGTGAGCGAGGCCCGCCCGCCTCGCGCCTTATATTCCCGGCGGCGCGCGCGCCCCCTTCCACGCGTCGTCCCACCATCGCGTGATGCTGACGTCACAGACAGGCCACGCCTCCTTAGGCCTATTTTTTAGCTAATTATATATATATATATATATATATATATATATATATATATATATATATATATATATTTATCCCGCAAACAATTGGCCGTCCCCTGAAGGCGAAAATGCATTTAACCTGGCGTCCACCTGCTTTTGGCGTCCGCATACCGGACGCCACTTTATTGGGCGGTGGCACTTAGGCCCTATTGATCCTAGCTAGCCATAGTACAAATATCGACGGAAGCCAAAAATCGTATAAAATGACTGCAAAAAAATATTGAAAAGTTCCCGAAGAAATCTCAGCGCAGGTGAGGCGCTGCTGCAGCGCGTATATCCACGCATGTATATCGAGGGGAATTTCTGACTACGAGTTCGCGTATTTGGCGTCCACAATTGCGATGTTGCCAGCTCGCTCTTGAAATCTGTGACAATAGTTCAAATAATATCTACTGTAATTTAAAAAACAACAATATATAAAATATAATTACTACTGAAACTTACAAATAAACTCAACTTTATTCATAAAAATAGATAACAATCCATACTAATAATATAAATGCGAAAGTTTTTCCGTCTGTTACCTCTTCACACATAGACTGCTGAACCGATTTAGATAAAGTTTAGTATGGAATATGGAGACAGTTTCGGACCAGAGAAAGAACATAGGATACTTTTGTCCCCAAAATCATCTCCTAAAGGGGCAAAAAGTAGGGTAGAAGTTTGTATAGGGAATCCATTTCCACTAAACCGATTTAATTAAATTTGGTATGAAGATAATGATGACATAGGGTAGTTTTAATCAACGAAATCATCCTCTAAGGGGGTAAAAAGCGGTGGAAGTTTGTATAACCGCTATACCGATTGTGATGATATATTGGTATTTGTCATTTAGTATCACTAAATCAACGTAAAGCTTTGTACGGACGCCCAATTGCTGTATACGGACGTTCAATAGCTAAATACGGACGCCCAATAGCTGTATACGGACATTTAATAGCCATATACGGATGCCCAATAGCTGTATACGGACGCCCAACAGCCATATACGGACGCCCAATAGCTGTATAAGGATGCCCAATAGCTGCATACGGACGTTCAATCGCTAAATACGGATGCCCAATAACTGTATACCGTTGAGCAATAGCCATATAGGGACGCCCAATAGCTGAATACGGACGTTCAATAGCTATATACGGACGTTTAATAGCCTGGCGATCTTGATTCCAGGAATACGGTACTATTCGAGGCGGTACTATGTGGCTGCAAGCAAGGTACCAACTAAAAGATGATAGCACTGTTCCCAGTAGATTTTTCATTTTATTTTAATCATATCAGCAGCACGACACCCAGTGCTGGGTATGGATCTCCACGACGATCAGTCCTGCGTTGCCCGCATCTAGTAGCTTCCCGCAAACTTCACCAGTTCATCGGCCCACCTTGTCAGGGGCCTACCCACGGAGCGTCGTCCGGTACTCGAACGCCATTTCAGAACCTTTCCGCCTCAACGGCCATCGGTTCTTCTCGCTATGTGTCCAGCCCACTGCCACTTCAGCTGAGCAATCCTGCGAGCGATGTCGGTTACTTTAGTTCTTCTGTGGATCTCCTTATTTCTAATTCCTAACATGAACTGGAGCGGGCACGATATGGGCATTCGACATGATTTTCGTCTTATCCATGTTCATCCTCAGACCCACTCTTTGGAAAGCATTGCGGAGATCTTAGAGCATTCTGTTCAGGTCATCCAAGGTCTCAGCCATAAGAACTATATCATCGGCAAAACTTTTCGGAACCAGTCTTGTTCGGGAGGTTGGAAGTGGTCAAATCAGCGAGCGAGACGATTCGTAAGAATTCTCGAAAAAGTCATGACTCAGAAGTGAGATGGGTCTGTAGCTCTTCAAAGAACAAAATCACCTCACTTGTGTTCCATGCCTGCGGTGTTCCGCCCTCGACGATGACGGAATTGAAAAGCTTCTTGAGGACTTTAAGTATCGGCTTACCACCGGCTCTGACGTCCGGGATATCTTCAGTATAGTGTTCAGTAAGCTTGGATCTGGGGTTTTTAGCCATGCTTTCAACAGGTGTCTGCCTCGAATGTAACTGCCCATAGAAACTCTTGATCGCCCTCAGTATTTCAGGCTTCGATGAGATGATGCGTCCGTCGTCAGTTTTCAGCTACGTCATCTAGCTTTTCCCAATAGACAGATCTCTCGCGAACACATTGGAGCCTTTACTCCGCTCAATGACCTTTTTAATATGATTCGTATTTAAAGATCACTCATCAAAGACTTAGATATTTTTCTATTTAGTTGCCGATAACGATGAGCATCCACTGAGCTCTGGAGCCTCATTTCACGTCTCTGATCCATGAGTGAGCGGTTGGAGAGTTTCTTTAGCTTGGGCGGCGGGTCGTAAAGAACTTTGACCCTTCCATACGGCGGACAGTATCCACCACCATATTGTTTAGATCTTCCCCATCTATGCTGTTCTCAAGGGCTTTGAAGCGGTTTTGGAGTTCAAGCTTTCGGGGGTTTAAATATGGGCTGGTAATAGTCGCAGCGTGGATTTTATCAGTCGAGATCGAGATCTTTTCAGGCTTATGTTGATTATTCAATGTGCCACGTACCAATCAGTGATCGCTCCCCATTTTGACGCCGTTGATTACCGTGACATCATTGAATATTTTAACACGTTATTATTAGGTTGCTTTCGCGTTTGTTTGTTTGTTTGTGTGTTTCTCCACAAAGTTTACGAACGATTTTATCTTAACTTCCCGATGAGCTAGAGACTTAAAACTTTGAACATAGACCAGAACTGGAAGGCAATGCAATTTTATGGTGTCATTGAGCTGATCTGATGATGAAGCCGGAAGAAGGCCACAGGAACTCTATGAAGAAACCATACAACCCCATCGTGTTTGGGCTCGTTAGAATTGTCTTGACGAGTACTCTAATGGGAGACGTGGTTTAGGGTCTGATGATGAAGCCGAAAGGCCATGCCATAGGAACTCAATATTGAAACCGTGCAACCCCATCAAATTTGGGATCGTTTGAATCGTCTTGACGAGTTCTTTGTTGGGAAATAGTGTCCAGGGTCTGATGATGGAGCCGGAAGAAGGCCACTGGAACTCGGTAATAAAACCATGCAATCCTATCGAGTTTGGGCTCGTTTGAATCATCTTGACGAGTACTTTAATGGGAAATAGTGTCCGAGGATCTGATGATGGAGCCGTAGGAAGGCCATTGGAACTTTATAATAAAACCATGCAACCCCATCGAGTTTGGGCTCGTTTGAATTGTCTTGACGAGTTATTTGTTGGGAAGTTTCCAGGGTCTGATGATAGAGCCGGAAGAAGGCAACTGGGACTCTGTATTAAATCCATGCAACCTTATCAAGTTTGGGCTCGTTTGAATCGTCTTGACGAGTGCTCCGATAGGAGATGGTATATTTTATTAACACGCTTTTATTAGGTTGCTTTCGCGTTTGTTTGTTTGTTTGATTGTTTGTTTGTTTGTGTTTCTCCACAAAGTTTGCGAACGATTTTATCCTAACTTCCCGATGAGCTAGAGACTTAAAACTTTGAACATAGGCCAGAACTGGAAGGCGATGCAATATTATGGTGTCATTGAGCTGATCTGATGATGAAGACGGAAGAAAGCCACAGGAACTCTATGAAGAAACCATACAACCCCATCGTGTTTGGGCTCGTTAGAATCGTCTTGACGAGTACTCTAATGGGAGACATGGTATAAGGTCTGATTATAAAGCCGAAAGGCACTGCCATAGGAACTCAATATTGAAACCGTGCAACCCCATCAAATTTGGGCTCGTTTCAATCGTCTTGACGAGTTCTTCGTTGGGAAATAGTTTCCAGGGTCTTATGATGGAGCCGGAGGAAGGACACAGGAACTCTTTAATAAAACCACGCCACCCCATCGAGATTGGGCTCGTTTGAATCGTATTGACGAGTACTTTGTTGGGAAATAGTGTCCAGGGTCTGATGATGGAGCCGGAAGGCGGCCACTAGAACTCGGTAATAAAACCATGCAATCCTATCGAGTTTGGGCTCGTTTGAATCGTCTTGACGAGTGCTCCGATAGGAGATGGTATATTTTTAGCCTTAGCTCGTTAAATAAAAAGCAGAAAATAAAAATTTACTAAAAAAAACTTTTTTAAAATCATGCTAAAGACACTATCGATGATAAATTTTACAAAATGCGCCCCACGTTTTTAGGTTAAAAATTTTTGTAGGGTTATAAATATTTAAAGAAAAAATTATTTTAAGCTTTTTAGTCTGTTTTTACAAGTCCGTTTTAATTTTTTAGTCCGACTTTTTTTGCAATAAAAACGTGTTTTTTTTAATCTTAGCTCGTTAACTAAAAAGCAGAAAATAAAAATTTACTTAAAAAAACTTTTTTAAAAACACGTTTTTATTACAAAAAAGTCGGACTAAAAACATTAAAACGGACTAGTAAAAACAGACTAAAAAGTATAAAATAAATTTTTCTATAAATATTTATGACCCTACAGAAATTTTAAACCTAAAAACGTGGGGCGCATGCTAAAGACACTATGGTTGATAAATTTTACAAAATTTTAATGTTTTTAGTCCGAATTTTTTGTAATAAAAACGTGTTTTTAAAAAAGTTTTTTCTTAATTGTCGACATGATAAAATCTATCTCATTCTCTTTCTTCCCTTTTTTCATATTTTATTAAACTATCATTTTATTATATGTAAATATGGGTACGTACACAATCTACCAAATTTATTAAAGTTCGTTCAGTAAGTTCCATTCAATCCATTCATCTATGCTCATTGCAACACAACAGACTTTTTATTAAAAAATAATCGAATAAGGCAAGCACACTAGTGACTCGTATTTACATATTATAACATACGTAAGTACTTGTTGTATGGTCTGTGCATATGGGGTCCGTATATGTATAGACTTTACGAATATTGGAACAAATTAAATGTTGAAACTGGGTACTAGAGACAAGCGATCAGAAAAGAAAGAGATAATAAACCGAAAGCTGGCAACGTCGCACTCCCAAATACCATCCATCCTGTGAGGACGTTCAATAATCGATGCCATAGTTAATTTATGATCAATATATCTAGGATGTCTATAATGCATCACCATGGTTAGGGGTTCAAAAATGTTGCAGCATGACTGCAAGACGAATATCGCGAAATAGAAAATTATCGGAAAATGACGTATCCCACGGAGCTGGAAATCAAAAAACTAAGCAATATTCATTTAGACATGTTAAAAAAAGTAAGGGGAACTGGGGGACGTCGTAATGATGCACCACGTGCATGACGCCAAAAAGCTTGCTGGATGTAAATATATATATATATATATATATATACAGGGTGGCCCAAACGGTGACGCTAAAAATTTTTTTTTTGTTTCCTCACATCTCGTTGTACCCGGAAATACCCTATGTATGTTCAGCGATTTTTTGTAGTTTTCGAGCTATGAATTATTTTTTTAAATTTTGAGAATTTTTGACTTGACAGACTAAAATATTTTTCTTTCGGAAATTATACATCTTTTTTTGAATTATTTTTTTGTTACATAGACCTCATGACTTGAACTTTAACACATAAAATACCCAGCTTCCTGTCATCAAAATAAGTTACAAAAATATTGACCGACAGTGAAAAATTGACGTAAAATCAAATCATAGTTAAATTTTCAACTTTGAATTAAAAATTAAAAAAAAGGTTCCATGACTTCTGAGTAATTTTAAAAACTTCACAAGACCCTAAGCTTTAATTCTAATTTAAAAAAAAATGTGCTTAATAAGGTTTTTTTAGCCGAAATCTGCCTTCAAATGCACAAAGGTGAAATTTTCTAAGATTTTTTATTGGCTATTTTGTCATTCACAAAATGATTCTTACCAAAATAAAGTTTAAAATGGTACTGTTTATTGAATAAAGAATTAAAAACAACCTTTAAAAGTATGTTATTACGAAGCGGTAACATCGATGTCATTTAGTTATAGTTATTTTGGTTATTTTAAGGATAAATCATATTAAATAAAACAATTACTACAAATTCAACAATTAAATTTATTTCACAATAAGTTTTCAAAATGTCTCCCTCCCGCTTCAATGCACAACCTACATCGCCTTAAAAAATTTTGTTTTAAATTTCGGAAAGCATTAGTATTTTCTTTGATTTTTATTTCTGCTTCTCTTAGTTTTTGACGCAGCTCTGCTTCAGTGTTTGTTTCGTTTGCGTAAACCATCTCTTTGTAATAGCCCCACAGAAAAAAATCTATGGGGTTTAAGTCTGGTGAACGCGCAGGCCAAGGAATCGGGCCGCCACGCCCAATCCACCGTCTCGGAAAAGTCTGGTTAAGGTGCTCTCGTACTTCTCTAGCATAGTGGCACGGAGCACCATCGTTTTGAAATATCATTCTTCTTCTTGTTAGTAGATTCACATCCTCTAATAAACCGTTCAAGCTATTTCGTAGAAAATCCAAATATTGCGCTCCGTTCAACCTAGCCGGCAATTCAAATGGTCCTATAAATTCCCCATTGACAATTCCTGACCACAAATTTACACTAAACCTTGTTTGAAAATTGGATGGTCTTGCCTTGTGTGGGTTTTCAATGGCCCAACTGTGATAATTATGAATATTGAAAACTCCGGTTCTTTCAAAGCGTGATTCGTCTGTCCACAAAATTTTGTCGAAGAAATCAGGATCGTCTTGAGTTTTTTGAAGCATTGTTTCACAGAAAGTCACTCGTCTTGGATAATCTGCAGGTTGCAATTGTTGCACGCGTTGGATATGAAAAGCGTGGTATCCCTCTGAAAAAAAAAAACACCGAAATTGTAAATTCAAAGCATAGGTAAGATAGTCTTTTTTCAGTTTCACCAAATAGTAGGCTAGTGATAATCACTGGTATGTACCACGCTTTCTCGCCCACTAGCGAGTGATTATTTTGTTGCCAAATACACATTCAGTCAGAGTTCAATACTTAAAAAGACCACGTGCTACAAAAAGTCGCTCATAAAGCACGTGCGTGCTATTTTTTTTAAGTCACAATAATTACAGCTAAAAAAAATAGCACGTGGGCATAGTGGGCGAGCTAATGGGTGCGTAATTATGAGGTTTAAAGACAAGATGAAATTAACCCACCTGACTTCAGTATCCTCATAACTGAGGTTCGTGGTACACCAGTCCTTCTTGCGATTGCTCTGGTGCTAGTCGATGAATCCCTTTCCACTTGTTCCACGACTTGATCCATAATATCTGGATCCATTCTGGGTATTCCTTCCTGAGATGAACGTCCAGGAATTCGTCCCTCCATAAATGTATGGTGAGTATTTTGAAATACTCTGTAATTCGGGTAATGCTCCCGTTGTTCTCCTCGCCGTTCCAATTGCTCTCGATAAAGCCTTGCTGCCAAACTAGCATTTCCTTGGGCAACACCGTAAAAATAGTGCATCTCTGCGTATTCACGCAAAGAATAGCTCATGTTGCAGCACAAAGGTCCAAATCACAAGGTAGGTAATCAAAGTCCGAAACACAAGCACAGGTAAATCAGTCACAGGAAGAATCAGAGTCCAGTTAGCAAGCGAGAGTAGTTGTATCAGAATTGAAAACAAAACCAGGAGTAGTAGTAACACGAGCGAAAGCTGTGAACAACTGAGGTGAAGGAGGGAGGAATGCGACCGACATGAGATGAATAGAGCAAGATAGCAAGATAGATAGAGCAAGACAGCAAGATAGATAGAGCAAGACGGCCTAGATGAGAAAGAGAGGACGTGCTTATAGACGACGCTGTGTTGGTCCCCCTTCTTTTGTTCGGCGCGCGGGAAGTCTATTGTTTGTGATTCTAGTGTCTGCCAGAACTATTGTTATTTATGATGTCGCTAAAGATAAACCGGTTGGAGGTAAAGACCATTTTCTTTGTACAAAGACCAACTTGTGCTGTTGAAGTGACAACATACTAACTACCACTAAACTAATTTAGAACTCTAAATTTATAAACTATACTAAATGTCAATTATTATGTTATATCAAACCTAATTAACCTTAGATAATAACAATGAGTGCTTTTAAAATAAATTACCTTTGTACATTTGAAGGCAGATTTCGGCTAAAAAAAGCCTATTAAGCACCACTTTTTTTTAATTAGAATTAAAGCTTAGGGTCTTGTTAAGTTTTTAAAATTACTAAAAAGTCATGGAACCTTTTTTTTAATTTTTAATTCAAAGTTGAAATTTTAACTATGACTTGCTTTTACCTCAATTTTTTATTGTCGGTCAATATTTTTGGAACTTATTTTGATGATAGGAAGCTGGGTATTTTATGTGTTAAAGAACAAGTCATGAGGTCTATGTAACAAAAAAAAAATAAAAAAAAGATGTATAATTTCCGGTAAAAAAAATATTTTAGTCTGTCAAGTAAAAAAATCTCAAAATTAAAAAAAAAAATCATAGCTCGAAAACTACAAAAAATCGCTGAACATACATAGGGTATTTCCGGGTACAACTAGATGTGAGGAATCAAAAAAAAAATTTTTAGTGTCACCGTTTGGGCCACCCTGTATATATATATGTTACAGTCAAAACTCATATCCGGTCAAAACCACTTTTGACTGCAAAAATCAGGCAAAAGTGGTTTCGACTAAGGACGTTGGTCAAAACCACTTTTAACTGATTTTTGCAGTCAAAATTGGTTTTAACTAATGACGTTGGTCAAAACCACTTTTAACTGCAAAAATAATGGGTAATATTGATTTTGACCACAATGTTAGTCAAAACTGCTATTGAGGTGGACTGGGAGCCTATTGAATAATTAAACAAGTGAAAGTTTTATAAATGTTGAGATATAAGTAATAGAGAATATGCATAAGTCACCGATTTTGATGAATTTGAGCTTGATCGCTGCGGACACTTATAAAAATATGATGGAACAGGAAAAAAAATAAAAAAATGTATTATTTTAGTTTTATCACACGATGAAATCAGGGGAAAATAACGATATTTTTTTTTTCATTTTCGGATATAATGCACTTTACAGTCGGATAGAATATCGAATAAGAAATAATATTTTGTATGACACATATGTACTTAAACGCAAAATTTAGGGAGATAATTGAAGATTATTGGCTAACTCCATATTAAACACGCCGAAACACACCTGAAACGTGATATGTGACGTCACCGTTTTGTATGGAGCGTTTTCGGCGGGTGCTGCTGCGCGCTAACTTCTAGTAACTATATCACGTGAAAAAAACGCAAGAGAAAAGTTTTAATATTACAGTTCATTTTCTCAGGCATTATACTTTTGATTAAGATTTAAAAAAAAAATATGCATATTCCCTATTGTAAATTAAAACTTCACACATTTCAGTGTATGATCACCGCTCTATTCCACCCAGCTTCACATCAGTGAAACAGTGAAACGCAACCTAAGCCATGTTAACGTAGAAATAGAGAAATAACATTTAAAAAATAATAAAAATAAAAACTACCTGTTAATTATATTTTTTTTCATTTTTAAAAGTAATTTAAAAGTTAGCATGGCATACGTTGCGTTTCCACTGATATGGAGGTGGGCGGAAAAGAGCGGTGATCATACACTGAAATGTGTGAAAAGCCCGCTTCTTTCCACCTAGCTCCACTGCGCAGTTGCTGTTCATTTAGCCCTACCCAGACAAGACAGGTGTAGGTATCTAAAGTAAAAGCCCATGGACACAAATAGCTCTATCCTCCAAAAACTATCAAAATGACATAGTTTCAATATTATATTTAAAATAAAATAAATATTTTGAGATCGAATTTCTGCGTATTTGCAGTTCACAGGTCTCCGTACAATGTCGAATGAATTTTGTATCCATAACTTTTTATGAGTTTTGACCGATAGTCTGCCTTTAAATCAGGTAAAACTTTGTTTTGACTGAGAATGTTGGTCAAAACCACTTTGGACTAAGAACGTTGGTCAAAACCACTTTTGACTGCGAAAATCAGTCAAAACTGTTTTTAACTGAGAGCATCGGTCAAAACCACTTTTGACTGATTTTTTCAGTCAAAAGTGGTTTTGACCGGATATGAGTTTTGACTGTAACATATATATATATATATATATAGGTATTATCGTACGCCACTTATTATGTATTTAATTGGACGGGGAATAAGTTTGGGTTTTATCTACAGATTATCTCGAAAACGTTGGGCTTTATATAATTAACATTTTTTGTTCGTCTATAGTTCCTCTATCAATATACATAGGTATCATGCGCCGCTTATTATTAAATTTTTTTCCCGATCAAAATCAAAAATTGTGGTTACCACTATGCCAAAATATTCAAAGCCTTTTAGTTCCTCTATAACTTTTTGAAATATATTTTTGTTACCATACGTTATCCTATCTGATGAATGAAATAATGTAAGCACGAAAATATTTTTCAATTTAGATACGTACTTTGGGGGTGACTGCCTAAAGAGTTACCAATCTTAAAATCGTCGTAATAAAGTATAAGGGGTAGTAATAATTCGTTTGTGTTGGGCGAGTCTGATATACTTGACCAAACAGAACCTTGAATAAAATTGCAAATATCTTCAAAACTAAACATTAACAGAGAATGTGTATAGTTTAAAGTGTCTCTAAGAATACCCGATATAGAAAAAAATGATTGCAGTACTTTTCTTAGAGGAATAACCTGCATGTCAAAGTCAAAGTCAAATAAGCTTTATTCAAATAAACTTAATTATTAAGTACTTTTGAATCGTCTATATTTTCCTACCACCCGTTCCAGACTTTTTTTAGCTGACAAGAAGAACGGGCGCAAGAAACTTATCAGCTGTAACAGCCATAAGTAACGATATTTACAAACTTGAATATAACGTTACCAGATAATTACAACAGGGTGACAGGATTATTGGCAACAACATAGACTTATTATATTACTTCAACAAAGTACTTATAGTAGCAAGTTATGTGTTACATCATTTCCACGCATTTTGATCTTTAAGATAATCATCTACTTTATAATAACCTTTACCCATGAGCGTTTTTTTAACATGGATTTTAAATTCATGCAAAGGCAGATCAATCACTTGTTGCGGAACTTTATTAATAAAGGCTATGCCTTTCCCCATAAATGAACTTCTAGATTTTGCAAGCCTAAATCTTGGAACGGCAAGTTTATCTTTATTTCTTGTATTAAACTGGTGAATATTGCTGTTCTTAGGAAATGAATCATAGTGTTTCCTTACATAAACTAAATTTTCATATATGTATTGGCCTGCCAAAGTTAAGATGTTTATTTCTTTAAACAATTCTCTCAAGCTATCTCTTCGCCGAAGATTGTATATGGCGCGAACAGCTCTTTTTTGGAGTACGAAAATATTTTCAATACTGGCAGCTGAGCCCCATAATAGCAGTCCATAAGACATTACACTGTGAAAATAACTATAATATACTAACCTTGCCGTTTCAATATCAGTTAAAAGCCTTATTTTCTTAACAGCGAATGCTGCTGAACTAAGTCTACTTGACAAGGCTTCAATATGTGGATCCCATTGCAGTCGAGAATCTAGTGTAATACCTAGAAATTTTGTACTCTCAATAAACTCGACTTCATCGTTATTCAAATTAATATTTAATTTTGTCTGCTCAACATTAGGTAATGAAAATTTTACACATTTAGTTTTTTTGGGGTTAAGTGCTAAATTATTGCTATTAAACCAGTATGAAACTTTAGAGAGGGCGCTATTTACTTCGTCCGAACAGTTGTTACCTCTGTTTACTTTGAAAACTAAAGAAGTATCATCCGCAAATAGTACTGTCTCACATAAATTATTCGCGTAATTGGGAAGGTCATTTATATAAATTAGAAACAGCAATGGGCCCAATATTGATCCCTGTGGCACACCCATATTGGTGGGGGCTCCAGTAGATTGAGTTCTATTAATCACTACTTTCTGAGTCCTATTGTACAAATACGATTTCATAAGGCTAACTGATTTGTCAGAGACACCATAATGTTCTAGCTTCTTTAATAGTGTTTGGTGATCAACGCAATCGAATGCCTTAGAAAGGTCACAGAAAATGCCAATTACATCTTGCTTTTCTTCCCAAGCGACAAAAATATGTTTGAGAAGTGCAATTCCAGCATCAGTAGTATTTTTACCTTTGGAAAATCCAAACTGATTTTTATGAAGAATGTTATTGGATGTGAAATAATCTAGTAATTGGGAATATATAATTTTTTCAAATATTTTACTAAGTGCTGGTAGTATAGATATTGGCCTAAAGTTAGCTGGGTCACTTTTATCCCCAGATTTAAAAAGAGGAATCAATTTACTATTTTTCATTAAGTTAGGAAAGACCCCTTCATCAATACATTTGTTAAAAATAAAAGCCAAGTAAGGGGCTAGTATATCAATTATTGATTTAATAATGCTTGTTGACATGCCCCAAAGATCTTCTGTTTTTTTGACATTAATTGTTTTTAAAGCTTTAATAATATCTTCACTATTTATATATTTAAAGAAAAAGGTTTCCTTGCGCTTATCAACACTAGACTCTAGGAGGGAGACTGCGATGTTGGGACAAGCACTAAGAGTACTGGTTGTTTCTATTGGTATTCGAGCAAAGAAATCTTCAAAGACTTTAGCGACCTTATCGTCAGATTCAACAGTTTGATCACCAATTTTTAAACAGAAGGAATTTATATTGGATTTTGATTTGCCCGTTTCTTTGTTAATAATGTTCCAAGTAGCCTTAATTTTATTATCTGATGATTTAATTTTATTTGAAAAGTACTTGGACTTTGCTAGAATACAAACTTCTCTGAATGTTCGTGAATACTTCTTGACAAATTCAATGAAGTTAGGATCACAGGAAGTAGCTTTCTCTGCATAAAGTTCGTATAATTTCCTTCTGCTTTTATATATACCGGGTGTGGCCCAGTCACTAAATTTCGTACTATCATTACATTTGATGACTTTTTGTTTAAAAGTTTCACTAAATTCAGTTTGGACTACGCTAAATAAATGGTTATATAAGTTATTGGCTTCAAAATTTGGTTCTGGTAAAGTTTCAATTTTACTTGTGACATTGTTTCTGAATTTTTCAATACAGTGTTTTTTTATTGGCCTACACATTATTTTCCTTTTAGACGGAACATGATGGTGCTCAATAGAGGCTAATTGTCCACTATGGTCGGACTTAATACAATTCAAAATTGATTTTTCAAGTACATTGCAGTTACAGAAAATATTATCTAAGCAAGTTGCCGATGTGGGTGTGATTCGCGTTGGTTCATTAAAAGTATGTAGCAAATTAAATGATTTAAATAGGTTTATGAACCTACTCGACAACTTAGCTAATTTAGGATCTAAGATGTCGACGTTAAAATCTCCACAAATCACGACTTTTTTATTTTTCCTACAAGTTATTTTTAAGACTTCCTCCATAGTGGACTCAAAGTCAGAGTAATTCGCTCTGGGGGGTTTATATACACATACTATAATTATTTGATCAAGTTCCACACAAGACAACTCAATGGTTCGTTCAATTGAGAGGGATACTACATCTTTGCGCTCTTTACATTGCAAACTATTGTGTAGAATAATAAGTGAACCCCCTCTTATAGCAGATTTCCTATTAAGTGAGCTAACAACTTTATAATTATCCAAACTCAAAATTAATTCGTGCTTTTTCAACCAATGCTCAGTAACACATAACACATCAATATCTTCAGAGTTTAAGAATAAGCTTATTTCTAAATCTTTGCCAGAAAAGCCTTGCATATTTTGGTGAACAATTCTTAAACAGTTTGGCTTTCCTACTGTCGGCTTAGCGCTAGAGGACGCCTCTATTGTCTCAAATGGTAATTTAAATTATTACTAAAATTATTAACAGAATTATTTGGAACGGATTCCAAAGTTGAATTGCACATGTCAGAAGTTAACTGCTCAATAGAAGCAGATGTTTTCCTAGCCAGATTATTGGCTAGTTGTTTAAAATAAAAAGATAGCGATAATGCTATTTGTCTCGTAAAAGAAGAAGGCAGATAATATCTATCTTTTGTCAAATAAAAATTGTAAAATAATTTATTAATGTCAATTAAGTGCAGCTGTTGGCTATTATAAAAAGCCACTGTATTTAAAGATAGATTTAAGTTAAATCTTACATTATTTTCCACCTGTGACAGACTTTTACTGTAGGGGAATGTAAACAATATTACTTTACTGACATTCAGAGAACAAAGGGAATTACAATATGTCATCAATTGGTTTTTGGTGACATTAGCCCTATTTCCAATTAAAATTATCAATTTTGTGTTATCGCTGAATGTTTTTTTTACAATTATATTCATAATGTCATCTAAAGTTGACCCAGGCATACAATGATTAATGACATTTTCCCCTAATTGATTTTGTAACAAATGGCCTAAGTTCTTTCCAATTTCATCACAATACATAATGTATTGTGATGAAATTGGTTTACTACAATCATCTTTTATACATGAACTAATTTTGCTAGCACTTAGTATACTATTGGAAATATTAGAAACTTCAGGCTCACACACCGAGTAAGTAATTGCACACTCTGGGGCAGACTGGGTCGATGCTTCTTTTGTTATTAAATCAACATTTCGGTTTAAGCAGCTACACTTCTGTTTGTTGCCGAGGGACTCAAACCGGTCTGTATTGAAATTACACATATCAATCATATCATTTGCAGCTAACTTTTGGTAAACTAACTGCTTGCGAGAAAACTCACTCAAGTTGTTATACATTTCCCTAAGTGACAGTTCTAAATTGTCAATTTTGTCACCTAATCGATTATTAATCATTTCACATTCTTTATTTTTATTACATGTAACCCTATTTATTACATTTAATTGCTCTAACAATGACTTGCGTTCTTTTCTCAGCTTTGAATATTTACTATAATAGTTTTGCCTATTTATCAACTTTTGAGTTTTTCTAATGTATCTATTTAACTTAATATATTTTTTAATTTTTTTCCCGCCATTCAGTTGACAGTTATTTCTACTAATAATTGATTTATCATCAAAGTTGGTAGAAACCCAAATTGACTTATCATATATTGCAGAGTCACACTGCTGTAACTCACTGAACAGACTTTGAGAATGCTTTTCTTCTGTAATATTTTTATTTTCCTGTTCTAACTCTAAGATATTCTTTTGTGCAAGAGACAAACTGATTTCAAGATCCGTGATGCGACTCAAGGCCTGTTCATGTGTGTTACTGCATTCTCTAAACGATTGAATAAAGTCTTGCATATGGTTGCACTTATCAACAATTTCAGAGTACTTTATATGGAGCTCAGCAAGCTCATTCTTGAGTTCGGTGTTCCGAGTTATGGTCTTGAGGATCTCGCATTCACTATCCTCTCTTTCTTGCAGAAGAGTATTGTTGAACTCTTTAGCAGCTTTTAAATCCTCCAAGGTGTGCTTGAGTTTGAGCTCCATATCCTTCGCAGTTGCCTTACGGGTCAACATCTTGAATTGAAATTCAAAGCCACTTCCACTGCAAATATACAATAAGAAGTTAGTATAATGTAAATAAAGCAAACTTTACAGTGTTGTTTATAATAAAGAGTTATAAAAGTTATAAGTTATTTAAAAAAAAAAAGTGGGTAGTGCAATCAAGTGACTGATAGCATGAAATATACTTTGTAAAGTAGGTACAGTTAACCAGATATAACAGTATTTGTGTTAGTTAGCTAAGTACTTAATTTTTATTGATTACAAAGTGAATAGGTAATAGGTATCACCATCAGTTTATCTTTGAATGAATAATGTAAGGAATGATTGACTTTCACTAGTATTTTTGTCACAACAAGTTATGTAACTATTGTATCTACAAAGCAGACTCAGATGAAAAAAATAATTATATTAAAAACAATAAAAATATTCATCCACTCACACTCTGACCGATGAACTTAATTAATTTTAATAAAATAAAACAGAAAATTAAAAACACAGATTATTATTAGTACCTAGCAAATTGGTTGCACAATTGTTTGAATGTAAGTAAATGTAATTCTGTATAGTGTGATGCTTGTTAAGAGTTGAAAGATTGATGAATGTCTGTGGCAATAATGGTCACCGTCTACTTTACTTCCACAAATAAGTCAAGTGAAGAGAGGTTAACAATGCCAAATCGTTATGAAATATGACGCTATTCACTAATGTGAATCTTGTAAAGAAGTAATGCTAATGTTCAGTAAAAATTGAGAACCAAATTGCCATACATACACACAAGCACAAACATTATTCTCATAAATCAGTCAGAATGGTTGTCTTTTAATCTTAGTATATAAAGAAAATACTCCCCCGGTTTAGATGACGGTATTCCACTGATTAGACTTGGAGTTTTCTCCGTTTTCTCCTCGAAGAGATCACGCCTTTTTTTGAAAATTCTTCAAAGTTTCTTCGTCAGTTTGAACGCTGGACGTTACAGATTTGACTGCGTAGTATTACAACAAATCCTGGTTGGAATGCCTTGATAACACTTGTCTTTATTTATTATTGTTCAAAATACACTTTTAACACAAAACACTTTAGAAAAACTACAAATTTATAAATTGTAGTATTATTATTGTGTCCACAGTATTATTATTGTGTAATTAATAATGAGTGGAAAAGAAGGGGTAAAACTTTGAATTAACAATCATGCCTATGTACAGTCAGCAGCACATCAGGTTATACAATGTATATATCATATATATATCATGTGACAATCAACTGGCGTATAAGAAAGACCCAAACGCGTACGTTTTTGTTCCATGTATAAACAGTCAGAGGGTAATGAAACCAATTTGTTGAGTTTTGACTATATATTCACATCAACTGGTATAGTTTTTACACAGACTGGCAGAGTTTTTGCTTACTTAGTGTACAGTACGAGAATGCCCCGAAAAATGACAAACACCCGCTTAAATAGGCTTACCCCTACCTTAAAGTTAAGGTGGGGTAAGGACCGGCCAATACTAGATTGTCTAAGGTAGTCAATACAACAACTACAATCATTCGAGTCAATTGACAAATTGTTATTGAAAATCTATGAACACGGACTAATGCATTCTTAAACAAAAGGTTTTATAATTTATATCGATTAATATTTTACACATGCGTTGCCCAATCTAGAGAGAGTCTATGACAATCTGCACATTTGAACGTGGGATCAATGGGTACCATATAAAGAAGATACAAACAAGGCAACTTGATGATCCAAGTTTGTTGGAGGCATAGTAAATTGGTCATGGGAATTATCTGGTGATGGCAGTGAACTGTAATTTTGTTGCTGCAATGAGGAAGTAGATGCTATCATTGTTTCACTAGAATCAGTATTATGGTCACTTTCACAATGTAACTTATTTAAATGTTTTCGCAAAGATCCAAGGCAACTGAAATGTCTAAAACAGCCCTCTTCTCCACAACCAAAGTTTGTTAAGTCTTTTGATGCAAAGCAGAGTGAACGAAGGTGATTAATTAATAGACTAACAGAAGTGAATTTAAGTTTACATTGAATACATGTATAAATATTGACCAGTAACTAAACAAATTAAACAAATAACTTATTCCTAAGTCAACTAAAAGGCTATTAACAGTTGTCAATTCTTTGTCATGTTCAGTTTGCACTCTGTAAAATCCATTTTGTATGATCATCCAGATAACAAACGATTCTTCCTGGTATTTAACACCAGTAGCGTGGATTACTTTAAAACAAACATAAACAGCTGTCAATAGTTATCGAATTTATAGTAAGTGTTCCCCGCTACAACATAACACTCTGAAATATCAGATATAGAAGTGCCAACAAACACTATGAAAAGTTGCAGTGATTTTCCAAACCTGTGAAGCTATGAAATTCGTCTTGTAATTGTAGTTTCTAAGTCAGCACTGGCGCCAATTTGAGTTATAAATCCATCCCTGACTTAGTTTTCGATGGTTTCCACGTACTTTTTTTTCTATCTTTTAAGGGAACGCTGGAAGTCAAGAACGGCAATAACATCAAACAGATGTTACTGCAGACATCACTGGAGGCAGTTTCTGAAATGAAAAAGATACATTTAATTTTTTGACGTTAAGCAAAATACAAAAATATACAGCTAGGAAAACAATTAATCTATAGATTGTAATTTTTAAATACCTACTTATAAACGACAATTAAGTTCATGCTTCCTCCGGTCTAAAGTCTAGGTCATGATCTGTTGAACAGGGTGGCGCAGACGATGCGATATTAAATGAAACCACGTAATGCATTCATAAATAGACCAACTTCAAAATCGCAAAAAAACAGCCTTTTATAATGATACAGTAGATTTTTTTGGGGTTTGGCAGTTGGTGCCATAGTAAAAGTTGTTCGTATTTACTAGTACCACGTTTATGTTGCATTGCAGCGTCTGCGCCACCCTGTAAGTTTGAGTATGGGTACTTATAAAAGTATATCATTTTGTTAATTTATTGCATCTATCTAAGCAGAAAACGTACTGATAATATTATTATTTGGAAATCGAATACAAACAAAACAGATGGCATAGCGATACTAACCGGTCACTGCATACAAATAACTCTCTATGGTTTGTTTCAATAGGCATGATGACTATTTTTTTATTTTATGTTACATACATTAAATTCTCAAAAAATAAAAAGATTGGTAAACGAATTATTTCGCTAGCATGAAAACTGCCCGAGATATCACAGTTTGAAATGCACAAAATTGGACTCACCCGAAAACGCTCCATACTAACGGCTACTCAGTTATGACGTCACGCTTGAGTAGTTTGTACGCAACGCGTAGGAAATTTGTTTGGCAGCTATATTAAATATTGTGTTTATCAAAATGGTTTCTTAGAGAAATTTGCTATAAATTTTACGGACTAATTAAATGTATTATTTATTTTAACAAATTTTATACTTTTTAAATGGACTTGTCCGCCCAACTTTGAAGAGTCATAAAACAAATAATACGCAATTTGGCTGAAAACCAGCGCTTCTGCGGCATTCTACGCAATGCCGCAGAAGCACAGCTGAGACAGCTACCCTTTGGTCTCACCCGTAATCTTTAAGTACCTTATTATAATTTAGTAATCTCTTTTCTGTTTTTTTTCTAATTTTATATACAGGGTGGCCCAAACGGTGACGCTAAAAATTTTTTTTTTGTTTCCTCACATCTCGTTGTACCCGAAAATACCCTATGTATGTTCAGTGATTTTTTGTAGTTTTCGAGCTATGAATTATTTTTTAAAATTTTGAGAATTTTTGACTTGACAGACTAAAATATTTTTTTTTCGGAAATTATACATCTTTTTTTGAATTATTTTTTTGTTACATAGACCTCATGACTTGAACTTTAACACATAAAATACCCAGCTTCCTGTCATCAAAATAAGTTACAAAAATATTGACCGACAGTGAAAAATTGACGTAAAATCAAATCATAGTTAAATTTTCAACTTTGAATTAAAAATTAAAAAAATAGGTTCCATGACTTCTGAGTAATTTTAAAAACTTCACAAGACCCTAAGCTTTAATTCTAATTAAAAAAAAAATGTGCTTAATTAGCTTTTTTTAGCCGAAATCTGCCTTCAAATGCACAAAGGTGAAATTTTCTAAGATTTTTTATTGGCTATTTTGTCATTCACAAAATGATTCTTACCAAAATAAAGTTTAAAATGGTACTGTTTATTGAATAAAGAATTAAAAACAACCTTTAAAAGTATGTTATTACGAAGCGGTAACATCGATGTCATTTAGTTATAGTTATTTTGGTTATTTTAAGGATAAATCATATTAAATAAAACAATTACTACAAATTCAACAATTAAATTTATTTCCGAATAAGTTTTCAAAATGTCTCCCTCCCGCTTCAATGCACAACCTACATCGCCTTAAAAAAAATTGTTTTAAATTTCGGAAAGCATTAGTATTTTCTTTGATTTTTATTTCTGCTTCTCTTAGTTTTTGACGCAGCTCTGCTTCAGTGTTTGTTTCGTTTGCGTAAACCATCTCTTTGTAATAGCCCCACAGAAAAAAATCTATGGGGTTTAAGTCTGGTGAACGCGCAGGCCAAGGAATCGGGCCGCCACGCCCAATCCACCGTCTCGGAAAAGTCTGGTTAAGGTGCTCTCGTACTTCTCTAGCATAGTGGCACGGAGCACCATCGTTTTGAAATATCATTCTTCTTCTTGTTAGTAGATTCACATCCTCTAATAAACCGTTCAAGCTATTTCGTAGAAAATCCAAATATTGCGCTCCGTTCAACCTAGCCGGCAATTCAAATGGTCCTATAAATTCCCCATTGACAATTCCTGACCACAAATTTACACTAAACCTTGTTTGAAAATTGGATGGTCTTGCCTTGTGTGGGTTTTCAATGGCCCAACTGTGATAATTATGAATATTGAAAACTCCGGTTCTTTCAAAGCGTGATTCGTCTGTCCACAAAATTTTGTCGAAGAAATCAGGATCGTCTTGAGTTTTTTGAAGCATTGTTTCACAGAAAGTCACTCGTCTTGGATAATCTGCAGGTTGCAATTGTTGCACGCGTTGGATATGAAAAGCGTGGTATCCCTCTGAAAAAAAAAACACCGAAATTGTAAATTCAAAGCATAGGTAAGATAGTCTTTTTTCAGTTTCACCAAATAGTAGGCTAGTGATAATCACTGGTATGTACCACGCTTTCTCGCCCACTAGCGAGTGATTATTTTGTTGCCAAATACACATTCAGTCAGAGTTCAATACTTAAAAAGACCACGTGCTACAAAAAGTCGCTCATAAAGCACGTGCGTGCTATTTTTTTTAAGTCACAATAATTACAGCTAAAAAAAATAGCACGTGGGCATAGTGGGCGAGCTAATGGGTGCGTAATTATGAGGTTTAAAGACAAGATGAAATTAACCCACCTGACTTCAGTATCCTCATAACTGAGGTTCGTGGTACACCAGTCCTTCTTGCGATTGCTCTGGTGCTAGTCGATGAATCCCTTTCCACTTGTTCCACGACTTGATCCATAATATCTGGATCCATTCTGGGTATTCCTTCCTGAGATGAACGTCCAGGAATTCGTCCCTCCATAAATGTATTGTGAGTATTTTGAAATACTCTGTAATTCGGGTAATGCTCCCGTTGTTCTCCTCGCCGTTCCAATTGCTCTCGATAAAGCCTTGCTGCCAAACTAGCATTTCCTTGGGCAACACCGTAAAAATAGTGCATCTCTGCGTATTCACGCAAAGAATAGCTCATGTTGCAGCACAAAGGTCCAAATCACAAGGTAGGTAATCAAAGTCCGAAACACAAGCACAGGTAAATCAGTCACAGGAAGAATCAGAGTCCAGTTAGCAAGCGAGAGTAGTTGTATCAGAATTGAAAACAAAACCAGGAGTAGTAGTAACACGAGCGAAAGCTGTGAACAACTGAGGTGAAGGAGGGAGGAATGCGACCGACATGAGATGAATAGAGCAAGATAGCAAGATAGATAGAGCAAGACAGCAAGATAGATAGAGCAAGACGGCCTAGATGAGAAAGAGAGGACGTGCTTATAGACGACGCTGTGTTGGTCCCCCTTCTTTTGTTCGGCGCGCGGGAAGTCTATTGTTTGTGATTCTAGTGTCTGCCAGAACTATTGTTATTTATGATGTCGCTAAAGATAAACCGGTTGGAGGTAAAGACCATTTTCTTTGTACAAAGACCAACTTGTGCTGTTGAAGTGACAACATACTAACTACCACTAAACTAATTTAGAACTCTAAATTTATAAACTATACTAAATGTCAATTATTATGTTATATCAAACCTAATTAACCTTAGATAATAACAATGAGTGCTTTTAAAATAAATTACCTTTGTACATTTGAAGGCAGATTTCGGCTAAAAAAAGCCTATTAAGCACCACTTTTTTTTAATTAGAATTAAAGCTTAGGGTCTTGTTAAGTTTTTAAAATTACTAAAAAGTCATGGAACCTTTTTTTTTAATTTTTAATTCAAAGTTGAAATTTTAACTATGACTTGCTTTTACCTCAATTTTTTACTGTCGGTCAATATTTTTGGAACTTATTTTGATGACAGGAAGCTGGGTATTTTATGTGTTAAAGAACAAGTCATGAGGTCTATGTAACAAAAAAAAAATTCAAAAAAAGATGTATAATTTCCGGTAAAAAAAAAATTTTAGTCTGTCAAGTAAAAAAATCTCAAAATTAAAAAAAAAAATCATAGCTCGAAAACTACAAAAAATCGCTGAACATACATAGGGTATTTCCGGGTACAACTAGATGTGAGGAATCAAAAAAAAAATTTTTAGTGTCACCGTTTGGGCCACCCTGTATATGTTCATGTCTTCTTTGAGGCTAATAAAAAATATTTCTAAAAAATATATTTCTTTCAATTTACAAAACCAAGAGGTATACAAGCTACTCTAAAAGTTTAATATGTTTACGATTTTTATTAGTATTTCGTTATTTTATTCATTAGTCATCATCCCTATTCTTTGTCTCTAATATTTGCTACCTTTTTTCGTGCAAGCTCGATTACTTTCATCTGCAGTGTTACTATATTGATGAACAGAGCATTCGATTTGTCTTGATATAATTCTTCAAAGTCTCGTATTAGTAAATTATAACCTGCAGGTTGTTTCAATACAGGATATTCGTTGAAATATTCTTGCAGAGTATAATTTTTAGTCAATCTATAATTGGCGGTAGCAGTCCAATATTCTTCTACGAGATGCCAGGGCTCCAAAGAATTTCGAAAAAACGTGAGTTTTTCTTCAACTTCCTCTAAATCTGCAAATAATAAAAATAAAACATTATGCGAAATGTTTAAAGTAAACAGTTTATTTAACACATTAGGACAACCTGTAAATTTATCTTGCTAATTTAGTAGACTATACAACTTTAATAACGCCTTGTATACATTTAATATACCTACAGACAAAATGGATTACCTGTGTTTACTTCTAAATGTGCTAGGGCCGTTTGTGTTTTTGTGGCAGTTTGCGATGAAGTTGATGAAGATCGGGAGCGAGATGAACCCGCAATTATTCCTTTTTCTCTCAATGGGGAATGTCCGAAAAAAATCAAATTGGCTGAATATTTTTCTATAGGTAGGAATAAGGTCAGTTCCGGTCAGGTCAGGTCCGCGCAATCCCCACCTGTACCTTGATTACGTAAAGCTGTTGCTAACAATTCTCGATTGAAATCGATTGAAAGCGCGGTTGCATTGCAGCTTTAGTTAAGATAGTTGTCACATTGGTTCTTACTAAAGCAGCGATGTAACTGCGATTTCTGTCAAAGTTGATTGCAACAAAGTTACGTAATTACCCCCCTGATTTCAAGATATATGCCTCGTACTGTACCTTGGTGACGTACACTGAGAAAAATTTCCTCTGCCGCACTACGTAAAATAAGGATAAAAATCGACCACAATGACGTGTGTAACCCGCTACATTACGCGTAAGTAGTCAGTCATACGTAGTCGGCATACTGACGATCATCATGGAGCGGGTTACGTAATTTACGAGTGGTCGATTTTTGTACGTACGTACGTAGCCCGACATCCGGCTACGTACATACGTAGTGCGCAAGTCGCACTGAATACTCCTGAAACTACGACTGCGGCTTACGTACGTTACTGTAGCGGGCACAGTAAATAATGGTGAGCTATACGTGTGCACCGCGGCGGCATACGTACAATACTGTGGCAGACACAGTAAAGCACGGTGAGCCGTACGTGTGTACCACGGCGGCATACGTTCGATACTGTAGCGGGCACAGTAAATAATGGTGAGCCATACGTGTGCACCGCGGCGGCATACGTACGATACTGTAGCGGGCTCAGTAAAGCACGATGAGCCGTACGTGTGTACCACGGCGACATACGTACGATACTGTAGCGGGCACAGTAAATAATGGTGAGCCATACGTGTGCACCGCGGCGGCATACGTACGATACTGTGGCAGACACAGTAAAGCACGGTGAGCCGTACGTGTGTACCGCGACGGCATATGAGCGATACTGTAGCGGGCACAGTAAATAATGGTGAGCCATACGTGTGCACCGCGGCGGCATACGTACGATACTGTGGCAGACACAGTAAAGCACGGTGAGCCGTACGTGTGTACCGCGACGGCACACGTATGATACTGTAGCGGGAACAGTAAATAATGGTGAGTCATACGTGTGCACCGCGGTGGCATACGTACGATACTGTGGCAGACACAGTAAAGCACGGTGAGCCGTACGTGTGTACCGCGACGGCATATGTACGATACTGTAGCCGGCACAGTAAATAATGGCGAGCCATACGTGTACACCGCGGTGGCATACGTACGATACTGTGGCAGACACAGTAAAGCACGGTGAGCCGTACGTGTGTACCGCGACGGCATACGTATGATACTGTAGCGGGCACAGTAAATAATGGTGAGCCATACGTGTGCACCGCGGTGGCATACGTACGATACTGTGGCAGACACAGTAAAGCACGGTGAGCCGTACGTGTGTACCGCGACGGCATATGTACGATACTGTAGCCGGCACAGTAAATAATGGTGAGCCATACGTGTGCACCGCGGCGGCATACGTACGATACTGTGGCAGACACAGTAAAGCCCGGTGAGCCGTACGTGTGTACCGCGACGGCATACGTATGATACTGTAGCGGGCATAGTAAATAAGGGTGAGCCATACGTGTGCACCGCGGCGGCATACGTACGATACTGTGGCAGACACAGTAAAGCACGGTGAGCCGTACGTGTGTACCACGGCGACAACCGTACGATACTGTAGCGGGCACAGTAAATAATGGTGAGCCATACGTGTGCACCGCGGTGGCATACGTATGATACTGTGGCGGGCACAGTAAATCATGGTGCACCATACGTGTGCACCATGGTGGCATACGTATGATACTGTAGCGGGCACAGTCAAGCATGGTGAGCCATACGTTTGCACCACGGCGGCATACTTACGATACTATGGCGGACACAGTCAATCATGGTGCGCCATACGTGTGCACCATGGCGGCATAGGTAGGATACTGTGGCAGGCACAGTAAAGCATGATGTGCCCGACGTATTAACTGTCGTAGTAGAGGTAAGGTACCGTTGCCGGTACAGTAAGGCATGATGAACCGTGCGTATATACTATGGCAGCATACGTACGATACTGGTGCGGGAACAGTAAAGCACGGTGAACCATACTTATGTAACACGCCAGCGTACGTACGATACTGCTGCGGGTGTAGTAAGACATGGTGCACCATACGTGTTTCGTATGGCACACCATGCCTTACGATACTCGCACCTGTATTTTCCTTATGCTGGCATGGTACATACAAAGGTGTTCAGATAATTAGTATGAATATTAACCAAAGTCAATGAAATTTTGTAGACACGATCGAGAAACTAATATCTAGGTCTATAGTTTATTACATTTTCGTAAAAATGTATAGTTTAAATATTGCAGGGAGTTTTTAATGAAAATATGAAAACCCCCTGTAATATTTAAACTATACATTTTTACGAAACTGTATTAAACCACAGACCTAGGTATTACTTTCTAGACCATGTCTACAAAATTTAATTGACTTTGATTGGTTAATATTCAAAATTATTATCTGAACACCTATGTATGTACGGCCAGCGTCATAAATATATATATACGTTAACAAGAGCTCAAAAATATCTACACACCTCTATGTCACTGATAATAAGGTTGGTGTTTACATATTTTGACTCAATGGCTGTATATATGTATATAAATGACACTGACTGTACCATGCCAACATAAGGAAAATACAGGTGCAATTATCGTAAGGCATAGTGTGCAATACGTAACACGTAGTGCAATAGTGCATCATGCCTTATACCCGCAGCAGTATCGCATGTACTCGGGCGTGAGTCTAATTAGACACACTTGATTTTTAAGTTTCCGTTTTTCCTTTTTTTGAGGCACGGAACCCTAAAAATCAAGTATGTCTAATAGCCGTCCATCTATGTACATACGTATGGTGAATGGTATGGTGCCTTATTGTCCCACACTAGTATCATACCTTCTATTTGTCTTCTCAGCATATATATTTGTCCACTGCTGGAGATATGCTTCTCCCATGGTTTTTCTATGTCGTCCTTGTTGCGGCGTATCTGGTTGAGGTAAGCCCTGACATCTTAGGAATGGCGGTCTGCCCACGCTTCGACTTCCCGTTCATACCTCTACTATAACAGTTAATAAGTTTTGTACAACATTATGCTTCTTTGTAGTATAACCTGCACTGATTACATAGATATCTACTTATAAATATTGGTGCGGGTACGATAAAGAATGATGTATCATTTTAAAGCTGACCAGATGTTTTAAAAACCCGCATGCGGCATTTTTCACATTTAATTTCTTTTACTGGCAATAGTTACGTATAAATAAATCACAAAGGTCGCGTCCTTATTGCAGGGTTTTTTTAAACTCTGGTCAAGCTTTATCTACTTTTGTTGAACTTGTACGATATTAGTGCGGCTATTATTATTATTATTATTATTATGCAAAATAATTTTATAGCAAACTTAACAGCTGCACCGATATAGCACCAAAGTCCAGACCTGTAAGTGAAAAGCATATAATAATTGGTAATTTAGATAAAATCATACTTCACGATACATATACATTTAGTGTACACAGCCATGATACAACATTTTTTATTTTTTAACTTTTACAAGGTTATTAACAGAAGAAATTCCGTTCTCAAACCCTGTACAAGTTTTATAGCTTAACATGTTTAAAAGGAAATAGACATAAAAGATTCATATTATTTATTTTCAATCGCAAAAATTGAGACATACTTAGTTACAAAAAAACCACAACAAGCTTAATTAATCATACTATTCTAGAATTACATGGTCGTCAAATTGGCGTACCCGTGAAACATTATGCTTTCTTTGAATGATCTTGTTGGATACGTCGGATTCAAAAGCAGCTTGCGATATATAGCCGTCGCATTCCGTGAAAGTGAAATGTTGATGACATAAGCCAGCAACTTCAAAGCAATATTGCAGGATGTCTCGGTTTATCTTCTGTATTCAAAGAAAAAAAGTTTCGGTTAATTTTTTAAAACTTATTTTTATGAAGGTTTAATAATAAGAACTAATATTTGAGAAAATATTCTTACCGTCAATCAGTGCAATTATATTTGCTATTTTTGTTCTCGTGTCTCTATTTTTTCGCAATTTTGATGAAGCATAAGAGGAACATAATTTGTTTTCCATTCCTAGATACAAACGACTGAAATCGCTCATTAGCTGAAAAAAGAATAAGTAACTTTTGTCATTTATATGTCATTGCGTACGTTTTTATAGAAAAACCACAAAGATTATGTAAAAAATAAAGCTGCGGACTGCGGTATATGCTTACCAAGGTATTGCCTTGTGATTGTTTCAAGGCTGGGAAATCCTTGAAGTAATCCACTATATCACTTTTTCCACACTGGATGCGGTTTAGGCAGTTTCCGCCTACTTTTCTTCAACAGATTTCCATGGTTTCCAGATTTCCATGATTTTTCATTTATCAGCCAGAGTAATGTTTCTTCATAGACAATCCCTGTAATACACACGTAAACCACATATAAATGTTTATGGTGGGATGAGTTAACAAGAGGAAGCGCATCAAGGGGAGAATGAGATGACAGCAGTCGAGCTGTCAAACGTCAAAGTGACGCACAACGAACTAACATTATGAATTTTACATGGCAATCGAAGTTCAGACACTTGTCTTATAAGAAATAAACAAACTTTTGGATATATAGCAGTCGCATACCTCTGCTCTAGGTAGCTTCCACGCTGGCTTTCCTTTTATATTCGGTGCAGGTGGAATGTTGATGACATAGGCCAGCAATATCAAAGCAACCTTGCTAGATGTGTCTCTGGTTCATCTTCTGTATCCAAGAAAAAAGTTTCGGTTAATTTTTTAGACTTAATTTTATGATGGTTTTATAGTAAGAACGAATATTTGAGAAAAACTTCTTACCGTCAATCAGTGCAATTATATTTGCTATTTTTGTTCTCGTGTCTTCGTCTCTAATTTTTCGTAATTTTAATGAAGCATATTTTATAATTTCTTCATATTTGATGGTGATAGGGCAAAATAATTTGTTTTCCTTTCCCGGATACAGACGACTGAAATCATTCATTAGCTGAAAAAAAGAATAAATACAATAAATGTACGCTTAGTTATTTCCACTGGAGAGAAAGGTCCGGATCGCAACCACAGAGCTTATTGGGTTGTTAAGCGAGCACTAAAATAGCTTGTCTCTTTTAGTGCGTGCACAATAGCTAGTTCTGCAATGTTGGCAGCGTGCGAGTGTTACTTTTGGTATTACAAGAGTGTAGAGTCTGTGCGAAAAGAGAAGAATCGTGGCAGAAACGGAAACTAACATTATGAATTTTACATGGCAATCAAAATTCAGATATTTGTCTTAAAAGAAATAAACAAACTTTTGTCATTTCTATGTCATTGCGTACGTTTTTATAGAAAGACCACAAAGACTAAGTAAAAAAATAAAGCTGCAGTATATATGCTTACCAAGGTATAGCCTTGTGATTGTTTTAAGGCTGGTAAATCTTTGAAGTAATCCGCTATATCACCTTTTCCACATTGGATGCGGTTTAGGCGGTGATCTGCAGTGTCAATTTTCCTCAACAGATTTCCATGGATCGACATTGTTTTTTAGCCACAGTAATGTTTCTTGATTTTTCATAGTCAATACCTGTAATTTATATGTGTATGGTGGGATATGTTAACAAAAGGAAGGGCATCAAGGGCAAAGTGAGATGACATCAGTCGAGCTGTCAAACATCAAAGTGACGCACAATGAACTGTAAATGTATTTTTTAACTAATAATAATATTTATTACAGTCTGTTTTTCTAACCTGGGGCGTGTTTCATAAAAGTTACAGATTTTATTAGCTAATTTTATTAGACTCATAAAATAATTTTATTAGTTGTCATTTTTCAGTTTCATAAACTTTTTGATAACACTAATGCTACTGCTCCACCTGCGTTATCGTTCACGTTAGTGATAATTTTATTTTATTTTATATTCAAGGAAAACAAACAGCATATAAAAGTAGGAACACTAAAAACAAGACTTTTGTATGAACATGCCTTAGACAGTTTTTATAATGTCCAACTACGCTTTAATTAAAGCGATAAAAATGCGTATTGGCTACATTAGGTTTTAACGCCGCTAATGTTAATTTCTAGTGAATTATCACTTAACATTTAATGACATTTGTAATGACGTTTGTAAATTAAAGACGTTAGAAGAGAAGAGAAGAGAAAGTTAAGTCTTGGCTACATCTGCGTCACGTCTAGATTAACGCTTTAAGCTATGCGTTAAGACGCAGGTGGAGCCGTAGAGTAATCGCTGCGGCAGGAACTGCTCGGGGTGCGCGTAGTACGCGCGCGTGTGCGGCGGCATGGGGCTGGGCGGGGTTCGCTAGACACTGGGCTGTAGTACAGCACGCTACTGGCACACTCACCCACTGGTGCTGCAGCCGGGCGCGGGCCACCCGCTGCGGCAGAAACTGCTCGGGGTGCGCGTAGTACGCGCGCGTGTGCGGCGGCATGGGGCTGGGCGGGGCTTGCTAGACACTGGGCTGTAGTACAGCACGCTACTGGCACACTCACCCACTGGTGCGGCGGCCGGGCGCGGGCCACCCGCTGCGGCAGGAACTGCTCGGGGTGCGCGTAGTACGCGCGCGTGTGCGGCGGCATGGGGCTGGACGGGGCTAGCTAGACACTGGGCTGTAGTACAGCACGCTACTGGCACACTCACCCACTGGTGCGGCGGCCGGGCGCGGGCCACCCGCTGCGGCAGGAACTGCTCGAGGTGCGCGTAGTACGCGCGCGTGTGCGGCGGCATGGGGCTGGGCGGGGCTCGCGAGACACTACGCTGTAGTACAGCACGCTACTGGCACACTCACCCACTGGTGCGGCGGCCGGGCGTGGGCCACCCGCTGCGGCAGGAACTGCTCGGGGTGCGCGTAGTTCGCGCACGTGTGCGGCGGCATGGGGCTGGACGGGGCTAGCTAGACACTGCGCTGTAGTACAGCACGCTACTGGCACACTCACCCACTGGTGCGGCGGCCGGGCGCGGGCCACCCGCTGCGGCAGGAACTGCTCGGGGTGTGCGTAGTACGTGTCGGGCCACGCGCAGTAGGGTTCCGTAGTTACCGTATACAATACCATATTGAATACCACTATAATTTTCCGTATGCAAAAATAACTTTGTTTTTAATAGTGTTTGTATGAATGACAATGTTATATTTGCGGTTTTGGAAAATGTGATATATCTCTAAAAATTATCACTATATCTCGTTCCAACCAATTTTCGTTGAAAGTATTTATTACGATCTACAGCATATATTTTTTTTAGATTTTTCACTCTGTTATTTTAAAAGTTAAAGGGGGGGGGGGGGGGGGGGGACAATCATTTTACCACTTCGTATCTTTCAAACGGTTAACTTTGAGAAAAAATAGTCTTAGTAAACTTAATGTCATTTTTAAAGACCTATCTACAACGTGTTAATGAAAAAGCGCAAAACCTCTTAGGTGGTGATTGTGCTCATGAATATGAACAACTTTTACTATGGAGCCAACCTTGAAATCGCGAAAAAAAAATCAGCTTTTTCATACAAGGTGTCAGTACCTACTCGACCAGAATGTATGAAACAGCTGTTTTTTTTTTTCGCGATTTCAAGGTTGGCTCCATAGTAAAAGTTGTTCATATTCATGAGCACAATCACCACCTAAGAGGTTTTGCGCTTTTTCATTAACACGTTGTATAGATACCCCGCACGTATAGGTTTGATGAAAAAAAATTTTCAGTTACAGTTTCATGTATGAGGAGCCCACCCTTAAACTTTTTTTATTTTTTATTTTTATGTGAAAACCTTAAAGCGGTTTACAGAATACATCTACCTACCAAGTTTCACTTGTGTAATCCTAATAGTTTCGGAATAAAGTGGCTGTGACATACGGACAGACAGACAGACAGACATGACGAAACTATAAGGGTTCCGTTTTTTGCCATTAGGCTACGGAACCCTAAAAATAGCAAGAAGCAAGGTCGTCAGCAAATGTAAAGGAAAATCTGAAAATTGTCAATTTCTAGTTTTATCAGATAGAATTGTTTGTTGAATAAAGAATGTTTGTATCAACATATACATAACCGGTACCTCGTGGTGCGAGCCCGACTCGAATTTGACTAGTAATTATTATTTGCTTACCACTTTGCAGAGATTGAAAGGGATGAGGCCGCCTGTCAGAATTGTATTACATTACAATTCTACAATATTGTAAGCTTTTTACTATCAGTGACTGACAATTTTTTTAATTATTGCCCATCTTGACATTTTTTTAATAAATACTTAAAATAATAAATAAAAATGTGTTTATTTGTTTAATCTAATAGGAATCTATTGAAATTTTAAGATGAATCTGAATTAGAAATGAAGTGAATGTTATACCTAGTATAAGTATAACAAGTGATTTTCTTTTTTTTAAGTTAATTAAGTATAGAGTATTGACTAATAACTTTGCGACTGTTGTCTTATCATTGCATTATTGTATTAATTTCTTGTTTGGAATTTACTAAGTAAGGTAATTTTATGGAAAATCTGTAATTGGCCTTGCTTTAATGGTTAGAATTTGTAGTAAAAATAAATGGTAACGCTGTTGGTTTTCAAATAAAATAAAATAAAAATTGCCCATCAGGCGTCAAATTAAAATCTCTATTGAACAGAAACATATAAAATGGTCGCTACAATTCGACAATTTTTTTAATACGTTTTGTTATCAAACTGAGTAATGTCATATGAGTAACTTACATTGTTATTAGCTGCAGTAACAATCTGTAGAGATTTTTGCATTATCACCGACATTAGTGTCCCGTACTTACAGCGTTTTAAGTAGGATTGTGGTTATATGGTTGACTGAAAAATACAAATACAAATAAAATAATGTTGTATACAAAACTTGTCATGTACCTACCTACTTGTAATTGCCTACATGTTTAAAACTTATAGTTGTCTATATGTTCATAATCTCATGTTTTATACTTTAATTAGGTAGGTATTAAATAATGGAGTAGTCTAAGAAACAAACTTTAGAGCTCATCGACAGTTAGAGCATGTTTATGAATGTTTTTGGAATTGCGAAAATGGAATTTAAAAGATCGGCAATAAAAAAGATGGGGGTCAATTCTGCTAATGCATTATGTTAACGTCGAAATCGTGGTTCAATGTTGTTTGAATGGTAATGCTTTTTGACACAGTTCTTGTTTCTTATACCCAAAACCGAAACACATGGTGTTTTTGGGTTTAAGAAACAAGAACTGTGTCAAAAAGCATTACCATTCGAACAACATTGAAACACGATTTTACGATAAAATTAGCAGATTTAACCCCCTGGTTTAAGAAAAAATGCTGTCCGTTCAGGTTTACAACTTTATCCAACAAGCAATGGACTTATTTGTAATTAGTATTATTCAGATTTTTCAATAAAACCAACAATAATTACGTCAAACACGTTTGTATGTGAAAATTCACTCATTTGAATGTTGACACATTTCGGTGAGCTGTTACTATGGTAAGGGCTTATCTAACGATTTAAATCTTTGGCTTGACAAGCATTCTACAAGTTTTCTATAAAACTAGCCTTACTAATTTAAGAAAACTAGTATTTAACTTTTGTACCTACAACATGAAAAGTGCAATAAACGTTTTGAACTTTACTGACGAGCAATTGGCTTACCTTCAAGAAATGGAAGTATTTCACTTTTAATATCTTTGTATTTCACTTAATATCTTCCTCAATATCCTTAATTTCTTCCATAACTTCGTAACGTAATAGGCACCGGGCACGCGCCGCCGCTGCGTCATGTCACTCACTCGCACTCTCTCTGCCTGCTTGTGCTTGCGTTGCGTTGCGCGGGGGTCAGTGTGACCAGATAAAATTTTTCGAAATACCGAAGCACCTCAAAAATATATATATAAAACCGGTTTTATTCATTCATCATTACAATAAAACTTAGTATTGTACATAATTTTTAAATTCTATTCGAAGGCAAAACTAGACACGCCACGCTTTCCGGATGGATGCGTCAAGTAAAATAAAAACAAAGAATAAACGCGCTCTTATATGACGACAAAAATGTACTGCAAAGGAAAAATTCCCAAATTACTTATCCAAGGAAAAATTTCAAAGATTAAGTCAAGTGCGGGACAGAAAATCATTTAACTGAATATAAAAGATGACTGAACAAAAAAGTAGGTACAGTTGCCAAAAAATTTTGAAAATTTGTTCCTGGAGAATTTTTCTGCGAGGGTTCGCACTTCGCCCGGCCCCTGTATCTTCGTTCGATTCTTACATTCCAATACTAACTAACTAAAATACAAAATTGTAACGTTAGAAAGTAGCCAGATGGTAGCAATTTGCATCTAACAGAATTATTTAGTTTCGCTTATATTTTTAGTCAACTAAAGTGGTTGCCCACTTGGTTGTAAAAACAGAGCAAACAAAAATACGCTAAATAAAGTTATAAAGTAGCTAATGACCACCAAACAACATAATTTAATGTGATGGCAACCCCAAATACGTTAAATGCGCAGTTCGACGACGTAAGTAACCGCGCTATTTATAAATAGCGCGGTTCATTATAATGAGCCCGCTTACTTATTTACGTAATAGGGCTGCAGTATAATGCAGCGGTTATTCCGATACGCATAGTGGCTGTTTTTTTCCGGTTCCAGGGTATCTTTTAACTAATGCGACTACTTAAAATGTTTCGGGATATCTATACGTCGAGTTACCTTACCTACTAAGAACCATAGACTTAGAAAATTTTTCGCTATATTAAGTTTATGCTAAGAACATATAATCTAAGATGGCGGCCAATTTGTTTATGGCGCCGGCTAGACGCGTGGTATTTACCGTGATCCAACGCCATAAAGTAAATTTTAACCATTGAAAGTAATTTGTATGGAATATTCAATATTTTACTTTCCATGGTTAAAATTTGCTCTATGACGTTGGATCACGATATTTACCACGACGTGTAGCCGTCGCCTAAGGGCCGATTAAAATGAAACTCGGTTTTTGGAACTATTTTGGCAAGAAAACAACATGCAATGATAAAAAAAAATCGAAGGTGGCGGGCAACTTTTTTGTTTGTGGGCCGATTACCATAAAACACGGTTTTTGGAACTAATTTAACGAGAAAATAGCAACGCAATGTTGAAAATATTGAAAAATCAATAATGGCAGTCAACTTTTTTGTTTGTAGGCCGATTTCGATGAAACTCGGTTTTTAACAAAATTGTGACAATAAAACAGCTACGCAAAAAAGCTACGTAAATAATATAAAAAATCCAAGATGGCGGCCAACTTTTTTGTTTTTCGGCCGATTTAGATGAAACTTAGTTTATGGTGTTATTTTAACAAGGCAATAACAACGCAATGTTAAAAATATAAAAAATCCAAGATGGCGGCCAACTTTTTTGTTTTTTGGTCGATTTCGATGAAACTTGGTATATGGTGTTATTTTAACAAGGCAATAACAACGCAATGTTAAAAATGTAAAAAAATTCAAGATGGCGGCCAACTTTTTTGCTTGTGGGCCGATTTAGATGAAATTTGGTTTTTGGTACTATTTTGACATGAGAACAGCGACGCAATGTAAAAAAAGTAAAAAATTCAAGATGGCGGACAACTTTTTTGTTTGCAGGCCGATTTCGATGAAACTCGGTTTTTGGTCCTATTTTGACAAGAAAA
This sequence comes from Agriphila tristella, assembly GCA_928269145.1. Lineage (NCBI taxonomy): Eukaryota > Metazoa > Arthropoda > Insecta > Lepidoptera > Crambidae > Agriphila > Agriphila tristella. Next base: position 13,078,305 of record OV743435.1, on the reverse strand, counting down.
CAGAAACGCAATGTTAAAAAGTAAAAAAATAAAGATGGCAGCCAACTTCTCTGTTTGCGGGCCAATTTCGATGAAACTCTGTTTTTGGTACTATTCTGACAAGAAAACGGCAATGCACTGTTAAAAATGTAAATAATTCTAGATGGCGGCCTACTTTATTGTTTGTGGGCCGATTTCAATGAAACTTGGTTTTGGGTACTATTTTGACTAGAAAACAACAACGCAGTGTTAAAAATCTAAAAAAATCAAGATGGCGGCCAACTTTTTTGTTTGTGGGCCGATTTCGATGAAATTCGGTTTTTAGTACTATTTTGACAAGAAAACAGCAACGCAATGTTAAAAATGTAAAAAAATTCAAGATGGCGGCCAACTTTTTTGCTTGTGGGCCGATTTTGATGAAACTTGGTTTTTGGTATTATTTTGACATGAGAACAGCTACGCAAAGTTAAAAAGGTTAAAATTCAAGATAGTGGCCAACTCCTTTATTTGTGGGCCGATTTCGATGAAACTCGGTATTTGTACTTTTTTTACAAGAAAACGGCAACGCAATGTTAAAAATGTCAAAGTTCTAGATGGCAGCCAACTTTTTTGCTTGTGGGCTGATTTCAATGAAACTCGGTGTTTGCTAGTATTTTGACAAGAGAACAGCTACGCAAAGTTAAAAATGGAATAAATTCAAGATGGTGGCCAACTCCTTTGTTGATGGGCCTATTTCGATAAAACTCGGTTTTTTGTACTATTTTGACAAGACGACAGCAACGCAATGTTAAAAATATAAAAATATCTAAGATGGCGGCAAACTTTTTTGCTCACGGGGCGATTTAATGAAACTCGGTTTTTGACACTATTTTGATCAGAAAACAGCAATGCAAAGTTAAAAATGTGAAAATTCAAGATAGCGGCCAACTTTTTTGCTTGTGAGCTGATTTCGATGAAACTCGGTGATGCCGTTTTCTGGCCAAAACGGGCCAAAAAACCGAGTTTCATAAAAATCGGCCCACAAGCAAAAAGTTGGCCGCCATCTTGCATATTTTATGTTTTTAATATAGCGTTGCTGTTTTCTTGTCAAAATAGTACCAAAAATAAAGTTTCATCGAAATCAGCCCACAAGCCAAAAAGTTGGCCGCCATCTTGAATTTTTACATTTGTAACTTTGCGTTGCTGTTTTCTTGTCAAAATAGTGTCAAAAACCGTGTTTCATCGAAATCGCCCTGCAAACAAAAAAGTTGGCCGCCATCTTAGATATTTTTGTATTTTTAACATTGCGTTGCTGTTTTCTTGGCAAAATAGTACCAAAAACCGAGATTCATCGAAATCGGCCCGCAAACAAAAAATTTGGCCGCCATTTTAATTTTTTACATTTTTAACACTGCGTTGCTGTTTTCTTGTCAAAATAGTACCAAAAACCGAGTTTCATCGAAATCGACCCGTAAGCAAAAAAGTTAGCCGCCATCTTGAATTTTTTACATTTTTAAGAGTGCGTTGCTGTTTTCTTGTCAAAATAGTAGCAAAAACCGAGTTTCATCGAAATCAGCCCACAAGCAAAAAAGTTTGCCGCCATTTTGAATTTTTTAATGTATTCAACATTGCGTTGTTATTTTCGTGTCAAAGTTATATCAAAAAGCGAGCTTCATCGAAATCGGCCCATAAACAAAAAGAAAAGGAGCAAAAACTAAGTCACATGTTTTTCTATTCTTTATTTGAAGAGCATAAAAAGAAGAAAAAGAGACAAATTTAAAAAAAATATTCTTACCTTTTAGAAAAAAATGACAATTTTTTTTCAAAGAATATAACTTGAATTTTGAAGTACCAATCTTATTTTTCTTATTAATTTTTGATATTCAAAAAGGCAAATCACAGAGTGCCAACCCTTACACCTTTAGTCGTTGCGTCAACTGCCTAGCTAGACGAACAGCGGTTCTAGTAAGGGTAACATTTTTCGAATTTAAATGAAAATACAACAATGTGTGTGGATTTTGGGTAAACAAATGAATGACGTAAAATTAATTGAAGGTCAACAATTTCTATTTGAGATAGGAATTGTATGGTATCTTAAAATAGCAATATCTCGAAAAATACTCATCCTAGACTGGTGGTGTAAATTAAGTCTAATAAATTTACCAAAATATTACCAAAAGTAATAAAAGTAAATGTTTTTCAAAGTTGAGATAAATAAATAATACTCTATTTCCATACCACAGTGTATTTATCTATACCGATTATAGCAATTAATAATTTATAAAAACAAAAAGTAGCAACCCTGTTTGCCTTGCCGTTGAGTCGCCGGTGACGCGCCGTGCCGGTGACGCGCCGGCCGTCACGTCACCGGCGCGTCGCCGGCCGTTACGTCACCGGCGCGTCGCCGGCAAGGTAAACAGGGTTGCCACTTATTTGATTCAATAAAGTATTGGTTGTTATAATAGGTAGAAAAAAAAGTACATTGTGGTTTGGAAATAAAGTATTATTTATTTATTTCAACTTTAAAAACATTTTATTTACACTTTTCTTAATATTTTCGTAAATTTTATAGGCTAAATTTACACCACCACTTTAGGATGAGTATTTTTCGAGATATATTGCTGTTTTAAGATTGACAAATGACAACTTAAAACAACAATTTCGCAAAAAGAAATTGTTGACCTTCACTTGTTTTTCTGAGATTCATTTGTTTACCCGAAATCCACACACGTTGTATTTTTATTAAAATTCGAAAAATTGTACCCTTACCAATATTTAGTGGAACTGATGAATAAGGTCTCACAAAGTTACCGAAATATGAACAAAAGTTATAAAAAATGTTTTTCAAGGCTGAAATAAATAAATTATACTTTTTCTGTACCGATTATAGTAATCAATAATTTATTAAAACAAAAAGTAGCAGCCCTGTTTGTCTTGCCGGTGCCTCGCCGGCGACGCGCCGCGCCGGTGACGTGCCGGCCGTCACGTCACCGGCGCGTCACCGGCCGTCACGTCACCGGCGCGTCGCCGGCCGTCACGTCACCGGCGCGTCCCCGGCATGGCAAACAGGGTTGCCACTTATTTATTATAATAAATTATTGGTTGTTATAATAGGTAGAAAAAAGTACATTGTGGTGTAGAAATAAAGTATTTATTTATTTATTTCAACTTTAAGAACCTACTGTTTAAGTATTGTTTTTGGTAGTATTTTGGTAACTTTGTTAGACTTAATTCACCTTTACCACTAAGTTCAAGCAAAGGTACTATTTTTCGAATTTTAATAATAATACAACAATTTCTGTAGACAATGTTTTCATGCCTTCACTTGTGTTCCGGCATTCATTTGTTTACCCGAAAATCCGACATTCGCATACGTTGTTGTATTTCTATTATAATTCGAGAAAATAATATTTACCTTTACTTGAACTTAGTGGAATAAGTAAATTAAGTCTAGTAAAGTTACCAAAATATTTCCAAAAAACAATACTTAAACAGTAGGTTTTTAAAGTTGGAATAAATAAATAATTCTATATTTCCATACCACAATGTACTTTTTTCTACCTATTATAGCAACCTATACTTTATTAAAACAAAAAAGTGGCAGCCCTGCTTGGCTTGCCGGTGAAGCGACGTTGACTTGACTGAAACGAGCCGGCGACGCGCCGGTGACGTGCCGGCGCCGGTGATCTGAACTGCTTGTTCACACATATTTTTGACGTTGACGGACGGGCCGGTGACGCGCCGGTGACGCGCCGGAGCTGTGGGAATGATCCTTTAAGCCGCATACGTAACTGTAAAGAATGCGCCACAGTAATTTAATGATGCGGCTGACGTCATAAAGATTCTACGTACCAAACACAGTCGGTAAGTAAACGGAGTTCGTAAAATGAGCCAGGATACGTAAAAACTGATGATGTAGACGGAGACATTATTAATTATCCCGTGTACGTAAAATGTATCGGCATATCTCCGACCCTGCTCGTGCATTATGTACGTAACCGGGACCATTACTTAATGTGACAGAGACAGTATAATGATTTGGCAACCAGTTACTGTTATAAAGAGCCTGGATACTGAAATATTGAAGCTGTATAACTATTCGTACGTATGGCGCATACATATTTTATGTTACGGGTTAAGTAAATTACGTATGCTGCTCCGTGCAGAATCATTAAGCCGAATACGTAACTGTAAAGAATGCGCCACAGTAATTTAATGATGCGGCTGACGTCATAAAGATTCTACGTACCAAACACAGTCGGTAAGTAAACGGAGTTCGTAAAATGAGCCAGGATACGTAAAAACTGATGATGTAGACGGAGACATTATTAATTATCCCGTGTACGTAAAATGTATCGGTATACCTCCGACCCTGCTCGTACATTATGTACGTAACCGGGACCATTACTTAATGTGACAGGGACAGTACAATGATTTGGCAACCAGTTACTGTTATAAAGAGCCTGGATACTGAAATAATGCAGCTGTATAACTATTCGTACGTATGGCGCATACATATTTTATGTTACGGGTTAAGTAAATTACGTATGCTGCTCCGTGCAGAATCATTTAGCCGCATACGTAACTGTAAAGAATGCGCTACAGTAATTTAATGATGCGGCTGACGTCATAAAGATTCTACGTACCAAACACAGTCGGTAAGTAAACGGAGTTCGTAAAATGAGCCAGGATACATAAAAACTGGTGATGTAGACGGAGACATTATTAATTATCCCGTGTACGTAAAATGTATCGGCATACCTCCGACCCTGCTCGTACATTATGTACGTAACCGGGACCATTACTTAATGTGACAGGGACAGTACAATGATTTGGCAACCAGTTACTGTTATAAAGAGCCTGGATACTGAAATAATGCAGCTGTATAACTATTCGTACGTATAGCGCATACATATTTCATGTTACGGGTTAAGTAAATTACGTATGCTGCTCCGTGCAGAATCATTAAGCCGCATACGTAACTGTAAAGAATGCGCCACAGTAATTTAATGATGCGGCTGACGTTATAAAGATTCTACGTACCAAACACAGTCGGTAAGTAAACGGAGTACGTAAAATGAGCCAGGATACGTAAAAACTGATGATGTAGACGGAAACATTATTAATTATCCCGCGTACGTAAAATGTATCGGCATATCTCCGACCCTGCTTGTACATTATGTACGTAACCGGGACCATTACTTAATGAGACAGAGTCAGTACAATGATTTGGCAACCAGTTACTGTTATAAAGAGCCTGGATACTGAAATAATGCGACTGTGTAACTTCGTACGTATAGCGCATACATATTTCATGTTACGGGTAAAGTAAATTACGTATGCTGCTCCGTGCAGAATCATTAAGCCGCATACGTAACTGTAAAGAGTGCGCCACAGTAATTTCATGATGCGGCTGACGTCATAAAGATTCTATGTACCGAACACTGCCAGTAAGTAAACGGAGTTCGTAAAATGAGCCAGGATACGTAAATGTTTATGTAGGCGGAGACATTATTAATTATCCCGTGTACGTAAAATGTATCGGCATATCTCCGACCCTGCTCGTACATTATGTACGTAACCCGGACTATTACTTAATGAGACGGAGTCAGTACAATGATTTGGCAACCAGTTACTGTTGTAAAGAGCCTGGATACTGAAATAATGCAGCTGTATAACTTCGTACGTATAGCGCATATATATTTCCTGTTGCGGGTTAAGTAAATTACGTATGCTGCTCCGTTAATACATATGCGGCATCATTAAACCGCATACGTAAACGTTAACAGTGCGGGCACAGTAATTTCATGATGCGGCTTACGTATTAAGGATTCGGCCTCATTACAAGTAACTCGTTTACATTGTCTTTACAGGGCATTATGCCGCATACTTACTGGACATGGTGTCGGCTCATTATAAGTATGGCTCTTATTTATTTCATGTGAAAAGCACATTATACGTATCTGGCTGCCAGTGCATTACAAATTTGCCAATTTTAAGTAGCCCGTTTTTCTCAGTGTATTACGAAGAAAAGAAAAATATCGAAGTGATTGAAAATATAGAAGTTAACCTTCTCCATATTTATGAAAAACAAAAAAATATCAATCCTCGCCTCGCAAAGGAGTTATTTTAGAAAGTTGACTAAATGCGAAATGAACGTTCTGCGAAATGGACCAAATACGAAAGAGACGCCTTTTTCGCAAGTGGTCCTAATGCGTCTGAACGTCTGCTGAGATTTAGGAGAATTAGAAGGGATATTTAGAAAGCTCAAAACAAAACAAACTCATCAAATAAAACATTTAATGCTTTTATTTTTCATTAATAACGATTACATTACTTATGAAACCAGTTTTATAAATTGCGTTAAAAGACCTTTGACCAGCTCTGAGCATACGTGTTCTGCCCGTCATCAGGACAGGACCATTTAATTATTGTCTTCTAATCTAGACTATACCTGGGAAATCAACAGATATGATGATGATAATGAAGGTCCAATTAAAAACAATATAGTGTTTTATTAAAACAAATTTTATACATTATATATTAGTTTAAGTCCAAAGAAACATTATCAAAAATTTAAATATTTCGTAACAAACAATGGTTTTGAAATGTCAGAACTCAATGTATCTTATGCGCACGCACACACGCTTTCATTTCAACTCGGCCGCACGCCTCGGTGTGTAGCATAGCATGGCACGAGTGCGACCATATTTTACTCTTTGGGCACGACGACGCACACAAGCGCGGTCTGTTGCGCGCGTTACATTGCGTGGTACTGTTTACAATGCTTTTTTGATGCAAAACATCTATTAGCGCCCTGAGAGTAAAATTCCAAATTGTTTAGCCTGAAATAGTAACTAAACTATAATAACATACAAAAAAATATATATTTGTTGCAAAAAACTATTACATACTTATAAGTAAATTTAAACTTACTTTTAAAGTTGATGCAATCACATTACAATTTATTCTTTTAAGGAGGTAAATTTACAGCAGCTGTAGTCACTGTGCCTTAAAATTCTTGAGCCTGAAATAATAACTAAATTATAATAACAACCAACATACTTACAACAAATGAGACAAATGTAACAAAAAAATATTACCACAAGTGGAATAGCATAGGAATAGAGGGATTAGAACAGTGACTTTCTTCTTTCTCTTCTTTTCTTTATTCAAAACATTTATTTTTTTCAAAATGTTTGCTACACATTCTTGAAAATTTTTTTGGGGCCCAATTTGTCCGGCGTGTGGCATCAATCCATAGGGTAGGTACGAGTACGTACTGTTTAATTTTTAGGAAATCTGTAAAGGTTAATCATATTTTAGCTTCTGTATTATAAACGATTTACGTATGGTACAATTTGAAAATGGGCAAACTAACGTAGAGTACTGGCAACACAATCCAAATTAGTGATTAGGTTATAAAATACTCTACTTGAACTTTAGACATTTTCAGATTGAATTTAAACGAATATTAAACTGTTCTATAACGAAAATTTAAAATAACAATTGAATTTAATGCATATTACTTGATAAAATCTACAATACTTACGAGTGAAATGATATATTTGAAAGTTTACAATCACTGGTACTTTTACAACCTATTACACAATATCGAACCATTTTCACAGATTTATTAAGTGTATGATTGTTCTAACAACTGAATAATTTACTTTAGAAAGAGACACCGCAACGAATTATCTCACAAAACACTTTTTTCTTTCTGATTACGAAGAAGCACCGACGAACTGTCAAAAGTTTGTTTAGCAAACTAGTTTGCTACACACGAGAAAACCGGCACGTAGTATGAGACAGAAAATCATATCGCTCTGTCCCATTTCTATGCAAGACGTGTGCATAAGTCTGTCTCTTTCGTGAGTGAATGCTACAGATGCCGTCAATTTGTCTATAGGTTTCTCTGTCTACGTTGTGGCAGGTGTTGGCAAAGGTACAATCTCCATTCTGCTGTTACTTTCATACATTTGTGAAGTCGAAGAGACTTTGATTTATTGAAATTTTTTCACGAAACCGAAAATTATGAAAATTTATTCTATTACTAAGGGACCTTATTCCTACCTATAGAAAAATATTCAGCCAATTTGATTTTTTTCGGACATTCCCCATTGTCGCCGTTTATTGTAGACATAACGCAGTAATTTCCCCGATGCATTGCGAGCTGTGTTTCTTACTAATGCAGAGACATAGGGGGTGTAGAATAATGCAGCCGACTCATTTGGAAAAATATCCTGTATTTCCAAAGCCCAACTGAGGAGCTGGTTATTCGAAATTACTATGTATATTGGGATCTTTTTCAAATAGAGGGCCAATTAATAATTTTACCAGTAGGTTTCTCTGAGTGTCATCTAATTTGCCTGTTTTTTGGCCTTGGTTTAATATGGCTTTATCATCGCATCGTGTGTGCATTTTAGTGTTTCAAGAAACTAAAACATAAAATAGTTCAATAAGTACAGGAAGCTACAGAATACAAAGAACACCTAGAGTCAGTAAAAATAATTATACCCACATAATCTGACTGCTGCGGACTGGTCTGAATCGGAGTAGAAGTGCGATCATTAGGGGCTGTGCCGACTAACGCATCGATTATCGAAAAGTCTGCCGGGTTTCAAATTAAAACAGATAAATCAAGCCCTGTTGTTTCGTTTGTTGCGTTTAATGACAGCGTGAATTGACTTGCTGCGTAACTGCAAACGATCTGTCACGTATTCTGCATACTCTTCTTTTTCTTTTGAAGCAGCAAGAGTAACGGATGTTTATAAATTAAAACCATATTAGTCATACACACAATTTATTTATAACACCTCCTGTTCATTCTCTAATCAAGGACACAGAGTTCTATATTGTAAAAATTATGAACCATACTTTATTATTAATTACAGCAACAATTATATTACTTTTAACCCTATTAAGAGACATGGCACACCGCTTGCGTAACGTACGCGTGCACGTAGACCGATGCGTAACCCTACGCATTGCAGCTCTCATGAGACAACCAGGCTGCGTACTTACGCAGAGCCGAACGCATTGATGACGTTGTACTCAATGGCATTCCCTATTGGACGTCACACCGAACAAATACGAACACGCACGTATCTTTCCTGCGCGTCACCACGCGCGTAACCACGCGCGTGACTACGCATTCGGTTATATTTGTTTACAAATAGTACCGGTACTACCGGTAGTAAGTGGTGTTTTATTTTGTTTTTAAGTAATGAATAACGATATTAAAGAAAAACTAACTGAATTAGTGCGAAAAAATTAGTCCATTTACTCAATCTTCGTCTGACATCTGGCACTAGACTCGCAAACATGGCTGCCGCAGCGGCTGGGTACGCAAGGGACAGGTTGCGTTGCGTGCCGCGTAGACGTATGCGTAACCCGGTGTGTCAGGGGGTTACGTGCGTAACTACGCGCGTGTACACGCACGCGTAACCACGCGCGTGTCTACGCATCCGGTGTGCCCAGGCCTTAATTGTAACGGGTGGCGCAAAAGTAAAGACCCTATTTGGTTCAGCTATAAAAAATTTTCTAAATTAGAAAACTAGATTTAGGTTTTTTTAAATGTATATTTGTGCCATTAAATTTCGTACCATTAGGATTTAAAGATGATGTCTTTTAAATGGTGACCTCCAGAGTTGATACACATTTGAGCCCTATTTATGACATTTTGCATAACTTGCCGTAACACTTCCTGCGATATGTTCGTTATTTCTTGACGAATGTTTTCTTTTAGAGCTGCGAGAGTCTGTGGCTTGTTCACATACACCCGAGATTTCAAAAAACCCCAAAGAAAGAAGTCTGGACTGGTCAGATCGGGTGATCTTGCAGGCCAAGGCAAATCGCCAAAACGAGAGATAACTCGGCCTGGAAAAGCGTCCCTCACTAAATCCATATTTATTCCACGTTCTTGGGGAGTAAAACGGTCCATGTTTATTTTCAGTGTATTTTATATTTGTTCACTACACAATTTTCAACAACAGAATGACAGAAAATGTCATTTAGAAAAAATAAAAGTATTTTCTTTAGTGCCAGTACTTTTGCGCCACCCGTTATTATAAGGAACCACTACACAATTATGTTAACTTAAAGGGGTAATGAACTGTTTTAATCGTTAATCAGTTTTATCTTAAATCACTACTAAAAACAATTATGTTAATTCAAATCAAACCTTAAACACAAAATATAGAAATATGAAGTTACAAAGTGAAGTCTACTAGCTTGAGTGAACTTAGCCTCGAAGTTGCTTCCTCGGAGAATCACGAGCAAATGACGCTCCGCTGAGTGCGCACAGTAGTTTTATGTTGATCGTAGGGGGGAGCGCGGTGTCCGTAGAAAAAGCGCGCGCGAATAGTTGGCGGGAAAACGAACCGCAGGAGTCGTTTAGCAACTACTAATTGTAAATAGCGACAACATCCGGCCGTCCTGCATACGCGTTCGCCCTCGACCGCGTTCTGGTTTAATGGAAAGTGTAAGATATAAGGTCTAGGTCACCCAGCGTGCAATGGAGAGAGCCACGCTCGGCGTTTCCCTACGTGATCGAATCAGAAACGAGGAGATCCGCAGGAGAACTAAAGTAACCGACATCGCTCGACAGATTGCTCAGCTGAAGTGGCACTGGGCGGGACACATAGCGAGAAGAACCGATGGCCGTTGGGGCGGAAAGGTTCTGGAATGGCGACCGCGCACCGGACGACGCTCCGTGGGTAGGCCCCCGACAAGGTGGACCGACGATCTGTTGAAGGTCACGGGAAGCCAGTGGATGCAGGCAGCGCAGGACCGATCGTCGTGGAGATCCTTAGGGGAGGCCTATACCCAGCAGTGGGTGTCGTGCGGCTGATATGACGATGATGATGATGTCACCCTTTTTAAAGAACAAAATCACCTCACTTATGTTCCATACCTTCGGCGTTTCTCCCTCGACGATGACGGAATTAAAAAGCTTTTGGATGACTTTAAGGTATCGGCTTACCGCCCGCTCTCAGAAGTTCTGTAGTGATCCGGTCGTCACCCGCCGCCTTGTTGTTTTTCAGCTGTTTGAGAGCCATACTAATCTCGTACAGGCTGACGTCCGGGATATCTTGTGTATAGTGTCGGGTAAGCTTGGCTCTGGGGTCTTTAGCCTTGCTTTCAACAGGTGTCTGCGTGGAATATAACTACCCATAGAAACTCTCGATCTTCCGATTTCAGGCTTAGATGAGATGAGATGATGCGTTGACTTTGACTGACTTAGATACCTGCCTATTTAGCTGCCGATAATGATGGGCATCCACTGAGCTCTGGAGCCTCATTTCACATCTCTGATCCATGAGTGTGTGGTCGGAGAGTTTCTTTAGCTTGGGACGGTGGGTCTTAAAGAACTAAGACCCTACCATACCGACAGTATCCACCACCATGTTGTTTAGATTGTCCACATCTATGCTTTTCTCAAGGGCTTCGAAGAGGTTTTGGAGTTCTAGTTGAAAGCTCTCGGGGTTTTGAATATGGGCCGGTATCATTAAAATATTTGAAAACTTTAGTTGATTTTTTAAAATCCTAGTTACCTTTTTTAAGATTTTTTGGATTTCTCTGATAAAATTGATCTAAAGATTTGAAAGACATAAAAATGTAGATAATTTTATAAGGCATTTTTTATTTACAAGCACTATAAAGATTTCATAGCAAGACGATACCGTAAGAACTACTTACATTTTAGACATAAATAAGTTTAAACAATAATAAAAGTGCAAAGCTTAATGTAGATCATAGTTTAAGTGCATAAAATGTGCAAAGATATGATACCGAAATATAGATAAAAAAATATTCCCTTCCATAAACAGTGTAATGCAGTTATAGAATTTATCAAGCTCTGTATTTTTACACGAATAAACGTGCAAAATGCTATTACAGGTACATGACGAAGTAAACTGAACTAGAATAATAATATAAAATGGTTTTTCGTAAATTTCTACTTTTCTAATAAAGTTTTTCATATTATTATGACTTATTTTTTTATCTTTGACTTTGTCATACATTGTATAGCAATATTTTTTTAACTGCTTTGAGATATTTAAAAAAATCCGTTTTTATTTTCTCCTGTAAAGTTGACTTTTTTCACTTTTTTGGTAATTTTTATCAAAAAGAAAAATATTGATAGGTATATTTCGTAAAGTAATAATTCCATGTCACCATCGTGTGCTCCATTTTTATTATCCAATTTATGTGTGTAAAAAAGATTAGCGTAAGTGCAATGTCACATGCGCTTACAATTCTATTGATAAATTAGTAGCATAATGTTATTGTTTTATTACTGCCCCCCTCGAATTTTTTATTTACAAGCACTATAAAGATTTCATAGCAAGACGATACCGTAAGAACTACTTACATTTTAGACATAAATAAGTTTAAACAATAATAAAAGTGCAAAGCTTAATGTAGATCATAGTTTAAGTGCATAAAATGTGCAAAGATATGATACCGAAATATAGATAAAAAAATATTCCCTTCCATAAACAGTGTAATGCAGTTATAGAATTTATCAAGCTCTGTATTTTTACACGAATAAACGTGCAAAATGCTATTACAGGTACATGACGAAGTAAACTGAACTAGAATAATAATATAAAATGGTTTTTCGTAAATTTCTACTTTTCTAATAAAGTTTTTCATATTATTATGACTTATTTTTTTTATCTTTGACTTTGTCATACATTGTATAGCAATATTTTTTTAACTGCTTTTAAATATTTAAAAAAATCCGTTTTTATTTTCTCCTGTAAAGTTGACTTTTTTCACTTTTTTGGTAATTTTTATCAAAAAGAAAAATATTGATAGGTATATTTCGTAAAGTAATAATTCCATGTCACCATCGTGTGATCCATTTTTATTATCCAATTTATGTGTGTAAAAAAGATTAGCGTAAGTGCAATGTCACATGCGCTTACAATTCTATTGATAAATTAGTAGCATAATGTTATTGTTTTATTACTGCCCCCCTCGAATTCATATTATTAAATTATGAAATTTTACAAAAGGTACACGTTGTCAGGGGTACAGAGAAGGACAAAGGGTACACTTTCATTCTGAAAAAAGTATTGTTCCCGAGGGATAGCAAAAAAACTTTCCACGCAGACGAAGTCGCGGACCGCTAGTCTCTAATATTAATTAAATAAAGTGTAAGTTATCTAACCTAATTTATCTTTTGTTTTATTTAGGAATACCCGCCCTCACTTCGCTTCGGTGTAGTGTGGAATTTGACACCATGTATTATACATATAAACCTACCTCTTGAATCACTCTATCTGTTAAAAAATAAATTTAAAAAATATTAAAAACGCGACTGCCCTGCCAAAAACGAACTAAAAAGTTAAACAACAAGTGTCATTGCAGTCGGGGGACCTTATTATGGAACAATTTTTGATCAAAGAGGTCCCCCGACTGCAATGACACTTGTTGTTTAACTTTTTAGTTCGTTTTTGGCAGGGCAGTCGTGTTTTTAATATTTTTTAAATTTATTTAATTTTATTTCACACATTTTAGTGACATATTATATAGTTTTGGAATGTGCTCATCAAGGCCTTTCATTTGATGCCCATATTGTAATAATAGAAGAAAAAAATTTTTTTTTTACATTTGAAAATGGCGTCATACAGTCGCCATATTGATTTTTTCTAAAAAAAATATAGCCAATGTCACTCGGAATGCTGTAAGGATTCTAACGATACCCCATTTATCCAAATCAGTTCAGGCATTTAGAAGTTATGGTGGAATAAAGAAACTCACATACCCACAAACATACATGAACCCTGAACACATAACACTCTTTTTGCTTTGGGCAGTCGTGTAAAAAACCGCATCAAAAGCCGTTGCGTAGTTTTAAACATCTAAGGATACATAGTGACAGACAGTGGGAAGCGACTTTGTTTTAGAGTATGTAGTGAGAACGGTGGCCACCAAACTCGCCTACACTACCTTCAAAAGTGCGTGGCAAAGCAGTGCCGAGTAGTCAAGTGGAGTTCAACCCTTACGCTCTATCATAAATCGGCGACTATCCTTAAAAATATATGCGCGTTCAAAAAATGATTGGATTATTGATAAATCTATTTTAATATAAAATAATTTATCTAATAAACGTATAAAAATTGACCGACTATTTTTTCACATTACGTAAATAACCTCTTAAAGTCAAAAAATAAAAAAAATATGATAAAGGAAGAAAATTTATTGGCTTACTGAACAAAGCTATGTATTTAAAGATATAAAAACATATTAAAAAATAATAATCAACAGATAATTTTTTAATAGAAGATATATTAAAAAATGTTAAAAGTTGAATTTGGGGTACCTCTGAAATCGAAAAAAGATTGGATTATTTTACATGCTTATTCTAACAAGTGCATTAGTACGTATACAGAAAGTATTTCAGCCCGAGGAAATATTCACAGAGAGATATAAGCAATTTTCATGTTTAGGTAAAAATACCTAACTTCTCGTAACAAAATATATTGGCTTATTGTGCATCTGTAATCTGTATTACCTAACTTCATCACATGCCAAATTTCATAGACGGGAGAATTATTCGGAAGTCTCCATACAACAAATATCCTCATTAATGGGGAGGCGAAGGCAAAGTGAATTACAGATGGCGCTTCAGTCTTTGGAACAATTGTCAGTTTAAGCTTATATTGTCTTGACTGTGTAATACGTGATTTTACTTTCTTAGATTGTATTTTTTTCGGTTTTGCGGACAAACAATGTATTCTATGCTAACTTTAGCTCAGATAAAAGAAGAATTACGGAAAAGAAAAGCCAAAACAACAGGCAAGAAAGTTTATAGCAACTTACAAAAAATTGCTAACAAGCATTACATTTCTTTAAATTTCGTGTAAGGTTTACAAGTAATCTTTTTATTTCAGATTAGAAGCATATGATTTAAATTTTAACAAAGCAACTGAGTGTGAATTTCCGTGTTTATAGTTGCCTCATGATGCCTTCTGTGCAATAGTAATTTTAGGTTTCTGTACTGGAATTTCTGTACCATCCAAAATTACACGAACCGTTTTATCATATTTATTTTATTATTCTAAGTTTCTTGAATGACTCTGGCAAATAAAATTCTATTAATTCTCTGTTTGGCCCCAATATTGGACTTATTCCATATTTGATATACCTGTCGCAGCCAACTAGCTTAATCAGTCGTTCAATTAGCGGCCTAGCCTTTTCATTGACAGGCGCCATTCAAT
This sequence comes from Agriphila tristella, assembly GCA_928269145.1. Classification (NCBI taxonomy): domain Eukaryota; kingdom Metazoa; phylum Arthropoda; class Insecta; order Lepidoptera; family Crambidae; genus Agriphila; species Agriphila tristella. The sequence goes on along the minus strand of OV743435.1, from coordinate 13,063,111 downwards.
CATCGGCCTAAATAACATCCCGGCATTTCATTTAACGGCTAGGCAAATGTCTTGGTAGCCAAGTCATTGTAATTTAGTTCCATTTTCTATCACCAGGCACGCTGAGGCTATGTTGCTGTCAAATCTGTAAAAATGGCGTCGACCAGCTGTGATTTCTGGGGCTTTTCACAATTAAATTACGTTTACACTTCGTTTACACGAAAATATCGTGAAATGGAAGTGTTTGGTGAAAAAATAGTGCAAATCAATCTTTGAACGAACGTTTTAAAGAATGTTTTGAAATAAACTCAGAATATGACCAATAGGTACCATCAAAGTGATTGTTTTGTTTTTTTCGTAATTTATTGTTTGTTCCGATGTTTGAGGTAAACAATGTTATTGTGAAGTTTAAATATGAAAATAATTTGTGTTTTCTTTTTAACATCGCACCGTAAACCTTGGAATTTAGACATCAGAAAGAATCTTAGTCAGAGCATAAGAAAAAATATTTATTCTTATGGTTAGAGGTTATAAAACTTATAAACGATAAACGAGAAAGCTCAGGTGACCATGAGTTCTGGACAGAAAAAGACTAGGTATTAGGTACTGGATGAACACTTGTGTTTGTGTCGTACTTACGAAGATAATATCGTGATTATGACAAAGACAGCTGCTGGTGAAGAACTTTTAAAGTTAGCAAGGTATCAATTATAACAAATATTTGTTATCAATATAATTGCATTGAAACTTTTGTACATTTAAATGTTTTTGTTGATTTTATATTATTTTATTGATAGTTTAAACATTATCTGTGTTACCTATTCTCAAAAAAATCAAACGCTTAATGAACCTAAGTATTAGAAAAATGTAAATGAATAATTCTTTATTCGAAGAAACAGGTAATTAAGTGCTTTTGAATTTTCCATATTTTACTACCATTTGAGACTTTTTTTACACTCGACGTAAGAAAATCGCACCTCTTCGAAAGTAAGTTTAGACTTGGCCACCTGCTATTGCTATCTAACGTTTTATTATAATAATTTATATAATAATGAATAATTCATATTTGTTTGATTTAATTAACATAACAGTTACCATAAATAAACGCTTGAAGCGTTATTGCTAGCGCCGCCATAAAAGGGAAATTAAAGAGGTAAATTCAGGAAATGCGGGTAAATTTGCTATCGAGATGATGGAGAAAGCCCACTTCAATTTTTTATTGAACTAATAAAAAAATGGAATACCTAAAGGTGCGTCCAGATATGTTCTTTTGATCGTACCGTACCTCCGTTCCGTACCAGCGTTCCGATCAAATAAGTCTGGACGCTACTTTTGCCCGTTCCGTACCTCCGTTCCGTACCACCGTTCCGATCAAACCGCCGAACGTCGCCGCGATCACGTCCAGACTAGCGCCGTACCGTACCTCCGTTCCGTATCAACGTTCCGATCCAATAGTACAGCAGCCCGTAGTAAATTTAAATTACGAAAAAGGTTACCGTTTGCCGTTGTGATATAGTTATTTATTACAAAATTATAGATACTTTAACAGATCGCAACCCGCCGCAACCTATATTTGTATATCTCCAAAAATTATTATTTTTTATTTTTCGAGGTTAATCACATGGTTTAGCTATTGTCGTGTTCTACAGCGCTATGTTTGATTGCCACTGATAATAGTTAGACTGTGAAAAGTAGCCATACACAGATTTAAGACCAGATAAAGTCCATCCATTTCATCTTAAGACCAAATGAAATGGATGGACTTTATCTGGTCTTAAATCTGTGTATGGCTACTTTTCATAGTCTTAATATTATCAGTGGCAATCAAACATAGCGCTGTAGAACACGACAATAGCTAAACCATGTGATTAACCTCGAAAAATAAAAAATAATATTTTTTGGAGATATACAAATATAGGTTGCGGCGGGTTGCGATCTGTAAAACTTGGGTTAAAGTATCTATTATTTCATAATAAATAACTATATCACAACGGCAAACGGTACCTAACCTTTTTCGTAATTTAAATGTACTACGGGCTACTGTACTACAACCTCCGAACGTCGGCGTCGCCGCGATCACGTCCAGACTAGCGCCGTACCGTTCCTCCGTTCCGTTTTTTCTTTGAACGGGGCGAAAAAACCGACTCGCGATGGATCGGAGCGTACCTGTCGGCGATCGAGACGGCGTACCTCCGCACCGTTCCGAACATGCGTCCACACTAGCGTTCTTTGTTCGCGACGCTCAAGAGCGAGAGATACGGGTACGGGCAAAAGAGCGAGAGGTTCGAGGTGGATCGGGGCGTACCTGTTCGGCGAACGGAACGGCGTACCTCCGCACCGTTCCGAACATGAGTCCAGACTAGCGTTCTTTGATCGCGACGCCGATCGGAACGGAGGTACGGTACGGGCAAAAGAACATATCTGGACGCACCTTAAGATGGATACTATTGCCCATGAAATTGCTCAAATATTGCAAAAAAAATGAGACAGTGTAATGTTGCTCGGAAACTGAATTTCAGTAATTCATTCCGTTCGACAAGTATTTCAACGGTTTCTAGAGACTGTTGGCTATGTATGTGTATGTTGCTAATTACTGAGATTCAGTTTCCGAGCAACATGAAATTGCCTGATTTTTTTTGCAATATTTGAGCAAATTCATGGCCAATAGTATCCACCTTGGGTATTCACTTTTAATTGAACTGTTGAAGTGTGTTTTTTCCATCACTTCAATAGCCAATTTACCCACAATTCCTGAATTTACCCCTATTATTTCCCTTTTATGGCGGTGCAAGCAATAACGCTTTGAGGGCAGTATATTCCAAATTATCGAATTTGGCCTATCTTTGATTCAAAAATAAACAATCAATGGGGAATGTCCGAAAAAAAAACAAATTGGCTGAATATTTTTCTATAGGTAGGAATAAGGTCCCTTAGTAATAGAATAAATTTTCAAAATTTTCGGTTTCGTGAAAAAATTTCAAAAAATCAAAGTCTCTTCGACTTCACATATGTATGAAAGTAACAGCAGAATGGAGATTGTACCTTTGCCAACACCTGCCACAACCACAACATGGTATTAAAAAAAAAGTTTCAAGACAAAATGTCAAAACTTTTTTTTTTAAATACGTGTTGTCTTTGTGGCAGTTAGCGGCAAAGGTATAATCTCCATTCTGCTGTTACTTTCATACATTTGTGAAGTCGAAGAGACTTTGATTTTTAAAAACTTTTTTACCCAACCGAAAATTCTGAAACTTTTTTCTATTACTAAGGGACCTTATTCCTACCTATAGAAAAATATTCAGCCAATTTGATTTTTTTCGGACAATCCCCATTATTCTTTATTTTGAGCAGTTAAAAATAAATGTTGAAGTTTCATAAACGATCTATGGTTAAAAATACGATATTCGTATCTTCACTCGATTAAAAAAATATGCAAAGACAAAGAAAATTTTCATTAAATTTATATTTTTTGGATAATACTTAAAGTTTATGAATCCCTTATCCACGAAAAATATATATAAAAATAGGTAATGACATATAGAAGAATATTCAACGGTTACTTTTTCAAAAAGTGATTTTATGCTCAAAATAACAACATAAACATTGAAAAAATGAAAAAGTGAGGTTATTTTCATTACTTTTCACAAGTAATGAAAAAGACAGAGACAGAGTTTTTGGAATATACTGGCCTTAAGCGTTTAATTATGGTAACTGTTATGTTAATTAAATCAAACAAAATATTAATTGAAAGCTCATTAAATGTACTTTCAATAGATATCAACAATTACACAGTAGAACGTTAGCTAGCAATAGCAGGTGGCCAAGTCTAAACTTACTTTCGAATAGGTGCGATTTTTCTGAAGCCGAGTGTAGTTGAAAAGAAGATTTCTTTAAATGTGTTTTATCTTCTTCGTTAAAACTCAGCAGTTAATATTGCGAAAGAAAAAGACAAAACAGGCACCTATGATATTAAAGTACTAGCCTCCGCCCGCGAATTCGTTCGCGTGGACATTTGGAAAATCCCTAGGGAACCTTTGGCTGAGATAAAAAGTATTCTATGTTTTAATCCAGGCTATAAACTATCTGTGTGTCAAATTTTATCCAAATCTGTTCAGCAGTTTTTCCGCGATTGAGGAACAAACATCCAAACCCACCAACTTTCACATTTATAATATTAAGTAGGGTTTTACTAAAATAATAATAAAGAATTCAATTTCAAAATATTTCATTTTCTATTCGTCACGATGGTTATCCTATTCAATCAACGGCCTTAGCATCTGCCAGCCCGTTAATTAGATATTGTTTTGGATGTATTGGCTGGATGTCATTTAGGCTGCTGAAGAAACGGCGACGTTCAATGAAAAGGCTAGGCGTCTAATTGAACGGCTGATTAAGCCAGTTGCCTGCGACATACCTATCAAATTCATCCAAGTTATAAATATGTTAGAAACTGCTGAGGTTGAAATATTAAAGAACAAAGCTGTTATAATTCAAATGTTGTTTTATTTTGGCGAAGCTTCATCAAATTCATGAAACATTCCTTTTGATTTATAATGTTTCTCAGGCTCAGCAAAGGAGAAAATCGAGGGAAAAGCATATTTTTTTTTGATATTTTTTTGCCCAATATTTTTTTTGTTACTGGGAAATCGATGAACTCCAATATTTTACAAGTTACATGCATAACAATGCGGCATTTTCTCAGTATAAAATTAAAAAGTGCAATACTCCAAGAGTTTCCCATATGTTTTGACACTTTCTTTGAGGCGGCCGGGTACCAAAGACCAGATGCCACCTATCGGGATAAAATTGCGCTTTTCCTCCCCATTGGACTAGTTACTAAATTGACGTGATGCCATTTCTGACTTTGACATTTCTCTTCTCGTTTGTTTTGTTTCTGTTTGCCGGAAATTTAGTATTACATTATAATTTTATTTATAAACGTGTTGCTTGCTGTGCTTTTCAAAATGTCTGATAATTCGGATCACTCCGATTGTGACTCGCGTCAGCTGCGGAAAATGTTACGCCAACGCGCCGTTGTAAAAGGGTGCATTACAAAAATAACAATTTTTTTTTCTCGGAGACAGACGCGGCCCTATCTACGCATATAGTTACCACGAATGAGGAGCTCCTGGGAGAATCATTTCAAACATTTATTTACTTCGAATTAACTACCTAGTCAGGATTCGGTGAACGGGAGTAAAAATTTATTTGAAATAAAAATATTTTACTAGATTATTACTTAGAAACTTGATTACATGTTTTTTTAAGACTATATGTACTATACGCATTATAACTAATTGGTATCCCAGGTACTATCCGCGTCAATTGGTAATGCGCCTGGCGGCCATGATTTTAACCTCAAAATCGAAAAACAATTACAATTTTTTCATATACCTAGACCCTTTCTTATTGAAAATAAGAATTCAATAATTAATATATTATATTACCTATTATAATTTTACTGTTTTTTGTCATTTTTAGTTGCGGATGACGTTGATGTGTATGTTAATTTGACAAGGTTCCAGCGCATTACCAATTGACGGGGATAATACTGCTCGTTGAGAAGATGAAGATGTGGAGGGCTCGCTCGATGGCCGGCTCGCTGCGATGACACGTTGCGTGAATGATGAGGTGGTGGAATTAATGGTGTTTAAAGCTTTTCAATAAAAAACTTCGGAGTTTCTATAGCATCTGCTTTACTATAAAAAATTGTTTGGTACAATAGCAATAAGCTTAGATTCTAAATTTCGTTGGGAGATGTGATGGTGGGTGATGGGAGCGTGTACACGCTCCGTCGTTATGTCAGTCGTGGCCGAGAGAAAAAATAGAAGTAAAGTGACTTCTGTAGGTCTCGATGACATTTGCTGCAGATGGGCGCTCCTGATTGGCTGCTTCTAGGTGTGGTATATAGATATCACGGCATTGGCCTCATGCCTTTTTCGCCGTTGGCAAGCTAAGGCGAACAGTGATGCTTGCAGGCGTTAACACTAGTACTAATCGGTTCCGCGGTTTGAGGCGAAAGAGTTGTGGGTCGAAAAATCGGGGGGTAGTCTTCCGCTGGGTGCGGGTACGGGTTCGAGCTCTTGCTCCTTCCCCGGGCTTCATCTCATGGGGCGACTGCCCCACGGCGTTGTGTGCCGCTATACGCGGCCGCCTTTCGGCGTGTAGGGTGACCCCCGCCGGAGGTTGCTGCGCGGCCCTCTGCGCGGTCTGCCGCACCGGGTGAGACCCCAATAATGGGGGAGGCCCAGCGCCTGCGAACGGGCCACGGCTTAGGCAACAGGGTAGGGGTTATAATTTGGTGAAAGGGGTTCAGGGTGGGAGGGTGGGATTGGGTGGGGTGGGCTGGGGAGATGGCGGGGGCACAATGTGACGGGGCAGCGCCTTCTTTCTCTTCCTCTTGGCCCATGTGTCGGTGGTGGTGGGGGAAGGAGCTCTTCCCGCTGGTGGTGTAGTAATCGATGGTGGTGGTGGTAGTGATGATGGTGATGGCATAGGTGATGATGGTAGTGGTGGTGGCGGTCGCACGGGAGCTATGCCCCGCGGGATCCCTTGTTTTCGCATAATGGTTTAAAGGTGCCCATACACGGTACGATCCGTCGCTACGATCATCTGAAACGATATCGTGACGATGTATCGCAACAAAACTGCCGCTCACACATGAAACGATTGGTCGTCACGATCGATCATTTGCTGGTTTGAAAAAACAGAGTGACGACGTGTTCAAATAATTCAAGACGTGACTACAATGGAAAACGAACTTCTTTTTCTTAGTTTTGTGGCAGTAACTTTGATTCGGTTACGGAAAAAAAGAAAGAAATGGCTATTAAAACGACATCAGTACTCGCATGTAAATATTTTAAAAGAATTACGGTTCCATCCAAAAGACTGGCACAACTACATGAGAATGACTGAACCTACGTACCTAAAATTATTGAAATTAGTATCACCTAAAATACAGAAGCACGATACAAACATGAGGCAAGCTGTCAGTATTCACGAACGCCTTAGTGCAACTTTGCGTTTCCTAGCCACTGGACGATCCTATGAAGATCTAAAGTTCTCATCTATCATTTCACCACAGTTACTGGGGAGAATCATCCCAGAAACCTGCGCCGCCATTTACGAAGCATGTCACGACTATTGTAAGGTATGTACTGCAATAAAACATAAATCATTCTTAATAGTTATAATCATTTATTTTCCATTCATATAGGCAGTTAAACATGGTAGGTACATAGTTAAACATTAGGATTGAAAGTTTTCAAAAAAATAAATTAAATTTTGTTCTTTTGCACCTGACAACTGTTCTCCCGTAGGTCTCTGTCTGGCTTGGAGTAAAGGTGGAGTTTGAGGTTTGGAGGACTGATTTTCAGGAATGTGTAACAGTGTAGTCTGTTCTTCTGGTGGTGTCTGAATTTCTTGTTGATTTGAAGGAATGTTCTGTGACAAATGAGACTGTGAGAATGGAGACTCCTGAGGTTGAGAGTATGGAGACATCTGAGATTGAGAGTAGGGAGATGTCTGTGGTTGATAGTGTGAAGAAGTGTGAGATTGAGAGTATGGGGAAGTGTTAGGTTGAGAGTAGGGAGATGTCTGTGGTTGATAGTGTGAAGAAGTGTGAGATTGAGAGTATGGGGAAGTGTTAGGTTGAGAGTATGGAGATGTGCGAGGTTGAGAGAATGGAGATGTGCGAGGTTGAGAGAATGGAGAAGTATTTGGTTGCCAATCTTGGGAAGAGTTATTTAAAATATTATTTACTCTACTTACACATTGTCTATTCAGGTTCCCAAGTTCGGCTTCTAACAAGGTTTCATTAATAATTTTTTCCGCCCAGATCCGTTGATCTTTAGGTAATGATTTTAATTTAGAAGCTACAGTTTTTCCAAATATGTCACATGTATCGTCAGGTTTAAGAGACAATTTTTTTTTATTTATATTGTCAAGAGTTAAATCTATTGTTGAATTTGACACCTGCGAAGATTTCTTGCGCTTTAATTGACTTGGTGTAGGTGGAGGTGGTAAAATATCGTCATTTTCAGCTTGAGTTCCACTTGGTGACGGATTTTCGTTGGCATCTTCATGTTGTTCCTCTGTAATCGTCTGTAATAAAAGAAATTTGATTTGTTTCAGTTACCTTCGAATGAAAGTGAATGGAAAGCAATTGGAGCTGATTTCGAAAAACGATGGAATTTTCCCAATTGTCTTGGCGCTGTTGATGGCAAGCATATTAAAATAAAGCCGCCGCCTGAATCTGGTTCATATTTCTTTAATTATAAACACTTCCACAGTCAGGTTCTGATGGCAATTGCTAATGCTAATTATGAGTTAATTTATTTTCACTTTGGTACAAACGGCCGAGTGTCTGACGGTGGGGTTATAAAAAATACAGATTTTCATCAAAAACTTATAAACGGTACATTGGGGTTGCCACAACCAGATTCAGTGAATGGAATAACGCTTCCTTATGAGTTTGTTGGAGATGAAGCTTTTGCTCTAAGGAATAATTTTTTAAAACCATTTAATAAGTCACAGCTCAATGAAAAAAGAAGAATTTTTAATTACCGTTTATCCCGAGCAAGACGCATAATTGAAAATGTATTCGGAATTTTAGTTGCTCGGTTTGGAATACTGAAAAATGGAATAAATTTGGACTTAGATAATATTACTCCAGTGGTGATGGCTTGTTGTGCACTACATAACTTTTTACGCCGTGAAAATCCAGACACCTACTCCCCGCAAGATAGCTTTGATAGAGAAAACTATGAAGTTGGAGAGATTGAAGAAGGTCTACATAGTAACTTGATTGGTCTCGAGAGAAGAAGGGGATCCGGTTTTCACTCAGCAACAGAAAATAGAAATTTGTTTGTAGATTATTTTAATGGAATCGGTGCAGTTCCTTGGCAGAACAATTATGTGTAGCACTTAAGTACATAAGTTAATTTAAGTTGGAATTTAAATAAAGATTTGTACTCACCGACTTTGTGGAACTTTCTCCTTCACGTGGCATTTCTTGGTCTTTTAAGAACATTAAATTTTCAAAATATGACAGTTTAGGCGAATAAACTTCGTCAGCACTGCTTCCGGATAACAGCGAATCATTCTGTTTCTTCAATTCTTTACGAAAGACTGTCCTTAGGTTATTAATTTTCTTTTTAACTTTATTCAAATCAGCAGTTCTGTCAATTATTTTCATTTTCTCCAAAAGTACATTATAACACACCGTTCTCTTCACGTTGTTGTGATAATCTTTATGTCTTATTTTCCATAAAGGCTCTTGTTCTCTGAATAATTCAATAAATTCAATCAAATCGTCGTTACTCCATGTAGTCATTTTGTTGTTTCGTTCGTCGAGTGTAGGCTAGGTACGTAGACAATAGACATGCAGCGCGTGCGGCGGCCGGCGTTGACTGAGACAAAAATCGAATCGTTGATCGCAAGGCGCCATACACTGTCGATTTATCGTTACGATTGGTCTGATCGCAAGGGATTCTGTGACGACCTCCGATATCGTTTGCGATCAAGTAAATCGTTAACGATGTAAACATACACTGGCGATCCGTCGTTTCGATCGGTCTGCAACGACGGATCGTACAGATCAATCGTACCGTGTATGGGCACCTTTATACCTAATTTGATTTGGCATAACGGATTTGGCATATATTTTTTTTTCATAATAATCCTTTGGCATAATTGACTTTTGGCATACTATTTATATTAGCATAATTATCATTTAGACTAATTTGTTTTCGCATAATGTTATTAGGCATATTATCTATTCGCCTAAAATTATTTAGACATAAAAATCAAAAACAATAAGAATAAATATTTCTACGTAGGTGACTACTTATCAGGAGATATACTTATGAAGAGCTCGGTGGCGCAGTGGTTTAGTGCCTGGCCCAGCAATTGCGGAAGTTAAGCAACGTTCGCAAGGGTCGGCCATGGGATGGGTGACCAAAAAATTTACGGCTGCATTTGCAGTCGTTAACAACCATCAACCCGCATTGGACCCGCGCGGTGGGTTATGGCCCATCCTCCTTACCACACTTACTTATGATATTTTCATGCAAAAGACATATTATACAAATATATATAAGATGAATGAAATTTATAATCGATATTAACTTACCTATGTGTATGTATAACCAATCTAACTTGGGTAATATAGTGTAATAATAGGTTAGGGTGCGGCGTGGGTGGCCCTTGGGCCACCCTTAAGCCGCCAACATGATTGTAATACACACAACAATTATTTCATAAAATGTAAACACAAAATTTACCTTTTCTCCAAGTCCATTTGGTTCATGATTGTGATTCTGCATATGTTTTGAAAATATTTCATGTTGTTTGTCGTCGTTCAGTTTGGTATTTAAAATATGCGTTAATAACATTATGCGTGTTTAAGTTTATGCTAAAGAATATTATGCTTAGACATGATTATGCTTAAAGTAGTTATGCTTAAAAAAGTTATGCATAAGCTGTAATGACTAAGTAATATTATGCGTAAACATCATTCGGCGAAATCATATTATGCTATGACATATTATGCCTTAAATTTTTATGCAAATACATAGGGAACCATGCCCCGCAGATGCTGGTGAGGGCCATGGTCGGCGCGGTGGAACATTCCACGCGCCAGACGGCCCGCGAAGTCCTGCACGGGCTCCACCCTGAGTGCGATCACCGCGTTACGGACGTAGCGCCCCGCCTGAGTGATGATGCGGAGCGCTACATTTTGCTGTTGCTGCAGTCGTGTTCGCTGCGCCTGGGAACAGAGCGAATACCACGCCGGTGCGGCATAGGTGAGCCGCGACCGGACGTGGGTATAATAAATTGCCCTCTTAGTTTTGAGGGGAAGACGGGATTTGAAGACAGGACGGAGAATGGCCCTGGCAGCGCGGGCCGAAGACGTCGCGTGGTCCACTTGGGCGACCATACTTAGGTCGCGGTCTATGTGGCAGCCCAGATATTTAACGGACGGCTGCCACTGGATGGCCTCGCCCCTCAGTGCCAGTTTGGTTGGCACTCTCTTCCGCGACCCGACGAGGATTGCGGTGGTCTTGCCCACGTTCACCGCAATCCTCCAATTGTCCAGCCAGGGCGGGAGGAGGTCCAGCTGCTTTTGGAACCGCATTGCGGCGGCTTTGGGCCACGGGGAGGACGTGAAGAAGGCGCTGTCGTCTGCGAATAGCGCCAGCTCAACCCGTGGCTCCCACTCCTTGAGATGGTCATTTAGTGATGGAATGTCGTTGGTGTAAACGGCGTAGAGGGTGGGGCTCAAGCAGCTGCCTTGTGGGACCCCCGCCTTGATGGGGCGCAGATCCGACTCCGCTCCCTCCACCGTCACGGTGAAGCGCCGGCCCTCCAGGAATGAGGCCAGCAGTTGGACAAGGGCCGGGTGGACCTCGGTGTTATTGGCCAATTTGTAAAAGAGGCCGGTGTGCCAAACTCGGTCGAAGGCCTTCTCTATGTCGAGGAAGGCGGCCACAGTGCAGGTACCTTTGTTTTGATTGTCGGCCATGTGGTGCAGCACGCGCGCCAGCTGGAGCGTGGTTGAGTGCCCGCTGCGGAAGCCAAACTGATCGTCCCTCAAGGTGATAGAGGGACGGAGGCGACGCAGCAGGAGGCGCTCGAACAGCTTGGCCGCGTGGTCGAGTAGGGTGATGTGCCTTTGGTTGGCGGCCTGGCGACGATCCTTACCCGGTTTGGGGATGGTTATGACCCTGCCCTTCTTCCAGGCGGCCGGGAAGTAGTTGGCCCGAAGTGCGGCGTTGAAAATGCGGGCTAATGTTGCCCACCCCTTTCTGGGGAGCGCCGATAGGGCCGTGGGTGGCAGATTGTCAGGCCCTGGAGCCTTCTTCGGGTTTAAGTGGATGGCCGCCTTCTTTACCTCCGCTGGTGATATGAAGGCGTCGCCTGGAAGTGGCGGTGGGGTGGTGGCCAGGTACTCCGCCACTTCTTGTGTCACCGCCCTGTGGTGCTGGGCTGCCGCTGGAGCTGCTGGGTTTAGAGAAAATTGGACGGCCAGGTGCTCGGCCAGGATACGGGCCCTGTCAAGGGCGGCGTACCTCCTCTGGCCGTCGGCGTCCAGTAATGGGTACGTGGGCTGCGGGGTCCTAGTCAGGCACCTATTCAGGGTGTGGAGGCTGGGCGGATGATCGGCTGCGCGGTCGATGGTGGCCTCCCAAGTCGACCCGCGCCACGTACTCACCGCCTCCCGGAGGTCTGTGGTGGCTTTGTTGAGGCTCGTCTTTACCCGTGCACATCTGGATTGCGTCCACAGGCGTTTGAGCCTCTTCTTCTCCTCCAGCATGCTCTGTAAGTGGCGGGGGAGGGCATCTCGGCGTTGGGTTGGAGGCACAGGGCTGGTGTGGGAGGCCATTACTTCCTGCATTTTTTGGGTGTAGAGTTTGATGGCGGCGTCTATCTCCTCTCTGGTGGTGAGAGGGCCAGGCAGATTGACGTCCGCCATGGACAACTTGTAGGCCTCCCAGTCGGTCTTACGTCTGGTTCGTGGGGGGGCCACGGCGTCAGGTGCGGTGGCCATCGTTACCAGCAGCGGCAGGTGTGGCGTGTCGGCCTCAAACAATACCTCCACACTGATGGGGCTGTCGATGCCCTTGGTGAGCACCACGTCTATGGTGCTGGGTTGGTGGCCGTCTGCGATCGGGAAATGCGTGGGCGAATCTGCACCAGCACCTCTATGTCCCTCTCCGTGATGGCTTCCAGTAAGCGGCGACCGTCGGACGAGGTGGTGCAGGACCCCCACGTTGGGTGCTTAGCGTTAAGGTCTCCTGCTAGCACGGTGGGGGTCTGGTCTGTAAAGATGGCGTCGATGTCTGGTGGATGGATGCCCGAGTGGGGCGGTCGGTAGGCGGCGAAGATTTTCAGTTCAGCTCCACCCGCGCGCACCCTCACGCCAATGGACCTTAGGCTCTCGAAGTCAGGCCATGGGAGCTCGTCGTGGACGATGTCCCTCCTGACCAGGACCGCCGTGCCCCTGAATGGGCGGCCCTGTGGTGACATCTCGTCCCTACGATAGATGTGATAGTTGGGCAGACGGAGAGTTTCTTTACCTGACAGCAGTGTTTCACCCAGGAGGACTATGTGAATGTCCTGCGACTGGGTGATGAGGCGGAGCTGGTCGATTTTCTGACGGAAGCCCCCCGGGTTCCAGTACATTACCCGGAGTGTGCTGGGTGAGAGGCGGCAATCAGTTGGGCCTTGTGGCAGGCCCCACCGCTGTTGGTACGTTGGCGCTTGGTAGCAACTCCACCACTATCGGCGGATAACCGCTAGGCCGCGGCTCCGGCTGCGGCTGCGGCTGTTGGTCGTCGGCGGGGGGTGGGGTGGGAGGTGCGGGCTGCGCCGGGGTCTCCAATGCCTGGGCATAGGACCGCACTGGCGCGCTCTCGCTTACCTCCAATCCGGCGTAGCTGGTGGAGTCGGTATTGCCGAGCGGAAGCTCGCTGGAGAGCTCCTCCCTCCCGCCCTCGGAGCCCTTGTCCGACTCATACTCGGACGCGGACGAGGTGGATGAGACGGAGTCGTCAATATCGGTTGGCGGTTTGGGGGGCGATGGCCCTAAGCGGGGGCGCTTCTCGTCCCCACCGATGTCATCTTGTGGGCGGCGACGGGGGTCTCGGGGGTGCATACCGGGGGGTGCGTGCGGGGGGGTGGGTTGGTCAACAACCCCTCTCCCGGACGTTTGTCCCTCGGAGGGCAGGTGCGGTTGCGCCGGTTGGGCGGTCACGGCGTCATCGGACATCGGCGCGGGGGTGTTACCGCCCCCGCGGTCCGGCGGGCGCGTGTTTTGCGGCATTAATGTCCAATTTGGGTTTCACCTTACAGTTCGCACTCACAAAATGCACTTGAAAAAAGTTGCTTTATGTGGGGGGTAGGTGAATAAAAAAGAAAGGAGAGGGGGAAGTTGTGGGTAGTGGTCGGAGTGGGGGAAAATCGGAGTGGGGGTAATTGGAGGGTGGAGGGGGTACACTAGGGAGTTTCGGTCACGAAACTAATATACTTATAGTTGTTGGAAAATCCACGGAGTGCATAAGTTCACACACACAAAAAGCGTCAATATCGCGAAAATAGTCACTGCCTATGAATTTGTTTCCACTGGAAAACGGAATGTTAATTACTGCGGAGCGATTACTCAACTCGACGCAGTAATTAGTACGGATAGCACTTCACGCACACACTCGGAACTCGGACGGGGCTTACACACGGGTAGCGGAGCGCGCGCGACCGGTTGCGACGAGGGTACGGGAAACACTAACAAAAACGCTCAGTTGTGGGTCCAGGGTGATGCCATTATTTATACAGGTTTGAGGTACCATCTGAAGGAAGAGGGGAAGGTACTCAATTCTCAGGAATCGATTGTTTATAATAGATATTTGAAATGCATCTCATCAACAGGAAGTAATCTTTATTTACGTTACTAGGAATTTCAAAGGTACTATTTATTTATTTAATTAAATTAAGTTATACAATAAATTACCTGCTATTATAGTCGATTTGCCTCATAATGAATTTAAAAATAAAATTAAGCATTTCCTTGAAAGAAATCCGTTTTATAGTATATCAGAATTCATGGCGAGCTCGTTTTTGTGATATTTTAGATTAGAAGGGGGATGAAATTTAAATTTAGTTAAATTGAACATAAATTAAATAATTTTAAAATGAACTGTTATTTAAATAATTTTAATTTATACATTTTCTTTTTTCTATTTTATATTATTACTTGTGATGTTAGATTAATAGAATGTGTTTTTTTTTATAACTTTAAATTTAAAATGGATATAATTTTAAAATGAACTGTTATTTAAAATAATTTTAATTTATACATTTTTTTTATATTATTAATTGTGATTTTAAACTAATAGAATGCAATTTTTTTTATAACTTTTAAACTTAAAATGACATGAAATGACAAAAATTTTAGAATGTACTGTTTAAATAATTTTACATATGATGTAATATTATTGTAAATTTATGTTGACTTACCTAGGTTGCGTTATGTAACAAAGGGTTAATAAATAAATTGAAATTGAAATTAAGAAATCAAATGATAGTTTATAAATCGATAACGGACTGTCATAATCATATTTAAAAAATTTAAGTATTTTATTTATTTACGCATTCCAATTTAAGGGCTTTGTGAAGGTTGCGAACCCATAACGACCTAGCTAACTATAATTTTAATGTGTTTATTACCTATTTACCTAGTAGGTACTCATACTTATTTATTATCGTATTACATTATTGATAACAATACATAAACAAAAAGAAACAATTATTTAGTTAGAATTATCAAAATAAATATCGCGCGTTCACGCTGTGCATGAGAGTTGACAGAGCACTCGATTCGGCACATGAAATTGGTCTGCGGGGTCAGAGAGTTCATCTGAATATGCGTTCGCGCGACTCGCTCCGGAAGGAGGGAGGTAGTCGCTAAATGCCTACGAGACACTCGAATATACTGGCCTTAACGTAAACTGTTTCGTTTCATGTTGTTTCTATTACTTTACTGGGTTAGCTCACCGTTTGTTGTAGCCGCATTATCTACATTACATCTACATAGCATCTACATTTGTCAAAATGGACTGTATGGAGAATTTTAAAACGTGAAGGATTGCTTCCCTACCATTTTTTTGTCGCGAAAGATATTCGACAACAGAGACTATGCTGGGCGAGCTACTTTTTGCTTGTGACTTGTTTAAAATGTTGGACTACGTCGCACTCGACGGTCGCGACGTAGTCCAACGTTTTAAAAACAGATCATGTGGACTGATGAGGCGACATTTACGAGGGCTGGCATTATAAACGCGCCCGCTGCGGTTAATAGCTCCTCTACACGATGGTCCATCGCGATGGTCCACTATGATGGGCCAGCGTGTGGAGGGCATAGTGGTGTAGGATGGCTTATGGCGCGTGCGATGGTCGTGGGATGGCATCGGTGTCGGTTTTTCGGCCGCACATCAAAGGTAGTGGGCCAGCGATGGCGGTACGCATCTACACGTGGCCCATTCCACAGTGCGTGCTCAAACGCGGTTGAGTGTGGACGACTTACGATAGAACTTTAAAAATGACGACTACGTGGCCTCATAGTGAGACGATGAAATTCTTGGAATTATATCGGGGAGAAAGTGTTATATGGAATCCCAAACACAAACAGCACAAAGATAAAAATAAGGTAAGAAGGAATTAAGTCTTAGATGTAATATCTTGGTATTATGCGTTTCAAAGAATAGGTTAATGCACATAAGTAGGTACCTATTAGCTTCATGGGTTAATGAAACCGCCATTTTTAAGTAATCATAAACCGAGATTATCTTTAATTTTTATTTTTTGTATTCACAATGCTATATTACTTGTTATTTTAACAAGATAAATTAAGATACTAGAAAAAATGAACGCCGAGTCCGTTGGGAGGCGTTCATTTTTAGGGTTCCGTATCCAAAGGGTAAAAACGGGACCCTATTACTAAGACTTCGCTGTCCGTCCGTCCGTCCGTCTGTCACCAGGCAGTATCTCAAGAACCGTAATAGCTAGATAGTTGAAATTTTCACAGATTGTGTATTCCTGTTGCCGCTTTAACAACAAATACGAAAAACAAAATAATAATACTAATTAAGTGGGGCTCCCATACAAAAAACGTGATATTTTAGCCCTTTTTCACGGCTACCACTCGCCCAGCTAGATCTCAAGAACCGTAATAGTTTGACAGTTGAAATTTGCACAGATTATGTATTTTTATTGTGACTACAACAACAAATACTAAAAATAAAATAAATATTTAAAGGGGGCTTCCATACAACAAACGTTTTCTGGTACGGAAACCTTCGTGCGCGAGTCCGACTCGCACTTGGCCGGTTTTTTTTAGTAAGTATCTTAATTTATCTTGTTATTATTTAACCGAGATGTTAAGTACAATTTTAAATACTACTTAGTTATTGTAGGTTACTAGGAAGTGTTGTAGCTTTAAATGTGTAGGAAGTTCTTATCTACCCATCTAATAAACTAATTGAATATTTAAATTGTTTGCAGGTTTCGGATGCATGGAATCGCATAGGGGAGGCTATGGGAATTTCGACAGACGATTTAAAAAGAAAAAAGGAAACTTTGATGACGGCTTTCCGTACTAATTTAAAAAAGCAAAAAAGATTCGATGAGATCTGGGTGGGGCTGGACTTGAAGAAATCTATACGCCATCATGGCCATTTTTCGATGTCATGGAAAGTTTTTTAAAGGATGTTTATCAGTGCAACAGTGTTATAAACACCGAAGATGGAGTAAGTAAATAAAACAAAGTTTATTTTTATTTAGTGTAGTACTTTTATTCTCTACTAGCTTCTGCCCGCGACTTCGTCCGCGTGGATATTAGACGAAATCCTTTTAAGGAACCTTCAACCAGGATCCGGCCAGCCATTTTTACGCGATTAGGCGAGTCCCCATCAAGCGCGCTGCCTCGCGAGGCAAGAAATTTGCCGCGTGTGGCGGGCCTCGCACAAGGCTTCCAGTTCCCATTCCCGCTCCCGTTCCCCGTTCCCGTTCCGTTCCCGTCCCGTTTGCGTTCCCGTCCCGTAACCGTACCGTACCCCTTCCGTTTCCGTTCGCGTTTCCATCCCGTTCCTGTCCCGTTCCCATCCTGTTCTCGTTCCCGTTCCCGTCCCGTTATATTCCCGTTCCGTTCATGTTTCGTTCCCGTTCCCATTCCCGTTCCGTTCCTGCTGCGTTCCCGTCCCGTAAACGTCCCCTAACCGTCCCGTACGTCTTACGTTCCCGTTCTTGTTCCCGTTCCGTTCCCGTCCAGTTCTTGTTCCCGTTCCCGTTCCCATCTTGTTCTATTCCCGTTCCGTTCCCGTTTCATTCCAGTTTCGTTCCCGTTCCGTTCCCGTTACGTTCCTGTTTCATTCCCGTTTCGTTCCGTTCCCGTTCCGATCCCGTCCGATCCCGTCCCGTACTCGTCCCGTACATCTTCTGTTCCCGTTCCCGTACCCGTTCCGTTCTAGTTCCCGTTACCGTCTGGTTCCCGTTCCGTTCCGTTCCTTTCCGTTCCGTTCCGCTCCGTTCGGCTCCGCTCCGCTCCGTTCCTGTCCAGTCCGTTCCGTTCCGTTCCCGTTACCGTTACCGTTACCGTGCCCGTGCCCGTTCCGGTTCTCGTTCCCGTTCCCTGGATGTGCATGTCCAGGTCCAGGTCCATATGTGTCATGTCCATCGCGTTGGACTTCAAAATAAATCTCATTTTCGCAATCACCATCCCATAAAACCTCAAGAACGACATCCATATCGATTTTTATGTTACTCACCCCACTTACCCTCTAAGGGGTTGATTTTCAATATCCCAAAATATATATTTAGACGTGCTCCTACGAATTTTTAAGTTGTAATTTCGATTTTATATTCTTTTTCCATACAAAATTTGAACCCTATTTTTACCCCTTTAGGGGTTAAATCATGTCCACTGTGTTGGACTTCAAAATAAATGTCATTTTTGCAATCGTCATCCCAGAAAACACCAATAACGACATCTATATCGATTTTTATGTTTACTCACCCCATTTACCCTCTAAGGGGTTGATTTTCAAAATAACAAAATATATATTGGCCTATTTATTTTTACATGTGCTCCTACGAAGTTTAAAGTTGTAATGTCTATTTTATATTATTTTTCCACACAAAATTTGGACCCCATTTTCACCCCTTTAGGGGTTAAATCATGTCCACCGTGTTGGACTTCAAAATAAATGTCATTTTTGCAATCGTCATCCCAGAAAACCCCAATAACGACATCTATATCGATTTTATGTTTACTCACCCCATTTACACCCTAAGGGGTTGATTTTCAAAATAACAAAATATATATTTGCCTATTTATTTTTAGATGTGCTCCTAAGAAGTTTAAAGTTGTAATGTCTATTTTATATTATTTTTCCATACAAAATTTGGACCCCATTTTCACCCCTTTAGGGGTTAAATCATGTCCACCGTGGTTGGACTTCTAAATAAATGTCATTTATGCAATCGTCATCCCACAAAACCCCGATAACGACATCCATATCTATTTTTAGGTTTTTTTAAACCCTTTACACTAGGGTGGGCCGATTTTAACCATTTTTCGAGTTTTGCTTCACAAGACCCCTCAAAAGTTGCATAATGCGATGTAGGTTATAGGAAAAATAATATAAAAAATTAAAACAATCACTTTTAGCCCTCTACTAGCGATCGAATTTTTATAAAATACCCTTATTTCGTGTATATCAGACTTAAGAATTTTGCATTAAAAGACCCCTCAAAAGTTGCGTAATGCGACGTAGATTCTAGGAAAAATAATTAAAAAAATAAGCTTATCACATTGAAACAGGAATTTTATCAAAACCAATTCGAAAAATTGAATTTTGTTTAATTATTTTTTACAAAATTCGATTGCTATCTACTATTTTTTAATTATTTTTCCTACAACCTACGTCTCATTGTGCAACTTTTGAGGGGTCATTTAATGCAAAATTCTAAGGTCTGAAATACACGAAATAAGGGTATTTTTTAAAAAATCGATCGTTAGTAGAGGGCTCAAAGCGATAACCTTATTTTTTTAAATTATTTTTCCTATAATCTACGTCGCATTACGTAACTTTTGAGGGGTCTTGCGATGCAAAATTCGAAAAATGATTAAAATCGGCCCACCCTACTTTACACCCCCATTTCATCCCCTTTGGAGTTGAAATCCTAACAAAAACAATATACGTTGCTTTAGATTTCTATCCATAAGCCTAAATTATAAATTTAGCGATTTTTACTTCGAAAATGAAGGATTTTCTTTAATACACAACTTCAACCCCCTTTTAACCCCTTCGGGGGTAGAATTTTGAAAAACGCTGAGACCCGTATTTATTAATTTTCAATCGTCAGCCTAAACACACAATTTGAAGATTCTAGCTTCAAAACTGAGGGACTTTCATACAAACTTTCATCCCTTATTTCATCCCCTTAGGGATGGAATTTTCAAAAATCCTTCCTTAGTGGATGCCTACACGGTATAAAGTATCTGTGTGCAAAATTTCAAGTCTCTAGGTCCAGCGGTTCGGGCTGTGCGTTGATAGATCAGTCAGTCAGTCAGTCAGTCAGTCAGTCATTCAGTCAGTCATTCAGTTTACGATTTTATATATTAAGATTATCAAAACTATTTATTTTCTATCTATTTTATTCTCTATTAACAAAATCTCTATTGCCCAGTCACCTCTTCTCGACTATGCTGATGTTTGCTACTTAGATGCTACCGAGCTATTACTTAACAAACTTGAGCGCCTTCAAAATCTTGCTATCCGCTTTATTTTCGGTCTACGCAGTTTCCAACTTTCGGAAGGAACTTAAGTGGCTCCCTATACGCCAGCGCAGGAATGTTAGAATCCTCTGTCTCCTCTTCAATGTTCTTTACAATCCTTCCTATCCATCTTACCTTCGTGATCGTTTTTCCTTCTGCCACCCGCCCAATTCTGAATGTAGATCCCATCTCAAGTCCGTTCTAAAATTCCCCACCCATAACTCCAACTTTGCTTCCTATTCCTTCTCCGTGCATGCCGTCCGTCTCTGGAATTCGCTGCCAGCACAGATCAGAGATTGTCGCACCATATCTCTTTTCAAAAACGATTAAAAGAGTACTATCTGTCCACTTGTCCCTAATTTTGCCTTATTTTATTATTTTTCTCTTTTACAATTTTTATCTTTTATTTTGATTACACGTATTCGTATGTATGTATATAGTATTATGTATATATTAAAGTTTTATTTAAGTAAGTATGTGTGTATATATGTATTATATAGTTATTTCTAAATATGTAGGTATATATAATATAGGTATTATTTTCATCTTGAGCTACACACGTCTGCCTTTTTCAATGTTCTTTCCTATCCCGGGCCCGCTGGAAGAAATTTCAATATGAAATAAGCGGTGTCCTTGTACTACTCTTCTGTCTACTTCTTTTATGTTAAAAATTGTGTGTGTACAAAATATATAAATAAATAAATAAATATCATACAAATAGTTCATGAAATTTTGCCTTATTTGAATAGCATCATTAGTTGTTCTACGTGGACGTGGTTGGTTTTGTAAGGGAAGAAAACCGGTAATACTATCATTCCTCCAAGTACCAGCACTTATCAAGTCTCCATTATCATTATAGGTATCAAATATACCTGAAGGTGTGTATAAATGGCGAGACGTTTGACTTTTACGCAAAAAGTTATGTAATAGAACACATGTCATAGTAATTATTGAACATTTAACTGGGTGGAATGGCATAGCCGTCTTAAAGACTCTAAATTTGTTAGCGAGAATTCCGAAAGTATTTTCTACTACAACACGTGACTGAGAGAGTTTTTGATTAAAAACCCTTTCAGGAGAATTTAACGCGTGACGGCCAGGAAACGGTTTCATGAGATGTTCACTTAAACTAAATGCTCCGGCACCCAGAAAAACATAGGGCAAATAAAATTCACATCCTGGTACCAAACTAGGAGGCGGCAAATTGATACTATTTTCAGCCATTCTTTTAGATAGAGTACTCTGATTAAAAACGCCACCGTCACTGATACGCCCTTGAGCACCTATTTCAGCAAACATAAAACAGTAATCATGATCTACTAGAGCTAGGAGGACAATACTAAAAGTATGTTTATAATTATAATATTCAGTTCCGCTATGAGGAGATTGCAATATTGTCACATGTAGGGCATGGAATACCGGAATGATTTTCATACCGGTATTGATGTCGGTATTGAAATTTCAATTACCGGTATACCGGTATTTCGGTATTTTTTTTAAAACTGCTAATTACCTACTTTTTAAATGATTATAAGAACGATTAGCAAGTCTTGTTTGTGGAGAGTGATTAAAGCAATTTTCTACGCTAAACTTTATGACAGAAACACTCAAACTATTTACCAACTGCCTAGAAACCACAAAATTAGTTATTAAAGTAATACCTAAGTAATTAAGAATACTAAAGAAAATACGTTATTTGATTCAATTATTATTGAAATCAACAAATGTCAAAATTTTCATAGAGAAGATGGTTGGAGAGTACCAACAGCACCAGCTTGGGACCCTATAATTCATCAACTAAAATCCCATCCCAAATCACACACTGCAGGATCTAAAGATACAGTTAGCGTGCCCGCAGACTACAAACTTTCTATCGGCCGATAGTTGACCCGATAGTTGGTTTTGTATGAAGAATCGGCCGATACCAAATCGTTGTAGTGTGCGCACTTGCATACTTCTTCATACTGATTGAGAGCCCGACTAAACTGTCGGCCGATAGAAAGTCTGTAGTCTGCGGGCACGCTTAGTTCGTTTTTAACCGACTTCAAAAATTTGAAAAGGAGGAGGTTATCTATTCGTCGCGTATATTTTTTTTTTATTTATGTATGTACACCGATTACTCGAAGACGGCTGAACCGATTGAAATGATTCAAACGTTATAACATGAGGTTTGTTCCCAAGTTGGTCCCATTTTTTGAAATTTTGAAATCAGTTCAGTAGTTTTCAAGTAATCTTGAAAATACTGTCGTTTTCGTAACCATTTTATATGAATTCAGACGGATTTTCAACCATTACTTTTTTGTTTATGAACCGATTTAGATGATTCTTTTTTTATTTGAAAGAAAACACCTTAAGGATGATACCATATTAATTTCATTGGTATTGGACGTTGGATTTTGAAGATACACGAGGGAACTCCTCAAAATCAAATAGGAACTGTACAGTGATTGAAATATTGGTAGGTTTATGACAATCAAAAACAAGTTAAGTACCTATCTATTGTCAAGGACGTTCTGGACTAGCGTTGAACTTCGAAGGCCCAACGGAATTCGTGGAAATTGAGTTACTCGGAGTATACCATTAAAAATGTGAAACATTATAACGTTTTATATTATAAAATCAACGCTTACATACCTACCACAAAAAAAAATTAAAATAAAAAACCTTTTTAAAAAAAGGAAAACCTCCTTCAAAAATCTTAAAAACAGATCTATAAAAAGCAAGAAATAATGTTCAAATCGATTAATTAAAACACGTCTATTGAAGTCGGGTGGGGCTTTAAAAATATAAACAATACAATAAGTAAAAAAATACTGTCAGCTCCACCCGACTTCAATAGACGTGTTTTAATTAATCGATTTGAACATTATTTCTTGCTTTTTATAGATCTGTTTTTAAGATTTTTGAAGGAGGTTTTCCTTTTTTTAAAAAGGTTTTTTGTAGATAGGGATCAACAGGGAGGTCGACATAACCTCTCTGAGTATTCTTCCGCCAGTTCTTTCTCTGAGAGGCCACCTAATTTGTGAACTGGTGGTAGATTCAGTAGCTAGATCGTGTTTTCTGGCGCAATATAACTCAAGTAAGACATTAGATAATACTTTTTTATTTTGTTCTTTAAAAATGGGAATAAGCCCCTCTTAAAGAACTACAGACCCGTCTCACTTCTGAGCCATGTCCTTACGAATCGTCACGCTCGCAAGTTTGACGACTTCCAACCTCCCGAACAAGCTGGGTTTCAAAAAGGCTTTAGCACCATAGTCTAGAGTTCTAGACCACAAATCCAACTGCAGCGAGGTGTGAAACAGGGAGACGTTATTTGTCCAAAACTGTTCACAGCTGCGTTGGAGGACATCTTTAAACTCATAGACTGGAATGGACTTGGTATCAATATTAATGGCCCGTTACTAACTATATCATCGGCAAAACGAAGGTGTGTTAGGTACTGTACCTAACACACCTTCGTTTTGCCGATGATATAGTTCTTATGGCTGTGACCTTGGAAGACCTGAATACAATGCTCGAAGATCTCCGTAGTACATCTCAAAGAGTGGGTCTCAGAATGAACATGGATAAGATGAAAATCATGCCGATTGCCCATGTTGTGACCGCTCCAGTTCATGTTGGGAACACTACACTTAAAGTTGTTGACCATTACGTATACCTAGGACAGATAGTCTAGTTAGGCTAGTCCAACTTCAAGAAAGAGATTTCTCGTCGAGTCCTACTCGGATGGGCAGCATTCTGGATGCTTCGAAAAATCTTCGCGTCTGACTTACGACTAACCTCAGTGTCTCGAGACGAAAGTCTATATATAAAGATAATTTATCTATATTAAAAGATAGTTTACGGCAGTGAAACGTGGTCGTTAACTATGGGTCTCATAAGGAGTAGGTCTCAAGGTCACCCAGGTCCCAGCATGCGTTGGAGAGAGCCATGCTCTGCGTTTCCCTGCGTGATCGAATCAGAAATGAGGAGATCCGTAGGAGAACTAAAGTAACCGACATCGCTCGAAGCGGCAGTGGTAGTGGGCGAGACACATAACGAGAAGAACTGATGGCGGTTGGGGCGGAAAGGTTCTGGAGTGATGACCGAACACCGGACGACGTTCCCCGACAAGGTGGATCGACATCTGGTGAAGGTCGCGGGAAACCTCTGGATGCGGGCAGCGCAGAACCGATCGTCTTGGAGATACTTGAGGGAGGCGGAAATCCTTGAATGAGGCCAGCAGTGGTCGTGGTGCGACTGATATGATGATAATGAAAACATTAAACGAACAACTAAAAGGAATATCATTAAATACCATCTAGATACTAGCTATATGTGATTTAGTGGTGATTTTTCCTATAATCGTGATATTTCGTAATTCATTGAGTTTTCATATCGTAAACTCATCTGCAGTATGAACAACACTGTGAACCATAGAAATTGAACGTACTGCATAGTCTTTAAACATACACCCTTGCAAAAATATATACCTTTTTTGAAATACCGAAATACCGGTATTTTACTCTCAAATACCGGTATCAAAATACCGAAAAAAATTACCGGTATACCGGTATTTCGGTATACCGGTATCCATGCCCTAGTCACATGCTTGCCATCTATAGCACCGAGACAATGAGGGAACTTAAATCTTCCAGCTTTAGATAGCCATTCTTCTGTTGTTGTGGGGATCTGTAACAAAATTAACATAAGATAACATGGCGGTTTTTTCGGTTACCTAGTGATAGAAAAACTCATCAAGTACCTATTTATTAAATAATAATCCATATGTTTTATTTTTAAGGCTACGACATCTCCACAAGATGAAGACTCGATGACTCATAATGAAAATGTTGAAAATCAGGATCCAAATACAGAAAGAGAAAAATCCAATATTAAAATTCCTGTTCAACGCCGTCGTTCTAGAAACCCACCAGAATTGGAAGAAACTAATAAAGAAATGAAAAAGGCTTTCTCAACTTTAAACAGTGTACTAAGTAAGCAACAAACAAAAGATTCGGAAGACGATTGCGATTTGTATGGAAAATTACTCGCAAAAAAATTAAGGCAGTTTTCAGATCTTGAAAAACACGAATTGATGTACGAAATAGACGGCATTCTTTTGAGGAAACGTCAGACGTTATTAAGTAGACAACGGGCCAGTCAGTATGTTGTTCAATCTCCATCCCAAATAATATTATCATCTAGCAAACGCCCTGGCAGTGGCTACACCCGCACATCTACTGCTCTATATATTCCCCGTCTTACGTCTTCTGAAAGCACGTATTCTACGTCCACAACTGCCAATGATGCTGACCGGCCCCCATCTAACCCTACTTATTATTCACCACATGTCTGCCCCAACAGCAATGTCACCTTTGAAGAAGAATATACTATACAATTAAGTATACCACAGCACTCCCACTCAAATTTAGAGACTCAAACTTTACAATCGCAAAGTATTTTGCACCAAGCTTACAGTAATGCGATTATTGATGACTCTACAAACTAATCATTATGTACCTTAATTACAAGCAAACTTATCAATAATGATGATGATTGTATCTTTTAACCCTTAAACTTATCAATAAGTATCCTAATTTTCTACAATAAAAATTATTAAACTAAAATAAATAGTAGATAGATAGATAGATAGATAAATCGTTTATTTCCATCACATACGTACACAGATGATAAATGACAAAATAACTTATAAAAAAAAAGAAAAACGACTGTGTGCCGCATCGACAGAAAAAGGCAAAAACTCAGTGATATCTTTGCTTTAATTAAAGCAAAGCACTGATTTTCAGTTTTTGCCCAGAAGTAAGCGCGTGGTCGCCTGTGACGACATAGACGTGTATGCAGTTATTAGAAATTATATAAAAAAAATATAAAATCAATAACATAAAATAAAATAAAAACCAATAAATAATAAAAATTAATTAGATTTTATTTATAAAATTCCAAAACGACACAATTATAATTATATTAATACCTAACATATATGTATAATTTTATTTAAAATTATTATTATTAGTTTTTTTATCATTATTATTATTATCATTATAAACATTAACGTTAACAACTGTAAACAATTATTAAAATATAAGCAATTACTATTATTATTATTTGTCTTAGAATAGGTACAATTATTATGTAACAGACTTATTTATTTAAAGGAGGCAACAGGAGCAGAAACCGTTATCAAGCGATCAGACGTGTTTATACCCAACTTTTGCATTTCCAGTAGTGCTGATTTTATATGCTTTTTAAACGTTTGTCGAGTTACAATTTTCCTAAATGGAGATGGAATATTGTTCCAGCACTTTGTAGCTTGATAACGGAAACTGCCAGTAAACGCCTGTGTTTTATGAATTTGAAACGACAAAGGCGGCTTTATTTGTCTTGGTTGCCTGTAATCGCCCTGACGATAGGGTGCTGTAGGAAATAGCAGCTTTTCATACAAGTAACTTGGACTCTTGGACTTCATGAGATCAAACATTAAAACTGCAAGGTGAAAGCGCCTACGGGATTCCATGTTCAGCATCGAGGCCTTGTTTATAAACGGTGATACATGAGTGCGAGGTGGAATATCAAAACAAAAACGGCAGCACGCATTCTGAATCCGCTGTACCAACCTCTCACTCCTATTCAAGAGACGTGGCCCGTAAACAACGTCACCATAATTTAGTCTTGACAGTATAAGGGATTCACAAAGAGTAATGCGGGCTTTTTCTGATAGAAGACTACGAATCTTATAAAGAACCTTTAGGCGATCAAAGCAGCCCCTGACAAGACCCAAAATATGTGACTCAAAACGCAATTGGCTGTCCAAAACAATTCCGAGGTTTTTAGCCTCATTGGCTCGTTTTACAATTTCGCCACATATTCTGACACCAGTTGCACTGTCTGAGACTTTTGCAATCTGATTATTTGTACCGAGTACCATAAATTTGGACTTGTCAGGGTTGGGCACTAAACCATTCTCAGCAGACCAGGCACCCACAGCATCCAAATCCTCATTGATCTCCTGAATTAATTCTTTTATTTTATCTGGAGCTTTGGATACATATAACTGCACATCGTCAGCGTAGCAATGATATTTACAGTGCTTTATTACAGATGGTAAATCAGCAACATATATGATAAACAGCAAAGGCCCGAGAATAGACCCCTGAGGCACCCCACTTTTAACGAATTCAGAACTCGAGGTTAAACAGGACCCGTCTGCCCTACGCCTAGTATAATTTATTACCTTCACAAATTCCTTTAAAGTTTCGTTGAGTGCAAGACATACTTCAGGAACAATTCTTGATATAAGTTGGCTTGAAACTTTAAATAGGTAATGCAAACTTCTATAGTTGTCGCCTGTAGCTAAGTATCTTAGGGTTATTGCGAGACGAATTTTCACAGGTATTGATTCCCGCCAATCAGTGTCTTGTTTTGCAACTATTGGCGATTTTTTCTGTATTAAAATCTCAAAATCACTGTTTGACATACGCACGAAGTTATTAAATTCACCTGATGGTTCTGCAAGAAGTTCAGCCAGCTGATTATCCATAGTTTCCCTGAAAAAAGTTTTAGTTTTAATTATAGAATCAGAACATACAAAAAAAAATAATTTACATGTACATACCTAGTTCTATTGCGATGGATAGATAACATCCACCATCTTCTTTTACGCCATTTCTTTTGAATAACTTTATTCTTGTGCACATTAAGAAAATAATTATAAGTGCTGTATAAATATATTGCCGCAATGGCTAATGCTTCCACGTCCATCTCGAACAACGTAAAGATCACAACTGAATGTCGCCATCGTGTAGTTGCGTTTCAACCATCGCATGGCCATCTCGCAGGGCCATCGTTGGCCCATCGTTTAGAGGCAGCATAAGGCGATTCTCACACTGCCTCCACGCCACATCGCGGGGCGCGGATCGGCGGTTTCCGCCCGCAGACTTGGCGGGCGATTATCGCAAAACGGGCGGTTATTTACTATCAGATTGTTGAGTACAGTTGAGTTCTAGACCGCCATGGATACAATTTTTTTATTTGTCTCATCCGAATTTTCAAAATCTTTATTTAAAATAGTACTACAGATTTTTCCTCATGCTTTGAGCGTCAAGTTCTTGTACTTATATTCTTCTATGCTCTTATCCCATAGATCTGGGGCCGTACCGGCTAACGAATCGATTTTCATAAAAGTCTGCTGGGTTTCAACTTAAAACAGAGAAATCAAAGTAAGCAATTTCGTTTTGTACTTTTTGTTGACGTGATTCGGAAGATATCGATATTCGTGTGACATCATGAATTTGGGTTCGTCATTTTGGCCCAATTGGGGCTCGATTTATCTGTTTTAATTTGAAACCCAGCAGACTTTTATGAAAATCGATTCGTTAGCCGGTACGGCCCCTGGCCTTTCTTGCAAGAAAGTTATTAGTAGATCGACTTCAATATCTATTTTTCGTAATGTTTGTGCACAAACACGCCATAACGAAAAAATTTATATCGGGTGTTTTGCCACTAACGCTAATTGCGTATGTAAAAGAAGAGTTTTTTACTAACACCATGTCTGATCATGAAAAATCGCTTATTGATTTGGAGGAAGGGTTTGTCGGAGGTGAAGGTGTGTAGAGTTTCCATCTACACTCCTTCATTTTGCCCAGACAAGCTTTTGGTGTGCTTTGCTAGCCTGGAAGCACAATTTAAGATCAACAATATCACAAGAGAGCACCAAGTACAGCTATGCAGCGACTCACCTGGACATCAGCTGTACGCGTGAGGTCTAGGATATAATTTGTGAGCCTCCAAAGTCCATGCCGTACACTGCAGAAGAAGCTGCGGGATTGGGTATGTAGCTAAGTAGACACTAGACTAGAGTGTTGTGTCCAAACTATGACTATAATATAGATCAAAAGGAAAGTAATATCCCTAGATAATAAATATGCCTTTGACTCGGCGTGGTGGCCAATGATCGTATGACTGTACCTGAAAAATTGATTCATATTCCTGATACTAATATGACCGATAAACAAACTACTGATGAAAATATTGATGAAGGTAATTATTTATTATTTATATTGATTATTAAAATTCTTGGACTGTTAGATACAATAAAATTATGTTGAACAGGTAATGCTGAACGAACAATACTATCTCCCTCGATACTTCAAACAAATAACAATGAAAATGCGCTTAATCAACAAATGGATATGCATATCTCTTCATATTTCCAAGAAGGTTCTGATGCGACAGGTAGAAATACCAAAGACCATGATTCTGCTGAGTTTGGTAATAAATAATTTTCAAATTTTTCTTTAGTTCCAATCAATAGTAACCAACAGCTCAATACTATTTAATCTTAATTCTAGGTAAAGAAAATCAGAAGCCAAGTTCTCCTTTTGTTTGCTTGAACGAAGGTTCAGACTTTTCTGCAGATAGTGGCAGTGAATATCATCCACCGACATCACATCCAAGGCGTGACAGATCATCATCTACGAGTTCATCTATAATTTCTTTAACCAATGCAACTTCTAAGAATAAAAGAGGAAAGAAAAGAGTGAGAAACCAAAACAAGTGGAAAGAAAATGTCAGGAAAACGTTAAAAAATTCAGGAAAAGATTATGTATCTAAGAAAGGCAACAAAATAGAAGCAAAAAATGAGAAGTCCGTGCCATAATTGTAAGTTTTTATGTTGCGATAAATTAACAAGAGATGAACGTCAACAAATATTTAATACCTAGTGGTCCTAAGGATCTTTGCAACGTCAAAGAGACTTTCTTAGCTCTTGCATAACATTCAAAACATTGTATGCCGTCGTGTAAAAAATGTAGCACAACCAAGAACGCCCAATAGTTGGTTTTCTTTTGTGAAAAATGGTCAGACCCGAAGAATATGTAAGACATTTTTACTAAATACCCTTGGGATAGCACAACGGACGCTCCGTACAGTTATTGAAGCAAAATCTTCTGATTGTGGAATCGCGCCGACCGATCAAAGAGGTAAACACGGTAAACAACCGAAATCGGATCCAGAAGTACTAGAATCAGTTCGTCAGCATATCAATTCAGTCCCACGAGTTGAAAGCCATTATTTACGTGCTAATACCAGTCGCGAGTTTATTGATGGTGGACTTACCTTGGCTGCCTTACATCGCGACTATGAATGCCAACGGAGAAGTGCAGGTAAAGAAGCAGCTACATTGTTCATTTACAGTCAGATTTTTAACAGGGAATTCAATATATCGTTTTTTATACCTAAAAAAGACCAATGCAATTTTTGTGAATCTTACAAAAATGCAAAAGGTGATTCTTATCACCTTGTTTTCTTAAACAGAACTAGAACACCAGTATATAAACCACCAAAGAGAAAAGGTGTTAAGTCGTACAGAAAAAGCAGCAGATATTGCACTTTCTCGAGAACCACAAAGCAAAGTCATAGTGGCCATGGCCATATATGACCTACAAGCACAGTTACCTGTGCCAATCGGCAACTCATCAGCGTTTTACTACAAATCTAAATTGAATTGCTACAATTTTACTGTAAGACAACTTTTAGTAACGTATTTAACTCTTGTATGTTTAATATTACCTACCATAAATAATATTAACTTTATTTCAGATAACAAATATAAAAACGGAGTCAACTACTTGTTACTTTTGGCATGAGGGCTTGGGTTCTAAAGGTTCTACAGAAATAGGAACTTGCGTCTACAAGTTTCTAGAGAAAGTTGCTGAAGAGCATCCAAATTCTGATGTTATTTTCTACAGTGATAATTGTTGTGGCCAACAGAAAAATCGGTACGTATCAAATTTTTGACGGTGAATATTTTTATATAATTATTAACTTTATTATAATTTCTAATGAAAACGTTTTTTTTTAGATATGTGTTCAGCATGTATTATTATGCAGTCGAAAATTTAGCTATAAATTCTGTGTGCCATAAGTTTTTAATCAGCGGCCATAGTCAAAATGAAGGTGACAATGCCCATTCTCTGATTGAGAAATCAATAAAAAGGGCTAACCCATTTACGTACCAGATCAATATGTTAATTTGATGCGAGTTGCTAAAAAAAGAGGAAACACTTTCATTGTTCATGAGATGCATTTCAGTAACTTTTATGACTTGAAAGCACTGACTGAAGAGCAAGCCATTAATTACCAGAAAGACACTAATGGGGATATAATAAAACTGACTGAGTTAACAATGATTAAACTTACTAAAAATAGTGACTTCTATGAATTTAAAACATCTTTTGAAGGAGAATGGGTCCAGGCTAAGCTTAAATTGGGAAGACGAAAAAAAAGCAACCATCACAAATAAATTTAAAAGCAGCTTATGATTCAAAAATGAATATTTCTGATTCAAAGAAAAATGATTTGTTACTATTACTTCGTTCTAACATAGTGCCCAGCTATTATGAAGGATTTTATAATAATCTTTAAATAAGTATAAGAAATACCTACCTTTTCTTATTAATTATATTCATACTCTTATTATATTCGTTTTTATTATGTAGGTAAATGAAAGAAGATACCTGGTTTAAATCTTCGTAACGTAACTATTCGCCAAAGATCTTTGTCTCTCTGTAGTTAGCTGTGCGTTAGATTTGCGCATGGAATACTCGCGTATAAAAGCTTTACGTAGGCATTTAAACAGAGTTCAAAAAGGCGAAGTTATGCATCACAAGCGTTACAAGCGTGAGTTTTCATGCACAAATTCATCCAGCTGTTAACTTCACAGAGAAAAAGGTCCGTGTCGAATAGTAAAGGTCTAAACCTACTGTGCAAGTTCATAATATTGCCTAATATGTTTATAGTTTTGTTTACTGCGTAGTCAATTAATAAAGATACTTAAAGGTAAAGTAAACTTCCTTAAAATTTCGGAGTGATAAGGTAAAACTTAATTTGAATCTGGATTTCATTATCGTACCTTTATCTAAACTTAGACTGCCAAGCTTTTAAGTGCTTTTGTTTTTAGAACGGAGAGTAACTATCTCACCATAATTATAAAAATGTATGATGATTACCTACCTTTACAATTAAGAGAAGATGCGTGATTATACTTTATTTTATTTGTTACAGTTTGACGATGACTATTTCTTAACGAGTCACGAGCCAAATATAGGTTATTATAATATTTTAGTTAAACTTTTTAATGTATGTTGATTTCGAATAAAAACTTTTGTTTTCTATTAACCAATTGTCTTTATTTATTAGTTTTCACATCCTGTATAATGATGGCTTTGGGGACATAATATGACATTTTTGGAAGTTGTTAAATGTATAACGGCACAATTGCATGGCTCTTCTTCTTCTTTGACTGTTATGAAGTAACTCCTGGAAACCTGAAGTGGATTTTTTTATCCCTAAGTATCTATTAAGGTCTATACTAGTTACTACTATAAAACCCATGATTAAATGTAAAATGATTTCATAACTTCGTTTCAAACATTTGTAAAATCTTTGACCCTCATTTCTGTAAAATAAGAAAAAAGTAGACGTGTCATTATACTGCTAGGTGAGCGATCACTTGATCCTTTGTCTTTTTTTTACGAACACCGTGTCCGTATGATGTTAACTTCTCTTTTCCACGCTTTGTTGGTCTTCTTGAGCGCAGCGAAAATTTTTCTATGTCTATGGTTCAAACTCAGAAACCTGTGGTATAATCATTAAATGGAACAAGACTACGAACAGGCATGAACGATTTATTGAATTATTGATTTATCAAATAATTGCGCATTTGACTCGGTCGCACAAGTAGTTGCAGTAGGTTGTGTTGAAAGATTTTGTTTTAATACCTGTGTATAGTCCGTTCGCTTAGATAGTGTTGGCACACCCGCAAGCACTTGTGTTCAGAGACAGGAATACCAGAAACAAACACAACCTTTCACTACGGAAATTCTATGTAAACTGCCAAAATCCAAACTCACTTGCGGGTGTACGCCGCACGCGGTATCCTTTGTTTATGCGGCGGCATCCTTTGACAAGAAGCGGCACGTGCAAAGGCGGTGCGATAAAAAGACACTATACATACATCACCATACACTATCTAAGCGAACGGACTTTACTCAATAATCTATCTAATCTAATTTTGTCAGTTCATAAAAAAGTGATTGATGTTAAAACTACACGAACAGATTTGTATAAGGAGCGAGCGCGACTTCTTGAGCGATATTTTCAAAAACTTATATCGATGACAAAGCTTTCGTTACTTGTGATGTGAGTGCAATATAATGTATATTTTTGAAAAAATTTTAGTCGATGCAATTTTTAGTGCCATTGTACAAGTGTCATGCACAAATACTGAATGTGTCATAATCAAAGTTCGAAGAAAAGTATCTTTTTTACCACTGAATCTTATGCAACGTATATCGTTATTGTTAGTATTTTGACCCCTATGGGGATGAAATGGGGTGATATGGGGTAAAAAACCCAAAAATCGATATGGATGTCGTTATTAGGGTTTTCTAGGATGACGATTGCGAAAATAACATTTATTTTGAAGTCCAATACGGTGGACATGATTTAACCCCTTAAGGGGTGAAAATGGGGTTCAAATTTTGTATGGAAAAAGAATATAAAATCGAAATTACAACTTTAAACTTCGCTAGAGAATGTCTAAAAATAAATAAGCAAACAATTATTTTGGGATTTTTAAAATCAACCCCTTAGGGGTAATATGTGTAAGTATTCATAAAAATCGATATGGATGTCGTTCTTGAGGTTTTATGGGATGGTGATTGCGAAAATGACATTTATTTTGATGTCCAACACGGTGGACATGATTTAACCCCTAAAGGGGTGAAAATGGGATTCAAATTTTGTATGTAAAAAGAATCTTAAATCGAAATTACAACTTTAAAAAGAGGGAGAGGGAGAGGGAGAGGGAGACTCATATATCTGGACCCAATTCTGATTATTGTAATAAACTAGCTTCCGCCCGCGACTTTGTCCGCGTGCATATTAGAGAAAATTCTTAGGGAACCTACAACCAGGATCCGACCAGCCGTTTTTTCGTCATTTGGCGGGTCCCCACCAAGCGCACAGCCTCGTGCGAGGCCCGCCAACGCGGCAAACGTTGTGCCTCGAGGAGCGAGGCAGCGCGCTTGGTGGGGACACGCCAAATGACGTAAAAACGGCTGGTCGGATCCTGGTTGTAGGTTCCCTAAGGATTTTCTCTAATTTGCACGTGGACGAAGTCGCGGGCGGAAACTAGTTTTATATAAAAGTTTAGTATTTTCTTAAATTGTTATAAATTTTCTTTTTTACAAAGTGAGACATTTTCTTATACTTCAGTATTTTTACGAGGCTAATCTGTCCTTATGAGAATAATGGATGTTTTGAACTGTGCTGTTTTTATAAATTGTCACAAAATTATAACAGGGGTATAGAAGCAAAGGCGACTATCTCCAATTTTGTCAAGAATATGACTAATAGTGCCATCTAGTAGCACAGAGTAGAGATGGTCGTTATAAACCATAAATAGTTATTGAAACTATGTATTGGTGCAATACCGAAAACTATGTATTGGTCTGCGGTGAAACTATTTATTGACAGAAACACGTTATTGCAATCAAACGTTTTGATATTCAATACCTAACCTTATTACAATACCATAACGTTTCTAAAAACTGTACCGTGTTCGTTTCGTACGATTCAGGGTGCTTTTGTAATATAGGAAATAGCTCCATCTAACCACCTAACACGAAATTATAATCGTTGATAATGTGTTTTATAAATAAGTATAAATACTGAAATTACAGATCTAAGGCATTCACAATGCTATTTTATTTTAATATACCTAATTTATGTAGTAACTCGTCTGAGCTGCTACGGGGTAAGTCGATATTTTTCTAGTATTTATTTTATTATATTAATTATCTGAATAAAAGTATAAATACGTTTATCTTTTAATTATTCTTAATTTAAAACAAAAATATTGATAGAAAAGAATAAAAGGAAACAAAAAACACCCAAACAAATCTGTGAATTAAATATTCCATACACTTTCCATACATAATGTCTAGAAAATACCAACACCGTATCAAAAAACTACTTATTTCGGTGCCGCTGGATTGGCAATACCGTACAATACCTCCGATAAATAGTTTCAAAAATAAATAGTTTTGAAAACCGGTATCGAAAACCAATACATAGTTTCGGTTCGGTATGCGAAAAACCCGTTATCACCCATTACTAGCACAGAGTAGCACTGACTTAAAGCTAGTGATCTGTATATTTCATGAACAAGGACTGAAACCCACAAAAAACGTGGTGGAGATCATTGCAGCCACAAATATGTGATAAAAATATCAAGTGTAGTAAGTTTTTGGGTTCTTTAAAATGTGTTGAATCTCACTACTGCCGAGCACAAGCGAAAAGATACTACCTTCCAAGGTAATTATCATAAATAAATGATGAAAGATGTATAATGAAAGAAGCCCCGTTGAATCAAAAGTGAAGAAAAGCTATTTCCGTTCAATATTTCATTCTAAATTCAATCTGGGATTCAAACTTCCAAGAGTAGATGTTTGCTCAACTTGCACAGAAATGTCTAAAAAAATTAAAAAGGTTTAATGATGAAAATTAAAAACAAACTTCTACAGCACAAAAGCGATTACACACACTGAAATATAAAGAATTTTATATTTTTTTAAAGGATGAGAATCCTGAAGTTTTGATTCTGAGTTTTGACTGCCATCAAATTTAAACAATACAATACCTATCCATAAAGAGTTATTTTATTACAAACATAATTATGTTCACTTGATGGAAACAAAAATCTCCAAAGATTAAAACTGGCTTTATATATTCATCCAACAAATAGCAAAATATATAGTACAAAAATAT
The DNA here is from genome assembly GCA_928269145.1 of Agriphila tristella. NCBI lineage: Eukaryota > Metazoa > Arthropoda > Insecta > Lepidoptera > Crambidae > Agriphila > Agriphila tristella. The sequence goes on along the minus strand of OV743435.1, from coordinate 13,026,969 downwards.
GAGTATCTTAACAAATATTGTTTTTGTCGTTTTTTACAAAATCAGGAAAAGTGGAGATAGTCACCTTTGCTACTATACACCGTTCTTCACGCCTTTCTGGGTACTGCAGCGAGACAGGAATCAATTAGGCCCAATCTTGTTACAAACACCCAACAGACAGTGTGTTGAGAATAGATGTAGTCTGGGCTGGGACTTGTACTCTGACTCCAGTATCAAAAGAACCACACATAATCGAATAGGTGCTGGAGCTGGAGTGCGTCAAAAGGATATCCCTGAAAGAGGTATGACAATATTGTGCTATGAAAAAAAGACAAAATCGTTTGTCACTACTCCAAAGTGCGTTCCACTATGTCTCACAAAGCACAGTTTCAAGAGCTGTGAGACAAGTAACTAGACTTGAGATTTTCAGATACTGGTAGCCCTAGCGTCTTACGCAAAAGGGTCTTATTAGACTTTAGTTGGGCAAAGTGAGTTCCACAATGTCTCACAAAGCACAGTGTCAAGAGCTGTGAAACAAGTGACGGAAGCACCAAACCATCTCGAAAAATAAAAAAGATAATTATATAAAATGACCACTACTATCGACATAAAGAACTGCAATTAAATTAAAGTGGGTATTTTTTCCTCTGTCTTTTCTCCAAAAAATCACTTTTTTAGTTACGCTGGCGAAAGAAATATCTAAAAACTTGAGAAACTTTCGTAAAGATGAGGTCGAAAGAAAAAATAACGTAGAATGTGAAAGCGTGAGAGTAGGGTATAAAATCTAAAAAATAATAAATTAATGAGGTATCAACGTCTTTTATCGAGCACCAGTGAGACTGGGGCGGAAAAAAAACCAGTAGAAACACCTGACACGCCAGAGAACGCAACCTTCCACTCCAGCAACGCAACCTTCCATTGCAAGAATGCAACCTTCCACAACAGGATGCATGAAGGGGCTCATAACTCCACAGAAGGAAGTAGAAAAATTCAAGGTAGTTTTAGTAAACTAGATGAATTATTAAGAAAACAGAAGGAAAATTTCAGAGCATTTGCTAAAACTAGTGGAAATGTCGGAGAAGTGGGAATTCGAAGATTCACTCAAACGTTTAGAAAATCGATGGTTTGCAATTGATAACCTGTCTGCATTGGGAGATCGAATTTGAGCTAAAAGTTTTATGTCAAAAATTGGACTCGGAAACTTATTCGAGATACCTACATGGATTCAGTAAATAACACACGTAAGCTGTCTGTCTTGCAAGAATTGCTAGACTTCCTAGAAAGTACACCTACCACTCATCGTGAACTGTGAGTGCACACCAATTCCAAGAAAGTGTCAAAGAAAGCGCCAAAAAAAGTGTCTAAGAAATTCCAAAGAAAGTGTAAAAAATTGTGAAACTGAAAAATTTTTATCGTCATAGCAGCGTTCCTGAAATGTCTTTTTTATCCCAGTGAACAGTTATCGCCGTGCATTCCACAACGCCCGGCTACCGAGCCTCCTTATCTTTGTTTTGACTAACTAACGTCCACCGTCCGCCTCGCTAAAAAAACAACTTTACTGTTACTAGTGGCGCAATGTCGGAAATATACTTAATCATTTTAATCAAATTCATTAAATAAATACGATGGAAATCGGGAAAAATTGAACGCATTCATAGATAATTGTCAAAATACAATAGATTTAGCATCGTTGTCACAGCAAGGTATTTTATTGAAATTAAGTCAGTGAGAAGGGCGCGCCGAGGTTGCATGTTCTATTAAATATTTTGAAAACTGGAAACAGTTTGAAGATTTCTTAAAATCGCAATTCGGGGAAAGAAAACACTACGCCGCCCTACTATCTGACTTACAAGAGTGTAAACAACTCAGCAACAAAATGGTCAACCAGTTCGTGCTCCGAATTAAGTCATGTTTGTTTAAGTTACTCTGAAATAGATATTTCAATCCCTACTAAGAAAAAGGGTGAACTGACATGCCGAGTTGCTGGCATGCAAGACCTTGCGCTTTATACTTTCATTATAGGGAAACCCTGGCTTATCCACTGTTGTAAGATGTCGTGATCCGGAAACTTTAAATGAGGCCACTAAAATACGTCGTTATTACCACCAATCCATCAAAAAAACATTTTATCCAAGTCCAAACTTCAGTTTCCAAAGAACCTCTATAATTTTTGACCGATGTAGACAAAATGAAATGCCTTCTTTAACACGCGAAGAGGTCTTAAAGTGGAATCCGACTGACGCACACTGGGACCCTTCCATATAATACGCTGGCTAGAAGTCAAGTTCTAGGATGAGGGTTTGTACCCTCATCCTAGAATTTGAGGGATCCCGAGGGATAGCAAAAATAATGAATAAAGAAAAAAAACTAAGTCAACCGTGATAGCCCAAATGTAATGTGAAATGAAGCCAGGAGCAAATTAGTCACTTGCTTCATTTGGTGCGGTTTGTTATATCTCGCTCGACTAGCGTATAGATTTTTTAACTTCTTTAAGGTCAAGCCACACAGCGGGCGTGGCGTGACGGGACGGGACGGCGACCCGGCGCTGAGAAGTTGTAATGTACTAGATACTATGGACGACGTCACACAGGCCGGCGTGGCGCGACGTGTCGCGTCCCGTTACGCCACGCCGCCGTCGCGCCGAGCGTGAATACAGATCGGAAGCGCGGCGGGGCAGAACGTAGGCGTGATCACGCCCGAAGTGTGAACTCCCGTCGCGCCGCGCCCCGTCACGCCCGCTGTGTGGCTTGACCTTAAAGGTGCATAATAAGCTGTGCCATCATCACGAGCGATCTGCTCAGCTGCGGCAGAAGAAAGACGCCTGAAGCAAAGAAAAATCATAGAGCGAAAGATTCTGCGAGATTCTAGCAGACCCATGCTTCTGTCCGAAACTTCCATTGTATTGTCATTTCGTCTCTCGAAGTCGCAGTTTACCTAACTTTGTGAAGGAAGACATCATACCATTTTTACCGAGAAATCGGAGGTGTTCAGCCGTGTGCCTGGAGATTAAGGCAAGGATACGATAGAACCACTTACAAGCTCACCATAATTAATTTAACATTTGAATAAAATTGATCTTAATACCCTTTTTCAGATTTTGGCTGGCTTTGTACGCAAGTGGTGGTTACCAGCAAAATGTAGGGAATGAAAGGTCATTTGGCCACTCGCAAGCTACAATGTCTAAGTGCCTTACAGCGGTAACCAAATCAAACACACTTAATTCTCCGTTAATCTTGAGAAAATACATTTTTCAACATTTCAGGTTTAAGTTACTTCTTCACTTCTTTCTAGTATTTATTACTTGTATTTCTTTAATTGTTACATAATTAACTTTTATTACTCACTCCTCACAGTCGCAGCTCCGGCTCCGGCACATTTCGCTCGAGAAGTGCGTCGACATCTTAATGAAACATTCCCAGGACAGTGAGTGGGGCGTGAATGTCCTGTTAGTTGGCCCCCGCGTTAGCCTGACATGATACGCTTAGATTTTTTCTTTGGGGTCATATGGATAAAGTGCACTTCAAGCCTGTGAACTCCCGAGAGGAATTATTAGAGAGAATTTTGTGTGTCGGCGATGAGATACGACAGAATCATTTTAAGTTGCGAAAAGCGACAATTCAAATCGCTTTACGAGCCACTATGTGCCTGACAAATGGAGGGGATCATTTTGAACATTTCATCTAAGTACAACATTGTAGAATAAACTATGTCGGGATTTACACCATGTACCTGTTTATTTTTGAGACTCCGATGAGTGCAGTAAGTCTGTTTCAACCAGTGACTTTGATATTTGCGATCGTGTTACTTATTTACAAGCCCAGCTGATAAGAGAACTACGTGCTGTGAAACAACATCGTAAATTCGAGTTACTTGAGCAAGAACAGAAGTCGGTTACCCTCTACCATGAGAACTCACCCCAAACTCGAACGGTTGTTAACATGTCTAATGTCGACTTGTCTGACTCTGCACTGTCAGTTCTCGAAAGAGGGATGAATTTTGCCATCACACCTAGGCACATTCCCTACGAGGATGTAATTGGTTCGGTCGAGGAAGGTATCAGACGTAACAAAATACCATCAATTGATGCGGACACCTTGAGGCAAGATATTGCCGTGACATTACGTCATGCAAAACCACCACGGGCCAACGTTACGGCTTCGGAGTTGTCTGCACTTAACGAACTACGGAGAGATCAAAACATAATTGTGTTAAAAGCAGACAAAGGGAATGCAACCGTAGTACTGAACGCATCTGAGTATGACAACAAGATCCTAGAGCTACTCAGCGACGAAAAATCATACAAAAAGTTAGATTACAACCAAACAGCGAGAACAGATCGGAGCACACGCACGCTGATAATAGAATGCTGTCACGCATTAGACGATGATATTGTCAAATATTTGTTAAGCCCCAGAAACGTCCAGCCTCCTAAATTATACGGCTTGCCTAATGTACATAAGCAAAACGTGCCATTGCGACCCATTGTGAGTCAAATAGGTTCACCTACGTATGAATTGGCGAAGCATGTGTCGAATGTACTACAGCCGCTAGCAGGGCAAACGTCATCATACGTTAAGGACTCCCGTCATCTCGTTGACATTCTGTCACACAACAAGGTCGAGGAGAATGAGTTGATGGTCAGTTTCGACGTAGAATCGCTCTTCACCAATGTACCAGTGGCGAAGTGTCTCGAAATAATAAAGGTCAAGTTACAAAACAACGATATCCCGATGGAATATGCCAGATTGTTGGAACACTGCTTGTCGAAGAATTACTTCATTTATAATGGTCAGTACTACCTTCAAGTAGATGGAGTAGCTATGGGCAGTCCAGTAGCCCCAGTGGTAGCCAACCTCTGGATGGAACATTTTGAAGAACAAGCCCTCGCGACTGCACCTGCTAAAATCAAACTATGGAAAAGGTACGTTGATGATGTTCTTTGCATAATGAAGGAAAACAAACAGGATGTTGAAGGTTATCTGGCATATTTAAACAACATTCATCCGAAAATAAAACTAACCTGTGAGATGGAGGTAGACAGAAGCTTAGCATTCCTAGATGTCAAGATTAATGTGCGCGCTGACGGTACACTCAGCCACTCTGTATACAGAAAACCCACACACACAGATCGTTACCTCAAAGCTACTTCGCATCATCATCCTAGGCACCTAAACTCTGTTGTGGCATCACTAACAAACCGTGCATATGATCTTTGTGATGATGAACACCTGGACAAAGAGTTACAAAACGTGCGCCATGTCCTACAGAGCAATGGATATTCAGGAAAGCTTCCACCTAGACACACGAAAAAGCACCAGTTTCAGAGGCAGGATGTAGATAGACAGCCAGTATTTTTGCCATATGTAAAGGGAGTGACAGATAAGGTCTCAAATATTTTGAAAAAGTACGCAATAAAAACTATCTTCACTCCTTTGAAAAAGGTATCGCAATGTCTACGGTCCCCGAAAGATAGTTTTCCTTTGGAGAAACCTGGCGTTTATAAGATCGAATGCAGTTGTGGTAGCTCATATATCGGCCAAACTAAACGCACAATAGCATGCCGTATAAAGGAGCACATAAAAGCGGTCAAAAACAACGATACGCAAAAATCGGCCATTGCTGAACATTTAATTCATTCGGACACAAATCACTGGATTGAGTTACATAACCCCCAGATTATTTCAACAGAATGCCACCAAGAATGGTCAGGGAAGCGATTGAAATTACCAAATACAAAAATTTCAATCGTGAGGATGGGTTTAAATTGTCGAGTGTCTGGAATCCAGTAGTCCGGTTGTGTAAAAACAACAAAAAAAAAAGTGCCGTTTCGCGTACAGATAAGGTGAGTGTCGTGTGTCGAGAACAAATTCGAGTGAATAGTGAGTTTGCAGACAGTGGTACCGGTATCGAACGTAGTAATAAAAGACGGAGGGTAGACCGATTCGTCTGTCAAAAACATCTACCCGCACGCAACAATCGACAGTTCTTCCGTGATCATGGCGCATGCAACTGCGCCGAAATATCGGAGTCTCAAAAATAAACAGGTACATGGTGTAAATCCCGACATAGTTTATTCTATTAACGTCAATAACCATGGAAATTTAAAACAATATACAACATTGTAAATAAAAAAAAACGCATTTATTTAATTATTCGATTTCTTTTCCTGCCTGTTTTTGTAAAATAAAAGATTACAACGAAACGAAGGGATCCCTTTGTTCAACAATAGCATCGGAACTAATGGACGTAGAGTAGTAATTTTTACGATACTTTTATTAAAAAAAACAGCTCATACACGCTGAAATTTTAATCATTTGGTACCCGCCGTGGGGTGGTTCCACTCATGATTACAAGCAACTTTTACTATGGGGCCAACTCTCTTGCTCGCAAATAAAAATCAGCTGTTCCATACAAAAGTGCAGTAGTACCTACTCGACCTTAATGTATGGAACAGCAGATTTTTTTTTGCGAGCAGGAGAGTTGGCCCCATAGTAAAGTATAATTTCACGCTGTATACTAGTTATACAATGCAAATACAACATACACCTTTGCAACCTTGTTTTACGATATTTTATAATAACTGAAAAACGTGAAAAACTACATGTTTTTTACTTAAATCCGTTCTTACTATTTTGTTTGGGGCTTGCTTGTGTCTGTTTGCTAACCATATTGTTGCATATCAGTGTCAAGGTGTCTATGCTGTCGCCTCTTAAAGGAAAGGGGTAAACCTAATAAAAGGTTTAAATTCTTGTAGTTTGGCGAGAGGTGGGTCAGATCCATGATTTGAGGTATTTTCATCGATAAAATTGTCCATAGATAACGCCTTTAAAGTTTAAATGCTACTAGCCTGTACAGAGTGTATGATAAACTGTAACTGTATAATAATTATTTGTCAGGAGTGTTTCAGATGGAGTTTGTTTTCCCTGGAGTTTTGGGAAATGTTGATGGTACACACTGTGCTATCGCCCGGCCCAAGGATGACGAGGAGGCTTATTTTAATAGAAAACACTACCATTCTTCGAACGTTGGTTGTAAGAATACCCAGTCAAAAATTACTTTAAATTATTTTAAATGAATTCTGATTGTACAAAACTTTAGTTAACTAAAAATGCACCAATGATGAACTCATGTACGTAAGTATATTCAATACCTGCGTAATAAAATTAACCAATCATTTGTGATTCTATTTAGTTTTAAACTGTCCGTTAATAAAAACTAGGTACTAAACTTTAATATACTTGTTTCAGTGCATTGAAACCAAGTTCAGAAAATAGTACTGTGTCTTCCGAAAAATGCACCTATGAGAAACTTATGTAAGTATATTTTGTAGTACCTAGACTTACGTAATAAAATAAACTAAGGCCGGCATACAAAAAAATTATGGTGAAAGAATTTTGGCAAAATATTATACCTAACGCCGCTAAAATTGATAAAATGGTACAAGAGAAAAAGACCTAGTCATAAATACTACTTAACTTAAAAGCGCTTCTTAAAAAACTTGCTATTCCTATTTCTACACTGCTGATACTCATCAGCATCATGGTTTAATTTTGCAGAATTAATACAAAATATGAAGATGACCAACCGACAAATATTACAAATGACGTTTTTTAGCTAAAATGAAAACCTAAATGATGATTATCGTCTGATAGAAGATTCAGGTGAAAAAAAAAATTTTTGACTCAGTGACAAGAAGACGTATTATAGACTTAAATTATTTCCTGAGTCAATTACAAGAAAAAGCTCTTCACAACAGCTTATTTGATTGTAAATCTGAGAATTTTCAGCTAATCGGTGAAAAAAGAATAGATTTGGTATCAGTATTTAAAACGTAATATTTGTAAACAGCAGTATAACATCTGAAGATACTAACACGGCAAATATAAACCTAAATATCGCGGCTACTACGGGCACGGTAGCATCAGGGATCGGCTACTCACAATTTAAAGAGCTATTTTCTGCGATAAATATTCCAGTATTTTCTACAGCATTTTTTAATCAACTTCAGGATACGAAATCCGGTATACGAAATCTATGAGAAAACTGCAATCAAATCAATGCAAGACGCTGTTGAAGACGAAAAACGTTTGGCTATCGGCGGAAGACCGTACGAAAAATTTAATACTCTTCTGAGAGTGTTTTTTTCTTTTAATCGTAAAATTAAATGGCTAGCTGTTATTTTGTAAAATAATACAACTAATTTTCACTAATTGTTTTTTCTTTACTGACCAAAATATTTAATGATTAAACGAACTTACCTGTAAGTGAAGTTCTATCGTAATTATGCGAGGGTTTCGTCCGAAGAGATTAACATAAATACACATGTAGTTTCACCCATCATGTCGCCAGTACACACATTAGTTTAGATATTTAATTTAGATATAATTCTTTTTTTTTTAAAAGTAGCTCAATCCGTCACTCACCCGTTCCCGCGTTCGCCGCTAGATGTCATTAAGTTTAGAGATAGATATTTCACATTAGGGTTAGGGTGGGAGGGATGTTAATCTCTTCGGACGAAACCCTCGCATAATTACGATAGAACTTCACTTACAGGTAAGTTCGTTTAATCATTAATTATGCTCGCGGGTTTCGTCCTCAAGATTAACATAAATACACATGTAGACTTTGAGAGATGCGAAGATGTGAAATATCATATTTTAATAAAATTAAATAAAACATAATTTTATTAATTGGATTTTTATTACAATCACCTATTGTTATTACTTATTCTGTATGTATTTTTATAGGTAAGTATTATTAGTATTTATAATCATTACAACTTCAATATGCAATTAATTCCTTAATCATTCAAAAATAATTTAACCATGTAGTGAATCTAATCATCTAGGTATATCTTGTGCCGATATTAACGATCGGGCAAATAAGGTTACATCGCTTACAGCACTAATTTCCTTATTATAAAAGCGTCCAAATGTATTAGAGGTGCCGCTCCAACCAGCGGTCTTTCTAATCAAGTCAAGGTTGACTCCTAACTTACAAGCTTTAGATGTAGATGCATGTCTAGTGCTGTGAGCCGTGAAAATAGTTGCATCTATACCACATTCCTCAAGGGTGGTTTTTATCCAACGACTGAGTGTTTGGCTGGTTATTTTTGAGTGAGGTTTTCTCAAACTTATAAAAAGATTAGAGTGATTATCACTACGCAAGGATCGTGTCATGTCTAAATAAACATTCAAACACTCAGCTGGGCAAATTTGAGGTCTGTCCCGAAAATAAGGAATTATCAAAAGAGGTTGGTACGAGCCAGCACGAGAAGTTTTAATAAGATCAGGAATTTTTATTTGTATCTTATCTGGAAGCTGTTCAATATTGTTTATGTCAATTTTGGATAGGGTTTGAACCCTATGGGCAGTAATAAGTGCTAATAAGGTAACAAGTTTCCTGGTTACTGCTTCTAGACTTAAAGTAGTATATGGATACCACTGTGCTAACCGGTCTAATACGAGCGATGTGTCCCATGTACTATTGTATTTAGGTAAAAGCGGTCTTAATCTAAATATTCCCTTGAAAAAGCGCTTAACTCTGTCATCATTTGCGATATTTGAACCAAGTATCAAAGAGAGAGCAGATTTGCAGCTATTTAACGTACCGTATTGAGCACCAGCTTCAAACTGTTCCGTTAAAAATAGTAGAACATTAGGGACTGATTCATTAAACATACCAATATTATGTATGGAACAAAACTGAAACCACTTTTTTAAGTATGTGTCATACTGCTTCATTGAATTTTCTGACAATGAAGCCAAAATTATATTGATAGATGGTAATGGGACACTTCTCCTTATCATCGATGTGGTGATAATATTCCGGCAACCAGGGTAAGATGTTGGTGAACGTTGCGGTTGCTGGAATGAGAAAAAATTAGACCTTCGGAGGCTTTAAACACCAAATAATTAGGACTAACAAACTTCATGAAAATAGGAAACCAAGGTTGGGTTGGCCACCAAGGTACTACTAGAATGCCTCGGGCGTTGTCTTTAATGATTTTCCTAATTGTTTTAAGAATAATGCTAAAAGGTGGAAAGGCATAAAAGAAAAATTGGGACCATGATAGTGTGAAAGCATTTGTGGTAAATGCGTCAGGATCTTTATGCCATGAGATATATTTTGAACATTTTTTATTTGTTCTGCTAGCAAAAATGTCTATCTCAGGCTTACCGAAGGTCTGTACTATTTTATGAATTGCAAAATCTGCTAGTTCCCATTCTACATCAGGGTGTGTTCGCCTAGATTCCGCATCAGCTACGAAGTTCTCTTTTGAGCTTATGTATGAAGCAAAAACTATGATGTTTCTAGTTTCACACCATTGCCACAACTCACGTGTTACTTGAGTGAGGTGAGGAAACTGTACGCCACCCATACGGTTTATATATGAGATAGCAGTGGTATTGTCTATTCGTAAAAGAATTTGACAATTATTTAGAGTTCTTGCAAACGTTTTTAAACCTAAAAATGCTGCAAGGATCTCTAAGTAGTTAATATGACGAGTTCGCTCATCTTTATCCCAAATACCACTTGCAGTTTCCTCACCACACGCACCCGTAGTCGAAGCATCACTGAAAATTTCCAAGCAATATTCATCATATTTTATTCTATTCACTGGATTATTGATAGCCTTTTGCCACCATTCAAAATCAGGATTTAAACTTTGCGGTAAACTCATATACGTATCAAAATTTTCATTATTTTTTCTAAGATTTAAAAATTTACATCTCTCAAAATTTTTGGTATACAGCCATCCATACTCAACAGCTTGGCATGCAGATGTAAGCAAACCTATAAAGCTCGCAAAGTCTCTAATTTTACATCTGTCTTTGTTTTTAAAATATTGTAATTTTTCTTTTATTTTATTTATTTTGTCAGGTGGCAAAGTTACTTGAAAATTTTCAGTATCTATTATGTAACCAAAGAACTTACAGACAGTTTTTGGTTCTGTAAGACTTTTTTGGTAATTAATAATAAAGCCGAGAGACGTTAATAGACTTATGGTAGCCTGTAAATTCTCTAAGCACTGATTATAGCTATCTGCAATTAGCAAAATATCATCTAAGTATATTGTAGATATAAAATTACAGGATCTAAGTAGACTAACAACTGGTTTCATTAGTTTGGTAAAAACGAATGGCGCTGTGTTAAGACCAAAAGGAAGTACATTAAATTCATACAGCTTGCCATCACCAAAAGTAAAACGCAGGTATTTTTTAAAATCCTTGTGAATGGAAACTAAAAAATATGCGTCTTTTAAATCTACCGTACACATAAAGCTATTTTCTGAAACTAGTTTTACTGCTGTACGCAAATCCTCCAATTTAAAGTGTTCAGTGTCAATGAACTTATTCAATTGCTTAAGATTAAGAATTAGTCTGTTTTTACCATTAGGTTTCGGGACAAGAAAAATATTAGAGATAAACTGGCCCTCACAGGGTTCACAAGGTGAAATAGCTCCAATAGACAGTAACTCATTAATGCAATCCGTTATTTGCGACCTTTCGCACTTAGAGTATGATTGGCTTTGAGGAGGATACATTTGTATCACAGGACGCGCAAAAGGTATTTTGTACCCAGCGATCCATGATAACACAATAGGATCGTTTGTCAACAAACACCATTGATTATAAAATTGAGTTAGCCTACCGGCATGGCTCACCTCGTTCAGTGGCGACTGCGGTTTTTCCGCGGCGGCGGCGCACGATACGATGGTCTCGAGGCGCTCGTGGGCTGACTCCTTTGGGCAGGCTCCTTCGACTCCTGGGTCCCCCGTGGCCTGCGACTCGGAGGAGGAGCCTTCCAGTTTAAATTCCTTTGTGACGTTGTTGGTTGTGTTTGTTTTCTAAGGGTAGACGTAGACGGTTTCGGTGGTGGAGCTGATTTTAATTCTGCGCCTGATTTTGATATGAACTTTGCAGTTTTTAAAGTCTCTGCCAGGTCGGAGCCAAAAAGAGACTCATCAATCTTGCTTTTTTGAAGTTGATCCTTCATATCCTTTTTTAGGTTAAACAGGATAAAGTTTCTACGTGTAATGGAGTCATTATGTTGGCAATTGCATATGAGTCGAGTAGCATCCATCAAAAGTCTGATTACCTCTGTATTTTTATCAGTGTCTTTTAGTAAAACAGAAATAGCTTCACTCATGCAAGCGATAGCCGAGCCGAGCTGTTTTTGTTTCAGTTCTATGCCTTTGTCCCTTTTCAATACTGTTTCAGTAATTGCCGCCTTGATTTCCGGGTTGAGCGTGGGCGCCCCGATGAGTGTGCAATTACTTGGTGGTAAGTATTTACTCTGTAACTCCTTACAGGCATCCGCTGGCAACCCAGATGTCACAACATGCTGTAGTCGTACCGCGAGATCAGGATTTATTTCGTTGCTATATTTTTTGGTTACAGAAGGGTCGGCCCCTAACAGCTCCAATAAGTTATTGTCAATCTGAGGCTGTACCTGCTCAGTGCCCGAGGTAGAAAGCTGTGGTTCGGTGGTTACCGATGTGCTACCGGCAACTGCATCGCTCGTGGACGCGGCGGGTGTAGACTCGTCAATGCAGTTTGCAGGCTCGACACTATGTTCGACAGAATTTGTCATTTCTACCGGCACGCAGTCGTCATCGTAGTACATCGACTCGATTACGCCGTCTAGGACAAGATTACTATTTATAAACGTAGATACGTTATACAAAAGTATAATTTATAATAATAAAACATATTGTTTATGTTGAGTTAGGTACTCAAGTGACAACCCGAACGGAAGTCCGCAAAAGTGCCCTTTTTATTGTTTCAATATATCGAAATCTCGAAAAAACAAAAGTTAAAGTAACGGTGTAGTGACAACCCGAATGGCAGTCCGCAACACTCGTATAAATATATCATTATTGTTACGTAAGTGGCAGTCCCAAAAACTACCCGCAGAGTAACAATTTTCGATAAATACATAATTACGATTAAGCCAGTAAAGTGATAACCCGATTGGTTACCCGCAATTACGACTTTTACGTAACGTTTAATAAGCCATGTTTTCAGAAATGACTCAATATTGTAGCATTTAAGCGTTATTACACTAACCTTCATTGTTTTTCGGTGAAGAATCCATTTCGCTAGAATCATTTGATGATAAAGAATCACGTCTTTTTCTTTTCGACCGTTTTAACTTTTTCTCCAACTTTTTTATTTTCTTCAAAACATAATCGTAATCGTCGTGATCAGAACTTTTCCTTTTACCCATTTTACTGTATTGCTGAAAAAAAATGTGTTTAACGGAGGCGACGCGTGTGCACTGGCGGAGCACGAAAAAGTGAATGACATCTAGCGGCGAACGCGGGAACGGGTGAGTGACGGATTGAGCTACTTTTAAAAAAAAAAGAATTATATCTAAATTAAATATCTAAACTAATGTGTGTACTGGCGACATGATGGGTGAAACTACATGTGTATTTATGTTAATCTTGAGGACGAAACCCGCGAGCATAATAATATATTTGGTTGCTTTATTTAGCAAAATTGCTTTTTACATATTTTCTTTACTTTTTGCTTGGTATCAACTATAATTTGATTGTGAATCCAACAAAAAAAAGTAACCACAAGTGTATTTTTTGTATTTGTAAATATAGTTGGATTCGTAAATATAGTGTTTTTTAATGACATCAAAGTCAGATATGCAAAAATACAGGTTATTAGCATTTAATGTTATGCAAATCCGTAATTTTACTGAACTAGTATGTTCTTGAGCAAACGGAAAGTTTTTCATTTCATGTAATGCATTTTTGGAAAAAGTGGTATTGGCTGATACTAGTAATATTGAAAAAGAGACAAGAGGTCGACATGACAGCAGCCTCTGGCATGAATTAAGATATGGCAGAGTAACAGCTTCACGAGCATATGAGTTCAGTCGGTGCAAAACGAGTGATAGCACATTAATCGCATTAATAATGAGTGGAAAAATTCCAGACACGTCGGCCATGAGACGCGAAAGAATATTAGAAGATGAAGCAAGGAAGATCGTGAGTACCAAACTGGGAAAAAAAGTTAATAAGTGTGGTTTAATGCTTTCCAAAAAGTTTGTCCGAAATTTACTTGTCCTAATTTCATTTGACCGAAAACTGTTGACGGACGTCTTTGTTGCTTTGTTTGCCAAATTTTTAAATCATCGAAACATCATTTGGCAAATGCATCATTTTACCGAACTACGTTTCACCGATTTTCAAAACTTTTTACAAAAAAAATTGCAAAACCAAGTTCTGAGCAAGATCAGATTCAATCTGAGGATTCAGATGATGATTTACCTCTATCAAAGTTAAAGAAAGTACCTGTATCTTCAGCCATTAAATCACCTTTCCACAATATAATTCCAACACCAAATGTTGGAAAAATCAAAGATAAACCTAGGCGGAAGGCACTTAATTATATTGGTCAGAAAGTTACCAAAGATTTATTTATTAAAATGAAGCCAAAGAAGAACACTAAAAAACAATTAAAGAATAAACGTACCAGAACTGAAGGACGACTGAGTTTCACGGATAAAAGTAAAACTATTAATAAGAATAGAAAAAATGCCAAAGATTCTGGTAGGGTATCGAAAACTAGACAGACAGAGGGTAAAAAAGTTAAAAAAGTTGGCAAAACATCTGAAAAAGACAGCAGGTATTGTCACGGATGTGGGATAGACAGAAAAGCTTCTGTGCGCCTATGTCAACAATGTCACGACTGGTATCATTAAGAATGCGTCGGATTAACATCTAAAGATAAAGAATTCGTTTGTCTTGAGTGCAATTAAAGGGATCTCTAAAATATTATCATAAGTTATTTTAACTTATTTAATGTTCTTTTTTAGCTTTATATTGTGTTTTTCTGCAGAAAAGATTATTTTTGTTATTTTTTTTAAACGGCAGAAGAGCCTAAGTTTAACTTTAGTCCTAAGTGTAATTAAAAGGATGTCTCTATCGATCCAAAATATAATGATCACTTAAATTAGTTTGTTTTTCAACAGAAATGATTATATTGTTGTAAAGGAATAATTAGAAATAATTTACGACAGCTTTGCTTTGCGTGTGACATCAATTTATTTTCTATAGTGACATATAGTGACATTACGTAAAACAAAAAGGGTACAGTTTCTTTTTCTCATAAACTAGGTAATCAAAACAATTACAAAAGAGTTTGCAACATAGTCCCCCCGTGTAGCATCGCTACACTATTAACGATGAGGATAGGCAAGCCAATTTTTTGGTGGGTCTCCTTAATAATCCTCCTTTGGTGTGGACATCCACCACTCTCACTACTCCATCAGCCCCGGGATGAACTTTGGAAACACGACCTAACGGCCAGACTCCTCTAGGTGTTTGATGCTCCTTTATCAGTACTACGTCGCCCACTTCAAGGTTTTGATGCTGATCTTGAGGGTGCCGTGGTCGAAGACATGGAAGGTATTCGCGCAACCACCTTTTCCAAAAATGCTCCGAAAGCCGTAACGCTTTTTGCCACTCTTTTCTATGGTGGAAGACTCCGTCGTCTAAAGGATAAGGTAACTGTTGGTTCGAAGAGGCGCCAATTAGGAAGTGGAAAGGTGTTAGGCTCTCAACGTCGGAATTACGAGTGACGTACGTTAGAGGTCGGGAATTAGCCAGAGCTTCAGCTTCTAATAAAAGCGTACTAAGAATTTCTTCTTTTGGGGCCCTGTCTTTCAGTGTCACTGAGAGTGCTGTCTTGATTGTACGGACTAAACGTTCCCAGCACCCGCCCATAAAAGGTGAAGCGGGGGGTATGAAGCACCATTCGATTTTGGCATTGGCAGCGAAGTCCTCTATAGCTTGGCTGTAAAAGTCTTTCAGCTGACGACTGGCTCCCACAAAGGCTGTACCATTGTCACTCAGGATCTTGGATGGTACCCCACGACGTGCAATAAATCTCCGCAGGCTTGAAATGGCGGAGTCCGCAGAAAGAGAAGATACAAGTTCCAGATGGACTGCCCGTGTTGTCATACATGTGTACAGCGCGACATATCGTTTCTCTCTACGACGACCAATAGACACCTCTATAGGCCCGAAATAGTCGAGCCCTACGTTGGTAAAAGGGCGCTTGTGGTGGTCAAGGCGCACATCAGGAAGGTCACCTATCGGAGGGCATTGCGGCTTCACTCGGCGTTTTTTACATAGTTGGCACTCTCGCACGATCGCTTTGATTGCGTTTCGGCATCCAAAAATCCAATAGTGCTGCTTGAGTTCGTTGTACACCATCTCATTGTTGCAGTGTCCAGCTTTGACGTGATGATGGTGTATGAGCAGACGGACTGCTAGGTGGCGACCATCTAGGATAATTGGTGACGCAGTATCATAGTCAAGGTCTTTCATGCGTTGAATACGGCTGTCCAAACGAAGGAGCTGGTCTTCTTGATCAAACATAACGCAAAGTTTAAAAAGCTTGCTCGATTTGGGTAAGGGCTTGGAGTTACTGAGGAGACCCATCTCTGTGCCAAAACTGTCTATCTGCGACTTTCGAAAAATTACTCTTTCCGCATTCTGAATATCAAGGGCGGTAAGAGGTGATAAAGCTAAAGAGGTAGAGGATTGAAAGTTAGAATTTTGACGCAAACTTTCTAAAAGAGACCGAAACTTAACGACGCATTGATAAGTGCGTGCGGTCGCCCGAACAAAGCGTAGCCACGAACTAAAACGCGTGGCATCTGGAGTTACCGGTAAAGGTAACTGTTCCAGTTGAGTTAATCCTACCATTGCTTTACAGGGTTTCAACTCCTCTAAAGCAAGGGAGGGTCCAGGTACCGATGGTTCTTTCGGCCATTCTGAAGAAGGAAGCAGTAAAAATTCTGGTCCAGAGAACCATCGCTCCAGATTAATTACTTGGCTCTTCAACCTTGTTGCATCGTCAGCGACATTAAAGCTACCTGGCACATATCTCCAATCTTTGTGATTGGTACTCTCTGTAATCTCGCCTATGCGATTGGCAACAAATGGCTTAAATGTCCGTGCATCACTGCGAATCCAACACAACACGGTTGTAGAGTCACTCCAATAAAAGGTTGAGTCTATATGGACTTTGTGTCCCGATGTAATGGCTTCAGCGTATCTCGCTGCAATAAGGGCTGCCTGAAGCTCAAGACGTGGCATCGAAGAAGGTTTGAGAGGTGCTAAGCGTGCTTTTCCACCTATGATAGAGAGCTTCACTGAACCATTAGAGAAGGTAAAACGCCAGTATGCTACACACGCATATGCTTCTTCACTTGCATCAGCGAAAACGTGAAGCTGTCTGTCAATGATGTTCTGACTCTCAAAACCACTTCTATACCACCGAGGAATTTTTGCATTGGAAGCGACGTCATGTAATTGTTCAGACCAAGAGGACCACTTCTTGACTGTAGCTGGGGATAACTCTGAATCCCAGTCGGCACCAGAACGCCAGACTTGTTGAAATAAGATACGTCCTTGAATGACCAGAGGTGTGAAAAACCCTAAAGGATCATATACGCTCATCAAATCTGACAATAACTTTCGCTTGGTCAGTGTGTCGCCTTTACTGATGTGGAGCCTTTCACCAAAACTGAATGTGTCGCTACAAGGGTGCCAAACAATTCCCAGAGTTCTTACGGAGTTTTCGGGGCCTACTTCTACTTTTTCAGTAGCAACTAAAGCCCTGAGATTCTCGGGAACTGCTGCAAGGGCTGCGGGCTCATTAGAGATCCAGCCACGCATCTCCATTCCCGCTGCTGCGTGGACCTTTACTATTTCGGCGGCAAGCTGTGAAGCCTCGTTGACATCATCTAAACTGCCTAAATAGTCGTCCATGTAATGATTATTGATAATGGCATTACAGGCTGCGGGATGTGCATTCCGTAATTCTTGTGCGTTTCGGTTTTTTATGTATAAGGCCGTGCAAGGGCTGCAGACAGCTCCAAAAATTACGGAAGTCATCCTATATTCCTTTAACTCCTGGCCAGGATGTTCTCTCCATATAAAACGTAGAGCATCGCGGTCTTCAACCCTAATTCTAATTTGTGGGAACATCTCTTTAATATCTGCAGTTAAAGCGATGCTGCCCTCACGAAATCTGAACAATATAAATATTAAAGATTGTAGAAGGTCCGGGCCAGGAAGCAAAAGCGAGTTGAGACTAATACCAGCGGTCTTTGCAGCTGCATCGTGAACTATCCTAAGTTTCTTTTTCTGTGGATGTACAACAGCAAAATGTGGTAAATACCAACGTACATTATCTTGTAAGCGAATACCAATAAACTCGTGATAAGTGTTCTTAGGGCACTCTTCGGCGTAACCCTTATCCAACATATTGTGCATGAAAGTGAAATAAGCTTTCTTAAAATCAGGATCTTTAGCCATACGTTTTTCAATGCCGAGAAACCTTGAAAGTGCATGAGGATAACTGTCAGGCACGTTCAACTTTTCTTTACGCTATAATAAACCAACTTCGAATCTGCCGGTTGAAAGACGTTTGGCTGTAGTCTCTAAAATGTGTAGAGCGTGCTTGTCATCGTTATTATAAAGTAGTTCATGTCTAGATATACCTATAGAATCCAGCCGAAAATAATCTTTTACAAGTTGGTCCATAGCGGAATCTCCGCTAACTTCGAAAGGGACGGCTTGATTTACAAATAAATGCTTCACCCAAGAACTATTTGTTTTACCATGAAGCACCCAGCCTAAAGCTGTGCGTGTAGCGACGGGTTGATTTCTAGTACCCTCCCGGGTTTCACGAGAAACAGATAAGAACCAATGATCGGCACCAATTAGCACTTTCGGCGTGACGTCACTGTGTGAGAGCTGCGGTACAATGTCATTCAGGTACGTATATTTTGACAAAGAGTCACGACTGATGCTTTGAGTATATGAGGAAAGTGAGTCAATAGCCCTAGCGTTGTCTATCGTATATAATTCCGCACTGTTCTTGCCTTTTATTGAAAACTTGACGTATTGCACTGGTTTATTTGTAGACATACCAGCCACACCGTCAACCCTGATCGAACCGGAAGGTCCTGTTACACCAATGCGTTGAGCGACTTCCGAATCAATCAACGTTGCCGTGGAACCATCGTCGAGCAACGCATAAGTGTTAACGGTACCGTTTGGGCCGCTGACCTCAACCGGCACTATTTTCAAAACTATTGTGTTGTCGGCGACTGCTTCCGTGGCGTTAGTGATCACATCGTTTTTATCACTGGCGTTATTAGTCACAACGTTTTCATCACTAGCATCAGTAGTCACAACCCGTGGCGTATCCACAACAATATCATGAGTACGTGGCGTGTCAACAACTACTGTGTCTGCGTGCGAAATTTGAGATGTAGGCGGGTGCAACAACGGATGATGAAAACTAGTACAGCCGTTTACACCGCAACGTTTTATTCGACACGTCTTCCACCGATGCGATTTTGGTTTCAAACACTTAAAGCATATCTTGATTTGACGCAACCAAAGCCATTTATCATCAAGTGTAAGAGCCTTAAATTGTATACAATCGGTAAGCTTATGTTTACCATCGCAGTACTTGCAAGTTTCCGTGTTTACACGGGCGGCCGCCGAGTGTACATTGTCGCGTCGGACAAGAATGTTATTTGGTTGAGCAGTTTTGGGTTGCTTGGCAAAATCAAGCATGAGGCCAAAACGATTGTGTTTAAGTGCTTCCGTATCTAAAAATTCGGATAAAAGTTCAAGTTTTGATAAAGAACGGTTTACGCTATTGTGGAAGGCAAACTCTTTCCACTGACTGTATGAAATTGGCGTAAGTTTACTCAAAACTGTGTGAAAAATTTCGACCGAATATAAATACTCCTTCTGGTCTAAATTATTGATAACGGCAATGCAATTTCTAACGCGAGAGGCAAACGAAGTGAGATCTTTTTGATCGTGGCTTATCTTGGGTAACGAACGGATGATCATCATCTCGTGTAACACAATGGATTCAGGCTGTGCAAAAGTCTGCTGCAGCATGTCCATGACGAGATCAGGATCCTCCACAGTATATAGCAGAGAACACACACATTCCAAGGCAGGGCCGCGTAACGCCCCTCGCAAACGAACAAGATTTTCTACGGGAGAAAATAAATGACATGTGTCCTGATATGTTCGTTTAAACATTAGCCATTCGATAGGTTTACCGCTAAAATGCATTAGTTCAATGTTATGTTTATATGAAACACTATTTGATGCAAACTTTTTAGTCATATTATTTTCACAATCATCACGACAAGTCATATTGTTTGACTGGCGTTGCCTAGGTGTTTGACAGTTTTGTAAAAATGACACGGATTTATCGGATTTATTAGGAAATGAATAAATACGTGAAGCATTGTTAGGATTGTTAGGTTTTAAATCAAAATCATAGGGTTTTGTGGAGGACGTAGGAACCTGATGTGAGATCTCATTATGAACAAGGTCTCGGTTCTCCTCCTGGTTTAGTTGGTCATTGACCCAAGATGCAGTACGAGAATGACTATGGTGACTAACCGATGTGCCGTCTTCAGTCTGCATCGCAGCCAGGCTGGCCTTGAGCTCGATGAGCTCGACTTCTTTTCGCTTGCGTTCCAAGGCTAGTTCTCTTTCAAATTGCTGCCGGGCAAGTGATGCTTCCGCGGCTAGTTGGCGGGCTTTTACCGTGGCCCGTGACCGTGAAGAACCCGACGCGTGAGAACTGACTCTGCAACCAGACGAACTTTTAGCGGCGTTCATAGAAGGGTGCACAAGATCGGCGTGAGGTGATGGCAGGTCAGCACCGTGTGCGGGTGGTTCAGTGGCATCGACCGTGAAAGGGTCCGACCGTGAGGACGGGTCGAGCCCACTCGCTGAGGGCACTTCTGTGGTCACCTCATGCAAATCTTGTGGGGCTTGTGCCACACGCATGGCTTGAGCTCTGGTAATCATTATGAACGGCAGAAGGACCAAAAATATGTAAAGGAATAATTAGAAATAATTTACGACAGCTTTGCTTTGCGTGTGACATCAATTTATTTTCTATAGTGACATATAGTGACATTACGTAAAACAAAAAGGGTACAGTTTCTTTTTCTCATAAACTAGGTAATCAAAACAATTACAAAAGAGTTTGCAACAATTGTTTTTAATTTAAACGGCAGAAGAGCCTAATTAATTTATCTTCAGTTAAAAAGATCTCTCTATCCGGCCAAAATATCACAATAACTTAAATTAGTTTTATGTTTTTCAACAGAAATGATTATTTTTGTCATTTTTTTAAACGGCAGAAGAGCCTAATTATTTTATCTTTAGTACTAAGTGTAATTAAAAGGATCTCTCTATCCAGCCAAAAAATATGATGATCACTTAAATTAGTTTATTTTCAGCAAAAATGGTTTTTTTTAACGGAAGAAGAGCCTAATTAATTTATCTTTAGTCTTAAGGTGTACTTAATTAAATGGATCTCTCTATCCGGCTAAAATATCATGATAACTTTAATTAGTTTGTTTTACAACAATTTTTTTTTTTATAAACGGCAGAAGAGCCTATTTAGTTTATCTTTAGTCCTAAGTAAGTGTAATTAAAAGGATCTCTCTATCCAGCCAACATACTTTATCATGATAACTTATAATTTTGTTTTTTTTTAGTTCCGTTTATATTTTTACAGAGAAATGATTATTTTTTGTTTATTTAAGTTTTTTTAAAACGGCCGAAGAGCCTTATTAGTTTATCCATGAAAAGTACATTTAAGTTGATTTTTAATACTCCTAACATGGCCCACGTAAAAAAATTATCTCTGAATAAACAACTTATTGATTTTTTTTTTTGTTACCAAGTATTCTGATAAATCTCTGTATATTCAGTTTTAGAACGTCATTTTCGTTTTCTAATCATTTAAAGTTTTGGTAGATTTAAGATGGCCCAAAGCCAAATTTGTAATAATATTTTAGATTTTGATGATTAGTTTTAAATGAAAACTGTGATTCCCAATTAGTTTTAAAAGGAAAAAGTATTTAGATATTAATTAAGCGTAGATTTACATTAATTAATTACGGGCCTTGTTGAGCGACCACCTCCCTAAGATGGCCCAAGGACAACATTTTAAAAATAGTGTTTCTTTCGATTAATATCGAAATGATTTCGCACTTTTTTAAATTGTGTTTTTTCATTAAATAACCTCCTTATAATATATTGATTTTTTTTCTTTGTAATGTCCAAATTTTCTATTTTACAAGGTTTTGAAATTAAGCGGGCCTCACTGGATGCCAGTACCTTAAAGGTAGGGACAAACTGATCCCACGTACGCAAAGTATGCTACGCAACATGGGAGACTTGGTGTGCACGCTTGTCCCACGTATACAACGTATACTGACATCAGACGCTGTTGTGATCTCTTCATGGTACAATGTTTTCTAAGTCCGACAATGAATTTGAGGACGATTTATTACCTTTGTTAGTTTTAAATGAATATTTCCGCACCAAAAGAACAAAAAAAAGGGTTAAGAAGAGAAGATACTGGGTTCATGAAATAAACAAAGAAAGAGAAAATGTTGGTGAATACCAATTCTTTATGTAGTTTCGCATGTCTAAAGTACAGTTTGAGGAGCTTCATAGTATTACTGAATGTGACATAAAAACAGAACATACACGGTTTTGGAAGCCAATTAGTACCAGAGAACGACTATTTTAGCAGTTTGTCTAAGGTATGGTTCATCTGTTTTTCTATTGCAGAGATAACTATGCTTGGTATTATAAAAAATAATACAAATAATAAGGGTTTAGTGGTTAAGAATGGTTTATTACCTACATATTGATATTTTCGTAATAATAGTTAATATTTTCGACCTCTTCAGTTTTTTCATCGTCATTAGCCGCTTCTGATGAAACTTGGGGCAGATGAGGTATATAAGATGAATAATAAAATGTAATCTGTGGTATTACCAAACTCCCAGAAGTAGAATATACATTATGGCGGTTTAGGATGCTTCTGTCACTCCTAATAGTAATTGGTGTTCTCAAAACATTTTGTTGTGACTCCAGTTGTTTGATCTCTGCTTCACTTATAGCTTTGGCATACAAATTCATCCGTTTAGATTTAATAATGCGTTGCGTACGTTGCGTACGTGGGCTCAGTTTGTCCCTAGCTTTAATATTAGGTCAACTGATACAGGGGAAACGTGATTTCGACGAAGTAAAAAAAGGCGAAACGAAAATTGTCGAAAAGTTGTCGGTAAAATGAAATTAGGTCAACACAAAATTCGATCTTAAGATAGGTAACCCTTTTTGTATTATAAAATATACTAACACGTTTTCGTAGGCAATACAATAAGTTATTTAATTATTTATTCAACATTAATAATAAAATTAACTGCAACACCCAACAGAAGAACTGTACGAACAAATCGACGTTTTGTCAGTCAGGAAGTTGTACATCTACGAGACACTGCGCAGATTTCATCAGACTATAGTTCCGCAATTAGTACCAACCAACAAACGAGTAGATAGTATTCCACTTCCTAAAGTAAAAAGTGCCTTTGCCAAAAGACAATTTCACTATAGAGCACCACAACTATACCACAAATTTAACAAACTATACAAAATTAAAAGCTATAATAACAACACATTTAAAAAAGTCATTCACACATGTCTTGGGCAGTATAATTACAGTAGTACTGAAAATATTTTATCGACAGAATATTAGTTAATTTATTGAAATTATTTATTTTATACATTTAAAGGATTAGTAAGATTTTTACAAAATTTGATTATTTGAATGATTGTGAGCATTTATATTTTTATTTAAAAACACCACAATGTTAATTTCAAAATTTTTTATTACGTAACTTAGATTTGGAACTTATTAGAACATTTTTTTTATATTTATAATTGGTAAAGTAGTATAAGTTTTTTTTTGTTTTCGGTGATGGTTTATTAAATATTAGTCTTTATTGTCAAATGTATCATAATAAGGGAGAGGACTTTGATTTCCATAACACAGACAAATGTCTACTGTGGAAGACAGATGAATCGAACGATTGTTACAATTTTTTTATACAATAAAGCATTATTATTATTATTAAAATATAGGTATAATAAATGCTTATTAAGAAAATACATTTATTTGTTAGAATAAACTCTGTCGTGATTTACACCATGTTTATTTTTGAGACTCCGATATTTCGGCGAATTTTCGAAGAACATTTATTTGAAAGAAAGAAAATACATTTATTTTGAAATCACACAACGATACACATAACAAAGACATTTTAAGAACTAATTACACAAACAGGGATAATAACAATAAAATTGCGGATCGTCGCACGATGCCAAAATGTACTCAGCTCAGAGGCCTGCTGCTATTAATGAATCAATCACATACTGCTGCTGCCACTGTATATTTGTAGATTTTTTTGTCAGTTTATTGCAGCATCATAGCAAAGATGCTCCGATACGAGCAAGCATGCTCGGGTTTTTTCTAGAAATAAAAAAAATCTTGGCGACTCATTTTATAGTTATTTATATCAATCAACTCCAATTTTACCAGGTTGATTGACAAGCAATTTTGCTGATTTATCCACAAGTTCCCCATTAAGGAAAAAACGCGTTTAACTGCTACATTACTAGTGGGGATGAATATTTTTTTTTGTACTATTTTTGGCAGTTCTAAAAAGTTTCCCATCTTTAATACTTGAACCTATAATAAATCAAGTTAAAGTATAGAAAAATCGGATTTTTCAAACTGGGGATTTATTTCTTTTGATTTCATCATAAAGACGATTCTCATCTGCATTTTTTAATCCAAGTGAGTTGACTGCTTCGTAATTAAATCCATATTCGTAATTAATTTCAGTTTTTATATCAAACTTTGAAAATATTTTGAAACCGAATTTAAAAACTAAAACGTTTATTAAAATAATTAATAGTTTTTTGTAAACATCATAAATATGCTTTTTTTAAATTGGTTTTACTCACAAGGCCTTAAAATTTAAATTTCGGATTGTTTTACACTAAATATATTTTTCTTTTGTGGATGCAGCTCTATTGTTAGATGTTAGGTTTTTTTTCTAGCAACAGTTCTGCAGTGAGTTTTGCGCTGTTCGGAAATTCGGCATAAACTTTCATAATCAAGTTTTCTACAGCATATTTTAATGCTTTCATTGCATTTCTGGCAGCATTCTGAATAACATGACAGTTGCAATTAGCTTTTACTACTTTGGTAGCAGGATATTTAACGTTTAATTTTTGGTACACGGATTTAAGAACCCATAATTAATGATTAAACGAACTTACCTGTAAGTGAAGTTCTATCATAATTATACGAAGGATTCATCCGAAGATATTAGTATATTAACAAATGTAGTATCGCTTGCATGTATCACCACTTAGCACGTTATTTTAAAGCAATAACCTAAAAAACCTAAAAAGAGAAGGTTTTTGACTTAAAATTGACAGATATTTTGACATTTCCGGTCCGAGCTCTCCTCGTCACTACTAGACGCCAACCACTTCATTTAGTTTAAAGTCCAAATCTTATGATATTTCCTCATTTTCTTCAGTGGGTAGGTAGTTATTGTAATTTACAATAATGAGAAGGGAGGGTGGGATTCTATACTAATATCTTCGGATGAATCCTTCGTATAATTATGATAGAACTTCACTTACAGGTAAGTTCGTTTAATCATTAATTATACTTCAGATTCATCCGAAGATATTAGTATATTAACAAATGTAGATGTTTAAAGCATTATAATAAGAAAATGGAAATATCATTTCTTGCGTATTAGTCTTTTAAAAAAGAAAAGAAAGTCATTTAACATAATTCTGAACGTTTGACATGATTACTACTAAAAACGGTACCTACAGATGGTTGGTACAAAAAAAAATATTTGCAAGGTTGGTTTGGAAAACTCAGTTTGATTTATCGATGATAATATATTTTAAGTGCAAGGTTGGTTTGGAAATCTCAGTTTGATTATTGATGATATTATGTTTTAATATTTTGCTATTATAGTGGAGTAATTAACCATCCCGCCGTGTTACCTGGAACATCTATAATATCGTTTTTTGTTAGGGCTATAAAGGTATTGGCGTACGTCGAGTGTTAAAACTGGTTGGACACGAGTCTACTCCACTATCATTAAATGTTTTATTTCAGCAATCTATTATTTACAATACATATAGGAATTTAATTTCTTTCTAAATAAGAAGTGATTATGAACTGTTCATTATACTTAATATAAATGTGTATACTAATACAATCTTGATTTTTTTTTGTCTTGTTTGCATTCTTTGTGCAATAGGCAAGGTAATCAAAGTTAAATTTTTAAGATAAAAAAGTTGAAAAAAAAGAACAAAAGTGGAAAATATTTAAACTTTTCCAATTTGAAAAAATATTTAAATAAAGTTTTAAGTAATCTAATATATCCATTGTATTTGAATAATGGAGTCTACGCAAAGGCGTAGGTAGTTAAATTATTTACCAAACTTGAGATTAGTTCAATTTTGTCTATTCAATAATGAACGCAATATTATCTAATACTGATATTTAAATTGTATAATATACACTTCTGTAAAGGAAAATGTGTTTATTCTGTCTATATTATTATTTGTTAAATAATCGAACCGTTACCAAACTCTGTTCTTCCTGATAGTATTAGTAGACAGCAGCTTCAATAATAACATAAATAATATACCTGTAAAATCATACCACCTTGATAATGTTGTGAAAACCAATTTATTTGTGCGTTTAATTTCCGTCCCTGAAATTGAAAGTTATAGGATGTGAATACTTTACATTAGAATAAAAGATACGAAGAAGTACCTTACATGTGAATAAGAGGTACCAAACTAAGGCTCAAAATTGTGACGATCAGGATGGCACAATCGTTATCACCTCTAGTTTAAGAAACTGGTGGAACAGAAATAAAATAGTAGGTAGCTTAGTGTCATAATAGTCTTTCTACAATACTAAACCAAAATAGCATTGTGAATGCTAAAATCTCAAATTATATCTCTCTCAATAAGGCTATCATGCCACATGCCCTGTCGAAAGCCTTCGAGATATCAAGAGTAACGGCGAGCGCTACTCCATTCCTCTCGATGGCTTCGCTCCATTTGCAAGTAGTGTATGCTAGATCTCCAGTGGACCGGTTTCGGTGAAACCCGTATTGATGGTCACTGAGGAGGTCGTTTGCTTCTGGATACGACAGGAGCTTATGGTTCAGTACACTTCCTTTAACTTTCAGGAAAATACCTCAGAATAGGGTTAAATTGAAAGACGATGAAAACAAAATTCAGATCTTAGATGAAAGATCGTATTGTGCTTGTTTGTTTGTTTTTTTTAATTGTCACGTTTGTTTATTCTGTTTGTATTAAAATTGACACGTTATAATGTAACTACTTATTAACATACGCAACACGCAACTTTATATGAAATGTATGTAGATTACCTAGCGTTTGAATAAGTCTAGAAAATCTCGAAAATCCCGAGACTGGAAACTAAAACTATCGGTACCGAATATCATTCGAGACTCTCAAGAAATCGAGACTGGAATCCCGGGATGGAAGCCCTAGTTCGCAGTCATCTTGACCTTTTGTCTTTGTTTACATTGCGTTATTCTTTTCCTATATGGGAGAAATTGAGCTTGGATAGTATTTAATCGGTTTAAAGTACAGTCAGCGTCAAACCGAGTTTCATCGAAATCAGCCCAAAAACAAAAAAGTTGGCCGCCATCTTGAATTCTATATAATTTAATTATTGCGTTGCGGTTTTCTTGTTGAAATAGTACTTAAAACCGAGTTTCATCAAAATTAGCACAAAAACAAAAAAGTTGGCCGTCATCTTGGATTTTTTTCAATTTTTATTATGGCGTTGCTGTTTTATTTTCGAAATAGTACTGAAAACCGAGTTTCATCGAAATCCGCCCAAAAACAAAAAAGTTGGCCGCCATCTTGAATTTATTTTAAATTTTTATTCTTGCGATGCTGTTTTATTTTCGAAATAGTACCAAAAAACCGAGTTTCATCGAAATCGGCCCAAGAACAAAAAAGTTGACCGCCATCTTAAATTCTATATAATTTTATTATTGCGTTGCGGTTTTCTTGTCGTAATAGTACTTCAAACCGAGTTTCATCAAAATTAACACAAAAACAAAAAAGTTGGCCGTCATCTTGGATTTTTTCAATTTTTATTATGGCGTTGCTGTTTTATTTTCGAAATAGTACTGAAAACCGAGTTTCATCGAAATCCGCCCAAAAACAAAAAAGTTGGCCGCCATCTTGGATTTTTTTTCAATTTTTATTATTGCGTTGCTGTTTTCTTGTCGAAATAGTACTAAAAACCGAGTTTCATCGAAATCGGCCCAAAAATAAAAAAGTTGGCCGCCATCTTGGATTTTTTCAATTTTCATTATTGCGTTGCTGTTTTCTTGTCAAAATAGTTCCAAAATCCGAGTTACATCGAAATCGGCCCAAAAACAAAAAAGTTGGCCGCCATCTTGATTTTTTTTCATTTTTATTATTGCATTGCTGTTTTATTGTATAAACAGTAACAAAAACCGGCCAAGTGCGAGTCGGACTCGCGCACGAAGGGTTCCGTACCAAATAACGGCAGAAAATCACGATCGTTGTATGGGAGCCCCCCTTAAATATTTATTTTATTCTGTTTTTAGTATTTGTTGCTATAGCTGTAACAGAAATACATCATCTGTGAAAATTTCAACTGTCTACTTATCATGGTTCATGAGATACAGCCTGGTGACAGACAGACAGTCGGACAGCGGAGTAGTACCAAAAACCGAGTTTCATCGAAATCGTTCCAAAAACAAAAAAGTTGGCCGCCATCTTGGATTTTTTCAATTTTCATTATTGCGGTGCTGTTTTACTGTCGAAATAGTACCAAAAGCCGAGTTTCATCGAAATCGGCCCAATAACATAAGTTGGCCGCTATCTTGAATTTTTTTATATTTTATTATCGCGTTGCTGTTTTATTGTCGAAATAGTACCGAAAACCGAGTTTCATCGAAATCGGCCCAAAAACAAAAAAGTTGGCCGCCATCTTGGATTTTTTTTATTTTTATTCTTGCGTTGCTGTTTTATTTTCGAAATAGTACCGAAAACCGAGTTTTATTGAAATAGGCCCAAAAACAAAAAAGTTGGCCGCCATCTTGGATTTTTCAATTTTCATTATTGCGTTGCTGTTTTACTGTCGAAATAGTACCAAAAGCCGAGTTTCAACGAAAACGGCCCAATACCATAAAAGTTGGCCGCCATCTTGAATTTTTTTATATTTTTATTATCGCGTTGCTGTTTTATTGTCGAAAAAGTAGCAAAAACCAAGTTTCATCGAAATCGGTCCAAAAACGAAAATGTTGGCCGCCATTTTGGAGTTTTTAATATTTTTATTATTGCGTTGCTGTTTTCTTGTCGAAATAGTACTAAAAACCGAGTTTCATCGAAATCGGCCCAAAAACAAAAAAGTTGGCCGCCGTCTTGGATTTTTTCAATTTTCATTATTGCGTTGCTGTTTTACTGTCGAAATAGTACCAAAAACCGAGTTTCATCGAAATCGGTCCAAAAACAAAAAAGCTGGCCGCCATCTTGAATTTTTTCAATTTTTATTATTGCGTTGCGGTTTTCTTGTCGTAATAGTACTTAAAACCGAGTTTCATCAAAATCAGCACAAAAACAAAAAAGTTGGCCGTCATCTTGGATTGTTTCAATTTTTATTATGGCGTTGCTGTTTTATTTTCGAAATAGTACTGAAAACCGAGTTTCATCGAAATCCGCCCAAAAACAAAAAAGTTGGCCGCCATCTTGGATTTTTTTCAATTTTTATTATTGCGTTGCTGTTTTCTTGTCGAAATAGTACTAAAAACCGAGTTTCATCGAAATCGGCCCAAAAATAAAAAAGTTGGCCGCCATCTTGGATTTTTTCAATTTTCATTATTGCGTTGCTGTTTTCTTGTCAAAATAGTTCCAAACTCCGAGTTACATCGAAATCGGCCCAAAAACAAAAAAGTTGGCCGCCATCTTGATTTTGTTTTCATTTTTATTATTGCGTTGCTGTTTTATTGTATAAATAGTAACAAAAACCGGCCAAGTGCGAGTCGGACTCGCGCACGAAGGGTTCCGTACCAAATAACGGCAGAAAATCACGATCGTTGTATGGGAGCCCCCCTTAAATATTTATTTTAATCTGTTTTTAGTATTTGTTGTTATAGCTGTAACAGAAATACATCATCTGTGAAAATTTCAACTGTCTACTTATCATGGTTCATGAGATACAGCCTGGTGACCGACAAACAGTCGGACAGCGGAGTAGTACCAAAAACCGAGTTTCATCGAAATCGGTCCAAAAACAAAAAAGTTGGCCGCCATCTTGGATTTTTTCAATTTTCATTATTGCGTTGCTGTTTTACTGTCGAAATAGTACCAAAAGCCGAGTTTCATCGAAATCGGCCCAATAACATAAAAGTTGGCCGCTATCTTGAATTTTTTTATATTTTATTATCGCGTTGCTGTTTTATTGTCGAAATAGTACCGAAAACCGAGTTTCATCGAAATCGGCCCAAAAACAAAAAAGTTGGCCGCCATCTTGGATTTTTTTTATTTTTATTCTTGCGTTGCTGTTTTATTTTCGAAATAGTACCAAAAACCGAGTTTTATTGAAATAGGCCCAAAAACAAAAAAGTTGGCCGCCATCTTGGATTTTTTAATTTTCATTATTGCGTTGCTGTTTTACTGTCGAAATAGTACCAAAAGCCGAGTTTCAACGAAAACGGCCCAATACCATAAAAGTTGGCCGCCATCTTGAATTTTTTTATATTTTTATTATCGCGTTGCTGTTTTATTGTCGAAATAGTAGCAAAAACCAAGTTTCATCGAAATCGGTCCAAAAACGAAAATGTTGGCCGCCATTTTGGAGTTTTTTTATATTTTTATTATTGCGTTGCTGTTTTCTTGTCGAAATAGTACTAAAAACCGAGTTTCATCGAAATCGGCCCAAAAACAAAAAAGTTGGCCGCCGTCTTGGATTTTTTCAATTTTCATTATTGCGTTGCTGTTTTACTGTCGAAATAGTACCAAAAACCGAGTTTCATCGAAATCGGTCCAAAAACAAAAAAGCTGGCCGCCATCTTGGATTTTTTCAATTTTTATTATTGCGTTGCTGTTTTTTTGTCGAAATAGTACCAAAAGCCGAGTTTCATCGAAATCGGCCCAATAACATAAAAGTTGGTCGCCATCTTGAATTTTTTTATATTTTTATTATCGCGTTGCTGTTTTATTGTCGAAATAGTACCAAAAACCTAGTAACATCAAAATCGGCCAAAAAACAAAAAAGTTGGCCGCCATCTTGGATTTTTTCAATTTTTATTATTGCGTTGCTGTTTTATTTTCGAAATAGTACCAAAACCGAGTTTCATCCAAATCGGCCCAAAAACGAAACAGTTGGCCGCCATCTTGAATTTTTTATATTTTTATTATTGCGTTGGTGTTTTCTTGTCGAATTAGTACCAAAAACCGAGTTTCACCGTAATCGGCCCAAAAACAAAAAATTTGGCCGCCTTCTTGATTTTTTTTTATATTTTTATTATTGCGTTGCTGTTTTACTGTCGAAATAGTACCAAAAGCCGAGTTTCATCGAAATCGGCCCAATAACATAAAAGTTGGCCGCTATCTTGAATTTTTTTATATTTTATTATCGCGTTGCTGTTTTATTGTCGAAATAGTACCGAAAACCGAGTTTCATCGAAATCGGCCCAAAAACAAAAAAGTTGGCCGCCATCTTGGATTTTTTTTATTTTTATTCTTGCGTTGCTGTTTTATTTTCGAAATAGTACCAAAAACCGAGTTTTATTGAAATAGGCCCAAAAACAAAAAAGTTGGCCGCCATCTTGGATTTTTCAATTTTCATTATTGCGTTGCTGTTTTACTGTCGAAATAGTACCAAAAGCCGAGTTTCAACGAAAACGGCCCAATACCATAAAAGTTGGCCGCCATCTTGAATTTTTTTATATTTTTATTATCGCGTTGCTGTTTTATTGTCGAAAAAGTAGCAAAAACCAAGTTTCATCGAAATCGGTCCAAAAACGAAAATGTTGGCCGCCATTTTGGAGTTTTTTATATTTTTATTATTGCGTTGCTGTTTTCTTGTCGAAATAGTACTAAAAACCGAGTTTCATCGAAATCGGCCCAAAAACAAAAAAGTTGGCCGCCGTCTTGGATTTTTTCAATTTTCATTATTGCGTTGCTGTTTTACTGTCGAAATAGTACCAAAAACCGAGTTTCATCGAAATCGGTCCAAAAACAAAAAAGCTGGCCGCCATCTTGAATTTTTTCAATTTTTATTATTGCGTTGCGGTTTTCTTGTCGTAATAGTACTTAAAACCGAGTTTCATCAAAATCAGCACAAAAACAAAAAAGTTGGCCGTCATCTTGGATTTTTTCAATTTTTATTATGGCGTTGCTGTTTTATTTTCGAAATAGTACTGAAAACCGAGTTTCATCGAAATCCGCCCAAAAACAAAAAGTTGGCCGCCATCTTGGATTTTTTTCAATTTTTATTATTGCGTTGCTGTTTTCTTGTCGAAATAGTACTAAAAACCGAGTTTCATCGAAATCGGCCCAAAAATAAAAAAGTTGGCCGCCATCTTGGATTTTTTCAATTTTCATTATTGCGTTGCTGTTTTCTTGTCAAAATAGTTCCAAACTCCGAGTTACATTGAAATCGGCCCAAAAACAAAAAAGTTGGCCGCCATCTTGATTTTGTTTTCATTTTTATTATTGCGTTGCTGTTTTATTGTATAAATAGTAACAAAAACCGGCCAAGTGCGAGTCGGACTCGCGCACGAAGGGTTCCGTACCAAATAACGGCAGAAAATCACGATCGTTGTATGGGAGCCCCCCTTAAATATTTATTTTAATCTGTTTTTAGTATTTGTTGTTATAGCTGTAACAGAAATACATCATCTGTGAAAATTTCAACTGTCTACTTATCATGGTTCATGAGATACAGCCTGGTGACCGACAAACAGTCGGACAGCGGAGTAGTACCAAAAACCGAGTTTCATCGAAATCGGTCCAAAAACAAAAAAGTTGGCCGCCATCTTGGATTTTTTCAATTTTCATTATTGCGTTGCTGTTTTACTGTCGAAATAGTACCAAAAGCCGAGTTTCATCGAAATCGGCCCAATAACATAAAAGTTGGCCGCTATCTTGAATTTTTTTATATTTTATTATCGCGTTGCTGTTTTATTGTCGAAATAGTACCGAAAACCGAGTTTCATCGAAATCGGCCCAAAAACAAAAAAGTTGGCCGCCATCTTGGATTTTTTTTATTTTTATTCTTGCGTTGCTGTTTTATTTTCGAAATAGTACCAAAAACCGAGTTTTATTGAAATAGGCCCAAAAACAAAAAAGTTGGCCGCCATCTTGGATTTTTCAATTTTCATTATTGCGTTGCTGTTTTACTGTCGAAATAGTACCAAAAGCCGAGTTTCAACGAAAACGGCCCAATACCATAAAAGTTGGCCGCCATCTTGAATTTTTTTATATTTTTATTATCGCGTTGCTGTTTTATTGTCGAAAAAGTAGCAAAAACCAAGTTTCATCGAAATCGGTCCAAAAACGAAAATGTTGGCCGCCATTTTGGAGTTTTTTATATTTTTATTATTGCGTTGCTGTTTTCTTGTCGAAATAGTACTAAAAACCGAGTTTCATCGAAATCGGCCCAAAAACAAAAAAGTTGGCCGCCGTCTTGGATTTTTTCAATTTTCATTATTGCGTTGCTGTTTTACTGTCGAAATAGTACCAAAAACCGAGTTTCATCGAAATCGGTCCAAAAACAAAAAAGCTGGCCGCCATCTTGAATTTTTTCAATTTTTATTATTGCGTTGCGGTTTTCTTGTCGTAATAGTACTTAAAACCGAGTTTCATCAAAATCAGCACAAAAACAAAAAAGTTGGCCGTCATCTTGGATTTTTTCAATTTTTATTATGGCGTTGCTGTTTTATTTTCGAAATAGTACTGAAAACCGAGTTTCATCGAAATCCGCCCAAAAACAAAAAAGTTGGCCGCCATCTTGGATTTTTTTCAATTTTTATTATTGCGTTGCTGTTTTCTTGTCGAAATAGTACTAAAAACCGAGTTTCATCGAAATCGGCCCAAAAATAAAAAAGTTGGCCGCCATCTTGGATTTTTTCAATTTTCATTATTGCGTTGCTGTTTTCTTGTCAAAATAGTTCCAAACTCCGAGTTACATTGAAATCGGCCCAAAAACAAAAAAGTTGGCCGCCATCTTGATTTTGTTTTCATTTTTATTATTGCGTTGCTGTTTTATTGTATAAATAGTAACAAAAACCGGCCAAGTGCGAGTCGGACTCGCGCACGAAGGGTTCCGTACCAAATAACGGCAGAAAATCACGATCGTTGTATGGGAGCCCCCCTTAAATATTTATTTTAATCTGTTTTTAGTATTTGTTGTTATAGCTGTAACAGAAATACATCATCTGTGAAAATTTCAACTGTCTACTTATCATGGTTCATGAGATACAGCCTGGTGACCGACAAACAGTCGGACAGCGGAGTAGTACCAAAAACCGAGTTTCATCGAAATCGGTCCAAAAACAAAAAAGTTGGCCGCCATCTTGGATTTTTTCAATTTTCATTATTGCGTTGCTGTTTTACTGTCGAAATAGTACCAAAAGCCGAGTTTCATCGAAATCGGCCCAATAACATAAAAGTTGGCCGCTATCTTGAATTTTTTTATATTTTATTATCGCGTTGCTGTTTTATTGTCGAAATAGTACCGAAAACCGAGTTTCATCGAAATCGGCCCAAAAACAAAAAAGTTGGCCGCCATCTTGGATTTTTTTTATTTTTATTCTTGCGTTGCTGTTTTATTTTCGAAATAGTACCAAAAACCGAGTTTTATTGAAATAGGCCCAAAAACAAAAAAGTTGGCCGCCATCTTGGATTTTTTAATTTTCATTATTGCGTTGCTGTTTTACTGTCGAAATAGTACCAAAAGCCGAGTTTCAACGAAAACGGCCCAATACCATAAAAGTTGGCCGCCATCTTGAATTTTTTTATATTTTTATTATCGCGTTGCTGTTTTATTGTCGAAATAGTAGCAAAAACCAAGTTTCATCGAAATCGGTCCAAAAACGAAAATGTTGGCCGCCATTTTGGAGTTTTTTTATATTTTTATTATTGCGTTGCTGTTTTCTTGTCGAAATAGTACTAAAAACCGAGTTTCATCGAAATCGGCCCAAAAACAAAAAAGTTGGCCGCCGTCTTGGATTTTTTCAATTTTCATTATTGCGTTGCTGTTTTACTGTCGAAATAGTACCAAAAACCGAGTTACATCGAAATCGGTCCAAAAACAAAAAAGCTGGCCGCCATCTTGGATTTTTTCAATTTTTATTATTGCGTTGCTGTTTTTTTGTCGAAATAGTACCAAAAGCCGAGTTTCATCGAAATCGGCCCAATAACATAAAAGTTGGTCGCCATCTTGAATTTTTTTATATTTTTATTATCGCGTTGCTGTTTTATTGTCGAAATAGTACCAAAAACCTAGTTACATCAAAATCGGCCCAAAAACAAAAAAGTTGGCCGCCATCTTGGATTTTTTCAATTTTTATTATTGCGTTGCTGTTTTATTTTCGAAATAGTACCAAAACCGAGTTTCATCCAAATCGGCCCAAAAACGAAACAGTTGGCCGCCATCTTGAATTTTTTATATTTTTATTATTGCGTTGGTGTTTTCTTGTCGAATTAGTACCAAAAACCGAGTTTCACCGTAATCGGCCCAAAAACAAAAAATTTGGCCGCCTTCTTGATTTTTTTTTATATTTTTATTATTGCGTTGCTGTTTTATTGTCGAAATAGTACCGAAAGACAAGTTTTATCGAAATCGGCCCAACAACAAAAATGTTGGCGGCCATCTTGGATTTTTATTTTTATTATTGCGTTGCTGTTTTCTTGTCGAAATAGTACTAAAACCGAGTTTCATTGAAATCGGCCCAAAAATAAAAAGTTGGCTGCCATCTTGGATTTTTTCAATTTTCATTATTGCGTTGCTGTTTTCTTGTCTAAATAGTTGCAAAATCCGAGTTACATCGAAATCGGCCCAAAAACAAAAAGTTGGCCGCCATCTTGATTTTTTCAATTTTCATTATTGCGTTTTTGTTTCACTGTCGAAATAGTACCAAAAGCCGAGTTTCATCGAAATCGGCCCAATAACATAAAAGTTGGCCGCCATCTTGAATTTTTTTTATATTTTTAGTAACGCGTTGCTGTTTTATTGTCGAAATAGTACCAAAAACCGAGTCTCATTGAAATCGGTCCAAAAACAAAAATGTTGGCCGCCATCTTGGAGTATTCATATTTTTATTATTGCGTTGCTGTTTTTTTGTCGAAATAGTACCAAAAACCGAGTTTCATCGAAATCGCCCCAAAGCAAACAAGTTGGCCGCCATCTTGGATTTTTTATAATTTTATTATTGCGTTGCTGTTTTCTTGTCGAAATAGCACTAAAAACCGAGTTTCATCAAAATCGGCCCAAAAACAAAAAGTTGGCCGCCATCTTGGATTTTCTTTAATTTTTATTATTACGTTGCTGTTTTACTGTCGAAATAGTACCAAAAGCCGAGTTTCATCGAAATCGGCCCAATAACATAAAAGTTGGTCGCCATCTTGAATTTTTTTATATTTTATTATCGCAATGCTGTTTTATTGTCGAAATAGTACCAAAAACCGAGTTTCATCGAAATCGGTCCAAAAACAAAAAAGTTGGCCGCCATCTTGGATTTTTTCAATTTTCATTATTGCGTTGCTGTTTTACTGTCGAAATAGTACCAAAAGCTTTCATCAAAATCAGCACAAAAACAAAAAAGTTGGCCGTCATCTTGGATTTTTTCAATTTTTATTATGGCGTTGCTGTTTTATTTTCGAAATAGTACTGAAAACCGAGTTTCATCGAAATCCGCCCAAAAACAAAAAAGTTGGCCGCCATCTTGGATGTTTTTCAATTTTTATTATTGCGTTGCTGTTTTCTTGTCGAAATAGTACTAAAAACCGAGTTTCATCGAAATCGGCCCAAAAATAAAAAAGTTGGCCGCCATCTTGGATTTTTTCAATTTTCATTATTGCGTTGCTGTTTTCTTGTCAAAATAGTTCCAAAACACGAGTTACATCGAAATCGGCCCAAAATCAAAAAAGTTGGCCGCCATCTTGTTTTTTTTTTCATTTTTATTATTGCGTTGCTGTTTTATTGTATAAATAGTAACAAAAACCGGCCAAGTGCGAGTCGGACTCGCGCACGAAGGGTTCCGTACCAAATAACGGCAGAAAATCACGATCGTTGTATGGGAGCCCCCCTTAAATATTTATTTTATTCTGTTTTTAGTATTTGTTGTTATAGCTGTAACAGAAATACATCATCTGTGAAAATTTCAACTGTCTACTTATCATGGTTCATGAGATACAGCCTGGTGACAGACAGACAGTCGGACAGCGGAGTCTTAGTAATAGGGTCCCGTTTTTACCCTTTGGGTACGGAACACTAAAAAACCGAGTTTCATTGAAATCGGCCCAAAAACAAAAAAAAGGTGGACGAATCAAATGAACCCAAACTCGATGGGGTAGCATGGTTTTATCATAGACTTCCTGTGGCCTTCTTCCGGTTCCATCATCTGGCCATGGAAAATACTTCCCGACATAGAACTCGTCAAGACGAATCAAACGAGTCTAAACTCGATGGTATAGCATGGTTTTATCATAGACTTCCTGTGGCCTTCTTCCGGCTCCATCATCAGGCCCTGGAAACTACTTCCCGACAGAGTACTTGTCAAGACGATTCTAACGCGTCCAAACTCGATGGCATACCATGTTTTTATCATAAAATTCTTGTGGTCCTTTTCCGGCTTCATCATCAGGCCCTGGATTGGACCCAGTCAAGTGATAACTAATAATTCAAATAATAAAAGATATCGCGAAGTTATTCATAATAATAAGTTACACAGTAAATTCGAAGCATAATCTATAACTTTCATACTGGCTACTATAAAATTTTGATCAAGCAAATTGTGAATCGAAACACTGTGCACGAGATTTGTATATGGATACGCTTGAATACGCGGGTGCGGTCGTGGCTCAAAGCGACGTGCTCCTACTCTGACGACCGCTGGCACTGAGCTCCGGAGCGCGTGAGCGCGGCTAATATAATTGCAACGCAGCGCTATACAAATTTGTATGGGGATTTCGGCCGAAAAAATAGAGAAGTTTAACCATTATTTTATACAAAATAAAAGTATATCTAAGGAAAAAAAAACATTGTATGTACTGCACAGTACCTTAAAGTGTATTTTGATTTAAAATTCAAAGCGTTACCGCTATTATTTACGCCAAAAATATGG
The DNA here is from genome assembly GCA_928269145.1 of Agriphila tristella. Taxonomy (NCBI): domain Eukaryota; kingdom Metazoa; phylum Arthropoda; class Insecta; order Lepidoptera; family Crambidae; genus Agriphila; species Agriphila tristella. Next base: position 12,988,632 of record OV743435.1, on the reverse strand, counting down.
CCCGCGACAAGCGCTTTTTAGGCGTTTTAGTGATTTTCTGTTTTTTTTTACAATCATCTGTAAGGTTTATACACAATTTTATGTTTGTAGCAACTAGAGAAACTCTTTAGCTTGACGTATGATTTTTTTGGTGACTACAAGTTTACGTTTTCTATATAAAAAAATGGCCCGCGCAAACCCTGTTTTCCTATTACGGTCCCTTAAATAAATCTACCAGTAAATTGCTAATTTTAAATGAAGTTAAATTTTTAAAAAGTTTTCACCATACTATTTACCAACTATGCAACTTAAGGTTACAATTTGTAATACATTTGTAGTACATTTCTGTACACAGAATCAACATTCGTCACTCGTGAATTATTTAAAAATCCTGAAATGATATCCAATGAAAAAATTGAGGACATAAAAAACAAGCTAAAATTTCGTACATAGAGTCGTAAAATAATTATATTTTGCAAGAAAAAAGAAGTAGTTACAGAAAAACGAGTAGTCATCATCAGTTCTGCCAAAAAAAAAGTAAATGCGAGACAAAAAGCTTTGTTGGAGAATGGCTATAGGCTGTAGACTTCCAGGGGTGCGTTCCTAAAGTTCACTCGACGACGGACCTTCACTCCAAGGCGTGAGACGTTCGTAATCCGACGCACGAACGACACTGCATAGATTTGTGATATTTGTGGTGCTGCTGCAGAGACAATACACAATTTTATGGAATCTAGTGACGATTCTGACAGTTGAAGCACAAGTTCACTTAATTAACGAGCAGGAACAACAAATTCACCCTGTTCGTATAGAAAACTACATTGGAAATGTCGTGGAACTGTGTAGTGACAAACAATTTCAGAAGAATTTTCGAGTGTCAGTCCTGCCTTTTCTTGTGTGTGGCATGTACCTAGAGTCTGGTCAACGAAAGATGAGAGTCGGTTGGAAATGGAACTAATTTTGCGCCTTATTTTAAGGTTCAGTCTCCAATAACTTAACCTCTAAATGTTAATTTAACAGATAAAATGGACAGGAATTCCAAGGACAGGTATACCATTTAATCCGAAGTTTACTAAGACTAAGACGAAGAGCCAATATTTTTGCAAATTTATTTCGTGGGTGAAGACGATAGAGAAGTGATTTGAGGTGATCAAATGTTAAACTAGGCTTAGTTAAACAACTTCAGAAAATGCTACATGAAGTTAATCCTTACATAAAAGATTTGAAAACAACCTTGGATAAAGTATCTGATTCGTGTGATGCGTTTTAAGTTGTCACTTGTCATCCATGCAGAAACAAAACTACCTCAGGATTGCAGAGGCTGTTTCAACGTACTCTCAACGAATGAAGTTGTTTTAGTGATCAACAGTTTGAACACCGTGACATAATATTGTACTTGATAGTTACAGTCAAAGTCTGCCACGAATCAGTGAACTTATGATCATATGACGCCCTACAATATCCCTTATAATTTTGCCGCGGTGACAATGGATATTAAATTTGCTTTAAATGCCTCTTATAAAAATTGTCTCCGCTGCCAGTTTTTACTTTTATCGTATAATGATTAGAGAAGGGCAAGAAAATCATCTCATACTTTTTGATCTCTTTTTAGCCAATATTTGGTTGATGAGTACCCCAAAATAAAGACAGAAAAGCTGAACTATATCAAACATGACCAAACGAAGCTACGCGCAGATAATTACATACATCTAAAAGATGCTGCTTGGACTGTAAAAGATAATGCTGAAGCCGAACAGTTTGGACAAATGGTGGTGCTGCGCCATCTTTCATTGGTGTGCCCAGGTACATGCATGAACGTACTCAGACACCATATATTTACGCCACTATGGTCGTCCTGATTTTTTTATAACAATTATAACCTTCAAGACACGAAAGGTTTCGTCCAATTATAATATTTAGCTGTTCATCTTGAAAATGGCCAACGCGTTTATTTTAATTACGACAACTTTGCTGAGAAAGTTAATAACCCTCTACAAATAAAGCTGTTATCATTTTTTGAATTATGTAAAACAGATTTTCCGGCCTCTGTCTGCGATTTTGGCACCGAATACGTGCGTCAATTGTTGTCATTTTTTTCCATAAAACAATGCAACCGTGTCTAAACTAGGAGATCTGTATAAATACAAAAATACATATTTTCATAGTATAAGAAAGGAAAAATACCTAGAGCGGCTCAGAAAGAATTCAAAGAGTTGTGGGCTGAGCGACAACTTGAATTGCGAAAAACTATCGTCGATTTGGCCATGGATGGTGCGTCGCAAAGGAACGACGTCGCTGTTTGGAGTTGCCGAACACTAACAGCTGTCATCTGAAATATAGATGTCACCAAGACTTTCATTTCTGCAAAGACACTATTAGTGTAACTAGGCAGGATCATGTTCAGCGGGGTCGAATTATACTAAAAAATCCCAGAGGCAAAAAGTTTCACCAAATGCCTGTAACTGTTGAAAGCAGGATCAATTTCAGATTTTTCTGCCAGTCTCGGGAATGTTTATCTATGAGACCACTGGTGCTCTGCACTACTCCTTCACCAGAAGTAGACCAGTATACCAGAAAACACTGGCTATAGAGGTAACCAGATTTGGGCATCTTCAGGAAATAAAGAACCTCATTCCTTCAGACTACTAGCTAGAACATGGCTGTCCATGTTAAAACATTTCACCCAAGAGTGAGGCTGTTTAGTGAATACAGATATTATATTTCACGAAATTGTTGCATATGCAGGTGCAGTTTCATTTAGAAACAGTCATGGATGGACTTATTTTTTAATAATACGAACCACTGTTTTACAGCTACAATGTAAAAAAATATGTAATTTATTAAAGAGTGACAAAAACACAATAGATTTTCAAAACATAGAGAGAATAAATGACAGTATGGTTTAATATTGGTAAGGACGTACAAAACAATAATTTAGAGATTTAGATGCAGCATTGCCTGAATTTCGGAACCGTGATGTTGCATTTTTGGGGCTTATCTTATAAAGTTGAGGACAGGTGATTCCGATGATAGGATAGCTACTTTGATGAATATAAGCAGAAGCACTTTATCATAACTAATATTCAAAGTTCGTGAAATCGTGATGGAACATGTTGTTCCCCAACTCAACATTCAGGGCTTGGGCATATATCAAAAAGTAAAGTAGCAGAAAAAAAATCTTTACAAACCAAATTCACTATTTGGAAACCCAGGGAGTGATCTCAAAGAAAAATAAACAAGGTATGCATGTTCAAATGTAGTCTTCAACCTTTTTTTCTAATTTTTTTATATAATAATCTTTACTTATTAATTCTGTAGTTTTCTTCTTTGAAAAGTGTCCATTAGAGTGAGCTTTTTCTATTATGTTTATTTCCATACTTTTTGGTACTACTAAATGTTTTTCAATTCCTTTATAAATCAAACCATTCTGTAGGTAGTAGTCTTCAAAAGATTTCTCTTTCAGGATCATAGCAATTGCCTTCAGGCCTTCGTCGAGCTCTTGTGCTTTTCTTAAGTTTTCATGAAGATGTGTTATTACAGCAACATAGGGGTTAGGGTTACGGCTTAAAGCGTCAACATGCCTCATTTTACTTCCTGATCTATGCTCAATGACAAAATCAAACTCTTGGAGGAATAATGCCCATCTGGCTACCTTAGGTGAAAGATCTTTTTTCTTCATTGTTAGCTCAAATGCTTGACAGTCTGTAACCACTTTGAATCTTATTCCATACAGATAGTGTCTGAACTTCTTTATGCTCTCGATCACTGCCATGGCTTCAAGCTCATAACTTGAATTTTTCTTTTCTTGTTCTGTAGTCTTTCTACTGAAGTATTGGACTGGATGTTGATTTCCTTCTTTGTCTACTTGTTGTTACAACCTCATTTCGTCGTTTACCAGAGAGTGCCATCAACGGGGTTTGCATGTCTTGGCTGTCACTCATTATTGTCAACTTATAGATAAGTTACGTACTTAATAGATTAAACTAATACTGCAATCTTAAAGTTGTATTTTATATCAGTGGCAACGAGGATTTAAAGAAATCGTCACAAAATGAACAGCGAGCAATTTGACCAATTCATTGCAGTGCAAGTAACACAACAAAAACAAATTTCAGACATATTACAATTGCTGGTAGCGCAACAGCAAAACGCAGCTGCCGTGACTTCCACACCATTAACGACTAACGGCACGGAGTCAGCTAGCTCTTCGAACACTAAGGGTAACAGAAACAATGTTTACAACGGTTTTAAGAGCGACAAATTCAACCCGGACGATACCGCAGTTGAAAACTTTATAGACTATTTCGAAACAAAATGCAAACTTTGGGGCGAGGATGCACGCGTCATACAGAAGGAACTGCTCTTCACCTGCCTCTCACCGGATACCTTCCATGAAATAAAGGTTGCCCTTCTTCCACACTTTGTAAACAGTACATATGCGGATATTCGAAATGAGCTCCTCGACCTATTTAGAATCAAACGCACAAGGTATAGAGCCTTAACAGACTTTTGGAACTGCATACGAAAAGACAACGAATCCACGGAATATTATGCTAACAGGCTGAAAGAAATAAGTAAAGATTGTGGCTATAGCGATGACCTATTAGAACGACAGTTACGTGACCGATTTGCAACCGGGCTTAACCACGAACAATTACAGATCGATCTCAAACAAAAATGGCCGGAGCTACAAGATTTTCAAGATGGTAAGATGAAAGAAGTGACTTTCTCTCAGATTTTTAGCGTTGCTCAATCGCGGGAACGAGCAGAAGGTGATGCAGACACACACGTCAAAGTCAATAAGATCAAAAGAAACCACAAATCTTACCAGAACACGTCAACGTACCAGAACACGTCAACGTCACCGCGCAAGTTACGGACCCATCAATGCTTTAGATGCGGTGAGCCCGAAAGACATCCATTAAACCAGTGTGCTGCAAAAGCGCATAGATGCAAACAGTGCAATACACCAGGCCATTTTGATGATTGCTGCATCAAATCAGGCAAAGCATTCTTACCCAGTCGAAACTATAAAACAACATTTACTAAAAGAAACAAGCTGCACAAACTTAAGCATGACGGAAGCAGCAGCCACTCGTCTCATTCTTCCAACTCAGACGATAGCGGAGATGAAACGGACGTCGTTTGTCAAATAAGCAAAACTAAAAGCAAAGACAGCAAAAGAATTGATGTTTTCATTAACGACGTTCCCTGCACGATGGACTGGGACCCCGGGTCACTCTATTCAATTATTAGTACACAATTCTGGGCTCGTATCGGAGCTCCTGCCCTTATGAAGGCTCCCAGTTTGCGCGCATATGGAAATACAAGACTTAAACCAAAGGGTCTTACAAACGTTACCGTACGCATTCAAAATGAGGACAGACTACTCCCTGTTGTCGTCATGAAGTCAGCAGACCCTATGTTGTTCGGACTACAGTTGAGCGAAATGTTCCAGATGGATTTCCCAAAACCAGTCTACTCGATCAAGGAAACTCGACAGGAACCCATTACACTAAAACAAATTCTAGACAAACATGCAACCCTTTTCGACGGGAAACTCGGAAAAGTAAAAGATTATCAAGTAAACATACATATTAAGCCCGATGCACAACCGAAACACATCACAGCCAGATCAATTAAATTCGCAATGAAGAAAAACATAGAACTTGAACTGGATCGCTTAGTTGAAGAAGGAATTATAACTAAAGTAGACCCAAACATAACCCCGATCCAGTGGGCAACACCGACAGTTAACGTGGTGAAAACCAATGGCCAATTTCCTCATGGTCCATGCCAGATCAAGCCTGGGAAAGGATTCACGTTGACTTTGCCGGGCCTTTCGAAGGCACATATTGGTTAGTTCTGTCAGATGCTTTTTCCAAGTGGATCGAGATCAGGCCGATGGCCAAAATTACGACAACAACTTTGTGACGAACTGGACACAATTTTTACTACCTTTGGCCTGCCTCAATTTTTGGTGTCTGACAATGGCCCTCAATTCATTTCTAAGGAGTTCCAGGGTTACTGTGAAAGTAAGGGAATTAAGCATATCAAATCATCACCTTATCATCCGCGGACGAATGGATTGGCCGAACGGCTCGTAAGGACTTTCAAGACCAGAATGTCATCCAGCACAAAATGCCTCAAGAAACGGTTAGAACATTTTCTTTTCGCTTACCGCATCACACCTCATAGCACCACTGGCAAAGCCCCGGGCCAGCTAATGTTTGGAAGGCAGCTACATTGTGTGCTTGACAACATCCGACCAAGTGCTAGACGCTTGTTGCAATATAAACAAATACAAGCGAATGTTAACTCTGATGATCAGACCCCAAACCATAGACCAGGTGAGGCTGTGTATGTGCGAAGCAGGGAACAGCCGCGATGGGAGCCTGCCACGGTGTCGCGACGCACGAATCGATACTCTTATGTCATTAACACTCCAGTTGGGGTGGAGAAGAGGTATCACGCAGACCATATACGACCCCGGCTCCCTGAGCCAGAAGAAAGCCCCGCTAAAAGAGCTGGTCAATCATCTGTGGTTCCAGTTGCATCTGAACCTGCATCTGAACCTGTTACAGAAGCTGGCATGTCCACGGCATCTACACCTTTGGCTCCACGTAGGAGCAAGCGTACAATTAAACCTCCTCGTCGACTAATTCATGAGATGGAATGATTCTTTTGGGGCGGACGAATGTTACAACCTCATTTCGTCGTTTACCAGAGAGTGCCATCAACGGGGTTTGCATGTCTTGGCTGTCACTCATTATTGTCAACTTATCTATTAAACTAATATTGCAATCTTAAAGTTGTATTTTATATCACTTGTAACAATATTGCACCATAGCCAATACTCGAAGCATCTGTGTGTAATTCTGTAAATAACTTCGGGTTAAAAATCTGTAAAACTGGACCACTCGTTAACATCTGTTTCAAAATAATAAATGAAGTTCTTTCTTTTTCTCCAAATTGAAATTTAGCATCTTTTCTCATCAAATCTGTTAAAGGAGCTGAAATCTGTGCAAAATCTGGTATGTATCTTCTGAAATATGAAGCTAAGCCAACAAAACTTTGTACCTGTTTTAATGTTTGAGGTTCGGGGAACTTAAATACAGCATCTGGGGGGGTATTACAACCCCTTAAAACTTGCCAGGGTTATGAATTGCTATAGTTACATCTCTTTCTCACTGTATAGCAAATAAAAGAGATAGATTGAAAACCAGTCAGAAAAGTGCCAGGAAATAAGAGGTCATAATACGGCCCCTGTTTTCTCTAAGGATGGTCTAACCTTTCCATTTTCAATAATCTGACCTAGGTAAGTAACAGTCGGGGTAATTAGTTCTACCTTCTTCCAGTTTACTTCAAGTCCATACTCGGAAGCAATTGTTAACACTTTCTTCAGTCTTCGTAATGCTTCGTATTCATCTTTAGCTGGAATTATAATATCGTCAATGAAAATTTGAACCGAACCATCTGCAATCATTTCCCTGAATATTATTGACACGAATCTCATAAAATAATTGGGGCAGATTGAAAGACCAAATGGAGCTTTCAGAAACTCGAAATGACCGTGATGCGTCACAAAGGCCGTGTACTTTATCGACTCTTCGCTTAGTCGCAGATGAAAAAAATCATTTTTTAAATTAATAACACTGAATACTTGGGCTTCACTCAATTTATCTATGCAGTCATCAATCAAAGGTAAGGGAAAAGAATCTTTAATTATCTTCTGATTTAACTTTCTATAATCAATACAAACTCTTAGGGATCCATCTTTTTTCGAGCTAAAACGACAGGACTAGCATATTCGGAATGACTTACGCGGATAACTCCTTGATCCAACCACTGCGCTATCTGCTGTTCCACCTCTACTTGCTCCTTTAGTGAAATTCTGCGAGGACGCTGCACTACTGGGATGTCATCTTTCACAACTATCTTCATCTGGATTGGAGCTTCACGAACTTGAATAGGCTTGTAACACTCAAACGTTGTACTTCACTTTTCACCATTTGTTTTTGGATGTGACCTAAAGAGGGTAAATTATTGCATGTCATGTCAGAATCACTCAGCAAACAATTCAACCATTCATCATTTCTCGGTCGCAACCATACTGAACTGCTACTCATAAATACAATTACATTTTTCAAAAAATCATTTCCGAGGATAACTTCGTAAGGCATACAGTCATTAGGTACAACATGAAAAACAGTACTGTCGTAATTTCGTTCATCTATAGTTATTGTGATGGTCACTATCCCGTTAGATGTAACTTTCGCACAACCTAAGCCGCTTATTGTAATGTTATTGTCACTGCACATCTGTAAATTTAGTTCCAAATAAAACTTTTCCGACATGAGGTTGATATCACTTCCGGAGTCGATGAGCGCATTAACCGTTTTCTCGTTTATCTTGACAATTTTCAGAGGCTTTTTCTGCGCCGGAGACATCTCATTTGTTTTGTTTACATCAAAGTCGTATCTCGATATGTCACGTCTGTCATTGCGATCGCCGCCATGATAGTCATGTGTCGTCTTGCCGTCGGAGCCAATCACGGGGTCGTACGAAAAAAATCCAGTGCTGCCAACATCAGGTAAAGAACTTGTGGCTGCGTTCACTTCATTCATTACTAGGCAAAATCCATCTTGAACATCGTCTTGATTGGTTTCGTATGGTGGCGCTTCTGTCGTCGTGTTGAAAAATGTCTGCTTGCCGATCGATCGTAGCCGACGTGTTCCGAGGGAAGCCGGAAGTTGATGCATGATGAGTTTGCGCTTGCGATTGTAATGCCGCTGCTGGCGCTGCTGTCGTCATCTGTCGCGGTCTGAAATGTCTGAATGGCGTCGTTTCTACTGTGGCCGCCATTTCTTCTGAGGACACTCACTTGAAATATGTCCGAAATCGTTGCAGTTGAAGCATTTTCGACTGTCATGCGGACACATAGATGAAACATGATCCATTTTTCCACAGTTAAAGCACCGCTGCTTGCTGCTGCTGCTGTTTACTGCCGGTGGTGTCATCGCTGTTGCTTGCTGCTGCTTGAAATGAATATGGCTTTTTCGTGTCGGATTCGGATCTTCTGAGTACCGCTTATGAATGTTCTTTTTGAATGCCTCGTACAGCTTCAGTTTTTCTTTTAGTTCTACGTACGTGTTAGCGCCGTACAATAACGTTTTGTTTGTTTCGTGGTCGACAATACCATCTATAATGTATTGGATAGCAACGTAATCGGCGAGCTTTCCTCGTTTTCCTAATTCTTTCATTTCCAACATGTATTCGTAGCAGGTTTCGTCTCTTCGTTTTCTTCTTTGGGACATAATTTCATGTATTTCCTTGGTGTTCGTCGTATCTGGAAACTCTTTGAGGATTGCAGCTTTCAGATCATCATACGTTTTAAAAGTTTTTTCCGACCGTAGCCACATGGCCGCCGTTGAATTCAGGGATCGGCGTGCTATCAGTAGCTTTTGTTGTGGTGAAAGGCCGAAAATTTCTGCGTTGTCGTCAACGTCTTGAGCCCATTTTGATGCGGAGTAGGTCTTATCGGTGCCGGTGAACTTTGGTATTGCGTCATCTAACAGCAAGAGGTTAAGAGAAGGTTGCTTTTCTGCCATTTCGTCGTCGTTCTGGATTTCGTCGTAATCGTTTTCGTCGTAGAATTCGTCGTTGTCGTCGTCTTGGCCCTCCTCCTCGTGGCTTGACACTCGTTTCGTACAGCTCGACCACTTGGCCGCCACCGCCGCGCCACGTGCTGACTTTACTTTCGAAGATTTTTTCACGAACATGTGCCGCTTGAACCGCTTCTGACACCAAAACTGTGGGGGGGCTTTGGCACCGATTGAAAACACCAACAGTCTCGTAGTAAGCTCGTGTATTTTAAATATAATTTGGCACACACTCCGCACAATGTTCATCGTCGAGCAAAAAGTAAAGTGAAACCGGAAAGGGATATGACAATACAAAATTGACATTGAAGTATTAGTCGTAACTTGTACAGGATAATATCTTAATTAAATAAATATGATCGAAAAACTCATTCCATCTCTCTCATACACCTTGCGTCTGTCCCTTTTACTCATTCACCTGTCGTTCCGTTCCGCTGCATTCATCATCAAACATTCCTACATACATGGATTAAAAAGTAAAAAAATAAAATGCACACATACCAAGGAGTTTTTAATAATGATTGTTTGAAGGTTGATAATTCGAAATAAAGAGTATGGACAAAATGAGGTCGCATATATGAAATACATGCGTACACATATACCTACGATGAAACCGCAACGTTATCCTATCCGCACTTTCCGGTTGCGGTTGCGGATAGCCGCTGCCCGGCTAACCGCAACTGCAACCACATCCTGTGGCCAGCCGGACGGACAGCCGCAACGCGGCTAACCGGGCAGTGCGTACGAGGGCTAACTCCAAAAGAGTTGAGTGAACAAGTTTTTAATGCTGAATTAAGCTTTTTACCAGGAAAATCACGTGAAAATTTTCTCGCTGGCACAGGTGAAAAGTTGTTTGTTTTACACGAGACTAAAATTTTGCTCTGTCTCGTGCCTTTAAATCACTTACTGTGCTCAGTAGTCTATACTAGACTACTTCGCTAGTTCGTGATTCGCTAGTCGGCATTCGCAGCACAAATTGATTTTGGTCACTTATATAACAAATAACTATTATCTATTTTAAGGCCCTTATTCCACCGTAAGCAATCCATTTACTTACGAGTATAGTAAGTTTCATATCTTGTGCTTTGTTGTGTTATGTCATGTGCCATACTCAAATAAGACTGATTGTTAATACGTTTAAATTGTAAAAATACTAAGCTAATCGCAAATTTAATAAAAATAATTATCTGTGATTTGTATTTTAGATTAGAGGTACGCAAAAAAATGTTTTAGTTTTATTATTATTTATTTGTACTCGCAACAAGTGTGTAAAGTGTACTTGTTTCTCACCTAATAAAAGTTCGTTTGTTAATTCTCTTTTATGTCAATCAAACACAGAATAGAAAGGAGTAATTTAATTATTTTAATATTAAAATAATAATAATTGCCATGTACCTATCCACCTATTATTGAAGCTAACGATCGGTAAATATCGGTATCAAATTAAATAGCATTTGTTGCTGCAATATGTATAATACAGAACTAGGTTTTGTCCGTGCATTTTCTTTGAAAATATCAAGACAAAAGATAATCCATTTGAGTAAACTTTTTTACTGAAATAGATTAGGTTTTGTCGAGTAATATGCATAAACAAAAGCTCAACTATTAGAGTTTGAATCGTGACTCAAATAGTATAGCCTTTGTAAATTCACTGCCGGGCGCGGCCGCTGCCGTATGCGCTGCGTGAGCGCGTCGACGCCGAGCTGGATGCCATGCTGCGCGCCGGGCGTCATTGAACCGGTTGACCACTGGGCCACACCACTGGTCGTAGAACGCAAAAGCGATGGTATTCTAATATGATGGTGATGCTATATGGATGGATTTCCGGTTCTAAAAATGGAAGATCTATTCAGTAATCTAAGTGGGAACTTATTTTGTACCAAACTTGATCTTTCCCAAGCATACAATCAGATCGTTTTATCTGAGCATTCTAGGAAATATACGGTCATAAACACGCACAGAGGATTATACAAATATTGTCGCTTACTGTATGGACTATCATCGAGTCCGGGAATTTTTGGTAACCGATCACATGTCCGAAATTTATTTGTCCTAATTTCATTTGACCGAAAACTGTTGACCGACGTCTTTGTTGCTATATGTTTTGTTTGCCATATTTTTAAATCATCGAAATATCATTTGGCATATGTCTCATTTTACTGAACCACGTTTCACCGATTTTCAAAATTCCTTTTTTACTATTAGCCGAAGTCTCTTTTGACTTTTTTCATTTTCCAGATAACTTATTTGCCCTACTTTCACTTCACCAGAACAACATTTTACCGAATATCATTTGGCCGCAAGTATATTAGAATAAAGATATTTTTTACTTTGACTTTGACATTGGTGGGTTAGGTTAGGTCAGTGTTTTGACCACTCGTAGCAGAGCAAGCGAAGCGGGTGGAACTTAATAATGCTTGCATGCATGTTCCGTGCTTGCTTGTTTGCTTGCTCGCTTTGATGCATGCTTGCACGCATGCTTGCTTGTTTGCATGTTGGGTGCTTGCTTGCAAAATGCTTGCCGGGGGGTGCAGGGGGGCTGGCCCCCCGGCTCGGGGGGGTCGGGGGGGTCGGGGGGCCTAAGGCCCCCCGCTATAAAGAAAAACTTTTAATGCACCTACCAGTAGGTTAGGTTAGGTTAGTGTTTTGACCACTCGCAGCGGAGCGAGCGAAGCGAGCGGAGCTCCAAAATGCTTGCATGCATGCTGCATGCTTGTTTGCATGCATGCTGCATATGCTTGCTTGCATGCTGCATGCTTGCTTGCATGCTGCATGCCTGCTTTTATGAGTCAAAAAGAAAATAATTTAAATTAATAAATAATTAATTTTCAGAACATCACGAAAATTTATCCGATACCAGTTTAAAAGTATTTTGGAAATCAACTTATAACATTAGACTACTGAATATTATACTAGAAAAAATACGACTCGCTACGAAGATTAGAAATCGGAAAAAGTGTGCTACAAGTTTTTAAGGCGTTTGGTGAACTGAAATTATGGTCAATAAATCAGTGGTGTAATGAATGTTCGGGAATATAATACTTCGACGAAACGTTCTTTCGACCGTGCATTACCTCGGTAAAAAGTTTTTCGGCCAAATGAGACGTCGGAGTAACGAAAAAAATCGAATTAATATTAGGTCAACTGATACAGTGGGAAACGTAATTTCGACGAAGTAAAAAAGGCGGAACGAAAATAGTCGAAAAGTTGGCGGTAAAATGAAATTCGACCAGCACAAAATTCGATCTTAAGATAGGTAACCGGAATTTTTCAATAAATTTAGTTAATAACACCAACATTTTTACCGATTTCGCGAGCATGACCAAAGTAGCGACACGATATGATAGGATATGATGCAACTTTTACACCACCTTTTTGACGTACCGTGTAATCTGTGGACCTTCCTTTGACACTTGTTTGTTTATTTACTTTTAAATTCAAAAGGAAACCGCCAAGCATAAAAGTTTATTTACTTGTTTGATGTGTGTTTCATCTCAATAATTTCTGGGAAAACACGATAATTTTCTTTTAATTTCCTTGCAGTTTAGAACTTTGAAAGTTTTGCATTTTGAAAATCACACCATAATTTTGTCTGTCTCTCAGTTAACTTAGTTCAAATCTGTTGTTTTTTAGAACTAGCAGTACAGAGCAGCAGCTGAGGCTGCTGACTGACTACATGCAGACCCATCTCCGATTGGCGCATGGGGAGTTTAGTGCGCCACAGCGTCGTCTCAATGTAAATCGTCAGTGGGAAGAACTCCGGGCTATAATGAGTGAACATGGCCCGGATAAGTCTATTGACCAATGGAAAGTGGTAAGGAAGATGTCTCTGATAAGTGATAAAATCAGTCATTGATTGTGATATTAACAGAAGTTATTATGGCATACGTACACTTTATTCCATTTTATTTCTTCTTTTTTACGACCTTAATTATATTTTGAGACTTGCGCAAGGCACGAACTGAAGGGAGTCTGGCAAGACGGCTGGGGCTGGCAATGCCACCGTGGTGCCCGTCCTTACGGACCAAACAAAAAAATATTGGGCATTATGGGCACAAAAGGAGCATTTGGCAGAGAGAGCCCCGGAAAATGAGACAATAGATATTCTATTTTTGTGCGGCCTCACGAGGCCACTTGGCGTTAGATTAATTAATTAGAATTTTGCATATATTTTATTTAAAAACATACATACATACATACATATACATACATACACTCACGCCTGTTTCCCATGGGGGTAGGCAGAGACTATGGATCGCCACCTGCTACGATCCTTGCACACTTCTTTCGCTTCATTCATATCCATCAATCTTTTCATACATGCCCTGCGGTTTTTGTCACTGCGTACACCAGCCTTTTTTATAATAACCTCTATTTGGTCCGCGTAGGTTTTTCTGGGACGCCCTCGTGCAATCGTTCCTTCCACATTCGCACAGTATATCTCTTTCGTGATTCGCCTTTCATTCATCCTCTCTAAGTGACCAAACCACTGGAGCATTCCTTTCTCAATTCTTGTCACTATATCATCTTTCAGACCACACCTTTTGCGAATCACCTCATTGCTCACTCTATCACTCAGTTTTACTCCACATATTTTCCTCAACGATCGCATCTCTACCGCATTTATTCTGCTTTCATTCTTCTTCTGCCATACCCAAGATTCACTTCCATACATCAGTGTCGGTACCAGCACTCCGTTATGAATAGCCATTCGCGCCTTTGCAGAAACGGTTTGGCTACTCATAACCGAGTGTATAGCACCACTCACCGAATTTCCTTTCTTCACTCGTCTTTCTATGTCTTCCTCACTCCTTCCGTCCCTTGTGAACAAACTCCCCAAGTATACAAACTCACGGACTTGTTCCACTTTTTCGCCACCTAACATTACCGTACAGTCAGTCATTTCTTCATTACTCTCAAACACCATCACTTTAGTCTTAGTTACATTCACTTTCATCCCTTTTCATAACCGACATCATTTCCTGCAACTCTTGCGCAGAAGACGCAAGTATAACTTGGTCGTCAGCGTAGAGAAGGCACTTGATTTGAGTCCCATTCATCACAACCCCACAGTCACGTTCTTTCAGACCTTTCATACAACTGTCCAAAAACAGATTAAAGAGCCATGGTGACGCAACACATCCCTGTCTGACACCCCTAGAGATGCCAAACCAGTCAGTGTATACGCCGTCAATCCTGACGCATGCACGGGAATCCTCATAGAGAGATTTCAGTGCATGAATCAGTCTGCTCTCCAATCCGTATTCGGACAACACCTTCCATAGCTCATTCCTGTCAACTCGATCGTAGGCCTTCTCCAGGTCCACAAAGGCACAGTAAACCTTTTTGTGCTTAGCCAGGTGTTTTTCAGTTAAGCACCTCAAGGAGAAGACCTGATCCGTGCATCCCATTCCCTTTCTGAATCCCGCTTGCACATCCCAAATTAAAAAAAGGTGACTATTATCCTAACCGAGATGACAAAAATACCATGTTGGGCAGCTTAAATCAGTTATATAGTTACCTACTGGGTATAATAGTTGCCCACTCAGTATTTTTGCAACTCATTTACAATTTTCACTGCTAACTTCAATTATTTATCTCCGACATGTAGTCACCCGTTTTACTTACGTGTATTTTTTGTAATCCACAGTTTGTCGCCCGTTTAGTTATTTAGTCACCCAAAAAATAAACCGCTGCCAGTTTTAGTTTTTAAGTATCCCATTAACAATCGCCTTTAATTTTTCCAGTCACCCAATTAATTAATTGGGTACCTACTGGAAATGTAAATTCTACAAGGCCTTTCTACAACTTCCAAAAATAAAGGTTGGATAAGAGCCCAAGGTCAAAATTAAAACTCCTGGAGTTACAAAAAAAAAAAGATCTATTTAAACGTTCGACGGTAAATATATTTTTTAAGCAGGTTGGGAAACAAACACAAGACGAAAATTATGGTTAGAATTGTAAGAAACCTTATTTGCCTCGTGATAATTTAGAAAGATTTAAACAAACGTTTTTGAAAAATCAGGAGAAGAGCGATGAAGAACTAGTAAATATAGAAAGAGAGACGATTCTTCAAAGCGACAGTAGCAAATGGTTGGAAATGCGAAGAAATTTAATCACAGCATCCAATCATGGTAAAATTTTATGGCCATTCCCCTTCTGATGACCACTGCGAATGTAAGACAAAATCAAAAGCTCTATGGCGTTGGCGGCCATTGAAAAAGGAGGTGCAAGAAGGGTTTACCCATATAAAAACTGCCGCTGAAATAGAAGAAACCATTGCTCGTCGTAAAATGAAACTAAGTAACTATGATTTGACTTTACAGCCATTCATAATAATTGTTGGCCACACTATCATAGAAATAAACGCACGATACATTGTGGTAAACACGGTTCGTTATGAGGTAATATCAATTTGCTGTGTTACAAAATTTTCAATAAGGACCGAGAATTATTTAAACATTTCATTTTTCATGGGAGACATACCCGGGCCCCGCAGGATTATTTTTTCCAGTATATTATTTATTATTGTATAAAAATAGCATAGTTAATGCAAAAATCTTAAATTAAAAAAATATGACACTTGTTAATAAGTCACCTAATTATATATGACAAAATGAAAAATATGGCTACTGGATTGTTATCTCATACGTTGTTAGTATAAATGACAACATTACAGTTGAATATTATGTTATGATCTAGGATCATTATGGCAAATGAAATTATTTATTACAAACAAGGTGGCATACATTCTGCTATAGCGGACTATCCTTAGCTCGTGCTCTTGGAGTACAGGGATACTGACGAATTAGATGATCTGAATTCATAGGTCGCTGCCCTCTGAAAGAAAACAAGGTCGAGTTATCGACATCCAAAGTTTTGAAAAAACATTATTTCTATTTGGAATACTAAATTGATGTTAAATGTGCACCATAGGCTTGACAGGTTTTAGAGGAGTTATTCCATTTAAATTACACTTGGTTTTGAATATATTTAAAAATAATAATGGTATAAAAAACCTTTAAATTTTGTGAAAGGACTTGGTTTTTGCAGACTGAAACAAGAAATAGCACCAAGATACAATTTCAGACCATGTAACTTTTTCACTGAGTTTGTGTACAAAGAATGGAGCTGTATGGCAAAATTGCTATCAAAGTTAAAGAATTGATTAAAAAATTTGATTACATGTCGTTTACTTCTGACATTTGGTCAGATCCAAGCTTTAATGCGTCTTTGCTTAGTCTGACTTTTCATGGAATGGCTAGATTTTGATCGGTCATCAATTGTATTAAAATGTGAGACTTTTGACGACCGCCAACCATATGACAAAATAACTGAAAAATTTGACACGATGCTTACGGAATGGAATATTTCAAATGATTAAGTGCATTGCATGTTTCGAAACGAAGGCTCCATCTATGCATTGTGCAGTTCATAAATTGCAACTTGCTATTCGAAGTTGTTTAAACTCACAAGATAATATGAAGGGCATCAAACAAAAATGTAAACAAATAACGACGCATTTTAACCATTCTATAGCACAAAAACAACTGCAAAATATCTAGCACTGACTCAACCATCCACATATCTCAAATTTTTTCAAGATTGTGTTACGCGATTCATCTTATTTAATCGAAATTCTTGTCATTTTTGATTGCCTATTTTGCTCAGAGTAAAAAAAGTATAAAATAGCAGTGCGAATAAAGTATCTTGAAAAGGGCAGCAAACGTTTTATTTCAGCCACAAACGATGAACAAACGAAAAAAATAAGAACCTTTTAAGAGAAAGCGCATGCAAAAAAGACGAGAGTTCACAGTCGCTGCAGAAGCAGTAGAGAGGGCCATCGAATAAAAAAGTATGGAAATCTTGGATGGTACCTAATCTCTGTTAGCAGACAACTTGTTATCTATTGAGTCCACAATAAGCGATATCTGGTGTGAAACTGAAACCTTTGATAAAAAAGCTTTCCAGGCTGACCAAGACAAGGCGTTGGAATATCTCCAACGATGACTAGAGATTAAAATAAAAACTTAAAAAAAGAGGTTCAAAACTACGTGTTAATTCATTTTTCTATTTTATTTTACAATATTATTTACTTTGTGTGTGTAAAAGGAATGTACTGTTTTGGCCATGTCCTTTGTTAGAAGATATATAAAATTTCCTGAAAGTGATCAAGAGCAACAGGAAATAACAGAAGACTATTATAAAATTGCCAAATTCGCTCGTGCTATTGGAGCAATCGATTTTACGCATCTGAGAATACTTTCGCCAGGCGGAAACAATGTAGAGATTTACAGAAATCGGAAAGATTATTTTTCTATAAATACACAATGTGTTGCGGCAGCAGATCTCTCATTCACAAATGTGGTTGCACGTTGACATTGGGTTCTGAACACGACTCCAATATATGGGACAACGTCGCTGTAAAGAGAGACTTTTTACAAGGAAAATATAACAATAAATTTTTGTTAGGGGATAGTGGATACGCTCAAACAAGCTATATGATGCAACCTTTGCCGGATGGAAGTGTTCATACCAGAGGAGAGACTAAAGAGTCTCTCTGGTAAATACCAGGAATCTCAAATTAAAACTCACAATGTTATAGAAAGAGCTTACGGTGTTTGGAAAAGAAGATTTCCTATTTTGTCTCGGGGCATCAGTGTTAAATTGTGTAGAATACCAGGTATTATTGTAGCAACAGCAGTGCTACACAACATAGTAAAATGGCAAAGAGAAGATGTTCCTCCAGTGAACCCAGAGTTCCTTGTACTTGAAGAGACTCTTGATCTACTAAGATAGGACCTATTTCACAGCAAAGAGGAACACGTAATTTTGAGAGAAATCTTCTGATTTTAAACTTTTAGATTTTTGCATTCACAATGCTATTTTTATATTAAGATAAATAAATAATGAAAAAATATTAGAAAAAATCGACTCACCCGTAGCAAATAGCATAGCATTCACATCGACTCACCCGTAACATCCCGTCTGAGTTGCTACGGGTGAGTCGATTTTTTCTAATATTTTTTCATTATTTATTCATCTCAGAAATCTTCTGATTTCAGACTATTTCGCTAGATAGACGATAACAACGTGTGTTACGTCGTAACCCGGCCACGATGCCAAAAAACTTAGAGTAAGACGGGCTTCTACAGAAAGAGAAGCCATACGAAGCGTTCCCCTCTGCCGAAGTACAAGCCCAAATGGGCATACGCATTAGTAAAACCAGTTGCGCCCGGATTTCTTTCTAGACCGAGTCCAGTCGCGCATGTGAACGCTGCTCTGTTTAAAATGTCGATTTGATGAGGTTTTTGCTGTTAAAAGAGGTCTCGAACATCAAGTACACAAAAAGATGGTGTTACATTTCACATGAAAGTAAATTTGTATCATATTATTGCTATTTGTTTACATTAAAACATTAAATTCGTATATTTTATTCTCGATTAGTTGTCAGATTTGTTCAGTGACATCGGGTCTGCTAGTCCTTCGAGCAACAAAAGGCTTCGTTTGTCACGAAGGGAGAAGCCTTAGCGATATTACTCTATTCAAATTATTCTGGCATTTTTTGCGGGGGGGAGAAATGCACACAAGTGCAGTTCCGCATACCCACATACAAAAACTACACTGTAATGACGACACTCACACATAAAAAATAAAACAAAACAGCAAAAATTTGTGTACGGATGAGTCACACATCAAAATATGACATGTTTTTGACATAAAGTGCTGGGCTCAACTGTCGATGCAGCAATATCGATACGGAAAAAGGAATAAAGGTTACAAACTCAATCATTTTACGATGGGGTGAATAACAACAAAGAGGTCATTTTTATACGCTCGAGCTTTATACAAAAAGCTCGAGAGTGTAGATGATTGGGTTGGGACTAATGTGTACCCAGGGAAGTTGGGCTCAGGCTGCTGACACTGAACATCGCTCCATAACAGTACTGCCATCTGCACACCCAACAATTTGAATTTACAACAATCGGTGATCGCTCCCCGTCTTAACGTTGATCACAGTTACATCATTGAATAATTGCTTTTTTACCATCGCCACTCTAAAAAGTGCGTTTAATTCAACCATAAGAGTGAATAATAAGCGATTTTAAGTTATACAGAGCGATGATGAATCTTCGGCTACTATTCAGCTCTTAGCAGTGTTATTTGCTTTAATTTGAATATGGTTTATTTAACAGTACTACTTACGGTCAGTATTCAGCTTGGATAAGAATCACATAAGTCTTTCCTAACTACAACTCGACCAAATTAAAACGGTGTCATGAACTTAGCTGTCATGCAGCTATCATGCGCCTAATTATCTTGCTCGAGAGACGGCCGTTAGTCCCTCGAACTAAATTCCCTTTTTATTCACTTGTTGTATAATCTACTATTTCGACATTTATTTCGCGATATCTATCGCGCTCACATCAGTGCAGAGCAAATCATGCAAAAATCTCGCAAATGAATTTGGCGCAGAATCAGGGCCAGATTGACCAACACTTTATCGACAAACATTATTTAACGGTAACATCACTAAGTTGCCCATCGGCGAGAACTCGGATTTATCTAGCGACAGATCTGAAATTTGTACGGACGAGCCATGGACTAGCAGACCCGATGTCACTGAACAAATTTGACAACTAATCAAGAATAAAATATACGAATTTAATGTTTAAATGTAAACAAATAGCAATAATACGATAAAAAATTACTTTTATGTGAAATGTAAAACCGTCTTTTTGTATACTTGATGTTCAAGATCTCTTTTAACAGCAAAAAACTCATCAATTCTACATTTTAAACAGAGCAGCGTTCACATGCGCGACTGGACTCGGTCTAGAAAGAAATCCGGGCGCAACTGGTTTTACTAACGCGTATGCCCATTTGGGCTTGTACTTCGGCAGAGGGGAAACGCTTCGTATGGCTTCTCTTTCTGTAGAAGCCCGTCTTACTCTAAGTGCTAGTCCATGGCTCGTCCGTACAAATTTCAGATCTGTCGCTAGATAAATCCGAGTTCTCGCCGATGGACAACTTAGTGATGTTACCGTTAAATAATGTTTGTCGATAAAGTGTTGGTCAATCTGGCCCTGATTCTGCGTCAAATTAATTTGCGAGATTTTTGCATGATTTGCTCTGCACTGGTGTGAGCGAGACAGATATCGCGATATCAATATACCACCTCGAATGAGGTACCTATCATACTATGATAAATCAGGCCATTTTTGAGACATTGAATGTACAGTTTCTTAGAAAAATAATGATATATTTTACTATATTGACGACATTATCAAAATCAGTTTGCTATTTTTTTATTCAACGGTCGGTCAAAATTCAAATTGTTGGGTGGCAGTACTGTCATGGAGCGATGTTCAGTGTCAGCATCCTGAGCCCAACGTCCCTGGGTACACATTAGTCACAACCCAATTACCTACACTCTCGAGCTTTTTGTATAAAGCTCAAGCGTATAAAAATGACCTCTTTGTTGTTATTCACCCCATCGTAAAATGATTGAGTTTGTAACCTTTATTCCTTTTTCCGTATCGATATTGCTGCATCGACAGTTGAGCCCAGCCCTTTATGTCAAAAACGTGTCATATTTTGTTTGATGTGTGACTCATCCGTACACAATTTTTTGCTGTTTTGTTTTATTTTTTATGTGTGAGTGTCGTCATTACAGTGTAGTTTTTGTATGTGGGTATGCGGAACTGCACTTGTGTGCATTTTCCCCCCCCCCCGCAAAAAATGCCAGAATAATTTGAATAGAGTTTAATCGCTAAGGCTTCTCCCTTCGTGAAAAACGAAGCCTTTGTTGCTCGAAGCCAAAAAAGGATGAGTTTTGTCAGTAAGCTGTGCGGGTGCATACTTCATAAAAGAACAAACCAGTACCACTGTATTTCACAAGTTATAACACATTTCATGTGCCCCGGTTACAACGTATGCGTCCTGGCCCGGCCGCGATATTAGAAATGCCTGTGGGGTACAGACACAACCTGCTCTGTACTGCTCTGGGTTTTTCTAATAAATAACGTCGAAAAACCCTGTGTGTTTCAGAGCATCGCCTGCTCTGTAGCGCGCGGGGTTTTTCGACAAAAAATTTAATAATATCTCCTTAAAAAGCCTGTGGAACACAGACACCTTGCGCTGTGATGTGATCCACAGCGGTTTTCAAATCCTTACTAATATTATAAATGCGAAAGTCGGTTTGTTTGTTTGTTTGTTTGTTACGTCTTCACGTCTTAACTACTAAACCGATCATCATGAAATTTTGCATAGACGTTTTCAGGGGTACAGAAAAGGACATAGGGTACCTTTCATCCAGAAAAAACGTACAGTTCCCGAGGGATTAAAAAAAACTAACCACGCAGACGAAGTCGCGGGCGGCCACTAGTTATAAATAAATACCCTGAGCGATATAGACACGTAAGACGTTAAATATCGTGAAATATGGATATTTAAAACCTATCAAAAGAACTTTTAACTTTAAAAAAATTGGAACGAAATTTATTTTTCTTATTGTTAGAAAGAAATCACCAAAGGAAAATTTTCTCGAAAACGTCACAAGCTTTTCATTAAGTTTTTAACTTTTTTACATTGTGTATAAAAGAAAGGACTTGAAAGTACCCATAAATAGTTTTAATTCACAGTTTTACAAAATTATTTAAAGACGAAGTTATTTTTCTTAAAGAATTTTTTTTTTTACTTTTTCGCAATTTCCGTGCGCAACTTCTAATTGTAACTAACAGCCGAACGTTATCGTTATTTCATTATTTTATTTTGAGTCGACGGCACATTTAGAGTATACTTGACCTTGTGACCGTCTTTATATACCATAGGTACGTAATAAATGCTGTTTTTGCAGTTCAACTGTTTTACTTAACGTTCTGTCTTGTATACCTACATCAAAATAATACTTTTGTATTTTTGTATTCTTTGTATACTTATAGGAAATGGAGTATCAGCAAGATTATTTTTCGGCTTTTTCTGTAAACAAGTTAGTAGGTCCATCTAACCAAAATTATTCTCACTGATGATATATTATTTGTCCCTTAAATATATATTTGTTGATGAAAAAAGGATAAATCAAAATGAAAAAGATCAGAAACTAATTTTCAAAAAATAGTACCTATCACATTTATATTTTGTCATATTTGTGCTTATTTGTGATACAATAAAATGTAAGTAGGTATTGTATACTAATTATCCAAGAAACTTGAAAATGCGCACTATCAATATTATAGCTACTAGCTTCCGCCCGCGACGTTCTTAGGAACCGATGTCTGCTATCTTTTAATCCAGGTAAAAAAAACTATCTCTAAAACTATCTAATCCCAATTCATCTCGCCTAGCATAGCCCGCCATTTTTATGTGATTGAGAGAAAAATAAAACTTTCACATATAAATTAATAACGGGTGGCGCAAAAGTACTGGCACTAAAGAAAATACTTTTATTTTTTTTATATGACATTTTCTGTCATTCTGTTGTTGAAAATTGTGTAGTGAACAAATATAAAATACACTGAAAATAAACATGGACCGTTTTACTCCCCAAGAACGTGGAATAAATATGGATTTAGTGAGGGACGCTTTTCCAGGCCGAGTTATCTCTCGTTTTGGCGATTTGCCTTGGCCTGCAAGATCACCCGATCTGACCAGTCCAGACTTCTTTCTTTGGGGTTTTTTGAAATCTCGGGTGTATGTGAACAAGCCACAGACTCTCGCAGCTCTAAAAGAAAACATTCGTCAAGAAATAACGAACATATCGCAGGAAGTGTTACGGCAAGTTATGCAAAATGTCATAAATAGGGCTCAAATGTGTATCAACTCTGGAGGTCACCATTTAAAAGACATCATCTTTAAATCCTAATAGTACGAAATTTAATGGCACAAATATACATTTAAAAAAACCTAAATCTAGTTTTCTAATTTAGAAAAAATGTTATAGCTGAACCAAATAGGGTCTTTACTTTTGCGCCACCCGTTATTTATTAGTAGGATAAACTCAAAAATGACACCACTTTAGTAAAAAAAATATCGCTAGTAAAACCATAAACACTATTTAATAATCTGCATAATTTACCGAAATATAAAGAAGGAACTCTTTAATCACTATGAACTGTAATTTTCTGAATTGTCTGTGTTCCACGGGCTTTTTATGGTGATATTATTAAATGTTTAGTCGAAAATCCCTGCGCGCTATAGAGCAAACGATGCTCTGAAACACACAGGCTTTTTCGACGTTATTTAATTAGGAAAACCCAGAGCGGTACAGAGCAGGTAGTGTCTGTACCCTACAGGCATTTCTAATATCGCGGCCCGGCCACGCTGTTATCAACAAAAATAGCTAACTTTATGAAATTATTTATAAGTGGGGTGACTATACGAGTTGCGTACCACAGAAAAAAAAACGTCTTACTCTAAAAAAAATAATAAAATGCAGTTTATTATATAAATAAAACTTTATGAAACTTTCTTCCTTTAGAGCCTCAACCTGGCCCCTTAAGCGTTCCAGCAAGAGATATAAATAATACTCTGCAGCCAAGAACTACTCAGCGTTTTGAAAAGTTAAAATCAAGTAGAGAAAAAGTGCTTTATAGTAAATGTACCAGATACATGAAAAGGGTGTGTAAGCTACGCAACTCATTAAAAAATTAAAGAAGAAAGCAGTGCTGAACATTCTCTCTGAGGACAGCTTTATGAAAATGTTGTCAAAAAAGATAAAACCAACTTTTGCACTTTTACTACAAGCCCATGGATAAGAAATTAAAAAAAAAAGTTTCTCAAGGCCACAGATGGACAAAAGATGAAAATAAAGTTGCTCTGAGACTTTACAAGAGGTCCCCTATATATGTTATAGGTTGTTACGAAGACTATTTAGCTTACTATCTTCAGGCACCCTAAAATTAGTACTTAATAGGGTGCCAATACTGGAGTTAGCCAAGCCGTGTTAAATGTATTACAAGCTTATATAAAAACTTTGCAGCCATCAGACAATAAGTAATTGTTGTTGTCAATTACTTATACCAGCACATTGCTAAAAGTTTTACTGATCGCAAATAAAAAAACCGAACAAACAAAAAAATATCAGACAATGAATTTATATTAATGTTCGATGAAATGTCACTAAAAAAACATTTGGAATATAATCAAAAACTTGATATAATTAATGGGTTTCAAGACCATGGAAATTAGGGATGTAACGATACCGATACCGATATAATCGGCAGGCCGATATATCGGCAACGCCGATACAACACGACCGATATCAACCAGAGGGCCTAGTACGAGTTGATTTTTTGTTCTCACTTCACTTTGCGAATAGTAAACTATCGTCATCTCTCTTTCACTCGTTCACTCACTCGCATGATATCCTCTCGTTCACTCGATACT
Source organism: Agriphila tristella (assembly GCA_928269145.1). Taxonomy (NCBI): domain Eukaryota; kingdom Metazoa; phylum Arthropoda; class Insecta; order Lepidoptera; family Crambidae; genus Agriphila; species Agriphila tristella. Next base: position 12,963,604 of record OV743435.1, on the reverse strand, counting down.
ATTCGCAAAGTGAGGTGAGAAACACAACTCGTACTAGGCCCTCAGTTCTAAAAGCGCGCGAAACGAACGACGCGTGCGACGTTGCCGCTCTTAGAGTCGTCTCAACGGTCGCTTTGGCCAGCTACAGTCAGTGGCACGAATCATGAAATCGGGTGGGGATTGCGCGGAACGCGTATTTTGGGTATGCGTTGCGGTGAGGGGCGCGGGCGGCGGGAGAGGGGCGCGCGCTATTGGTCGCTCACAAGAGCACATGCGCGAACTTATCCCCACTCCGTCGAAAAATTTTCATGATTCGTGCCACTGACTGTAACGCACTGTCCCCCCGCCCCGGCCCCAGTGCTTGCTAAGCTTTGGTTGAGAAATGTCATGTTTCGCGCTTGATTTACGTGACGTCACCGCTTTTATTTCGTGATTCATTCTGTTTAATTATTGACACTGACTAGTGAGGACTGTTATTGTGTTTTATTTTAAATAAAAGAAAATGGCAACGCTATTAAAACGTACAAGTTCCATCTGGAATCATTTTCAAATAAAACAGGATGATGATACAAAAGCAACTTGTTTATACTGCAATGTCAGCGTTTCTCGTGGAAGTAAGGCAGTTTCATCGAAGGGCTTCACGAGATCTAACATGTGGACACACGTGAAGCGTTATCATGAAAAGACGACAACCCATCTACCTCGAAGACTGAGGCCGGTCCGCCACTCAAAAAACAAGCTACTTTGGAACACATTCTGGACAAAAATGTTATGTATGATTCTGATGACCCCAGAGCAAAAGCCCAGAGCAAAAGCGATCACGCAAACGATAGCTGAACAAATATGTGTAGACATGGAGCCATTCGATATAGTAAATAAACAGGGGTTTCAACGCACCATTAAGCAGTTGTGCCCAAAATACAAAATGGTTTCCCGTCCACATATCGCTGAAAATGTGATACCAGACATTTACCGTTCGCGTGAAAACGAAAATAAAAGAACTTTTGCAAGAACTTCCGCACATAATTGTTACGACTGACTTATGGACTAGCGACGCTTCTTCATTCGTGAACGACTTTATAAGTCTGACTGCTCATGGAGTGAATAACAATTTTGACCTAAAGAACTACTGCCTAGCAGTATTTCCTTTTGAAGGCGAAAGGCATAGCGGTGAAAACATAGCTGAAAACTTACGTCAGTTATTCCAAGATTGGGGTATCGACGAACAGGTACGAGCTGTAGTAACAGATAATGCACCGAATATGAGACTTGCTGTAACACAAGTGGGTGTGGAACGTATCAGATGTATGACACACTCTTTACTATCAGTGCCGAAAGATGCGTTTTCAGGAGAAGAGAAAATAAATGAAATGATTACAAAGGCGAGGTCTATAATTGGTCACTTCAGTCATTCTACGTCAGGTCGTAAATTCCTTACTGAAATGCAGAAATCTCATAATGTTCCTTGTCATGTGCTCATCCAAGATGTCAGTCTATGTATATGTGGTGTCAATATCTTAATAACGTCTTAATATCTTAATACACAAAGCTATATTGATGGCTTTAAGCCATCAATATCGGTATCTGTATCGGTATCGCCGATTACACCGATACCGATTATAAACGAAAATATCGTATCGGAAAAAACATTTATCGTTACATCCCTAATGGAAATCAAGGGAGATCCTCCATTGTGGCCTCATATGCGTTATATTAATAAATTATTTTTTATGTATATGTTTTATTAATAAAGTATGTTCCCCAATGCTTAAAATCCATCTCATAATTTCTTTAATTGACTTTCTCATTTCTATTTCCAGAGGCACTGTTTACAGATGCTGCTGTAACAGCTAATGTGACCTACAAAATGGACAAATTGTTCGACTGTCTAAACAGCGACACAGCTGATTTGCGGCGCGGCAAATGCTGCGCTACAAATATGAAAAGAAAACACCTCATCTACAGATTTTCGCCGAGATGCGGAGATTTTTTGAAGAATGAGAGATTTTTTATTGGAGCCTTTTAATGCCCCCTTCGCAAAAAGGCTGGATATGGACCATTAACGGAGTTGAAAAATTATTTCAAAATCTAATGCTTCATCACAAAGATGTTAAGAGTCTAGCCACATGGTGACTACAGCAGGACCGTTAAAAAACTTATTTGGTTGTATACGAGGCAATTGTGGGTCAAACACAAATCCCACTTGCGGACAGTTTTTGGCTGGATTGAAAACAACAATATTGTCAAGCATGACCCATGTGGAGACCACAGAAACCGCCTCTGTGGTCTAGTGGTTCGTACCTGTGTAAGACGCAGAGGTCCCGGGTTCGATTCCCAGGGGGGGTACAATTTGTACTCGGTTTGGTTGGTGGTAGGGCTTATTTCAAGTCCGCCTGGCTAGCTACCACCATCTTACCTAAGTCTGACGCCGTAAGTAACAACAATTTAAAAATTGTTGTGTTGCGGCAGTTAGAGGTAAGATAGCCAGTATTCCGGATGTAGTGCGATTCCACCTTCGGCCTTATCGTCATTTAACATTAGGTGAGATAAAGGCCAAGCGCTATCCTGTTGTGTATAAAAAAAGTGAGCTTGATAACAATATTGTTATTAATAATTTTAGTACCTTATTATCTCTTCCAAAACCCACAGATATATCCATTAACCCTTATTTTATTGATGAAAATGAGTTACAAACAGATGTTGATAATATTTTCACAACTGACGAAGATAGTCCTGAAATTCATGCTTGTGCTTATGTCTGAGTTTTTATTGAAGAAAAAAAAGCTCGATTGCGACAGTTGTAAAATATTTTTTGTTGCAGAAGATGTAGAAAAACAACATCTTTTTGTAGAATGTCGCGAGTATATTAAAGACTATAAAAAAACTAATGTATGCATCCAAAAATCCAATCCGCCCGCGACTTCGTCTGCGTGGAAAGTTTTTTTGCTATCCCTCGGGAACAATATTTTTTTTCGGGATAAAAGGTACCCTATGTCCTTTTCTATACCCCTGACAACGTGTATGCAAAATTTCATGATGATCAGTTCAGTAGTTACGACGTGAAGGCGTAACAAACAAACAAACGGACTTTCGCATTTATAATATTAGTAAAGTAAGGATTGTCAATGTTGGCAACGAAATATTTCAACGTAAGATACCTATTAAAGATTGTAAAGGAGATTGTTCTACGCTCATACATTGATCGTCCCAGAGCCAACAGCAGAGAAAAAAATATTTTCTAATCGTAAATGACTCGTATAAGCCCATAAGAACAATGTTTTCCCACGGACACTTTTGTGAACATTTTTATTTAAAGAAAATGAACAGATTTTGAGGTTATTTTTAATAAACGCCATCTTTAAAAAGCTCTTTGATAAATAATAATTTATTTGAAAAAATGTCTTTCTTAAGACTACATGACGACAAAAAATCTCGTCTAAGATCGGATTTAAACTGAAAAACTTGATATACTTATTCAGATATCGATGTTTTCGTAACACCTATCATCCATCACTAAATGAAATGAACTGACAATGGTTGCATTCCGGCAGACGAATTGCTAAGTCATCGATCACCACAGGATATATTGGTTGCTTTCCGACAGACCAATTGCTAAATCATTGATCGTGAAAGATTACATTTGACCATGGATAGTAATAAAATTGAACGTTAAAACAAATTAATTTCCATGGTTAAAATGTAAATTATGGTGATCGATAACTCAGCGATCAGCCTGCGCTAGAATACACACATTTTAACGATTATGGAAAGTATTTTTTTTAATGTTTAATAATTTACTTTCCATGGTTAAAATGTACGCCATAGCGATCGATGACTCAGCGATTAGCCTGCTGGAATGTATCTAATGACAATCAATCAATGCAAATGACAATAACTGTCTTAAAAGATGGCGAATTTCATGGTATTAAAAATTAAAGTACTTTTATAAGGATACTAAATGTTTCGCAGTGTCCGCTTGTAATTATAATTCTCAAATCGTATATTAAAAAATAATAAAAATTTAGGAACATTTCAAATGCTTGTTGGTTTTGGGGCGATTTAGAACAATCTCCTTTGATAATAATATACCATGTGAGTTTTTCCCGTTAGATGTTAGATTCAGAATTTACTACACCATTAAAAGAAACAATAAATTATTAAAAAAAAACAAAAATTATGAAATAAGAAAATTATCTTATACTTTTAAACGAGCAATTCTTGTATATTAGGTATGTTACAGTCAAAACTCATATCCGGTCAAAACCACTTTTGACGGAAAAAATCAGTCAAAAGTGGTTTTGACCGATGCTCGCAGTTAAAAACAGTTTTGACTGATTTTCGCAGTCAAAAGTGGTTATGGCCAACGTTCTTAGTCAAAAGTGGTTTTGCCTGATTTCAAGGCAGACTATCGGTCAAAACTCATAAAAAGTTATGGAGGTTAGTGTAAATTACCAAAAATGTCATCAAAAAAGTTTCATAAAACTATTTATAAGTTTTTGTCTATACAAAATTCATTCGACATGGTACCGAGACCTGTGAACTGTAAATACGCAGAAATTCAATCTCAAAATATTTATTTTATTTTTTATTTTAAATATAATATTGAAACTATGTCATTTTGATAGTTTTCGGGGGATAGAGCTGTTTGCGTCCATGGGATTTTACTTTAGATACCTACCTGCACCTGTCTAGTATGGGTAGGGCTAAATGAACAGCAACTTCGCAGTGGAGCTAGGTAGAAAGAAGCGGGCTTTTCACACATTTCAGTGTATGATCACCGCTCTTTTCCGCCCAGCTCCAGATCAGTGGAAAGGCAACCTTGCCATGCTAACTTATAAATTAATAATAATAATAAATTACACTTTATTGCACACACAAAAAGAATTACAGAAAGAAGGACAGTTACAGAGAAAAAGCATACAAGAGGCGGCCTTATTGCTAAGCAGCAATCTCTTCCAGGCAACCCTTGGGTGAAAAATAAATAAAGATAGGACTATAAGGGGAAGTGGGGTGCAATTACAAAAGGAATAGTGCATTTGAGAATAAATATATCTAAAGATAAATACAAATAAAAACTAAAGGAAAATTATATAAATAGTCAGTCAGAATTACTTTTAAAAATAAAAATAATTAATAGGTAGTTTTTATTTTTACTATTTTTTAAATGTTATTTATATGTTAGCATGACTTAGGTTGCATTTCACTGTTTCACTGATGTAAAGCTGGGCGGAATAGAGCGGTGATCATACACTGAAATGTGTGAGTGAAGCTTAAATTATCTCATCATTTATAAAACTTTCACTTGTTTAATTATTAAATAGGCTCCCAGTCCCCCTCGATAGCAGTTTTGACTAACAAAACCACTTTTAACCGACATAATTTGGTCAAAATCATTATTACCCATTATTTTTGCTTTTAAGTGGTTTTGACCAACGTCATTAGTTAAAACCAATTTCGACTGCAAAAATCAGTTAAAAGTGGTTTTGACCAACGTCCTTAGTCAAAACCACTTTTGCCTGATTTTTGCAGTCAAAAGTGGTTTTGACCGGATATGAGTTTTGACTGTAACATATATATATATATTTCGGTGATCTCGGAAACGGCTCTAACGATTTCGCTGTGGGGGTTTTCGGGGGTAAACAATCAATCTAGATTAGTCTTTTGTTTGGGAAAACGCGCGTTTTCATGCGTTTTTCTTTCGACGCAAAATATGTCCGCTAAGTTCGTCCGCGGCCGGCCAATGTCCGTTTGGTTCAGCGGGTTAGGACGCGGACCACAAGAAACGAGTGTTCTGAGTTCGAATCCCGCTCGGTGACTTACTTTTTTATATGTTCAAGTTTATATTTTTTTTTAATTTTTATTGTTTTTAGACAAGTTTAAAAAAATGTAGTTAATGTTGCTTTCGAGATTTTATTTTATTGAGACTTGTGAAGCAATAGTGCAAAAAAAATACCGATAGAAATTCTAAACACAGTTTTTCGGATAAGTTTTGTGACGCCATCAAAAATTTTTTTTTTACGTTTTTGGCCCAAACCCTTCACAAATTGAAATTGTTACCCTACACAAACTGAAATTGTTGTCACTGTTTGCGCATCGCACGGTCGACCCGCGCGAGCCGCCTTCCCCCGCTCGCGTCGCTTACGCTGCGCGAGGGTGAGCGTGCGCGTCTAAATTTTTTGGACATAAAAAGTGTCTGAAAACTGTGAATTTAAAAAGAGATAATTCTTAATTATCTCACCAATTTTTTTTTATTACTTCCTTGAACTTATATTTGATTTTGTAAAGAGGTCGCAAAATTACCCTGTATAAAAATGGGAACATATATTTTAAGCTGAGATTCAAAGATTGCGATAATGAATGAAAAATGAAATTTTCCATTTCACTGTTCCTAAGCCTCAACCTGTGTTAATGTATTTCAGATACTTAATGCTTCGAACTTTTATGCCCGAGGAAGTTACCAAGGGTCTGTGCGGCAAAATATGGATGGGCCCATGGCACAGACAGTGTCTCGTTGTTTACAAGAGGTTACAACTAGACTTAATGCACCCCAAATACTAAGGAAGCAAATAAGATTCCCACAAAATAGGAATGAAAGGAATCTTACTAAGCGGAAGTAAGTACTTACCTTCCTATCCAGTATTGGCCGTTAAACTTAGTAACATGTGAAATACCTAGTAATTAATATATTATTCTGCCATTTTTAAATCAACAATTTACATAAAAAAGTGTGCAATAACAAATAAAATTTTAATGCACAATTTACTATTGTGTATTAATATTGTATCATTATTGTAGATTTTATGATAAATATGGGCTACCCGCTGTGGTAGGGTGCATCGATTGTTCACATATAGCCATAGTAAGGCCTTCGGAACTTGTAGGTACTATTAGTTATTATGTGCTTCGGAGCACGAAGAACAATATTTTAATCGAAAACATTTTCATTCGATTAATACTCAAGTTGTAAGTTTATGAACAATAATATTTTAATGATTTTATTATGACATTCACTATTTTATTATCTACATTTTATCCTACGTTACATTGATTGAAATTATTTTTCAGATATGTGACAGAAATGTTGATGCTTTATATGGTGGAGCAACTCACGACGCTTATATTTGGAGGGAATGTGAGATAAGAAACCACTTGGAGGACCCTCCAATGATACAGGATGAAACAGTTTATCTATTAGACATGTCTTGATTTATAGTTTTGATATTCATAAGGTAATAAGTACTGTGATGATGCAATTTACACTAATATTATATTTTTAATTTGTAGGTGATTCCGGTTATGCTCTAATGGAGCATATGATGACACCTGTAGATAATGCTGTTGAAAACTCTCCAGAGGAAAGGTATAATTACCTCCAAAAGCTTGCACGCTGCACCATAGAACGCACATTTAATGTATTTAAGGGTCGATGGAGATGTCTTTTGGCAGCTAGAGAACTCCATTATTGCCCAGAAACAGCAGGTAAAATTATATTAGCCTGCTGTGTTTTACATAACATGTGTATAAGGGCTGGTATTGAAGGTCTCGAGTTGACTGAAGAGGAACACCAACCGGAGAGAACCAGGCAGGTTCCCTTTGAAACAGGGCCAGGCGCATCTTCGACTCAAGCTCTACAGGCAGGTCGAAGGGCAAGGAATATGCACTGCATTTAAATATAAATAATAACACTTTTCTGTGCTGTTTGTGTAGTGTAGTGATGGTACTAATAGGTTCAATGTAGCAGATATGCCGAATCATTCGGTATTACATTTAATATGATTAAATCGTCGCCAACGCCGCAAAGAGGCGAACGTCATACAAACGGTCAAAAATGAGTTAAGTATACAGAAATGCTCCATTCTTCACGCAATATGTCGTCACAAAAGGACGAAGCTCTAACACAAATAAATAAGAAAATAGATTGATGGCGTATCTCAAAATCACTTCTAGCAGTTTCACGAAAAGACGAAACTCTAAGTTCGCCTTTTAGCGGCGACATCTCTTGAGTAATGTAGAAGAATGTAGAAGAAGTCCTAAATCAATTTCGCCCTTTCGTCTTTGTGCTGCTTACCACAGTGAATCACCCGAAATGAAATTAAAGTTAAAAGACAAATACGAGAAGCATATTAAAGAAAAGCAAACTGTTCGCCAACTCAAAAACACAGACAAGCAAGAAGCTTCTGCCAAAGAACCCCAACTTGTATGTGCATCTTTTGATTTGCAACAAGTAATGTTCTTACCGATTACAAAAGAATGAGCAATATTTTATAAACGACGGCTTTCGGTCTACAATTTCACAACTTACAATATAGCAAATCGTGACTGTTATTGTTTTACTTGGTCAGAAACAGAAAGTAGACACGGTTTGTCCGAAATTGCTACCGCTGTCTTGATGTTGTTTCAAGAACATGACATTGCGGGTTGTAAATCATTAAGCCTATATGCAGATGGATGTGCAGGGCAAAATAAGAATTCGATAGTCGCTTCTGCATTGCTATATTGTATTAATAATGTTACACATCTACAAACTATAACGTTAAGATTTTTTGCTCCAAACCATGGTCAGAATGAAGGAGTATCTGCACATAGTGCCGTTAAGTTACGCAGTGCAAAAGGCTGGAGATGTATTCCTACCATCCCAACTGTATCCTATCATTCACATGGTTAGATCTTCACATCCATACATTGTTCGACCATTACAAAATACTGATTTTAAAGACTATAAAGAACTTTTCGAAAATTAAAGAAACTCAGCCTGCGCAAAGACAATGAATCTGGTGGATCAATAAACTGGACGGATGTAGTAGAGTTTAAGGTGGACAGGGAAACGCCGACTTCATTATATTTTAAAACCAGTCACAATGACCCTACTCGGTCAATTTCTGTTAAAGGAACACAAGCCAAGTACTTAAAGGAGCCTATAAGGCCCTTAACACAATATATACTCTAACGCGACCCTTAAATAATTCAAAAATAAAGATTTCTAAACTGAAATTTGATGATATGATGAGCCTTTGTAATGGCGATACCGCCATTATAACGTTAAATGAATATAAAAAAATATTATAAAAGTTTACCCCACGAGTAAGAGATTATGTATATCCATAATAATTTCATAAAAGTAATGCAAATAAATATTTGATTGTATTTAGTAGTTTGTTTCATCACAACAACCTTTTCTTATCGATATGCATGAGGCGTAACTATAGTACATAAATGGATTCTTTACGGAAAAGAGGCGTGACAAAAAGGCGTATATTTTTTCCCGGTTTTTCCTTGGCAAACACAGCATTGTATAATGTTATAGCCGTATTAACTTAGTAGCAATGTTTCCATAGTGTACCCTTAAATGTGATACCGCATGATTACATTTAATATCATTTGATATGATAATTGGGGCCTCGTTGCTTAGTTACAGGTGTTTTCTTGATAAAGGGATGGACGAAAAAGAACAAAATTTGTCCTTCAATGTGTTTCGTAGGAAAAACAAACTCCGCTGCTGATTCCCGGAGGTCGGCTTCGATGACTGGAGGTGGTCCATTGGTGGCACCCCAACTCTCCCATTGGGAATTAAAAGTCTTATCCATAATGGGAGATGGGTTTGGTGACCGCGAAATTGGAGCCAGAGTGCGACCTTTCGCTGAAGTACCTCATCATTCTTTGGATTCGCGTTATTTCATTAACATCGCAAAAGTTATAAACATGTATTGTTCGTTTTTTTTATTTGTAGCATGTGGAAGTTGTTTCCTTTTTTATGTGATGTGTTCTAAAAACCTTAGAGTTGGTATTTTTAATGCTGGGTCGCTGGGTACTAAGCATGAGGAATTCATAGTGGCCATGCAGGAAACAGCGCCGGACCTTATGGCGATAAATGAGACTTGGCTAAGTTCGGGACAGGCCGACAAGGCACCTAGGTTGACAGGCTACCGCTTGCAGCACATTCCAAGATCTGATGGCCGTGGTGGGGGAGGGGTCGGTTTCTACATACGTAGAGGCATTAACGCTCGCACCTGTGATCACCCCAGCGCGGATGCCGTGGAACAAATGTGGTTGAGTGTGCGCGTAAATAACCAGGACATAGCTATTGGAACCGCATATAGACCCCCGAGGCAGAACGTTAACATCTTTCTAGACGCCATCACCTGCTCCATCATCTCCTTAGCGAAATTTGATCACATAATTTTGCTTGGAGATTTCAATATCAACCTTCTCGATCCAAGTAGCAGCATGACTAGGTTGTTTAATCAATTCCTACATTCCGTCAACTTGTGTCAACTGGTAGAAGAACCCACCCATTTTACAGACCATAGTGAAAGCCTTATAGACCTGATCTGTACAAATGCACAGGTACTGAAAGTCAAAGTCAAATACTCCCCAGACTTGGGTGGCCATGCGATGGTGGCAGCAGATTTCAAAATTAAAAAAGACAGACCAAGTCCACGCTGGCTAACCTACAGACCAATGAAAGATATACTTGTAGACCAATTCAATTCAGATCTTAACTCCATAAAATGGAGCAGTTTGAATGAGTTGGAGGATGTCGACACCCTAGTGGAGGCCTTTACCTTCAGTGTGAGGATGCTATTTGACCTCCATGCTCCCATAAAAAAAAGAAAATTCAGGCACCCCCCTCATCCGTGGATAACTGACACAGTAAAATCTATGATGGGCCTTAGAGATAACTGTCACATTAATTACAAAAAATCTAAAACACCAGCACTAAAAGACAGTTACAAATCAATGAAACAGGAAGTAATAAATGCTATAGAAAGTGAAAAGAAGAGTTTTTTTAACAGTCACATAAATAATAACTTAAAAAATTCTAAAAAACTTTGGCAAAATTTAAAAAATACACTGTCAATAAATAGGAAATCAGAATTGGACCTCCCTACTCACATGGACAATCCAGATCAAATTAATGCACACTTTTTGAATGCACCCGGGGACAATGGAGTGTCAATATCCCAACTGACATTATTAGAGCACCACAGATACAGCACTGCATCTTTCTCATTGCACCCAGTCAGCGAGGATTTGGTACTGAAGATCATTAGAAGTTTCAAATCAAATGCACAGGGTGACGATGGCATTTCCTTAGAAATGTTGGAACTGACACTCCCTCAATCTCTGCAAACCATCACTCACATAATAAACAGGTCTATAGAGGAATGCACATTTCCAAAGAGTTGGAAGGTTGCAGTCGTCAAACCGCTTCCAAAAAACAACCAGCCCGATTCGCTGCAGGACCTCCGACCCATCAGTCTACTGTCCTGTGCCTCTAAGATTTTAGAAAGAGTGGTCTGTGAACAACTCACTAAATTTCTGGAAGACCACAATATACTCCCTCAATTACAATCTGGCTTTCGCAGAGGGCATAGTACCGCCACTGCCTTGGCCGATGTGGTGGATAACCTTTTGGCAGCTCAGGACCAGGGGTTGATTAGCGCCATGATTTTGCTTGATTTCTCACGAGCATTTGATGCAATTAATACAACTCTTTTGCTGTCAAAGTTGTCATACTACGGAGTTGATGCAAAAGCGCTTAGGTGGATGAACAGCTATCTCTCACACAGGAAGCAGTACGTGGAGATAACCAAGGCTGATGGGGTCAAAGTCCAATCTTCCCCTCTACCAGTAACACGCGGTGTGCCTCAAGGGTCAATTCTAGGCCCTATTCTCTATATTTTGTACAGTGCAGACATCATAAAAAGCATAACTCACTGTAAATATCATTTATATGCAGATGACTTACAATTATACATTTCGTTCCCACCTTCAGATCACACTGCAGCTGCTGTAAATATAAATGATGACCTGTCTCGGGTGAGTGTGTGGTGCCAGCAAAATTGCTTGACCTTGAACCCCAAAAAGACAAAGCTCATTTTATTTGGTTCAAAATACAACTTACATCGCTTTGTCGCCAACACACCATTCAATATTACTCTTAATGGGGAAAGTATTGAGCAGGTTGAAAGGGTCAGGAATCTGGGGCTGGTCCTGGATGGCCACCTAAATTTTGAAACACATATTGCGGAATGCGCTCGCAACTGCTTCTACCGCCTTAAGTTACTGTACAAAATACGACCCTACCTAAGCGAAGAGCTAAAGATTCGGCTGTGTGAATCGCTTATTTTGTCCAAATTAAATTATTGTGACACTGTGTATGGTCCATGTCTACTGACCCGGACCAAAAAACTCATTCAACGAGTGCAAAATGCTTGCGCCAGGTTTTGCTTCCATGTTCCGCCTCGTACTCATGTCACTCCTTTCCTCAATGCTGCAAATCTGCTCAAGATGGAGGCTCGCAGAAAACTTCACCTAGCATCCATGTTATTTGACATTGTTAAATCAGGGAAGCCTCAATATCTCCGCGACAAGCTGGTATGGGCATGGGAATGCAGCAGATATCCAAAAAGAGCATGTACTCACATTTTTTCTACTCCCAAACATCGGACTATGGCTTTTCGCGGATCATTTAAATTCGCGGCGTCTCGGTGCTGGAACGACCTCCCACCACCAATGCGTGACCTTAAAGCAAAAAACACCTTTAAAAAACACGTCAAATACTATTTAATTGAGCATCAAAAGTATACTGCGTAACTGTGACGATTTCTTAATGCACATACCTTCGGGCTTATCACGATGCGCTTGTTATCACAACTTGAGGGTCCAGCCGCCGGCACGCCGCCGCCGCCGCTTGGGGAAGTATCATTTTTCCGTGTCCTTTCTTCTTTTTCCTTACCATCCCGGTCTGACAGCAAAGTGATAGCACCTTTCACGTATTCTTGGCCAATTTGACCAGACCAGCCACCACACCGTGTCCACCGAGCTGTGGCTTGCTTGCCACGTCCACGCCACGTCTTCGCTAGCATGGCAACTTAACAACTTTTTTACACTACCTACACAATCATCAACTCACCCACACCCACCTTTTATCTTATTTTTATTTTACTTTTTCGTTTTGCCTATCTTGAAAATATCTGACGTCTAACGTCAACGTCAATGTTATGGTGTCGAATCGGGACATGGAGGGGAGACGTTTTGTCTTGTTCTTTGGCAAAAGTATAATGCATAAAGTATAAAGTAAGAGTGTGTATTATAGTTTGCTTGTGTTATATTATTTCTTTGTGTGAATTTACTTGTACGCTTGTTTTGGTTTATGTCTGTTTCACTCCTTGTATCTCACTATATGTTTATTTTGGTATGTGTTGTGTCCAACCGACTACTTACTGTTCACAGGCCCTGGCAGAATAACAGTGCTTCTGGGTCATTCTGACCAACTACGAATGACTCAGAAGTTTTTTACTGAGACAGGGCCTTTTAGCAGAACACTTTTCCACCCTTTTTATCTCTCTTCTGTTCTGTGTTAATGTTTTAATATTCATTGTAAAATATTGTTTTCTTTTCTTAATCCTTCTGTGTGATGTTAATAAATGCTTTTCTATTCTATTCTATTCTATGTATTGTCATTTTTCTGGAGTGTGGTGCACTATTGGGATAAGACATATTCTTTAAAAGATAATAAAAACATTTTTTTAAACTATTTTGAGAAATTCCAAAAAACGGAAATTGGCAAAATTTGAATGAGATTTAACATCAAGAAAACCCAAAAAATATTATTAAACGTAAGAAGTTTTCAGAAGAAAATGCGATACTTGAAGCTTGTGATAATAATGAAAGTGAGACTGAGATAAAAGAAATAGAAAACACGATGGATTGCCAAGCAAGAAATAATGTGGTTGAAGAAAAAGTAGAGAATAACAAAGAAATAAATTATTCAGTTAAAGAAAGCACAAAGGAAAAGAAAACATGATTGATAGTAAAGAAATAAATTATGCGGGTGAAGAAAAGACGGAGAATAACAAAGAAATAAATGATTCAGATGAAGAAAGCACAGAGGGAAAAGAAAACATGTTGGATAGTAAAGAAAGACATTATGCGGATGAAGAAAACACGGAGAATAACAAAGAAATAAATGATTCAGATGAAAAAAGCACAGAGGGAAAAGAAGACATGATGGATAGTAAAGAAAGAAATTATGCGGTTGAAAAAAACACGGAGGATAATAAAGAAAGAAATAATAAAAAAAGGAATAAAAACATTTCAAGAAAAATTGGAAAGGAGACAAGTGTCAGATTTTTTTTTATTAGTTGACTAAATGTACCTATAATTTAAGACTGATTGAAATAGTTCCTAGACATTAACCAAATCATGAAAAATATTTTTAAAGGTTTATTATGTAGAGACCACTGACATTTGTTATAACGACTAGTTTAGGTGAAATAACTTTTATCCATACAAAAGAGCTAACCTCTAAAAGGTATTTTTATGACAAATTCAATCTGATTTTAAATTGAATTTTTTCATAGAATAATAATATAAATAATATTTAATAACCAATTGAGCAAGCGAATATATTAAAGCCAATTGAGCTAGCAACGGCCAAAATGAGTGGAGAAAAGTACACTACTGCCAGCATGGCAATAGTTGTGACGCGTGGTTTACATAACGTGTGTAACAATTTGCTCAAAAATGAATAAAATCCTGTCGTTACTGAAGTACTTCTGAAGTTAAAGCAGAGACTCTCAAAGAGATTTAACAACATTGAGTATCATAAAGAGTTGGGTACATGCACACTTTTGGATCCGCGCTTTAAAATAAATGCCTTTACTAATAAAACTATAATAATAATAATAAAAGTTTATTTGGCAATAATAAGTTACATTTGTGTTTGCAACAATCAAAGTACAACTAAATTCTTACCCAACATCCAGTTTGTCAGTTTTCTTATTCAAACAAACAACACAAAGTTAAATTTACAATGTTCACTTATTTTCAATCATCAAAAGTGTTAATTTTCGAATCCAAATTTCCAAAGTATCAATTATCAAATAATTTCCAACTAAAAATTTAGGCATAATAATTGTAAATTGAGGGTGTCACAACAAAAAGTGTTCTTTACCTTCCGTGCTAGTCGAGACTGTGTTACGGCAAGGTAAGATTCTCACTCCATGAAAAAAACATCTCTAATCCTTAAGACATATGGACGGATATTGCAGTATAGTAATTACTTAAGACTAAAAAAGAGAGAAAAAATTAACTGCATACAAAAGATGCGACAGCGCGTACTAAGTTTAGTAAACAATATAGTAAACGCACATTATACCAGATGTTTTGCTTACAACAACATTTTGTTTATAAGATAAATTAACTAGTAATGTTGCACTGAATATAATACAAAATAGAATAGGAACTGTGCTTAATTTTAAGATTAAAAGTAAAATTACGTTTTTATAAGGGTCTGCCAGACATTAGTGTAAGTTTATAAAAAATAAATATAAAGCAGCTTGCTTCATGTATATAAAAGTTTAACGTGTAATGTATCCTTGTTAATACATAGTACTAGTTACACTAAATTACGAGATTTATATGTAAATAACATAGTAAAAAATTATAATGATAAACATACTTTAAGACTATAACAATTGTAGCTAGTTTATTGTAATTAAATATATAAGATTATAAAATTATATTTCAATAGGTATATATTTATGTGTTAAGTATGTAATTTTATATATAGTGTTTATTTATCTACCTACACAATAATTTTCATAAGCGTTTCAGTACTTTCATAATTTAATTTACTCAGAAACATCACCAGTGTTTTTCTACAGTTAAATCTTGACAATTTATTTATTTTACTTGTTTTATTGATCCGGTTATATACCAAAGGTGCCAAAAAGAAAAAGAAATTCCTTGCAAAAGCTGTTCTACACGAAGGAATATTAAACACTTCATAATTTCTTCTTAAAGACCTAATATTACGCCTTTGGCATTGGTGTTGCCTTAGAATTATGGTTTTGATAAAGAGCTGCCTAATGTTTAAAACTTCAAATTCTTTATATAGTTTTTTTGTAGGGTATCTGAAATGTTTAAAGTTTATAACTTTTATAATACACCTTAATGCTCTTTCAATCTTCAAGAGGATGGTCTTTTTAGCGCCACCCCACGAAGAGATACCATACGTAGCTATTGATTGGCAAAGAGAAATGTATACATTTTTGTTAGTCTTATGATCCTTTAAGTTTCTAAGCCTTTTGAAAACAGGTACAAGTTTACGTATTCGACTCCTGAGATTACTTATATGATGTTTCCAATTTAAATTTTTATCTATTTCAACACCTAAATATCTGATGTTGGTGGTAGATGATAAAGCATAACAATCACAATTTTGGTCATTAGTACAACTCCAGCTATGTGCTTTAATTACAAGATTATATTGGGGTTGAAGATCATCCTTTATACTAAATGTAATATATTTCGTTTTAAGGAGGTTCAATGTTAGTAAATTAGAGTCAAGCCATTTAATAATAGTTCGTAGTCCTTCTTCGGCTAATAGTTTAACTTCAGCCCAACTTTCACCCTGAAATAATATAACTGTGTCATCAGCAAAAGTTATAAATTTTGAATTTGGTAATTGTGTATTACATAAGTTATTCACATAAATCAGAAATAATGTAGGTCCAAGTACTGACCCCTGCGGTACCCCAAACCTGACCCCTAGAGGTGAACTAAGCACGTCTCCAAGTTTTACACGTTGCGTCCTGTTAGTTAGGTAATCCTTCAGAAGGTCTAGCGGGATACCTCGAACACCAATGGATTCAAGCTTACAGATTAGCAAGGGGATAGAGACAGTATCGAACGCTTTGGCCAAATCTAAAAAAATTCCAATACACTTTTTTTTGTTATCAAGACTTTGCGCTACTTCTGAGACCAAAGTCTCAATTGCATCCACAGTTGATTTTTTGTTTCTAAAACCATATTGGTTTGGAGAAATAATATTGTTTTTATTCAAGTAATGAACTAGACGAATGTTTATAATTTTTTCCAAAATTTTAGCAATGGTAGGTAGGAGAGATATTGGACGATAATTGGTGATACTGTCTCTTTCCCCCGACTTAAACACAGGAACCACAACAGAATCTTTTAGTACATTAGGGAATTTTCCCATCGACAAACATAAATTGTAAATGTGTGTTAAAGGTACAACTAGGAATTGAATGTATTTTTTTATAAATATAGATGATATTCCATCCCAACCCGTAGAATTACTATTCTTTAGTGACATAGCTATTTGAATTACTTCCGCTTCATCTGTATCAAACATCATAAAAGAGTTCAAGGGAGCGTCATTACTCTTGAATTGCTGCCTAAGTTCAATTTCCGTTATGTTTAGTCTCTGTAATATGTTATTTGACAGTTTAGTCCCAACGTTTACGAAATATTCATTTATATGATTAACTGAGTCTTGTGGGTTAGATTTAAGTTTATATAATTCACTGGGTTCATTGTTATTTACAGACTTATTAAGACTACATACTCGTTTAATGGCGTTCCAGGTTTTTTTTATATCATTTTTACAGCTTTCCAATTCCTGTTTATCATGTTCATGTTTTAGATTATGTAAAATCTCATTGCAATGATTCCTATATCTCTTGAAAGTAATTTCAAGCTCCCTATCGTCTGGAGATTTGAGATGTTTCTGGTGCAAGACATCCCTAAATCTCATGCAGCGTAATAAGCCTGGGGTTACCCATGGCTGTAATATTTTTTTCCTATTTGGTGTCTTTGAGTAATAGGATGCCTTTTTTACAATATCAGATAGTGTCTTAATCAGGCTCTCCGTAGCGCAATTAGGGTCTTTTATCGATAGTACACTCTTCCAATCGGTTTGTTTTAACAACTCACATACCGTATTATGGCAAAGTTTTTTACTAACCCTTTTATTATTTTTATTAATGCATTGGCTTATCCATGGTATAGACAGATACAAAGAACTATGATCAGTAACCGTCGGTTCACAAACTACTGTCATCATTTTGTTATTTGATTTAACAAAGCAATGATCAATACATTTATCAAGGCGCGTGGGTATTACGTGGCTAGGTAGGAGACAATGGGTTGCGAGAAGATCTAAGTACTCTTCGGATCTCAAATCAGTGTTATTGTCATTAATGTCGATATTTATGTCTCCCGCCAGATAGATATTTGGCACATTCTTTAAGTCCATTAAAAGTTGGTCTAAGGTTTTAAGAAAATTGGATATTGAGACAAACGAGGGTGATCTATAAATGCAGATAAACGCATGACTATGACCGATTTTCATTACCAGACAGTCAGCATCAACAATATTTGGCTCGAATACTGTCACATTCGTTATGTTGTCACGAATATATATAATTACACTACTATTTTGGTTTATATGGTTGGCACTGTTAAAATTATTATACTGATCTATTTTTGGTATCAAGTCTGAGCCCTGCAGCCAACACTCAGTAAGTATAATGAGGTCATAATCTATATCACTTCTAGCAAGAAACACCTTAAAGTCTTCGAGGTTTTTATTGACGCTTCGGATATTTTGAACTATAATTTGAAGTGATTGATCTGAATCAGATTTATACTGTCGAAACATCTCTGGCTGGCTGACCAAGACTGAGTCACCAACATTGACTGCGGCAGATATTGTTAAAAAAGAGCCATTGATATGATTACAGCTATGATAGGTAACTCCGTTGTCACACGTAATACCACTTCTTCAAAAGTAATATCAATTTGTGACAATTTTGATACAGAAGTTGAGAGCTTGGAGTCAATAAGTTCGCCAAAGGCAAAAGCAACCATAGAAAAAGGGGCATACCTAGATGATGCGTTATTATCCCGAAACACCGCAGTCATACCACTTGAGTTGTGGAATGGAAAAACAACCGCCATTTCTACCGAACAGTATGGATGCGATGGGAAAACAATTATTCCATTGTATGATGTCCCCCACCTGTTTAAAGGGATAAGGAATAATTTAATAACAAAAAATTTAAAGTTCAAGATGGACGGAGAAATTAAAGAAGCAAAATGGAAGCATATAATGCAATTATACGGAAGTTACCCAACGTATAAAAGACTAATAAAAATCGTAAAAAACTTAACAGAGAATCATTAAAATAAAGAAAAAAATCTGAAAATGAAAGTAAAGTACGCCGCACAACTGCTCAGTCAAACAGTATGTATTTTCCATATCGATACCTTAATTCGCAAACCGGCCAACTCCACTTTTGTGAAAAAAAATATTATGGTGCCGTTTTTTTCCTACAGTAACTGCGCGTAATCAGGAAATAACAGTAACTCCATTTAAAGCCTATTTTTTGCGTAAATTGCTGTTCGAAAATCAGACAACTCCATGCGTTGGAGAGCGCGCGAATTTTGACAGCTAACTCCGCTCAGTCGGCCATTTTGTATGGCGTCACAGGACGAACAACTTGTAGCTCCAGATTATTTTCATAAATTGATATAAAAACAGTGTAGAAGGTTGTAAAAGAGTGCAAAGCAATATTATTTGGATTCAAGGTAAGTGTTAATCAATTGCTTTTTTCTAAATGCGCCGTAAATTTTGGGTAATTTGAGTTTTTATTTTTTGCTTGGAGTTGGCCGATTTGCCATATGATTTTTGTGAATGTGGTGGGAGTTGGCTTGTCTTCTTCATTTCTTTACCCCTACTTTTAACAATTAATTTAACAATAATGGGGAATGGATGAAAATTATAAAAGGGCTTGATTATTTTTCTATTGTAGGAATAACCTTTGCTAATAACAGGAAAAAATTTCACATTATTCGATGCAGTCAGTTATTTGTAAAAAATAAAAACATTTCACTTCCCGCCATTTCTCTATTATACAGCCTTTAACGTGTTTTATCTAAGTCCTTCCCAAATATAAAAAAAAAACTTGTCAACTCTAGACTGTCAGCATTGTTTTTTTTAATATTTGAAGGACTAAGATAAAACACGTAAAAGGCTGTATAACAGAGATTTGGCGACAAGTAAAATGTTTTTATTTTTTACAAATAACTGACTGCATGGAATAATCTGGCTTTTTTCCTGTTAATAGCAAAGGTTTTTCCTACCAATAGAAAAATAATCAAGCCTTTTTGAAAGTTTCATCCATTCCCCGTTATTTCATTAATGGGTCGTTTTCGCTAGCGATGGAAAAGGGAAAAACCTAATTTTCATAAAATTCCTTACTTACCTACCTTATTATTTTTTTGCTTTTCTTTGCTTATGTGTTAACCTTCTTGTTTCATGTACTTATTACATGGCTGCCCAAAAAGCACGTATAAAAATTTTTATTCAAAGCATGCAAAAAGAAAGCACAGAAGAAAAAGATAACCCTGACTCTGATTTGTTTCTGAATAATCAGTTCCCTACGCCGTATGATGAAAATCCTTTTCCTTTAGCTGCTTCTCCTAACAACAACAGCAGCTCTGAATTATGTTATGCGCTTGAAGAACCCACTGAGATTTTATTTACTCTTGAATCTTTAAACTTACCTGATGACCAGATCCTTGCACTCAGCAATACAGATACTTACAGCATTGTTGACGGAGTAATTATTGAAGAAGTGTCCGAAACAAGATCTCCAGAAAAATCCCCAAGTTTACTGTCACACCTTGACCAGTCTAGGTACCCAAATAACGACGAATTGAATGTTGAAGCGTCTGTTAGTACAGATGTTAGAATTAGTTTACAAGATTCAGTTCCTTCAACATCTTCAAATTGTATACAGGAAGACAGTTTAATAACCCAAACTCTCAATGCTCCTATCCCAGATATACACAAACTCGTTGATTACAGTGATACCGAATCTGAAGGAGATGAACCAAAAATAAAAAGAAAAAAACGATGTCAGGTAAAGAAAGAAGAATGGGCGGAAGAAATTAACAAAAAGAACAGAGAAAATGGAAAGAAATACTACGGTAAGAAAAAAATTGAAGGTGAATGGAAAAAAGACATTGAGAAACCTAAAAGGATAATGAAACCTCGATGTGCATGTAAAGAAAGGAAAGGAATGATTCAGTGTCACCTCTTATTGGAAGAGGACAGACAAAAGCTTTTTGATAAGTTTTGGGCTATGTCTTGGGACGAAAAACGGGTGTACGTTGAAAATTTGGTAAAAGTGATTCACACCAATAAACAGAGGGACAGAAAAAACGCTGATGAATCAAAAAGATCGTGCACTTTTGTGTACTACTTAAAAAAAGGAGAAGAGCCGGTTAGAGTTTGCAAACATTCTTGAATACTTTATCAATCGGTAAATCATGTATCTGGAGTTGGAAGACGCAAGCTAAAACCACAAGTGATGAACCAAAAACTGATGAAACAAAGACTGCAAAGCCTAAAAAGACACCTTTTGAGACTGAGCTTAAATCAATGCAAAACTTTCTCGACGAGTTACCGAAGATGCCTTCGCATTATTGTAGGAAAAGGACCAGTCAGGTTTATTTACAGCCAGACATTGAAAGCAAACGGCAACTCTTCAATCTCTATAAACAACACTGCCTGGACAACAATACGAACTCACTATCGATTGCCACATTTTCCAACGCCCTGGCAGTCCAAAAGATATCTTTATTTAAACCCAAAAAAGATTTATGCGAAATCTGCAACGGATACAAGCTAAACAATATAAGTAAAGATGAATACGATGTTCACATTGCTAAGAAAGAAGAAGCAAGAGCAGAGAAAGATTTCGATAAAGAGCAAAAAGACTTTGTGTTTACTGTAGATCTTCAAGCGGTCTTGATGGCACCTCGTTCTAATGTGTCGTCGCATTATTATAAAACTAAGTTGTGCGTACACAACTATTGTATCTATGATATGAAAACCAGTGAAGGGTATTGTTTTCTTTGGAACGAGGGCGAGGGTGGTCTTAATTCAGACGAGTTTGCCACCATAATAGCTACATTCTTTATAGAAACTGTTATACCCAAAATGGGTAATATAAACCGTGAAATAATTTTATACTCTGATGGTTGCTGTTACCAAAATAGAAATACTGTCTTAGCGAATGCCCTTTCCAATGTGGCAATGTTGTACAATGTGACAATCACACAAAAATATTTGGAAGTCGGCCATACGCAAATGGAGGTCGACAGCATGCATGCAATGATCGAAAAGAAATTAAAAACTCAAACCATTAATGTACCAGCTGAGTATATAACAGTCTGTCAGAAAGCGAAGAAGACAAAACCCTATCATGTGAAATACTTAAACTACACGTACTTCAAAAGTTTTAAAGAACTGAATTTCTACAAATCAATAAGACCGGGAAAACTAAAAGGGGACCCAAAAGTATGCTTTTCTTTACAACTTATTCAAACTAATATTAATTAACGAGGAACTGTACATATAAACCAATTTTGGGCTCAAATTTTACCAGAATAGGCGGCACGACGAGTAGATAAACGTGTTTATCCATTTATCTTCTTGCTCCATCTTATTTCATTTCACTACGTAAACTAGGATAGCGATGGAAGATAAATGGGTAAACACGTTTATCTTCGCGTCGTCTGCTACTGGGTGTCATGTGGGGTCGAACATTATGAACTTTGTACCTACTTTCCCTTTTATGGATAAACCTATCTGCGTAAAATCTAATTACTTCTCTCTCTTCGTTTTCCAGGTGACCGATATAAGATCTCTGAAGTATGATCCGGCCGGCCAAGTATTCTATAAACTTCGATTTCACGATGAATACGCGTTACTAAATCAGCGACGAAATAAGGCTGTAGATAAAACTCCTTTTGAAAACATACCACAGCTACATACTGAACGCAGAAAGATAAAGAAAAAGAAGTATTTAGATTTGCAACAGTTAAAGAACACAATACCCGAAGACTACCGAAATTTTTATGACAAGTTACCTTATGAAGATTAAACGATAGATTTCCCTTCCTTCATTGTGTTACACTATGCCGTTAATAATATTTTAATAATATTTTTTAAAGAAAACCTTGTTTTATTACCCACTTAATGTCACTCAGTAAAATCCAAAAAAACGCTATAAGCTGTCAATGGAGAGTTATTTAGTTATAAACCTAGTAAAATATAAAACCTTGTGATATAATAAACCAACGGGAATTTCAGTTTCTTTTAATTTTATCCAGAAAGAAAACTAGAAAGTTTTTAGTGTCTCCTGTAAACTTTAGCAAATCGGAGTTGGCCGATTCGTGGATTAAGGTATCGATATGTCAAATGAAAGCGATTACGATAGTCATGTAAGTTAGCCGGTACGGCCCCAGGACAGGATCCCTTAGAAAACTTTTTTGGGAACATAAGAAGCCATGGGGTGCGAAACAATTCGCCTACTTGCGCGGGATTCGATGCTGCATTTTCGTCATTATTAATGAATAATATGACAAGCAATTATTCGCTGGGGTCCAATTGCGAAGAAGATTTTTGCTCGACACTACAAGGGTTTGAGGATCTGATTTTTTCAAACAAAAATAATGAAAATGTTGGTTCTGAAATTGAATATGACGATTTAATTAATGAAGAAATTATCGTTGACTTAGAAATAAAAAAAACCGGCCAATTGCGTGTCGGGCCACGCGCAGTAGCGTTCCGTATTACCATACATACCATATTGAATAGCACTATAATTTTTCGTCTGCAAAAATAACTTTGTTTTTCATAGTGTTTGTATGAATGACAAAGTTATATTTGCTGTTTTGGAAAATAAGATATATCTCTAAAAATTATCACTATATCTCGTTCAAACCAATTATCGTTGAAAGTATTTATTAGGATCTACAGCATATATTTTTATTTGATTTTTCACTCTCTCATTTTAAAAGTTAAAGGGGGGGACACTCATTTTACCACTTTGGCAGTGTATATCTTTCAAACGGTTGACTTTGAGAAAAAATAGTTTAATGCAGATATTAGACGGTTCATTTTTCATTCTAAGTGTAATTCTATGTGTAATTCATTCTCTTTCATCACTGATGTGCCTATACAAAAAGACGTTCACTGGTCACTATTCATCGAAAATGAAGCACTTTTGATGAACCGTCTAATATCTGCATTAGGAACCTCAATGTCATTTTTAAAGACCTATCTATAGACACCCCATACTATAGTTTGAAAAAAAAATGATATTTTTTATTTTTAGGTAAAAACCTTAAAGCGGTTCACAGAATATATCTACCTACCAAGCAACGTTGCCAATTTGGCATTTTATATGCTAAATTTAGCACATTTTATTTCTGTTTAGCATATTATTATTTATTCATTTAGCATATAGCATATTTTTAGCATAATACATAATACCTTAAAAAAACACTTTTAAGAAAAAAAGAAAAAGAAGTAATCGTTTGGCGGTGAAAACCTTAAATGCCATTTTGTATGTGAGATTTGGCCTGAAAAGGGTAGGAAAGTGCTGTTATTCTTATACAGTGCCAGATGACGTACTGAGCTACATAGGTAGTATAGGTACCAAACAGACTTATTCCGACTCTCAGCCTTCAACATCTACAACAGTTGATGAAGATCAAGATATTGACAGTTTATATCAAAACTTGGTGTAATTCATCTACACACACAGCTAATCTGTATTGTACTTAATCCTATTTTTTATTTTGATTAAAACTTCATATTAATTTGGCATATTTTTTAGCACTTTTTTAAAAAACTAGCATATTTTTAACAGCACTTCTGCACATTTTGTATTAGCCGAGTTGGCAACACTGCAAGTTTCAACATTTAGAAAGTGTACTCATGAAAAAGATTTAAAGGAATTTATACTTGAATTTTCAAGTAGGCTTTTTGCCCATAACTGGTGTAAGTGGACAAATAAACTATTTTAGTTCTGTGCCTTCGGCTTGACCTTTCGGAGATCAACTATTAGTTACTATCTATTCTTTCATGCAAATGTCAACTTATCGAGCGAGATTAGTCTGCGAGAGTAGGGCAGCACGCGCGGGAGGGGAGTCCCCCCGCGCGGGGGTGTGTCGGCAGGCGGCGCGGCGCGAGCGCGAGCCGTGGCTCCTCAGTCAGTACGCTGTCATTATTCTTTGAATGCACAAGTGTAATTTACCAGTGAATGCAACGTTGTTGTAACGGGTAACGTTTTTATTTTATCCGGTAAGTGTTTTCTTACTTTTCTTGCTGTGATTTATGTCTTCCTCTCACAGACTCACTCATCAATTGAATTGTATAATTTAATTGTTTTATAATGTGTTAGCTTTTTTAGATGAGGAATACGTTAAGGTAGTCATTGGAATTGTTCCATGAAACTGCAGAGCCGACCAGGCTCGAAGTACGGAGGCGACGCACAGTGGTCCAGAAACGGCCTTGCCGCATCAAAAGTGATTAAGTGATTTTTGCGAAAGTATGCTTTCCTGAACTCTTTTGACGGAAATAAGTACTTTAATAAACATAGTGTTGAATTTGAATTGTATTTAATTTTTATAAATGATCGAATCAGAAAAATTAGTCGCCAAAGTACAAAGAGAATATTGTTTCGACTAAAATACTCATACATTCAATTCAATCGAGCTTTTTCGAAAAGTTCTATTTAGAACTATTATGTGTTAGACATTTTTAGAAAGGTCACCTCTTAAGGAGTTTATTAAAAACACTAAATCAAAAATATGTATGATAAACTAGAAGATATATTTGTTTTAGTAAGGCCCTTTTTTATCCCTTTGATTGGTTTTCAAACAGACATTTGGAGTTTAGCGCTGTCTGCCGCTGTCTTCTTACTTAGCTAAATAAAATAACGGGTGGCGCAAAAGTAAAGACCCTATTTGGTTCAGCTATAACATTTTTTCTAAATTAGAAAACTAGATTTAGGTTTTTTTAAATGTATATTTGTGCCATTAAATTTCGTACCATTAGGATTTAAAGATGATGTCTTTTAAATGGTGACCTCCAGAGTTGATACACATTTGAGCCCTATTTATGACATTTTGCATAACTTGCCGTAACACTTCCTGCGATATGTTCGTTATTTCTAGACGAATGTTTTCTTTTAGAGCTGCGAGAGTCTGTGGCTTGTTCACATACACCCGAGATTTCAAAAAACCCCAAAGAAAGAAGTCTGGACTGGTCAGATCGGGTGATCTTGCAGGCCAAGGCAAATCGCCAAAACGAGAGATAACTCGGCCTGGAAAAGCGTCCCTCACTAAATCCATATTTATTCCACGTTCTTGGGGAGTAAAACGGTCCATGTTTATTTTCAGTGTATTTTATATTTGTTCACTACACAATTTTCAACAACAGAATGACAGAAAATGTCATATAAAAAAAATAAAAGTATTTTCTTTAGTGCCAGTACTTTTGCGCCACCCGTTATTTGGTTATCCTATATTATAGGGAAATAACAATTTTTTGCTCCTTTTTAGACTTTTTTTGTTAGACAATAAAATGTGTAGGCACTGCGGACAAATTTCATTATTTTACATAATTTTATTATCGCTTTATGGAAACAATTGGCACATTTCTTATATTATTATCTTTTGTTTAAGAAGTAGTCGGCAACAACTCCGGAAAACAAAATAAGTAAAGAAGAGAAGAAATAATCTGTACAAAGTAGGTTGAAATAAACTTGGCCTACACATAGATGAACCCCAGGGGCTTAAAGGGGCTGGTTACAGTAATGATGGTAATACTGCTCGAAGATTCTTCTTAAACTACAGTTGTTCAGCCAGTATTACTGGAGTCAACAAAGTATTAATAAAACTATTATAATTATCATATTGCAAGTGCAAACATTATCATCTTGAATAACAGTTAACGCAAAAAATTGGACAATATGCAATGGAGACTGCTCAAATATTCATAAATTACTATAATTGTATTAGTATATATGTTACCGGCAATGTCTATAATCCGGCATTGTATATGTCGGCTTCTCGCCAGGGTTTATCAACTCTTGTGGGTCCATGATAAAAAGACAGACTTATAAACAAACTTTAGACACTTTAATTTTGAAGAAAAACTGGAAAACAAAAATGACACTTCGTTCAGTTCTGTTGTCATATCTAAAGATGGCGATCTATCCTTTTGGTAGGTACTAACTAAAGCACTCAAAACAAAACAATTAACTTTCATTGTGGTTTATAAAATGTAACAATAAAACTAAACTTAATTAGATATTCAGACATTATTTGGCAAATATTCTTATAATGAATTAACTTATTATTTACATTTTTAAGCTTAATAAAGCTCTGCTCTACTTAAGTTATATAGGTATGATTGCTTACTAATTAAATTAAATAAGAAGTTAAATGCATACAATTGACGATAATTGTAACTTAAAATTATCTAATTAATTTATTACATATAATAACATTTAAATCGTGTAACTTAAACAATGTTTTTGAATCGTCATATTATTTTAATTAATATTTTAGTGACTACATCAACCTACTAGATGGCGCCAAGTGTTTGTTAGCTGAGAACAGAACTTTGAATTAATTCACAATAAATGGATATAATGAATTAACTGGCCTCTAAAATTTTCTTATTAGAATTATTTTAATAAAATAAATTAACTGCGCCCATACGGCCATACTGACTCAAGCGCGCTCTCGGCGCTTTATTTGTATTTATATTATTACTTTTGTATGTCATTATGTACCGCATTCATGGTTTCTCTGTTTCCCAAAGGTTAACTGGCAGAAAATGATTTTAGCATTAAGTCCGCCTTTTGTACTTTAGTTTGTAGTACAATAAAGATTTAAAAATAAAAATAAATGATAAGTAACATTAACATTTATAATAAAGGAAGGGGAACATCTATTCAACATGGTGTTGGTTCGGTATAAAACATAATTCTTCTAGGAACAAAACATCAATAATAGGTACGGTCAGCAACGAAAGTTATTATACATTTTAGTACTTTGTCATCGTAACTTTTTTTACTACTGTTTAAAACCGTGAGACACCTGATAAAAAGGTTGCTATGACAAAGTACCAAAGCGTTAAGCGACTTTCATTGCTGACTGTACCTATAAGTAAGTTATAGGTACAGTCAGCACATTACATTACACATTCACGCATCAGGCATCACCCATCCTGGGATCTAGCCACTCATCAGGCATCACCCATGCTGGGATCTAGCCTCCAAGACCGGGATAAGGAAAACGCATGGTGGCCAGCCAGCGTTTAAGGAAGGATGTTTTGGAATAATACCAAAAACACACAAAGCAGTATCAAGTATCACATAAAACGATATTGAATAGCACAAAACAATACCAAATATCACACAAAATAATACCAAATAACACACAAACCAGTATCAAATATCATATAAAACGATACTGAATAACACAAAACAATACCAAAAATCACACAAAATAATACCAAACAACACACAAAGCAGTATCAAATATCACATAAAACGATACTAAATAACACAAAACAATAAGCAACATAGGTTACTCTGAAGTACATGCATTTAAATTCACAGGAATATTTGAACATTCGGAATCGGAGGTAGTGGTATCTAACACAATAAGGTAATAAGGTTTCTCATTAAAATCATCATTATTTCCCCTTACGGTCGAATCATCAGAATCACTATCAAAAGGGTCGTGCTGAGCCAATGGGGCAGGGCGAAGAGATTCGTGACTAGCGATCTTTTCTGAACCACCGCGGAGATTGACATGTTTGATTTTATATCTATCATTGGGGAAGATTTCTAATATTTCCATTGGCCCTTCAAATTTGGGACCTAATTTAGTTGTATGTCGTTTTTAAATTCAGTCGCTGTCATACTTTTGTCTTGGTCAGTTATAAGACGAGTTGGTGTTACGAAAATACTTATTAAATTTTGAAAACATTTTATTGCAGTTTCAGTAGTGCGATCATTTGTATAAATCATATGAACATATTTTGTAAAACCATCTATGAAAACAAACGCATATTCTGCCTCATTTCGTGTCCCGTTCATTCGTCCGGTGATATCAGCGTTTTAGTTTGGCCTGAATTTCAGTCCTTTGCTGGAGGCTGCAACAAAAATTATATAACATTATTAACTACCCACTAGATAGTCATAAATACAGTACCTAGGTAGTATTCAACCCATAATCAACATCTAAAATAAAATAATATCGATAACTTTAGCACAGCACTATGACAATGTAATGATAACGTGATTTATCGCTAATTTCCTTGAAATGTCACTTAAAACCTATATATTTACAGATATTTCTACTATTATTAACAATATTTTTCACTCAAATTAACTTAAAACTTAGAAAAAGTTAATAAAATTACCTGCTCGGATCAAGCG
The DNA here is from genome assembly GCA_928269145.1 of Agriphila tristella. NCBI lineage: Eukaryota > Metazoa > Arthropoda > Insecta > Lepidoptera > Crambidae > Agriphila > Agriphila tristella. The sequence continues at coordinate 12,934,496 of OV743435.1, read as the reverse complement.
GGAATTCTAGACAAAATTATGTCCTTACTCGACCCTCTCACTCTTCGGACACCACAAATTTCACACTCTTGCAAAGATTTGGCACCCATTATGTCTTTTTAACACGTTTTTATTACAATTTTGTTTCATTAAAATGCGTAAATTAATTTTACAAAACTTCTGCAAAAATTTAATTTTTGGCGGCGCGTCACATGCTGGCCAACATGACCACAACATAACTTGACGTATAATGCGGCTAAATTACCGAGTCATGGCTGGTACAATAAGACAAAACGATTAACTACCTTTTTTCATTGGTAGGACTGTTTCGTATTTTAATGTTGGCACAAAGTACGTTCATAATTCCATATAATATTTTTTGTATGAAGTTGATAAAGTGTCGACCCACTGGTGACATATTAGGAAACCAATACTGCTCTCGTATTTTTGCAAGGACTTTCTCCCAGCTAAAATGTTGCAAAGCGTCGTGACCCTAGTAGCATTTTGTGATGGCATCCATTGGCCAACAGTTGGGAATCCGTTGGGATATAGTTAGTTGGATTGCCTACATAAAACTAACATTGGCCCAATGCAGTCAAATATTAACATTTCGTCCAACCATATACCAACATTGGGCCAATGCTTTTACTACTACCGTTAGTAAAAAACTGTTGGCATTTCTGCAGTATATTTATAGTAGGCCCTATTAGTAGTCAACTAACATTGGCCCAATGCAGTCAAATATTATCATTTCGTCCAACCATATACCAACATTGGGCCAATGCTACTACTACTACCGTTAGTAAAAAACTGTTGGCATTTCTGCAGTGTATTTATAGTAGGCCCAATTAGTTATCAACTAACTTTGGCCCAATGCAGTAAAATATTATCATTTCGTCCAACCATATACCAACATTGGGCCAATGCTACTACTACTACCGTTGGTAAAAAACTGTTGGCATTTCTGCAGTATATTTATAGTAGGCCCTATTAGTTATCAACTAACTTTGGCCCAATGCAGTAAAATATTATCATTACGTCCAACCATTTACCAACGTTGGGTCAATGTTACTACTGCCTACCGTTAGTAAAAAACTGTTGGCATTTCTGCAGTGTATTTATAGTAGGCGCTATTAGTTATCAACTAACTTTGGCCCAATGCAGTAATACATTATCATTACGTCCAACCATTTACCAACGTTGGGTCAATGCTACTACTGCCTACCGTAAGTAAAAAACTGTTGGTATTTCTGCAGTGTATTTATAGTAGGCCCTATTAGTTATCAACTAACTTTGGCCCAATGCAGTAAAATATTATCATTTCGTCCAACCATATACCAACATTGGGCCAATGCTACTACTACTACCGTTAGTAAAAAACTGTTGGCATTTCTGCAGTATATTTATAGTAGGCCCTATTAGTTATCGACTAACTTTGGCCCAATGCAGTAAAATATCATCATTACGTCCAACCATTTACCAACGTTGGGTCAATGCTACTACTACTACCGTTAGTAAAAAACTGTTGGCATTTCTGCAGTATATTTATAGTAGGCCCTATTAGTTATCGACTAACTTTGGCCCAATGCAGTAAAATATCATCATTACGTCCAACCATTTACCAACGTTGGGTCAATTCTACTACTGCCTACCGTTAGTAAAAAACTGTTGGCATTTCTGCAGTGAATTTATCGTTGGCCTTTTTGGATATCAACTAATATTCATCCAATGCAGTAAAATTTTATCATTACACCCAACCTATTACCAACGTTGGGCCACTGCAACCGTTTAGACGATTTAGATCTTGATTTTCTTATTATGAAAACTGACAGCTTCTTAATAATTAGACAATACCACATTGTCACTAATGCAATACAAATCGCAGATACAAGGCCTCGGCACGGATCTTGAGCGGTGAAATTTTATGCGAAGACAGGAAGTCATTTTTAGGTCTCGTTAGCGGGGTACGCGCATAGAGAGAGACGTACGTGCCGTGCCGTGCCGCAGCAGTGTGTAGCCAAAGAGTACCTAATTGTACCAACCAAAATTTATCACTAAGCGGTCGTTCGCACGGGTGTCTTTATTTTTACCGCCGACAACGTTCCACGGGAAAAAGGTATCTATGTCTAGACCATAAGGTAACTTTTCCCGTGGAAAATCGTCATCGTCCGTGCAAACACAGCTGAGAAGTCATGTGACGTTCCACGGGAAAAGTTACCTTTATGTTATAGCCTGGCCATAAGGTAACAATATTATTTTTACGTCCAACCATTTACCAACGTTAGGCAATTGCTACTACTACTACCGTTAGTAAAAAACTGTTGTCATTTCTGCAGTGTATTTATAGTAGGCCCTATTAGTTATCAACTAACTTTGGCCCAATGCAGTAAAATATTATCATTACGTCCAACCATTTACCAACGTTGGGTCAATGCTACTACTGCCTACCGTTAGTAAAAAACTGTTGGCATTTCTGCAGTGTATTTATCGTTGGCCTTATTGGATATCAACTAATATTGACACAATTTTTTTTTTTTATTATTTTGCTAAGTTATTTATTAGTTCTTTTTTTACCAAAAAACAACAAAAAAACAATAGAATGGACTCAAGCGTAATATAAATAATAAATAGTCTATAATATGCATTTTTTCTTTAATTTTAGTTGAACTTATGCGCTTGGCCAAAAGACTTGAAGCCAAGTTTAAATTTAATTCTGATATCGAACATTTAATAATAGCTGTTGTAGGCTACTCATGCACAGATTTTTTTGCGCAGGTAAAGTACGGAATTGGAATTCCGTACGTACGTGATTCCGTACGTACCACCACACACAAACGTTTTTTTTCGTTCGGAATACGGCTAAGTCAGACGCTAGACTTTGATGAGTAAACATTGAGTGAAGATGAATTATTTTGACGACCATGTACTATTTTAATAGCGATTTCACTTTTACTTTACCTGTGCAAAACAATCTGTGCATGGGTAGCCTACAACAGCTATTATTAAATGTTCGATATCAGAATTAAATATAAACTTGGCTTCAAGTCTTAAGTTCAAGTCAAGTGCTTAAGTTCAACTAAAAAAAAAATTGAAAAACCTGCCTCCGACTGCACGTTATTATGTTGCCTTTAATATTTAATCTTGTTTCCATCTTTTCAGTTGACTTGTCTTTTTATGCAGGCGGGTTTTTCAATTTTTTTAATTTATTTTTAATTTATATCTTTTTAGTTATTATATATTACGGTCATAATGTACTTTTTTGAAATCCTTATAATAAGCCCTTTAATTTGACAGCCATATTGCAGTATTCTAAAAAAAACACTACGTATAATAGCACCGTGCAGGCGCCATGTTGCTTTTTTTATAACGCCACCTTCTTAAGAACACTTGGGCTGACGAGACAAATCTAACGATATCTTAATTACAGAAATCCATTTAGCCATTTGAAAGATATGAGGTAATAAAGAATATTACATACAAACACACATACAAACAAACAAATAAACATACTTACATACAAGATACGCGCGAAAAACATAACCCTTTCTTTGCAGTCGGGTAATTAAAGAAAAAATGCATAATTATAGACTATTTATTATTTATATTACGCTTTGGTCCATTCTATTGTTTTTTGTTGTTTTTTGGTAAAAAACAACTGTGTCTGTTGTAGCTGTTGAGCTGTAATAAAAAATGTAGCATTCCGTACGGAATAAAAACGGTTGTTTGTGGCGACTGGCGACCAATACAAAATCTATGGAAGTCTTGCGTTCGGAATGGTTTTTTTTCCGTGAGAGATTCTGAATGCACGGGCCCTCATGTGGAATTCCGTAATGGATAAAATTACGTACGGAACGTTAACGCATGTGTGTGGCAGGCAGGCCCATAGATTTTGTATGCAATTGCTGCGTTTGGAATTCCGAATCGGGATTCCGTTACGAGATTCCGTTACGTGATTCCGTCTGAGTGTGGCTGGCCCTAAAGAAGTTGCGTTCGCGACTGTACAATCCCCTCCCTCCCGCTCGATCCGATCCGTGCCGGCCGGCCGAGCCGAGCCGAGGGAGGCCCGGCGGCGTATTGCCATACTGTATATCAGTACAGACACCCATAGTCTGTACTCGATCACTTTGTGCTCATTAAAATAACGAATATGTCGAAGCAAGTACAGATCAGTCTGTATAATTTTGCGACTTCTTTACAAAATCAAATATAAGTTCAAGTAAGTAATAAAAAGAAATTAGGTGAGATAATTTTGAATAATTTATTTTTAAATTCACAGTTTTTAGCCACTTTTTATGTCCTAAGAATCTAGGCACGCATGCTCACCCTCGCGCACGTGACGCGAGCGGGGGAAGGCAGGTGACGGAAGGAGGACTCGCGCGGGTCGACTTGAGTGATGCGCAAACAGTGAAAAAAAATTCAATTTGTGTGGGGAAAAGTTTGGGGTAAAAATGTAAAAAAAATTTTTTTTTTTTAACTTTATAAATTGATTGTACTGCTGTTATAGAATGACCTGACAAAATTTGAAAAGGGGTCCAAAAATGACCCTGTATACAGTTTGCTCACATATTTCTAAAGCAAAATATGACCTTTTTATATTGATGGTAGGTTGCCTAATCATTTAAATAGATTGCGATATTTGACTATTAAAAAAAATAGTGGGTATAAATAAAACTTTATCTAAAATTGTAATATTTTTACGGGAAGATAAAAGTATTAGAATAATTATATTATTTGGTATTTATATAAATTAATAACAGTGAAAGATTATAAAAAGATATATTAGGTACTAAATAAATGTATTTTTTATTATTATTTTAAAATATAATCTGATGTTTCTTTGCATTTGGTTGATATTTCGATATTTTTCGACACATCTCTTATACTTTGTATGCGTTTTTTTCCTTTTGTAATTTTCCTATTTCTTTTTGTAATGCAACCGATGTTGGTTAAACGCCTTTTTTATCTTAGATCTAGTTCTAGATAGATACCTTAAGAGCCATATTACATCTCAACTGTGATTTTTGCGTAAAATGGTCAATTTTGGCGTTCTTGATCTCAGAAACAAAAATACATCAACAATTTTGACTTACTGAATAGTGCAGATTAGCTGTCGGCATAGTTCGTAGCAGCTTCACTTTTTGTAAATTTTGTTTAAACTTTTTAATCCAACCCAAAATTGCAAAGAAAGATTTTCATTAAATGCGCGAAGGCATTTTTATTCTAACCAAATGAACGTACTTGGTATAATTACTGTCAGACAAAACCAGTGGGATGGGTTGAGTTGATGGGCCAGAGACAGAATCTTCAATGATTTTTTGCCACTATTTAAATTGACACTGGAATAGAAGTCTAAAGTTGGAAAAATCCTTTTCTATAAAATATAAATAGTAGGCATGAACGTCTCCATACAAAAAAAAAGTTGGGAGTTACAAGTCGTGATAAAGTTCTGTTCCTAACTAATATCACAGTTTAATTTGTTAACTGTGCAAATATTGAGCTGGGCCAAACCAGGCCCCCATCACTCGCTCAAGGTCGCGCGCTATGTGCCTACCGCTAAGTAGCTCGTAACCGAGCCGTTCGGGCAGAGGGCTGTCGCATCCAAAACGTTATTAAGGATAAATTTTTGACTAAAACGGCACGATGGTTCATTATTGTGAAGTTGTTGCATGTCGTAGTCAAAAGACAAATAAAAAAAAAAATTGCTTTTTATTAATAGCCGAAAAAAACTAGAATTTTGTTTTTTAAATAATTTTGATAAAGTCTTGATGAACCGGCCGGGAAGCACTATAATGAATATGCTACAAAAAAAATACTTTTTTCCACAATAAATTTAATAACCGTAAGTTCAGTTGAGAGACGCAAAAAATATATATCATTTTAAGTCTACCGCTTAACTCGCATTCACTCCATTGCAGTATTCATAAATATAAATTTCAATTTCAATTCAGCCATTTTGTTTATTTTATATTCTTTGTAGGTACAAACTAGGGTTGCCAGATCGGAACTCCAAAATATCTGGAGAATATTTGAAAATGTCGGGATTTTGCGGTTATTATCGGGAGAAATAAATATTTAAAATTAAATAGCACTGCACAGTGTGACTGCTTTTCTTTCCTTGTAAGTTTTGTGTTGTCCTAATATTTTTTTGTTACGCTTTGTGTATGTGATATGTGCTGCCAATAAAATGCTATTCTATGCTATTATATTCTAAATGCCTGTATATAGTACAAAAACGGCCGCGCAGCGTGATTTTTAGTCAGTTTCATCCACTAATCTTGTAAGTTATGATCTTGCCTGTCTATTGAAATAACTTTTGGAACAGCAGTTTTTCCGGGAGATTCTTAGATTTTTCGGGAGTCGGGAGACCACTTGAAATTGCGGGAGAATCCAGGTGAATCCCATCTGGCAACCCTAGGTACAACCCTAACGATACTTTCGCTCGATGACGGACTAACGCGGAGTACGCGGGAATCTCGACTCTCGGCGCGCGTCCGTAGAATACGTTTCTTCTTGTTTTTTTTTGTAGGCTAATATAACGTAGGTATTTTAGCTTTTGAATAGGAGTGGTTTATCTGTTACCCTGTAACTTTTATCTAATCTGTGGCCAAAATGTCCTTACAAACCATACCATTCCATACGGGGCGGCGGGTTAAATAGCGCTCTTTTGCCTATATTTGACTAGCTGTGCCTCCGCAAACAATGGATTTAAACTACTTGGGTTAGGCTCAAATTGTACATAATATAGTTACCATTACAAAAGAATAAAACAAATCTACCTGAAAAACGCTTCTTAAGGTATTTTTTTTTAATACTGAAACAAGTGCAAATACCTAAAATAAAAAAAAAATTGAAGATGTTGGTTACCTATTGTGTAATTTTTCAGAATCTGCTCAATAAATTGCATTTTTTTATACCAGAAATGAATTCCACATTATTGATTTATCCGAAAATGATACCACATTTGACCTATTAGCTAAATCTAGACAATTATAATTTTTAGAATGCTGCCGGGAAAAAAGCGCTATAACCCGCAGCTGTATGGAATGGTTTGTAAGGACAGTTTGGCCCAGCTCAATATTAGTTAGGAACAGCCTACAGATCAGTTTCAACCATGTGGCCAAACTTTATCACGACTTGTAACTCCTAACTTATTTTTTGTACAGACGTTCATACCTACTAAAATGGTTTACAGTATCTTCCGTTCGTACCTTGAGGATATTATGTACAATATGCAATATCTATAAACACTGTTTATAAAATTTCAGACTCGCTTTCGGATTGATATTTATATTTATTTGAAATTATACTATAAAGCATAATGCATTTCAATAAAATCATTTTTTACAGTAAGAGCCCCTAGCGTCCCGCCTAGCAAATGAGCAATAAACTGTGATTGCTTATTTACTAGGCGGGACGCTAGGGGCTCTTACTTTAAAATATTTGTTAATCTTAATTAGAATTTAAAATAAAGGTATCGTGGAGTCTTGTGCTGTAAGTAATTGTGATGTGACAAAAAGAAACAATCCAAGTAATCACACTTTTCACAGGTAAATAAGATATTGCCACAAATTTCTCTAAAACCAAATTTCTCTACATTTATTCGTTTATCGACGAAGAAAACAGTATGGAACATAGTTTATTAATTTCCTTTGCCAAACATAGTCATATTTTATCAACCTAAGTATTTTTTACGTATCTCATATGAAATGTGTGCATTCGTTTTCGGATCACCTGTTTATTGACATTGTTGTTCTTTGACATTCTTTTTCTATGCTCTGTATTGACATGCATTATGCTCTCCAGCTACAAGAGCATATTGCGTGCAATTTCAGAGCTACTCCTGTCTGTAGTGGTACACACATAAACTTAATATCCACACTTGAGCATAGCGAAAAATTTTCTATAAAGTCTATGAGTACCAAGGAAATTATAAGTACTACGTACAAGAGTACTTACACAGTATGCACTATGCACTGACGTCCATTGTATAATGGACGTCAGTGACAGTATGGCAATACGCGGCCCGGTGGCGAGGTGAGCGAGCGACGCTTGACGGACGAACGGAACGACGGCAGCGGCCAATCGGCCATTTTTGTTGTGGACTCGCGCGCGCTCACTCGCGCCGCGTCGCAGGCGACATTTTCTGTTTATATATATAAAACAGAAAATGTATAAAGCAATATAATTTGAAGATGCCAGTCTTGGCATTATTCGCCAAGAATGGCTCACGCCTAGAAAGAGGCAGTGTCTGTGGCCACCTCACAAATCCAAGTACAACAAAGCTCTTACATCACAAGCGGTTCCAGATGATGATTGGGCGGTGCACGCCATCAGACGTACTTTTTATGAAACCGGTGAGTTTTAACTTTTAAATTAAATACTTAGTGCCTAATAACAACCTAAAAGCGTATTTTAGGGTGTAATCCGCGCGCGATGAGAATGGTATAATACCTTTTGGAACTGAGACGCGCACGGTACCGCTGACGCGGCAGCGCGGCGCTGTACAAATTTATTTAGGTCCCTACCATTCTCATCGCGCGTGGATTATACCTTTATTTTTGTAGAACAGTTACCTAAAGTTGTACAATAACAACTATCTCATTATTACAGCACTTGCTTGTGCGTGTCGTGTCGAGTCAGTCGAGTGTCGAGTCACGAAAACTTGTGGTGAAATTATATTACCTACCTACGTATTTTTCTCTTTGATGCACCGCTTTATGTGAGTTGGTAATAGTTTGTAATAAAGAATGGGATGTGATGTGATCTTAATTTTGGAACTGACGCGGAAGGTCCGCTGGCCAGCCGATCGGCCGGCACTCGCGTCTAAGCTCTATCGGCGCCTTTGATATCTTTACGCCCCAGTGCGCTCATAGATTAATATTACCTATATCAATAATCTAAGTTAATATTATATACTGAGTGCGCCTAGTCGCCTACGCCTAGTTAAGGGTGTGTGGTGTGAGAAGAAAACTACAGAAAGCGGTCAGGGAGACAGGTTCGGGCTATTGTGTCGTCAGATTTAATATTTGTTTGCAGTTGCAGTAGGACCTATTAAGCCAAAGTTTCAACGACTGATTCATACCTACTCGATTTATTGTCAAAATGTTTCAGAGGTCGGTAATTTAGCGTATTCCTATATTATTATAATTCACCTTAATAATGAAATATTATTTTACAGATGACATATCTAAAGCCAGACAAAAGTGTAAGAAGGCTGAGTGAATCGGAATTAGCTTCAACAACTGATATTGAAGTAGATACCGCCGAAAAATGGCCAAGGAAGAGGAAAGTTCGTCCTCGTAAAATTGATAGTGATGCTGATGACTATGAAGAAAGTGATGATGAATGTCAAATCAAATATCCAACTCCACCAAAATCAATTTTACCACCTCCACCTGTATGTATACGTACCATGGGCAACAGCGACGCTTAACCACTGCTAAGGTCAAAATCGCTTGCACGCCGCGCCGTCACAACCATACGTTTAGTTCGTGTAGGGGCGATACGCGCGCACACGAATTTTGTTGCAAACTGGTTAAGCGTCGCTGTTGCCCATAGTACATGTTCGTCACCAAGATTGTTAGAAGATTTTAATGTTGGTAAGTAACAAAACAATGTTTCCTACTTGTAAGATTGTGAGTTATATTTATGTAAGTATTAGGTTATAGAAACCTTTTTATTTATTTAATCAGAACTGGCTAGTTAGCCAGTTCCCGGGTCCCGTTTTTACCCTTTGGGTACGGAACCCTTAAAACTAGTTAGTTTTTAGGGTTCCGTACCCAAAGGGTAAAAACGGGACCCTATTACTAAGACTCTGCTGTCCGTCTGTCTGTCTGCCACCAGGCTGTATCTTAAGAACCGTGATAGCTAGACAGATGAAATTTTTACAGATGATGTATTTCTGTTGCCGCTATAACAGCAAATACTAAAAACAGAATAAAATAAATATTTAAGGGGGGCTCCCATACAACAAACATGTTTTTTTCCGTTTTTTGCTCGATATTAATAACGACAACAGGTAGCCAACTGAAATTTTCACAGAAGATGTATTTCTGTTGCCGCTATAACAACAAATACTCAAAACGAAATAAAATACATTTTTAAGGGGGCTCCGATACAACAAATGTGATTTGTTTTGCCGTTTTTTGGTATGGAACCCTTCGTGCGTGAGTCCGACTCGCACTTGGCCGGTTTTATACATTTATATGAAGTGTCCAGTGAGACTCTTTATAATTCATTATCATAATAATAATAGTAGGTACCCACTTTACAGATTCTCCGATATCTTGTAACCCCACTAACGAGGAAACCACACCAACAACATTGTGGTCGAAACATAACCAGAAAACGTTCCTGGAAAGAATAAATGCTTCTTTAGGTAAATATTACAAGAATAGAGTTATGTTTTGCATCTGAGTTATAAGAGTTTCTTGTCCCTTAATTCAAAATGGATTTTTTTTATTGTCTGGTAAATTTCTAATTTCTACATACATATACATGAAGTGTCAAGTAAGATTGTTTATAATTAATTATTATAATAATAATAGTGCCCACTTTACAGATTCTCCGATAACGTCAGCGTCACATAATCCAACTCCAAATAATACTGCGGAAACCACACCAACAACTTTGCGGTCAAAATATGCACAAAAATCAGTATTGGAAAAAATAAATACTTCTTTAGGTAAATAAAAATTACAATACTACCAACATAGTTATTTTTATATTTTCACATCGGAGTTGAGTTTCTTAATGGAGACATGATGACTTTGATAATTAATTTGATAGATTTTATTTAAGTAGGTACCTATATGGTTTTAGCATCTACTATACTAAGACTATAACTTTATTATTTCAGATGTCATTGCCGACTGTCTCGGACACATGAAGACTGAAGTTGAAGATCTTAAACAAACTCAAAATGATATTCTTTTGAAAATATCATCTCATACTACTGCAGCAGCCCAATCCGCATTAGGCCTGCGTGGTGGGTTATGGCCCGTCCTCCTTATCCACCCATAAGGAAGGCCTGTGCCTCAGCTGTGGGGACATTAAAAATGGCTGATGGACACTACTGCAGCACTACCCACTTTAGAAATAGAGATACCATTAAAATCAGTTGAAGATTTAACAAACATTCAAAATTGGCTTTCAGAACAAGAACACAAAGAACAATTGGTAATCCTATTAAAATTCTAATAGAAATATACAAGCAAGTAAGACCATTGGATGCACTGATGATGTATAATAAATAATATGCTATGTAATGTAGTTATAATACTGACAGCCTATCAACTGGACAGCGCATCAGACTGTACATGTTAACCTTGAGACCGCCTTTATGTCCTACGTAATAAAAGCTGTTTTCGCAGTTTAACTGTATAACCTGACGTGCTGTTGAGTGTACATTATTGTTTTGCTTTTATTTGTCATTGCTTATTATTGAAATATTGACTTTATGACTTTTTGCTACAGATAAATAATTTGAGCTATATTGGTGGGAAAGGAACAGGCTCAATTACAAGAAGAATTCTGGAACGAGTTTTCACTGACTCTTTGGCAATACAATGTAACTGGACTGGAAAGAATAATAAGTTCAGTTTGATAGAATTGATTAAAGTCATAATAGGTATGTATGAATGACTATGAAAATTACACATATAATATATTTATTGTTAATGATAGGATTTTGACTTTCAAATTAAAAACAAATATTTTTAAATATATTATAAAACCATGCAATACAACAAGCAAATGCTTTAAGGAAATTTTATTTTTATGATACATATTATAATAGCATAAATAAATTATTTTGTGCCTTACTTAACCAATTTAAACTTTATAGATTGTGTTATTCTAATTTCAATTAAATTCTAAAGTAAGGTAATGTTTTCAGCTGCAGTGCGAAGAAACAAGGTGGCAGAATTAGCAACTGAATCTGAAATTACAAATATCATAACAAGCTGGTTTAGGTTTGCTAGAGACCGAAATGGCGGACGAGAGAACAGCTGGCGTGGCCATTGCCGTTTAGTTTGATAAAAAGAAGTAGGCGCTAGTTCTGCAGATTATAGATTCCCCTTGTGAGTCCATATGATTAAGTTTTAAATAAAAAATATATATTATTATAATACCATTTTTTATTTGCTCTACAGCTGGAATAGTGGAATACCCTTCGGTCGCAGAACGTTAAAAGCGCAAAATGACAAGCCATCGCAAAACGTCATGCGCTTTTAAAGTTCTACGACTGAAGGGGGTATTCATCCTTAGCGTGGGTCAAACGGATGCAGCACAGCGCGTAGCAACGCAGCGCGTGACGGTAAACGACTTTATGTATGAATGCTATGGTATGACTGATGCGCAGCCAGTCGTGCTGCGTTCGGTGTGACATGTACTGTCATATACCATAGCATTTCATACATTACAACGTCACTTGCTGTTACGCGCTGTGCTGCATTCGGTTTGACCAGCCACTTAAACTCCAACCGTTTGCCAACAGTAGGGTAACTGTCAATATTGTTTAGGAAGGCCCCACAATGAAAAACAACCGATGGCCAACTGTAGGGTAACGGTAAATATTATTTAGGAAGGCCCCCCAATGCAAAACAACCGATGGCCAACTGTAGGGTACCCGTAAATATTGTTTAGGGAGGCCCCACAATGAAAAACAACCGATGGCCAACTGAAGGGTGACGGTAAATATTTTTAGGATGGCCCCACAATGCAAAACAACCGATGGCCAACTGTAGGGTAAACGTAAATATCTTTAGGAAGGCCCCACAATGAAAAATAACCGATGGCCAACTGTAGGGTAAACGTAAATATCTTTAGGAAGGCCCCACAATGAAAAACAACCGATGGCCAACTGTAGGGTAACCGTAAATATTTTTAGGAAGGCCCCACAATGAAAAACAACTGACGGCCAACTGTAGGGTGAGGGTAAATATTTTTAGGAAGGCCCCACAATGCAAAACAACCGATGGCCAACTGTAGGGTAACCGTAAATATTTTTAGGATGGCCCCACAATGCAAAACAACCGATGGCCAACTGTAGGGTAACCGTAAATATTTTTAGGATGGCTCCACAATGCAAAACAACCGATGGCCCTTCAGAAGGAAATTCTACAATGGCCCTTCAGAAGGAAATTCTACAATGGCCCTTCGAAGTAGGCCCTGCCACAATAAGATGGCCAATTCTAACCGTTGTCCAACTAACGACGTGCACGTGGCCCAACCAAATGCCAACAATAAATGCTATTAGGGGATAGTGACTAATAAGGTTCCATCGATAATTACGAGGGACAATTATTAATTTAAATGTCTTATTATGGATTTGTACTTTACGCCTTAATAATTTATCGGCAGAGATAACATAGGTGTCAGCTAATGTCTGAGGTATAGAGTCACTCACTATTGAGCTGCTCGACGATTTCACGTAAAATAGGATCGCGTTTTTGCTCTATAAGTAACCAATTATGATCAAGAGAAGCTGTGTTCACTGAGAATATAATCGGTTGACCAGTTTTATTCGAATTGTCGTGATTACTTCTTAGAGATTCAATACGATCTGAGTCAGAACTAGAGATGGGGTTGAGGCTGAAATAGTCTGCATGAGCAAGGCGATCACCCTTACGATACTCTATCTCAAAATTGAAATTTTGTAAAAATGCACAAAATCTATGGACACGCGGGGTCAATTCTCGCTTGTGTCGGGAGGCTTTTAATGAGTTACAGTCTGTGACAACTGTAAAGGGGCGAACATGCAGAAAATGGCGAAAGTGCTTAATTGCCTTTACGACTGCGAGAGTCTCTAACTCGTATGAGAGGTATCGACTCTCGCAGTTGGTTGTCCGAGCACTGTAGTAGCCAACAACCATTAGGTTTTATTTTGTCTTTGAATAAGTACGGCGCCATAGCCTATTAAACTGGCGTCCGTGTGAAGTTCCGTAGGTAATTCCGGATTAAATATCGTCAGAAGTGGGGAGGACGTTAACCGGTCAATAATTTCTTGTCTAGCAAGGGAGTGAATTTCAGCCCATTTAAAAGGAACATTGATCTTTGTAGGTTCATACAAAGGGGCCATTATAGTTGAAAAATTTGGAACAAATTTCCTAAAATAGCCAGCTAAACCGTTACCCCCTGGCCACGAAAACGGCGGCGGCGGCGAGAGGCGACGATTGCGGGGCGGCGAGCGGCAAGAGGCAAAAACAAATCGTCGGCGAAGAGTGAAAACCTCGTTAATCTTCTTTTTATCAAGAACATTTTTTACAGTTTTTGAGAGAAAACCTCTTATCTCACGACTCTATCTTACTCATATTCCATTCAAACGCGTATAACGCCATCTATTGCATTTTATGAAAACCTCGTCAATGACAGAAACTGGTCATGAGTGACGAAAAACTCGGCAAAAGTGTTTTAGATGAGAAAGAGGATTTACGAGGTTTTCACTCGTCGCCGACGAAATGTAGGAACATGTACGAGGTATGCCACGCTTACCGCGGCAGCGGCGAGAGGTGACGATTGCGGGGCGGCGCGAGTCGAGCGGCGCGCGGCCACAGAATGGCGCGGAGGCGGTGAGAGGGGCGGCGAGAGAACGAAACAAATGTACTGGCGAGTATGGAGGCGGCCACAATTCCGAGCGGCGGTGAGCGGCGCGCGCGGCGGCAGCTCTTGCACCGAGCGACCAAATCAAACAGTTTTGTTTCTGCCGTGCGTGAATATGGAAACGGAGCAGTTTATCGTTGTTATTTTGAGTTTTTTTAGTATGTAATCGAATGTTTCTGTACCTGTACGTGTACGTACTCATTATAAAGAGTATGAAATTCGCCAAATTATTTTGATTTTTTGGGTCAATCAACTTTTATTTGTCCTATGGTTTTGATCAAACATAAAAGTATAATCTTGAATATAATAAAATAAAAAATAAAGGAAAATTTTAGCTTATAATTAAACAAGTAATTAAACTTAAGAAATAAAGTATCTATCATTTTGGTAACATAAATAAATATATTATTTACAAACTTATTTGTTCGTATTGTATAGGTTGCCCAGTTGAAATTTCATACAATGAAAAGAGACATCGATATCAACTGGACAACCGTTAAAATACGAACTAATATGTAAACAACATAGGTACCTATTTATTTCTATGACCAAAATGATACTTTACGTGTTACATTTAACCCAAACCATTATTTAAGTATAAGATAGTTAAAAAAAAATATATACTTCTATGTTTGGGGACAGGAAAACTGATAAGACACTTAAAGTTGATCGACCCTTTTATTGACTGGATGTACTCCTAACATAAGAATATTTTTTTATTTATTATTTTGCTCCAAATCTTAATTTTCCATGAAGGCAGGCTAGTCAGTAGGTACTGCCATTTTCAATAGTGCCATTTTAAACTTGTGTTTAATAATACTAAATAATATTGGTATGTACTTTCTTGAAAAAAATCGACTCGTCACCAGGATTGTCTCAGGCGGGAATCGAAGCCGTGACCTTCGGAAACCCGGTCCAATGCTCTTCCAACTGAGCTACTACTGAGTTACGAATGTTTTATTAGTATATTATTTATAGCATTGTGTATGCTCAATCTTAAATTTAAAAACTGTGTAAATAAGGCCACCGCTGCCGCCGCCGCCGCCGCCACTAGGTGAGCCGTGACATACCACCGCGCACCGCGCCTCCTGCCGCGCCTCCTGCCTCTGCCGCCAGTTTTGCCGCGGCAGACGTGACCAGGCCCTTAAATTGGCGCACTTCATTGGCATTTTTAGGTATTGAGGAACTGACTAAAGCTTTTATTTTATTTGGACTCGGTGTAACGGTGCCTTTTTCAATTATGTTACCCAAATACTCAATTTTAGTTTTAAGAAAAGAACACTTAGAAGCATTTAATGAAAAACCTGCAGCTGTAAGGCGACTCAGTACTAATTTTAGATTATGCAAACCTTCTTCGATTGTATTGCTGATAACCAAAATATCATCAACGTAAACTAATGCTATTTTGTCTCTATAGTCACCTAGAGCCAAATTAATGGCCCGTTGATAAACAGAAGGTGCGTTACAGAGGCCAAATGGCATGCGCAGGTACTCAAATTGGCCATCGGGTGTCACAAAGGCCGTTTTTTCTATGGAATCTGAACTAATCGGTATTTACCAATTCTGGCAAGGCAGTCAAGTGTTTTACTTGGCTCAAAGTCGGTCACAAGGCCAACGTATGTGGTAAACTTAGAACGAGGAAGCAAGATGACAGAAAATGCAATTTCTTCAAGAAGAGAACTGTTTTAAAAAGAAAAACCAAAGCAAACACTGCTCACATTGTAATATCAGGGGGCACACTTTAGATGAATGCAGAAAGAAGTCTACGACGAGTACTCTAAACCGTATTATAAGAAAAATTCAGACTGGAAATCGTGATTCCTCGGATAGAAAGTACTTAAGACTGTTCTCATTAATGGAGTCCCCGCGAAAGCTTGGGGTAGTTCATGAAACACAATAAAGCAAAGCTTTTGTAAACAAATACAATTAAAACATACAATCAGTGACAACACTATACTTAAAGGTTATGGAGATGCATTAACAACACCATTGGGATCTGTTTCAACTTCTCTTGTAGTTGATGGTGTGAATAATATGAATCACTTCTATGTTTTGTTGTGCCAGATGACATACAAGCAGTCGATGTTCTCATAGGGCAGACTTTCACAGAATCACCGGATGTAGTTGTTGTAAAAACCCCGACTGAGCTTAACATATATGAAAATGAAATGGTGTTTCAAGTGACTGAATTGTGTGAATCTTTTGGCAAGATACGGTTGTATCCACAAACTGACACGAAACTTACGCCTAGAGTCAACAAAGTGTTGGCGAGACCAGATCCAGTTGTTGATGGTGTAATGTGTATCAAGCTGAGCGAACAAAGAAAACCATTATGCGAAAAGGATATTATACGCGACAATGTTGAATTACATGATGGTCATGCTTTTATAAAACTTATCAACAAGACAAACCGGACTCTGGAATTAAAAGAAAAGGACTGTGTTGCTAGAGCAGAATTACAAGACCAATGTTATGATAATAGTAAAGTGGGTGATCATTTTAATGACGAACAGAAGGCATCCCTGAACAAACTGCTAACTGAGATTAAGCACTGCTTTTTTGGTGATGGAATGGCTATAGGAAATTGCAGTGTAAAGATGAGTATAAAGCTAACAGAAGACAGAGTTATAAACTATAAGCCGTACCGAGTGTCATTCCATGAAAGAGAAATTATAAGGAATATCATCGCTGAACTGCTCAAGGCAGGGATCATTGAAACCTCGAAATCCCCTTTTGCAAGCCCTGTCCTGCTTGTGAAAAAGAAAGATGGAGGATATCGTATGTGCATATGTTATAGTCAAACCCCGAAGTCCAGGCGCTGCTAGGTTTGCCTAGTCAAACCTCAGGTTTGATCGTCTTAAATTTCGTGGTTATTTTTTTTTAACAGACAACAGAAATCTTTGTTTCACAGGAAGACTGTTAATTTAGTTACATTTTCACTCTAAAGAATGTATTTGTTACATATTTACATACAAAATAACACATTCTGACCCTAATTTAAGTCTGACTGGTCAAACCTCGATTTGATCGTATTGAGTTTCGGGGTTTGACTATACAAGTTGGTCTCTCTTAGGTTTGGCCATAAATTCGTTAGTCAAAGCCCGAAATACGCTTTAGTTTTGTACTTTGACTAAGCCTTCTTGTCTAACCTGACGTTTGACTAGGCAAATCTAGGAGCGCCTGGACTTCGGGGTTTGACTTAACACATAGATTCCAGAGCACTCAATAAGATCACCGAAAAGGAAAGATACCCATTGCCAGTCATACAAGACTTATTAGACAGGTTGGTGGACCAATCGGTATTCTGCTGCTTAGATCTGGCCAACGGCTACCACCAAATCAAAATTGCGGAGAATTCAAGATATCTTACGGGATTTGTGACGCCGGATGGTCATTATCAATATAAAATGATGAGTTTTGGCCTCTGCAACGCCCCAGCAGTATTTCAACGTGCCATGAACGACATACTAGAGCCAGTAAAGCTAGGGACAAACTGAGCCCACGTACGCAACGTATGCAACGCATTATTAAACCTGAACTGTAGAATAGAAACACACTTGTCATACGCAATGCTGTCACATGCGTCCCATGCAACGTTCAATCTGTCGCGCCAGATCGGCGTGGGAAGCTGGAGGGGATATACATACGCTATCCCTTGCGTACGACTAGTGTGTTTCTAGATCTTACGTTGGCAGCGCGTCAGACACGGATTAGACACGTAAGAGGAATCTCCTCAAACTGTACTTTAGACATGCGGAAGTACATAAAGAATCGGTCTTCATCACATCGCTTCCCGGCAAGAAAAGTGTCACAACACATATTAGGTACAAAATGACATTATTACAGCATTAAATAGCCCGTATTTCGTTTGTTCGGCTAAAAAAACATCGTTATTATGTTGCGCCTTCACTAGAACCCTGATAATGGGGCCGCCCGCTCTTAGCAAATAGAATTCGAGGTTCGGCAGCACAGACTGAGTTATTCAATAGGGCGGTCACCTCAATAAAGTATATAGTAAATATAGTAATGAAGAAAAAGACCGCGGAAAAAAGAGACAGCGGAGTCTTTCCACTTCGGTTTAACCAAAGACTAAACGGTCAAAAGTGGAAGAGTTGGAAAGTAAAATGAGTGAGATGTTCTCAATTGTTCTTGAGAAGATAGAGACTCTGGCACATAAAAAAAGTGCACCAGAAGAGTATAACGTATCGGACTACTCTGAAGAAGAGGATAGGGAGAATGAACAACCTGCTTGAGACCCTGATTCCGACGGTTCAGAATCGGATTTAGATTCTTGGAAAGCTCCTGCACTAGTAGCAAAGTCGGTAGAAGACGAAGAGAACCTGAGTTTCCTTCCACATGTTAAAGAAGCTGATTCGTTAATTCCTGAACCATTATCTCGAATAAAGAAAGATGGGATTAGGTCTCAAAGATTGGGAACGGAGAGATGGAATAGAATTAGACACAAGGATGTTGTAAAGCGATTGCACGTGTGAGATATTTAACGTTGTTTATTCAAAATAAGCAAATTAAATAATTATTTTTATAGCACTAATAGAGGTTCCCAAACTTTTTTTCTCATAGACTACTTTAAAAAAATTCCTGGATCCGGTGGACCCCCTGCAGCTACTACATTACTACCTTATTTCCAATACTCGAAAAAAGTATATATTTTATATACCTAATGAAATCTGCGTTGTTGTGGTTGCTTTTCAATCGACTACGTGTTAACAGTTTTCGAAAAAAAGGTGAGTTTTTTTTGCTTTGATTAAGCTGTGAGTGGATGTCATTAAGCTAAGTTTCAAGGTCAGTAAAAAAAATGAGTAGTAAGTATTTATTAAAATACAAAAATTACACTTATAATTATTATTAAAAGTGTAATTTTGTGAACACGTTTTGTTCTAGGGTTATATACTCGGTAGCCCTTGACGTTATCTGGATAGCCCACAAGTATGTGAATCTCAGACTTCCTGTCCCATTTTTGGCGTTTTTCCTTGGCCACGTGGACCATCACATTATTCACACTGCTCTCAAAAATTCTCAAGTGACTTATGTCTGGTTTACGTCCAGTCCAAACTTCGTAAGGGGTTTTGTCATTTAGACTAGGAAGCACATTACGATTTTGTAAATATATATATTGGTTGCCTCAGCCCAGAATTCTTTACTCAAATTTGCATCAAATAACAAGCATCTTGCTTTTTCTACAATTGTGCGATTATTCCGCTCTGATAAGCCATTCTACTCAGGGGTATACGGGTTACTTTTCTGGTGATATGAGTCAAATTCTTTGTTGCAGTACTCACACTCATTATCGCTTCTCAAAATCTTGATTTTTTTATTTGTTTCATTCTCAACTTTTGCTTTAAATTCTGTAAAACATCTAAGTGCTTCACTTTTCTGTTTGATAAAATAAACAAATATCATACGACTATAGTCGTCAATAAACAATATAAAATATCTGGAACCTGCAAGCGACTCTTGCTCCATAGGTTCACAAATGTCCGTATGGACCAAATCAAGTAATTTCTTGCTTCTTGAACCCTCATGTGGAAATGGCAGAAGATACTGTTTGCCTTCACAACAAACTGTGCATGACAACTTGTCAAGATCAACTTTCTCTTGGAGATTCATCCCTTCAACTGCACTTTTCATTTTAATTAGGTACTTACTGTTAACATGACCAAGCCTGCGATGCCAAGTATTTCCTGATGCTGTCAGATTAGCTACTACACTGCTATCAACAGTCAACTTGTATACTCCATTGTTCAATATAGCTGTAGCCACTAATTCACCTTTTCTATTGAAAACTTCGCAGCCATCTGTCATAAACTGTACTTTATTTCCAGATTTCAATAACTGGCTCACTGACAAAAGATTAGTTGTCAATCCTGGAGCACATGAAACATCGTTCACTGGCACTTCAAATTCACATTGTTCTGTTTTTGTAACAATGGTCACGTCTCCAGAGCATAATACTTTCAGTTTCTCACTGTTGGCAACAAAGATATCTTTGTTTTCATGATATGTAGGATTCTCAATCCACTGTTCATTGGCCGTCAGGTGCACACTTGCGCCCGAATCTACGTACCAATCACATTTACATATATAATAAATGATATATATAAATGCGTTAGTTTGCTTTCTGTGCAAATCTTGCGGTTCTTTCATATTTGTACATTGATTCTTGTAATGTCCTGGTTGTTTACACCGATAGCATTTGACGTGACTTTTGGCGGTGACATTGACGTTTTGTTTTTTATTCCAACTCTGCGCGCCGGCCATAGACATTTTATTATTTTTCTTATGTTGCCATCTTTGCATTCCGCTTGCAAGTGCGCTTCCGCCGCCATGTTCATTTGCATTACTCGCATCCGTTTCCATGTCCATGAGTTTTGTTCTAATGGCGTCTGTTGTAATTTGTATGCCTGAATGCTCAATCGCCATTATCATCGGCATAAACTTGTCCGATAATCAGCTAGCATTAAACAGCCAATCCATTCATCACTAATGCTAAAACCAGTCCCACTTAACTTTTGTCCAGTTTAGACTATTTGCGTTACATATGACTGCATGGAATCACAATTTTCTAGGCGTATTGATATCAGATTTCGCAATAGAGATATTCTTCGACTAAATCCTGAGTCATCGAATAATGACTTCAACTTGTTCCATAACTCCGCCGTGGTTCTGACGTCTTTTAAATGAACGTATAATGCACTGTCGATAGTCATAATAAGCTTTGCCTTGGTTTTTGCATCATCTGCGGCTCCTAGTTCTTTCCCAGATACTGGCTTGATGCAGTGCACCATATCTTCTAGGATTAGGAAATTCTCCGCGGCAAATAACCATTCATTATAGTTTTCCCGGCCTTTCAGCTTCGGCACGTTTATTTTATTTGGCAAATAGTTCGATGCTATTCTTGCGAGCGAGGGTGACAGACGAGGCGCCGGAATCCGAAACACCGCACCGAACGGGCACGTGGAAGCCAGCCCGAGGCCGCCCGCCAGCGCACCGTGCTGGACCGAATCCGCCCGCATCCGCTGCTGCATCTGCTTGCCAAGGGAAGTGCCGTGAGCCCTAATTCCTTCCCATCTAAATTAATATCCTAGCCTAAATATTTTTTGTGTGGTCGAATATTCAGTCTACTTACAGTGTGTCACATCATCAAGTGTGAGTGTGTGGTACCCCGTCAGGGCAACGCAATCCCACATGGAAAACAAGGCCAGTCTTATCCAGCTGTTATTTCTGTTTCGCACACCTTATTTTCTTTGAAATATTTACCTAGGTACCTACCTAACGAATTTCTTACTTAAAATTTAACGAATTTCTCTTAATGTAATCTGATACATAGTTACTTGTTTCGTAATTTCATTGTGCTAAGCTAGTTAAATAAAACCACATAGTTTCCCAATTTAAAATAATTACCTCATGCATTTTGTTCAAACACTTTATTTGAGAAGCACGTAAATTTCAGGAGGAGCTATTCCAGAAGTATTTAGTTTCGTTATAACACTTCTTATAGGCCGGTCATTAATGCCTAATATGTTTTAAAAAAAAACTTTGCACACCCTTTCGTTGTCACCATTCACTGTGAAGTACAACGTATAAATAAATAATAATAAATAAAAGTTTATTTAAATCATGACATGTTAACAACCGTTGTAGTTAGGGCATGGAATACCGGAATGATTTTCATACCGGTATTGATACCGGTATTGAAATTTCAATTACCGGTATACCGGTATTTCGGTATTTTTTCGGTATTTTTTTAAAAACTGCTAGTTACCTACTTTTTAAATGATTCTTAGAACGATTACTAAGTCTTGTTTGTGGAGAGTGATTAAAGCAATTTTCTACGCTATACTTTATGGTAGAAACACTCAAACTATTTACCAACTGACTAGAAACCACAAAATTAGTTCTTAAAGTAATACCTAGGTAATTACGAATACTAAAGAAAATACATTATTTGATTCAATTATTATTGAAATCAACAAATATCCAAATTTCCATAGAGAAGATGGTTGGAGAGTACCACCAGCTTGGGACCCTATAATTCATCAACTGAAATCCCATCCCAAATCACACACTCCAGGATCTAAAGATACAGTTAGTTCGTTTTGTAGATAGGGATCAAAAGGGAGGTCGACATAACTTCTCTGAGTATTCTTCCGCCAGTTCTTTCTCTGACAGGCCTCCTAATTTGTGAACTGGTGGTAGATTCAGTAGCTAGATCGTGTTTTTTGGCGCATTAAAACTCAAGTAAAACATTAGATAATACTTTTTTATTTTGTTCTTGAAATACTGTTTGTTTTTAATGCATTGACATTCATTGCCATCCAATGTCTATTGAAGCTAACTCATACGGCAACAACTAAGCGAAACGTAGTAGAGACCAACTTGTTACTGCAAGAAATTGTTTTACGAATGCAATGTGGGTAAACTAACAAAAAAATAAATATTTACAAACTTGTCTGCTGCACTTACTAGTTTCTAAGTTTTATTTTTATTATCGGCAAAACGAAGATGTGTTAAGTACTGTACCTAACACACCTTCGTTTTGCCG
Organism: Agriphila tristella; assembly: GCA_928269145.1. Lineage (NCBI taxonomy): Eukaryota > Metazoa > Arthropoda > Insecta > Lepidoptera > Crambidae > Agriphila > Agriphila tristella. The sequence continues at coordinate 12,911,353 of OV743435.1, read as the reverse complement.
ATGATATAGTTCTTATGGCTGTGACTTTGGAAGACCTGAATACAATGCTCGAAGATCTCAAAGAGTAGGTCTCAGGATGAACATGAATAAGATGAAAATCATGTCGATTGCCCATGTTGTGCCCGCTCCAGTTCATGTTGGGAACACTACACTTGAAGTTGTTGACCATTACGTATACCTTGGACAGGTAGTCCAGTTAGGCAAGTCCAACTTCAAGAAAGAGATTTCTCGTCAAATCCTATTCGGATGGGCAGTATTCTGGATGCTTCGAAAAATCTTCGCGTCTGACTTACGACTTACCTCAGTGTCACGAGACGAAAGTCTATATATAAAGATAATTTATCTATATTAAAAGATAGTTTACGGCAGTGAAACATAGTCGTTAACTATAGGTCTCATAAGAATATCAGAGTACTTACCTTTTAGTTTGAAATAGACTGACTGACAACTGGTTGATCAACGCGCGTTTAAAAATACGGATTTTGTTATGTCGAATGAAAATGAGTAATAAAGAGCGCTCGACACCAGTCGAAGGATTCAAAAATAGGGCCCCTGAGGGCATACTCAAATGGCCATTTTACTAAAATCAACTCTAGTAAGTAGAATAGAATGACAATATATGGGATTGACAGGAGCTAAGCGTTAGCTTATGTCATTCCCATACATTGTAATTTTATTCTCTCTCTCTCTCTTAATCGCTCCCTTATACATAACTGAGGATCGTGATCACTGACTGCTTTTATGATTTGCCTCCATCGGTCTCGGTCCATAGTTGGTCACTGCTTGATGGAATTTGCTCGAGGAGGTTGCTACTCTTACTTGGTCAAACCATCTGGTTGGCGAACGACCTCGGGCTCTCTTGCCTTCTATTGCACCCACCACGACCAGCTTTTTAAGACTCTCATCTCCTCTTCGCATTATGTGGTTAAAGTATGAGAGGACGCGATGTAAGCAAATAGTGGACAGCCGAGTTTTGACATTTAATAGATACATAGATAATTGTATTCTACAAGAGTTAATTTTAGTAGAATGGCCATTTATGAGAGGTCTCAAGGTCACCCAGGTCCTAGCATGCATTGGAGAGAGCCATGCTCCGTGTTTCCCTGCGTGATCGAATCAGAAATGAGGAGATCCGTAGGAGCACTAAAGTCACCGACATCGCTCGAAGAATTGCTCAGCTGAAGTGGCAGTGGGCGGGACACATAACGAGAAGAACCGATGGCCGTTGGGGCGGAAAGAGAGGTGACCGCACACCGGACGACGTTCCCCGACAAGGTGGATCGACGATCTGGTGAAGGTCGCGGGAAATCTCTGGATGCGGGCAGCGCAGAACCGATCGTCTTGGAGATCCTTGAGGGAGGCGGAGATCCTTGAATAAGACCAGCAGTGGTCGTCGTGCGGCTGACATGATGATGATGAAAACATTAAACGAACAACTAAAAGGAATATTATTAAATACCATCTAGATACTAGCTATGTGCATGCAGTGTTTTGCGTAGTTGATTTAGTGGTGATTTTTCCTATATTTCATATTTCATATAATCGTGATTATTCGTGATTCGTTGAGTTTTCATATCGTAAACTCATCTACAGTATGAACAACACTGTGAACCATAGAAATTGAACGTTCTGCATAGTCTTTAAACATCCTTGCAAAAATATATATCTCTTTTTTCGAAATACCGAAATACCGGTATTTTACTCTCAAATACCGGTATCAAAATACCGAAAAAAACTACCGGTATACCGGTATTTCGGTATACCGGTATACCGGTATCCATGCCCTAGTTGTAGTCATAAGACTGTGTTACAGTTATTAGCGCCCACCTCAAATTAGACAGGCATTACAGACATGATTTGAACTTAGGGCTAAAATAACAATATAAAACAGAAAAAACAGAAATTATAGAATATGTAAGTGTGTGTGTGTGTGTGTGTGTATGTGTGTGTGTGTGTGTGTGTGTGAATAATTGTGCATGTATTTGCAAAAATATTTATTTAACCAAGGACTCAGCTGTATCATAGTCCAGGCCAAGAAGCCACTCGCATAACATGGTTTTACATTTGTATTTCGGAAGAGGATAAATATTAAGCTTTCTATTCACTTTGTTATACAAAATAGGCGATATAAAGTCAAAATGATGCTTTACCAATACCAAACGAGAAATTAGTATATCACAGACTATGTCTTTTCTTCTTTTATTGGTCAAAATTGCCGGATCAAACGATATTAGCGTATGTTTGCGTAGTACTACATGCAATATGAATAATTTACGGATAGAAAGAACTTCCCAATAGCCATAAACCAAGTTAGTAGGGAACCTTCTTGGCTTGAAGGCCATAACTTTCAAGATGGCCCTTTGGGCCCTTTCAAGTTCCAACATCAGGGTTTTTCCAGAACCACCCCAAACCGTAACGCAGTATGACATAATAGACTGGGCGAGGGCAAAATAAGCAGTTTTGAGTGTGGCAGGATCGACAATAGCTCTTAACTTGCTAAAAACAAAGATAAGCTTTCTGATACGAACTGCAACAGAAAGAATATGCTCGGACCACGACATTAGGCTATCAACAATAACACCTAGGTATCTAATGCTGTGAGTGCGTGATATTGAGACACAGGTACAAGTGTTTTTAAAGACATCGTTACAATTATGCGCAATTAAACTAAAACTTTCATCTGGTTGAGAGGAGCGCTTGGGAGCAAAAGTAATATATTTGGTCTTATTTAGATTTAGAGTCAGTACATTTTTGGTAAGCCATAACATGACTTTTCTTAAGGCCGACTCAGCAGAGAACTGTGCCTCCTTCCAATTACTCCCATGAGCCACAATTGCTGTATCATCAGCATCCATGACGATTTTACATTTTGACAGATTCAATTGGCACAATTCATTCATATAAATTAAAAACAGGGTCGGGCCAAGGACACTGCCTTGGGGCACTCCATATTCAATGGGTTCCTCATGACTAGTGTAATTTGCAACCCTAACACACTGCGTCCGTTCATTCAAGTAACTCTTGAATAAATCGAGTACAATCCCCCTTACTCCCATCTGTTGTAGTTTATCTAGAAGAATAGGGACAGATACAGTGTCAAAAGCCTTGGAAAGGTCAAGAAAGACACACAGAGAATTTAGTTTATTATTCAGATTATCAACTACAGTACTAGTGAGTTCCAAAACAGCATCTTCTGTTGACCTTCCCGGCCTAAATCCAAATTGATTTGAAGCTAAAAGGTTTTTAGATTGCAAGTAGTAGAATAATTTACTATTTATAATTTTTTCTAAAATTTTCGAAAGGACTGACAATACTGAAATGGGTCTGTAATTGGTGACACTGCATCTGTCTCCACTCTTAAAAATAGGATGGACTATTGCTTTCTTAAAAACCGCAGGGAAAGTACCAGTCGAGAAACAAAGGTTATACAAGTGTATCAAAACCGGAATGAGAACGTGTCTAGCTTCTTTTATTAATGTATTTGAGATACCGTCCCAACCAACTGCACAATCGAGCTTTAACCCCATAATTTTATCTTCAACTTCTGCTTCGTCGGTATCCAACAAAGCCATCGAGTGCATTACAGAGAAATTTAGGTCAGATGAGTATGAAGGTACTTTAGAAGAGTTGTTGATTACATTTGATGCCAAATCTTTCCCTACACTAGCAAAAAATCTATTCACTGATGATACAGCGGTTTGTGGATCGTTGTACGCCGATAAAAGATCGTCAGATGAAGTAGAGGTGTGCTTGATATTGGTGACATTCTTAATGAGGTCCCAAACTTTCTTCGGATCTTTCTTATGCTTTGTAAATTGTGAACGCTCATAGTCTTTCTTAAGTTTTTTCAGTAGGTTATTGCAAAAGGTTTTATATCTTTTATATGAAATATTTATAATATCGTTATTTGGATGTTTTTTAGTTTGACGGTAAAGCTGGTCTCTATGCCTGATGCAGCGTAGCAATCCGGGGGTAATCCAGGGCTTGGAGATGCGCTTTCTGTTAGGAATGGAGAGGGTACGCGTATTGGCTTTAATTGCAGTGAATAGTTTTTCAACTAGGATATTAGCAGCATTTTCGGCGTTACTATTGTTAACAACATCTGAAAAATCCATCTTTTCAAGTTCAAGTACGCAAGCTGGGATGTCGAGACGCTTAACAGTATATTTTTTATTAAATTTTTCGGTCTTGTAATTTGTGTCAATACATAATACAATAGGAGAGTGGTCAGTGAAATAAGAGTCTAAAACCAACGTAATGGAATTTTTGTCAGTTTTTAGAATCACGTGGTCGAGACAACTGTTGCCACGAGTTGGAAAGAAGTGAGTAGGCAGCATGGAATGGGATGCTAACAAGTTGAGATACGAATTAGAAGTTTGATCATTAATACCTTGAATTATATTAATATTGAGATCCCCAATTAAAACTGCGGTTTTAAAAGAGTGCAAGGAGGACAGAAGGGCGTCCAAACTATTTAGAAAATTTTCAGTATCTCGGTAGGATGGAGACCGATAAACGGCAATAATCACAACATCATTAGAAAGTTTCACAGTCAAACAGTTTGCATCTGCCACAATTTGCTCATCCACTTTAGTCACCAAATCATCCTTGGTGTAAATAACAATACCATCGTTTTGGTTAGAGTGAGTAGAGTTATGAGTACGGTACCCAGGTATTTGCGGTAGATAGGGACATTTGCTCAACCAACATTCTGTTAAAATAATTATGTCAATATTCAAATGGATCCTCTCCAATAAGAGAAGAAGATTGCCGTAATTAGCAGCGCAACCAATACTCCTAATGTTTACATGAAAAATTTTAAGTCGTTTTTCCGGGTTAGTTACATGTACTGATGTGCCTTCAGGTGTACAAATATATGATTTACCGACAGATATATCATCGATATCTAACGATATTTCTATGTTATGATCCATAAAAAAATAAATAGTTAAAACAATGTGTATACGAGACTGGGTTTTCTAAAAAGTTATTTAGGGTTCGTTGAAGAGCAGTATCATTTAAAGAGCAGAGAAGTATAACTATTGTCCATAGTAAAGCCATCAAACTTGTTTCCCCATATTCGCTTAGTAAAAAAGTGGTATGTGAGATAAATGTACAGTTGATTAGCGTTTGCATGTGTAAAAGTGAGTTAAGCATGATATAATTCATATAAGAATGCAAATATATTAAATGAGTGGTGTGAGTGATAACTTGTTTGTGGTTGAGTTGAGTGTATATAGCAGTATAAGTATGTAAATGTAATAAATGAGTGGTGTGTGTGATAATTTGTGTGTGTTTGAGTTGAGTGCATATAACAGTATAAGTATGTATATATAATAAAGTGTGTGTGATAATTTGTGTGCGGTTGAGTTGAACGTATTTAGCTGTATAAGTATGTAAATATAATAAATGAGTTTTGTGTGTAATAGTTTGTGTGCGGTTGAGTTGAGTGTATATAGCTGTAAATAATAATTCAAAGTAGATGTAAGTATATGTAAAAGTTACACAATAATAATAACAAAACTTATGATAATTAAAAAAACAAAGTAACATGCAAAAGTAGTACACAAAAACTAGTCATTTTAATGATTCCAATTTTTTTAAATCTGATTCATCCTTAATTAAGTGGAATGGAGACCCATCTTTCTCTCTGATAAAAATCTTGCCATTTGTAGTCCAAGAATATTTGTATCCCTTGCTGTTTGCAAAAACACGTGCATGATAAAATAATCTCTTCATCTTTGGGGTAAGATTCTCACATATGAAAACAGGTTTAGGGGGTCCAACTATTTTTAGATGTTCTGTGTTCAGTTTGGAATTTCCTTTGTTATAACTTTTGTACGCCTTCAGTAATTTGTTTTTAGCAATAACGCTAACAAAGTCCACTATTATAGTTTTTTTGTCCGGATTTGACGTGGAGATACGGAAGATGTCTTTGATGTCATAGGTCTGTGTATTGGCATTTAGAACCTTTCCAATCTTAGTGACTGATTCGATTAAGCTGTCTTTGGATTCGGGTTTAGTGGCGGGTATATTTTTTATTTCCAAACAAGTGGAACGCGTTCCTCTTTCCAAGTTTTCCAATTTGAGTTCAAGAGAATTTATATAATCTTGTTGTTGCAAGTTTTCAGTTTTTAACTCACTAATCTGATGTGTTATTGAATCATACTTGGCGGACAAAAATTCAATAGATGATCTAATATCAGAATTTTGCGTTTTAATTTCTTCAATCGCCGTTTGTATTTTATCCATTTTAGAATCCTGTTGTGACTTTAAGTCAGAAAACATGTCTCTAATTTCAGTCATAAAATTATTTAATTGCATTTCTGACGTATTAGTTCTCTTTCGTTTTGTATGGCGCTGTGATACATTGGTATTCGAATTTTTTTCTTCATCTGACAGATTTTGTTGATCATATTCCGATGAGCTTTGTTGCAGATTTATTTCCGGCGCGGGTAATACACTTTGTTTAGCACGCGCACCTTTTTGTCCAGGCGTTCGGTTGTCTCCGCGAGCCCGAGCGGTAGCGGCGGCGGCGGTGGCAGCGGGTGTCGGGGGGGAGTGGCGTATTGGTAACATCATAAACAAATGCGTGCGACAGTGAAGTGTGAGCACAAAATGTACCAGGGTCCAATAATATTGATAGAAGTAATAAGTAACCGTAGAAACGACGGAGCTCAGCTTATAGTGGCCGGTCGCGGCGATTTGGTACAAAAGTGTTTTCCGTCCAGCGTAACTTGACCCTCGCCTGTTTCGCTCGAATCTTCGAGCAACAAAAGGCTTCGTTTGTCACGAAGGGAGAAGCCTTAGCGATATTACTCTATTCAAATTATTCTGGCATTTTTTGCGGGGGCGGGAAATGCACACGAGTGCAGTTCCGCATACCCACATACAAAAACTACACTGTAATGACGACACTCACACATAAAAAATAAAACAAAACAGCAAAAATTTGTGTACGGATGAGTCACACATCAAAATATGACAGGTTTTTGACATAAAGGGCTGGGCTCAACTGTCGATGCAGCAATATCGATACGGAAAAAGGAATAAAGATTACAAACTCAATCATTTTACGATGGGGTGAATAACAACAAAGAGGTCATTTTTATACGCTCGAGCTTTATACAAAAAGCTCGAGAGTGTAGGTGATTGGGTTGGGACTAATGTGTACCCAGGGAAGTTGGGCTCAGGCTGCTGACACTGAACATCGCTCCATGACAGTACTGCCATCTGCACACCCAACAATTTGAATTTACAACAATCGGTGATCGCTCCCCGTCTTAACGTTGATCACAGTTACATCATTGAATAATTGCTTTTTTACCATCGCCACTCTAAAAAGTGCGTTTAATTCAACCATAAGAGTGAATAATAAGCGATTTTAAGTTATACAGAGCGATGCTGAATCTTTGGCTACTATTCAGCTCTTAGCAGTGTTATTTGCTTTAATTTGAATATAGTTTATTTAACAGTACTACTTACGGTCAGTATTCAGCTTGGATAAAAATCGCATAAGTCTTTCCTAACTACAACTCGCCCAAATTAAAACGGTGTCATGAACTTAGTTGTCATGCAGCTATCATGCGCCTAATTATCTTGCTCGAGAGACGGCCGTTAGTCCCTCGAACTAAATTCTCTTTTTATTCACTTGTTGTATAATCTACTATTTCGACATTTATTTCGCGATATCTGTCGCGATCACATCAGTGCAGAGCGAATCATGCAAAAATCTCGCAAATGAATTTGGCGCAGAATCAGGGCCAGATTGACCAACACTTTATCGACAAACATTATTTAACGGTAACATCACTAAGTTGCCCATCGGCGAGAACTCGGATTTATCTAGCGACAGATCTGAAATTTGTACGGACGAGCCATGTCACTGAACAAATTTGACAACTAATCAAGAATAAAAATATACGAATTTAATGTTTAAATGTAAACAAATAGCAATAATACGATAAAAAATTACTTTTATGTGAAATGTAAAACCGTCTTTTTGTATACTTGATGTTCAAGATCTCTTTTAACAGCAAAAAACTCATCAATTCGACATTTTAAACAGAGCAGCGTTCACATGCGCGACTGGACTCGGTCTAGAAAGAAATCCGGGCGCAACTGGTTTTACTAACGCGTATGCCCATTTGGGCTTGTACTTCGGCAGAGGGGAAACGCTTCGTATGGCTTCTCTTTCTGTAGAAGCCCGTCTTACTCTAAGGCTCGAATAAAGTACTGAGTAAAAGCACTCACGTCGTTGTCCTTGCGTACTCAGACTTGGTTTGGTGTAGCTCCGTGTTGTTATGCGCTCCTATTTTGCGTTCTTGTTTTTATTTCTGTATTTTTATTTTAACTTTATAAAAACACATTTAACTTTATCAAAACACAAATGGAATTACTTAAAACACGTCTGATCGCCTCAGATGTCCGGAGGGAAGGGAAAGTATGCCTTGGTAATCTGTTATTTTATTATGTAGCCTTTTGTATTGGTATTTGGGTTTTACTTCTGTCATGCTTTTAGCAATAAAATCCCTCTGCCGAGACAATGAAGCCATGTTCCAATATTGTTCAAAAATCTGCTAGCGAGTGCGAGAAGAAAATGCCAAGTATCCGCGCTGAAAACGCTCCTAACCGTTTTTAATGCGAGTACATTGTACAGTTAAACCTAATAATTAAAAATAATTAAATTAGAAACATGAAAATGTGATGTGTTTCCTTATTTTTACATTTTTCTTACAACATTGAAAAAGCCATATCTCCTAAACTAGTCATTATTTCACTTGGCAACTTTGCAGTTTTGATCAGCCTATTACAGGGTATATTTACCCAAAATTTCAGCCAAATTGACCGATTGGCTTTTTTCGAACATTTTGTACGGGGTCCTTTGTTCTAGAAACCTTAAAACTTACACCTAAAGTTAATTAGCATCTAAAAGTAGGATAAACAAAAAAGCTGTAACACAAAAAAACCATTCTAACAGCAGTTTAAAAGACAATTCTAGAACTAAACATTTCAAAAAAAAAAATTCAACGCGAATTCTTAAAAAACATTTTTTTTGTTTAGTGACGCGGTTTTCAAGATGCGATATGTAGGTAGGCAGTTATGCATGTTATAACTTATAACATTTGATAGAGTATATTGCAAAAAAATGTTTATATCAACCTGTATGAATTTAATTTTTCAAATAATTACACAAACAAAATACACAATAATTGATGAATGAGCTACTCTAAAAGTTTAATATGTTAACGATTTTTATTAGTATTTCGTTATTTTATTCATTAGTCATCATCCCTATTGGGCATGGATGGTTGGTTATGACCAGTCCTACTTATACCTACACCCGTATTGAAGGGTCCCAGCAGTGAAGTGCTGTTCTTGAATTAATAAATAAAGGACAACAGCTTAATCATAGAAGTATTTTTTAATTGTATGTTATATTTTCACTTACTTTACAAAATAAACAACATAACAATCTTTGTTTTACAGGAAAAGACTACTATGCCATTTCTTGAAATTGGACAAAACTCAAGAGTTGACCAATTGTCATAACAAATCATAACAAATTCACCAGGACCATCAGGAATTTCGGGGCCTTCCAGTTTACATAGACAATCCGATGTAGAAATTGAACCTGTACCATCAGAAGTACCTGGGCCATCAGGATTAGCTGGACATTCAGCGATACCCATAACAGAAAATCGTAAACTGTGACCAGACTTCACCAGACTGCCTACATAGAGTGTAGAAAATATTTGGAGAAAATCCGCCAATTAAGAAAACAAGTGAAATATTTTAAAAACAAGAAGTATTTATTGGCATTAAATGCCGATAATTCGATAATTAAATTGTCAGACAGAATAAGTCCGACTTTTGCATTGTTGTTACAGTCCCAAATAAAAAAAATAAAAAAGTCTGTCAGAAGACAAAAATGGACAACTGAATATAAAATAACAGCGTTAAGACTATATAAGAGGTCTCCCTCTTGCTACAGACTGTTGCGCCGTATGTTTTGCCTTCCCGCACCCAGCACTTTAAAAACAAAAGTGGGAATAAATGATGAAATATTTTTGATAATCAAGAAATTAATTTCAAAACACCGAGACATGGACAATGAATTTGTTCTGATGTTTCACGAAATGTCATTAAAAACATCTACAATATAAGAGATGATAATAATGAAGGCTATCAAGATCACGGTTCGCAAGACAGATCGTCACAACCTGCCCTTGTTTTCATGGTTGCTGGAATAATAAAAAAATTAAGCAGCTTATTGCATATTATTCTTATCTGCTGTCTGCTGCTATTATTGCTATTGCTATCTGCTTACATCGCGTACTCTCATACTTTGGCCACATAATGCGAAGAGGAGATGAAAGTCTCGAAAAGCTGGTCGTGGTTGGTGGAAAGCCCGAGGTCGTTCGCCAACATGGTCTGACCAAGTAAGAGTAGCAACCTCCTCAATCAAATTCCATCAAGCAGTGAGAGCAACTATGGACCGAGACCGATGGAGGCAAATCGTAAAAGCAGCCGGTGAACACGATCCTCAGTTATGAGGGAACGATTAAGAGAGAGATTGCATATTATTTATCTGGCGCTTCTGTCGCTGCAGATAGATTAATAGTGTTTATAAAAGAGGTAAGCTATAAATTACTGCAATTACAATCACTATCAAGTCTATTAGTCTTGGAATTATAACTAAGCCACCAAACATTGACCATAGTCAAAGATTGCATTGCGAAAGATTGAGCTTCTTGTGATTTATCAAATTAATTCACATTTTGTTATTATTTTGTGGTTGGATCTTTTATCTTTTTCTCATTGCATTTGTGTGTATTTTTTCAGGTTCTAAAAAAATGACACGAATATGGCATAAATATAGCTTCCACTGTGTGTGATATGGATGGAGTAAATAGACGGGCTCTAACACTTTGCTTCCAAATTTTTTTTTGAATATCAGAACAAAGATATTATCACACTTTTTGATGCACCTCATTTAATTAAGTGCTTCAGGACCTTATTTCTTAAATATGACATCAAATGCAATGTTGATGTTATATCTGCTCAAGGAAAAAAAGGAGCAGGTAAAATTATAATGATTACTAGCGGCCGCCCGCAACTTCGCCTGCGTGGAAAGGTTGTTTGCTATCCCATCGGGAACAATACTCTTTTTCTGAATGAAAGGTACCCTATGTCCTCTTCTGTACCCCCGACAACGTGTAAGCAAAATTTCATGATGATCAGTTCAGTAGTTAAGACGTGAAGGCGTAACAAACAAACGGACTTTCGCAGTTATAATATTAGTAAGGATTGTTTGATAGAAGCCCTTCAAACCGAGGACGTATTTTAAGATTCGGCGCCATGGGCCAATAAGGTATGCGCCCCTAGGGTTATCTACCATCTAGGTACGTACGGAGGAAGAGGAATGAGGATGCCTGTTTAGGATACACAAAACGCCCGATTTTTTTGAAAAAGTCCTGTCTATACCCTAAAAAATGCCGATTGCGATTTTTAGTCAGTTTCATTCAATAAACTTGTAATTTTGTCAATCTTAAAATCAGTCGCGCAGCGCGATTTTTTTGTCTGTTTTATCTGCTAATCTCACTAATCATGTAATATATTATGTGTAGCCTGTCCAGTAACACAAAACGCCAGATTTTTCAGAAAAAATCCTGTCTATACTAAAAAAAAATGCCGCGCAGCGCTATTTTTAGTCATTTTCATCCAATAAACTTGTCATTTTGTTAATCTTTGGTAAAAAAAATCCGCTCACGCCCGAATTATTTCCCCTAATTTTTCTTCGTTTGGCGGGCTAATACGTCTATCAATCAAGTATCAAAGTCAAAAGTTTTATTTTGAGTCAGTGAGTAGAAGTTTTATCAGCTACAAACATTTCAGGAACGAATCAGATGAGGAGCGTAAGCCATTATGTCTCCTTAAAAGAGGAAAAAAGCACCCAACAGAACTTACAAACAAAAACATCTTTAAAACTCTGAGTGCAGCTGTAAAACAAGATGTTAATAATTTAATGAAAAATCAAATCGGTGATGATTGGAATATTAATAAGGAATTTAAATGGCAAGTACGTACTTATAAAGAATTAGTACAAATTGACAGCTATCATGAGCATGAATCTGATGATGAAGAAATAATGGTCTTTTTGCGACTGTAATGATGAAGAATCAAAATCAAGCAATGTTTTAGCGTGTCCATCAGCCATTTTTATGACCCCACTGCTGGGGCACAGGCCTTCCTTATGGGTGGATAAGGAGGACGGGCCATAACCCACCACGCAGGCCCAATGCGGATTGTTACCCTGTAGCACCCTGTATAACGGAAATTTTACAAAACTCTTTCGTAGTGCTCACCTACACCATGAAAGGTATCTATCTACCCTCCAAAAATTTTGTCTCTAACTTCAACCCTATACAAATCTCCATACAAACTGGAGCACCCTGTAACACCCTGTATAACGGGAATTTTCCAAAACCCTTTCTTAGTGCTCACAAACATTATAAAAGGAATCTATCCTCCAAAAATGGTGTCTCTAACTTCAACCCTATACAAATCTCCATACAAACTGGAACACCCTGTAGCACCCTGTATAACGGGAATTTTCCAAAACCCTTTCTTAGTGCTCACATACATTATAAAAGGAATCTATCCTCCAAAAATGGTGTCTCTAACTTCAACCCTATACAAATCTCCATACAAACTGGAACACCCTGTAGCACCCTGTATAACGGGAATTTTCCAAAACCCTTTCTTAGTGCTCACATACATTATAAAAGGAATCTACCCTCCAAAATGGTGTATCTTTCTTCAGTCCTATACAAATTCTCATACAAACTGGAACATCCTGTAGCAACCTGTATAACGGAAAGTTTACAAAACCCTTTCTTAGTGCTCACCTACACCATGAAAGGTATTACTTTCCAAAAATGGTGTCTCTACCTTCAGCCGTTAGGGCTCTACGCCTATCCCAACAATGAATCAGTGAAAGAATCAGTCAATCAATTTAGAGTTTTATAATAATAATAATAATAATTACCTCAGTAATGAGAGAGAAAAAAAATTGAATATATAATAATAATAATAATTAGCCTTTTATTTCTGAGCTACACTTTGGTTGTTTAAATAACATCTATCCGCTCAGTGTGCCTTTTGGCAAAGGCCTCCTCCAACCCTCCAGTTTTATATGTATAGATTTATTATGATCGAACCAAAATCCGATAATTCCATGTTTAAAACTAAAATTGTAGCAAAATTATCAACACCAGATTTTTTTCATAATTACCTACCTAAAGACCTATCCTGCCTGAGATAATACCCCAGAAAAACCTCTCTACAAAACACTCCTTGTGGATATTACAATATTGTGTCAGGCCGGTGCAGCTCTTTAGTAGTGCAATTGGGTATTAAAAAATAACCATTACACTACAAGCTGGTGCTATGGGCCCAAAAGAATACGAACCCACAGCAGGTCAACAGTCATTGATGAAAACCAATATTTCATAATAATATGCGAAAGACTGCACCTCAAACAAAATCAAACATGTATTATGTTATACAACTAAGGAAATCTTAATTTCAATGTGCTGGATATTAATGGACTAGGGCAGGGGTCGCCAAATGGCGGACTGCGGTCCGCGTCCGGACCGCCGCGCCGCCCCATTTTGTGCAGACTGCGAAAACACAGGAATTAACAAAAATACCTAGGTTAGGTACTTAAGTACCTAATAATTACATTTCTTTAATAAATATTATTTTCTAAAAAAAGGTGGTGCGGACCGCAATGGTCATTTCGTTTTTTTAAACGGACCCCGAACGAAACTAATTGGTGACCCGTGGACTAGGTATTTGATTAATTTGGAAAATATTATTATATTTTAGATTTTTGCATTCAGAATGCTATTTTAAAATTAAGATATAGTAGTTTGGGTCCCGTCTGAGGTCCTACGGGTAAGTAAATTTTTTCTAGTATTATTTATTTATCTTAATTGAAATCTGGAAAATATTATTAAATATTAGATTTTAGCATTTCACAATGCTATTTCCAAATTAAGATAAATATATACTAGTTTGTGTCCCGTCTGAGGTGCTACAGTTGAGTACATTTTTTCAAGTATTTATTTATCACTTAAATCTGGAAGATATTGTCAACGGAGAAGACCACCGAGAAATAAAACAAATGAACTTGCTTGACTGCATTACGGAAACTCAGAGAGCTTTACCAACTGACCAGCACTATTTTTTTTACCAAGATTGACTAAAGAACATAAACATTGTCACTGATCTACTTTGGTGTTCCACGGGTCAGAAAGGCAAGAAGATATTGATTGCAATAGACTCTGGTGCCTCAAAGAATATAATCACTTCCTATTGTGGTGTCGTTATATAGAACTTCAGCCCCCTCATTACATAATTATGTTGCTAACAATGCTCGCTTAATACCGCTGTTACATTGCTGCTTTAAGTAAGACAGTTGTCACATTGGTTCTTACTGAAGCAGCAATGTAACTGCATGTTCTGTCAGAGTTGATTGCAACAAAGATACAAAATCATGGGGCTGGAAGGCAAACCTAATCTTTTGACTTTTGTATATTTCAAATAACAATGCCATAAGCAAAATAACGTCTGGGTACAATTCACATCAATTATCCAACTTGCCAAAGAAGATAAATCCTCAATTAAGAAAACAACTTTTCACACCTTTGAATCCTAGACTGACAGACAGAATGTTTCTTTTTCGAACTTCTACACCATATTATTGAAATTCACTAGTTCAAAATGACAATTTATAGCCAATAACATAGATATTAAGATAAGATACCAGATTTTGGTCAGAGAGTCAGGCAAGGGGATTCCTTATAAACATGAGGTTCCTAACGCCACTCATTTTTTGATAACAGAATTGAGACAGAGAGACAGTGCTTTTACATGAAGAAATAAGCTTATTCAAAACATGAAAGCAACACAATATCCCTTAGTTTTTAAACAAATGACAAGCAAATAAATTGCTTTTCAGTAAAATGTAGAATTAATAATTGTGCAGTGCCAAATTACATAGTTGGTAGTTACTGTAGTTCCTTTTGAACCAAATTACATGGTTTTCTTCTATTCTAACTAAACAATCCTTTCCTTCCAGCTTCCATCCATTGTTGTAACGAACGAAATGATTTTGAGTATTGAACTCCTGCGACGTTCAATCAAAGCAAAGTATTATGTATGACCAAGGAAATAATTCTATTTACTACACTGAAAACACAGGCAATAGCAATATATTAATATGAAATTAAAATACTAAAAGCAAAAACGATCGTTTTCGTAAAAAAACCATTTGATATTTTGATCAAAGAGAACTATTTTGATGACAAATTGACAATTTGACATTACAATAAGTGCATTCTATCAGACAAATCTCTGAGTCATCGATCGCCATCAGAGCCGTTCACATGGGTCAAGCAAGTTCACAGAACAAAATGTCAAGCTGTTAAGTAATTTAGTTAAAATTAGGAAGTGTCTATTCATCGGGGCGCCTCAACGAATAGTATTTTTCTCTATCTAGCGGTGCGCACCGCAGAATAGCGCTTTCTCTAGGGATTGTTGTTGTTGTTATTATTGTTGTTGTACTTATTGTTGTTGTGCCCGACAGGGTCCATAGTGATCTAAAATATTATAATTAAGAACTACTGTAACACTGTGGAATGCAATAAATGATTTGAGTATTGAGTATTGAGTATTGGCTATATTATTATGCCGGTGCCTCCTTTTTAGTTGTCGTAATCGTAACTTAAAATATTTAAATAGGTAGTAATAATTGTGTAAATGCCTCTTAGGCTAGTGGTTAGAGTGTTTGTTCTCTCGATCCAGAGGTCGTGGATTCGATCCCCGCCGCGGGAAGCAACATCTTTGAGTTGTTGTTTCTCGTTATATTCAATTTAACCGTTAGTGTTATTTTATTGCTGTGGTGCCGCTTTTTATAATACAAAGTGTTTGGTAAAAGCCTTATAAAGCCGAATATGGTAGATAAGGATCATCAAACTGAGCAACTTTTGAACAACAACAATGGGACCAACTCTGAAATCGCGAAAAAAAAATCAGTTGTTTCATACATTTTGATATTTTCGTTATTAATTTTTGTATGAAACAACTGTTTTTTTTTTGCGATTTCGAAAACACCTTGTATTACTATCACCGCAAATTGCTAATGAACCTGGCAGCTATTTTAAACCAAAAAAACGGAAAAAATATTGTAGATTTTTTTATACCTAGACCCTATCTTATTAAAATTAATAATTCAATAATTAATATTAATAAAAAAATACCTATTAGAATTTTATTGTTACATGTCGGTACCTAATTATTTGTTGCGGATGACGTAAACGTAGATGTTAATATGACAAAGTTCCATAGTGCGCATTTGCGGGTATATTAGTCATCTTTGGCTGTGGTTTTAGCAGATTTGTTAGTGCAGTGCGTAGTTTTGGTTTGTGTTTAGAGATTTAGATGCAGTTTAATTGAGATTTGAGAGAAAAGTGTTTGCACTCTCTTTTCCTTCACTCTCTAATTCCGATAGGACGGCAGGACGACCGACAAGACAGGAGAGGTCAGGCGCAGGATCTACAGCCGAAGCACGGCTCATTTCTCTTATCGCACAATCAGGTGATCAGCCTGCAATGTCCAAACCTGAGTATATTTGTTCTGTGGTCCAAACGTGGTCCAAACCAAACTAGAAACAACAACTCAAAGATGTTACTTCCCGCGGGGATCATCGAACCCGAGGCACCGGCTTATAGCCAATCCCTAGAGAAAGTGCTATTCAATGGTGCGCACCGCTAGATAGAGAAAAATACTATTCGTCGAGGCCCCGATGAATAGACATTTCCAAGTTGTTGGCCAACTAAATTTACGCGTGCAAACAGCAAATTAAGTCGTAAGTTGGCCATCAAGTGGACAAGTTATTATTAAGTAAATAGAATCAAGTCTATTTTTCACAAGTAACCGCGCCGCCCGCACCGCATGCCCCCCGCTGGGCGTGGCCACGCACTTGCTGCCGATTTGCGGGATTTTTCCTAATTTTGGGAAATATGGAACGTTGTCGGGATTCAATCGGGAATCGATTTAATTCGGGACTTTTCGCTGATTTAAGTTTGACAGCTGTCCAGTGTCAAACATAAAACAGAAATATCTCGAAAAGTACTAATTCTAGGCTGATGGTGTCTTTGAAGAAATGAAAGGTCTTAGCGAGATCTTCATTATATATGACAGCTGTCAAATTTAAGTTTGTTTATCATACGTTTGTTGAGTATGTGGTTTGTTGCATTGTCCGTTGGTTATCCTTTGGCATGTTCCGAAGAACTTTTTCTGACCTTTAGTGGGAATATTTTTTTTAAATCTACCTAGTTGAAGCAGGGCTCCATCACTCCGCGCGTCGGTATGAAAAATTCACCTAGCGCTCGGCGTCCTCTGCGAGGACATATCAGTTGGGCTGTCGCGCGCTCGGGATAACCGCGTTCTCACAGCTTAGTACCTATGATTCCCGCACTTTCTGCTACTAATGTAATGTGTTTGATTTTATTCGTATTTTTATTGATTTGTTTTTTATATAATTGAATATACGTGCCTATATCATTTATTGGCATCATTATGAAGATGTATTGCCGTTTTTATGGATGCCTAATTAAAAAAAACATCAAAACTGACCTATTTTACGTTATCAATTGACTGCGAAAGGTAAGTTCGATAAAATTAATTTATTATTTTTCGCATAATTATATTTTTAAAGCTACTATTTATTATTTTTATGTTAAGTAAGTAGGTAAGGTACCCACCTATACTCCAGCCATCTTACGGAAAGAATGTTTGTAAACAAAACTCTGCACATTTCGTATAATTAGGTATTCCACCACTGAATAAATTCCACAAATACGTACATCATGTGTCAGTAAATTAAACTCCATAGATAAAGTAAAACAACTTTTAAAACATAGGTAAGTTATCAATGATATTTAAAATTGTTCACACCGTTCTGGATATAAAAGGGAAAATTATTACTACAGCGCCCCCTAGTGGCTAAACACCATAACACCTATCAAAGAACCATCGCCGATAACCTACAAATCCATTACAGAAAACCGCGTCTAAATCGTTCAAACCGATCTGGAGAAAAATTCTAACATTTGCGTTTGCCCATAAACACAAACAAACAAACACTCACCCTTAACGCAATACCTACCTCCTCCGTTCTGTCGCGGGCAAAAAATATTTAAAGTTCGAATTTAATTTATACTTCTAGCGACAACCCTACTGCTCGAGCAGGTTGCGTCGGGATGACGCAACGCAATGAATAAGATACGTTGACAGGTTGATTTAAGGTGCAATTTAGCTTAGACGGGCGATCTAAAATGTAGGCTTTCTTCAAGATAAAAGCAGTGCAACTTCTGTACGTTAGTACTATTATCTATTCTGTGGTTGAAGTAGTGCCATCTATTGACATAATTTTACTAAAATTATCAGCTGTCAGAAAACCGCTCATTGACCGTGTTGATTGCAGTTTTCCTTTTAGCATTACTATCATAGGAATAATCACAGATACACAATATATACCTATCTGAAGAAATGTCTAATGTGGCTTGGTAAAAACATTTTATTAGGACATTTTGACGATATCTTTAATTAAATCCCACTCTTCACTACATAATTCCGCGATGGTACCTATTTAGACACGGTACAAGTTTATAGCATTCTTTTGCTCAGACAAACGCTCCTATATAGCATTCTATATAGCATTCTTTTGCTCAGACAAATCTTAAAACAGCGTATGTTCCGGCATATGTAAATTCTTTTGAAACTCAGTAAAGTGTCTACGGGCTTTTTCACTTTCGTGATAATGACCGACTAATTTTCGACACTTTTTTGTTATCTCCTCAATTTCTGGGGCCGACTAGTTGCAGTGTATGAGCAACACAGCCCAAAGAAGTAAACTCTGAAATTTTTGTTGCGCTATTCATATTTGAAGCATTGTCTCGAACAGCTTAATATATTTTTGATTTTACTTTAAACTTATCAGCGATTTCATTCAGCTTTTCTAAAATATATCGGCCTGTTTGATTTTCTTTTTTCTCTTCTAAGACAATTGCACCAAGTATTACTTTTAGACGCATTTCATTTCAAATAAAATGGCCTGTGAAACTCAATAATGGGTGAATTGGACCATAATATTATATCAGTCGTAAAGCTGATCCAATCCGCTTCTTCCAGCAACTTAACCACTTTAAAATAAACTTTTTCATAGGTCGCCCGCCGGCATTAAGTTGGTTCGAAAATACTTTTCAGATTTTAGCTTGTACCGTTTTGGGCCGGTTGGGTCCAGGCACGTATCCAAGGGGGGGGGGGATAGTTGGGATTTATCCCCCCCCGAAATCCAAAACACACAGTACAGGACTGAATTAAAAGTCTGGATACGAAATTTAACTTTAAAATCTTCACCAGACACACTCATGAATGAAAGGCATATCTGCTATAATAAAATCCATGATAGACTTATCAATTCGTTTCGCGATAAGGTGGTCATCTGGCCATTGAGCTCCTGGTGGATTTATCTACCATTTCCTTTAAAGTCGTTGTACAATTATTGTGTTTGATACTATGAGTGTCGATGCTTTTTCTTATTGTATTTCAAATTTTTTTCTTAGGTATACCTAACGAACGTGTATAAATTAAACACTTTTTCTTCACACATTTCTATATTTTTCATTGCTTGCTTGCACACCATTTTTTCTTACATAGACACCAACAAACAAAATCTGTCATTTTCTTTTTAAACTAATAGCCCTGGCTTAAAGGCTGCGTTCATTTAACAACATTGGTTTCGCAGAGATTCGTCGTCGCATGCGAATGCGTCGGTGAACTAACTTCTTATACGTCTGTGTTTTATTACCATTTGAGTCTGGTCAACGAAAGATGAGTTTGAAATTTTGGGGCCACAGGCGCCACTTTCCCTGTTAAACTAACGTTTAGTTGTTAAGTTTTTGGAAACTGAACCTTAAAATAAGGCGCAGAATAAGTTCCATTTCCA
Organism: Agriphila tristella; assembly: GCA_928269145.1. Taxonomy (NCBI): domain Eukaryota; kingdom Metazoa; phylum Arthropoda; class Insecta; order Lepidoptera; family Crambidae; genus Agriphila; species Agriphila tristella. Next base: position 12,891,273 of record OV743435.1, on the reverse strand, counting down.
ACCGAGTCTCATCTTTCATTGGCCAAACTCTATTAATCATGCATGGGCTACGGAGAGTCGCATGCATTCAAATTACTTTACTTTTCATGGTTAAGGCCGGGTTGCCCTACACAGTCAACAAAACATTGTTTCGCGAAACAAAATCTTCATACATTTTTCTTTGTTGAATGTTGAGACGTTTTTGTTGATTGTGTAGAGCAAAACACGCACTATGGACCCGGCATAAGTTAAATTATGGTGCACATTTGTCTGACGCCACGCCAGGATACGAAGTATTCTATGTTTTAACGTCCTGCCTCGTTAGGCAGTACGCTTGGTGTGGACGTACACCTCGCTTGCGAGCCAGGGCGTTTGCCACTTGCGCGTGAAGATGCGGCCCGACATCGCACTTGGTCGCGTACACGCTTACCAAAAGCCTACTGCACGCAAAGCACGTTCACACCTTCACACCAAGCGGTTTACCTAGCAAGGCAGGATATTAAAATATAGAACACTTTTTATCCAGGTTAAAGGTTCCCTAAGGATTTTCTCGAATGCTACGCACACGAAGTCGCGGGCGGAAGCTAGTAGTATAAAATAATACAATAGAAAACGGGCTTAGATTTTACTGCGTGCACGTGCATTTTTTTTCTGAGAAATCACAAAAGAAAGACCCTAAAACTCGACACGTTTTACGTTTTTACACCATTTTACCGTGCCAGATGTGGAAACACCAGTCGGTCGTTCTAACAGTATAATTCCCCAAAGATAATTGTTACAACGAATTCATCGTAAACTCTTCTTAAAAACTTAAAAGTCGTATATCTTTTGATTGAGTGAACCGATTGCGATGAAATAAAAATTAAATTATTCTGCAAAATACATAGTATATTTGAATGTAAATACCACTACAATTGAGTTAGCGCTTTTTAAGTTATTAGCGCACAAACATACAGACAAACAGATAAACAGACAAACAGATAAACAGACAAACAGATAAACAGACAAAAAATCCAAAAATAATAGAAATGGGTTTTATTGTTTGTTAATAAACACCCCAACGACTTTTTTCGAAATATTTTCTTTGTACAGACACAACTTTTCTACTGCTTTATTATATGTATTAATTAGATCATTTCTTAATTAATTTCAAATTTCTTAATCAATTTACAGGGTTCAAGCTAAATTCAAACACCAAAGTTATTATTTAGTCGAGGCTGTTACAAAAAACATACAATTCAATATGCGTTAACATAGGTAGTCAGCAGCAGACCCATTCCCACTATCAGCACCCGTTTACGAGCATGACGCATGAGCCAGCCATCGCTTCGCTCTAATATATTTGAAGGAACGTAACGACCTGCCTCACACGATACCACCGCAGGAATAAAACAAAAAGCCATAAACTTTGTAAAAGATTTAAGAATTTATGAAAAAAAATTAAGAATAAGAAAAATAAAAACTACTAGTGTAACGGGGCGGCGTACGGGGAGTGAAGAAAGACGAAAGGTAAGAGAATGAGTAGAGGTTTATTGGGTACTGATAAGTACGGAAACAATGGTTTTTGACCGATCAGGCTGAGTGACTACTACGGAAGGGCGGATTAAGGTGAGACACCGAACAGGTTAATTAATGGATCCTGAACTTTGTACTGCACCCAGAAGTAAACCACCGCTTTAGTAGCTCCCTACTGGATTCGATACAAAACAAAATATTAGCAGAGCTCTTATAGAACTGCGTAACACACTCGATACCGCGATTCAGAACTGTACAGCGCCATCTAGTAACCACATTAGGAACTTTATATATGGCATACAAATGTTTAGTTCAATGATGGGGTTATTCATGTTTATAAAATATTATGTTGTGTTACAGTCCCCCCCTTCAGGTTCCGATGTCGTCCCGACGAGGAAGATGGTCAGTTAATTCTTCTTGGGTCTTCCCCTTCGCTTAGTGGGTTGCGCCGGCACGGCTTGGGCACAGTCTTGGCTGGGAGTTTTCTTCGGTCTTCCCCTTTTCTTTATAGGTTGTATTGGCACGGGTAGATTAGACTCTTTGGTGATAAAAGGGACGAGAGCGGAAACATGATACGTCCCTATTGGCTCATTGGGTGGTTCTAGGTTACCTACGATATAAGAGGTTGGACCATGCTGTTTCAAAATAACGTACGGCCCGTCTCTTCGAGGAGAGAATTTTGCACTAAAGCCTTTGGCAGATTTACTGATTGGGTGGAGCGTTACCAAAACGCGATCACCTACTTGGTAACTAGGGCTAGGTCTTCGACCTTTATCTGCATATTGTTTTCTTTTTATTTCTTTTCCTTCTTGAACATCTTTAGCGCGTTCCAGTGTATTGGCGATCTTGAGAAGTTGAGGAGTAATCTCAGGTATGAAATTCTCAGAGGATACTATTGCTCTGAAGTCAGTTTCGTTGTCATTAGGCGTCCTCAGTTCTCTTCCAAAGGTAAGATATGCTGGTGTGTAATCAGTAGAAGAGCAGATAGCAGTATTCATGGCAAAGCGTATAGAGGGCAATTGTTCTGGCCACAGACGATGATCATTCTCCAATAGGATCGCTAACTGTGTTTTAAGATCTCTATTCCGTCGTTCCACCGGGTTGGCTTCTGGATGGTATACAGGAGTAAATGCGTGCTTAATGCCTAGGCAAAAGGTAACTTGCTGCATAATCGCACTTATAAACTGGGTACCATTATCACTTGTCAGTCTCCTTGGTACCCCATATCTTAGAAAAATTTCATCAATGAGCACTTTGGCACATCTTTCAGCTGTAGCGTTTTCTAAAGAAAACAGTTCAATCCATCGAGTTGCAATATCTTCTACAATCAAGATCCATGTTTTACCATCCGTAGAAGTTGGCAATGGCCCAAACAAATCCAACGCAACTATTTCAAATCTCTTATTGATGACGGATGTCTGAAGGAGGCCCGCAGGCTTCAAATTCGATGGTTTATAACGTTGACAAGCTATACAGTGCTTAACATAACTTTCTATGTATTTCCTCATTCCTTGCCAGTAGTATCTTGTAGCGATTCGGTTATAAGTTTTCTCTGCACCATAATGTCCGGCCAAAGGATCATCATGATATACTTTTAGGACATTGGCCCATTCATGCGAGGGTACAACCAATTGAGCAGTGTCTAAATCCACAGAAGGGTTTTGACGGTACAGTAATCCGTTATTCACAAAATACCCCTTGTTACTCCAGTAAGTGGCTTCTTCTATGCTGTCGCTACCTTCTAGGTTTCTTATAATTTTTGCAATGATATCATCTTTTAACTGCTCTTTTCTTATTTCAGCAGGACTTTGTGTTGGCATATCTATGCTCGTTGTACAGACTTCACAATTTTCATTTTCGGTATCTGAACAAGGAGGACGAGAAAGCGTGTCTGCTACAACATTCGTTCTTCCAGGTATATACTTTATGGTAAGATCGAATGCCTGGAGTTGCAGCGCCCAGCGCGCCAATCTACCACTAGGTGACTTCATTGACATAAGCCAACGCAAGGCTTGATGATCGGTGATCACTTCAGTGGGCACACTTTCGATATAGCTTCGGAATTTTATGACAGCCCAAACAACCGCTAGTGCTTCGCGTTCGGTTGTGGAATAATTTCTCTCAGCACGCGTCAGGAGTCTACTAGCGTATTCAACAGGATGTTCTTCACTTCCATCTCCTTGAGTGAGAACGGCTCCAACAGCGTAGCTACTTGCGTCAGTTTTGATTCGATAAGGTTTTGTGCCATCAGCTTGTCTCAAAACTGGGGCTGTAGTGAGGCATCGTTTTAGCTCTTGGAATGCCGAATTTTCCTTCTCTGTCCACATCCAAACACTGTTTTTCTTTGTCAACTTGGTTAGGGGTTCGGCTATGTGGGAAAAGTTTTCTATGAACCTTCGATACCATGAACAAGTCTGTAAGAATGATATTAGCTGCTGCAGATTCTTTGGTGCCTCTAATCGTGTAATGGCATCTGTTTTCTCAGGATCCACTTGTAATCCTTGTGGAGTTATATAGTGACCTAAATATCGTACTTTTGCACGCCCAAATTGACACTTCTTCAGATTTACTGTAAGATTATATTCTCTCAGCTTTTGAAAGATGGCTTCCAAATCTGCTAAATGGCTAGTAAACGAGGTTGAGAAAACCAGGAGATCATCAAGGTATGCCAGCATCTTGACGTTTTCAAGACTAACACGAAATCGATCAATCAATCTTTGGAATGTTGCTGGCCCATTTCGTAAACCAAAAGGCATTCGGTTAAAAATGTATATCCCGAATGGTGTGATAAAGCCAGTCTTTTCTCTATCCTCTTTCTTGACGCTAACTTGCCAGTAACCAGCTTTCAAATCAAGCGTGGTCATATACACAGTTGGCTTAGCCTCATGTAAAAGGTCATCTATTCTAGGCATTGGATAAGTATCTGGCACTGTGATAGCATTTAGTTTTCTGTAATCAATACATACTCTCGTTTCCCCGTTAGGTTTTGGAATAAGAACCACAGGTGCAGCCCAGGGTGTGATAGAAGGTTCGATAATACCCTTGGACCGCATTTCATCTATTTCTTTCCGCAAAATTTCTTTGCGAGCAGGGGACAAACGATATGGAGGCAGTGCAATAGGCCTTTGATCTTTTGTATCTATATGATGTTCTATATGCAATGTAGGGTTACCATTATCAATAAAAACGTCCTCATACTGGAGCAAAATTTTATTTAAATCTTTACGCTGGGTAACAGAAAAAACGCTATTAGACAAAGAGAAGTCAAAATCGACTTCTACTGAGTTGAGGCTTACTTCTTCTGGAGTAAAAGGGTCGATGACAGGGAATAAATCCTTAGAGTGAGGAGACAATTCCACCTCTGTGTTGTGAATGGTGAGTTGTGCATCACGCATCATGTAATCCATGAATGGAGAGTATCCATCAAAAATACTGTCTTCGGGCTGAGCTCTTTTCTTACCGCGAGCGGACTCAAAGGGAACCAACTTATAATAGGAGCAAGCACTCTCCTCTGGCAAGGCAGCTACAGTTGGTTTTATCGGCACTTCCCAGGTCTTCGCCGATTCTATACGAGGGACATCAGGGTCCTTGATCATACCTTGCGATGGTCCAATCTGCGATATCGGTACTGGAGCTTGAGATTTCGGAACAAAGAAATCTTCGTCATACAATTCGTACGTCGTGTCAACGTCATCATTAAAGTGCCACGTGAATTGAGGAGGGTCTAGAATCATCCCTGCAGCCGCCAAAAATCCAATCCCCAACAGAGTCTTATTGTCTCGTGCCTCTGGCAAAACAATGAAAGTTGTGGGAATGATTCGTCCACACAGAGTGACAGGAACAGTAACAAGTGAGGTAGTTTGTTGTTTGGTGATACCATCCGCAAGTGCAATGTTCATAACCTGCTTCGTAAATTGGTATCCCTTTTTCATCAATGCTGTATACAGCGAGTACGAAGCTACACTTGACTTAGCGCAGGTATCTACGTAGGCTATACCATGTAAATCTTCGATGGCGATGGAGATGACAGGTCTCGGACGTATAAAGGGTTGAGCGTACGTCGAACAAAAATCAACCTGTTCTACTTTGACTGTTTTCTGAGCGCAAGTCGGGCAATTAGTTCTTACAAAGCCAGGTGCTCCGCAACCATAACACGAAACCTTCGGCTGAGACGGTGACGGAAACTGAGTTTCCGTTTCAGCATAGTTGGTCTTATCAGTTGGCGGTGGTTTCGGTTTTTTCGACTTCTTACTACAGTTAGCTATTGTATGGCCAAAAGATTTACAATAGTTGCATCTTAACTTGAACCCTTTACGCTCATTTCCATAACTTTCCGCTTTCGGGTGCGACTCAGGCTTAATCTTTGCCAAATCTTGACGCTTCTCATTCAAAATTTGTTCAATATCTCTTGCTGCATTGAGAAGTTGGTCATAGGTGGTGAAAGCATTGCGGGGCAGCTTTTCCCTTATGTTGAGATGCAGGAGATAATAAATGAGGTCCAGCTGCACTTCTTCCGGGAACTCCATGCGGGAATATGAGGCAAACTGCATCCTCTTTTCCCTGATGAACTCTTCTGTGGTGATAGTAGGGAGTTGCTTTACAGAAGTGATCTCATATAAAACCAGGGACCCTGGTTTCTTTGGGGCAAAACTGTTGCGCAGCCTATCTTCAAAGTTCGAATAAGTAGTGACCTTATGCTTAATACCTTGCCACCACTTCGCAGCATCATCTTTCAGTAACAAAGGTAGACCGGCGAGTGCTTCGCTATCGGTGATGTGTTCAATATCTTTGAACGTCTTTACAGCCGCTAAAAATGCTTCGAGAGCCTCTACGTCTTTTCTGCCATCATACGAAGCTTGACAGAACGCCAAAGAGCTGCGCCTACCCGTGCCAATTGTAGACAAGAGCTCCTTGAATTGCTCTGTAGAAAAGTTCGTCATTCTTGCGGAAGTACTTTTCTTCACTGTGGTTTGCCTCCCAAACTTCGTTACAACGAATTTTGGGGTGGGGTTCACGCTGGAACGTCCCGCCACTTTGCCAGGAGTGTGTGGAGAAGTCAGTGAACCCGTTAAGGTCGGAAATTGATTTGCAGGTCTTGCAGCTGCTCGTCCAGCTCCTCCAGGTGGTGACTTGGAAGAGCGTCAGATGTCGCAGAATCCCCAGGTAAGTTTCCAGATTCAACAGGTACGCGTCCAGGTCCTCCAGGTGGTGTGATGGTGACCTCCAGGTGGCCACTCGTTGAGGCGCCAGATGTAACGGGGCGGCGTACGGGGAGTGAAGAAAGACGAAAGGTAAGAGAATGAGTAGAGGCACAGCCGTGACACACTCTGTACATGAGAGTTCGAGCGCCAGCGACCTTGAGCCAGAGCGTGGAAGCGCTAGGGTTGATACCGAATTTAGACTTGTAACAAAGGAGATAACATATAGTATGTTAGGAAATATAAACTTGTGCAAGGACATGTTAATGATCTTTAAATTATATTAGGTAGGGTAGATACATCATAAATTGCAACTCTTATACTATATTTTCTGTTATTTATAATAAATTTATTAATCTTTAACATGTTAATGAAAGATTTGATTTGTATTTTTTTTATTTATTGTCAATTTTACCTACTTGCGAGTTTACGAGTTTAATCGTCTGAAATCCTTGTTTTCAGATCTTTTTTTATAATTAAAGTAAGGTAAAAGGAAGGGTAAAGGCATGACTAATATTTCGTATATTTTAACTTTTAAAATACGAAGATACTTTTATCAGGATTTTGTTTTTGGTTGTTGTCACAACAACAAACACAACAATAATGCCCGCCGCCGGGCATGATTATCTAACAATTAAATAATGTTGCGTCGCGTGGCGTAGTCAGTCCGTGAGAAATGCGGTACAATGCGGATTGCGATGGGCCAAGCGAGCGGCGAGCGACAGTAGAACCCTTGGCCGGGCAAGTCGGCGACTAACGGCTGCACTCCCCGCGCGCCGCGCGCTGCCCCCGCACGCCTCCAGACACGCACACATAGCCGCGAGCGATTTTACGAGCATACATGCGCAAGTGTCGTTTCTTTTCGCGTTAGAGTATATATTCTGTGGTAGAGGTTTATTGGGTACTGATAAGTACGGAAACAATGGTTTTTGACCGATCAGGCTGAGTGACTACTACGGAAGGGCGGATTAAGGTGAGACACCGAACAGGTTAATTAATGGATCCTGAACTTTGTACTGCACCCAGAAGTAAACCACCGCTTTAGTAGCTCCCTACTGGATTCGATACAAAACAAAATATTAGCAGAGCTCTTATAGAACTGCGTAACACACTCGATACCGCGATTCAGAACTGTACAGCGCCATCTAGTAACCACATTAGGAACTTTATATATGGCATACAAATGTTTAGTTCAATGATGGGGTTATTCATGTTTATAAAATATTATGTTGTGTTACACTAGTACTTAAATATTTATTTTATTTCTTTTTTATAAATTTTATAAATAAAAAAGAATGACTTAAATACAATTTTTAATTTTTTTCCTCCCGGACAGCTGTTTTTGTCGATTGTGCTGTAACTTCTCTTCTTACATTAATAAAATATAAACACGGACAACTAAAGAGAAAAAAAAAACTTAGATTTATTTTTATGCGAAATAAAAATTCAGAAAAAAAAAATAGGTCGACAAATCTTTCTCGACTACTCGAAGGGTAGTAGCACAGCCTTCTCTATTGTTCTTCCACAAGCCATGCTATTAGGTTTGGCAACGTTGCATTTCGGTACTATGCGTGAACCGATTTGACACAAATCACATGACACAAATAGCAACTACGACAAATTAAAAAGACGCCGTTTACTAGAAGTCATGGTGCTTTTTTGACCATCTTAAATCAACAACCTATAGGTTCACGCGCAACGTTGCCAAACCTAATAGCATGGCTTGTCTCAGGACAATAGAGAAGGCTGTGGTAGTAGACAAGTTTCTTCGACTCAACTGTCAAATTAATGTCAGTTGAGGAGAAAAGCTCGTGTTTGTCGACTTTTGACATTAGGCTACGACAAAGAACAATACGAGTCTACGGTTGTTGGTGAGGCTTCACTGGGAGCAGGACGAGGCAATAAAAATATAGAATATGAATAACAATGATTTACTGATTTCTATAAGTATATAGGTACAATTGTGAAGTTATTAAAGAGAACCGTGACACTGACTATTCGTCCGTATATGAATGGGTTCGCAGGCAAAATGGCCGAGCCAAGCGAACGAATCTTCTTTCTTGGAATGAAGCGGCGAGCGGCGACCGAAGGACTGGCGAATGAACGCCATGATGCGTTAACAAGCTGCCGCCCTTGGAACATCTGGTTCCAACATTGGTAATGGACATAGTCTGTTGAACGCCCCCCTGATGGTGCCCGAAGTGGTCCGGACGTCTGCCACCCGGTTGACGCTGTCGGTGCCAGGATACACTGCGACGATCCTCCCAAGCAGCCATTTGTTCGGGGGTGATCGATCATCTTTCACCAGCACCATGTCATCTATGCGTGGCTGGGCACCATCTTTGCCCCACTTGCTCCTTCTTTGCAATTCTGAAACGTATTCTTTATAATAACGTTGCCAAAAATGGCTTTTTAAAAGCTGCACACGATTGTGTCTGCTGAGAGTGCTGATCGGTCTGTGGTCATCTTGTACCTGGGGAGCAGGCAAAGTTGTAAGTGGCCGTCCAATTAAAAAATGCATGGGAGTGAGCGGAGTTAAATCGGAAGGATCTGAGGATAATGGGGTGAGGGGTCTTGAGTTTAAAATTGCCTCGATTTGCACCAGTCAGGTGTTCATCTCCTCATAATCTAAGTGAGCCTCAGAGAGTACCCGTTTAAGGTGGTGCTTAACTGACTTTACCGAGCTTTCTGCTAAGCCATTGAAGTGTGGGCTGCATGCTGGGGAAAATTTAAAGTTAATATTGTGTACAGTTGCAGATGAGGCGATGTACTGATTATTTTGTTTCAAAAATTTAGATAATTCATTACAAGCCCCAACAAAGTTAGTACCATTATCAGAAAAAATTGTATTGGGCCTTCCCCTACGAGCGACAAACCTATTTAAGGCCGCTATATAGGCGAGTGACGTCAACTCGTTGACAAGCTCAATGTGGACCGCTCGTGTGGTTAAACACACAAATATGCATATGTATGCCTTCTTTAGTCTGCATCCTCTACCCTTTCTGTCCGCTATCAAAATTGGGCCTGCATAGTCTGCTGCACAGAAGCAGAAAGGAAACTCTGCCCGTAACCTTTCTTTAGGCAAATTACCCATAATAGGTTGAAATGATTTACCTGAGAATCTGCAGCATTTGTGACAATTATGAGTAATTTTTCTTGTGAGTTTACGACCATTAATTATCCAGTAGTTATGACGAAGTGTAGCCAACAGTAACTGTTGACCTGCATGTAGTAAAATTAAATGATGATATTCTACTAACAAGCTTGTGATGTGGTGAGATGCATGTAAAAGAATCGGATATTTAGTATTGTAATCTAAGTTGGAGTTGGAAAGTCTTCCACCCACACGTATGAGTCCCATTTTATCAACAAAGGGATTTAAATTTAAAAGTTTGTTCTTAGTTGGTAAGGAACCATTTGTTTTTAGTAATGAAATTTCTCTCTGAAACATTTTTGTTTGTATGATTTTACAGAGAGACAAATTAGCTGAATTTAATTCTGTTAATGTAAGAAAACCAGTTACCTTATTATTTCTGTTACGACAATTATGAATAAATCTGTTTATGTATGCTGTAATACGCTGAAGTTTGCTAAAATTAGAAAATTTGACTGAAAAATCGTCCAACTCAGATTCTTTTGCGGAAAGATGACAAAAAATCCTTGTTTCAGGTAAATTAACAATATTTAAATTCTGAGGCTGTAAAGGCCACTGTATTTCATTTTGATGTAAGAAATATGGACCTGCCCACCACAAATGGGAGCTTTTAAGCTGCTCAGCGTTCAAGCCTCGCGATCCTATGTCAGCGGGGTTCAATTCGGATGGTACATATTTCCACTGAGAAGAATCAGAAAATTGCGTTATTTCATTAACTCTATTATAAACAAATTGTTTTAAGCTTTTCTTACAACTGTTAATCCATCCTAACACAATGGTTGAATCACTCCAAAAATGATGTGAATGAATGTTTAAGCGAAGTGACTCAGTGGCCCTCCTTGCCAGCTGGCTGCCGAGAAGAGCTGAACAAAGTTCGAGTCTTGGCGTACTCATACGTTGTTTTAATGGAGCCACCCTACTTTTAGCTAATAATAACCGAACAGTTACTTCGCCGTTCTGTGACACCGAACGGACATAGACACATGCTGCATATGCCTTTATACTTGCATCACTAAATGTGTGTAACTCTACCCTGACAAATGAGTCACACAGCACTAATCGTGGAATTTCAATGTTATTTAAATACTGTAATGTTGAAATAAAACTATTCCACTGTGACAGAATGTCACTGGGTATTTCAGCCTCCCATGAGATGTTTCTTGCCCATAGTACTTGTAAAATAAGCTTCGCTTGTAACATACAAGGGTTAATCAAACCTAGTGGGTCAAATACCTGAGCAATTGTGGCCAACACAGTACGCTTGTTTGCAATTGTGTCTGGTGAAAGTGTAAACGTTGGTAAAAATAGAAACGTGTCATTTTTACATGACCATAGAAGGCCTAATGTTTTAGTAGTTGTGTTTTTACATATCGTAAGCAAATCATCATTACTACTTTCACCAACAATCTGATTGAGTACATGCTCATTGTTAGAATGCCATTTGCGGAGGTGAAACTGTGCACCTTCCAGCTGTTTGATGACACCTTTGCATGTGTGTATGAGTGTGTTCAAACTGTCATTGCCAGACACATAATCATCAACATACATATCAAAAAGGATTGTTTCCCTAACTTGTTCATCTGAGCAATCGTGACCTAACTGTGTCAAGCATCTTGTTGCTAAATATGGGGCCGAAGCTGTCCCATAGCTAATTGTGTTTAATCTATATTGCCTTAGTTCCTGACTGGGATCGAAACGCCAGAATATCTGTTGAAGGTCACGCTGACTTTCGATGACTAAAATTTGCCTATACATTTTTTCAATGTCAGCTGTAACAACATATTTATGTTGTCTAAATCGGAGCAATATGTTTAATAAATCATCCTGCACAGTAGGGCCAATGTACTGAATATCATTTAATGACTTGCCCGAGCTGGTGACAGCTGAGGCATCGAACACAGTTCTAAGTTTAGTCGTCGAACTATCGTCACGTAAAATACCATGATGCGGCAGAAAGTATTGAATTTTACCACTCTGTGGTTGTGTATTTTCTGACATATGACCGAGAGCAATGTATTCTCTCATGAAGTCTATGTATTTATCTTTGAATGAAGGATGACGTTTGAATTTGCGTTCCAACGCATGAAATCTAAGCAATGCCTGTTCCTTAGAATTTCCTAAGCACTCTGGATTTTCCTTGAATGGAATTGTGACAACAAATCTACCATCACTTTGTCGAAATGTTGTTTGTTCAAAAATGGTTTCACATTGACTCTCAGCCTTGGACATAGCTTGTTGAGTCATTGGCACCCGCTCTAGCTCAAAAAATTGATTCAATTGTTGATCTAACTCAATGTTGTTGAGTAAATGACAGTGGACTGTATGATGTGTGTTTTGTTTACGTTTGTGATTTTGATTAAAAACTTGTATTGACCCGGAAACTAACCACCCCAGTGTTGTTTCAACCAAGGTTGGCTTGTTTTTGCCTAGGGGTATGTGATTGTTTGTAAGTACTTCCCAAAAAATATCAGCTCCGAGCAGCATCTGCACCTCCGAAGGAATGTTGAATGATGGATCTGCGAGGTGGATGTGAGGAGGAATGTGGAAAATGTCATTGTACTTGATAGTTTGTGATGGTATGTATTGTGTTATTTGTGGCACTACAAAACAATTAACTTCAGTAGTGTTACCACTGCTTGAGAGTGATGATATTGACACATCACACCGCTTTGTGATTTTAGACAATTGTTTATTTAGTCCTTGAATTGTGACTGAAGTGGAATAAAATGGAAGCTGTAACAAATTTAATAATGATTCTGTAATAAAACTAGAAGTGCTCCCATTGTCTAACAAAACACGAATATTGTGCGTGTTACCGCTACTATCGGACACTTTAATTAAAGCAGTGGATAGTAGTACATGATCTTGAGTGTGTGTGGTTGAAAGTGTGACACCTGGCGGGGGTGCCTGTGTTTGCAAAGTGTTATTTTGTGGTGATGCCTGCGAAGTAGGTAGAACAACACACTCACTAGGTTGTGAAGTGGTTGGTTTGTGTTCAATATGTAACATGCTATTATGACGTTGTGAACAAAACTTGCAAGGACCTAATTTACACTTGTTTTCACTATGACCTTGACGCAAACAATTTTTGCACAAGTTTAATTTCTTTACTATGTCTGTACGAGACTCTATAGACATGGCTTTAAATTTAAAACATTGGTAAATAGAATGATTATTTTTACAAATAGGACAGTGTAATTTAGGTGTCTGATTATTAACAATAAACGACTTGGGCCTTAAGGGCATGATGTCACTATATCTGCGTTGTGGTTTGTGATGTGCTTCCTCCATGATTACAAGTAAATCTGCTCGGTTTCTCAAAAAAGTATTAAATTCATCGAGCGTGGGAATGTCCTTGATGTCATTCCGCTGTGTTTCCCAGTCACGAAGGGTTGCAAAATCAAGTTTACTTGAAACCATGTGGATTATCAACATGTCCCAATGTTCAGTAGGTAAGTTCAGTGCCTTAAGAGCTCTCAAGTTTTTGTTAACTGTATCGACCACATTGCGAATAGCTTTTGATGATTCTTTAAAAATAGGCTCAATGCTAAACAACGCTTGAATATGATTGTTCACTAAAATTCTGTTATTATGAAATCTATCGCAAAGCAAACTCCACGCAATATCGTAATTCTCAGCAGAAAAATCTAACGACTGGATAATTGACGCTGCACTATCTTTTAAGGAAGCACGCAAATAATGGAATTTATGAATCTTAGGTATCGAAGAGTTATTGTGAATAAGTGAAAGATATGTATCATGGTACTCTAACCAGTCTTGACAGCGCCCAGAAAAGGTAGTTAAATGAATGGTAGGTAATTTAATATTAGGCAAACCTGATGCAGCGGCATTACCACTACTAGAACCTGTCACCGAGCCGCCGTCCCCGGGCGTCGCGTCGTGGCTGACGCGGCTCAGCATGTCTCGCGCCCCAGCCATTGTTTTGAAGTAGGCAGCCTCAAAGGTTTCCCGCTCTTTGAACTCTTCATCTGGAATTTCACATAAGTTTTCGATATCAGATTGTGTTGAATCAAACTCACCATATATTTCTTGAATTTTTTCGAACCTCAATTGTAATTCATGAATTTGCAACTTATTAAGCTCTTTGCTAGGCAATAACTGTTCAATATGATTTTTAAATATGGTAAGCTTCGATTTTAATGATGCTCGAGTTTTCTTTAATGATTTTAAATCCATGATAAATGATGATGAAATAGCAAAATGAAAATTAATTAAACTGTAAACAATATTAACCTAAAAGATTTCCAGCAAAACCACACACAAATTATGAAAATTATGCATTGATTTGAAAAAGAAGGTAGGTAAGAAAAAAATATTGGTGCGATACTTAAATAGTGCAACAAAATGGCGAAGCAGCAGCAAGCAAGGCAAACCACACGAAATCGCTTGGATCGTGTGACGTCACCGCGTGCGCCCCGCGACGCTAGCCGGCCGAGGCCCGAGCCGAGCCGCGCCTACGTGACTAGGCACTTTTTTCTAGAAATGTCGAGAAAAAAACACGTTAGTTCAAAACTATAGCAAATTTCACTAACTATGCGTATGATTGGGACTCTCTGACCTTACGTTAATAAAATTTTTAAACTGAAATTGGACAAGTTATTTAAGTTAAAGGATAAAATTTACTGTGTGGACCGTTGATTTGGACAACGGCAAATTTATGGTAGAAAGGTCTTATTATAAGAAGTCTTTTTGCAAAGTTTCAACTTGCGGAAGTTTGTAGTTTTTGAGAAAAAAATCTGAAATTTCAGTTAAATGCAAAAATACTAAGAAAACACTACAGTGCAAAATGGAAATATGGAAAATGGATTTGGAATGTGACGAATGGATGGAACGGACTCACAAAACAATGCACTGCCAACCCTTTTCTTGGTTTTTTTTGTCACGTCACATCACATCACGTGTCACGCACGTTTACTGTTGAATAAAATGTTGAAAGATACTTAAAGAAATCTTCGTGATGGTGCTTGTTTCAGCACAATGGGTAGTCTTCTATAAGCTTGTTTCAGCTTGATACCCTGGATTCGCCGACGCCGTCCCCTCCGTATGACCGCACCGCTACGCCCTTGGACCTCGGGCAGGGCTAGACCACCGTTGCTCCGCGTACTGACCGCCACGCGGTACCGGCTTTTCCTCGCCGTGTGGGTGGCCCGGGTCCGGGGTCCCACGAGCGTATCCGGCTCGAATCTTGGTGAGGCTTCACTGGGAGCAGGACGAGGCAATAAAAATATAGAATATGAATAACAATGATTTACTGATTTCTATAAGTATATAGGTACAATTGTGAAGTTATTAAAGAGAACCGTGACACTGACTATTCGTCCGTATATGAATGGGTTCGCAGGCAAAATGGCCGAGCCAAGCGAACGAATCTTCTTTCTTGGAATGAAGCGGCGAGCGGCGACCGAAGGACTGGCGAATGAACGCCATGATGCGTTAACAAGCTGCCGCCCTTGGAACATCTGGTTCCAACATTGAACAAAAATGCGAGCATGAGTATCTCGATCTCAACCCGACAAAAGTGACATTTTGGTGTAGACTCTTATCTCGATGTTGGTCATGCTACGCGTGCAGGGTTGACAAGTTGACATTGACATTGACATCATACTTTTGCACAACGCCATCTACTCACAGTTTCCTTTATTTTTATCTGTCATTGAAAACCGCTCATTGTGAAAAATTTTAGAATGGAAAATGCAACTTGTATGAAAATTCTCAATACAAAACGTCAATTTCCTAGGAAAGGAATATAAAGTTAAGCAGATTTTTTTTTTTGCGTTCTGGTTTTACTGGATTCATAAAAACTTGAAAGATCAGAAGTCATTTTTCAAAAATAAAATACGCTACCACCACAGTCGTGTTCAAAGACAATTGACAACTGAATTTTGAAGTGTAGTCATTGGTGGATGCGCACTCAGTAGTTAGAGTTTGCGCGCCAAACCTAACTACTGAGTTTTTTGACCAATCAGAGATCATTACGTACCGAAACTAGCTCGAAACTGGGGAGTTAGAGATTACGAGCAAAATCGAACTACTGGGTTTCTTGACCAATATGAGATCACCATCAAAACTCGAGAGTTACATTTTGCTTATATGCTGCCTGGGCACCGGTGGCACTTTAAGCCTCGATTACATACGCCGATTTAAGGAACCAATTTAGAGTTGCCACTCGTATAAATAAGTTAAATTTTAACAGTGAATTTGCACAAATGACGGAAAGGTCAACATTTTTTATGATTTTTTTATTTTCAATTCTCATCTCCAATCTTAAACAATGTTTACTTTTCCGTTATAGTGTAGATTCGATTTTAAAATAGAATTTATTCTACAATATTTTATTGTCAAGTACGGGTGGCAACCCGAAATTGGTTCCTAGCTAGGAAGCTAAAGGTCGCTGTATACGGGACGGGAAAAACCCCGGACGGAACGGGCACGGGGCGGGGTCGGAAGGTGATCCTGACGGGGAGTTTAATGCATACGCAACGTGCTAGTCGCGACAGTTGACGTGGTAGTAACGTGCTAGTGTTGTGAAAACAACTTTATTAAAACACTATTTTTGCGAATTATTTTATATTTTCAATCTCAATTGATACAATTCCACTTTTTTCTAAACCGATTTAAGTATTAAGCTAAACTAACTTAAGATTTTAAGTAGGTACCTATGTATATCTAATGAGCGGTTTTCTGACAGCTGATAATTTTAGTAAAATTTTGTTAATAGATAAATAATATGTAAAATTTTATAGATATACTTCAACTAGGTAGATTTTTAAAATTATTCGCGCGAAGTGTCAGAGAAAAGTTCGACGGAACACGCCAAAGGACAACCAACGCACAACGCAACAGACCACATACTCACTCAACAAACGTATGATAAAAAAAGTAATTACGTTTCATCCTTTGCCTTTTTCTTAAAAACCTACCTACTTAGTTGTACAACGACATCTAGTTCTTTTTTATGTACTACTTTTTTTTTTCTTAAACTGCCTTTTTAAAACCGCTTGTCAAAGATTTTTTACCACGGAAATTACATATCCCGCACCCTGATTATCTAAAACGAAACTATTTAGCGACCGGTTGCATTTGACATACATTGCCACTTTTCTTTGGTATGTTTTTTTTAACCCAAAAAGAAGTAGCAATGGATCACGATCATCTGTGAACTGCAACCAGTCGCTAGGTGGTTTTTAATTAGATAATCAGCACTCCGATTTAGCATCCTACTTAGCAACCAATTTAGAGTTGCCTGCCACCCGTATAAATAAGTAAAATTTTAACAGTAAATTTGCACAAATAACGGAAAAGTTAAAATTTTTATGATTTTTTATTTTCGATCCTCATTTCAAATCTTAAACAATGTTTACCTTTCCGTTATAGTGTAAATTCATTTTTAAAATCTAACTTATTCTACAATATTTTATTGTCAAGTAAGCAACCCGAAATTGGTTCCTAAAATTGGCGTATGTAATCGCGGCATTAGAACCCCTGAACTCTATTCTATGCCGGTAAGCCTCTGAAAAATATGTTGAAATCTATTTATTTGAATCTAAACCTTATTCAGATATAGGTAATTTAAAGTTTTGCTATAGTTACTTAATGAATAAGTAGATAGAATATTGTATTACGTTACGATACAATGCACGCATCACAGAACATTATCGAATATCAAAATGTCATTAGTGTTAAAATCCAAAATCCACAAAACAAGCTTTGCATTACACATCACTAAGAACGAACTGAGTTTCAATGCATACGTAACGGGGACGGGGCGGGAACGGAACGGGCACGGGGCGGCGACGTGCCGCCGACGGAGTTTTTCCCGTTCCGTTCCCGTCCCGTCCGGGCCCCGTCGTGCCTCCGCTCCGTATGCATGCTCCTATACATTTTCTATGAAACGATATTTTCCCCGCTCCGTCCCCGCCCCGTCCCCGTTCCGTTCCCGTCCCGTATTCAGCGACCTTAAATTGGCGTATGTATTCGAGGCATTACGGACTATTTACGGCACTGAGTTTACTTGCTGTTTTGTTTACATTAGTCGAGTTCGCTTGCTTTTCTTCGCTAGTTACTTGACTCGGTCGTCTACTTCAGTAATGTAAACTAGGCTTTAAGCTATGTTTACATTACGCCAGCAGCTCGGCCCAGCAAAAATTCCAGTAGAAGTACATTACCTACGTGGTGTTTTTGACGTTCTTTTAAAATCGACGAACATGCCAGGCAATGTACTTCTACTCTCTACTCGACTCGGTCGTCTACTTGACTAATGTAAATTAGGCCTAAAAGCAAAGCTTAGGAAAAGGAAGTGTCTATTCATCGGGGCGCCTCGACGAATAGTATTTTTCTCTATCTAGCGGTGCGCACCATTGAATAGCACTTTCTCTAGGGATTGGCTATAGGCCGGTGCCTCGGGTTCAATGATCCCCGCGGGAAGTAACATCTTTGAGTTGTTGTTTCTAATTTGGTTTGGACTTTGCAGGCTGATCACCTGATTGTGCGATAAGAGAAATGATCCGTACTTCGGCTGTAGATCATGCGCCTGACCTCTCCTGTCTTGTCGGTCGTCCTGCCGTCCTATCGGAATTAGAGAGTGAAGGAAAAGAGAGTGCAAACACTTTTCTCTCAAATCTCAATTAAACTGCATCAAAATCTCTAAACACAAACCAAAACTACGCACTGCACTAACAAATCTGCTAAAACCACAGCCAAAGATGATTACCTACTATACCCGCAAAAGCGCACTATGGAACCTTGTCATATTAACACCTACGTTTACGTCATCCGCAACAAAAAATTAGGTAATTAACATGTAACAATAAAATTCTAATAGGTATTTTTTATTAATATTAATAATTGTATTATTAATTTTAATATGATAGGGTCTAGGTAAGTATAAAAAATCTATTTTTTTTTCCGGTTTTTTGGTTTAAAAATGGCTGCAATGTTCATTAGCAATTTGCGGGGATAGTAGCACAAGGTGTTTTCGAAATCGCAAAAAATAAAAGCAGCTGTTTCATACAAAAAATAATAACGAAAATATCAAAATGTATGAAACAACAGATTTTTTTTTCGCGATTTCAGAGTTGGTCCCATAGTAAAAGTTGTTCAGTTTGATGATCCCTATCTACCATATTCTTTTTTATAAGGCTTTTACCCTTTGTATTATAAAAAGCGGCACCACAGCAATAAAATAACACTAACGGTTAAATTGAATATAACGAGAAACAACAACTCAAAGATGTTGCTTCCCGCGTCGGGGATCGAATCCACGACCTCTGGATCGAGAGAACAACACTCTAACCACTAGCCTAACAGGCATTTACACAATTATTACTACCTATTTGAATAGTTAAACTTACGATTACGACAGCTAAAAAGGAGGCACCGGCATATATCCAATCCCTAGAGAATGCGCTATTCAGTGGTGCGCACCGCTAGATAGAGAAAAATACTATTCGTCGAGGCGCCCCGATGAATAGACACAAAGGCAGTGTCTATTCATCGGGGCGCCTCGACGAATAGTATTTTTCTCTATCTAGCGGTGCGCACCACTGAATAGCACTTTCTCTAGGGATTGGCTATATGCCGGTGCCTCCTTTTTAGTTGTCGTAATCGTAAGTGAAACTACCTATTCAAATGGGTAGTAATAATTGTGTAAATGCCTCTTAGGCTAGTGGTTAGAGCGTTGTTCTCTCGATCCAGAGGTCGTGGATTCGATCCCCGCCGCGGGAAGCAACATTTACGAGTTGTTGTTTCTCGTTATATTCAATTTAACCGTTAGTGTTATTTTATTGCTGTGGTACCGCTTTTTATAATACAAAGTGTTTGGTAAAAGCCTTATAAAGTAGTTAGGTAGTAGATAGGGATCATCAAACTGAACAACTTTTACTATGACAAACTCTAAAATCTCGAAAAAAAATCTGCTGTTTCATACATTTTGATATTTTCGTTATAATTTTTTGTATGAAACAGCTGATTTCTTTTTTGCGATTTCGAAAACACCTTGTAATACTATCCCTGCAAATTGCTAATGAACCTGGCAGCCATTTTTAAACCAAAAAAACGGGGGAAAAATGTAGATTTTTTATACCTAGACCCTATCTTATTAAAATAAATAATTCAATAATTAATAAATAAAAAAATACCTATTACAATTTTATTGTTACAATATGTAGGTACCTATTTTTTGTTGCGGATGACGTAAACGTAGATGTCATTATGACAAGGTTCCATACTGCGCATTTGCGGGAATCACTGACATGGATTATAGAAGCGGGAATAGTAGGTAATCATCTTTGGCTGTGGTTTTAGCAGATTTGTTAGTGCAGTGCGTAGAGTCTGGCCAGCGAGTCGTGTCATCTCAAAAACGCGGCAAATTTGAAAATTTTGTAGCTGTACACACTTTAAAAACTGCGATATATCAATTTGATAGTTACAAATAGTTGAAAGAAGAAGTTAAGAATAGTTGAAAGAGGATGTTAAGAATAGTTGAAAGAAGAAGACAAAATATAGTCTTAATGAAGATAAAGAAGTTGAAGAAGTTAAAAATAGTAGAAGAAGTAATTTATGTTGAAAAAGTTAAATATAGTTAATAGAAGAAGTGGTGTGGACAAGGAAAAAAAAGAAGACGAAAACAGAAGTCTAAGATTAGTGTTGTAAAGATTGACGAAAATAGTTGTTGAGCGAGATAAAAGAAGATAAAGATAAATGAAGACAAATATAAAAGAAAACAAAGATAGAAGTAGAATCAGAGGAAAAAATGGATTTAATTTAGTTGATTTAAAAAGCAATTCTTAATACATAGTATAAACAGTATTAGAATTGAGGGGGGATGTAGAGGTTAGCAAAGAGATTATTATAAAACACGGGTAAAGGAAAAAAGAAGAAAAGGACTTGTCAGTGTCAGTTAGCTTTCGTTTGGTAATGTCTGACTTTTAGATATCTTTATACGTAAATATGGATTTACCACTGAATAAACAAGTTAAACAGTAATCTCGCGTTTTAATATTTTAAAAATATTTGATCAACTCGTTATTTTCAATATCTTTTAGATCTTTAATTAGGCTCTTGATCTTTAATTTTCCAAGTTCATCATCATGCAAGCCGTCTAGAAACAAATAAGAAAAGGAACGTAAAAACTACGAACTTAATATAACGCAAATTATGAAAAAATTATGCAAAGTCGGGTGGAAGAAAAAATACCCATATTTAAAGTATCAATATTTTGAGACGCGTACCTGCTGTTGAAACAATATCATCAAAAATCCGTTGTTTTTGCTCTAGTAGTTGTTCTGAATCACGTTTTATTCGGTTACGGTTATTAAGCATGTTAAATAACATGCTTCTAACACTGCTTTTGATAGGTTGTGACATTGTAACAATAAAATAATTACGCTTCGTGTTTATAAACAGAAATTATGACGAACTGTTTGACAGCTTAAATAATGTTGCCATCCCAAAGATTGAAAAAATATCTAATGACACGACTCGCTGGCCAGACTCTAGCTTTGGTTTGTGTTTAGAGATTTAGATGCAGTTTAATTGAGATTTGAGAGAAAAGTGTTTGCACTCTCTTTTCCTTCACTCTCTAATTCCGATAGGATGGCAGGACGACACGACCGGGGGCCCTATCGCCTAACTCAAAGCGATAGCCAAAGCGATAGCTATGCTCTATCCGTCCTTGTCATATCAAAACACGATGACAAGGACGGACAGTGCACTGACGTCATAAAACCAAAGCCAGAGTCAAAGCGAGAGAGTTAGGCGGTAGGCCTGCGGAGAGGTCAGGCGCAGCGCAGGATCTACAGGGTCTACAGCCGAAGCACGAATCATCTTTCTTATCGCACAATCAGGTGATCAGCCTGCAATGTCCAAACCAAATTCTAGAAACAACAACTCAAAGATGTTACTTCCCACGGGGATCGATCGAACCCGAGGCACCGGCCTATAGCCAATCCATAAAGAAAGTGCTATTCAGTGGTGCGCACCGCTAGATAGAGAAAAATACTATTCGTCGAGGCGCCCCGATGAATAGACACTTCCTTAGGAAAATGGGTGTATTCCATCAGCCTAATCGCTAATTTATCGATCGCCATAGAGTACATTTTAACCAGCCATGGAAATGTACAATGTATTTGATTTTGAACCTAAAGGTGCGGTTACATTTGTCTGACGCCACGCGTTAACACGCCGTCAGATGACATCGGCGGGCTGATTATCGAATTAAAAACCACCTAGAGACTGGTTGCAGTTCACAGATGATCGTGATCCATTGCTACTTCTTTTTGGGTTAAAAAAAAACATACCAAAGAAAAGTGGTAATGTATGTCAAATGCAACCGGTAGCTAAATAGTTTATTTTTAGATAATCTGGGTGCGGTTTTCATAGGCTGCCGGCAGATAAATTGGCAAGAGAAAGTTAAGACAAAAGATGTGCAGTAGCTAAAAACACAGTGTTTGTAGCTACTGCGCATCTTTTGTCTCAACTTTCTCTTGCCAATTTATATGCCGGCAGCTTGTAAATGTATGCACTAGTTTCACACTTATCTTATAACAAGTCCATATAAATACGGCGGCTTAACTGTGATCCATCAGTATTTAATCAGGGGCAATTTTTTTTAAATAATGTAAAACTACAGTAAATTACCATAGTAGTCGTTTATTGGGGTAGAATTATGTTTTTTTAATTATTAAATAAACATACTTCTACCCCAATAACAACTCTGGCAAATTATTTTAGTGAATTTACTAATCTTCAATGAAATAGGCCCCTGTTAAGATACTGATGGATCAAGGTCCAAACAAATTATCGGACGCGGCTTATGGACGCGGCTTACTGCCGCGGCTGATAAGTGTGCACACTCTAATAACATCCTGCGTTCCAGATAGCTATCGGACGTCCGATGACGTCATATTAGTCTATGGTTACGTCCGCGACCTACTACATCCGATAGTTTGCACACCTCAGATCAGCCGCGGCAGTAAGCCGCGTCCGATAATTTGTTTGGACCTTCACAGTTTATAATTTATTTACCATGCTTGTAGGTTTTGCAATAAACTTTCAATGGTTAAAGGTCCAAACAAATTATCGGACGCGGCTTACTGCTGCGGCTGATCTGAGGTGTGCAAACTATCGGATGTAGTAGGTCGCGGACGTAACCATAGACTAATATGACGTCATCGGACGTCCGATAGCTATCTGGCACGCAGGATGTTATGAGAGTGTGCACACTTATCAGCCGCGGCAGTAAGCCGCGTCCATAAGCCGCGTCCGATAATTTGTTTGGACCTTAAATGTTTGATGATCGGTGACTTAGCGATTGGTTTGATGGAATGCAGACAACCATGTCGCTGTATGGTCTGTGATGTGGTCAGTATGTTAATCTCATCTCTATTACGTCTGTGATCTCATCTGTGGGATTGTCTGTTTTGAAACGTGTGCGGCATAGAGTAAGATAAAAAAAAATAGGGGTAGAGAGCCCTCTGGCGATTTTAAAACTTACTCATTTTGAAGCGCCATCTCTGATCGGCGATCTTCTTGTTTGTTTTTTTTTTTAGTACCTAATCTAGCAATCCTACCTACGGCTTTGTTCTAATTATCTTTTATAACATTCTAAACGCCGTGTTCACTAGTATTAGTATTTTTTCCGAAGAAAATATCTAACACATGAGAACAAACGTTTCAAATGTTATAAGAGATAACTAGAACAAAACAGTTAAAAACATAATTACAAAAGGGAGAAAAGAAAAGGACACAAAATTAAACAATTAAGTGAAAGAGTCATTATGTTTTTATTTATTCCTCTCAGTTTATGCCTAGGGATAATTTTATTCAAAATTGTTCATATTCTTATTTCTTAATATTTATTCATTCACAAACACGGTCAGGGTGCCTACTAGCGTAGTAGGTACCCTGACCGTGTTTGTGTAGTACATTAGTATACCTACCTAGTAGTATTAGGTATACTAATGTACCTACAGCCAGTGGCGAAGGGTCCATACAAGATGATTCCCATTGCATTGGCTTACCTTTTAGAAATCCCACCCTACCGATCCACTATGCAGATCATAACACTTGTTGAACGGCTCACCTTCGCCATAATTTCACCCCTCGCCACAGCCATTAATTTTTCCCAGGTAAGTATAACATAATCTTGTTAAATGTAACCTATTAAAGAACACATCACTAACACTTAATAAGTATAGCTAGCAGTTTTAATGAAAATACATTTTCATCAAAACATGTTGCGCAGCCAGTAATTGATAACTGAATATTAAAACCGTAAAATTATTCGTAAATAAGCAATTAATGCTTCCGCATAGAAAAACAGGAAGGATGGTGCACGGTCGAACCAAAATAATTTAACTGACACCTATACGAAGTCCTATATATTATTACGAGATATAATACAATCATTTTACTTACACCCTTACTTTAAGTCTATAAAACGATTATGGAGCCAAAGAGTCCCAGAATAGGGAATATGCATAAGTCACCGATTTTGATGAATTTGAGCTTGATCGCTGCAGACACTTATAAAAACATGATGGAACAGGAAAAAAAATAAAAAAAACGTATAATCCTAGTTTTATCACACGATGAAATCAGGGGAAAATAACGATATTTTTTTTTCATTTTCGGATATAATACACTTTACAGTCAGATAGAATATCGAATAAGAAACAATATTTTGTATGACACATATGTACTTAAACGCAAAATTTAGGGAGATAATTGAAGATTATTGGCTAACTCCATATTAAACGCGCCGAAACACACCTGAAACGTGATGTGTGACGTCACCGTTTTGTATGGAGCGTTTTCGGCGGGTGCTGCTGCGCGCTAACTTCAAGTAACTATATCACGAGAAAAAAACGCAAGAGAAAAGTTTTAATATTACAGTTAACTTTCTCACGCATTATACTTTTGATTAAGATTTAAAAAAAAATTGATGCATATTCCCTATTGAAACAAGTAATGATACTTGTTTTTTATAAAAAAAAATATTAATTTTCATCATTTGCGGTTGCCACAATCAAACTGCTCGATAGCTCGTATTGCACCTGTATCAGGATGACAACAGAGTGGGATGGGGGTGGGCTGTGATCTGAAAAAAAAATGTTTGTAATTTTATTATTGAAAATATTGTAGCTTATGAAATTGATGCATAATGAGGGCATTATGCATGATGTTTGCAGTTACGTCTTTGTAATTAATTATTTTGAGAAATATCTACCCTTAATATGCGTAAACAAAACTTACATGATATTTCTGGTATATGAAGACAAAGTGGGATGGGTTGGAATTGAAATGAGTCTGGAACTGGGATGGGTCTGGTTGCCTGAAAAAAATATAACATAAAAAAATATATTTTCATAAACACTAAAATAATAATACAAATTTCCGCAAAAGTTATAGTATCATTTGAAAGGCCTTACGAAACTCTACAAAGTTATATATATTTCAATTTCAAAATCAAGCGCTCCATTTTTAAAGCCAACCCCAAAAAAATTTACGTGATGTTGCTTCAGTGGAAACGCACCCTAAATCAAGGAGGTAGTAATTTGATTCTACTATGGTTCCTACCTAGTACCTACATAAAAAACTTACACGATGAATTGCCGGTAAGTGAAGGGAAGGTACTACGCCTGCAGCCCTTATCCTGCTGGCGAAGGTGCTGGTTGCAGACCCCATTCTTTTAACTTGTCAACACATTTTCACCAACAATCTCTACCCAATCTTTAAAACTATCCGGGCCAAAAGACAAAAGACAACAAAAGACTTATTCTTTTGTTGGGAAACGGTGGAAAGGAGCAACTGAAATAAGTAAACGTGCGAAATAAAAACAGAAAAAGATTTTTGTGATATTGCTAAAGGAAAATTCTGACAATTAAATTTTGTTTTTGATAAAAAGAGTATACCTACCTTTATGTATGTACTCTCGCTAATGACTATTAGAAAATCATTGTCTATTCCCAAACCATAAACTGCTTGACAAGCATTTACGCGCTTGTCAAGCATTGCTTGATCGTTGAGGGAGTTCTTATAAAAAAAAATTGTATGAAGTAATGATCTTCGCCGATGAGAGATGAAGGCACTTCCTTTACAATAATGTCACTTAGTATAGGAGTGTCAAGAGTGTCCCCCCCCTGGTGTGCGGCTTTCTTTCTTTCTTCTTTCTTTTCTTTTTAGTTTTGGCTTTGCTTGTGTTGTTACTGTTGTTTTGTTTTCTGCATGGTTTGTTTCTCTGAATCCTTGTGTAAATGATATCAATATATAATAATAATGTGGATACGAACCTATAAACAAGATCTATGCGTGATAAAATTGTTGATTGAAGTGTTTCAGATTCAGTCTTTCAGCTCGCTTATAATCTCAGTTGTTCCTCATCTCTACGTTTTGGTTTCCGCTGTTTGTTTTGTATCTGAAATCGGGAATATTCTTAATTCAATATAAAAAAAAACTACTAAGTTCCTTAGCGTGGTCTTAAATCCTGTCTCGAATCTCGAACCGTTTGGTTTTGTTATAGCACAAAATACACTTTGTGGTCATAGTGTCAGCGAGTCTCGTTACGGTAAATACTCTATTTTATAGGAGTATTATGTAAAGAGGAGGAAATATTTTTTAGGTGATTGGATTTGTTCATTCCCATGCTTTATGTACTATTAAACACCACTAGGCTCTAGTATTATGTTTCCAATATTTGGGTCGGAAAGTCGGTTCGAGTTGATTTTACTGAATCAGAAATCACCTGAAACCTGCAATACTTCGTTGGTTTGCAGGAATAATAAATTTATTTATTTCAGCTTAAGTATACAAATGATTTATCAAAGATCACTGCACAAGGCTCACAGGCCTGAGTCGATGAAACCAAGTGAATTTCCATTTCATCGTTATATTATACTAAATTTTATTAGGCTCCGGGTCTATTTAGTTCAAATATTTTACAATTATATTACATTTTAAAATTAAATGTAACAATTAACAAATTGATGTAAAAGCAACCTACTACCTACTACTTACAAGTAAAAATTAAGAGTGTTGACCCGTGGACCCATTGACAATACCCACTGGTGGGTTCACAGGTAAATTGGGAATCTGTTGTGTAGTGTAAGAGAATGAGTTTGTTTATGGTAAAGGAGTTCAACAATATTTGCTAAAACATATACATTCTGAGTTTCTCGTGCCATTTCACCGACTTATGTTCCCGTCCCTATGTTACATCCGTAGGCAAGGGTCTGATCTTGGTTCAGTGTGGGTAGGGTTACCATCCGTCCGGATTAGTCCGGACATGTCCGGACTTTTAGACTATTGTCCGGACTTTGTCCGGCTTTGTAATTTGTCCGGATTTCTAAGATTGGGCGATGTAATACTAGTTAAAAAACATGCATAGCAGTAGTGTTCGAAAGAGAAGTCCCAAAATTATGGAGTCTGGATCTGTCTGTGAAAATGTCCGGACTTTTATTAAATTGTCCGGCATTTTGTCAGGACTTTCCAAATTTTGCAATGGTAACCCTAAGTGTGGGGTATTACATTCAAGTAGGTACCTGTATTATGTTGTGCTTCCATTTCTGGTTTAGTGATTTTTTACTTCAATTCAGTCTCATAACTCTAAAGAAGTGTTATTAATTGGGTTGGGTTTCACTACTAAGGGTGCAGCGGTTAAAAAATACTTTCTACTGTACCCCCAATGGAACAGCCAAGGAAACTAACGAAAAAAAGGGCAATTATCAAGGTTACAGAGGCTTTGGTCAAGGGTTGGTGTGACCACGGGTTAGAATAAATTACCTGTAATCTCACCGGTGTGACTACGAGTAAATAAATATCCATAGTCACACTGGTGTGGTAAGTTGGTGTGACCACAGGTCGGTCGTGAAATCTCATCCTTCTATCATGTTGAACCCAAATTCCATTGAAATCATTGTAAAAACTCACCAAAATTTGTTATAGTTAAATAAGACCTATATATCTATAATTTTTAATATTACATTGGCTTTTATTATTTATAATAAGAGCCATGTAATATTACAATTAAGCTTGAACATCAGCCATTTTAATGTCCCCTCTTCTGGGGCACAGTTCTTCCTTGTGGGTTGATAAGGAAGTTGGGCCATAATCCATCATGCGGGCCCAATGCGGATTGGTGGGTGTTAATGACTGCAATTGTCGATGGTTTAAAATGCCTTCCGAATCACGGAGGAGCTCGAGATAAGATATTTTGGTCACCCATCCCATGATCGACCCTTGCAAAAGTTGCTTAACCTCCGCAATCACTGGGTCAGGCGCTAAACCACTGCGCCATCGAGCTTCTCATTATGCTTATTAATTATCTTGCAATATCCACATTTCCTTTGCTTCTCTCTTTCAATGTGCAAAAACTCGGACAACGATTTTGATAGCATCCACAAGCGTTGTTGGCTTGATGTACTGACTTTTAAAAGTGGTCCCATGGATATTAAATACTCACCAGTGGGTATTGTCAGTACCTAATAGCCTTTAGCCTCAGACATTACTTAGTTTTGTTCAGTATTTGGGCTTTGCTTATTTTTACAGGCCTGATTTCCAGTCATCAAAGACATCAAACCTTTTCCATTAACATGTTTTGTTCTCCGCCACTCTATTCCAAGTCACTCCTGCGACTTCTCGTATATCATCGTCTCATAGCCTTTAGCCTCAGACATTACTTAGTGTTGTTCAGTATTTGGGCTTTGCTTATTTTTACAGGCCTGATTGCCAGTCATCAAAGACATCAAACCTTTTCCATTCACACTTTGTTCTCCGCCACTCTATTCCAAGTCACTCCTGCGACTTCTCGTATATCATCGTCTCATAGCCTTTAGCCTCAGACATTACTTAGTTTTGTTCAATATTTGGGCTTTGCTTATTTTTACAGGCCTGATTGTGCCAGTCATCAAAGACATCCAACCTTTTCCATTCACACTTTGTTCTCCGCCACTCTATTCCAAATCACTCCTGCGACTTCTCGTATATCATCGTCTCACTTTTTTTGTGGTTTGCGAATGGGATTTAAATAAATAAAAGCAAACATACAAAGAGTGATGTTGAACTTGGTAATTTATGAAAAACTAATTGTGCTTCCAGTTAAAACTTACAAGTTAACAGTAATTCTAACTGTTGGTGAGGTAACTGACTTTTAACAGGTCCCTTATTTTTATCGTTTGGGACATTAAAA
The DNA here is from genome assembly GCA_928269145.1 of Agriphila tristella. Classification (NCBI taxonomy): domain Eukaryota; kingdom Metazoa; phylum Arthropoda; class Insecta; order Lepidoptera; family Crambidae; genus Agriphila; species Agriphila tristella. Next base: position 12,862,223 of record OV743435.1, on the reverse strand, counting down.
GAACTAACAGTTTAATAAAATTTTGTACTGATGGTATAGAACAGGGGTTCCCAACCTTTTTTTGTCTACTGCCCACTTTAAGAATAAATTATTTTTTAACGCCCCCCTTTTTAAACATACTTAAAAACCGCTAAGTACTTATAACTGATTATTGAAACGCAAATTTATAGTATTCGGACAGAGTATCTTTTATTGAAAATAAAACAAACATAATCAATTCTTATATAAAAACTAATGTGAAGGTTGAATCTGATGCTGTTCAATAATGCCCCTTTTTTTCTGGGTCTCTTACCGCCCCCCTTTAGGCCTGCAGCGCCCACAAGGGGGCGTTATCGCCCACGTTGGGAAAGACTGGTATAGAAGCTTTGATCATTCGAAGTTTGTTGTTGGTAGACTTAATTGTTCTGAAATTTATGGGTCCTAAAATTAATTTTACTTCGTTTTACTACTGATGGTGCGGTGAGTGTCTTTTAACAGGTCCCTTGTTTACCGTTTATGATATAAAGAGAACTAATAGTGTTAATAAAATTTTGTACTTATATGGTACAGAATTTTCGGCCATTCAAACTTTGTTGTTGGTAGAATTGTTCTGAACTTTATGGATTCTAAAATTATTTTTCCTTCGTTCCACTACTGATGTTGAGGCGTCTTTGTCCCTTATAAATTTTACCATTATTGGGATATTAAAAGAATATTTTTTTTTAGGCTATCAAAAACATGTTTTTTTGTTATTAAATTATTTCTGATATCTACTTTTAATCAAGTGAGCTACATGTCATAAATTAAAATAATATTATGCTCATTAAGGCGAATCACGTTGTGGCGCCACTCACTTCTATGCCATAAAAATGTGGCTGTTGTGCCATTTACCGGCTATGTTAAGGCGCCGACAGTCATTACAATGGAGAAGTTTCATGATGTTAAAACTGCTTTAACGTCATAAAATTAAAATATAGCCTAAAATTAATATACAAGTAAAAAAAATTGAAATCCGTCAATAAATGGCAGAGTAATAAATAATTTAAGTTGACGAATTTTTGCGCGATGCGATTGTAAGGGCGTGTCGTCATACGACCTGTTGCTTGTATTGCGGTGGCGCGGCCGGTCGCTGGAGATGTTCCGTAGATGACGTCAGGCGACCGGTTCTCGATGAGCGAAATTATCTTAAATTCGTAATTTTCACGTCTTGTATCTTTTTCATTTTTAGAGATAATTTTAGAATATTAGACATCCTTTCTTACGGCTCGGCCACAGCCAGCGCGGCAGGCCGGCCATTACTTACATCCTTACTAATATTATAAAATGCGAAAGTCGGTTTGTTTGTTACGCCTTCACGTCTTAACTACTGAACCGATCGTCACAAATTTGCATACAGGGGTACAGAGAAGAAAATAGGATTATCGCGAAAAAAGTATTGTCCCCAAGGGATAGCAACAAAACTTTCAACAGTTTCAACGCAGAAGGTTTCACGAAGGTTTTGAATATTTTTCTATTCTATTTTTTTTCAAACCTGAGGTGAAATAGTACGCAACTGGCAGCTTAAAATAATTGAGTCGTTCCTTTTCAAAAGTCGTCTTATCCCTCTTGCTTTATTAAGAGATATTAAAGTTTTTTTTTATATTTTAATTACCTTATTAAAGTTGCAGAATAATTAAAAGTTATGATAACTCAGTAGATATTGCAGTCTTTATTAATTTTTAATTAAACTAACACAGTGATCTTCGTACTCCCCTCCCTTCCCTTCCACAACAGGGTGTTCTAAAATGCCTTTGTTAAAACTTAAGTCCGGGTCCTCTTTCCAGTTTGTCCCAAAATGCTTTTCTAATAGTGAGCTAACCGTCTCTTAGTTTTGCAGCATTGATAGGTACTCCAGATTGAATGACTTAGGCACTGTTTAGAACTGAGAATTATTGATTCTCCCTGTCCAGTGTCAAGTGTTGTAGAGGCTCGCCTCTCACTTTTAATGTTCCCTTACTATATTTTGTCATAATTAACCTTTTCATTTAGTTAAATTTGAATTGCAGGCTGTACTTTCAAGTGTCAGTCTTTGTTGACGGGAAGAGAGCCAGATCCTCCGGCGTTAGCGCGTGGTCGTCTTCTAAACTCCTCACCGCGTCTTCATATAAGGCATCCAAATTCATATTGTCCACATCTAGAGAAGCAATACCAAAATACCAACGTCTGGAAAGAGTTCAGAATCCAAGGAATATTGGTCATATTCACTAAGACTGTTTTGTGCATCTCTATATAGTACATCCATAACAGGGGAGTAACCATCGAACAGTTCTGAGCGTGGTCTTTTGGGTGAAATCAAGCTGAGAGGAATAAGTGGGCCAAAAAGCGGTGAGAACTGTTTACCTGTATTTGAGGCTTCCGGTTTTCCTGAAACATGACGAACCCTTCTTCATAAAGCTCATTTTCGGAGTCAGGGTTTTCAAGAAACTAAAAAGTGTTCTGTGGCAGGTTCAATACAATAAGTGAATCCTGTAGGAAACCCACTCCAAGAAGACTATGATTGTTATTGTTATTTATGTAAAATTGTAAGGAATCTTTGATTAGTTCAAAGTCAACATTTTATATAGGATCCTTACCTCTGTGAAATTGCCATCATTTCGGAAATATTTCTTGAAAATTTAACCCATTGCCCAAAAACAAAAGAATTATTCAAGGCTTCCACAACTTCTGATACATTAATTTTGAAACAATACCCTCAGCGATTCTCGAAAGGAGAATGGCAAACTGGGAACCATTTTCCTAATTCATAAATACTGAGCGTGCCCAATTCGGACCTTATGAGATTTAAAGGTCATAATTTGGTGGTTACGTGTTCGTAAAGAAGGAGGCAACATTTAGAAAAACGACGTCATCCACAACTAAAAATGACAAAAACAGTAAAATTCTAATAGGTAATATAATGTATTAATTATTGAATTCTTATTTTCAATAAGAAAGGGTCTAGGTATATGAACAAAATACAATTGTTTTTCGTTTTTGAGGTTAAAATCATGGCCGCCAGGCACATTACCAATTGACGCGGATTAGTACCTACCTATCGTTATCATACTATGTTTCAGGTCAATGATAGATAGGTAGTAGGTAATTGTCTATTACGGTCTAATTACTAAATATTTGTAGATTTCATGACCAGCTGTTTACGCAAGTAATGCGCCTGCGCAGAAAACCGGCTAGACAGCTTGGCGACGACCGCCGGCTGTACCCCCCCCCCTGGACTCACTCGTCTCTGCATACCACGCGCGACGTACGCACGCAGTCTTGCTTGTATTTTTTTCCTTTATTTCATATTTGCCAATATATTCATTACTTCTATACGTTGTTATTATTGCTGAAGAAGATTCCCAAACACCAGCCTCACCTAAAGCTTTTAAATAATAAAAATCATTCTGTGTAGGTTATGTAATGTATCCAAAGTACCAATTAGGTGCTGTTTTGAGGTTAGGTTTTAAAATAACTTTTTATCCCCAGCTTTAAAGTGTATCTTACGATTACATAATTTATTAGGCTTTAATAGAGGATTAAAGTCATGCTATTTACTTCTTGGCACGCTAAGCCTTTATGTGGTTCTGAAAATATATGGACACCTGCCATTCTCCTTTTATGGTTCCCGATACAGCTTTGGTAAGAAAATTTGATATTTGGCAAAAATATTCAACGCTGTAAGAACCTGTTATTTTTGGTTTTAGCTTTTTCGTAGATCAACTATTTGTGTGATAATATTCAACAACATTGGTAAGAAAAGGACTAACTTTAATTTCAATAGGCAAATCACATAACCGTCTGCTCGGACTCGGAACCGTGAAAGGCCTAAGAGTTTCTATTAATTGTTTGGCGAGTTCCTTTCCTTTGTCAATCTTTAATTTGATTTAAACTGGAAATTTGAAATCGCAAACGAGTTACTTCTTTCTCCAGTGAAACTAGGCCTTCTTCGTTTACTTCACTATCTTGTGCTCCACTCTACTGCTTAAATAACCTGATACTTCTTTGAAAACAACTTGAAAATTTACCATTTTCAAGTTGTTTTCAAAGAAGTATCAGCAATTATTTTCCTCAGAACGAGAAGCGAAAAATTTTGCTTGTTGTATTAATTTTCCCTTTTGAGCGAAGTACCTAAAATGCACGATGCCTATGAAGTAGTCGTGGGTCGTTGTCGATTTTTTTGACGATGAAACGCAACCGTTTTTTCTATAACGAAAACTAGTCCTCGAAACGGTCTTCGTTCGCAACCGGTTTCATTGTATGGGGACGGGCAACGGATGACGACGCAGGACGGTCGAACGACGTAAACTCTTCTCTTCGACGGTCATCTCGAAGATGAGTGAAATGGTTGCGGACTTGCGCTGCGGTTACTTAACGTTTTTCGTTTGATTGCAATAGATTTTTCTTAATTTAAATGAATGAACTTCCCTTCATACTTATCCAGGCTTAGGACTGGCTGGTATAGATTTTTATCAGGGTCAGTGAGGTAATGGCCGGTAACGGCGATATAGCTGTCTGTGCTCCGATAGAAGTCCACAAATCTGTAGTCAAACAAATTGAATGTACCTCACTCGTTACTTGTGACTTAATTTCTTTTTCAACTTTAAGGTAAGTCTCATCAAGCAGGGAATTTGATAAGGTTTTTCTAGTAGGTGATTTATAACCTGGTATCCATCGGCAAAACTTGATAAAACTTCTTTCTTCAACAATAGAAAACGGATGAAAACTGTCCACACATAAATCCAACAGGTCTTGGTCAATTATTTTTTTGCTCTGGACTAATTTTTTTATGAATAAAGGCATCCATTTTTTGACTCTTTTTTGTTGGAGGAGAAACTTCTATTTCACCTCTTTGAGTAGCAGCACCAGCACCCCTGGAATTCGAAGGTTGTGCTAAGTCACGGACGTCTTCATTGCGACTGCTAATTCCTGGGTAGATGTTCTTAGATGGCACATGTCATCCGCATGTATAAAAACTTTACAGCGTTGTTGACATGCATACTATACCCCACGGAGCCATAAACTGAGCCAGTTGGTACTCCCGACTCCTCTTCAGCCTCTGATCCCGTTTGACCTGCTACAACTGTGCACATAGTATGTTTACTCAAGTAACCCGCAAACCAAGTAACCAGTCATTAACAGGGAGTATTGGAGTATAATATCATGATCCAGGGTATCGAATGCTTTTTTAGTCTATGAATAAGACGAGCACTAGGTGCCCCGAGCCTAGACTTGTGTCCGTCAAGCTCTGTAATTATTCTTTTTATCTGTAAACTAGGTACTTTGCTCAAATGCTTTATTATCACATCGTCTAGCTCAGGGTTTCACCCGGCCCGTCCATTTATTAAATTTTCACTTACATAGTTATTTCTAATATTATTATTTGTTGTTTCCACATACTAAACTGTTGTTTGAAAACATTTTCTCCGACCGACATGTATGTTTTGACCACAGATTAGGAATTAGTTAGTGGTTTTAACAGCTCCAGTGTGACTTTAGGACAAAATAAAAGTAGTGACGTGACAAAATAATCGTTCATTCAGTTATCATTTGTAACACTTTTTTTACGTAATCTAAATAATTCCTGAAAACAATGAATAATTTGTTTACTTTTAATGGTTGCCCGCTCCGTTCCACGAACGCTTTAAGATGTTCGATGATTCCTACCTGAGATTTGTAACTTAAATTTTCTTGGCACAAATGACACTGAGCTTTCTTATTAAGGCGCTAAGAAGGGTCAAATCCCAATATTCAATTCAAATTATTGAAAGATGACGCGCGTGAAGCTATCATGGAAAAATTATATAATGTACTTGGAATAATACACAATAGATTTAATTGAACGCATTTGTAAAAATGTTACCACCTTTGATGTAAAAAAATATTCCGTGGACCCTGTTTCTGGTCCTATTTGCAAAATTTCTCGGAAACAGAACATTCGTTAATGTTAAAACCAACACATAAAAATCGGCGATTTTAATACCTTCAATCTTAATTGAACAGATTTTTTTTAACTAACTTGAAAGCGAAGAAATTTAATAAAAACATGTAAAAATTGAAAATTCGGTGCTAGTTCTGAACGCAACCGCTAGGGTTGTTGAAAAAATATCGATACATCGATATATCGATATTTTTTATTCGATATATCGATATTTTTAGCCGATATATTTTGAACCGATATATCGATATATCGATACAAAATAACCAATATCGAAAATCGTATCAAAAACGATATATTTTTATTTATTTTACTATCATTACATCATGAAATAAAAGACTTTTTAACGGATACTAGCGCGGTTTTATTGAAAGTACTTTGGTAATTAGTTGGTATTTGGTTTGATTTTTGATTTTTCCGACGTTTCGGCACCTTTGCAGCTGCCGTGGTCACGGGGGACTGAAGCTACTCGTGAGCCTACCCTCAAGCGATGAATTTTTTAAGACGTTCAGAAATTAATATTTTACAATTTTATTTATCTTTTTAATTAGTTTAAGTTGATTTTGTGATTTAATTAATGCTAAAGAGAGAGAATCTACTGAGACTACCACCATTTCACAAAATTGGGAGGCCCCTCCAAGAAAGAAATGGCGAAATAAAACTTGAAGAGGAAAGCCGACCTCCGTCTTTTATATTTATTAATTTACTTGCAAAAGGAACTAACCGTATCATTAGATCTTGCAGTGTGTGTATGGGGCTTCAGCTTGTGAATGATGGGGTCCCAAGCTGGTGGAATTTTCCAACCATCATCTCTATTGAAATTAGGATATTTATTTATTTCGATAGCCTCGCGGAGCATTCTAGGAATAAATCTACGTTCCTTAGCAAGGATTTGGGGTTTGTCAAATCTAATGTAATGGTTGGGCCCCTCAAAGGCGTGATCACACACTGCAGACTTGTTATCGCGCCTATGTTTCATGTCAGCTACATGCTCTTTAACGCGGGTCCCTATACTTCTCTTTGTTTTAAAAGTCTTTTATTTCATGTCTAGTGAGCGCGTAAGCTTGAGAAGTGAATATATCATTACATCACTCTAAAGTTGCTAGAATACAAAGCTATACAATGCGTTTATTATTCCTATGGCGTTATGTTAGCAGTACCGTCATTGTAATCTTATTGCGATGGAATAAGGTTCAAAATTGAATAAAATTTACGGGATACCAACAACGCCAGAGGTAATAACCGATGAAACGCACTCTAAAAGATTGGAATTGAAAAATGGAAAACAACTTATCTGTACTTTCATCATAATTCATTATTGATATTTTTTTTATAAAAACATATTGTCTATGACTTGTACGTGTTTTGCACTGCGTTGAATATCTGATTTAATAAATATGCGCCTGATATTATAAATAATATTCGGTTTTTTTTAGATTTTCATACATTAGTTAGAGTAATGTATGTTGTTTTATAAATTCTATTGATATCACTGAGCTAGACTAAAATAAATACATTATTTCAAAACCGCAAATGTTCTCTGAAAATTCGACCGATATATCGATATATCGATATTTTTTTCGCGATATATCGAGGCCGATATTGATATTTTTATAAATATCGATGTATCGATATATCGATTTTTTTTTTCACTTTCGACATCCCTAGCAACCGCCACGTTGGAACACGCACTGATTTGAACCCAAAGTGAGTAGACTTACGTTCGATTTCATACCATCACGAATCGACCCGCTCGGATTGAGGCATGTTAAAGCCTTAATAACATCCTTGTCATACTGCGACCACAAAGCACTAGCATTTGTACGCGATGCTGACATCGTGATTATACGTACTATTTACAACTAATGGAATAAGTCGTCAAGTAGTCTAAAATAATAACTAAACTTTAACTTAAGTAAGTATTTACAAAATTACAAATAATTAGCCTGTATGTACATCAATAAACATTCACAATCACTATGAAACTTTCGTAAATGCAATTTACTTCGTCTTTAAATGCGAACTTTATGCGCTCGCATTTAATTATTATTGCAAACTAAAAAAATGTAAACAAAAACTGTCACCCACGCGAGCCGCGTAGCGAGCGTCGCGACTCGTTGCCATTTAATTTACCTATCACATTTTTTCTAAACAACTTTACACCCTATACCAACGGCATAAGATACACAGCAATGACTACCGCGTTGCGAACGAGACGAAACATCAAAAAAATAAGTTGACTTTCACAATTTTCGACTGTATTGTAGTAATAAAGATGATTTTATTATATCAAAGACCAAAACGAACGGAACGAGCGACGACGTTGCAATCACCTCATTACGTTCTATACTCTGTTCACGGAAACGAGTTATTATAGCGCCTTCTCTATCACACATTTTCATACAAATAACAAAGACAAAAAAAACTTTTTTATGGTCAGTGGGCGTTAACAATACCTTAGAAAAGTAAATGCGCGCTCACACTGCGCTTCTCAAAAATTCGCTTAGCTTAGACCCGCGGCTTCATCTAACCTATTTGAGAGCCATTTATTACAGAGAATAACAATGGAACTAGCACACCTGGGCTATTTTTTATTGTACAAAAATTTGGAAAAAGTATTTTCTTAAGTTATTGCTCATTCATGACAAAAGAACAATTCGGGTCATTAGCACACCTGCGCCACCTTGAGATTCAAAATTCAATACACAAGCCAGGTAACGAATTGAGAATACAGTCACAAGTAAGAGCACGTCTGCGCAGTGCGGGGAGTATGAGGAGACTAAAAAGTACTCGTACTGTCACAGTACGAGTACTTTTTACTTTTTTACACAGTACTACTGTGTACACCGCCTTAGCGTTTATCACTGACCAATCACAGTTAAAAAATTGTGTGAGTGAGATAGCGCTCCACTAACTCGTTACCGTGAACAGACTATAGGCTCTATCTGTCGCGATTACAGTTTCAATGATCGCGCAGTAGCTAAATGAGTTGCATTGCAGGTTTTCCTTTATGGGTGATGAAGATGAATTAAAGATGGTATTTGGCACTCACTAGCGTTTACTGGATAAAATTGCTGGTTCACAATTAACAGGCAGAAATATAAAGTACAGTTACGTGAGACGTCTTATACGTAGGAGGTGCAAACAGCGAGAGAGAGAGAGAGCCATGCCTTCGTTCTCTTTATATATATGAGTGAGCCGGTCGCAGCGCTCTTGGAATGTACGAGTGAATGTTACTAACATTACTTTAATGTTGGTTGGGACCAACCAACACTATCGTCATAGACTTTAAGTACAAATTCGCGTCAAACAATCCGAGGACTACTTGCGCGACGAATACTGCTTCAGAATGAAACTTAAAACGGACGGTTCTATCGTCGCGGTACACAAAACGGTCTTTTAAAACGGTTCGTCTTTGCAACGACCATGCCTATTGTGAACAGTGACTCAAACGGTAGGTATTTTTATATATTTTTTTTATAAAAAAAGATGTCGATAGATGGTTTCGATCAAAACAATCATTTTTTTTTTTTCAGATTGTACAACAAGTGCATAAAAATGGTTTTATGTTAGTAAGTTATACACTCTTTTTTTCATTTCGATTGTGAGGAAATTAAACAGCAATATTGCAAAATAATATTGTGACAAATTAATATAATTTTGGAATATGCTCATCAAGGCCTTTCGTTTTGATACTCATATTTAAAAAAAAAAAAAAAAAAATATATAATTTTGGAATGTGCTCATCAAGACCTTTCATTTGATACCCATATTCAAAAATTGAAAAAGATAAATTTTAGTTAGTTTTTCTTAATATTATTTATTAACTAGCGGCCGCTCGCGGTTTCACCCGCATGGTTCCCGTTCCCGTGGGAATATCGGGATAAAATGTATCCTATGTTTTAATCTAGGCTATTTACTATCTGTGTACCAAATTTCAACCAAATCCGTTCAGCAGTTTTTGCGTGATTGAGGAACAAACATCCAAACCCACAAACTTTCACATTTATAATATTAGTAGGATTATTGTTAGTCTGAACTCAGACGAAGATTTTACTTGATGAAAAAACGATTTTTCACTCCTCTTGCTCAAAAAGTCCGTCATTGTAAGGTACAAGAGTCAGGATAAAATAGCATAAATACCCCTAGGGGATAAAGTTTTTTCTTTTTTAATGTTTGTCTATTACCAATGAACCTACTAAAACGAAAAAGTATTTATTCATAATTACGAATAAAAACTCGCTCGATTTTTGAAAATGGAACTAAAAGCAGCGATCTCTTCGGTGAAATCATAGACTTATTTATACTCTGTGACTTTTAGTTTAAAATGCGTGCATTGTGTTTCTTAGCTGCTACAGTAGAAATTAAAAGAGGCACTGGCGCGAAATCTTTAGAATTTTTCTCTAATTCCAAACTGATTGAATTGTGTGACTGTAAGTAAGTAATAGGATAGAAATAATTTTAATCTTTTGCTGTCAAGCACAAATCATTTATTTAAATACTGTATGAAAAGTTTATGAAGTGGAGGATAGAAAAACGAGTGGATTCGTTTACGGAAGTATAAACTGTATTTAATATTGGATTTTATTTTTTCGCAATCGTAGTGAAAAGTAGAGTTTAACACACGACGCTAAAACCCATTGTAACTCGGTTTCTATTTATTCCCTCGCTAAAGCTCGGGAATAAAACTACCTCGTATGCAATGGGTCATTTTAGCGTCTTGTATAACAATCTACTATTATGCAGCCTATATCCAACATAAAGACGAACTTTAGTGTCGACCATTTTGTATCTAGTAACTCCTTTTCAAAAATAGAGTACCTCTGTTCTGTTTCATTTAGTGTGCGTGAGGCATAAGCGGTAAGCTTTATCGTCGCCTAGTTTTCCTTGAGAAAGGATATCGCCTATTGCAACATTCGATGCATCTGTTGTTAAAATAAATTATTTCTCAAAATCTGGGTACTGTAATATAGGAGCTGTTGTTAGCAGTTCTTTACAGATCTCCATTGGATTCTTTGTTCCAAATGAATTTAACATTTTTCTTTAACAAGTTTGTCATAGGTTTTGTAATATCCGCGAATTTAGGTATAAATCTGCGATAATAACCTACTAAACCAATAAAAGCTTTAATAGTTCTAGTATTTTGTGATTCAGATATCCTTGTCAGTGATAACATGTCCGAGATAAGCGACTTCCTTCCTGAGGAATTCACATTTATCTGGCTGAAGTTTTAAATTATAGATATTTTCTCAATCTATTCAATATGTTTTTTAAGTTTAAATTCATGTTCTTCTAATGAAGAAGCGTGAAAGTGAAAGTGAAAGTGAAGTGAAAGTGAAAGTGAAATATATTTTATTTAAATAAGCTCACATAATAAGCATTTTTAAATCGTCAATTCTTTTACCCTACCACCCATTATGACGTCTTTTAACTGACAAGAAAAATGGGCGCAAAAAACTTGTCAGCTTTATCAATCAGATGGAACGATATTTACAAATATGTATATCGTTTCCAGACTTTATATTAACAAAGATTAACAAATAAATAACATTATTGAATTAGCTCATTTCTTAATGAGTTTCAAATTTCTTAATCAATTTACAGATTTTAAGCTAAATTCAAAGTTTGAACTTGTTATTCAGTCTAGGCTGTTACAATAAATAAAAATAAAAGAAAAACATACAATTCAATATGCATTAAGATAGGTAGTCAGAAGCAGACCCATTCCCACTGGCAGCACCCGTTCCCGAACATGACGCATGAACCAGCCATCTCTTCGCTCAACCATATTTGAGGGAACGTAACGACCCGCCTCATAAGACACCACCGCAGAAATGATTAAAGATAGCATGACATACTAAGACTACCTATGTTAAGGCATCGAATTGAAAATTTATATCCAAAAGCTTTTCATAGGTCTTTCACTAAACTACTGACTATAGAAAGTAAAAATATTGCAATTAAATAAATCAAAACAAGGTAAGCTATTAAGAATTATATTTTTTGAGTAAGAAGTGCCGTACATACAGACAATATAAAACAGATCTTTTATATACGAGTTATACGACGCCCTTAATACAAGCAGACAGAAGCAGACCCATTCCCACTGGCAGCACCCGTTCACGAGCATGACGCATGAACCAGCCATCGCTTCGCTCAACCATATTTGAGGGAACGTAACGACCCGCCTCACACGACACCACCGCAGAAATGTTTGAAGTGAGCATGACATACTAAAGCTACCCATATTAAGTCGTCGAGTCAGGAAGCCAGAAGTAATAATTAAATCATCTAAATATACTAAACAATGGTCTTCAGTGAGGCCTGTTAGTTAGTATATTATCCATTACTCTTTGGAAAGTAGCGGGGGTGCATTTTTTTATCCGAATGGCATCCGCGTATATTCGAAGTGTCCTTTTTCGGTAAAATAAGCAGTTTTTTCTATATCATGTGGGTGCATTTCTATTTGATGGAATCCACTAGCAGATCTAAAGTTGAAAAGTACTTGCTTTTACCTAACTTATTGAACATATCGACAATATTCGGCATTGAATATTTATCGGCTTTAGTCGCCTCATTCAACTCCCAATAGCCAATAACCATTCTCCATTTAGCTTTACCGCTATCATCTACCTTTTTTGGAATAATACAAATAGGTGAATTATATGGGCTACGACTAGGTTAAATATTTCTTTGTGCTAATAGGTTTTTCGTTTGAGTTTTTACTTCTTATTTATGTACTTGTGGGTAACTATTTTTGTGTAACTTTTGGAGCGTTTCCTATGTCAATGCGATGTTTTACAACGTTATTGAAAGTTAAACGATCTCTTTCTAAATGAAATAGATCGTTAAGAAATATTCTTGGCAGATTTTAACGACATTATTCTTTTTTTCATCATTCATATGTTCGGTGCGCAAAAGGTTCGATACCTGTTCACGCCATTGATAAGTACTGGTTAATAAGGAATTAATTTTAATTTCTTATATTAATACACTCCGCGTTTAGAACAGGAATATCCATTTCCGTGCTATTGCAAACAGTGTTTAAACATGACACATAAGCTGTGTGATTTTTAACAGTTATTAAGGCATTAGGTAAAATAATTTTGTCATTTATTTCACTTGATTCTATATAACATTAACACTATCCGCGACGTTTTTATGTGAATTGGTATTATTTGTTCAGGACGACCTGATAACATAATACGATTCTTTGTTGGTTTATCATTTGATGCAGTTAAATTTTCCGTGGGCTTTAATAATGTTATTTCGTTATTTTCCGTATGCATTGTAACTTTAAAAAAACGTTTAAGAAAAGCTTACCCTAAAATCCGTGGTATGGAGTATGAAGGTTTTATTGTAGAATTTATGTTTAAAATTTTCTGTATGAATTGGTAATTCTACGTATTCAGAACATGTGAATTGTTCTTTTCCGATGCCTTTAATGCTTATAGTTTCTTTCTGACTCCAAATTTTTATTGTTTAAGAAATGATTATATTTCTCTTTATTGTTGAAATTGCTGCGCCTGTATCTATTAAAAAACATGGATTTTCTAATTTGAATCGACTAAATAATAATTTATTTCGTTTAGGTAAAATAACATTATTTATTCATTATTCGAGCAGGCCCATCAGGGCTTCCGCCTCGTCTTCGGAAGTTGTCTCGGCTTCGACTTTCAGTCACCTCGTTTAAATTAACAACGTGACGTCTAGTTTGGCTGTGACTATTTGAATATTGAGAAGATGATGACGTTGACAGTGATGATGCACTAGCTGGTAGCTGCATTCTTATTCTGACCATATTCCTTAATATGACCAGGTAATTTATAAAAAACTACAAAAACGTTGGTTATTATTATAACGACGACTGTTATTATTAGTTGTTGAAGTTTTATTAAAAGTTTACTCTTCTGATTTTTGTATTATCAAATGTGAAAACTTATTTAGAATGTTATAGTAATAAGTTATTGGTATTTCTTGCTCAAGAGCAAGACTAAATGCCTCCTCTGTCGTTTTAGGTTATTTTAACAATATTTTATTATAATAACTCGGTTCTAACCCTATTAAAAAGACATTCAAAAAACTTGTCATGTTCCTTTCGGTACAAACCTTGTCTATCATTCATGATAACTTGATTTGATAATAGTTCATCTGTTATTTCTACAAAAGAATACATATTTGCTCATAGATGATCCCTTTTGTCTGGTATAGATATTGTGATTCTCATAGTAGCTCAATAACGTTGCGTTTTTATCAAATTGTTGGTTTAATTCTTTTACGATGTGCAAATGTGGAAACAACGGGAAGCACTTTTGGCACTTTCCTTTCATGTGACCTGCTTTCCCGCAGTAGTGACAAGTAACCTTCACAGCGCCGCTTCTACTAGACACAGGTTCCCCTTAGAGTTGTTCAAATAGTCAGCTTCCTCTACGCTGTCAGTCTTTTTCTTTCTGGATTCTTCTTGAAGAAGACGTGTGCGGACTAGCTCGCTGGTTGAATCATTGGTGATGCAAGCAGAAGAACTATTTTTCCTATGACGCACCGTTTTTGAGAAAAACCCAAAAGTGGTACCTTCTCCCCCCCCCCTCCCCCCTCCGGCACACCTCCGAGACGTCAGGACTTTTAGTATGTTTACTTCCTAAGCGCCCTGAACAAGTTTCAGAAGAAATCGCTTAGGTCGTCTCATGCATTCTAGAACTCCTTTATTGATTGGACTATTAGTCCATGCATCCTTAGAAGTCCGAGCGCGATACGGGCGTCTCTAATATGCTGGTGGCATGAGGCCGTGACACTCAAGCCGATGCGAGCCAAAGCGCGTCCATCACGCGTGGCATCGGTGTCTGTACCTTCAACCGCCTTCCACAGGTCCTCAAATGTCAGAAGCATCTTCATTTAGTATTTCCACGTTGGATAATTTTCAGCACCACGAAGCCTCTCAACACAGTTAGCGGCAGCAAGGGAAACATTCCCAATATCAGCAGGAGTAGCAGCCATGACGACCTCACCACAACCACGTTGTAACCTCAGAGCAGAAAATCACGGGGCAGTGACGAATATCGAAATCACGTCGCATACAAAGGAGCCCGGCTAAGCGCTCTCTTGGTGCTGGCAACAGTCTCCGCCCAAGTGTTTCTACAATATTGTTAAGCCGTAAAATACTTATCTCCGTTTGCTGGCCTGGCGGCCATAACCTTTTACGACGTGCAGATGTGGAAACAACGGGAAGCACTTTTGGCACTAAATAAAACCTTTTTGATTTGTTCAACGAGATCCACAGAACACAACGTGAAATCCTACGAATCTATCTTGACAGTCAACCGCACGCTTTCAATCTGTCGCCGACTATTCAGCATCCTAATCATACTTACATACAGCTTTTGCGTCCACTCGTGGCAGGCAATTGTCTGAAATCTCCACAGAACACAACGTGAAATCCTCCGAATCTATTTTGACAGTATTTACCGCACGCTTTCAATCTGTCGCCGACTCTATTCAGCATGCTATATCATACTTACAGCCTTTGCACAGGTGGCAGGCAACTGTCTCAAATCTCCACAGAATACAACGTGAAATCCTCCGAATCTATCTTGACAGTCTTTACCGCGCGCTTTCAATCTGTCGCCGACTCTATTCAGTATACTATATCATTCTTACAGCCTTTGCGTCCAGTGGTGGCAGGCAACTGTCTCAAATCTCGACAGAACACAATGTGAAATCCTCTGAATCTATCTTGACAGTCTTTACCGCACGCTTTCAATCTGTCGCAGACTCTTCAGCACCCTATATCATACTTACAGCCTTTGCGTCCACTGGTGGCAGGCAACTGACTCGAATCTCGACAGAACACAACGTGAAATCCTCCGAATCTATCGTGACAGTCTTTACCGCACGCTTTCAATTGTCGCCGACTCTATTCAGCATACTATATCATACTTACAGCCCTTGCGTCCAGTGGTGGCGGGCAACTGTCTTCTTCTTCTTCTTCTTCTTCTTGTCAGTGCAGGCGGTTTCCGCAACTCGACGTCTATAGCGCCTATTTTGCGTCGGAGGATGGATCACTCCAGCCAGCCCAGCTCAGCCAGGAACGCTCCAAGGGCTTTCACGTTCGTGATCGCTTCCTGGACGCTGCCCGGCGAACCGAGGTACCTCGCCCGGTAAGGGGCCACCCCTCTGCATTCCAGCAGAACGTGGGCGGCTGTTTCTTCTTCCTCCATGCATCCTCTGCATAGGGGACTGTCCGTGACACCTAAGTTAAAAAGATGTCTGTTAAATTGTCCATGACCAGTAATAGCACCTGTTACTAGGCGAAGTTGCGGTCTGCACAGTTGTATCAGGGACCTGGATAGACGAGCGTCCACGCGCGGTAGAGCGAGTTTCGCCTGTCTGCACGAGTCCAGCGAGCTCCAGTTCTGTTGGTGTAGTTCTATGGTATGTTCACGGATCTTACTTGCAAACCAGCTGGTCGGGATAGGCACGATCGGCTCTGGGCCAGTAGGCGCCGAACCAGATGCGCGTCTAGCCAGTTCGTCGGCTGCATCGTTTCCCCGTGATCCACTGTGACCTTTGATCCATTGGATAGTAATAGTATTAAGTGTACCTACTGTATTTAGGGCGTGGTGACACTCAAGTAAAAGGCTCGATGTGATGCGACTGCCCTGGAGAGCCTGTAGAACAGATTTGCTGTCAGAGAGAATTAAGATGTCGCGGTCTTTTACCTCTCTTGTTTCGATTGCCCGAGCCGCCATTATTATGCCCACGCACTCGGCCTGAAAGACCGTGTTGTATGAGCTTAAGGGGGATGCAATTTGTATGTTGAGGTCCTCTGAGAAAACACCCGACCCTGTGCCCGATGAGGTCTTGGAGCCGTCGGTGTAAATCAGGAGAGCCTTGTGTCTTTTCTTACCCCCTGGCCACGAAAACGGCGGCGGCGGCGAGAGGCGACGATTGCGGGGCGGCGAGCGGCAAGAGGCAAAAACAAATGTAGGAACATGTACGAGGTATGCCACGCTTACCGCGGCAGCGGCGAGAGGTGACGATTGCGGGGCGGCGCGAGTCGAGCGGCGCGCGGCGGCGGCGAGAGGGGCGGCGAGAGAACGAAACAAATGTACTGGCGAGTATGGAGGCGGCCACAATCCCGAGCGGCGGTGAGCGGCGCGCGCGGCGGCAGCTCTTGCACCGAGCGACCAAATCAAACAGTTTTGTTTCTGCCGCGCGTGAATATGGAAACGGAGCAGTTTATCGTTGTTATTTTGAGTTTTTTAGTATGTAATCGAATGTTTCTGTACCTGTACGTGTACCTACTCATTATAAAGAGTATGAAATCGCCAAATTATTTTGATTTTTTGGGTCAATCGACTTTTATTTGTCCTATGGTTTTGATCAAACATAAAAGTGTAATCTTGAAATAAAAAATGAAGGAAAATTTTAGCTTATAATTAAATAAGTAATTAAACTTAAGAAATAAAGTATCTATCATTTTGGTAACATAAATAAATATATTATTTACATACTTATTTGTTCGTATTGTATAGGTTGCCCAGTTGAAATTTCATACAATGAAAAGAGACATCGATATCATCTGGACAACCGTTAAAATACGAACTAATATGTAAACAACATATTTATTTCTATTACCAAAATGATACTTTATGTGTTACATTTAACCCAAACCATTATTTAAGTATAAGATAGTTTTACAAAAAAAATATACTTCTATGTTTGGGGACAGGAAATCTGATAAGACACTTAAAGTTGATCGACCCTTTTATTGACTGGATGTACTCCTAACATAAGAATATTTTTTTAAATAATTCTTATGCTCCAAATCTTAATTTTCCATGAAGGCAGGCTAGTCAGTAGGTACTTCCATTTTCAATAGTGCCATTTTAAACTTGTGTTTAATAATACTAAATAATATAGGTATGTACTTTCTTGAAAAAAATCGACTCGTCACCAGGATTGTCTCAGGCGGGAATCGAAGCCGTGACCTTCGGAAACCCGGTCCAATGCTCTTCCAACTGAGCTACTACTGAGTCACGAATGTTTTATTAGTATATTATTTATAGCATTGTGTATGCTCAAATCTTAAATTTAAAAACTGTGTAAATAAGGCCACCGCTGCCGCCGCCGCCGCCGCCACTAGGTGAGCCGTGACATACCACCGCGCACCGCGCCTCCTGCCGCGCCTCCTGCCTCTGCCGCCAGTTTTGCCGCGGCAGACGTGGCCAGGCCCTTAGAGCTGATGTCGTCTATCAGGTGTATTCTGTATTTTTTGTCGAAAATGAGGGTTGGCTTAACTTTGTCGCATGGTGCTTCAATAAGAGGGGTGTTCAGCCAGTCCTCCAGTAGTCCACTGAGATGTTTTACCCTCTCGAATTTTAGAGATCCCAGTTGTTTTAGTCTTAACGCTGTTTTGGCTGCCTCCTGTTGGATGTGGAGGTGCAGTGGTGTTAGGTTCAGCATTACCTCTAGAGCAGCTGTGGGAGCTGTGCTCATGCACCCAGTGAGGGCGCAGCAGGCCTGACGTTGTAGTCCCTGTAGCTTATTGGCTCCGGTGGTTTGGGCGGCTTTTGGCCACCACACTACAGATCCATAGCTTACCAGGGGTTTTATGATCGTGTTGTAAAGCCAGAGGAATAGTTTGGGTGCTAGGCCCCAACGCTTACCAATCATCTTTCGGCACTGCCATAGAATGACGCTGGCGGACTGCGTTTTGTACTCCAAGTGGCTGTTCCAATTAAGTTTGCTGTCCAGGATTATACCTAGGTACTTTACCTCGTTAGAGAGTTGTAGTGTAGTTCCAAACAGTTTCGGCAGACGGAAGTCGCCCACCTGGCGTTTGTTTGTAAACATTACCATTTCCGTCTTCGTGGGATTGACGGTCAGGTCGTGTCTTTTGCACCATTCCTCAACCTTCTTCAGGGCTGCTTGCATGGTGTTACAGGTTATGCCAGCCTGGTTACCTATACTTAGTATGTTAATGTCGTCCGCATATCCTATAGTGTAAAAATAGTTAGAGTTAAGATGGGAGATCAGGTCGTTTACCACCAGATTCCACAGAAGTGGAGAGAGCACACCTCCTTGGGGGCATCCTCTCGCCACCAGGGCCCTTTGGCCGACGGCCCCTGATACCTGTACCGTTCTGTTGCGTAGCATATTCACGATCCAGTCTACGAGTTGTTTATCAACACCGTGTCTCACTAGTGCTGCCTCAATACTGGTGAATGTAGTTTTGTCGAAGGCGCCCTCTATATCGATGAAGGTGCCTAAACAGATAAGTTTCTTTTGGATAGCTTCCTCTATCTTACCGACTAATTGATGAAGGGCTGATTCAGTGGATTTTCCAGCGCTGTAAGCATGCTGGTGTTTATGTAGTGGGAGTTTCGCCAATGCTCCACTTCGTAGATACCACTCACAGACCCTTTCCATAGTTTTCAGCAGGAAGGTTGTGAGGCTGATCGGTCTGAAAGCCTTCGGATTAGTGTAGTCGGGTTTACCTGGTTTAGGTATAAACACTACCTTGACTTCCCTCCATAGGTGCGGGGTGTAGCGATGCGCCAGACAGGCTTGTAGTAAATGGGTGAGGACTGGAACTATTTGCTCCTCTCCCCATTGTAGTAGTGCGGGAAAGATGTTGTCCGTTCCAGCCGCCTTGAAAGGGGAGAAGCTCTTAATAGCACTTCTTACCTTTTCAGGTGTTATTACCTGTTCGGCATAACGCCAACAGTCTTCAGTGGGTTGCACAGGTTTGTCTTGCCAACTTACCTGTTGTACGAGTTGGCAGTCTGGAAAGTGGGTCTGTATTAGGATAGCGTTTGTCTCCTCCGGGCAGCGGGACATCGTGCCGTCGGGTTTTTTCAGGTTACCTAGTGGACCAGGACCCTGATTAGACAAAACTTTCCTTACCCGATTTGCCTGTTTGGTGGAGCTTATCTCATTACTGAACTTTCTCCATGATGAGGTCCTCCAGTACCTTATTCTACGTTTGTATTCAGCCTTAGCCTCTTTGTACCGGTCCCAGTCATAGTCATCGCAGGTGTTCATTGCTCTGTTCAGCCTTTTCCTGACAATCTCACGTTGCCTTTTAAGCTCCGGTCCCCACCATTGGTGCTTGCCGGGGCTCTCCGAGCCAGGAGCTTTCAGGGGACAGGCCTCTTCGAAGCATTGTCTTAAGGTATTGGTAAATTTTACTACCTGTTCTTCTAGCTGCGCAGCGGTCGGGAAGTCCCTCCTGTCGCAGCCTGTATCAAGTTTCTCTGCTAAGAGTGTTCTGTATTGTTGTTTGTTAGTTTTCCTTGGATACCTTTTAGGGTCAATAGTGATGGTAGGTACCTGTAGGTTGAAGCGTAGCCACCTGTGATCCGAACATGAGGCCTCGTCTGAGACGTGCCACTCCGTTATCATGGATGCCGCTAACGGTGTTGCAAGTGTCAGGTCAACAATCGTCCCTCTGCACCTCTTCGCGACGAAGGTCGGTTCATTGCCTATGTTAATTATTTCTAGATTGGTTGTTAGTAGAAATTCCACCAGTTCATTACCTCTAGTGTTGCTTTTCTCCTCTCCCCACAGCGGATGGTGGGCATTGGAGTCTGTCGAGATGATTAGCTCAATGTTGTTTTCCCTGCAGTAGCGAGCAAGCGACGCTACCTCCTCAGGTGGCGCTCGCTCCCCCTCAGGCATGTATGCTGATGCCAGGACCAATTCCTGATTGTTAATTGTCAGCGTAATAGTACTTAGATCTCTGGAACAGAAATTCAGTAAGGGCTGTGTCTCGATATCTTTAGATATGTATATGCACGATCTTACATTACCACTCGCGGCCTGTATGAGCTTACCTCCGATACTGGAGAGTCCTCGCACAGTGCCGTCTCTGATCCACGGCTCCTGGATCAGTGCGATCGTCGTCGTGTTAGTCTCCAGCCAGTGCCGTAGTTGAGCCGTTGCGGTCATGCTGTGCTGGAGGTTGGTTTGGAGGAGTTGGGCCTTACGAGAGAGGGACGCCATCATCGCAGACAACGTCCTCTAAGGCCAACTCGTCGAGCCCCAGCAGAAGTTCCTCGCTAGCTGGCGAAGCCTCACTGCCGGAGGGACCGGCGGCAGCAGCGTCGATAATCATCTCCGCTGCGGCCGGCTCGGCGGTGTCGGTGGCAGCCGCTGGTGCGGCTGGTGTAGTGGCGGCGGTCGTCGCGTCGTCACCGGAGGACTCGCGGGGGTTGTCGGTGGGTGGAGTGTCGACGAACTTACCCTTGGTGTTCCTGAACTTCAGGTACACCGAGCCAGTTAAGAAACTGACCCGGCGACCTTTAGCCATGATCACCGGCACGATGTCCTCCGGCACCGACACGACGACAAATGTTCGTCTGGTGGACTCCTGAGTCTGGAAGCCGTTCAGGAGCCATCGTTCCACCTGGAGTTCTGGGTTGGAGAAATGGAGGACCTTACCTACCATTCCTTGCTCCCGGGTCCAGAGCTTGGGCAGAACAAAACCACACATGACCTTCTTCGGGACCTGCTCAGCTCTCAATACTCTGAGCTTTCCCACGTCCGGTATGTGGTGTTCCTCCGCCCACCCTGTCGCCCACTCCAGGGTCGTATTGTTGGTGGCCGCCAGGTGGAGACAACCGTCCTTATACAAGGGCTTACCACAGAAGGCGACGTTACCCGCTTCGTAGGTGCCCAGGAGTATCTGTTGCAGCATAGTCTCCTCCAGGTCAGCTTCGATCTGCTCCGCCACCTCCCTAGAGACGTATCCCGAGGGCGATGTGATCACAAATCTTACCTCCTTGGGCTTGGCTACGGCTGCAGCGTAAGTTTGTGCCCCAGTCGAGGAACCGCTCGGCAGCTCTGCCTTCAGCTTCTTGGACTGGCCTCGAGGAGAGATCGTCTCGTCCAGGCGAGCCCTTTTGGCTTTCGGTTTAGGCCGCGCAGCAGCTCCTGCGCCCGGGGTGTTGAAAGGGGCCGTAGTGGTCTTACGTCCCTGCTGAGGGTTGGTCGCGCGTCGGGCCGATTTGGGTGGGCGCAGGTTTCCCCGCCTCTCACCTTTCATCTGCCCTGGCGCTCCCGATCCTGTTGTAGGGTTCGGATCTGTACTAGCGAGTGCGGTGGGTCCAGCCGGGTTTCCCCGGCCTTCACCAGCCGCGACCCGCGTTCCTGGCCCTCCCCCCGAGTGTGCGTCGGTACTGGCCGGGAGCGGCAGAGGTGTGGTCAGGTTTCCCTGACCTCCCTGAGCCGCAGCCTGCGATCCCGACGGCTTAGCGGTGATCGAGCTACCGGAGTCAGCGCCGATTGGCATGGAGGGATTAAGATTTTTGGTCTTAACCTTTCCTCGCTTCTTGCGCTTGGCTCCGGTCCGATCGGACGGGGGCTGGCCATCACGGGCCGGAGCGGCGCTTACCCTCTTCTCAGAGGGTCCGCGCTGCTGCCCGTGTTTGCCAAGTAGCGTCCACCGGCTGTCGATCACCGATTGTACGGTGGCCTGCGGAGCAGGTGTTGGTGGTCCAGTGGGTACCGATTTCTCGGCGCCCCCCTGGTGTGGTCCCTCCGGTTTCCCTTCGGGACTAATGGTCTCTCGCGGGACTTCAGATTGCTCGTCCGTCCCGCGGGAGAGTGACCCGGCAGAGCCAGGTAACGGTAAAATCTTGAACTTTGTAGTGTCCATGATGTAGATAAAAAGTTACTTCATCCGGTCGGCTTCCCACCCTCCATGGAGCCCGCACATTTGGGAGTGCCCTGTATCAAAAACAAGGTGCACTAGGACTACTGACCGGATATAGGTGTAGGGAGTTGGTGCTCAGGCGCGACATCGGAGACTCGAAGCGGGTGGCTGGGTTGCAGTTCAAGCGGCTTCCCAGTTGCTCCACCTATTCTTACCTCGTCAGCATGGCCCTAACCATCCAGCAAGCTGGATCTCCCCGCACCTCGCCGCGGCCCTCTAACGGGACACGAGACCGTTTCCTCCCTGGCGCTACCCAGAAAGGCTACCGTTTCGGGTGAAATCCAGACCAAAGAGGGCGTGTTGTGTAAACAAGGGTACTACCGCCGACCCCGTTTCACTCAACCCTCCAGGATTCCTTCATCCCCCCTTACGGCGATCAACTGCACAGGCCGTAGTGCAGGAGGAGCTGTTACTCCACCGGTTCGCTCCCCTCCATGCCGGTGAAGAAGGTGGCTGAGAAGGAGTCAGCCGACAGGATAGATGGGATATTGGGAGAGGTAGGGATATGAGTAATAGGTAAAAGATGGGATTACGTCTGATTGTTGATTGGTTGCATCTGTTTCATAGGGAACCAGATCAAAAGCAGGCGGCACCGCGGGCAGGTTAACAATCAGGCTTGTTCTAGGGATCTTCACGACCTGCGCTCTCCCCTAGAACCTAATGCCACGTTACCATTTGGACTGATAGTAACGTAGAAGAGAGGCCATGTTGAGCGACATAATCGTCCAGTCAAACACTACCTCTCTTCCGCCCAAACCGCGGCAACTGTCTTAAATCTCGACAGAAAACACCGTGAAATCCTCCGAATCTATCTTGACAGTCTTTACCATCATACTTACAGCCTTTGCGTCCAGTGGTGGCGGGCAACTGTCTCAAATCTCGACAGAACACAACGTGAAATCCTCCGAATCTATCTTGACAGTCTTTACCACACGCTTTCAATCTGTCGCAGACTCTATTCAGCACCCTATATCATACTTACAGCCTTTGCGTCCACTGGAGGCAGGCAACTGACTCGAATCTCGACAGAACCAACGTGAAATCCTCTGAATCTATCTCGACAGTCTTTACCGCACGCTTTCAATCTGTCGCCGACTCTATTCAGCATGCTATGACTCATCATACTGACTTCATCGACAAGTTATTATGGTGAAGATCCCAACGCATTTTTTCGTAATTTATCTAAAAGCATCCTGGATCCTTGATCCTAGAAGAAAGAACTAGCTTCCGCCCGCGACTTCGTCCGCGTGGATATTAGATAGATATTAGACTTGTTGTAGTCAAGAACCAACTGTGGCTTCCAGGGAGTAGCGCCAAAGCGTTTTGGTGCAGGCTGGGCAACATCCGTACCATGATAAGAAGAAATGAGTGCAATTTTCTTTTTATCATAGTAGGCCATTACTGCCATGTCTCCCGAGTGCCGTGCTGCAAATTGACCGGGTGCTAATTCGCAGTGCGTGAGCAATAAGGGCAAATGCTTTCGATTTATTTTAATCGAACCTACTACATCGGTTTTGTTCCTCTTCAGGTACCTGGTCAACAGCGGACTGTTGAACCAGTTGTCCATGAAGAGGGTGTAGCCCTTGTTGAGCAGGGGACGAATAAGGGAAATTACAGTCGCCGTGCTTTTCAAAACAGTTGATGGGAGAGTACTGTCCACTGTGGAATTCTTCCCCTTATACACGAAAAAAGACCAAAGGTAGCCAGTGGCGGACTCGCACAGTTCGAAGGTTTTAATTCCGAACTTGGCTGCCTTGGTCTTTATGTACTGGCGGAATGAGAGGTTGCCCTTCCACAGTGTCAAACTCTCGTCAATACTTACCTCCTGGCATGGTACATATGCCGACTTAAACTTGGCATTCAAGTGGTCGACGATCGGTTCGATGGGAAATAGTACGGATGATGTTTCGGTGCGGAGTTCGTTATTGTGAAAATGTAAGGCCGAGCATAAGCGCTCGTACCTTTTACGGCTGAACATGGTTGAAAAACAGTTGGTCGACAAAAGATAATTTGTTGAAAAACAGGACTTGATACTTGGCATTTTGATAATGCCAAGCATCATCCAGAATGCGAACAAAATCAGAATTTCATGCGCATTTGTCGGATACCAATCATCCCAAAGTTTGGTGGCGGCGTATCGATTTGTTTCGGCAACAATGTGGGCTAGAATGTCATTGCCCCAAATCTGTCGAAAAGCATCAAGGGCGGTAACATGGGCGGTAGTGGGCCCTGTTTGTTGGGGAACAAACGACTGCCTTCGGGCCTCAAAAGTGTCCATAGGGCGCCAATCGAAATGTGTGGCGTCCTCGTCCCCAGCAAACAGAGCCTCGTCGCCCCGAACCGGCTCGCCAGGAGCCACAACGCCCTGAGCCCCGTCATCGCCTTCCTCCTCATCCGACGAATCCGCAACCATTCGGGCACGCCTCCGTGTGCGCCGAACCTGTCGGGCTTCTGCGATCTGCAAAATTTTCGCCCGCAGCTCCTCCGGCACATCGGAGTCGGTGATATAAATTTGGGTGATCCGATCACCGCGCTTCCAAGCAGGTGGACCCGCACGACCACGCCCCCGGCCGCCACGGCTGCCCCGGCCCCCTCGACCACCTCTGCCACGGCCCCTGCCACGCCCAACCACGACTACCACTTCCTCTTCGCTGAAAACAAGCAAATACCTGTTTGTTTATATAAACACTAGCGGCCGCACGCGACTTCGTCTGCGTGGAAAGTTTTTTGCTATCCCTCGGGAACAACACTTTTTTCGAGATGAATACCTTTCATAAGGTACCCCTTATGTCCTTCTCTGTACTCCTGACAACGTGTATGCAACATTTCATCACGATCGGTTCAGTAGTTAAGACGTGAAGGCGTAACAAACAAACAAACAAACGGACATTGGCATTTATAATATTAGTTCAGTAAATATTGTAACCAAACGGTTTTGTGTAAATCAAAATAAACGTACGCGATCGGCGAGTCGTCGGAGGGCACCGGTGAAGGCGAGCGCCGAGAACCAGGGGAAGGAATTCTGGAAACAACCATATATATATATATATATATATATATAAAACGAAGATTAGAATAAAATATATGTGTAAAATAAAAATAACCACACTTACGTGATCGGAGAAATAGCCCCGCTAGGGATGCGTGGAGAGGAGAGCGGTGAAGCTATTAGCGAGGACGGGCGTTGAGCAGCGCGAGAAGAAGCTCTTCTGTAAACAAGTAAAGATGATATATTATAAAACATATACATAGGATATACAGCGTTTGGTAATAGCCTTATAAAGACGAATATTGTGAATAGGGACCATCAAACAGAAGAACTTATACTATAGGAGCAACTCTGAAATCACTCTGAATTCGTTATTATTTTTTTGGTCTTTATTCGTTATTAGTTTGATGGTCCCTATCTACCATATTTGGCTTTGTAAGGCTATTACCAAACACCCTATATATATATATATATATATATAGGGTGTTTGGTAATAGCCCTTCCACAGTGTCAAACTCTCGTCAATACTTACCTCCTGGCATGGTACATATGCCGACTTAAACTTGGCATTCAAGTGGTCGACGATCGGCTCGATGGGAAATAGTACGGATGATGTTTCGGTGCGGAGTTCGTTATTGTGAAAATGTAAGGCCGAGCATAAGCGCTCGTACCTTTTACGGCTGAACATGGTTGAAAAACAGTTGGTCGACAAAAGATAATTTGTTGAAAAACAGGACTTGATACTTGGCATTTTGATAATGCCAAGCATCATCCAGAATGCGAACAAAATCAGAATTTCATGCGCATTTGTCGGATACCAATCATCCCAAAGTTTGGTGGCGGCGTATCGATTTGTTTCGGCAACAATGTGGGCTAGAATGTCATTGCCCCAAATCTGTCGAAAAGCATCAAGGGCGGTAACATGGGCGGTAGTGGGCCCTGTTTGTTGGGGAACAAACGACTGCCTTCGGGCCTCAAAAGTGTCCATAGGGCGCCAATCGAAATGTGTGGCGTCCTCGTCCCCAGCAAACAGAGCCTCGTCGCCCCGAACCGGCTCGCCAGGAGCCACAACGCCCTGAGCCCCGTCATCGCCTTCCTCCTCATCCGACGAATCCGCAACCATTCGGGCACGCCTCCGTGTGCGCCGAACCTGTCGGGCTTCTGCGATCTGCAAAATTTTCGCCCGCAGCTCCTCCGGCACATCGGAGTCGGTGATATAAATTTGGGTGATCCGATCACCGCGCTTCCAAGCAGGTGGACCCGCACGACCACGCCCCCGGCCGCCACGGCTGCCCCGGCCCCCTCGACCACCTCTGCCACGGCCCCTGCCACGCCCAACCACGACTACCACTTCCTCTTCGCTGAAAACAAGCAAATACCTGTTTGTTTATATAAACACTAGCGGCCGCACGCGACTTCGTCTGCGTGGAAAGTTTTTTGCTATCCCTCGGGAACAACACTTTTTTCGAGATGAATACCTTTCATAAGGTACCCCTTATGTCCTTCTCTGTACTCCTGACAACGTGTATGCAACATTTCATCACGATCGGTTCAGTAGTTAAGACGTGAAGGCGTAACAAACAAACAAACAAACGGACATTGGCATTTATAATATTAGTTCAGTAAATATTGTAACCAAACGGTTTTGTGTAAATCAAAATAAACGTACGCGATCGGCGAGTCGTCGGAGGGCACCGGTGAAGGCGAGCGCCGAGAACCAGGGGAAGGAATTCTGGAAACAACCATATATATATATATATATATATAAAACGAAGATTAGAATAAAATATATGTGTAAAATAAAAATAACCACACTTACGTGATCGGAGAAATAGCCCCGCTAGGGATGCGTGGAGAGGAGAGCGGTGAAGCTATTAGCGAGGACGGGCGTTGAGCAGCGCGAGAAGAAGCTCTTCTGTAAACAAGTAAAGATGATATATTATAAAACATATACATAGGATATACAGCGTTTGGTAATAGCCTTATAAAGACGAATATTGTGAATAGGGACCATCAAACAGAAGAACTTATACTATAGGAGCAACTCTGAAATCACTCTGAATTCGTTATTATTTTTTTGGTCTTTATTCGTTATTAGTTTGATGGTCCCTATCTACCATATTTGGCTTTGTAAGGCTATTACCAAACACCCTATATATATATATATATATATATAGGGTGTTTGGTAATAGCCCTTCCACAGTGTCAAACTCTCGTCAATACTTACCTCCTGGCATGGTACATATGCCGACTTAAACTTGGCATTCAAGTGGTCGACGATCGGCTCGATGGGAAATAGTACGGATGATGTTTCGGTGCGGAGTTCGTTATTGTGAAAATGTAAGGCCGAGCATAAGCGCTCGTACCTTTTACGGCTGAACATGGTTGAAAAACAGTTGGTCGACAAAAGATAATTTGTTGAAAAACAGGACTTGATACTTGGCATTTTGATAATGCCAAGCATCATCCAGAATGCGAACAAAATCAGAATTTCATGCGCATTTGTCGGATACCAATCATCCCAAAGTTTGGTGGCGGCGTATCGATTTGTTTCGGCAACAATGTGGGCTAGAATGTCATTGCCCCAAATCTGTCGAAAAGCATCAAGGGCGGTAACATGGGCGGTAGTGGGCCCTGTTTGTTGGGGAACAAACGACTGCCTTCGGGCCTCAAAAGTGTCCATAGGGCGCCAATCGAAATGTGTGGCGTCCTCGTCCCCAGCAAACAGAGCCTCGTCGCCCCGAACCGGCTCGCCAGGAGCCACAACGCCCTGAGCCCCGTCATCGCCTTCCTCCTCATCCGACGAATCCGCAACCATTCGGGCACGCCTCCGTGTGCGCCGGACCTGTCGGGCTTCTGCGATCTGCAAAATTTTCGCCCGCAGCTCCTCCGGCACATATTATATAAACCTACACATCCTTACTAATATTATAAATGCGAAAGTCCGTTTGTTTGTTTGTTACGCCTTCACGTCTTAACTACTTAACCGATAATCATGAAATTTTGCATACACGTTCTCAGGAGTGCAGAAAAGGACATAGGGTACCTTTTATCCCGAAAAAAGGAACTGTTCCCGAGGGATAGCAAAATAAATTTCCACGCAGACGAAGTCGCGGGCGGTCGCTAGTAGGATATATTTTAGGAATAAAAATTAGGATCCATATAAGATTATGCGTTCATAAATGCACTTACGACGCCGTCGGGGGAAGCTGGTAAATCACCTCACCAGCCTCGTCATAAATGGTGTTCAGTGTGGCTGGTGGGCTGCTAGAAAATGAAAATATTAGTAGTGTTAGTATATTTAGTTATTTTTGGTAGTATATACTCGAGTAAGTTATCTATAATGTAGTGAAGCAAAATGCTTGCAAAGGCTTACGCCCATCTACGGCCCAACTTTAAAATACCGTGTACAAACTTTCCATAAAATTTAAAAATCATTATTGAATTTATTATGAATAATGCAATTGGAATTATTGTGTTATAAAGTCGCCATCACCAAAACCATTTTAATAACAATTCAAAGATTTTTATGCGAGTGACGTTGCTCGAGGTACGAAAAAATCTCGTAAACAATCGATGCGATATAAAAATCGATACCAACAAAATATATTATTAATTACTAACATTATTTGTAACGGCAATTCTTGTTTGACTGAGTATAACTTCAAAAAATATAGTTTTTATTAAAACCAGTGAAATGATAAAATATTTTTTAGATTATAACAGTACTGAACAAGATTAAAATCGATTTAGTAATCGATTCCAATAGAACAATGGCAGCACTATGTACTCGGCTGATCTACTGTCAGTTTGACAATGGTGTCAGTACGACGACGGCGACTTCACAACGTTTGATTGTCGTTTGTTTGTGTTTTGTTGTTTTGTTTTGTATTGGAAGTGTTTTGCAGTGAGTGTGTATTTTTTTTTTTTTTTTTTTTTTAATTTATTATCAGAAACTGTAATACATTTTTAATTTTACAAAAAAGTACTATTTAAACCTCTAGAGTTTGTGTATAGTACCTGAGAGATTCATACACGTAGACAATAACTGATACCTAATTGTTTGTTAATTAACATATTACCTATGTTAATTAATCTAATTACATAATAATTATATATTAGGAGATCGAGCATGGTTCTGTCAGTAGGTAGCATGAAATTTTATTGTAATAGAGACAGAAAATATTCTTTTA
This sequence comes from Agriphila tristella, assembly GCA_928269145.1. Taxonomy (NCBI): domain Eukaryota; kingdom Metazoa; phylum Arthropoda; class Insecta; order Lepidoptera; family Crambidae; genus Agriphila; species Agriphila tristella. The sequence continues at coordinate 12,832,395 of OV743435.1, read as the reverse complement.
ATTTTAATTTTATGTTTTTTTTCGTAATAACATTACGCGTGGCGGTGGGTAAAGAATTGATTAGTCTAGGAATAAGGAATGCGCTCGTCCGTTCACCGTAGTAGTTGTGTGCTGATACAATAACAAGTTTTTCCTGCGCAACTTGACGGGTGCATATAGGATGATTTATTTTAATTTGAAACTGGTCACAAAAAAATTGTTCTTTTAAGATGTAGTAATTAACTTTTTCATGCACTAGTAATGTTTTGCAGTATTTGAATATTTCGTATTCATTTTTAAAAGAGGATTTTAAATTGGGTGGTATTATCAACTTAAGTATCCGAAGCTGCAATCTATATATCGAATCAAGGTAAGTTTTGAAAGTACGGCCATAGCTAGAAATGCCGTATGACACAATTGAATCAAAAAGCGCATTGTATAGTAGGAGTCTAGCTTTAATTGTTAAGCGGTTTTTTATAACATAAAATTTAGACAAAATTGCACGTAGCTTATCACACACTCGTGCAATATGTGGACCCCAGTTAAATTTATTATCGATAAGCAGTCCCAGTCCCAGTCTTGTGCATCCTTTACTTTTTGACCCATTTTACGCTAATGGACTCCGAGTCTCCGACCCTATCCCGAACTTTGGAGTTAGGCCCCGCTATTTTATATGACGATAATCTGGAATGGAAATGCCCACTTGACTCTCGCATGCATTGGATTCTGGAAGCAGCTCTGGTTAGTTTATTCAAAGTAAACAACATTACATTTAGTTAAAATTGACTTCGAGTGACTAAAACGATAAAACAAATGCCTCTGATATGAAGATTGTTGAAATAAATTGTGCCCATACTGACGAAAAAAAAGTCGATTTATCTAAAAAAGGCGACTTATTTTCTTAACCAACATTCAGTTTATTGAGTTTTTGACATGTCATGCTTTCATTTAATACACAATTCGTCTGTGTACACCACGATGTACCGTGGGCCGGAACTTCTATAGACCCATGGGCATGGTCCTTTTGTGAATTTACGAGCTTGACAGCTTACCTTTCTTCCGCCTCGAGCCATTCCTCGACCCCCTCGTCCTCGACACCTCTCTCATGCTCGTCCTCCTCTTCCGACATGAACAAGAACTGGAAAAACACGAATAAATCGTTGTTGTTTAGGTAAATTTATATATGTTCATCCTCACCGCTAAGAAAAATCAATCACCTACACAACAATCAAACAAAAGTATATGTGAAAAGATACATGAAAAACATGTGCGATTGACAGAAGTGGCAGAAATGCGTTTCATGAAGGATGTCAATGTAATAAAAGTGGTAAGAAATAAACACCAAACACCAAGCCAAAATGACAATTGCATACCTGTAATATCTTTGAGCTTACATGAAAACTCTGAGTACATCTTATCCTGAAAACTAGAATGTTCCTGTAAAATTTTAATAAATTATAATACGGAAATATAGTTTTTATAACACTATATTTTCCATACCTCTTCCTCCGCATCTGACACGTCGTCGTCGTCGTCGCTGTTGTTCAGCAGGTCCAAAAACTCCGACGGCGCGTCTTCACCCACATTCCATCGTCTCGACATCTGTAAAAGTTCAAATCAATCAATTATTTATTTTTCCATACAAAATTTGAACCCTATTTTTACCCCTTTAGAGTCTGAATCATGTCCACCGTGATGGACTTCAAAATAAATGTCATTTTCGCAATCACCATCCCATAAAACCTCAAGAACGACATCCATATCGATTTTTATGTTTACTCATCCCATTTCACCCTTATTTCATCCCCATAGGGGTCGAAATACTAACAATAATAAAAAACGTTGCGTTAGATTTTCATCCGTAAGCTAGATAATAAAATTGGCTATTTTTACTTCGAAAATGAAGAATTTTCTATACACAACTTCATCCCCCTTTTCACCCCTTCGAGAGTAGAATTTTCAAAAACGCTGAGACACGTATATATATTTTTTTATCGTCAGCCTAAACATAAAATTTGAAGATCCTAACTTAAAAATTGAGGGACTTTCATACAAACTCAGGACCCCTGTTTCACCCCCTTGGGGGATGAGTTTTCATAAATCATTTCTTAGTGCACCCCTAGACCTCATAAGGAACCTATGTGCTAAATTTGGAGTATCTAGACCCAGCAGTTTGGGTTGTGCGTTGATATGTCAGCCAGTCAGTTTCGTCTTTTATATATTTAGATATTTTTTTATTATTTTTCATTTTATCAAATATTTTTATAACAAACAAATTAAATGGGACTAACTCGAGCGCATACCCTTTCGAATAAAAAAATAATCTTGAAAATCGGTTCTCAATTCGAGGAGATATCGAGTAACATACAAAAAACGGTAAAATTGAGAACCCCCTTTTTTTGAAGTCGGTCAAAAACATAAAACGAACAGCAGAAAAAACAAACTCTAATTTCGACTTGCCTTTCGCATAACATTATTTTATCGACTAAATTTATCGATAAAATCTCGATACTTACCCCTCATTATGCAGTTTTTCGACGAACTGACGGAACTAAAATGGCGGCGGTATGGTGTCAAATTACAGGTTATGAGTCATAAATAGGAAATTACGATTCGTTATCAGAGAATTACGCTAAAATATTCCAACGATGAAATCTAAAATAGTTTTACTGTGTATTATTGTTGTTTTATAATCAATCTAGTCCCTTTTCCAAGTAATCTAGATCAAAAGAATTTTTCTTTTGTTCTGTTTCATGTCAACAAAAAATCGTGGCAAATTTTTGAACACACATAAATTCACAAAGACAGAACGAAATCACTTAGTAAACATAAACATTAGATAGAATACTTACTGTTTTTAGATAATCCAAACAAAACACACACGAAAAACACGAGAAACACTTCAAAACAGACCGAAATCACAACAAAACAGACGAACCGTTGTACTGACTTTGCGGTGACTGAGAGTGCAAAATCTCGCCGGACTCGTTTGGCACGAACAACCATTTCACTCACTCAATATAGACGCTTGATACGTCATTGGAAAGTTAATTTTATAACGTCGTAAGTCTCAAAACATTGCAATCAAATCAAAGCCATAGTTCATTCACAATAAGGCAAAATATTGCCTGCGGTCTTTGGGTTCCCCGGGGAACCGACGGTGCTTTAGAGGTTAAGAGCTTAATGTACTGTTGTTTCGTCAACATTAATGGCAGGTTCAATCATGGGTGGTTTGTACTATTCATTAAAAACTTAAATGGTCTTAAATCGCTTAAAAAAATAGTAAGTGACAAGTAATTTCGCAAAACGTATTCAATACTCAATATTCCAGTAAGTACTCCAGAATATTCCAGAGTACAGTAGTTTAGCTTAGTTGGTTGAGCGAAGCGATGGCTGGTTCATGCGTCATGCTCGTGAACGGGTGCTGCCAGTGGGAATGGGTCTGCTTCTGTCTGCTTGTATTAAGGGCGTCGTATAACTCGTATATAAAAGATCTGTTTTATATTGTCTGTATGTATGGCACTTCTTACTCAAAAAATATAATTCTTAATAGCTTACCTTGTTTTGATTTATTTAATTGCAATATTTTTACTTTCTATAGTCAGTAGTTTAGTGAAAGACCTATGAAAAGCTTTTGGATATAAATTTTCAATTCGATGCCTTAACATAGGTAGTCTTAGTATGTCATGCTCTCTTTAATCATTTCTGCGGTGGTGTCGTATGAGGCGGGTCGTTACGTTCCCTCAAATATGGTTGAGCGAAGAGATGGCTGGTTCATGCGGCATGTTCGGGAACTGGTGCTGCCAGTGGGAATGGGTCTGCTTCTGACTACCTATCTTAATGCATATTGAATTGTATGTTTTTCTTTTATTTTTATCCTAGACTGAATAACAAGTTCAAACTTTGAATTTAGCTTAAAATCTGTAAATTGATTAAGAAATTTGAAACTCATTAAGAAATGAGCTAATTCAATAATGTTATTTATTTGTTAATCTTTGTTAATATAAAGTCTGGAAACGATATACATATTTGTAAATATCGTTCCATCTGATTGATAAAGCTGACAAGTTTTTTGCGCCCATTTTTCTTGTCAGTTAAAAGACGTCATAATGGGTGGTAGGGTAAAAGAATTGACGATTTAAAAATGCTTATTATGTGAGCTTATTTAAATAAAATATATTTCACTTTCACTTCACTTTCACTTTCACTTTCACTTTCACTTTCAATGGCTTGTCTACACCGAAATGTCACTTTTGTCGGGTTGAGATCGAGATACTCATGCTCGCATTTTACAACCGTAGACTCGCATTGTTCTTTGTCGTGGCCTAATGTCAAAAGTCGACAAACACGAGCTTTTGTCTTCAACTGACATTAATTTGACAGTTGAGTGGGAGAAATTTGTCTACCACCCTTCGAGTGGTCGAGAAAGATTTGTCGACTTATTTTTTTTTCTGAGTTTTTAATTTCGCAATAAAAATAAATCTAAGTTGTCCGTGTTTATATTTTATTAAGGTAAGAAGAGAAGTTACAGCACAAACGACAAAAACAGCTGTCCGGGAAGAAAAAAAATGAAAAATTGTATTTAAGTAATTCTTTTTTATTATAAAATTTATAAAAAAAGAAATAAAATAAATATTTACTAGTAGTAAATAACGAATAAGTATTTTTTATTCTTAAATTTTTTCATAAATTTTATAAATTAAAATACCTATTCAATAATATTGTTTCCTAATATTACACTTTTTTCCCTTCAGTATTTTTTTTACTTTTATTTTACTTAATTTTAATTTATTTACTTAAAAACGTAAATTAAAATTATTTTCATACATTGATTTCAATATTTATTACTAAATTAACAAGTGCGTTGGTCTGTGTCATCTTTTCGAAAATCTCTCAATAAAAGGAAGGCAAACGAACTATATCCATACGGCTATATTTAACTCGGTTTTAAGAGTTTTGCGTCGTGAAACGTATAGAAAGGAACGCCCTTTAAGAGAAATGATGGAAATAATTATAAATATTTACTAGTGGCAACATTATTCTTCTCGAGCTCGAGAGAGCTTTGTCTACGGAAGTGAAAGCTTTTGTGAGTGTCTCTTTATCTTCGAACTTATTAAAAAATAAGTATCATGTTTAAACTAAATCATTTCGAATCATTTCAGATAATGTCGACGTTTATTGATGTTGAAATAAAAATATTATATTTTAAAACTCATATTTGTATTAAAAGACATAAAAAGGTTGTAAAATTCTGAGAGCGAGTCCCACCACTGTGCTCAGCAATCTAGAGGGTCGAGACGACAAGTCTTCGTAGACAAGAGTCCCGTTTGCTCATGCTACGCGTGCTGAGTAACGGATCCGATATCACAGCTTAACGATCATACAGTCGTTACACGAATGTACTTGCGCAGAGCAACGGAGGGGAAAATACAGTGACCGTAAAAATACATGTAGGCAGGAGGTATAGGTAGGTAGTAGGTACGTGTCATTTTCAATGTTAATCTGAACTGAGTTTATTGATGTAGGTACTAGTATGTAATTTGCGAATAACTCATCTAATAACATACCTAAAATCAATTTTAAAAGCAAATACCAACAGATAACAGCTGTCAAACTTAAAACAGCAATATCTCGAAAAGTAAAAAAGTCTGGAATGGGTGGTAGGAAAATATAGAAGATTCAAAAGTACTTAATAATTAAGTTTATTTGAATAAAGCTTATTTGACTTTGACTTTCAGTACTCATCCTAGACTGGTGGTGTCTTTGAAGAAATGAAAGGTCTTGGTGAGATCTTCATTTTCGTTCCAACTTGCGGTGAAAAATGGAACTAGGTACGTTGCAGCCGTAGATTTTTGACACTAATGACATTCTGATGTTCACTATTAAAATTTGTTCACCACTAGCGAAATTAAAAAAAAAAGGTTAGAAAATTATAATAATATTATTGTTAATTTTTTTTATAAGTATAGCTTTTCATTAAACACGGCTTTTATGATATGTTACGCAGTTCATTTAAAAGAAAACAACCCTAACGTTGTCAGAAGAGAGAGAACGCGATAGAAAGAGAGGCAACTTCTAGGTTAACTTCGCGACGCGCAACGCCTCGTTTAGAAAAAGTTTGAATTTTCAAGTACCCAATTATTTATCTTTATTTTTTAGGGTTCCGTAGCCTAATGGTAAAAAAGGGAACCCTTATAGATTCGTCATGTCTGTCTGTCCGTCCGTATGTCACAGCCACTTTATTCCAAAACTATTAAAATTACACTGTTGAAACTAGGTAAGTAGGTGTATTCTGTGAACCGCTTTACGATTTTTACACGAAATAAAAAAAAATAAAAAGATAAAGGGGGCTCCCCATACATGGAACTGAAACGGTAAAAAAAGTCAACCGTTTGGAAAATATACACTTCCAAAGTGGTAAAATGTGTGTGTCCCCCCCCCCCCTCTAACTTTTAAACTAAGAAATTGAAAAATAAAAAAAAAAATGTTGTAGATCTTTATAAACACTATCTACGAAAATTGGTTTGAAAGAGATATATTTAGGAGATATAGCACATTTTCCAAAACCGCAAATATAACTTTGTCGTTTATACAAACACCATAAAAAACAAAGTTATTTTGCAGATGACAATGATAGTGGTATTAAATAAGGTAACTACGGAACCCTACTGCGCGTGGCCCGACACGCACTTGGCCAGTTTTTTTTAATTCAAAAAAGCAAATCACAGAGTGATTATGCCCTTAAACACTTAGTTTTGTCGTTGCGCCAACTGTCTATCTGCCCTTAAACACTTAGTTTTGTCGTTGCGCCAACTGTCTATCTAGATTCTAGACGAACGGCGGCTTTTTTTTCACCAACATAAAAAGCGTTGACTGACTGTATACTCTTTAGGCTGTGGTACTACTGTGTCGGAGCAGAGCGTCCTGAATTGAGCGATTACACTGTCCTAAGTGCTTCCGATTTAGCATCCTTAACGCCGGAGACCATTTCCTATCCTAACTAGGATCCTAGTTAGGATCCTACCTTCCTTAATGCAATACACTTCTCTGAATTAAGGAGCGACTTCATTCCGGATCCTTAATTCAGGATGATCTAATAAGTTCTTTAGTACTTCGTGCGCTCGAGCAACGCACACATAGACACCTCTCACCGACACGGAATCTTTGCCACGCTCAAAAAACTTCACGCGCGAGTACCACGTGACGGAGTTGTAGCACGTCCGACCCCCACGTCGGTTATTTGTACGCTTTGCAAGACTCAGTAAAAATGGAAGGCAAAAATAAAACGTACTATAATTTCTCAGTAAGCAATTGCTTTAACTCGACTTTAAATACAGAATATACATTTTTTACGATACTAGTGGACCCAGAAAGGTAAGCAAACAGTGAACTTTGTGATATTTAATTTAATTTCATTAAGGCGTACACAACAGGTGATAATCATAAAAAACAAAACAACAGCTATACAGCGTGAAATATTAATCATTTGGTTCCCGCCGTGGGGTGGTTCCACTCATGATTACAAGTAACTTTTACTATGGGGCCAACTTTCCTGCTCGCAAAAGAAATCAGCTGTTCCATACAAAAGTGCAGTACCTACTCGACCTTAATGTATGGAACAGCTGATTTTTTTTTGCGAGCAGCAGAGTTGGCCCCATAGTAAAAGTTGCTTGTAATCATGAGTGGAACCACCACACGGCGGGAACCAAATGAATAAAATTTCAACCTGTATAGTACTGAGCGAGACTAACACCCAATGACGTGTACACACAGCATCATAATCGAGTGCGTAAACAATTTTTAAACGTTAGTGCAAATTACATTACAAATACATCCATGACAGCAATACATATTCATTAGTGATTGGGAATACAATAACTTAAGCTACAATACGACAAAATAACTACATTCACTGATAGTAATTGAATATACAACTTTGCAATTAGGTAAATTATTTTAAAACAGAATAAATAATATAATATTGATTTCGTACCGAACAATTTATATTCTAAGATGTAGGAATAATCTTTAATAAAATAAAAATAAACTTTTAAACACTAAATATTAATTAATTAATTAGGAGGTATTTATTTTTTTGACCTGAGATTTGAAAGTGGTGTGTTTGCAAGTGTAGATATCGAGCTGTTCATTCAACATAGCTAGATCATTGTACAGACGGCACATTCTCACAATCGGGTTATAATAAGATGTGTTGTTTTTATACGTTTTAAGAACAAATATTTTTTTATTTCTGTTTCGTACAAGAAGTCTTGTGTTGAAATTAATTAAGGATAATAATACTGGGGAGTCAATATAGCTATGAATTATCTTGTGCAAGTTAAAAAGGTCCTGGTGCTGGCGACGTGTCTCTAACGTTGTTAATTTAAAATGTCGTAGTCTATCCGAATAACAGGTGAGCGCCCGGTTTTGTCCACACCTGTATCTAAGCAGTTTTAAGCATTTCCTTTGAACACTTTCTATGCGCTGCGAGTGAATCGAATAGTGGGGGGACCAGATTACTGAACAGTACTCCAGATTACTTCTGACGAGACTCAAATACAGATGAAGGAGAGTTTCTGGATTTTTGAAGGATTTAGTGTTTCTAGCTACAAAGCCGAGAAGCTGATGACCTTTTGTAACAAGTTGATTATAATGATCACGAAAAGTTAGCTTCTCGTCGAAAATAATACCCAAGTCCTTGATTGAACAAACACGATCTAAAGAATGTCCCTCCAACTGGTAATCGAAGAGAATTCTTTGTTTTTTACAAGTAAATGTTATAACGTGGCATTTACTCAAGCCTAAGTACATTTTGTTACTGTGACACCAGTCTGATAGTATTTCCAGGTCTCGTTGCAGTTTTAGGCAATCATCAATGCTCTTGATCTCCGAGAATACCTTTAAGTCGTCAGCATATAAAAGAGACATGCACTGCAGCTGAGCAGCCAAGTCATTGATGAACAAGACGAACAGCAATGGGCCCAAATGTGAACCCTGTGGTACGCCTGAAGTTACAGCAACTGGTTGAGATGTGTACCCCCTCAAGGTCACCAACTGAGATCTGTTCTCCAGGTATGAAGTGACCCACCTAAGCAGATTGCCGTGGAAACCAAATTGTGTTTTTAATTTATGACAGAGAATGACATGGTTGACCTCGTCAAAAGCTTTTTGAAAATCGGTATAAATTGAGTCCATCTGACCACCAGAAGCAAAGACAGTGCATATATAATTTTTATACTCAAGAAGATTAGATACCGTTGATCGAGATCTAACAAAGCCGTGTTGATTTTGTGAGAGCTTAGCTTGAACACGATGATAAATGTAATCGTAGACAACCTTTTCAAACAGCTTGGCCAAGCAAGAGAGTATACTTATTGGTCTGAAGTTGCTGCAATCAGTTTTGTCCCCAGACTTATGAATGGGCACCACGTGAGCCACCTTCCACAGTGAAGGAAACTTCCCCGATCGCAAAGATTTGTTAAATATAAGTGTGAGTGGTACGCTGAACTCCTCTGCACATTCTTTAAAAAGTAAAGGAGAAATCCCGTCAGGACCAGCTCCCTTACTAATATCCAAGGTTTTGAGTTTCGAGAGAACCTCATTCTCCGTTACTGCAAAGTCAGAAAGCGTGAAGCATCCGGTTTCCGCAGAGGCTTGACTATCCGTCACTACAGCTGGTGTATGCGAAGTATCGTCGAATACCGAGCTGAAAAACATGGAAAAAAGCTCACAGATACCACGTCCATCAGATGCCGACAGACCCTCGAAATGCATTGTTTGAGGAATGCTGTTATCAGACTTTTTATTATTTACGTATTTCCAAAACTGCTTCGCATCCTCCTTAGCAGACTCTTCTACAGATTCTAGGTACTTTGTGTAGCATAAGTGGATGAGTGCTTTTGAGCGAGTTCTCTGAGATGCAAACTCATCATAATCTTTGGGGTTATTGTACTTTGATAGCTGTTATGACTATATAATATGCAGTTAAATAAAAAGGCAGTTTTCATTAATTGTTGTTTCTAAATCAACAGCTCAGTACAATGATAATTTTACCTTATTTATATGCCAATTTGACGTACTTATACTGAATACTGATTTCTATTCGAAAATAGACATACTTAAGTAAATAAGAAACAATAGGTACCTACCTAATATTATTTAAATGTGTACATTTACTACATTTGGTCTTTGAATACAATTTGAATTGCAGTCGCGACTAAAACAACTGCTATTGTAATTTTAGACTTTATTTTTTTGGTGTTTAGGATATTTTTTTGTTAAGAGAGCTTAGGTTTCAAAGTATTTTTTATTTTTAATAGTAAAGTACGAGTAAGTATTTATTAATTCCATAAATAAATGTCTTTAATTTTTTTACTATTCATTGTATTTTTTGTCCTTTCGATTTAACCCATTAAACATAATTAACTTGTGTAGGTACTTAGGTATATGCAGATAAGTTAGATAATATGACAAGATACTAGTACCTACCTAATAAAATATTAAGTATACAGGTACTTACCTATACCTATTTTTTAATACTTTAATCAGCAATTACTAGGTATTTCAACAATTTTTTAACTCCGTGACAACTTTTTACAACCCAGAAAAATAGCAACTGTTTAAATAGGTACCAAAAATATTATTCAGTATTATTCCTTACGCTATATATCTTAATCTGATGGTAATTAATTTAAAATTAAATTTTCAAAGATAAATTACACTTTTAAAAACACCTAAACAAAGATATAATCAAACCTGTGCATCACAAGTTTTACCACATTCTGTAACATACAGGGTTATTTGTAAAACACCAACAACCTCGCAGGAGTAGATTACATCTTATAGAACAACTTTTGTTCTACGACTTTTCCGAAAACCGACAAAAAAAATTCGACTCTCCATACAAATGTCCCGAACAGCTGATCGAGTTTTGTATGAAAAGTCAATATTTTTTTGTCTGTTTTCGGAAAAGTCGTAGAACAAATGTTGTTGATTATGGTGTTAGTAATCCACTCCTGCGAGGTTGTTGGTGTTTTACAAATAACCCTGTATAGGTATTTTCTGTGGTTTTACGTAAGTCGGAGTTGTCAACCCTAGTGCGACACCTGAGTTTAGGTATGCATTTCAAGGTCATGCGGGAGCTAAACTTCTGTACTCTCTCTATTTTGTGGTAGTAGGGCTAGGGACTCGAGTTTAAGTCGCGTCGTCAGTCGCCGCGATGGTGTGGACGCCCCGCTCGCTTTATCAAGTTAAGCTGGCCATATACAGACGGAATCCCGATTTGGAATTCCGAAACGGAATATCGATAATGTACGAAAATTCCGTTCGGAAAAATCCCGCATGTGTGTGGTAGGTCCATAGATTTGTATAAATTAGACTCGAAACTCCGTCTGTATGTGTCTGTCTCCAGTCTTTGTAAGTTATTGACTCGTTGAGCTGATCATGTAAACAAATTCAATGATCCCAAAGTTTCCTATACTTTTGCGGGCTAGGACCGCCATAAATATAAGGTCCTTCTTAAATAGTGCACATAATTTTAAGGGGTCAATGTACTCATGCATACAAACAACTTTTACTATGGGACCAACATTGAAATCGCGAAAAAAAATCAGCTGTTCCATACGTTTTGATCTATTCTATTTAAAATTTTCTATGAAACAGCTGATTTTTTTTTTCGCGATTTCAATGTTGGTACCATCGTAAAAGTTGTTTGTATGCATGAGTAAGTACATTTACCCCTTAAAATTATGTGCACTATCTAAGAAGGACCTTATATTTTCCGTATTATAACGAAAGATTTTTAAACACTGTTTAACTAAACACCTGTTTAAATATGATGCTGTCTCTGTCAAACAATATTGTCAAAAAAGTCACAGCATCACATTTAAACAGGTGTTTAGTTAAACAGTGTTTAAAAAAATTCTATAATAACACAATTAAGTGTCTGATTCCAACGTCTTAATTATTAGGTATGCTAAAAACAGTAATAGTAAAAACAATTGTCAGTACCATATTTCAACGATTTGAAAAGAAAAAAGTTCTAAAAGATACCGATCAAACGATTAATAAAAAGTTCTGTTACATACCTAATTATCTACGTCACACTTCACGATATCTTAATAATTGTTCGAAGTGCAAACCATTCCGTTCAAAACACAACCTGGCCCGTTTAATCAAATTGTCTTTTAATTTTAATAAAGTGTCCCTGTCACTTTTTATAATATTGAAAGCGTTTACTATCGCCCTTCTCATTTCTTCGCGAGTTTAATGCTTGTTTTTGTACACCCAATCGTTTTACCTCGCTCCATAAATAAAAGTCTAATGGGGCCAGGTCCGGTCTTCTTGAGGGCCAAGCCTAGCCACTGGACCACTACGTCCTATCCAGTGATCTCCAAACACGGAATTTAACTGATTACGCACATTACGTTCGTAATGCCCGCAGCCGTCATGTTCATAATAAAAAATATTGAAATAAGCCAACGATATGTCATCCATTAAGTCTGTAATTACACTTTGCAGCATGTTTAGGTAGGTATGTCCTACCGGTCAAATTTCCTTCGTTAATTTTAAAATTTGTGTCCCATAGGCAAGTATTTTATGTATTGACACAGTCATGGGTTGCCATCTGTATTTATCAAAATATTTGTTTGCTAACGTTTTGCAAAATGCCGCGAATCTTTCAGTGTCTATTGGCAAACAGCTAGATATGATGTGTAAATCTTCAACCAACCAATTTTCTATTCAAAGAATACTGGTAAATGCACGATATTATCAGACAAAGCAGTCCGTGCCGTATTTCCGTCGTTCGTACTACCAGCGTCTGGACGAACGACATCGACTAACAGACCCATTTGCGTTCTTATTTCGTTTTGAATAATAATAATATGCTTTATTTTCTCCACAATTACAATTATGGTTAGATTGTAAAAGTAAGTGAATATGTTTCTTTTGAGCCTCTACTACATTCCACTCATCAGATTTTTTAGAATAACATATGCACTAAAATTAATTGTTAAAATAAGTAATTCAGGTGAGCGACGGCTGACCTAGAAACTGGTCATGCGCCGCCGCGCTACGTCATTCAGTTTAGGTGTATCAACAAAACACCTAACTTACAAAAGTGTTCGGTAATATTCCGAACAGATTTATATCCCAGATGTAAAAGGAATTCAAATACCCTAATCCGGCCAGACAAGCAATGGGCTAACATGTCTCAGGGATTCTGTTACGATTGGTTCTGCAAAAACTTTGTCCAAATCATACGCCTACCTATGTGACGTAACGAATGTAAAATTGGTGACGTCACATAGGCTTAATAATAATAATAATATAACAAAAAGTATATTCTAACTTGCATAAGGCAAAAGAATTACTTTTTAATTTGAAAGAATGATCTCAAAAAACAAATTGTATTAATAGTTTTATCACCTAACCCTGGTTTGCAATGCAACTTACTGCAGTACCTTGATTACGAAAAGCTGTTGCTAACAATTCTCTTCTCGATTGAAAGCGCGGTTGCATTGCTGCTTTAGTTAAGATAGTTGTCACATTGGTTCTTACTAAAGCAGCAATGTAACTGCGATTTCTGTCAAAATTGATTGCAACAAAGTTACGTAATTACCCCCCCGATATACTCCGCTGCCGAAAAAGCTCCGGGTCCCGCGGTTTTCATACCACTTTTGCAATCTCTACTACCTGTACCCACACTATTTATTGTGTATGGGGTTTCATTATCAAAAGTATTGATTTCAATAGGACACTTATTTTGGAGCTTCAGCTTGTCTTCATCATTTATTGTGTACAGACCTTCAATACTCAACCCAACCAAACCTTTGACTAACAGTGGGTCACCATTACATTTTGGTGGTCCGCCTTCTAATAATGAATGACAAATCATAACACAAAATTAAAAAAGGAAAGAATCACTAATATTATTAACCCAACCAATGTACACCTATGATTTACCCGTACGCATTATGTTATTTTTTATACTTTTATCTTGGTTTCTGCTTCTTTCTTAATACGCCTAACAGTTTTTGGCAATTTTTTTAGAGGATCCTGTAGAACCTGTACCTATTATGTTATTTTTTATAATTTTATCTTTGGTTTCTGCTTCTTTACTTAATATGATAAACAGTTTTTGGCAATTTAAGCAATTTTCTTTAGAGGATCCTGTAGAACCTGTACCTATTGTGTAATTTTTTATAATTTTATCTTTGGTTTCTGTTCCTTTACTTAGTATGATAAACAGTTTTTGGCGATTTTCTTTAGAGGATCCTGTAGAACCTGTACCTATTGTGTTATTTTTTATAATTTTATCTTTGGTTTCTGCTTCTTTACTTAATATGCCAAACAGTCTGGCAATTTTCTTTAGAGGATCTTGTGGATGCAGCTATTTTCTCCCACCAGATGACATGTCATACTCTTCAATATTTTGAATAAGAGTTGCTCTCTCGACTACAAAAGACAATTGCCTACTAAAAAAAAAGAAAAAACCCTGTTCTTTTAAAGCTTTACCAATGAAGAACAAAATCAAGTGCGTTAGCTGGAGATAAACCGTGGTTAGACTTGGAGCGAGGGATTCATTTATTATCGAGAAATTCGATGAATTGTGTTTCCTTTTATTGGATTGGATAAAATAATGCTTCAAGAGTTATGCCAAGACTGTGAAATAATAGAAATAGGTGAAAAAGGTTATCCTAAACTTTTACAGTTACATAATGAGTACTATGACAGAGGCAACAAAGTTTGAAATTGTGTTCATCATAAAAAATGTGTGCGTTAAAAAACGTATTGTGTCTCAAGATGTCGTACTGTGATAATTATGTCTATGATTCTTTCTAAGCAATATCGAATTGTAAAAAAGGTAAAAATATGACATGTCTTTCAGTGGCGGTACCCCCATACAAGCCGAAAAGCCCGGCTTGCCCTAACAATAACTTACTTACACTACTAATGAATCGTAATTAATAACAACAAAACAATATTATTAACGAATGTTAATTTTCAATAATCAATAACCACAAATTCATTTTTTACAACAACTTATCGAGAGACAAGTCGCTAAACTGCGTTACTTTCCTCAATAAACCCTACAAATGCATTTCATCTCCCTCGCACTCGTTGGCTTGCAACCGGGCTTTGCGATCTGTATATATCCGCTCTCTTCTTACTTTAACAAAACTGCTACCGCATCATATGCATACTGCTGTAGGTACTATAGATTCTATGAGAAATACAGAAGCCGACTAAAAGCTTAGCTTTTTGCTTCAATCTGTGACGACAGGTGTTTTGAAAAAACAAACTGTTTTGCCTTTATTAGTGTTTTTATGTTAAAAATGAATTAAAACTTCAGTTTAATGATTGATAATGGTCCCTTGTGATGGATTGAAATGTTTATTAACTGTTGTGTGATCTATGAACCTACGAGTCGAGTCGATTCCAAGAGAAACACAAAATAACGTAAGTAATAAACCTTTTCATTTGAGTATTTTGCAAAGAAATATAATATTCTTCAATGTATCGTAATATTGTAGTGGACTCTTTACATTGTTGGTTGTTCTTATAAAAATAAATAAGTAAGGTTAGTTTTGCGTCTTTCATTTGAACGAAAATTTAAATGTTTGTTTGTAAATATTTGTTTGGAATGCAGGGGATAGGATTTGAAATGCCTAGCAGGGACTCTATGATTTTGTGAAATGATTTAGATATTTATTATGAGTGACACATTTTAAACGAGAAATTTAGTTTTGATTACACAATAATTAAATTTGATAAAGCCACGCCATCTAGCATTTTGCGGCGAACTAATTTATGAATAATTAAAGTGGTTGTGCTTTTGGTGCTTTTTTGGGAGCTATCTATGAATTCGTTTAGATGGCGCTGGGCGGTGTCGCATCGATATTTTGGTAAAGATCATCGTATGAAAAAAATCTTAAATTATTAACGAGAAATTGTGGGATGCATTGATTTTTTGCTTGTATTGAGCTGATAAAAAAATTGCTTGATTTGAGGGTTCGGGCTTGCGCTACTATGTAGGCCTGGGCACGCCACTGATGTCTTTGATTTTACTTTAATCATAATAAATATTTATATTTAATGAACTAACTGAGTAAAAACACAGTTTACTGAATTCAAAACTTTATTACATTCAATATACCTACCTAACTACCTAGTTACAAGTTTAATTAAAATCAACTTAAGTATAACCATATTTTTAGAAATATTGATTGATTTATAATATCAATAAAACAATCTTAAAATATTATTATTTAATTTACATTAAATGAACTAAAACTTACGAATTAGAATATTACAATAAATTAATTTATTTTTTAATCAAAACAACTTATATTAAAACTAATCAGTATAAATAATTTACTTTTTTTTTAATATTACTACCTATTTTTAGTCTGTTCCATAATTTCATCACCAACATCTTTTACCACATATACGGGTGTCCTAAAACTTTGCCACATGGAGGGAAAGTACCTTAAATATTGAAGATAGGAAATTATACCGAAAGAAGACTTCGTTCTGTTTTAAAAAATAATGCGAACTGCATTATAGTTAAAATGCAGTCATATTTAAAATACAATATTTAATTTTTGGTGATAAAAGATTTACCTGATATTAAATTATCTTTAAGTTGTATAAATGTAGCAAAAAATTCTAAATTCACTTTGACACAAGTGTGTTGATACTCATCTAAAACAGATTTTAACTTCTCACTCTCTCTCGTCAGTAAAGAAATTATCAATTGAAGCTGTCTGAATTTGATCAGTCGCTATCATTTTGTACGATAAAATACGAATTTACGAAATTAGGATTTCTACAGCGCGATACGATTTCTACAAGCGGAAATGTACTCTAATAGTTTTGGCGTTAACATGTTTTCCTACTATTTCAGCTATTTGTTCTGTATATGTATGTACGAACAATAGTATAAGGTCCTAAATACCTAGGTTCTTGTTTTTTAGAACGTGCAGTTTTTGCCACCTGATATATACAAAGTGGAGAGGTCAATGCGACAATTAATTAAATTTCGTATATCGCTAAGTAACGCTCCCAGTCTGCTTGTAAAATATCAATGAAAAATATCCAGTAGTTTAGTCACAAGTACAGTTTCTGGCGGGAAACATTCCGAATAATTCCCTTGGAATACTTCCGAAATATTCTGAATTATTCCGAAACATTCGGAATATTTCGATTCTCGAAATACAGGAGTAACGATAAAAAAAACAGCAAAATCGGTAAAAAAACCGGCCAAGTGCGAGTCGGACTCACGCACGAAGGATTCTGTATCAAAAAACAGCAAAAAAAAAACACTTGTTTGTTGTATGGGAGCCTCCCTTAAATATTTATTTTATTCTGTTTTTAGTATATGTTGTTATAGTCGCAACAGAAATACATCATCTGTGAAAATTTCAACGGTCTACCTGTTGTCGTTATTAATATTGAGCAAAAAACGGCAAAAAAATCACGTTTGTTGTATGGGAGCCCCCCTTAAATATTTATTTTATTCTGTTTTTAGTATTTGTCGTTATAGCGGCAACAGAAATACATCATCTCTGAAAATTTCAACTGTCTAGATATCACGGTTCATGAGATACAGCCTGGTGACAGACATACAGACAGACGGACAGCGGAGTCTTAGTAATAGGGTCCCGTTTTTACCCTTTGGGTACGGAACCCTAAAAAGCAGCAGAAAGTAGTTGACACATTTTTAAATACCTAGGTACCTACCTAGCAAGAAAAAACTCAATCATTCTCTGATCATAGTAAAAGTAGGTATGGATAAGTAGATATCGTATGTACTATCTAGCTCTTCTGGGTACTTAAGTAGGTAGGTACCTAAGAAGTACCTACTAAACTAAGTATAACGGATGTAAACATAAGTAGGTAAGTATTTTCTTAATCTATGATAATATTAAAAACCGGCTAAGTACGAGTCGGACTCGCGCGCGCACGCAGAGTACCTATACCTAGCTACCACTACTATTATCTGTGGCAATCAAAAAAGCTGTAGAACACGACAATAGCTAACTAAACCATATAATAAACCTCGAAAAATAAAAAATAAATGGTTATAATTTTGCTTTACATAGGTGTAATAAATCAAAAATTTTAACTTTACTTACCCTTAATAAAAAAACAATTCACGATCATCATCAAAGATTCACTGAGCACATACTTAATTAGGTTATTTTTACAATAAACCAGATCGAACGAAATATTCCCTCCGAGCGCGAATTATTCCGTAATATTCTGAAAACTTCTCTGCGGGGTGCGGTGTGCGGGCGAATACTTCCCCAGGGGGAGCCGCGCCGCCCGGCCGCGAATTTACAAAGGCTATACTATTTCAGTCACGAGTCAGACTCTAATGGTTGAGCTTTTGTTTGTGCATATTACTCAACAATACCTAAACTATTTCAGTAAAAAAAATGACTCAAATGGATTAGCTTTTGCGTTGATATTTTCAAAGAAAATGC
Source organism: Agriphila tristella (assembly GCA_928269145.1). Lineage (NCBI taxonomy): Eukaryota > Metazoa > Arthropoda > Insecta > Lepidoptera > Crambidae > Agriphila > Agriphila tristella. The sequence continues at coordinate 12,813,925 of OV743435.1, read as the reverse complement.
ACGGACAAAACCTAGTACTGTACAAGCAAACAAGTCGTATAAATGAAGGGTTATGTACTACTTACTTTTAAAGTTTTATATTGGTTATTAACTTACTCTGTTATCGTTCTTATAGACAAAGTACATCTGATGATTAAGTCGTCTAACTAGTCTAATTACAACCTCGAATAAACGTTTTTTCAACTCAATTAAGTAACAGTAATATAATGGTAAGTCGTAAGAACGTTTCAGTCGTAAAAAGGATTTTTTTAAGACAATATCATCAAAATAGGGATATTATTATAAGATCTAAACAACTTGTTGGTCTAAAAACGTTTTTAAAAAACCTTAATATAATGATTATATAAGTAGTGGAATTATGGATGACTTCAATATAATATAAAGATATAAGTCTAACTATTAAATATACCTTTTATTCAACACTTGGTTTTGTTAACGTAAAACAAAAACTTTGTCAATACATACAGTTTCGGTTCATCATCCTGTTATATGTCTTTCATATATAACAACATATTTTATAAATGTCCTATTAAGAATTTAATAAAACAAAATTATAATTATTTATTTTTATTAAAGCAAAACACATAGCAATGGCGCTCGATCGCATATTACAGACAAATAATAGTCTATTGATGTGATTGTGATGACTTGTACAACAATGGCTGACCTTAAATCTTTAAAACCCTTTAAATGTATTGTTATAAATTGACGAAATTTCAGATATCTTTGGAGCGCTACAGTAAAAAACGAAATATCATCATACAATACAATAAAGTGACATTCCCATAGAAATATAGACGTCAATTCGAATTTACCAGCTGCACAATCAATATAGATTCAATATTAATTTCAATAATATGTAAACCTTGTTTCATTTCTTTGTGCAATGAGGATCAGTAACGATTTTTGTTTAGTGGCTTATCAGACAGCTTATGCCACCACATGATTAACTGTGAAGAAATTTTTACGATAAAATATACGGGTTAAAACGTGCAAAAACACTGTTATTTTGGGGGGTCCTTATGACGTCATCGAGACGTACGCGAACCTTATGTCGTACTAGATAAAGCACATATTGCATTGAGCTTGGCATTTCCTTCAAAACCCTTTTAACTCAACCATTTCTAAACGGATGAAAGTTTGTTGGTTTGGATGTTTGGATGTTTGTTCCTCAATCACGCAAAAACCACTAAACGGATTTGGTTGAAATTTGGCACACAGTTAGTACATAGTCTAGATTTAAACATAGAATACTTTTTATCCCGATATTCTCACGGAAACGGGAACCACGCGGGTTAAACCGCGGGCGGCCGCTAGTGTTTTTTTTGTATTATACCAATAAAACTATGTTTCACAAGGAATAGAAACGAAATTATGAACCGAAAGGATAAAATCGTTTTATAAAGAAAATTTCAAAACATTAATGCGCCTTTAAAGTAAAGCGTGTTACAATAAAACACTAGCTTTTGCCCGCGATTTCATTCGCGTGGTTAAGATTGATTCTGATGTGCATTTATTTTGAAAGTCACGGATTAACAACCTAGGTATTTAGCAGTACTTAGACCTAATTTCACACATTTAGATTTTCCCATAAAAATTCATGTACAAACTGGAACACTCTGTAGCATCCTGTGTAACGACAATTTTCCAAAACCCTTTCTTAGCGGTCACCTACACCATGAAAGGTACCTACCCTCTAAAAAATGTTATCTCTACCAGCAAAAATGGTTCAGCCCTATACATATCCCCATAGGTACAATTACAAACTGGAACACCCTGTATAACGGGAATTTTCCAAAATGCTTTCTTAGTGCTCACCTACACCATGAAAGGTATCTATCTACCCTCCAAAAATGGTGTCTCTACCTTCATATCAGCTGTTAGGGCTCTACGCTTATCCCAACAATGAATCAGTGAATGAATCAGTCAATCAATTACTATGAGTTTTATTACCATTATGCGACCTAGGTATTATGAAATGCGGCACTTTCGCCTTTTATAACCGTTTACTTTATATCTATACATACCTACGACTAACCTAATAAGTTGCGTGTAAAACGTTACCTATCTCAATAAGACTTAATTTTGCCACTGAAATAGATAAGCTTTTGTCGAGAATGATATAAATATAACGTACGAACAAACAATACTTAGTTGAGTCACAGATAATATAATACTGTTAACTACTACAGATACCTCATCCCAAACAAAGAAATGGCACGTGTCGTCGTAAGGCGATTAGCAGGGCTCAAGAATCTTGTATTCATATTCTTTGGCAGGGCTACTAAAAATGTTTTTCTTATAAAACGCTAGGTGGCGTCGCACGCAGCACGCTTAGCACAGATAGAAAGCAACAAACTTTACCAAACTTTCCAAACAGACGTTAAAATCTTGGAAACGCAAAAAGCAAAACAATCTTATTAGTACAAATTATTGCCGATAGGTGTCACTATTTTTTTTTTATTTGTTTAAAAACCCTTTATTTTACTGTTTCACTACAATTTTGCATTTGGTGATTTAAGAAAGAATTTTTTTTTACTATGAAAGAGAGTGAGACTTTTGCTTGTATTAGGTACCTTCAATAGAAGTCATTTCCGTCGCTGCATCTAAAATATCGGGCAGAGTCAAATCTTCACATTCACCGCTATCAGACATTTTAAAGCAAGAATAAAAACAGTACAACAAACAGTTATAAATGATTTGTTCCGGATTTGTCATGTTACTGTTTCGTCGTATTCCAGATTCGCCGTATTCCAGATTCGACAGATTCCAGATTCGTCGGAATACAGTCAATGCCATATAGACATTACATTGACAACATCATAGAAAAGTAATTTAAAATAAAATTATTAATCTTAAGAGGTTTTATTTGCGTAGGTACTACTTACTACTACCATGCTACTACCTATCTAAAAAGGTTTTTTATTATTTGTAAAGCAATTTCAAAACTTAGAAATGGTAAAGCGCCAGTATTGTTGATTGTAGGTACGTATTACGACGAATCAGGAAATCGGCGAATCTGGAATTCGGCGAATCTGGAACACGACGAGTCAGGAACATGACGAATCCGGAACAAAACTACATAGTATATTTTTATGGTCTGTGGTTAGTACTATTATTTTATTAAAATGAAAAAGTAAAAGTGTGCTATAAAAATAAAAAAGTTATTTTATGATGCAGAATGTTAAACTGTGATGTTTTTTTTATTCATGAACAAAAGTACGTGTTTATACTATCTTTTTTGAATCCATATGGAACTTTACGTTGTGTGTGAAGATAATAGTTATTTATGCAACTGTACTATAATGAGGGGTGTTAAAACACGAATGTGGGTTTATAATAGTATCACATGAGTGTTTTAATACCTAATTAAGTACAGTTGCATACAAGACCTTATTTACACCCATTTTTATATTTTTTATATTTTTATTTGGGAAACCAACAATATTTTAATACATATGGATTAAAAACACCCATGATATTTATCTACACCCATGGTATGTATACTCTACAAAGGGTTTTGACTTTGACTTTGTCTTTGACTTTACTCCTCCTCATCATGATATCTTCCGAAAGTGTGTTATAATGTTGTACTGATAACCTAACCTCTCGCTCGGATATCGTAATGTTGGCAGTAAGATAACCGTTTCAGAACCCTTTACAGAGGATTTAAAGCATGGGTGTAGATAAAAATAATTATCTGCCTTTTGTATTTTACATTAGAGGAAAAAGTATTTTATTTTTATTTGTAAGTACTCTCAACAAGTGTTGAGTGTGTACCTGTTTCTTTCGTAATAAATGTTCGTTTGTAGATTTGTTTTTTTTTTGTCAATCAAATACAGAATAAAAACGAGTATTTTAATTATTTCAATAATTTAATTCGCGATAAACAAGGCAGTGAGACTCAACTCGACTAGGACAAAAGCTAAACTATTTGAGTGAATATGTATAATACCGTACTAGGTTTTGTCCGTGCATTTTCTTTGAAAATATCAACGCAAAAGCTAATCCATTTGAGTCATTTTTTTTACTGAAATAGTTTAGGTATTGTTGAGTAATATGCACAAACAAAAGCTCAACCATTAGAGTCTGACTCGTGACTGAAATAGTATAGCCTTTGTAAATTCGCCGCCCGGCCCGCCGCCACCCGCCACTCCCCGATGCCGCGCCGCCGTGCTACGCTCGCGCCGTGCCGCTGCGACCCGCCACTAGATGGCGCTACGCACCGCGCACGAGTTGTTTGTTTGTACCGTTTGTCTTTCGTCGTCGTCTCGGTCGGGCGGGTATATTTTCTAGCAAGATTGACCTATGTTCTAAGACTAAAATTGAATTGAAGCCTATGGGCTCAGATCAATTTTATCATAATAAAAATATAATTTTATCTTTATTTTGAAAAATTCTGATTGAAAGAAACTTTCCGAGAAGTATTCGGGAATAATTCGGAATCTTTCCGAAGTTTTGCAACTGTAGTCACAAGAATCATTTTTTCGTTTTTAACATTTTCTACATGCTGTATCTATTACTAAGCTATTGCCGACAAGTTAAAAACCCCTACATCAGTATAAATTAACACAATATTGCCAAATTGTACCTTATGCTTAAGCCGTAAGAGTCATTTTTAATTACGTGTCATCTAAAAATGTGCGAATGAGACAAAATCTACTTCGAACAAACAATAAAGTTGACAACGTTTCGAAATCTTTTACCTGTGTAAAAATGAGTATTTATTATGATTAAATTACTTACGAAAAGAGGAGACACGTATTTTTTCCTTTTTCAAAATTTAATTTTGATGAAATTTCCAAACAAACACTTTTTTACGTTCCAAAGTCCTACACCTTATCTACACGTGTACCTACAGTGGTGTTTCTTTAAAGTTTTATGGAAATTGAAATAAATGCACTTCAAACCAACCTGTATTTTATGAAACAGATTCAGAATTGATATTATTTTCGAATAAGTTAAAATTAACTAAAATAGGTACTCAATTCACTTTGACAGCGACAGTTTTTTTTTGTGAATACTCGTTGTCCGGTTTTTTATTTTTCATAGCAGCAGTATGACAATATGTGTTCTCTGAGTGCTAGGTAGTGGAGAAAATTCATTCAACTATGGTATAATGTTTTCACTACTGTAATTTCTAGTCTGTGCCTTTTAATATTTAATTTTTATTCTGTTTACTTTTTGTACAACACAACACAAAAACGCCCAAAGAGCATGTCGATAATGACTTGACGTCTCATTGACGCAGTCTTATTAAAATCTGATAATACGAATACGTATTACTTCTACTATGCCTTATTATAATTTCACAGTTTTTGTTGTTTCGAGTACACCTACATGATTTTAATTTATGGAGAATGTCGCTGCTTTAGCTCTACGGACATACCGAGAGAGATACTATGGTAACACATGGGTAACACTTGTGTTTGTCCTACCAATGGTCGCACTATTGTTCAAGCTGTCCAAAGGATACAAGAAATATTTAATTTGTGACTAGGTATTCAGTGGACAGAATAACTTTAAATCAGTGATTTAGGATTCAAATTTAGGACTGCCGTATTCAATCAAAATAAAAAGTTACCGTAAAAAGCAAAAACTTATTAAAATATTTGCCATGGTTTTGAAAAATATCAAATCTCGTTGTTACATGATGCCGTAGCTCGAGTCGCTGCAGTAGATATCAAGAAAAACACTGTTTTAATTCAGCATTAAATGGCGCCAAAAGTTCATTTCGCGGCTTGTCACCTGTCAATACTATTATGTGATCTATCTAACACCGCGCTGTTGCCGCTCTTACCATATGTAAGTAACCAATATTTACAAAGGGTGTTTAATTGCGTACTTGTTTTTGTGGTATTTAGTTTGTTCGAAAAAATTTTTTTTTTATTTCGCTCCTAGGTATTATTTGATAGTTTCAAAATACTTATATGAACTAGTGTCCACAGTGTTATCATTTATTGTCGCATTGTCCTCTCCACGTTGTATACTTGGTCGCCTACTTTGTCATTTTTTCTGTTTCTTTATTGTTTCTCTCAATTACCGATTGTTTTTCGGTTGAAATTTCAGTGTTTACTAAATTGTGTACGTTTTCCGTTATCTGTTTATACTTAATCAATCACATATTCCTGGTAAAATTCTTGTGGGAAATGTGATTCTAGCGGATCCCTACTACTTGTGTGCCTGTATAAAAGTTCGAATGGTGTGAATCCTGTTGCTTTATGAATTGTGTTATTATATGACATCATGGTGTAGCGTACACATACCTTTAATATAAACATACATCCATCATGACTTAGTAGCATATAAGAAAATTGTATTTAGTTTATAAGTCAGTTGTTAGACAAATTGAGACGTACGTTCAGCTGCGTACGATAATAAATATGCAATTAACTTGAACACGCATTTTACATACCCTTTGAGATCACCACGTACGTAGGGTCAACATCCCCAATAATTTGGCACACCTTCCTAACCTAACCATTCATCCAACACTCAACCATATCATATTTGCCAAAGTGGTGACCCAACGTGCGCGATAAAAGGATTCGCAAAGTCCTACGCGAAAGTGGAAAACCATTTTTTTAACAAAGTGAACAGTGAACTTTAACCTCATTCATTCAAAATGCCGGACACAACAGTTACTGTGGATGGAAAAAGGAACGCCTGTAAAGATTAGTTATTTCGAGTATTATAAGAAAAATTATGGAATCGAATATCAATGTAAACATAATGTAATAAAAAACGTAGTAATGAAATTCCTACATACAAAACTGAACTTATTCCTTATCACAAACAATGATAAAAAGATTCAACTTGTGATTGCAAGATGATCGCGTTGCATACCAACGCTTATGGCGGATACACATGATTCTATTTATACAGTGTGTGTCCTAGAACACGATTAGAAAAAATCGAAAAGTTAAGATTTTATTTTAATTAGTTGGGACCTTAATGATTCAATTACTAGTGACCTATAGAGGCTCCGTTTTTAATATTATCCCCGATTCTAGGCCACACACTGTAGAATAAACTTAAGGCGTGATTAGACGCTCTACTGAAAATTGAAATTACAAAATTTTCAATTGAAATTACAAAATTTTCAATTGAAATTACAAAATTTTCAATTGAAATAATTGTTTTTATTTGATTGCAATAGAATTCAGCACTTGTCTAAATATAATAAAAATTTTTTGCGGATACCTATTATTAGGTGCGACTTAAAAATGTTTCTGGAGAAACGTAATATCCTAACATGACTTAGGTTGCCGTAAAGGCATGCCCTGCGGTACTAATAAACAGTTTTTAACTCTACAGCACCCTTTACGACAACGCCACGCATGAATTTACAAAGCGTTGCTGAAATTGGAAAAGAGAAAAAATAATTAATAAGATTAACTTACAATTTGAATTTCAATAGTGACACTAAAATATCGATTTTAATTATTAAAGTACGTAATTGATTTTCACTTTCCGCACGATATGATTTTGATTGAAATTTTAAATGACGCGCACTTCACTACACTGATTGCTTGGGGGGTGATATATATTTTTTTATTTATTCTCAGGCAACGATGGCCCATAGATATTACCTTAAAACTAAACATATATAATTAATAAAACAATGTTGTTAGTAAATAACTTAAAAACTTTATTGTAATGGGGTGGCAGTAATAGGGGGGCTGACGGCACCGCTGATGGAAACTGCTGCTGTGCTATCCTCTGTATTCTTTTATCCATTGCAGCGGCAAGGCGGCGCTTGCAGTGCTTCCATGCTAAATACAGTGTTCCAAGCGTGACTGCCGCGCTCACCAGGGCCACCGCAGCCAGCGACATCGTGCTAGCATTGTATTTGTCATCTTCCAGCTTGGTTATATTGGGAGCGGCTGCGCTTGATTGCGCAACAACTGTGGATTTACTTTGTGGGTTGCCCATGGTGGCTGGCCACCTGAGCGATGTGCTCGCTGCGGGGATCTGTTGATGACTGGATGAGATGACGTGACAAGACAATGACTGAGCTGTGAGCTAGGGATCAGATGTCGAATCTCACGGTTTTCTTAATGGTGCGACCGGCACCCTGATTATCTAAAAAGAAACTATTTAGCGACCGGTTGCATTTGATTAGCATTGCCACTTTTCTTTGGTATGTTTTTTTAACCCAAAAAGAAGTAGCAATGGATCACGATCATCTGTGAACTGCAACCAGTCGCTAGGTGGTTTTTAATTAGATAATCAGCCCGCGGATCTCGTAACGACAAGCGGTGATTTCGGTGCGGGGATTAATGTCGTTTCGGTCTGGAATGGTATGGGCTCAATTTCTAATGGCGGTGTTGTTGGCTCTGGCTTCGACGAAGTGTTTGGCGGTTGACTATTTGTTGGCGACGTGTTAATAACATAAGCTGGTTTGAGACGATCAAGACAAATAACGACTTCTCGAGAACCGACTCGTACCGTGTATTGTTTGGAGTAACGCTTAATGACTTTAAATGGGCCTTCGTACTGCGCTGTTAATGGTTTCTTGGCTTCCTTTCTCACGAATACGTAATCTGCAGTTTTCAAGTCATCGTAAATTTTTAACTTTCTTAATAAAATTGTTTGCTAATCTTTCCCTTTTACTTTCCCTTAACAAGGGAGTACTGTAGCGTACCTTCTGCGTAGTGTACCTACATATAGATACATACCTATAATATAAGCATACGTCCGTCATGACGTAGTAGCATATAAGAAAATTGTATTTAGTTTATAAGTCAGTTGTTCTATGGAGTCAGACAAATTGAGACGTACGTTCAGCTGCGTACGATAATAAATATGCACTTAACTTGAACTCGCATTTTACATACCCTTTGGGATCACCACGTAGGGTTAACATCCCCTATAATTTGGCACACCTTCCTAACCAAACCATTCATCCAACACCCAACCATTCATCCAACACCCAACCAATATCTTATTTGCCAAAATGGCATATTTCATGATGTCAGAAGGTTCATTTTTGTCTGTTATTCTTTGTATCCTGATTAGTTCTGCTGGTGTAGAATAATCCTTCTACAGGTGAGTTCGGATTAGGGCTGCACGGTATTGTAAAATGAAAATTTATTTTGGGCATTGCACAGATTTCCGCTTGCCTACTTCGTTATCGAATGTTGGATCGGAATTTGTAGAAAATATACTAAGTAATTCTTCTGCGATGTGAACACTAGTTGCTGCTGTGAGAGGTATTGCTTGTGCGTATTTTGTGAAGTTGTCTATAATGGTGAGGAATGTTGTGTTGTACCACCACTATAACAAGTCCATGTACATATGTTCCATAGGCTCATGTGGTGTTTCTAGTGATAGTTTCACTGTAATTACACAATAAAGTTACTATTAATTGTAATAATAAAACCAAAAACAGAACAATCGTGTCAATGATGTCATCTCGTATTGGTATTTTTGTATTTTTCTTATGTAGTATCATATTTTTATCTCTATCTTACAATTAAAAGGTATAAGTATATCTAATCCTAATAATACTCCAAAATCTGAATCAAAATTAAATATCAAAAACTTGTGTTATTTCTTTCTTAAATAACTTTGTGGTAGCATGTGCTGTTTTTATTCTTCCTGTACGTTAACTTCAACTTTTTTATTTTATAGAATGTTAGTAGGGCGTATTAGTGATCGTAAAGCTACTGTATCCAGCAGGAATCTTCTTCCTAGTTCACTATCAGGTAGACGACTATAGCTTTGTACGTTATTCACATAAACTATGTTATTAAGCTGTCGAATGAGTCAATGAGAAAATTTTCCTCAGCATTTTCGTTGAAATTATATTAATCTTTATTTTCATTGGTTTACGAATCATCTTCCTCGACTTCTGCATGAGACTGGAAGTGTATTTATTTTCTTAATATTACCTGAGTTATATGAAGGTTATAGTTATTATTGTTCCTTCCTGTACTGAAGATTGTAATTAAGTTGGTTACCTTTATTATTAGAATTACTGAATGTGCCTCTAGAAGAGTGCGACTGGTTATTTTGTTGAGCCCATTTATTTCTGAGTTTGTTAGTGCCTATGTTTCTACATGTTGTAGTTTAATGAAAATTGAAGTGATTGAATCAATTCTGTCTAAGAAGATGTTTAATACTATTTGCTGATAATAACTTCGTTTATTTGGATCTGATAGTATAATTGTGCATTGTAAACCTCTAATTTTATTCGCGAAGCTATGAAGGTTACCTTCTTAATTTAGGAGTAATAGGAGGATTTCATTTCGGAATTCGCCGAATCTCCTAAGTAATACTGCTTTTATTTTGGACCATGTTCTCGCACCTGTCCCATCAGATAGCACCTCAACTGCTCTTGTTAATTTGTTGCGTATAAAGAAAATATGCATGGGTCGTTCCCATTAGTTATTAAACTAAGCGCATTTCCTTCACCTTCTATGTAAAATGCTAATGTTATTTTATTACCATCGTATGTTAGTTGTTCGCAATGAAACATAAGTTCGAAAGAAACAATATTTATTGATACTGAGAAAGGTTAATACATTTTGTATGGTAGATTCAGCAAAGGGAAAAGTTATGTGAGATAAATAAAGCCCGTCGTTCGCAGACGGCGGTCAGAGGGCCAATGTGTTAAGAGACGTGGAGCGGGCGGCGACGGCGTGGCGGCGCGGGCGGCGGGCGCGGGCGGCGAGCGGTGGCATTTCCCTTCTCGCCTCTCGCCCCGAGCGTGGAGCGCAGATCGGCGCGAACATACTCCGGCCCGTTGAAAGCTCAGCTTTCAACTATCTTCAGATGAAAGCAAGAGGCAGATTCTGTTGAGTGCCCGTCTAATTGTTCCTTTAGCTGTTTGTAAGTCGGCTACACGGGGGACTCCATCGGTACCGGGGAAAAGCTTTATTACGCGTCCCATGAGCCAGTGCAACGGCTTCAGGCCATCCTCCTTGACGAGCACGAGTTCTCCCAATGACAGGTCTTTGCGGCGCTCCCGCCACTTGCGACGCTGTTGTAATTCGGATAGGTACTCTTTTGACCATCTGCGCCAGAAGTGTTGACGTATCTGTTCCAGTCTTCGGTAGCGGTCCAGACGGTTAGGGTTGCAGTCGTGCAGTGGCGGAACTGGTAGCGCCGTCAGAGGCCTGCCAACGAGAAAGTGCCCTGGTGTGAGCGGGGAAAAATCATTGGGTGAGGGAGAGAGAGGGCAGAGTGGTCTGCTATTTAGAATAGCTTCAATCTGACTAAACAGTGAGGACAGTTCCTCAAATGTGAGATGTGTGTTCCCTAAGATGCGTTTGAGATGATATTTTGCAGATTTTATGCCTGCCTCTACGTAGCCGTTAGTTAGGGGCGTAAGCCGGTGAGAATTTAAAATTAATTGCTTGCTCAGCTGCAAACTCACTAATGGCGTTAGCATTGTGATTTACAAATTGACTAATTTCCTTTGCAGCTGCGACAAAGTTACGACCGTTGTCACAAAACAATTCAGTAGGTTTACCGCGTCTGGCGATAAACCTACGTAGCGCCAGAATGAAGGCGTCCTTAGAGAGTTCGCTTACTGCCTCTAAGTGAACACACTTGTATCTTAAACATATAAAAAGACATAGATAACATTTGGTTATTTTACAGCCGCGCCCACGCCTGTCTGTTATTAAATATGGGCCCCCGAGATCAACTGCGGAGGATATGAAAGGAAAGTCGGCGTTTAGGCGTTGCGACGGTAAATTACCCATGATGTTTTTCATAGTTTCACCCTTTGTGCGTTTGCACGTGACACAATGGCGGACCGTGGAGCGCGCTAGGTTTCGTCCTCCAACCGGCCACACTGTCTGCCTTATGGAAGATAAGAGAAGTTGCGGTCCTGCGTGTAAGAGACGTAAGTGTTCACGTTCAAAAAGTAATATGGTGAGTGGGTGTTTACAGTCGAGTAGCATGGGATGCTTTTTATCGTAGCAATATTCGGAAGCATCGAGCCTCCCCCCTACTCTCAGGATGCCCTGAGAGTCTATAAAGGGTGTCAGAGAAGAGAGCGCTGATTTTGGATTTATATGTTTTTTATTTTGTAGAGTCGTGAGTACATCATTGAATGTTTCGTGTTGTGAAAGTTTGACTAATAAAGTGAAAGCGTTGTGTAGTTCGGTTGCACTAAATGTGTTTAATAGTTTCGTATGATTGGGTTTGCAATTATTTATGAATCTAAGTATGAATGCAGCAGTGTACTGTAGGTTTTTGAACTTAGAAAATCTTGTAAAATCTAAGTCGAGTAGATTGTATTTTGAAGTGGTGAGCATGGTAGTCAAGTTAAGTTTGGTTTCTGGTAAGCTTTCGTGTGTATCACATTGGAGGGAAGGCCACTTTGATTCGTCCAGAAGCAAAAAATTAGGTCCATGCCACCATAATGAGGCACTAGATATGTGCTGGGGGTCTACGCCTCGCGAAGCCAAGTCAGCTGGGTTATTAGTAGTTGGTACGTAACGCCAGATGCAGTTTTCTGTTAGTTCATTTATAGTCGCGACCCTGTTGGCCACGTACAAGTTTAGTTTGGGGATACTAGTTTTTAGCCAAGCTAAGACAACTGTGGAGTCAGTCCAGAATATGGTTCGTGAGACTGGCTTTCTCAGAGCTTTTATGACAGCTGCGTAAGCTTTAGCCGCGAGCAGGGCCCCCGAAAGCTCCAAGCGGGGCGTACTACTGGGGTGCATTGGGGCTACTCTATCCTTAGCACATTGTAGATTGACAGATTGCTCACCAGAGCTAGAAGTTGATTTTACATAAATGCAGACAGCAAATGCTGCCTGGGAAGCATCACAGAAACAGTGAAGTTCTAAAGTTGTAGGTGGCGAGCCTGTGAGTACGTATCTGGGAATCGATAGTTTCTTGATGTGGTGTAAATTATTGAAAAAGCGTAACCATGAACGTTGAATATCTGGTGGTACAGGGTCGTCCCATCCCACCTTGGCTGCCCAAAGCCTTTGCATGAGGATTTTTGGTTTTATTGTGCACAAACACAACAAGCCCAAAGGGTCAAATATACCAAATGTGATTGATAAAATTTTTCTTTTAGTGACTGTTTCACTGTTAATATCGGTGAACGTAAAGTGCAATGAGTCTTGGTTTGGATTCCATCCTAAACCGAGAGTCTTACAAGATTGACGTAAAGCAAGATTGTCTGTAAGATTTATACTGTCTGATTGCAGGAGCTCGTTTGAATTAGATCTGTACTTGTGTAAATTGAAGCCACCGGCGGCCAGTGCTTTTGATACCGCCGATTGTAAGTGAAGTAGGGCAGATTCACTATCAGCTCCGGTCAGCAAATCGTCACAGTACATGTCGGATTGTAAAATAGTTTGAACTTGATGGTCGTTACAGTCTTGCCCTAGTTGCCACAAACATCTGGCGGCTAAAAAGCTCGCACTAGCAAAGCCGTATGTTAGTGTATTTAATTTTAGAGATCGTATGGGAAGACTTTCATCTTCACGCCACAATATAACTTGTAAATTTCTATCTGATTCGTTAATAAGAATTTGTCTTAACTGTTTTTCAATATCCCCTGACAAAACGTATTTGTAATGGTGGAACCTGAGTAAAATATTAAACAATGAGTCTTGAATATTGGGGCCTACCATTTGTATGTCATTAATAGAGTAACCTGATGAGGTTGGACAAGATGCGTCAAAAACTACGCGTAATTTTGTGGACTCGCTATCCTTTTTAAGGACGGCATGATGAGGTAGGAAGTAGGGTTTAGAGAGAGAGTGGGCTTCAGACAGATGGCCTTGACTCTCGTACTCATTGATGAAATCTGTGTACATTCGTTTGAGCTCAGGTTGTTTATTAAATCGTTTTTCAAGGTTGATGAGCCGTTTTCTGGCCATATGGTAAGAGTTACCTAAACAATCTGGAGAATCAGTAAGAGGTAGCTTTACTACAAAGCGTCCGTCATCTTGACGGTAAGTATGTTCGACAAAGTGTTGTTCGATTTGATCTCTTAAGGGTAAGGCACCAGAGGTATTAACTTCTGGTGGAAGTTCTTCAGTTTCCCAAAATTTTGTCATTTGGGTAGAGAGATCGGTTAGAGAGAGATTAGTATGAGTAACTGGCCTAGGGGTAGGGTTGCTCATTATAGAGCCGGTAACTAACCATCCGAGTTTGGATGAAACTAGGAAAGCTCGCTTGTTACCGGTTAGAGGTTTACGTTGATTGCCTAAAATATTCCAAAAATGTCAGCACCTAGTGTACATTCGTTTGAGCTCAGGTTGTAACATATCATTTTTGATAGGTTACATTCATATTATACTTGAATCCTATCAACCTTTATTTATGTTTTCTTTATACACTATTTCACATCATTACACAACATTTTTCATACATCCCATATTGCAAGGTACATACAACTTCATTAACCCTATTCCACGCAATAATTTCTAGTTTCTTTTTACACTTTATGTAGATTTAAATTCATCAACAGACAATACTTCGATCTGATGATTGACATTTTAATTTTATTAACATAAAAATCATAATTCTCTGACCATTCGCTCAATCTTGCGAGGAATAGCGGAACTAATGCCACGAGCAAACATCCAAATAAATATTTTCCTTTTCATTCTAGCAGGGATGTCTAGCTATTTGCATCTCTTCTTTTCATAAAGCCACCTAGTGTTGGGATTCCACACTTCATCATAACTTTAGCGCTATCTAGTGTCAAGGAGTGGCAGTCTTTCGCATGTATAGTACCGTCCCTCTCACACCTAAGTGCATAGCCGCCCTGTCGTCTCATTCATTCAATAGCACTCAAAACTGACATCTAGCGTGAAGTAGCTTCCTGCTTTCACAATCTGTTCCAAATAAAAACAATCTCAATTGTCTATGATTCCTAAAAACTTTTATCAATAACTAAATAAATATCTGTCGCACAGTGGAAGTAATTAGTTATTAATAATCTACGAACCTTCCTTTATTTTATTTCATATAATTCTTTATTTTTCTTTAACCAATCTTTTTAACCATAGACAAAAATCTGCTCATTCTAGAAGTATGCCAGTCTTTGTGATTTTTTCTCACTGTCTCTGGAATGTGGTAGATGATTCGCGAAATTGCACGGCTAAAACGTAAAAGATATAAATAGAACCCGATTTCTTTGAGTGGGGACATTCGCTCTCTCTGAATTTTTACCTAACTTGCTGCGTGTGCGCCCAAGTGTATTGTGATTGAGAATACTTCTCATACGCTGTGTGTGTGTCATTTATCCAGCCGCATCACCGCAACTTATTACATTTGTCCTCAAATCATCAGTGTCCGGGTAAGCTTATCTGCTAAACGGGAATCATGTCTACTGACATTTATTTTATGTCACTGTTTTGTCATAACGCTGTGTTTTCTATTTCCTCTACAGTTCTTTTAAATTCTGACGGAATCACCCATCCGAGACGAGTGCTGCTAAGCAGACGGCAACATCGCCAAGCCCTCATTATCTGACCCTCGACCTTGAGTGACCGGTGATCGTGAGACCCCATCAGAAGACGAACATCAGGTGTAAACGTTCTCATACTTCTATTTTTACTATACCCTTTACTACTATTCACGTTTGTGAGCCATCCACAAGCGTGTGGCGCCCATACTCATCTCTTCTCTTCTCTTCTATCATCTGTCCAACCTAGTCATATTTAATTTTGTAATTTATTGCCTTAATCTAGGGAGCGTTTCTCTTTTAATCATGGAGTACGCTGCCCCGATTTGGTCCCCATGTTATCACACGTACATTGATCGCCTCGAGGGACTGCAGAGAAAATTTGCTCGGCATCTTAATTTCAAATGTAGAAAACTTCATGTCGGGGCGTCGTATGCCGAAATTTGTCGCGCGTACAATCTGCCAAGTCTAGCCGAGCGCCGGCAGGTGCTGGACATGGGGCTGCTGTATGACGTCATCTGCGGCGGTTTTGATTGCCCTGAGCTTCTTGAGCTTGTGTATTTTAATACTCCTCGACGTCGAACCAGGCACACTAATTTGTTAAATCCCCCATTTAAATTTACAAACTACGGACAAAATTCTGTGTTTTGCCGATTACCAAGACTTTACAATAATAAATTTGGTAATGTCGACCCTTTCTTGGGTTCCAAAAAGCGATTTATTAATTGTATCAAACAAAATCTTACATAATAAATACTTTGCTTGACTAACCAAATTGTTGTGGGTTGGGTACATTAATACTAATATTAAGAAATTAACACAAAATAATAGTTATAAAATACAATATAAATGAGCAATAATTGTTGTTGTTTGTCCTTATGTTCATATTTCACTTAAATAATTCTTACTTAGATTATTGATTAATATAACATTATCCCTTGAGAACCATTGGCAAGGTAAACAGAAAAAAAACTTCCGTCGTCCATTTGTTTCGAATCGATTATGTAATTTGTTGGATAGTCGTAATTGGCCTTTAGAATAATGTTTTTAAATTGTAATTTAGATTGTAAGTGAGCTGTGTACTATCCCTAATAAAATAAAATAAAAATAAATAAAAATAATAAAATAAAAAAATAAGATTTCCTGTTGTTTAACGATCTATGACTGTTCTAATATATTGTAAATCCATTTTGAAAGATAGCAATATTCAGATCTCTCTTAAATACCTTGTTTTGTTTGACTTCTGTTTTATAACTTATGTATGTAAACTCTCAACTCAGTGAGAATACTGTGATTTAAGGCCTTCTGCCAGTGCAACAAGTGAGCTGCAAGAATATTATACCCACGCCCTATATTTTAAAACTCTCTCAATACTATTTTCTCATTTTATTTTAATAAAAGTTTTCATTTAAACGTTTATTTTCTTTTATTTAATCATTACCCGTTAGCCAGAAATTTTAATTGTTACATTTAGCACCCAACGTAGTTTGCACTCAATTCTTTGTTGACAGTCTCTCACTGAGTTGTAGGTATCACACAGTAATTTTCTTTTCTTCTCAAATTGTACTTATATCAATTCCAGTAATGGAGCGTGCTGCGTTCTCCGGTCTGCTCAAGGACGAGGTCAGCTATGAGCTCAACCTGCGGGGAGTGAAACACGAGCGTGTTGACACAGCGGAGACGTTGACTGCCCTGCTGGAGAAGGCTGAACCGGCCACTGCGGAATTTGAGGACAAATTTATTGGTTCCCTAAATACGGAAACCGAACTAGAGGTATGTGCACGGAAGTTGGCCGAACTAGGCGCTCTTGTCCCCAAATATTCGACGACTTCACACTACCAAAAATGCCGGGCAAGGTTGACTCACGTTATACAACGACTGGACAGACTGACTGGGCAAAACAGGGAGCAAAGGATTTATAAATCTTCCTTACTGGAGGAATTGTACAGACTCCGCTTTTCATTATCGATCAACCCTCCGCGCAGTAGAGATCCTTCCCCGTCAAAACTACACCTACATCCGAATACTTCCCGTGATGAAGAAAACCGCATCACAGACGTTCGGAAGAACGGTGCCGATGGGGATGTACACTCTGAGGGAGCATCCATCCATATCCCTCCTCCTTATCCTTCTCACTCCTCTCCCAGAAATTCTCCAATATTAAAATGGGGTGTAATTTTTGACGGACACACCTGTGTCTTAGAATTTATAACTAAAATTAAAGAATTAGCTGCCTCCTGCTCTGCCCAAGACCATGAACTGCTCTCAAACTTCTCACATCTGCTTACTGGCGATGCATTGATTTGGTTCCGCGGTTACAGGAACAATATAACTTCTATTTCTCAACTTTTTGATTATTTAAAAGAGGAATTTCTACCTGTTGATTATGACAGACGACTTCTACTGCAAATAAAAGGCAGATTACAAGAAAAATCTGAAGACATAAAAATTTATATTAATCTCATGCTCTATGAGTTCTCTAAATTATCAAAACCACTCTCGGAAGCTGAGAAGTTGGAAATAATATTATCAAATATGAACACTTTCTATATTGCAAAATTAGCTCTTCATGATTTTTCTTCGATTGCGGAACTCAAATCAGTGTGCTCCAGGCTAGACATAGCAAAGTACAGATGTGAGAATAGAGGTGCTTTAAATTCTGGCAATACTGCTATTGTTCCCGGTTTCACAGTGAAATCTAATCTTACTAAATCGGTAAATCAACCGTTTATTAAACAAAAATCTTTATCGGGAAATGTTGCTACCATCTCCCACAATGCTAACGATTCCGCTATGCTACAAAAAGATGGTGTCACTTGTTTAAAATGTAGTGGCAAACATCACTATTCAAAATGTAATGTATACAATACACCAATATGTTTTAGATGTAAAAAACCTAACGTGCTTACTCACGACTGTACTTGTTCAAAAAACTGAATAAGCGGTCAGTAGCATGCTCTCTCTCTCTTAAACCTAAACCTTCTAAACAAACTAAACATACTACTGACCAGGAATGGCAAGAATATCTAATTTTTTTAAAAAACTTTTTCTCCTCTCAGAAGATAGCTCCGCTTTTTGAGTCAAACTTGCCTGACAACCGAGCGTTTATCAAAGTCAACATTTTGGGAACAGAGTGCTTGGCCTTGGCCGATTCTGTTGCATCAACTTCGATACTCAGCGGTGATGCGCTAGGGACGCTTAGGGAATTAGGTCTACAGACTCATCTTCAGCCATCTTCTAAAACTCTTAGAGTTGGCAATAACGCCAATCTTAATATTTTAGGATCCATTACGATACCTATTACTTACAAGTCGAATCTAAGACTAATTACTCTCAATGTGTGCACAGATATTAACAGTCCTCTTATTTTAGGTGTAGATTTTCTTAGGGCATTTAACCTATGTCAGGATATTCTGGAGTATACGACTGACTCACAATGTCCTTCTGATTTTAACTCTTTAATTGACACAAACACACACTTACATGCTTATGAGGATCTGTCGGTTGAACAAAAATCTCAGATTGATAACATTATCGCTGATTTTAAAAGTATTTCTGCTGATTCTAACAACTTAGGTCTCACTGATCTTGAAGAACATGTCATTGATACTGGTGATCACTCCCCAGTGAAACAAAAATACTACCCTATACCATTTCACTATAAACAGCGAGTCGAGGCTGAAATTAATGATATGTTGAAAATGGGTGTTATTGAAAAAAGTAATTCACCTTGGAATTCCCCTCTCTTAGTAGTACCCAAACCTAACGGAGACTTAAGGATCTGCCTAGACAGTAGAAAGCTGAATAGTGTTACCAAAATAGATTCATATCCTATGCCACGTATCCAAGACATACTTGATTCTCTTAATAATGCTAAATTTCTAAGCTCTATTGACCTGAAAAGCGCATTTTTTCAGATTAATTTACACCCAGACTCCCGGGAAAAGACTAGTTTCTCTATTCCTGGAGTTGGGGCTTTCCAATTTTGCCGCATGCCTTTCGGACTTGTAAATGCATCTGCTAGAATGATGAGACTTATGGATAAAGTATTTGGACCTGAGTTTGCTGGTCGTCTATTCACCTATATTGATGACATAATCCTAGTTAGTAATTCATATGACGAACACGTCGATTTATTGAAGCGCGTCTATCAACGTTTAAAAGAAGTAGGTCTCATCATCAATTTTGAAAAGTCAGTTTTCTGCAGATCTTCCCTTAAGTTTCTAGGGTTCATCGTCGACCGACACGGACTACGCACTGACAGTGACAAGGTTAAGGCCATTTTAGAATACCCTGTACCGACTAACCAAAAAGAAGTCAGACGTTTCCTAGGCATGGCATCATGGTATAGGCGCTTTATCCATAATTTCTCATTAGTAACTTCTCCTATAAATAACCTAATTAAAAAACAGCCTAAAGGCAAAGCTTTTAGTTTTCCGCAAGAAGCTCTCCTTGCCTTCAACGAGATTAAGCAACGTTTGGTATCTGCACCCATCCTCTCTATACCTAATTTTGATAAACCTTTTATCATCTCTACCGACGCCTCTGATTTAGGTCTTGGTTGTGTCCTCTCCCAAAAGGATGACGAGGATAAGGAACATCCTGTCGCCTTCGCTAGCCGTTCTCTTACTAAACCAGAAAGAAACCATGCCACAACTGAAAAGGAACTCAATGCTTTAATCTTTGCTCTAGAAAAATTTAGGGGTTATATTGAAGGCTCTCCCTTCCCCACTACGGTCTATACTGATCATAGTAGTCTGAAATGGCTTGTTAGTCTTAAATCTCCTACGGGAAAATTGGCGAGATGGGCGGTCCGGCTCTCTCAATTTAATCTTAAAATTGAGTATCGTAGGGGCTCTGATAATGCCTTGGCCGACGCTCTTTCTCGTTCATTTCCCGTAAATGTCACTTCTGATGACGATCCGTCTCAAAACTCCCTTACTTCTTCTTCTACTACTAAAGACTCTTGGTACCTCAAGAAAGTACAAGACGTCAAATCTTCACCCCACAAGTTCTCTGATTGGAAACTGATTTCTGATCGTCTTTATAAAAGGATGAAAAATTCCAACCCTCTCTCTGCTGACTGTGAGTGGAAACTCGTGGTTCCTTTCGAATCGCGGCATGACGTCATAGCTAAATGTCATGACCACCCGAGTGCAGCACATTTAGGTATCTTTAAGACTTTGAAACGTCTTACTCAATCTTACTATTGGCCATCGCTACATAGAGATGTCAAGAAATATATCAAAAATTGTCAAGTTTGCTTGGCTTATAAAAGCACGAATGAAGGTCCCCCAGGCATCATGAAAAATCCCAAACAGGTCCAACGTCCCTGGCAAATAATCTCGAGCGACATAATGGGTCCCTTACCACGATCTTATCAGGGCTACAAATTCATCTTAGTAGTCACCGACGTTTTCACTAAGTATACATGCATATTTCCGATGAGGAACTCACTTGCCAAGACAGTAGTTTCTATTATTGAAAACAATATATTTATGAAGCATGGGATTCCTCAAACAATTGTCATGGACAACGGACCCCAATATATCTCTAATGCCATGAAAGATTTGGTTGCGAAATATAAAGTTCCCAATTCTTTTTATAACTGTAGGTTCCTGCCACAAAACAACCCTTCTGAAAGGACTAATCGTGTCATTGTCACGGCCATATCTTCCTATGTAGGTACAGACCACAGAAAATGGGCTGAAGAATTACCAAAAATTGAATTTGCTATCAACACAGCCGTTAGTGAATCCACTGGTTTTAGCCCGTACTTTCTAAATCATGGCCGCGAAGCTGTACTCTCTGGTGACTGGTACCCTAACTCTCCACTTAAAGAAGAAGATATTTTGTTTACCGATAGGACTTCATACGCATCTACTCTGCCTCATCTTAAAGACATTTTTAATAAAGTAAACTCCAACATGTCCAAAGCCTACTCCAAATATAAAATCAATTACAACAAAAATAGGCGTGATATTCAATATCAGGAGGGCCAGACTGTATGGAAGAAAGAGTATCCACTCTCTGATGCTAATAAATTTTTCACTGCAAAGCTTGCTCCTAAATTCATTAAATGTATTGTAAAAAAGAAGATCTCTCCTCTTACATACATTCTGAAGGACTTTCACACATCCAAGGATTTAGGCACTTGGCACATTAAGGACATTTTAAAATCCGTACCTATATAACTACACATGTTTCTTCTTATTTCATTTCATTTATGTATTAATTCATATACGAGTACTTTTCTCTTTTCTATCTCTAGCTCTGCCTCTACACACCATCACTATCCTTATCCGTATGGTTGCCGGAGAAAGAATAGTACCATCGTTATCCCCTTGCGTGTCGTAAGAGCCGACTAAAAGTCCCATCTCCATATCCCACATTTTCCCTCATCATCCCCTCGCCATCACCTTACCCAACCCTATCATATATCCTTATCCGTATGGTTGCCGGAGAAAGAATAGTACCATCGTTATCCCCTTGCGTGTCGTAGGAGCCGACTAAAAGTCCCATCTCCATATCCCACATTTTCCCTCATCATCCCCTCGCCATCACCTTACCCAACCCTATCATATATCCTTATCCGTATGGTTGCCGGAGAAAGAATAGTACCATCGTTATCCCCTTGCGTGTCGTAAGAGCCGACTAAAAGTCCCATCTCCATATCCCACATTTTCCCTCATCATCCCCTCGCCATTACCATACCCATTACCTAACCCTATTATATATTCTTTTATGTACTCTATTTTTCTGTATGTTTTTATTATATATATATTAAGTTTATAGTATCTAGTTTATTCTATGGGACGGCTGGTAATCCCATAAATGAAAAATCAAAAGCCTTACTGCTCAGAGCGGATTGTAACTCTGTAAAAATAAGCCTTAACGACAACAGATTATTTTTATCACACTAGTACATTATACTCATCTATATATCAGAGCGGCTGCGACTCTTAAAATAGGCCATCGGCACTCCATTTATTTATGCATATCCATATTTATCTAGTATACGCACACTTTAAAATTTTCGGCAAGGGCGCATGGTATATAGGCCAGAAGTAAGACCCACCGTCGATATCAATTATCTATATTGTTTATGTATTCCGTTTATTTAAATAACTTATTTGTTTACGCCAATAGCTGGAATGTAGTCTATGTATCTTTTTGTTTTTGTTTCCTTTTGCCCTTTCCTTTCCTTACTTGATTCCCAACCCACAACTTTCTTTACTTTCCTACTCTACTATACCGTGCTATCCATCTTCTTTCTCTACAAAACCTTTTCTTGCTCTACACAACTTTCCTTTCTCTACAATTTTTTTTCTCCTCTTGCTCCTTTCCTGTTCTATCCATTCACTTCATGTTTCCTCACGCTTTCGCTTTCTTTTCTTTGCTGTGTGGGGATAGTGAACTGTCCTTCACTCACCTCATCCCAGTTTCCTTTTTTTTTTTATTTTTTTTCTCTCAACTAATGAGGTATTGTAACATATCATTTTTGATAGGTTACATTCATATTATACTTGAATCATACCAACCTTTATTTATGTTTTCTTTATACACTATTTCACATCATTACACAACATTTTTCATACATCCCATATTGCAAGGTACATACAACTTCATTAACCCTATTCCACGCAATAATTTCTAGTTTCTTTTTACACTTTATGTAGATTTAAATTCATCAACAAACAATACTTCGATCTGATGATTGACATTTTAATTTTATTAACATAAAAATCATAATTCTCTGACCATTCGCTCAATCTTGCGAGGAATAGCGGAACTAATGCCACGAGCAAACATCCAAATAAATATTTTCCTTTTCATTCTAGCAGGGATGTCTAGCTATTTGCATCTCTTCTTTTCATAAAGCCACCTAGTGTTGGGATTCCACACTTCATCATAACTTTAGCGCTATCTAGTGTCAAGGAGTGGCAGTCTTTCGCATGTATAGTACCGTCCCTCTCACACCTAAGTGCATAGCCGCCCTGTCGTCTCATTCATTCAATAGCACTCAAAACTGACATCTAGCGTGAAGTAGCTTCCTGCTTTCACAATCTGTTCCAAATAAAAACAATCTCAATTGTCTATGATTCCTAAAAACTTTTATCAATAACTAAATAAATATCTGTCGCACAGTGGAAGTAATTAGTTATTAATAATCTACGAACCTTCCTTTATTTTATTTCATATAATTCTTTATTTTTCTTTAACCAATCTTTTTAACCATAGACAAAAATCTGCTCATTCTAGAAGTATGCCAGTCTTTGTGATTTTTTCTCACTGTCTCTGGAATGTGGTAGATGATTCGCGAAATTGCACGGCTAAAACGTAAAAGATATAAATAGAACCCGATTTCTTTGAGTGGGGACATTCGCTCTCTCTGAATTTTTACCTAACTTGCTGCGTGTGCGCCCAAGTGTATTGTGATTGAGAATACTTCTCATACGCTGTGTGTGTGTCATTTATCCAGCCGCATCACCGCAACTTATTACATTTGTCCTCAAATCATCAGTGTCCGGGTAAGCTTATCTGCTAAACGGGAATCATGTCTACTGACATTTATTTTATGTCACTGTTTTGTCATAACGCTGTGTTTTCTATTTCCTCTACAGTTCTTTTAAATTCTGACGGAATCACCCATCCGAGACGAGTGCTGCTAAGCAGACGGCAACATCGCCAAGCCCTCATTATCTGACCCTCGACCTTGAGTGACCGGTGATCGTGAGACCCCATCAGAAGACGAACATCAGGTGTAAACGTTCTCATACTTCTATTTTTACTATACCCTTTACTACTATTCACGTTTGTGAGCCATCCACAAGCGTGTGGCGCCCATACTCATCTCTTCTCTTCTCTTCTATCATCTGTCCAACCTAGTCATATTTAATTTTGTAATTTATTGCCTTAATCTAGGGAGCGTTTCTCTTTTAATCATAAGATTTCCTGTTGTTTAACGATCTATGACTGTTCTAATATATTGTAAATCCATTTTGAAAGATAGCAATATTCAGACCTCTCTTAAATACCTTGTTTTGTTTGACTTCTGTTTTATAACTTATGTATGTAAACTCTCAACTCAGTGAGAATACTGTGATTTAAGGCCTTCTGCCAGTGCAACAAGTGAGCTGCAAGAATATTATACCCACGCCCTATATTTTAAAACTCTCTCAATACTATTTTCTCATTTTATTTTAATAAAAGTTTTCATTTAAACGTTTATTTTCTTTTATTTAATCATTACCCGTTAGCCAGAAATTTTAATTGTTACAAGGTTGTTTATTAAATCGTTTTTCAAGGTTGATGAGCCGTTTTCTGGCCATATGGTAAGAGTTACCTAAACAATCTGGAGAATCAGTAAGAGGTAGCTTTACTACAAAGCGTCCGTCATCTTGACGGTAAGTATGTTCGACAAAGTGTTGTTCGATTTGATCTCTTAAGGGTAAGGCACCAGGGGGTCAAGTCTGCTAATGTTTTCGTCAAAATCGTAGTTCAATGGTGTTCTAATGGTAATGCTTTTTGACACAGTTCTTGTTCCTTAAACCCAAAATCAAGACACTATATGTTTCCGTTTTGGGTTTAAGAAACACAATGTGTTTCAGTTTTCGGTTTAAGAAACAAGAACTCTGTCAAAAAGCATTACCATTCAAACACCATTGAACTACGATTTTGACGAAAACATTAGCAGACTTGACCCCCTGAGGTATTAACTTCTGGTGGAAGTTCTTCAGTTTCCCAAAATTTTGTCATTTGGGTAGAGAGATCGGTTAGAGAGAGATTAGTATGAGTAACTGGCCTAGGGGTAGGGTTGCTCATTATAGAGCCGGTAACTAACCATCCGAGTTTGGATGAAACTAGGAAAGCTCGCTTGTTGCCGGTTAGAGGTTTACGTTGATTGCCTAAAATATTCCAAAAATGTCAGCACCTAGTAATACGTCTATCTGTGAGGGAATATTGAAGGTAGGGTCAGCTAATTTAATAGAAGTATGTATATTTTATTGATTAATATCAAAGTATTTCTTTGGTAAGTTATCGGTGACTTCCTTTAATACTAAAAAGTCTACTTTAAGCTTGAAATCATTAAGTTTAGATTTGATTTGAGCTGTACACCGGTCGGGAGTACACTTTAGTGGCGTATTGCCGATGTCTACAATGGTTGTGGCAACTATGGGTTGACTGGGCAGTTTTAGACGTCGTTGCAAACTTTCACTCATATAAGAAGACTGGCTGCCGCAGTCAAGAAGAGCCTTTACTGTTTCTATCCTATTGTTGCAAGGATTTATGATTTCAATTAGAGCTGTGGATAATATAACTTCACTGCTGGACAGAGAAGAGTTAGCAATGGAGGTACGGGATGCCTCTGCATTGGGTTCAGCGGATGCCATAGTAGCGGCGGAAGTAGGTGGTAGTATCTGACTGTGAGTCGGAGAAAAAGTGCCCTGATCCATGCTAGCGCTACCAGGTGAGGGGTTAGAATGTGTTCGTGTAGTGTTTGCGTGTTTGTGTAAGTATGTGTTGTGACGTCCCTTACACACACGACAGCCACCTAGCTTGCAGCGGCGCGACTCGTGATCCGGCCGCAGGCAGATGTGGCACAGCTGGAGGCGGGAAACCTGGGCCCACCTCTCGTCGACAGACATGCGCCTGAAGTTGACGCAGTCGTAGATTCTGTGGTCCTTGTTGCAAATGGTGCACGGTCCGCCTTTGTGGACCGTTTGTTTATCTGTAGTTAGAAAAGATTTTTTAGTAGTAGTCTCTTGTTTATTTTTAAACAGTGTTTTAGCTCGATACAGCGTTTCTAAAATATCAGCGCGTTCCTTTAAAAAGAATTTAAAATTATCTAAAGTGGGTAAGTCAAAAAGTTTACTTTTATATTCTTCCCACTTCAGAGAAGAATTGGAATCTAATTTCGTTGACATTAAATGTATGACAACAGTGTCCCACTGTTCAATAGGTTGTCCGAGCGTTTTGAGTGCTCGCAAATTTTTAGAAACGTGGTCACTTAGAAAACGTAAGGATTTATCAGATTCGCGCTGTATGGGATCAATGTTAAAGAGACAATTTAAATGATTAGTTATCAGCTGTTTTTTGTTGTCATAACGTTCGCACAGGAGATTCCAGGCCTCAATATAATTGAGGGCTGAAACCTCAAGGTTAGAAATTACTCGAGAGGCTTCACCTTCCAAATAAGAATTGAGGTAATGGAATTTATGTATGTTATCGATTCTTTCATTACTATGTATGAGAGAAGTGTATGTGTCTCTAAATTCCATCCATTTGTAATAAGAGCCGTCAAATTTGGAAATTTTTATCTGGGGTAACTGAAAGCCCACCGGTCCACACTGATGACAACTATGTGCGGATTCAGACTGAGGAGGGCGTAGGATTTCATTAGAAGGCGCGACCTTGTCGAGTATACATTGTGCAGTTGCAATAGATGAATGGAAATCATCTTCAATAGTTTCCCGTTCGGAAAATTCAGCAGCAAAATTATTACTATTACTAACCTCAATGCGAGTCTGCAGCTCATCAAAGTTCGCCAGAAGTTCAATAATTCTGGTTAATTTCAAGGATAATTCTTTAGCCTTTACTTCCTCGAGCGGTTCCTCCGTATTAATTTTCAACAAATAATTAGCAAATCTAGTAACTTGTCCCTTGATGGAACTTCGCTTTACCTTTAGTTGAGCGAGCTGGGTAAGCTCGGTATCGATGTTAGATTTAGACTTTGAAGGACTAAGAGTAAGTGTAGGATTTTTGTCCATGTTGTATAGTTACACAAAACGGTAAGACAAAATTTAAATTTAAATTCGAATTTTAAAAGGCAAAACAATACAATAGGGAAAAACCGCAAAAGGAGTCAGAGAAACTATAAAAAAATTGGCAAAACGGCTTACGCCCCTTATTAATCCAGCGAAGCGGGTGGATGATGCAAAGCAGCACGAGCGCGCGAGCGGCACGTGGCGCCGGAGTGGCTCGTAGAGGCGAAAGCGGCCAAGAAGCTACGATGTGCACCGGTAGGTGCCGACCGAACGCGAGCCGCTTGAATGGCTCGCGAACTCAGGTCGCGCTGGAATGTGCAAAATAAAGAAATTGCAAATGGCGTAATGGCTAAAGGCGTTATGTATGATGGCGAGCTTGGGTACTTATTGATTGAGAATTTGATTATGATTATGCGTGCGTGCTATGCCGGCAAAAGGTGCAAAATAAAGAAATGTTGAAGGCTAGCGGGTAATTTACGAGCATTAGAAATGAGCTTTACGTGCTTCTCAAATAAAATGTTTGAACAAAATGCATGAGGTAATTATTTTAAATTGGGAAACTATGTGGTTTTATTTAACTAGCTTAGCACAATGAAATTACGAAACAAGTAACTATGTATCAGATTACATTAAGAGAAATTCGTTAAATTTTAAGTAAGAAAATCGTTAGGTAGGTACCTAGGTAAATATTTCAAAGAAAATAAGGTGTGCGAAACAGAAATAACAGCTGGATAAGACTGGCCTTGTTTTCCACGTGGGATTGCGTTGCCCTGACGGGGTACCACACACTCACACTTGATGATGTGACACACTGTAAGTAGACTGAATATTCGACCACACAAAAAATATTTAGGCTAGGATATTAATTTAGATGGGAAGGAATTGGGGCTCACGGCACTTCCCTTGGCAAGCAGATGCAGCAGCGGATGCGGGCGGATTTCGGCCCAGCACGGTGCGCTGGCGGGCGGCCTCGGGCTGGCTGCCACGTGCCCGTTCGGTGCGGTGTTTCGGATTCCGGCACCTCGTCTGTCACCCTCGCTCCACAGCACGGCAGCGTCGATGACCCGACGTTGCGTGGTTGGCTTCGGCGGCGGACGGCGTCGCCCAGTTCTTGTATGGCGCGGGTTCCCGCGCGGCGGCGACGAAAGAATGGCTGACCTAGAACCGAAAACGAGACTGCAGTGTGTCCTGTCACGGTCGCCACTACTTATGTTCGCAATGAAACATAAGTTCGAAAGAAACAATATTTATTGCTACTGAGAAATGTTAAAACATTTTGTATGGTAGATTCAGCAAAGGGAAAAGTTATGTGAGATAAATAAAGCCCGTCGTTCGCAGACGGCGGTCAGAGGGCCAATGTGTTAAGAGACGTGGAGCGGGCGGCGACGGCGTGGCGGCGCGGGCGGCGGGCGCGGGCGGCGAGCGGTGGCATTTCCCCTCTCGCCCCGAGCGTGGAGCGCAGATCGGCGCGAACATTAGTAATATCGTTGATAAAGTGCCGTAATCTATTTTAATAGGTTTTTCCTCTATTATCGCGACCGCATCTAATTTCTTGTCGTTATTCACGTTTGTCTACTGATTTTAAAGTACAATGAAAACACTAGTAAACACCAGAAACACTTTTTCAAGGAAACACTGTAATTGTGTAAGCAAAATCTCGGGAGTTAACTCGTGCACGGTAAAAACAGATTTCTTATAAAAAGACAAATTGCTTTGGCTTAAGACATATTTATTAAATCAAGAAAATTATCCTCTCCCTATAGACGCTAGACAATAATTTCTTCGTAATAGTAAATAATATTCTTAAAAATATTTAGTTGTTACAAGAATAATACATTTATTCCCAGACACATGTTGTTTCATTCAAGACACCGTTATTTTGTACAGTCAAGTAAATGTATTCTTGATACGAAAAATCTTATATATCTTTTATAGACTAACCTTCCTAAGAGTAAATTATAATTTTACTCATAATAAGTAAATGTTTAGTCAGCCTAAGTAATTACTGATTTTTGATGAAAAAATAAATGGCGATTTTGTGTATTGAACGAAGATGTATATTTTGTTGTTGTTGTATATTAAGTGGTGATAATTGGAGAAAACCGATGACTTCCTTTTCCTTGACTTCCTGACAAAAATCAAGGAAGATGATCTAGGAAGATGATCCTCGAAAGAGGAGTGGAGTCCGGGAAGCCGTTCCAAGTAGGACGCGACACCCAGAGGCAACAAACCCGATTGAGATTGACATAACATAATTTATTCCGACTACTTAAAGAACTAGATAAAAATCTTAACACCGCGGGTCAGACCATGATGTCAACAAACCCACTAACTTAACTCTAACTTAAGTCATCTTAAGTTAAATACATTGCTTTCTTACATTTTTTTAAGAAGAAAAGAAAAAATACTCTCGACTTCAAGATAATAATCTTTGTTGAAGGATAAATTTCCCAAAGTAAAAATGTTATCGTGTTTATCGAAAACTATGATTACGTTGTTTCAAAATTTTAGTATTTCTCTGTTTAAAACAAAATTTCCATAAGCCGAAGAAAATCATTTCTCAGAACAAGAAATACAATTTTGTTTTTGTTAAATTAAATATATTAAATTCGTACTCTAACTTATTATTAAATTATTTTGGGCCAAAATTGCATGTCTAAAAGTTAGACCGAATGTTTTGATTGAAGTAAATCTTTACTCAATTGTATAATTTCTTGTGCTAGACCTAAAACGAAAAAAAAATATAATGAGCACACATTTTATCTTAAATAAAATATTATGTACTTCATAAACAATAAACTTTCTCTTAATCGAAGAAAATGATTTTTTGAAAAAGTTTTATCTGAATCCAAGTAACTTGTAGTTGATTTAAGATGATTTTAATTTGATGCAAGAAGATGGACATTTCTTGATTTTAATTAAGTCAATTTAATTGATATAAGTTTAAATAAGCCTTGAAACAAAAATATTTCTCTTAATCATTAAGAAAAATATTTTCTGAGTGAAAGATGAGCACTACTTTTGTTTTAAAAATATTGCATTAGCCTAAGTAAATATATTTTTAGAATAACCAAATATTTCAAGAAATGGGTCTTTCTTATTTAAAGAAATCCTTTTTTACTGTGTGGCATTGCCGATGAAAGGCGTCTTGATGTTAAAGATGAGTCGGCTAGCCTTCTTGCTAGATGATTCACCCACAGTAGGTTTACTTCCCGCGTTTCGATTAACGAAATCGAAGATTTTGTTCGACCCGAACCGTATGTAGACCACGGGTTTGCCGTCTGCGCCAGTTAGAAAGTGGGCGAGGTCAGATAGCTTTTTAAAAAACTAATATCGCAGGTGTGTGACTCGCTTGAAGAGCTGAGCAAGATGCCATGGTATAAGAAACAAAAAACCTTATTACTAAAACAATGGCATCTGTAAGCTTATTTTAATTAAGTCATAACATATAAACAACAAGTCACAACAATAAAGACGGTGGTAATGGGGGTCTAATTGTCCTGCTTCCTGGAACGTGCTATCTTGTTATTGCGTCGTGGGTGGTCACACCTACATAACTAGACTTAAAATTAATTTTATCACTGTAGTGTACGGACTCCGACCCTGCGAACAGAGTCCAAGCCCGACCTAAGGAACCCTTGCAACGCCTCCCAAGACGACGAAAACTCGTTGCACTGAAGTTTGACTGTCACCTGTCACCAATGCCTTTTTGTAATGAACTTTTACCACAGAATATATAATAGTACTAACGTACAGAAGTCGGTCCGCGCAAGGACCATCAAATAATAAGCTACTCTCGCTGCACGGCAATAAAGTACAATTTCAAACTGCACAACGCTGCGTGGATAAAATTATATGCACCTACGAAGAAGAAAGCGCATAGCTCTGACTCAAACGACACATTTCGGGGTTGTTTGTTACTCGCTAGTTAGTGATATCCTTAGAATAATTACACCTAGAACGATAATTCCCTTCAAAGCGCGCTGTCAAAAGTGAGGTCAGATTTTTATATAAGTACAAAACAGTTTCAATTTCCTTACCTTAAAGAGATTAGTTATTATATTATTGGGTTTTAGTTACGATTAGGTAACGTATGAAGGATATAAATCTGAGAACTGAGCCATTTTGGCTCAGTATAAGTTGCCTCACTTTGCATACAAGGACACGGCTTCTAGTAATTATTCTAAGGTGATATCATAGAAAACATTCATCATTATGCCCATGAATATACAATGAAATTACTAATAGTTACCTACTTATGGTGAGCTGAGCGTATTTAAAGAGCATAAATGCATAAATAATAAGTATTTCTAAGTAGTTAGAGAAGCTCGATGGCGCAGTGGTATAGCACCTGGCCCAACGATTGCGGATGTTAAGCAACTTTCGCAAGGGTCGGTCATGGGATGGGTGACAAAATTAATTATCTCGAGCTCCTCCATGCTTCGATAGGCACGTTAAGCCGTTGGTTCCGGCTGCATTTGTAGTTGTTAACACCCGCTAATCCGCATTTGGACCACGTGGTGGTTTAAGGCCCATCCTTCTTATCCACCCATAAGGAAGGCCTGTGCCCCTTCAGTGGGGACATTAAAATGGCTGATGGTTAAGTTGTTAAAATAAGTAAAGTAAGTAATACCTACCTGGTTACTTGTGAAAATAATATTATTTGGCAGTGATGTCACAGAATATAATAATTGATAATGTTAGGTGATGTTCGGTGATGTATAAAGTTCGGGATAATTTACGTAAAAAGTAGTACTTAAGTACCTACCTAAAGTTTTTTTTTTATTATTAGGATAAATACTTCTAATGCTTAAAGAATAGGGAGTGAGGCGAATGAGACACGTCTGGCGAAAGGCGTAATTACAATATATAGGTACCTACTTAAAATAACAATATCGGTATGTACCGATATACTTGTATGGCATTTTTCGTTCGTGTCGTTCACGCGCTGCGCTCTCGTCGCTTGCACACGGCGGCGCGGTGATATCCCTCGACAATGGCCCTCTTGGAGGGGGCCGCGAGCAGTAGGCTAATATAAAAGTTTAAGCGCTGAGTGATACCCCCCTGCTTTTACGACGAATTGCTTTACACTTTGTCAAAGAAACACTTTTATTGTGTAAGGAAAATCTCGGGAGTTAACAGAGTTAATGCTCGTGGCATTGCCGATGACAGGCGTCTTGATGTTAAAGATAAATCTGCTAGCCTTCTAGCTGGATGATGCCGTCTCCCACAGTAAGTTTACTTATCGCGTCTCGATTAATGAAATCGAAGATTTCATCCGACCCCAACCGTATGTAAACCGCGGGTTTGCCGACTGCGCCAGTTAAAAGGTGGGCGAGGGCAGATAGCTTTTTTAATTTAAAAACTATTGTCGGAGGTGTGTGACTCGCTTGAAGAGGTGAGCAAGACTGATCTTTATTTGAAACAATGATATACAAGAAACCTTATTACTAATACAATGGTATCTGTAAGGTTATCTAATTAAGGGCGGATTCGACCAAGTGAGAATAACTGTTATTCTTAGATAAAATGACCAGTTATTCGAGAGTAAATCGAAATTACGTTTTACCAGGCACTATTCTCAGAGTATTTTCCCTATTCAGGAATAGTCACTATACCACCATTTCGCGGGGAATAGCAGAGTTAATCCGCGAGTATTTTAATGGCGGCCGCGTGCCGTATGTCAGTGACATTTGACTTTGACTGCTACAGATACGTACAAGGCGACAAAATAGAGTTGACAAGACTTTGCCTTTTAAATAGTTTGTTTATAGAACAATGACAATTGGCCGGATAATAAGTTCATTCACATAATTCACTCAGTAATGAAGGAATAAGAATCTTATCCTTGGATTGCATGGAAAAATGACCATTGCTTTACTCGAGAAAAAAATCGTGGAATAGATGTATTCTTCGTATAGTTATTCCCGTTTATATTGAACTTTGGTCGAATCCACCCTAAGTCATAACATGAGTACGGGAAACAAGACGGTGGTAATTTGGGGTCTAATTGTCCTGCTTCCTGGAACGTGCTATCGTGTTGTTATTGCGTCGTCGTGGGTTACACCACAGTATATATATTTTTGTAAAAACTTATATAATATACTGTGGTTACACCCACATAATGTTGAAGATAAAGGGGGTTAGGCTCACATAATTAAAAACACTACATCATTATTTAAACTTGGATGTATTTGGATAACCAACACTAAGCATGAGTTAGAAAATGAAACAAGAAACGACATCATTAACCTTTATAGTCACTATATTTTAATGTAACTTCTGTAATAACTAACACTTTAAATTAAAATGTATTACTATGAAACAACACATGAGACCTTATTATTCCAAGTGCAAATTGTTAGTAACTGATATTCAATTAATTGCCAATAAAACAACACATTAATCACAAATACACAAATTATTAAACGTGACTTTAATCATTTTTAAACTGTAACACTAATAAAACAGCACATCAGATCTCATTGTTCATGCTGAACAATGATTCTTACCGACATTGCATCAAGCAACACATTCTAAACTTATTAATCATAATGAACACACAATTCTAAACAAGATAAAACATCCTAGACCCTTTTTATAAACCAATATTCTACAATAAACCAAATGACTAGCACAGTTATTCAATACTTATCTTTTAATTCGACGAAGCACAATATGAGACTGGGCTGTTACCCTATTTCGATTTCACTTTTATACATTTGTTATTGGCGGGAATTACAACCGCTTCCCGCCATTGCTGCCCATAGTCAATATGGCATCCTAATCTCTAAATTTAAATCATTAATTTCCAAGAAACTATGCATAACACATTTTAAAATGGACAGTAAGAATTATTGAAATAGTATTACGCTAATATATGAGCTTAATTACCTGTATAAATTTGACAAATAAACTTTGTTTTAAAACCAAATACACTTCCGTTAATTTACATACTCGTAATGTATTACTTTATACTTTTACACTACATTTTGATTACTTACTAAGCTTAAATATACTATTCGAATTAAATAATCATAAATCATATTAATTACACAATTATTTTGCCATTTTGGTCTGATTATGTTACGCCATGTTCATCAATAACTAGACTTAAAATGATTTTATCACTGTGCTGTGATGTACGGACTCCGACCCTTAGGCCCGGCCTAAGGAACCTTTTCAATTGCAACGCCTCCCAAGACGACGAAAAGTCGTCGGTGGTTTATTTGGGGTCTAATTGT
Source organism: Agriphila tristella (assembly GCA_928269145.1). Lineage (NCBI taxonomy): Eukaryota > Metazoa > Arthropoda > Insecta > Lepidoptera > Crambidae > Agriphila > Agriphila tristella. The sequence goes on along the minus strand of OV743435.1, from coordinate 12,779,522 downwards.
CCTGCTTCCTGGAACGTGCTATCGTGTTATTGCGTCGTGGGTTACACTACTATTTTTTTTTTGTAAAAACTTATATATATAGTGTAGTTACGCCCACATAACTAGACTTAAAATTAATTTTATCACTGTAATGTACGAACTCCGACCCTTCGAACAGAGTCCAGGCCCGACCTAAGGAACCCTTGCAATTGCAACGTTTCCCAAGACGACGAAAAGTCATCGCACTGAAATTTGACCGTCACCTGTCACCAATGCCTTTTTGGAACGAACATCGACAGCGTTTGACACGTCGTCAATAAAAAAAAATTGTTGATAATAATAAAGCGAAATACCTTCTAATAAGTTAAAAACTAAATCAATTAACGCACTAAATAATACCCCAACGCAAAAAGGAACATACTGCCGTTGTATTTTAGTTGGTCGTGACGTCAGACTGCCAATTGAGCAAATAAAGTGGGGCATCGTTTAACGGCTTCTCGTACGTCCATCATTTCGGACGATCGACGCGCGTTATCTCGAGCATCTAGAACTGGCAAAATTTATAATTGTAAGTGTGGATTATTTGGAAATTTATTATTTATTGCAAATTTAGTTGATTCTACACGACTGTACCAGAAAGACTACACGTATCGAGTCGCTGGCTTGGCTGACTAGTCGTCGGCTCGTGCGTTTTGAGTTGCAGTCGCCGGGAGACCGAGTCGCTCGTCGACCAGTCGACAGTGCGGTTTGGCTCTTAGGCGAGACCAAGCGTCTGCACATTTTTTTTTGTCTTTATGGTCATCGTCTTTTGGATTCCATAACAAAGCTTCACATTGATATGCCTCTAGAAAGGACATGGTCTCTTCATTTGACCAAGCAGACATTTTTGATACGCGATCATGAACAGCGAGCGCAAAAACACCTACACGGCGCGAGTTCTTGAGCGACATTGAATACGCGCCAACATGTAAATACGTCGCATGCGCTTGCCGCCAGCTCCTTTGATCTGTGTTCAAAAACCCACACGGCCGCAGATCGGCGGCCAACTCACGCCAGCCAAGCCCAACACCGTTGACACGCTGGGCGTTGGTGGAAGCTGGTCGTTGCTGGCCCAACATGTAAATGAGGCTTAACTGGTACCACAACTGTCGATACGCGTCCAGTGAAAGCTCGTCCGTGTACTCAGCAAGGTCCGGCGAGTAGTTCCAAAAATTTTTCAGCATTTAAGTTGTTGTCACTAAAAAGTGGACCAATTATGTTATTCCTATAGAGCAAATCTGTACTGGTGCGAAGTCTCCCGTGTGAGATGCGGATTTACGCGGCTCCAGTACCGAAGATTTTTTCGGTTCCATAAACCGTTCCCTGTAAATGTACTTTCAGCTGTCCACATCACATTGTATAGGAAGTTGGGATTGTCTAAATGTTTACTTAATATCCAGCGACAGAAGGCTTCTCTGACTGGCTTGTCTCTGTCTCTAGGTAACAATGCATGTAAGTACTCTTGTATTTAAAAGGCCTCCTACCGTCACTTTTTAAGACTTTGTGGATTGTTCTATGATTCACAACAAAATTTCGAGCGGCCCTACCCTACGCAGACTAAAAGTTGGGTTGCGTCTAAAATAATAGCGTCAATGAGTCATCAAGTCGTCATCGACATGCTCTTTGGGCGTTTTTGTGTTGTTGTACAAAAAGTACACAGAATAAAAATAAAATATTTAAAAGTCACAGACTAAGACTACAAAGTACAGTACCTACTGTGGTGTGTTTAACAAACCAGGGAAAACAGAATTTTTAACATACCTACTATGTAGTTTCTTTCATTTCGGTGTAGATAAAATTTTTACAATTCGTTCGTAGGAGACATATGAAATATCATTTTGTTCATATTTAAATATTTTTGCTTAGTTGCACTGACAACGAAGGAAGGTGACTTTTATTTCACCGTCTTCATCAATTGAGGTGTCAGATACTGCTACGTGTCTGTATTTTTTTTTTAATTTTTTTTTCGGTATCATGTTGGGATAAAAGTTTTCCTTGTCATTTCCATTCCGTACGATGTGCCAGCACCAATATCGTCATTATTTCCATGAAGTCGATCTAAAACCGTTTGGAGATGATTCTCATCATCTTAAGTATCTGATCCATATAGGTACGGTGCCGTAAATACTTTCTCTATTGACATGAAGAGAATTCAGAAACTCTTAATTCATTTCTAAGTCTAAAGGAGATTGCGCATCGCACTATGGAGCTTGGGGACGACCGACGAACTTAAGATTTTTGTACATCAACCAAATATGCACAAGAATATTGCTTATAATCTTAGTATTCAAAATATATATATTTCTTCAACATCCGTACTGTTTGTACAAAGTTATTTGACTTTAAAGAAACGATAACTACTTACCACATTTCAATACGACCCTGCTGCTGACAACTACTTTTAGCTTAATATTTTCTCTAACAATTATTGTCAACAGTTGTTAACGTTTTAACATCCCCAGGGAAAGTATTTAGTGATAAAATAAAACATAGCTGCATTTAGTAACAAACAACATTATTCTAACTAAACAAACAACAAAACAAACATCCTAACGAAATATCTCAGAGTCAATGACATTGACAGCATTACAGTGGGTGCATTCCAGCAGACCATTCGCTAAGTCATCGATCAACATATTTTAACATAATTTGTGGAGAGTCATTTGTTTTTTATTTCTTATTATTTATTATAGTTTAAATCACAGTCTAAAGAAAAGATTTTTTAAGGTGAACTCAGACCATCTGGCGGCACCGCACGCGCTGTAGTTCTTTGTACGGCAGCCGCTGTGTCTGCAGACTGCGGCCGCTGTGGCTGCTACAAAAAAGAACTGCAGCGCGTGCAGTGCGGATAGATCTGCGTTCACCTTTGAGGTGAGGGCACATTTGTCTGACACAACGTGTTAAGACGCCGTATTTATGTGTGGGAGAATGCACGTCTTTTTTTTAGTAAATAAATAAAAAAAAACAATGTAATTAGTATATTTTTATTACAATTAATATGCTTGTTATAAGTAATGAATTTTATCAATGTAATTTATGAATAAAAGTCGCTAAACGACTCTTAAAACAACTGTGTGCACGTGCGCCTCCCCACTACGCCATCACGCCACCGAGCTTGTTTGCGCACGTGTATAAAAGCGGCTTGCGCAGGTGTCGATAGCTCAGACGTTGTTCAACTGTCGGACACGGCACTCTGTCGGATCGGTGCTCTGAACTATCTGGTAATGTAGTTAAGTATTACTCCTTTTATGACAGTAATAATAGTGTAATAAAATTATATTAAATTTAGACAGTCATAACCACGATGTTGAAATAAATGAATAAATATCTCACATTGCCATCTTTTCTTTTATTTTCTCTCACATATATGGACGTTATAATACTACAGTAGCCCGTAATACATTTAAATTACCAAAAAGGTTACCGCTCGCCGTTGTGATATAGTTATTTATTACAAAATTATAGATGCTTTAACCCAAGTTTTACAGATCGCAACCCGCCGTAACCTATATTTGTATATCTCCAAAAATGATATTTTTTTAGTTTTCGAGGTTTACCACATGGTTTAGCTATTGTCGTGTTCTACAGCTTTTTTTGATTGCCACTAATAATAGTAAGCATATGGAAAGTGACCATACACAGATTTAAGACCAGATAAAGTCCATCCATTTTCATCTGGTCTTAAATCTGTGTATGGCTGCTTTTCATAGTCTTACTATTATCAGTGGTAATCAAACAAAGCTGTAGAACACGACAATAGCTAAACCATGTGGTAAACCTCGAAAAATAAAAAAATAATGTTTTTGGAGATACACAAATATAGGTTACGGCGGGTTGCGATCTGTAAAACTTGGGTTAAAGGATCTATAATTATGTAATAAATAACTATATCACAACGGCGAGCGGTAACCTCTTTCGTAATTTAAATGTATTACGGGCTACTGTACTATAAGATAAGTGTGAACCTAGTGCATACATTTATAATGAAAACCGATGTCATCTGACGGCGTGTTAACGCGTGGCGTCAGACAAATGTGCCCGCACCTTTAGTGGTTAAAATGTACTCTATGGCGATCGATGACTCAGCGATTAGTCTATTGGAAGGCACCCAATGTCAGCAGACATTTTTTTCAATGTTCCGAACTGTATTCCTGCAATCTTGATTACGTATTTTATTTTAGTATTTTTCGTTTGTATTCCTTGTTTAGGTAGTTAAAAAAGTAGATTTTAACATTATGCGTAAGTTCTAATAATGGTAATAACATCAATACGCGAACAGCGAGAGTTTATGTCAACATTTCGGAACACCGTTCGACGAGTGTTGCCACAAGGAAAATAATAATAAGGAGATGAAAATGAAAGAAGAAGATGAAAGAGGAAGAATGAAAAACAAACTACATACTTTTAATGTATTGTACAGTCGACCCAACTGAATCATGACCCACTTTGCCGATAATTCCTTTGAAACCATAAAAATTGCTAGGTTTTCTTTTTTATCATGTACGTTGGACTTAGTACGTTTTGAATATGAATAAAAATGCATCATCACGTGTGAGAAATCGATGCAATTTTAACCTTTATTATTAGTGCAATAGATTGTTTTTAAATAAAGCAGTCATTATTTGAATATCGAATAAGATATGGTTCATAATCCTAACTCTTTACTGTAGAAAAAATATAATTTTAAAAATAAAATGACACTATTCAACGCTTGACTCTGGCAAAAATAACTCCCTAAAGAGGAAAGTAGATTGCCAAACCAAAATTAAGAAGAAAAAGAAGACATTATGACATTGTGTCAGATGTCAAATAGTAGTCAGTCATGAGAAAAAAATATTATAAATGACAGAGACAGTAGTAGGATTTCTCTGTTGTTGTCACGAGCGAGTATAGTCGAGTCAGTCCGATCTATTCACCATAGCCTAGCCAGTGACTTTCAGCACTATCAGTGTCTAATAAAATGATAACAGGTTCGTTACCAAGGTGTTCAAGCTAATGTTCAAGCTAATTTCAACCTAATTGTATTTGAATGACTGTAAGAAAATTACCTTAAGGTGGGTCACTCATGATTCAATTTCGTTGACTGTACATTTTTCAGAGAGTTCGAAAATTGCTGAATCTTCGTGACAGGTCGTCATTATATAGATAAAGATTTTTGACAATATTTTCATTAGTGTACAATTGAGATATAAAAATCCCGAGTTTGCTCCATCTCCTTTATCAATTCTGACGGCTCTTGAATTTCGTTTCCTATATCTTGGACTAAAAATGGTGGCAGTTTAATTTCTCGCAACAATTTGGAGAATTGATACAATAATATGGAGACATCAGAAGCATTTTGCTATACAATCTTTATGTTTTTGATTGCAATAATTTCATTGTCGCTCGTACGACCTCAAAACCCGTTAAAAAATAATATATTTTTTTGCCATTTTTTATTTGGAAATGGTATTTATTACTATGTAGGGTAGGGTGTCCAACAATGAACCAGCTTTTTTTTGACAACCTCTCACAAAGTCATTTTTTGTGCTACTACTATCTTTTATATATCAAATTGTAGGTTATTTAATGATCTTTCAAATTTAGTAAATGCTTTTAAAATGTATTTAGATGTTAATTAACTATGATGTTTTCTTTTTTAAAAGAAAATTGGTTCATTGTAAACACCCAGTAATCAACAATGAACCATAGGTATGGTGTACAATAAACCAGGTAGGGAACAATGAACCAGGGTTATTAAAAAATAATTAAAACAAACGTTTTAGTGGCAAGACATAATTTATATTTCTATTTTAATATAATCAACACACAAAGAACTTCTTTTATCAATATTTTAGGTTACCTATCTATAACAAGGAGAGTATTTTCAAAAACTTAAAACATTGAAACATAGGTAGATACTTATATATTTTGTAACAATCGTTACTATTATTTAAAAAAACCTAAATTAACATGGCACCTATTGTTCTCATTTGAAATACTTATCAGGTATTTATTATCTAAAATAACATAAACATACAGTATATTGTTGAGACTTATAGAACTCTTTAAGAGATAACTTTAAAATTACTTTTAAACTTAATAGTATGTAGAAACTATAAAATGAGCATTTTTTAATAACAATCGTCAATCACAAAAATGTCTCTCTTGCGAGGTATCAAACTTACGAGATCAAGATTAATCACAGACAATTATATTTGTATCAGCCTTTATAGAAAGGTACAATTAATCTTAAACAAAACAATGGAAATACAACTCTCAGTAACGGAAGTTCAAATTAGACAAGTCAACTGCAAATTGAAATGTAACTTGGCGACGACTTGTGCCTTGGATTGTCGGTGTGGGCAAAATGTATTTAACATCCAGCCTTTTGACTCCTGCTAAATCCGGTTCTAACGGTTCACAAAATTTTTGTAGCGCTTTGCTTTTGAGTTTTAAGTACGACACATAAAAATCAACATCAGCATCATCAGTGACTTCTTCCAAAATTTTTGCCACGAAGTATACTTTAACTTTCTTTTGGAGAAACAGAATAATGACATATTCACCTATTTGTGGATCTCTTGGAAGAGGGCTAAAGTCATCATCTAATACAATTTCCTCTTCTTCCTTGTCACTTAGAAACTCTTCTCCTCCAGAAGAGGAACCACTTGCCTGAAAAATCTGTTCAGGTTCGTCGTCAGACGTGTCAGAGCTCATAGGTTTTTCAACACTCTTCTTACGCTTTTTAGTTTCTTTAAACAAATCCTGCTTTACTTTTTTAGTTCCTTTTACTTTCTTTGCGCTTAAAATCTTTTTTTCAAATATCGCTTGCTTTTCAGGCGTATCAGTTGCGATGATGCTTCTGCCCTGTTTTCGTTTTCTATTGCCTTTCCGGGGGTCAGCTTTAAGTGGAGGCCGAAATACATGGGGTGAAATGAAATTTCCAGTAGACGTTGAACTTCCTGCTTTGTTTTGTTTAGTAGGTGTGGATGGTGATTCATTTCTACTACGATCTGCTGTAGTTAATTTTGTGCTAAGTTTAACAGCTGCAGCTGCCGTGGGTTGCGTTTGAGAATCTTTGGAGTTGCTGTCTATATTCTCACTTGGTTCCAAATATAGTTGAAAATCCTGAGATGCGGTCAGCTCTTCAGATTGAAGATTCAAAAGAGATGGTGAACCACGTTCGCTATCACCTGCATCTGTTTCAGCATCCGACACTTCTTGTACTGCGGGCCTGTCGGTAACATCACTTGGTAAAAAATCTATTTCGGTGAATATTGAGTCATCAAATGGATGGATCCCACACTTCCTGAACGCATTCACAATATTTGTTGGGGTCAAAGCTTTCAAAAAAGCTTGCCCGACACATTCTGCTACATGATATATTGTCACGGATTTCCCAGGATGCCGCATCATCCATGAGTCAATAGCGGAATAGTAAAAAGTCTTGAAAGGGGCGTTAACTCCAACATCTAGAGGTTGTAATTTAGATGTTGTGTGCGGATGAAGCGTGAGAACGGTAACACCTGATGATTTTGCGATATCAAGGGCTTCGATGGACAAATGACTTTCATGGTTGTCCATGATAAGGAGAGCTGGATTATCCTTAGAAGCCGATGTATGTTTAACAAAGTGTTTCATGACATCTGCAAAAAGTGTAGTGTTCATCCAGCCTGATGGAGTGGCCAGTCCTAAGGTTCCAGTAGGCGCACCGTTCAGCATGTGTGTTTGGAAATTCTTTCGTGGGAAAACCATGGCAGGTGGCAGTGCCTGTCCTAAAGCGTTTATGATCAAACAAGTTGTCACAAGTGTACCCCGCTCTCCACTTGTTACTTTACAGGCGCTTGTACCTTTTTGTGTCACTATTTTTTGCGGACGTTGTACAGTTGTTGTTGCCGTTTCGTCTAGATTGTAAACTCTGCTTCCATCAGCGAAACTTTCGTGACGTTGTAGAGTCAACTTTAGGTTACTGAAGAATTTCTGAACATTCACCTTGTTAAACGCCGTCGCACGGGCCAAACTGCAAGGTTCTGGTTTTCTGATCGCTAATTCTGGGTGTCTCTGTTTGAAAAAACGGAACCACTCTTTACCCGCCATTTCATTTGTTGTCCATGTTGGAGGCATCTGGATATTATTGATTTTACCCATCTGGTAAGCAATGCATCGAACCTCTTTTGTAGAAACGCCGTAAAATTTTTGGGCACAATCGATAACATAACTTTTCAGTTCGTTTTCTTGTTCTAAATTAAATATAGTATTCACTTCGTAATTTGGAATAAGTGAACAGTCAGGGTCATTCTTAAATTTCATAACATATCGTCTTAATGTGGGATACGGAATTTTATATTCTTTCGCTGCTGCTCTGATACTGGCACCACATAGATGTTTTGATATTGCACGTTGCATATCTTCAGCCGTATGCTTACCTTTGGTTCTTTTTTCACGGCCGAGCTTTTTACGTGCCATCCTGAAAATTAAATATAGCAGGTAGGTATAAGCAAGCACTACATTTTTAACATTTTAGAATAAATAGATTTTTTAATATTTTTAATTTGTTAAGATCAGAGACTATCAAAATCTAAAAACAATAAAATAATATGGCAATTGTAAACAAGCACCAACATAAAAACAAATATTCAATGGAAAATAATTTTGGTAGTCAACATTGAACCAGTGGTTCATTGTACACCGTTAAATTTTGGTTCATTGTAAACCACTCCTATCTGAAAATATTTAAGGTTATGTCATGGATAAACACGTGCCTGCAAATCAGTTAGTAAAGTTGATAATCAAAAGCCCATAAAACATAGTATGAGCACAATACATAAAAATAAAGATATCATGGCCCATAAAACTTTCAAAAAAGAAAAGAAACTCACCTTTTTTTTAACTTTTGCGCCGCCAAATCACAAAAAATATTGTAACACGTGCGTTCCACTAGATAGCTCGCTGGCGACTAGAGGGGTGAGGGATGGCAATAAGACAAGTACGTATGTGTAAGTAGCACGGAATGGCAACGTCGCTTTAGTGATGTACCCGTGGTGGCTCATTGTTGCTGCCTGGTTCATTGATGGACACCCTACCCTACTGTAAATTTTTCTTTTTAGGTTTAATAAAACGCAAATTAACACAAATATTTATTATTAAATTTCAAATCATACATCTGCAATTTCTTACGGATCAACTTCTAAAAACAATTCAATTGTTTCTGGTAAGAAACTCCCACTGGTTTTCTTCCACAGCTCAAAAATGGGTCAGACTCATCAGATAAGTTTGTCTCATCGTAGTTTATTAAATTTTTAGGATCAATACCAGACAGAGAGGTTTCTAATTCTTTGAAATAATCTTTGATAGACTCAGAAGATACTTCTGTTCTGTTTCTTTTAATATTTTGGCAATTTCTCTGTGTGATTTAATTTTTATGACTCTTAAGAAATTTGATAAAAAGTCATGACCGGATAAATTGTTTTTAAATTTTAAAACAGTTCTTCCTATTTTGTCTAGGTAATTTTTAATAAGATATCTAAAATCCAAAGAGGATACCCCCCCAATCAGCACAGATATTGATATATTTGATCATGTGTTTCTCCACTTCCAATGACAAAACTGTCTGCCCCCCCTGTTTTTTCATAGTTTTAGTGCAGTGCCTGTATAAGACAGATTTATTAATGCCATATTTATCAGCGACTGTTTTTAATGAAACTGTGGGTGTATTTTTGTTCTTTGGAATTCATGAATAGCTGGGTTGAGCATCTCCTCATCATATTTCTTGTATCGTCTGCCTCTAGGGTCAGGCTTATATTGTCGCGGCATGTTACCTACGCAAAAATACATTTCAGTAAAAAAATCCACATATATAAATATAGGATTGGAGCAAAACCAGAAAATGCTGAAGGATACTTTATTTATTATAGCACTTCGTTACAGTCGTCTTACGTCTTTCGTTGTGTCTTTTTTCACAATGACTGCGTCACAGTAAAACAATATTATATCAAAAAAGGAATCTTACTTCTAACATGCTCTCTTTCATTCATCCTTACATACCATTCCACACTCGGCCATCCTGCATTCAGGCTGCCCTCAGACTGACTCTAGTAGCTATCACAATATTCACAATCCTAAAATGTAACAAAACAAGTTCACAACGCTATAACATAAAATCAAATGAAAGTCAACCTCATAATAACCAAAACAAAACAGTTACTAGTCCCAAAAACTACTTAATATAAAACCATCCACCAACTTGGGACACAGCAGCTTTAAAAGGGAATGCTTCTTTAAACCAAATTAATAGAACTGAATCGAAACAAAATTAAAACAAAGAAACTGATAAAGATTTAAGTGTGGAATGGTACGTAAGGATGAATGAAAGAGAGCATGTTAGAAGTAAGATTCCTTTTTTGATATAATATTGTTTTACTGTGACGCAGTCATTGTGAAAAAAGAGACAACGAAAGACGTAAGACGACTGTAACGAAGTGCTATAATAAATAAAGTATCCTTCAGCATTTTCTGGTTTTGCTCCAATCCTATATAAAAAATACCCCTATGATAATCCTTAATCTTGCTCTGTAGTACCCCTGACATGACATGTGTATGAAAAATTTCATTGACTAGTTAAAGCATGAAGCCGTAACAAACTACAAAATATCAAGCAAATTCACTTTCGAATTTATAATATGAGAAAGAAAATTATTTTTCTTTCCAATTTATAACAAATCAAATTATTATTATTTGTTTTCTTGTTATTCACTCTTTAAATAAAAGACAGCTGAAAATAATATTTCAAAAAACCTTAGTACAAGCGACGCCGACAACCCTAACAGCATTGTATCTAATAACCCCCTTCGTATTTCTATTTAAGCCTTCACGTATCTAATAATGACTCCTCATGTCGTATCTATATGTCGTAGGATAATCGTATAAGACAGATCTTTACAAAAATCCTAGGTCGATTGTAAAGAACCGGATAATTGTAATCTAAGATAGATTTTCCCAATCGTCCGAGAAATTTTTAGGATCTTTGTAAAAATCCCAGTATTTTTCGGACAATTGTAAACTTGAATGCTGATTGTATAGTCTTAAGAGACGATTTATAACATCTTCAATCTGATTGGTCAGAACACATTGCTGATGTGTTTTGAGGTTATTTCGTAATTTTGCCGAATTAAATTCTTTAATTAAAGTTTTAACAAGGTTTTGCACAAACATGTTGACGAGCGCTGTAGAACTTTCTTATGCCGCATTTACACGCTGGCTATAGCTTGGCAAGCGACCGCCAGCTCCCAGCTTCGGCTAGCCACAGCCAGCGCATGGACGCCATTTACACGCTGGCTATGATTTGGCAAGCGATCGCCAGCTCCCAGCTTCGGCCAGCCTCAGCAAAACGGCCAAGTGCGAGTCGGACTCGCGCACGAAGCGTTCCGTACCAGAAACGGCAAAAAAAAAACACGTTTGTTCTATGGGAGGCCCCCTAAAATATCTATAGTATTTGTTGTTAAAGCGGCAACAGAAATATATCATAATATATGTGAAATTTTCAACTGTCCACCTGTTGTCGTCATTAATATCGAGCAAAAACGGCAAAAAAATTCACGTTTGTTGTATGGGAGAGCCCTTCAAATATTTATTTTATTCTGCTTTTAGTATTTGCTGTTATAGCGGCAACAGAAATACTTCATCTGTGAATATTTCAACTGTCTAGCTATCACGGTTCATGAGATACAGCCTGGTGACAGACAGACAGACAGACGGACAGCGGTGTCTTAGTAATAGGGTCCCGTTTTTACCCTTTGGGTACGTTACCCTAAATATTAAAAACAAAAATATCGAAATGCATGAAACAGCTGTTTTTTTCACTATTTCAGAGTTGGGTCCATAGTAAAAGTTGTTCGGTTTCATGGTCTCCATTCCATCTACCATATTCGGCAATAAGGGTATTTTTGTAACACGTATTTATATTACCACAAAAGTACCTACTCTTTGGTGCAGGCAGACACCATGGGAGACGTGGACAAATTTGAGTCGACTATCGCTATGGATTAACCTATTTTTAACCGACTTCAACAAAAGGAGGAGGTTCTCAATTCGATTGTTTTTTTTTATCGTTGTTCACGCGTATCTTCGACATTTATGGACCGATTTTGATGATTCTATTTTTGTTCGATTGAGTTTGCTTGCGAGATGGACCCATTTTTTTTTTCAAATCAGTCGAGTAGTTTTCAACTAGTCCTGAAAATACTATGATTTTGCATCAACTACCTTGACGACTTTCCTATTTATAAACCGAATGAGATGACTTCTTTTGTTGGAACAGGGATACCTACTTAAGTGCAGTCTTTTTAACTGACTTAAAAAAAGGAGATTCTCAGTTTGACCCGTATGTAAAGTATGATTCTCCGCGATTATCTCACGTTTTGCTGAGCCAATTTTTCTACCTAAATAATATATCAAACCTACACTACCTAATACAGAAGGTACTTACTTAATAAAAAAAAATGTTTAATAAACAAAAAACCGACTTCAAAAACCCTGCCTATAAAAAGCAAGAAATAATATTTAAATCATTAGATATGCATTAAAATTGTTATAATAAAAACACGTCTATTGAAGTCCGGTGGGGCTGGAGTATAACTTCCTTTTTTTATTCTAAAAGCCCCACCCGACTTCAATAGACGTGTTTTTATTATAACAATTTTAATGCATATCTAATGATTTAAATATTATTTCTTGCTTTTTATAGGCAGGGTTTTTGAAGTCGGTTTTTTTATTTATTAAACAATTTTAACACGTTTCTTTTTATTTTAAATACAAACAAAATAAAACAAAAGGGAGCGAAAAGTTCTGTGTAGAAAAGTTATTTTTCGGTTATACTTAACCTCTAAATTGACTGCACTGTTCGAGCCCAGCATTTGTATAATATCCAATTCACTCATCGTACATTAATGTCTCTTGATAGATTTAGCACTCGGTTTTCTTTTTTTAAATAAAAAACGTAAAATTAGAACAAAACGCTGGAGAAATATTTGACAATAATCACAATAATAACAATGGACGCAGCAATGTTGCCGTTAGCCAATCAGAGCATCCGTCAGTCCATAACGTTAACGTCAGCCAATCAGCGCGCGCAAAGTGATGGTCATTTAGTACGGCTCATTTCAACCAATATTATACTAGGTACGGTCCCATCCGGCAGAAAGCATGAAACTTGGCATGCGTGTAGCTTTTACGTATATAACAAAATATAGAAGTAGCAGCAAGTCGTAAAGTGATCTTTGCCCCCCTGGGGGGGGGGGGGGGTTTTGTGCCAATCCCCAATTGCAGTTTTTATTTTTTTAATAATAAACGGTGAAGGCTACAACAAAACTGTCTATGAACAATATATTTGTCATTATATTCTCTATTAAACATTTATAGTTTCCAAATTATGTTTGAGTTTCTTCCGATATTTTTTGAAAAACATCATCCTGTGGGAATCGTTTAGGAAAACACCGATATTTTTAGCATTAAAGAATGAGACTTGGCACACTTGTTCCTTAGATAGACCAGAGTGGAAAACGCTCGGGAGACAGCGGGAGACACCCTGCTGGGGGGGAGGGGGAGGGGGTGAAATTTTCTAACGCCACGCGTACTGTTGGACGTAATAACTGCTACCTAATTTATAGCTACTATGGGAAATCATGTATCATTTTCGGATAAATAAAGGATGGCCACATATTTATTTGTGAAATGATTATTTTCACAAATAAATAAACACCTTTACATACAAAAAAATGAATTGCCGTAATTGAAACGCCGAACATCTAAAATTTTACAAACAAAAAAAAGTCTAATGACGATTAATTTCTAACGAATACTGATATCGGCTTGAAAAAAATATGATAAGAAAGCCATATTCACACAAATTTCAAAAATATAAGTTTAATTGGAATAGTTTCATAAAAAATGTGTTAAAAATATTATATAAAGCGTGGCAGTGGCATAAATAAATCTATAAAAACTTCCCATTTCTTATTCTAATTTAAAAAAGTTACCGTAAACGGTAAATGCTACAGCAAAACTCTCGAAAAACAATATATTCTCCATTAAATTTCCTACAATACTTTTCTTGGAAGTATGTTGATAGGACTTATAGTTTTCAAAACAAACTCAAAATCACTGGGTAAGTAACGGAATTTAGACAATTAATAAAAATACCTACCTATTTCATGACTAATCACAAATTGTACTTTTTTTTAATTAAAATCACACGAGTCTCCCCCGCACTAACAGATCCTAGTACAGACTTGGGTGATTTAAAAAAAAAAATTATTAGTCATTAACCCACTAAATAATACCCCAACGCAAAAAAAGAACATACTGCCGTTGTATTTTCCTGCACCGAATGACGGCTGACGTCACGACCAACTAAAATACAACGGCAGTATGTTATTTTTTGCGTTGGGGTATTATTAAGTGGGTTAATTGCTTTAGTTTTTAACTTATTAGAAGGTATTTTGCTTTATTATTATTAACAATAATAAAATATATTGTGAATGATGAATAAAAATAATAAATGAAAGATGATTAATTTTTATTGCACATGTCCTACTAATTCTTAATTTTATGTTGTAATACCCTGTGTATTATGAAACGTGAAACGATGCCAGGTTAGCGACAGTTTAGTATGAAGAACGATATTTTATCGCAAAATTTCAAGAATTCTTGGTACAGAAGAGGGCAATGACCGTTTATGCACGTTTAACTGGCACGAACTATAGGTATTTAGGGTTTATTATGGTGTAAGCCGAAGCACTGCTCCACGCACAGACCGACATTGCACAACCTACACTCAAACGTGGTCTGTCTGTGGCACACTACGCATCTGCGGCGATTGACCCTGCCAGTTGCATTGCGCTTTGTCAACAACGACGGCCAATGACGGTTCGTCGTGAACCGCGAAGAACTAAGCTCGTGTGGCCGTTGAGCTGGCTGACGGGGTCTTGGAACACTGCTCAGATTTTCTGACAGTATTTGTTCCACCAGCTCGAGGCGGAAGACAACGTGATGCCTGGGCACGCCAGTTGTGGCTTCCAGACAAATGCGCGCGTTTAATATTGATGCATTAAGTAGCCGCTTAAACAACATCATGTACCATTTGGTACACCTTTTCGCTCTAACAAGTAGGCCTCTAACATGCCGTCCTTCAAATCGATGCCCCCCATGTTCTTGTTGTAGTCAAGAACCAACTTTGGCTTCCAGGGAGTAGCGCCAAAGCGTTTTGGTGCAGGCTGGGCAACATCCGTACCATGATAAGAAGAAATGAGTGCAATTTTCTTCTTATCATGGTAGGCCATTACTGCCATGTCTCCCGAGTGCCGTGCTGCAAATTGACTGGGTGCTAATTTGCAGTGCGTGAGCAATAAGGGTAAATGCTTTCGATTTATTTTAATCGAACCTACAACATCGGTTTTGTTCCTCTTCAGGTACGTGGTCAACAGCGGACTGTTGAACCAGTTGTCCATGAAGAGGGTGTAGCCCTTGTTGAGCAGGGGACGAATAAGGGAAATTACAGTCGCCGTGTTTTTCAAAACAGTTGATGGGAGAGTACTGTCCACTGTGGAATTCTTCCCCTTATACACGAAAAAAGACCAAAGGTAGCCAGCCAGTGGCGGACTCGCACAGTTCGAAGGTCTTTATGTACTGGCGGAATGAGAGGTTGCCCTTCCACAGTGTCAAACTCTCGTCAATACTTACCTCCTGGCGTGGTACATATGCCGACTTAAACTTGGCATTCAAGTGGTCGACGATCGGCTCGTTGGGAAATAGTACGGATGCTGTTTCGGTGCGGAGTTCGTTGTTATGAAAATGTAAGGCCGAGCGTAAGCGCTCGTACCTTTTGCGGCTAAACATGGTTGAGAAACAGTTGGTCGACAAAAGATAATTTGTCGAAAAACAGGACTTGATACTTGGCATTTTGATAATGCCAAGCATCATCCAAAATGCGAACAAAATCAGAATTTCATGCGCATTTGTCGGATACCAATCGTCCCAAAGTTTGGTGGCGGCGTATCGATTTGTTTCGGCAACAATATGGGCTAGAATGTCATTGCCCCAAAACTGTCGAAAAGCATCAAGGGCGGTAACATGGGCGGTAGTGGGCCCTGTTTGTTGGGGAACAAACGACTGCCTTTGGGCATCAAAAGTGTCCATAGGGCGCCAATCAAAATGAGTGGCGTCCTCGTCCCCAGCAAACAGAGCCTCGTCGCCCCGAACCGGCTCGCCAGGAGCCACAACGCCCTGAGCCCCGTCATCGCCTTCCTCCTCATCCGACGAATCTTCAACAATTCGGGCACGCCTCCGTGTGCCCCGGACCTTTCGGGCTTCTGCGATCTGCAGAATTTTCGCCCGCAGCTCCTCCGGCACATCGGAGTCGGTGACATAAATTTGAGTGATCCGATCACCGCGCTTCCAAGCAGGTGGACAGTTACCCGCACGGCCACGCCCCCGGCCGCCACGGCTGCCCCGGCCCCCTCGACCACCTCTGCCACGGCCCCTGCCACGCCCAACCACGACTACCACTTCCTCTTCGCTGAAAACAAGCAAATACCTGTTTGTTTATATAAACACTAGCGGCCGCACGCGACTTCGTCTGCGTGGAAAGTTTTTTGCTGTCCCTCGGAAACAACACTTTTTTCGAGATGAAAGGTACCTTATGTCCTTCTCTGTACTCCTGACAACGTGTATGCAACATTTCATCACGATCGGTTCAGTAGTTAAGACGTGAAGGCGTATTAAACAATCAAACAAACGGACATTGGCATTTATAATATTAGTTCAGTAAATATTGTAACCAAACGGTTTTGTGTAAATCAAAATAAACGTACGCGATCGGCGAGTCGTCGGAGGGCACCGGTGAAGGCGAGCGCCGAAAACCAGAGGAAGGAATTCTGGAAACAACCATATATATATATAACGGGTGGCGCAAAAGTAAAGACCCTATTTGGTTCAGCTATAACATTTTTTCTAAATTAGAAAACTAGATTTAGGTTTTTTTAAATGTATATTTGTGCCATTAAATTTCGTACCATTAGGATTTAAAGATGATGTCTTTTAAATGGTGACCTCCAGAGTTGATACACATTTGAGCCCTATTTATGACATTTTGCATAACTTGCCGTAACACTTCCTGCGATATGTTCGTTATTTCTTGACGAATGTTTTCTTTTAGAGCTGCGAGAGTCTGTGGCTTGTTCACATACACCCGAGATTTCAAAAAACCCCAAAGAAAGAAGTCTGGACTGGTCAGATCGGGTGATCTTGCAGGCCAAGGCAAATCGCCAAAACGAGAGATAACTCGGCCTGGAAAAGCGTCCCTCACGTCCATTGACACAATTATTCCACGTTCTTGGGGAGTAAAACGGTCCATGTTTATTTTCAGTGTATTTTATATTTGTTCACTACACAATTTTCAACAACAGAATGACAGAAAATGTCATATAAAAAAAATAAAAGTATTTTCTTTAGTGCCAGTACTTTTGCGCCACCCGTTATATGTCGGAGCGTCGAGCTCTCGGACGGCATCAAGATGGGTGACCGATTATTATTTATTATCGGCTAAGATTTGTGGGCGAAAAGGAAACGCTAGCGAATGCTTAACAACAACATCAATTTGTTTAGATTATTCTATTTTGAAATCAACACTAAATTAATTAAGGTATTGGAACGGATAACGAATTCGTGGGCCCCGCTCGATCTGCTCCACGTCTTAGCAAAGAATGCCCAGCTTCGGGGTTCATATCGCATGTTCCCGTTTATAATAAATGTCGCATAAACAATTACGTCACAAAAGCGGGCCCACGACTACGTCCAGTGAAGTATGCAAAAATCACCGTCGTTCCCAGACCATAAATCAAAATGATTTAATTAGTTTGACTATTCAAACATAGATGCCCGTCTCAGTATTTTGGGCAATAAGCTAAACTTTAATAACAAAAGAGTATTAAGAATTATTTCATTATAAGCGACAGCCAGGCGCCGACACGGCGATCCTGACTCTCACACGTCCTCGTGTGGACCAAGATTCCACCCTCAAGTTGACCTCGTTCTCTCATCAAAACCGTTCGGCCATCCAAACAAACGGCACAGTTACAGAATGTCAGATCTCCATAGAATACAGGCTAATTTAGACCAGGCAATAAATCAGATATGAGACTTTTCAAATCAAACTTATCAGTTTCAAATACGTAGTAAACAAAAACGTTAATATGACTAACCATCGGAACTCATCCCGAAAACCATTGGCTCACATCGGCCACACCATTGGCACACACGGCCAATCAACATCGGAACACATCCGACCCATCGGAAACCACGTCCGATCACCACCGGCACACAGCCAGTCACCACCGGCACACAGCCAGTCACGACCGACACACAGTCAGTCACCACCGACACACAGTCAGTGACCATCGGCACACAGCCGATCACGACCGACACACAGTCAGTCACCACCGACACACAGTCAGTGACCATCGGCACACAGCCGATCACGACCGACACACAGTCAGTCACCACCGACACACAGTCAGTGACCATCGGCACACAGCCGATCACGACCGACACACAGTCAGTCACCACCGACACACAGTCAGTGACCATCGGCACACAGCCGATCACGACCGACACACAGTCAGTCACCACCGACACACAGTCAGTGACCATCGGCACACAGCCGATCACGACCGACACACAGTCAGTCACCACCGACACACAGTCAGTGACCATCGGCACACAGCCGATCAACAGCTATCGAAACACATTCGATCAACTGCCAAACCCACCTGCCCATTACTTATCATCGCCGCGTAGTCTCCGACCAGCTAAACTGGGTTAGGAATATGACCTACAGTCAACAATAAGAATAGGCCGTGAGTACTTAGTCATGTTAACTGATTCTGTAATTTTCACTATTACAACACGTCATTTCAATAACGACTGAAAACTGCAAAATCAAATAATATTACCGCCGACAATGGCTAAATCTGACTTTCCACCTGTTTTTTTTTTTATATTATGGAGACAACATTCTGCCACAGTTCCAAATCCATTTCAACCATTCCAATTTTCAATGAATACTATCTAGCTATCTACCTATTGAATTATCATCATGAAATGATAAAATCAATAAATTTTTTTTATCGTCATTTTATTATTTGAAATTATTTCACAGATTCACACATTTTCAAATTCATCCGATTCATTCTTATAAAAAGGAAACAAATCCTCTATCTACATTCTGTAATCTATTATTTTTAATTAACAACACTATCAAGTCGTGGATTCCATATTTCCTACTTATTATGGAGGAAAAGCAATACATTAGAAATCTCAAGGTCCATATGTGACCACCAATAATTTTATTTTGTCCAGTTCAAATTAAAACCAAAATCATTGATCAAAACATTATTCCTGTTACTCTTTCCAAACAGTTTGTACTTTGAATACACAACACAACATTATTCAACCAACTCTGAGTCTGAACTTAATAAATCATTAACGACCCTGAAAACTTATTATTTTCACCACATTGTTAATGTCATAAACTTCAAACTAATCGCAATAGGTCTGCATTCTCAACACGTCCTGTCACCAAGGCCGCGCCACTTGTAACATATCAGCGCACCCGCACCCGGGATTGCCACACACTGTCATACACATGCGCATCCGCCCCGGGATCGCATCGCACGCGCACCCCGCACTGAGGTCGCAACACAGCATACCACGTACACATGCTCAATTCATTTAGTGCAGACGCCGATTTTTACGAGATACAGCTCCTATATGCCCCAGATAAACATAAACGCAAGCTATTCAAATATACAGGGTTCTGACTGACCCCCAAACTCAAAACTCTGATCTGACTCGTCAATGTTTCTTATCAACATGAGCACCCATTATTGTATGTACGTTTTGATTTAAAATAAACACAATGTTAACTCAGATAGCCAGTTAAAACCTCAATTTAACTCTCAAAATGTATCCTTCAAATCAATCAATTATTTTCTTTGAGTGTTTGTTTTCTAACAATTATTTACAGAGAATTCATTCAGAGAATTTATTCAGTCTTGCTTTATTATTATCAAATCATTATTTCAGGAAAACACTAAACTTGTTAGCTAATAACAATATCTCAGGATGTAATCTTTTATCATTCGTTACGTTTGCTGCATTTAAGAAATAAAATTATACGAGAATTAGTTCTTTACTAAGAATCTTTGTACGATACACAAACGACTATAAAAAAAACTAAGACTTTTTTTTTGCTTGCTCGTTGTGGGACATTAACCCAGTTAGCACTTGAGATCGACCCTTTTTTTTAGTTCGACAAGTCATAAAGAGTAAAATCGATTTGCCTATAGAGCTATGACAGTGTTAACATTGCCGGAAATTGTGAAGAGTGTTCATTTCAATCAACCAACACGTGTTTCGAAATTAAAAGTGCGGTCCTGCATTCCACAGGCCATTTTTTTATCGTCACCCATTGTGTGTCACCATAAAATAAACGTTGCGTTTAATGCGTAAACACTAACCGAATATTTTAAAAAATAGACTCTCTAATCAATAGATCGAGATTTAATAATTTCCGACTTCACCAGCTTGTACCTATCATGGGAAAATATTCAAACGGTGTCCAGTGGGTTATTATTCTGATTTAACTGTAAAACCTCTTTTTGTTTTAATCTAAATTAAAACCTAGTTTCGATTACTCATAATCGATTTCATTTTACAGTAAGTAAGTCCAAGACTAAAAATCCAATTCTTCGATTTATTTAAGAACACCGTATAGTAAGCTCAGTTCACCTAGGGTTACTAGATCTAATAATGAGATTTCCTGAGTTTTTTCTTTGACTTTTCAGTACATAAATTTCCTGACATTTTGGACACCTACACCTACATTCTTTACTTAGTTGACGTTTGGCCTTTTTTTCCAAAATGATAAACAAATCATGTGTTTTCAATTTTCATTAAGTACCTACGTACTTACACCTTTTGGGACATCAACAATCCCCGACAACCACAATCCTCCCTGTTTACCTGACAGATGCCTTAAATTCCTGACATGTCGGAAAATTCCCGTCATCTGGTAACCCTAACTTCACCAAAGAAATCTACCGAAATCCTCAATTCCGTTTTATAAACTTAGTTTTAACAAAATGTTTAAGACTGTTCTAGTTCAATATTCACGTAAAAATGAAAGATTTCATTACCTAGCAAAAATGTCTAAGAATAAATCCAAACAAATATCACCTTGTCCGAAAATTACAATTTCACAGGATTGACAGCTGTTTGTAAATTACAAAAATAGTGTAAAGTATGAGTTAAATTAAAGTCTGATTAAACCACAGTACTTTGAAAGAGTTAAATAGCATGCGTTTCGACAATTCATTTAATCAGTTCTCATCATCAGACTCACAAAAATGTTTAGTTATTCCAGTTCCACAAAGTAATATAATCACGTTACAAGTCGGCTAAATACAATGTTATAATATCTCAATCACGGGACGTAACTAATTACGTTAATGTAAACAAAATGTACCAAGCGAAGCGGTTCACAGAAATGAAACTCTACGCGCTATGGTCACTGTTATCAAAAGTTCTAAACACATTACGGAGGCCCAGCATAGGACAAAGCTCGCCGCTGTTTCTTGACTCGCGGCCGGTACCTATATACGCACGATACTCTGGTTGCCAACATAACAACACAATATCTCTCCTAAATGATTAATCATGTTTCGGGTAATTTCCGATTTAATTACTTGACAGATATTCTCATATGATTTACCACAATGCATGTAACATTAGGCTTTCAGTAACTACCTACCTAGTTTTCAGTAGTTTTCACAAACCGCAAAACTTCCCAAACTCTCAATAAATACTTTCATTATTTTATTTAAAATTTTATTTCAGCACGTAAACTTTATTGCATTTCCCTTTACGATTTTGTAGAGTTAGGCACAAATCAATGAAATAATAACAACATTTTGACTGTTGGTTTAGAATAGTTCAGAATCAGTAATTTTCTTTTTAAATGTGCTCAAGTAGTTTAAAGACAAAACACAGTCTCTAAAACACCTTTAAAACATAAAACAATTATCGCCTCGAGATTTTGAATATCTTGAAATTTTGTGGAAATAATAAAAATAAGACTCAAACAGTATAGACTTTCTGGTTCATCATGTTATCATACTTAAAACGGTATGACATCAATTAATCACAAAGTAAATAAAAATTAAAGTGCTCTTTCTTTCACCATTATATCAAAGAGACACAATACCAAAATTTAACAACAACATTGGCAGCCTTATCACTGAAAAGCAATTTCTTCCAGACACACTTGTTATACCACTCATTTGGCAAACAAACAACTTCGTCATAATAAAAAAATATCAGTCCCTTTAAAGAAATAAAAATGTAACGACTGACCGGATTGACCAAGGTGAGATGCTGCAACTGCAACACAGGAGATCGCCTCCAAAGCATCAGCACTCTTACGCACATACAATCACAGACATCTACCTTAAGACTTATAGTCCCGCCAATGCAGATCATTTTCAGTGTCCATCCTAACATTGACCTGCATGGCATGCAACACCTAGACTTTAGCACTCGCGGCGTGAATCCCGCACTTCTGATGTCGGAGCGTCGAGCTCTCGGACGGCATCAAGATGGGTGACCGATTATTATTTATTATCGGCTAAGATTTGTGGGCGAAAAGGAAACGCTAGCGAATGCTTAACAACAACATCAATTTGTTTAGATTATTCTATTTTGAAATCAACACTAAATTAATTAAGGTATTGGAACGGATAACGAATTCGTGGGCCCCGCTCGATCTGCTCCACGTCTTAGCAAAGAATGCCCAGCTTCGGGGTTCATATCGCATGTTCCCGTTTATAATAAATGTCGCATAAACAATTACGTCACAAAAGCGGGCCCACGACTACGTCCAGTGAAGTATGCAAAAATCACCGTCGTTCCCAGACCATAAATCAAAATGATTTAATTAGTTTGACTATTCAAACATAGATGCCCGTCTCAGTATTTTGGGCAATAAGCTAAACTTTAATAACAAAAGAGTATTAAGAATTATTTCATTATAAGCGACAGCCAGGCGCCGACATATATATATATAAATCCTGGTATCATTTCTGCGTCTTTCCAGAAATCCGCTAAATCTGCGTCCACCTGTTTTTTTGTCAATCCCGCTTGTAGTTTTTGTGAATACTTTCCTAATAATTACATAGATGGCGAAAGTAGCACTTACTTAATCGTAACATGCGAAATGTACTATACATTTTACATTTCACTTTCCATACTGATTCCTCATATTCTGCGGCAAATGTGGATTCCGTTCGAGGTCAAATCTTTTATTTTAATTAAACAAAATGAATACCAAACAATTTAGGAGTATATTTTATTATTGTGTTAGATGGTTTCGTTGCATGTTGTGTGCGCTCAAAGCAGTCGCCATTTCTTTATTAGGATTGTCTACCTATAGTTTCTTGCTACAATTTAAACTTAGAGTGGAACATAATAAATATTTGAACGATGAGTAAAAAGTCCGGGGGATCCAGGAATCGCAGTTCTTCCGTCGAGAGTGTGTGGAGTGTGCAATCAAAAGAAACATGTTTAGCACGGGACACCACCGATAGTGAATCATCATTTAGTGATATCAGTCACAGCGATGTCACATCGACATTTGACCAGATGATTTCTACAGCAATCAACGACTCATTTAATTTGGCGGATTCTGAGCGGACGTATTCGGACAGTAGTGACTCCGAAATAGATTATCACTATTTTCTGAAGTGCGCTCTTTGTGGAAAAGACAACAGTAACCCTTTATACAGCTACTGCGAAAAATGTTTCAAATCGAAATCTAACCGAAACAGCAAAGACAGTACAAATAAAAAATTCAGTGAGCAGGATCTTAGGAGGAGAGAAGACATGACTAATGAAAACACGAGAACATATAGGTGTTACTTGCGATCACGCAAACGCTGCGCTGGAGATTCTGCTTTGGAGCAACCACCACAAAAATATGCTAAACAAGATTTGGATGTTGTGCAGTTCTCTGTTACTGGGCGTTTCATAATATACTGAACATATTGTGGATGTTTAATTTGTCCAGTTGGGCTAGATTTATTTAAAGGACCGTAATGGTCTGCCTGCAAACATTGAAGGATTTGAAAATTTGAATTTCCATTAAGATTTCTCATGATAACAGCGCTGTGCTGTCATTTCTTACTACTTACCTACTTAGTATTTCTAAAAATAAAAATAGCACACTAATAATATTAATAGTACCTATTTTTATCAATTATATATTTATCAATAATAAAGATGTGATTAGTATTATTGTTTTCACGAATATAGTATGGTAAGTAGATTTTTTTCTTCTCAATATTGATGTTACTAGAGTAAGTAGTTATCGAAATTAATTGCATTGATTTTTTATAAAAACACACACTCACAGGGCGCACCATGTGTAAGTAGGTATGGAGCACTGCGAGTGTGTGTATTATTTTGCTTCATTAAGCTGTTCTTGTCTGAACCTACAATGAAACTTTAAAAGTCAGTATTACGTATAACATTTGCTAAAGGAGATGGACAATTTTGGCTACCAAATGATAGCTCATTATGAGTGCTGTTTTATTATATTTTAATTATATTTTTGAGGAGCATTTAAAAAAAAATACCAAATCATACACGCTATTTTTCATGCGAAATACGCGCATACAGCCACTTTGTCAAGTGAAATTAAATGCGCCTCTGAAAAAATATAGAATTGAACAGCTTTTGAAGTGTGCTTTCATTTAATATTTTTGCTTGATTTTCAACAAACACATCAAGATAAAAAATTGACCGTCTCCTTTGAAAAGTTGTCAATTACACAGCAATAATTGTGCCTATCTACGTAGTTTTATATCAAACGCACAATTATTTTAAATCTTTCTCTATCAGTAATTAAAATATCAACCACAATAGTATTATTAAATCTAAGAAAATATTGTTATGATTTTAGTTTTAATTAGGTATGTTCATGTTGGTGAAAAATAAAACACATCAGTAAGTACAAAATCAGACTTTTAATTAAATACGGACTTACACAAGTCGACCTTTATTACAAACGAAAGTGAGCAATTAAACAACTCGTAGAATATCTATAATAACTAAATACTTAGGTACTTCTTTAGTAATTCTATATTTATTATCACTTTATATAATAATCAGTCATATTATAATTTTTTTATTTTCCAGTCTTATTTTGTCATCAAAAACAGGCACAAAGCTAGAAGTTTACCTTTATTAAAATGAACTGCGAGTAAACCGTTTGTAAAATATATTATGTACTAACAGAATGATTTTTAAAATGGTGAAAACCTTGGACACCCTTAATTTTGTTTTCAAAATGCAACAACGTGTTCTACAACTTTTCAAAGATTTTTTTTCACCTTTGTGTGGGAAATTTACTAACTGCGTGATTTTTTTTCATACAAAAGCTGAAAAAAATTCGTATATAAAAAAGTTTTAGAACAAAATTTGAATGTTGCATTTAAAGTTTTCATTATTTTAAAAATTATCGCGTTTAATAACTAAAAGATTCTTATTCCTTAACCCCTATTCAGTTTCCCTCCGTAGCAAGTGGACAGATTCGCAACTGGACAGATTCTCAACTGGACAAATTCTCAGGTGGACGGATTAGCAACTGGACAGAGTACAGTCGTGAACAATGACACCTGTCGTCACCTACATAAATTAAATTATATATTATTACTTTACATAATATTCAGTAATTTCAAATTCTTCTTAATCGTTAGCTTTATGCCTAGTTTTGAAGTCAAATTCGGACTAAATGCTAGAAGTTCACCTCCTTTAAAATGGACATCGACCAACCAATTCGTAATATCTATAACAACTAATAAGTAAGTTCTTATTCTTCAACAATTCTATATCTATTGATCAGTCATTTTATAAGCTTCCTAATGGGGAGTGTATGAAAATTTTAGATCTTTTATATAAGTAGTAGGATAAGGTTCAATATTAACCAAAAAAAAAAATCTGAATTTTTCGTTCACTACAAAAAAAAACTCACAAACTTCTGCTGTACGGAGTGCGCTACGCATGTTAAGGTGGTATCCCTTTACCATTTTATTTTTATTTTTTTTGTAGTGAATGAAAAATTCTGATTTTTTTTGTTAATAAGGAACCTTATTACTACTTATATAAAAAAATTCGAGATGATCTAAAATTTTCATACACTCCCCATTTCAACCTTATTTTGAAGCTGAGGTTCAACTTAAAATTAAACAAAAATCAACATTAGTTTTTAATTAGTACCTAGTAAACCTAGTAAGTATACTGGTTCCAAAATTATTTAGGCCAAAATTAAATTAGTTAGTCTTCAATAATCAAAATTTCGTAAATAAAGAATGTTTGTAATTCGAAGCTGAAAATTGTGATTTATGTATTGTTGCCTACACAAACTTTTCTTTAACAATTAAATACTAATTTCAAATACCTGCAGATGAACTAAGCTATAGTAGATACAGTTTCTTATACATTTTTTGTTTTATTAAATTTTACGCAATTTCAATGATTTTTTAATCATTTACATTTATTGGTGTAAACATTTTGTACATAGACTTTAATCTTTAACCAGTTTTTGTTGCCAAAAATATGAGGGTATTGTGCTATGAGACTTTCACACTCATCTCTCTTTGGTGGTATCTTTTTTTAATATGTCTATTAAAGTATTCTTTCGTTTTCAATTTTTGTTCAGTGGTCCTTGGAATTAGCTGTCTCTTCTTCTTTTGCGTGTCGAGTTTTGGTGGAGTATTTTCTTTTTCAATCTCTTTCATGCTAACGTCGTTTGCAGGGAAATCAATCTGCTTATCACGAAGTTTATCGTCTATCATTTCTACTGGTGAGCTCTCTTCTTCTTCTTCTTCATTAACTTCTACATTAATTTCTTCATCTAAATTTAATTCTATTTCCTCTAAACTTTTTCCTTTAAACTGATCTGCTTTACCATCTTCCATCAACAGTAGCAATTTAGACATCTTAGCCGTCTGATACACATCATCAGGCAGACGATACGACTTTTTGTGTATTCCACTCGTGTGTCCCATAAATGTTGATAATTGTTCCAAATCATTTTCCGTCATCTTAATACCTGTGTTAAAGTGGCTAGATGCTTCCGGAGTTTAGTAGCTGAGATGGCATCAGGATTTTTAGCGCCACACTCCTTGGCCATTTTATTTAGTACCTTATAGCCACACATTGTTGTGGAGTATCCAGGTCTGGCAAATAAATACAAGTTTTCTCTTGGGATAAACCTTTCACGGATGGTTAGTAATAAGTCAATGTCTTCATGTACGTCTGTACTAAGTAAGACGGGAACTCCTCGGTTTCTCTTACCGCGTATCACAATCCTTTTAAATTTACGTAAAAGTATTTGCTCAGATTTTGACAACGTTTTGTCAAACTCTTCGTAGTGGGATTGAGGATTAGTAGATTCCTCATAGGTGCTTAACAAAACACGTTGAAGTTCGCCGGGTCTTCTCCTATTTAACAATAAAACCCTGCAATATATAGATTCTACCATGTCGCAATAGTGTGTTTTAGTAGCTACCTTAGCTTTTATAGCCTCTCTGCATGTTTGAAATTTTTTAAGAAGGTGTTCTTTTAACAGTTTCAAATCTGTGGCCAAGGGAACTAATGTAACTTTGTTCCACTTTTTCATATTGAGGTCATCAGCAGCTTGGGAGGAAATATCGTATCGCCAATTATCTGTCAGCAGCTGTATAAGTGTTTTTAAATCTGCTTCAGCCTCTGCACTTTTAACACTGAAGTACTCATCTTTCTTCTTTACTGCGTATAACATAGCTATATTTGCACATTGTTTCAAGGATGTGACTATGTTCATTGCAAATGTAGGGGACTCATATTTATCTTTTTCTGCGCTATAAGATGCAGCCGCTTTAGTAGCTTCTATAATAGTGTCGTAGTATTTAGGCTGCAGAGCATCAAATAGTGTATTAATTCTTTGTTCTATATTTCTCAATGCAATCAGTAGCTTCGCCAGTTCACGCATTTTTCTGGAAGTAACATTAATGAAATGTTTTTCACGGTGCATTTTGAGATATTTGGCACCAAAAGCGCATATGAGGGGATCTTTTTTGGCCACTAAAGAAACTTTGTCAGCTCTCATTCGCGGAAATACTTGTTCCCTTAATTGTACATCAATCTTCAAATTTCTTAATAATAAGTTTTGTCCATCAGTTTGAGCATTTTTCGTTCCGCCTTGATGTTTTTCGGTGCAAGTTTTTCGATGCCGCCATAACTGTTTTTTTTTATAATATCCAAAACAAAAAGAGCATGGTAAATATTCATCTGGTACTGCTTTATCATCAGTTCGCATAGGTTTGACAACTCCACCAGAGTTTACGATATAATTTCCTTTTTTTCTTAAAGAGTTTATTAATTGGTTCCTTTGTTTTGACTTTTTAGGGTAAGACATTATTTTTTGCACTTCTGTTTCAAACATATGGTTTCTATATATATGTCTCGCAAAATTTAAAACACTCTCTTCGCAATAAAAACAAAAATCTTTTAAACGTCTTGATTTTGATTCTTTTTTTTCGTCCTTTGAACCTTCTTGTACAATGTCTGGTGAGCTAGAAATAAATAAGAAAGTAATTAATATTAATGCAACCTAAAATTAAATAATTCATTTGTTTATGTGTCTTTGAATTACTTTTGAAGAAAAGTTGACAATTCTTCATCTTGGTTTGATATTTCTGATTCATTAAGTATATCTCTATCAAAACTATTGCCTGTTTCAGATTCCTCATCAATCTGGAACAAAAAAACATTACCTACAATCTATTGCCATAGCATTTTTATTTTAATATGGTTATGTGTGATATAAATTGAGAGAACTTTAGTTAAAGGAGTTGTGTGTTGCATATTACTAATATCTGTGATGGATAAAAAATACAAAAAAAAACCTTTATGAATTAGAGGTCTGAACTCTGAACGCAATACTCGGTGTATTTATATCAAATGATATTAATTAGTTGTGTTTTAAGTGATAGTTAAATACATACCTGTTCCGCTGATTCCTCATCGCTATCTTCTTTGTTAGATGGTGGTTTATATTCAGAACCGTCAGACTCGAAATCGTGTATACTGGAAAGGAGTAAATTCAGAGTTAGGATTTTAAGGTTGAGCATTACAAAACATAAGCACATGCACAATTATTTTTAAATTACCCTAGCTCTTACCTGTCATCGTCATCGTTGAAGATATGCGGATTTATAATTTCTTCAGAAATAACTGTAATTTTTTTTCTTGACTAGTCCCTGGTACTACGTCATATTCTAAAATCACTTTTTTAACTTCTTTCGGGTCTTCTTGACTAGTCCCTGGTACTATGTCATCTAATATTACTTTCTTAACTTCTTTCGGGTCTTCTTGGCTAGTCCCAGGTTCTACGTCATATTCTAAAATCACTTTCCTTACTTCTTTCGGGTCTTCTTGACTAGTCCCTGGTACTACGTCATCTAAAATCACTTTCTTAACTTCTTTCGGGTCTTCTTGACTAGTCCCTGGAACTACGTCATCTAATATCACTTTCTTAAATTCTTTCGGGTCTTCTTGGCTAGTCCCAGGTTCTACGTCATATTCTAAAATCACTTTCCTTACTTCTTTCGGGTCTTCTTGACTAGTCCCTGGTACTACGTCATCTAAAATCACTTTCTTAACTTCTTTCGGGTCTTCTTGATTAGTCCCTGGTACTACGTCATCTAAAATCACTTTCTTAACTTCTTTCGGGTCTTCTTGACTAGTCCCTGGTACTACGTCATCTAAAATCACTTTCTTAACTTCTTTCGGGTCTTCTTGGCTAGTCCCAAGTTCTACGTCATATTTTAAAATCACTTTCTTAACTTCTTTCGGATTGTCTTGGCTATTCCCAGGTACGGGTACTCTTTTATCTAAATTTACTTTTTTGACATCTGCATTACTTTTGCTCGTCCCAGGTACTTCTTTATTCAAATTTACTTTTTTGGCTCTCGAATTACCTGTTCTAGTCCTAAGTACTATTGTATCTGAAATTGCAGTTATTCAAATGAACTTCGGTAAACAGACAGATACACTGTGAGAAGGAAGACAAACAAACGGACACCGAAGATAGATGGACAGGTTGTTACCATTTTTGGGTACTACTACCATTGGTGGCTCCGATTTCACTAATATTTGCTGTTGGTCTACCAGAAAAGTTGCTGAAACCAACAATCGTTTCAGTGTTACGCATACGTCGTCCCATAATTTACAGATTGCCATAGACAAAGAAAAAAATATATTATCAGGGAACAGGTTAAAAAAGTTAACTATCTAAATAGGGAAATGACGTTTGCGGTCCCTCGCGTGACACCAGAATAAAGAGGTCTCAGCAACTTTTCAGGTGGACCGCTAGCTATAATTAATGGAATCAGAATTCAGAACCTAGTCTATACTAGTCGCTAACTATAATTTCTGCGTAGAAATTTAATACCTAATATTATCTATACCTATCTCTTAACAAAGTTAACCTTACACCTTAACAGTTAACAGGGTGGCCAGACGATTGACGTTTAAAGAAAAAAAATTGGTGGCAGTGGCTCTTGTGTCGTGAAGTACCCGAATCACCCCCATTTATGTACCGCGATTTTTCATAGTTTTCAAGTTATATTTATATACTTAGATTTTCGCGGAATTTTCACCGGACCAACTTAAAATAAATCTAAAAAAACTAGGAAACTTTTCCAAGATTTTTTGCTTGTAATTGAATTCTCATAAGGTCAACTTTTTAGTACTAAAATTTTCATCTTTAAATTAAAAATCTAAACAAGTGACTTTATGGTTTCTAAGTAGCCCTGAAGAATATGTCATCTCTTCAGCTTCAATATTAAAGTCAAAAAGTAGCTCTCAAAGAGCTACTTTGGTTGGAATCGGCCTGTAAAGGCATGTCACCTGTTTATATTTTTAATTTAAAGATTACTTTAGTCGTAAGAGGAAAATATGCTGAGACGACCCCGAGTAATTGGGAAAGGGCAAGGAAATGAAGATGATGATTTTAGTCGTAATTAACCAAACCGTTTTTTTTTTTCAATTTAAACCAAATTTTCATAGCTTCCACTAAAGTTACGAAGTTGGTTGTTTTATGCGTAATAGTAAAAGTTATGAGAATTTAATTTCAAGCAAAAAGTCTTGGAAAAGTTTCCTAGTTTTTTTTTGTTGGCCCGGCAGAAATTTTCCAAAAATCAAGAAAAAATCAAAACTTGAAAACTATGAAAAATCGCGGAACATAAATGGACTACACAAGGGCCAATCAGAACTATAGGTCCGTTTTGGCGCGAAAATTTAAACTGTCAATTTAAAAGAGAATAAATTACGGTGTTTTAATTTTTTAATACATTTGTGGCCTATTCTACATTGAATTCTTTAAAATGAAAACAAAAATAGAAATATTGCATGTTCCCTATTCTCTTTTAGTTATGTTTGTACTAGCAAGGTAATAATGATGTAGTTAGGTATAAGTAGGAAAATAGTACCTAGCTAATGTACCTACTATTTCCTATACCAAATCTATTTTGATACCGACTGAAACTACTTAGCTAATTAGGTACTACTATTTTTTAGAAACAAACAGAAGAACAGTTGTACCTACAAGCCTCACCTCAAAACTTGCTAAAATTATGATGTACTATAGAAAACAATAAAACGTTACCTACTATTAACAGTTTAGTAAATAAATATCGGAAACATAGTAAATACTTACCAGTAACAGAGCACTCAACAAGCAACTTCCTTTTTTTAATTGTTCAATCTTTTTTCTATTCCTAGTTAAATTCATTTTCAATCAATTTACCACCCAAATAACACAGGTATATACACAAACCACAGCACAACCTATTTACTGCGTAGGTACTCACTATTGTGCGTCCGGCGGCAAAATGAGTCCGCACCGCACCGCAATAGGCAGTACAGAAGAGGGTAATGGGTGAGAACCAGTTTGTGCCGTAGGGCGCAAAACAGTTGTTATGATGGTTTAAAATATACATTTAAGGGGTAAAGCGCGCGGGGGGAAAGGTATACGTCGCCGCGTGCAGCGCCCCAGTGACGTGCGGCGGAGTTGCGAATTAAAATTTCACATTCGGAACAAAATTACGTACGAACAAAAACTTCTTAAATAATAGCCTAGATGGCATAACTGTCGCTGAAGTAAAAATAACGGCAATTGCAATCTGGCGTCCGTATACGGACGCAATAGCGCGGTGGACGCAGGATTAAATGAGAATTTGGCAATACGCGGAGGCAAGAGTGTTTGTGGTATATATATATATATATATATATATATATATTATATATATATATTTATCCCGCAAACAATTGACCGTCCCCTGAAGGCGAAAGTGCATTTAAACTGGCATCCACCTGCTTTTGGCGTCCGCATACCGGACGCCACTTTATTGGCCGGTGGCACTTAGGCCCTATTGATCCTAGCTAGCCATAGTTCAAATATCGACGGAAGCCAAAAATCGTATAAAATGGCTGCAAAAAAATATTGAAAAGTTCCCGAAGAAATCTCAGCGCAGGTGAGGCGCTGCTGCAGCGCGTATATCCACGCATGTATATCGAGGGGAATTTCTGACTACGAGTTCGCGTATTTGGCGTCCACAATTGCAACGTTGCCAGCTCGCTCATTGAATCTATGACAACAGCTCAAATAATATTTACTGTAATTTAAACAATATACATCGTCTTCGGCCACGTACGCGGTGCGTAATATTCGGCGCTCGATTTAAGTCTTGTTTAAAATTACTTAAACTTAGAAATAAACTCAACTTTATTCATAAAAATAGATAACAATCCATACTAATAATATAAATGCGAAAGTTTTTCCGTCTGTTACCTCTTCACACATAGACTGCTGAACCGATTTAGATAAAGTTTAGTATGGAATATGGAGACAGTTTCGGACCCGAGAAAGAACATAGGATACTTTTGTCCCCAAAATCATCTCTTAAAGGGGCAAAAAGGAGGGTAGAAGTTTGTATAGGGAATCCATTTCCACTAAACCGATTTAATTAAATTTGGTATGAAGATAATGATGACATAGGGTAGTTTTAATCCACGAAATCATTCTCTAAGGGGGTAAAAAGCGGTGGAAGTTTGTATAACCGCTATACCGATTGTGATGATATATTGGTATTTGTCATTTAGTATCACCAAATCAACGTAAAGCTTTGTACGGACGCCCAATTGCTGTATACGGACGTTCAATAGCTAAATACGGACGCCCAATAGCTGTATACGGACGTTCAATAGCCATATACGGATGCCCAATAGCTGTATACGGACGCCCAACAGCCATATATACGGACGCCCAATAGCTGTATACCGATGAGCAATAGCCATATAGGGACGCCCAATAGCTGTATACGGACGTTCAATAGCTATATACGGACGTTTAATAGCCTGGCGATCTTGATTCCAGGAATACGGTACTATTCGAGGCGGTACTATGTGGCTGCAAGCTAGGTACCAACTATAAGATGATAGCACTATTCCCAGTAGATTTTTCATTTTATTTTAATCATATCAGCAGCACGACACCCAGTGCTGGGTATAGGCTTCCCCTAAGGATCTCCACGACAATTAGTCCTGCGTTGCCCGCATCTAGTGGCTCCCCGCAACCTTCACCAGTTCATCGGCCCACCTTGTCAGGGGCCTACCCACGGAGCGTCGTCCGGTACGCGAACGCCATTTCAGAACCTTTCTGCCTCAACGGCCATCGGTTCTTCTCGCTATGTGTCCAGCCCACTGCCACTTCAGCTGAGCAATCCTGCGAGCGATGTCGGTTACTTTAGTTCTTCTGTGGATCTCCTCATTTCTAATTCCTAACATGAACTGGAGCGGGCACGATATGGGCATTCAACATGATTTTCGTCTTATCCATGTTCATCCTCAGACCTACTCTTTGGAAAGCATTGCGGAGATCTTAGAGCATTCTGTTCAGAGGGGCTACTAAAATGGCCACTTTTCTATTCGTTCGCTAACTTATTAAATTAAAAATTAGCCATAAAATCTAAAATTACGTGTGGTAGGCTTGTCATTTCCATATACACAGGTTGGTCAAAAGTTCTGTTACTGAGTTTCTTTATCGATTACTGGCCATTAAAACAAATGAAAAGAAAAAATAAAAATGACATATTATTGACAGTTTTATAAGCTATAATTCCATACCACACGTATATCATATTTTGTTTATTTCACCATGGAATGGGGGTTGAAGGAGAATCGTGTCG
This sequence comes from Agriphila tristella, assembly GCA_928269145.1. Lineage (NCBI taxonomy): Eukaryota > Metazoa > Arthropoda > Insecta > Lepidoptera > Crambidae > Agriphila > Agriphila tristella. Next base: position 12,745,125 of record OV743435.1, on the reverse strand, counting down.
CTGTAATTGCTCTGCACAAATGTGGGCAGCCACCGAATATGATTTTCAAGTTGCTACAAAAGTTGAAAATCAACAAGCAATTTATTTATCGCACTATCCATAGGTACAGTAATACCTTGACCGTCGATGACCGAAAAAGATCAGGAAGACCACGCACCGTTCGGACACCAGCTGTGATCAAGGCAGTGAAGGCGAGAATCACGAGAAATCCCGTCCGGAAGCAAAAGTTATTGGCAATACAGATGACTGTGAAGAGAAGTTCCCTTAAAAAAATTATCAATGATGACCTTGGGCTTCACGCTTACCGTAGACGAAAGGGCCATCTGCTAAACGCACGATTGAAGGCTATGAGGTTAGCACGAAGTCGCGCTCTACTAAAGCAGTACGCACAAAACGGCCATCGAAAAATCTTGTTTACTGATGAAAAAATCTTCACAGTCGAAGAAAATTTTAACCGTCAAAATGATAGAGTATACGCTAAGAATAGTAAAGAAGCCAGCATGATTGCTCCGAGGGTCCAACGAGGTCACCACCCCTCATCAGTGATGATTTGGCTGGGGGTGTCCTGTTCAGGGCTAAGTAAGGTTCATTTCTGTGAAAAAGGTGTGAAAACTGGCGCTAGAGCCTATCAAGATACCGTTCTGGAACCTGTTGTCAAACCCTTAAGCCATACTTTATTTCAAAACCAGCCATGGGTCTTCCAGCAGGACTCTGCCCCTGCGCACAAAGCAAAATCTACACAAGCATGGTTTCGGGCTAACAAAATTGATTTTATCGCGCAGGAAGAATGGCCATCCTCCAGCCCAGACTTAAATCCTCTGGATTATGCCATATGGCAACTTATTGAGGAGAAAGCATGTGCTAAGCCCCACATGAATCTCGACTCTCTTAAGCGCGCTATTCTCAAGGCAGTCGCAGAATTGGATATGGTGGTAGTTCGTGCTGCCATCGATGACTGGCCTCGTCGTCTAAAGGCGTGTATTCATGCCAGAGGCGGTCATTTCGAATAATTTTAATACATGATAATCTTAAATATTTGTGCTTTCATTTGGTATATAATTCATTGTAGCATTATTTGTAAATTTAGTATTATTCATGTTTTCCATAGTTACAGAACTTAGTAACCAACTAGGTAATACATCAATGTCTGTGATTTACATAAACTTGCGACGTGTGACTTGATCGTCTAATTGCTTATTTTTAAGCTTTATGTTAGCGAACGAATATAAAAGTGGCCATTTGAGTAGGGGGGCAGGTTATCCAAGGTCTCAGCCATAAGATCGTCTTATTGCTTATTTTTAAGCTTTATGTTAGCGAACGAATATAAAAGTGGCCATTTGAGTAGGGGGGCAGGTTATCCAAGGTCTCAGCCATAAGAACTATATCATCGGCAAAACTTTTCAGAACCAGTCTTGTTCGGGAGGTTGGAAGTGGTCAAACCAGCGAGCGAGACGATTCGTAAGAATTCTCGAAAAAGTCATGGCTCAGAAGTGAGATGGGTCTGTAGCTCTTCAAAGAAAAAAATCACCTCACTTGTGTTCCATCGGTGTTCCGCCCTCGACGATGACGGAATTGAAAAGCTTCTTGAGGACTTTAAGTATCGGCTTACCACCGGCTCTGACGTCCGGGATATCTTCAGTATAGTGTCGGGTAAGCTTGGATCTGGGGTTTTTAGCCATGCTTTCAACAGGTGTCTGCCTGGAATGTAACTGCCCATAGAAACTCTTGATCGCCCTCAGTATTTCAGGCTTCGATGAGATGATGCGTCCGTCGTCAGTTTTCAGTTACGTCATCTAGCTTTTCCCAATAGACAGATCTCTCGCGAACACATTGGAGCCTTTACTCCGCTCAATGACCTTTTTAATATGATTCGTATTTAAAGATAACTCATCAAAGACTTAGATATTTTTCTATTTAGTTGCCGATAACGATGAGCATCCACTGAGCTCTGGAGCCTCATTTCACGTCTCTGATCCATGAGTGAGCGGTTGGAGAGTTTCTTTAGCTTGGGCGGCGGGTCGTAAAGAACTTTGACCCTTCCATACGGACAGTATCCACCACCATATTGCTTAGATCGTCCCCATCTATGCTGTTCTCAAGGGCTTTGAAGCGGTTTTGGAGTTCAAGCTTTCGGGGGTTTAAATATGGGCTGGTAATAGTCGAAGCGTGGATTTTATCAGTCGAGATCGAGATCTTTCTCAGGCTTATGTTGATTATTCAATGTGCCACGTACCAATCAGTGATCGCTCCCCATTTTGACGGCGTTGATTACAGTGACATCATTGAATATTTTAACACGTTTTTATTAGGTTGCTTTCGCGTTTGTTTGTTTGTTTGATTGTTTGTTTGTGTGTTTCTCCACAAAGTTTACGAATGATTTTATCTTAACTTCCCGATGAGCTAGAGACTTAAAACTTTGAACATAGACCAGAACTGGAAGGCAATGCAATATTATGGTGTCATTGAGCTGATCTGATGATGAAGCCGGAAGAAGGCCACAGGAACTCTATGAAGAAACCATACAACCCCATCGTGTTTGGGCTCGTTAGAATTGTTTTGACGAGTACTCTAATGGGAGACGTGGTTTAGGGTCTGATGATGAAGCCGAAAGGCCATGCCATAGGAACTCAATATTGAAACCGTGCAACCCCATCAAATTTGGGCTCGTTTGACTCGTCTTGACGAGTTCTTTGTTGTGAAATAGTTTCCAGGGTCTGATGGTGGAGCCGGAGTAAGGACACTCCTGTGTCTTACTCTTTAATAAAACCACGCTACCCCATTGAGATTGGGCTCGTTTGAATCGTCTTGACGAGTACTTTGTTGGGAAATAGTGTCCAGGGTCTGATGATGGAGCCGGAAGAAGGCCACTGGAACTCGGTAATAAAACCATGCAATCCTATCGAGTTTGGGCTCGTTTGAATCATCTTGACGAGTACTTTAATGAGAAATAGTGTCCGAGGATCTGATGATGGAGCCGTAGGAAGGCCATAGAAACTTTATAATACAACCATGAAACCCCTTCGAATTTGGGCTCATTTGAATTGTCTTGACGAGTACTTTGTTGGGAAGTTTCCAGGGTCTGATGATAGAGCCGGAAGAAGGCCACTGGGACTCTGTATTAAAACCATGCAACCTTATCGAGTTTGGGCTCGTTTGAATCGTCTTGACGAGTGCTCCGATAGGAGATGGTATATTTTATTAACACGTTTTTATTAGGTTGCTTTCGCGTTTGTTTGTTTGTTTGATTGTTTGTTTGTTTGTTTGTGTTTCTCCACAAAGTTTGCGAACGATTTTATCCTAACTTCCCGATGAGCTAGAGACTTAAAACTTTGAACATAGGCCAGAACTAAAAGGCCATGCAATATTATGGTGTCATTGAGCTGATCTGATGATGAAGTCGGAAGAAGGCCACAGGAACTCTATGAAGAAACCATACAACCCCATCGTGTTTGGGCTCGTTAGAATCGTCTTGACGAGTACTCTAATGGGAGACGTGGTATAGGGTCTGATGATGAAGCCGAAAGGCCATGCCATAGGAACTCAATATTGAAACCGTGCAACCCCATCAAATTTGGGCTCGTTTGAATCGTCTTGACGAGTTCTTTGTTGGGAAATAGTTTCCAGGGTCTGATGATGGAGCCGGAGGAAGAAACCTAAAAACGTGGGGCGCATTTTGTAAAATGTATCATCCATAGTGTCTTTAGCATGCGCCCCACGTTTTAAGGTTTAAAATTTATTTTATACTTTTTAGTCTGTTTTTACTAGTCCGTTTTAATTTATTAGACCAACTTTTTTTCAATGAAAACATGTTTTTTTTTAGTCTTAGCTCGTTAACTAAAAAGCAGAAAACAAAAATTTACAAAAAAAAACTTTTTTAAAAACACGTTTTTATTACAAAAAAGTCGGACTAAAAACATTAAAACGGACTAGTAAAAACAGACTTAAAAGTATAAAATTATTTTTTCTTTAAATATTTATGACCCTACAGAAATTTTAAACCTAAAAACGTGGGGCGCATGCTAAAGACACTATGGATGATAAATTTTACAAAATTAATTTTATACTTTTTAGTCTGTTTTACTAGTCCGTTTTAATTTTTTTAGTCCAACTTTTTTGTAATAAAAACGTGTTTTTATAAAAGTTTTTTTCTTTTTTGTCGACATGATAAAATCTATCTCATTCTCTTTCTTCCCTTTTTTCATATTTTATTAAACTATAATTTTATTATATGTAAATATGGGTAGGTACGCAATCTACCAAATTTATTAAAGTTCGTTCAGTAAGTGTTGCGTGAAAGACGGACATACATTTACCATTTAATCCATTTTATTATTATTCCCTTTTTTCATATTTTATTAAACTATCATTTTATTATATGTAAATATGGGTAGGTACACAATCTACCAAATTTATCAAAGTTTGTTCAGTAAGTGTTGCGTGAAAGACGGACATACATTTACCATTCAATCCATTCATCTATGCTCATTGCAACACAACAGACTTTTTATTAAAAAATAATCGAATAAGGCAAGCACACTAGGTACTCGTATTTACATATTATAACATACGTAAGTACTTTTTGTATGGTCTGTGCATATGGGGCATCCGTATATGTATAGACTTTACGAATATTGGAACAAATTAAATGTTGAAACTGGGTACTAGAGACAAGCGATAGGAAAAGAAAGAGATAATAAACCGAAAGCTGGCAACGTCGCACTCCCAAATACCGTCCATCCTGAGAGGACGTTCAATAATCGATGCCATAGTTAAATTACGATCAATATATCCAGGATGCCTATAATGTATCACCATGGTTAGGGGTTCAAAAATGTTCGAGCATGACTGCAAGACGAATATCGCGAAATAGAAAATTATCGGAAAATTACGTATCCCACGGAGCTGGAAATTATAAAACTAAGCAATATTCATTTAGATATGTTAAAAAAAGTAAGGGGAACTGGGGGACGTCGTAATGATGCACGACGTGCATGACGCCAAAAAGATCGCTGGATGTAAATATATAATTACATATATATATATATAATATACAGCGTGAAATTTTAATCATTTGGTTCCCTTCGTGGGGTGGTTCCACTCATGATTACAAGCAACTTTTACTATGGGGCCAACTCTCCTCCTCGCAAAAAAAATCAGCTGTTTCATACAAAACTGCAGTACCTACTCGTCCTTAGTTTATGAAACAGCTGTTTTTTTTTTTGCGAGCAGGAGAGTTGGCCCCATAGTAAAATTTGCTTGTAATCATGAGTGGAACCACCACACGGCGGGAACCAAATGATTAAAATTTCAGCGTGTATATAATTACATATATATATATATATATATAAAACGATGATTAAAATAAAATATATGTGTAAAATAAAATAACCACACTTACGTGATCGGAGAAATAGCCCCGCTAGGGATGCGTGGAGAGGAGAGCGGAGAAGCTATTGGCGAGGACGGGCGTTGAGCAGCGCGAGAAGAAGCTCTTCTGTAAACAAGTAAAGATGATATATTATAAAACATACATAGGATATACAGCGTTTGGTAATAGCCTTATAAAGCCGAATATTTTTTTTAACTTGTCTAAAAACAATAAAAATTAAAAAATATAAATTTATAAACTTGAACATATAAAAAAAGTAAGTCACCGAGCGGGATTCGAACTCGAAACACTCGTTTCTTGTGGTCCGCGTTCTAACCCGCTGAACCAAACAGACATTGGCCGGCCGGGCACGAAATTAGCGCCCATATTCTGCGTCGAAAGAAAAACGCATGAAAACGCGAAAATAGTTAATGTTGCTTTTAAATTTTTATGTTATTGAGACTTGTGAAGCAATAGTGCAAAACAAGAAAAATACCGATACAAATTTTAAATACAGTTTTTCGGATACGTTTGTGACGCCATCTTTCGGCTAATGCCATAAAAACGAATTACTACGCCTCGCGGAGTTATTATGTAATTAAGTACATCTTATTATAAAGCTCACGAGCTATAGACGATAGATGGCGTTTCTCTGCGAAAAGTGATGTAAGGTTGAGATTACGAATATCAATCACTTCGCAATATCGCATACGAAAGTGATTTGTAATATATTTCATTCAAAACGAAGCACGGACGCAGCTGCGTGTATCGCAATAAATTTTTCGAAATAGACCCCCTGATCCCAAAGTAAGTAGCTAAAGCACTTTTGATATCACCATATGTTAAACACCACCATATTACAATAAGTAGTGATAACCGAGCTTGCTCGGTTCACCCAGGTACTGGTCTTTAAAAGTTACAAAACAGTCACTGTTAAAACCACTACTGCCAACAATTAGTCTTAAAATAGTCTCAGTCAAATATGGCTCGCAAGCTTCTCAATCATGGCTCGCAAGCCTCTTAACATGGCTCGCAAGCCTATACCCTCAGGCACATTTCAAGTCATAAGGCAATAGACCATCATGATTATTATCAATATAATCTCCCACTTGTCTTATTTGATAAACAATCTTCACGCATCTCTTTATTGAAAAAAGACATGACAATTAGGTATAAAATATAACAGATGTGTAAAACTATTAACCTATTATTAGTGACAATTTTGATTTAATAAAACACAATATACAAATATTATATAAGGTCCTTCTTAAATAGTGCTCATAATTTTAAGGGGTCAATGTACTCGTGCATATAAACAACTTTTACTATGGTACCAACATTGGAATCGCGAAAAAAAAATCAGCTGTTCCATAGAAAATTTTAAATAGAATAGATCAAAATGTATGGAACAGCTGATTTTTTTTTCGCGCTTTCAATGTTGGTACCATAGTAAAAGTTGTTTGTGTGCATGAGTACATTGACCCCTTAAAATTATGTGCACTATTTAAGAAGGACCTTATATATATCGACGAAGACAACTGTCAGAAGCTGTTTACTAAATAGGACAAGCAGCAAGATAAATTCACTGTATCAATATAACTCATCGTAATGACATTTTTTTTTATCAATCAATATGATCAAAAAACAAACCTACTAAAACAAATTATCATAACCATTATCATCATCATCATTTTCAACCATCATCATTATAATCATCACTATCTTAATAATCCTCATTAGCATAATTATCATCATTATTATCATTACATAATCTAAATAGAAATCATACTGTAAATTGAAATCATAATCAAAATCCAAATCAGAATTTAAATTGAAATCAGAATCGAAATCGAAATCAGACTAAGAATCTAAATCAAAATCAGAATCTCAATCGAAATCAGAGTCATAAGAAATCAGAATCGAAATCGAAAATAGAATAGAAATCTAAACCAGAATCGAAACCAGAATCAAAATCGAAAACAGAAATATCATAAATCGATAATAAGTGTAAATTGAAACTCAAATATTATAAATCAAAACTCAAATACGAAACTAAAATGTAAAACGTAAATGGATATCAAAATGTAAATTGAGATCAAAATGTAAGTCGAAGTCAAAACGTAAATCAAAATCAAAATGTAAATCAAAATCAAAATGTAAATCAAAATCAAAATGTAAATCTAAATCAAAATGTAAATCTAAATCAAAATGTAAATCAAAATCAAAATGTAAATCTAAATCAAAATGAAAATCCAAATCAAAATGAAAATCCAAAATCAAAATGAAAATCCAAATCAAAATGAAAATCCAAATCAAAATGAAAATCCAAATCAAAATGAAAATCCAAACTAAAATCCTAGAGTCAAAATTTCAATTCAAATCAAAATGTCAATCCAATGTAAATCCAAATAAAAATGTGAATCCAAATCAAAATGTAGATACAAATCAAAATGTAAATCCAAATCAAAATGTAAATCCAAATTAAAATGTAAATCCAAATCAAAATGTAAATCTAAATCAAAATGTTAATCCAAATCAAAATGTTAATCCAAATCAAAATGTTAATCCAAATCAAAATTTTAATCCAAATCAAAATGTTAATCCAAATCAAAATGTTTCTCCAAATCAAAATGTTTATCCAAATCAAAATGTTTATCCAAATCAAAATGTTTATCCAAATCAAAATGTTAATCCAAATCAGCAAAATGTAAATTTAGATCGTGTACGGAACCGTACAATTATTTTTATATACATAATTACGAAATAATTGCTTACGTCGCTATTCTATGTACTGGATCGCAACGCGGGTATCAATTATATTAAAATAAAGTTAGTGCAATTACGGCATTCTACACGGGCAGTTTGATTTATCATCCCCGAATTTATCACTATATCATTTTACTATCGTATCAATTAATATTGTATGAACCATACAAAGTTTTTTTTTCTTTTTTTTTTCAAAGTATGCAAATATTAAAAGATATGAAAACTAATCACCAATGAATTGGAATACAAATTAAAACACAATTGAGAATACAAGCAATTAAAATTATAAAAATACAGGAATATAAAAAATAATAAAGAATATAATGAGTTCAAGCCGTTGTCAGTAAATGTTATAGGTAGTGTAGATATTTGAATGCAAGATCATTCTTGACCTTCCCCTTGGTCCTGATCTGCATTTACATCTTCAGCAGCATCAGGCTGCACCTGATCTTCTTCCTCTTCATCATCATCCCGAGGTACCTGGGCACGGAGACTGTACTGAGGGGGACTTACCACAGCTGATATAGCAGCTGGCTCTTCTGCCGCTAATTCTATACCTCTTGGTGCATGTTGCTCAAAGTAGGCATTGGCTTCATCTCCTAACCACATTATAATATCTTGCTTTAGTTACTCACTCACTGCTTGATAAGGTGGCTGATATTGTGTGTACAATGCTTCTTTGAAGAACGACGCTGATTGCAACCCTGTAGCACTAAGAGATGTGGCAATCCTCCTAAACGCAGCCATCTTAGCCGATTCCTTGGTTTTCATAATCTCTACAAGGCATTCAAACCCAGATTTCTTGAAGTATTTTCCAGATTTCTTAAGTGCAGCAGGCAACATATTCTGAGGTACAGCCCCCACAGGCAAGTGTTCAGCGGTATTTGGTGGAGTGTGTCCCTCTACTACTATTTCAGTGTAGATAGCATCTTCTCCAGCAAATTCGTATATGCCAGCAGATTCCGGCATATACTCTCTTACTAGTGCCTCAGGAGATACTTGTTTCGCAGTCAGGTCTGCTGACGTTTGTAACAAACTTGCAGCTATTGTGTCTAGATCTTGTTTACTCTTGGTGAGGTACGGCCCGAAATCTCCCGCATACAGCTGAGGAGGCTTTCTCTTTGCCTCGCACATTTTTCTTCCCTATGGCCAGACACATATATGCTAGATCAGCATATTCTTTTACGGTCACAGGTGGCCCCACCAGAGTGCAAAATCTATCTATAATAACCCTCTGAGCAAGTTTGACAACTGCTTGGAACTGATTTTCTGGTATGGATGTCCCAACAATCCGGTCAAGCGGAAAGAGTTGCATTTTCGTAATCGTATCAGCAACATTAATAGCGCTCGTGATATTCGAGGCTGCTGCCTGCTCAACCACCCAACATAGTGATGATGCCGGTGTCTCCTCTAAGCATTTGTAGGAGGCAGCTAGGGCAGCAAAAACCTGGTCACTTGTGAGCTTCATGTTCCCATGAAGATTGCTAAACTCATTAACAATTGTTGGATCTAGGTCTGGTAGACCTGTGATGCCTTCTTGGACTCGCCTAAATCTACTTGTAATCCAGGAAACTGTTTTATTTTGTCCCTTTGTAAGTTGGGACAGGCAGGTGAACAGCGCATGGGTGGAGTCTTTAATGATTTCACTCTGGAAATGAATTGTAGCAGCCTCATAATATGAGCACAAATCATTCAATGCAGCATCCTTCCAGTGGTCCAATATAGCATCATAGTTGAGTGTGAGTCCAGCTAATTGCTCATCTGTTACCCGGAAGTCAGCAACAGGCAAATTTGCATGCTCAGGAGTTAAGAACATTATGTCTGTCCAACGATCTCTTATCCATTCATGGTCAAAAAAGTGACCACCATGATTCCATACTTTGAACTTCTGGGCATTAATTTCGGTAGGCCCATCTAACCCAATAACCTCATTCAACCTTTCTAGTTGATTAACTCTAACAGACCTGTCATGTGGTGTCAATTGGCAATGTTTCCACAATTTTTGGAGGACAATTTCCATTTCAGTCTTCGATGGTGGATGACTTTGCAATATCCCTGTTAACTTCCTCCTTGCTATTGCCATATTTGCTTTAGCTTCTCCCTCACTTGTTAAGATGCTCATGGTCATTTCCGAGTACATCAGTGCTTTCAACTGGACAGCACTTGTAGATGGTGATTGCTTTGCTCCCTATGGTGTTCCATCATCACTTTTGCCAACAATGCTCTTATTTTTGCAGAACCGAGTGTTCTCTCATCTACTCCTGTATACAGATCTTTTGAAATAATAGTTTCGCTCTAATGGTGAGCGGTGACAACCAACCCAACGGATTAAATATCTTTGATATGTTAGACAATAATTGACGTTTAGTGATGTTACCTATTTCCTGCTGATTTAACTGATTTTGAAACATAAATTAATCATCCGAAGGGCTCCATCGCAAGCCAAGAGTTTTTCTTGTCTCGGAGCTCCGAAATTCGTAAGGACTATTTGATTGATCAGCTGATAAATCTTTGATAAGCTGTGGTTCATTGCTGGACCACTTACGCAGGTTCATTCCTGCATCTTTTAACATATTAATAAGTTGCTCTTGTAATTCCTTTGCTCTGGATAAGCAACTTTCCCCACTCAACAAATCGTCCATAAAAAATGATGTTACGGCTACACTCGCGGCTAGCGGATACTTATCCCTGCTGTCCCTAGCGATCTGTTGCTACGTTCGCATCGCCAGGAACGGTGAGGTCTTGGCGCCATAGGTTATGGTCGAAAGATGAAAAGTACTGTACTGAATTCGGTGATTCGCGCCAAATGATTGCTTGGAATTTTTGATCAGAATGACGTACCAGAATTTGTCTGAACATCTTCTCGGTGTCAGCTGTGAGTTATGATTTCTCCACTTTAAGATTAAAGAAAGTAAATCCTGCTGTAAATTGGGTCCGCAGTACATTAAATCGTTAAGACTGCGGCCCGAGGTAGATTTGGAGGAAGCATTGAAGACCACCCTCAATTTAGTGGTAGTGGACTCCAAGTTTGTCACTCCATGATGTGGCAAATAAAAGGCTGATTGCTCATTATTACCTACCTTATGCACATGACCTAACTGTTCATATTCCTGGAAAAAATGTTTATAATCTCTTGCGAATTGTACATTTTTGGACATTTTAGTTTCCAACTGTTTGAACTGGGAAATGGCCTTTGGCTTAGACATTCCAAGTTCTGATTCAAACCCTGGTTTTAATGGTAAAGCGACCTCATAACGGCCATTTTCTAACCGACGCGTGGTATTCACGTAAAAACTTTCACATAATTCTTCATCTTCGGTCAAGATAGAAAATCTTTAATGTTCTCGATTTCCCAGAACTGTGATATCTCTTGAATATTATTCATAACTACATGACATTTAAAACCTGATAAATTAACACTACCTGACAAAATCCATCCTAACTTTGTCTGCTGCGCTATGGGCGCCTGAGACGGGCCCTTGATTGAACCATTCAAAATTATTTCCGAATATACGCTTGCATCTAAAAATTTATCTGTACATGATATCCATCATTACAGCTTGCTATACATAATTATAACCGTTTTGATCACGATCGGCAGCATAATAGCATGTTGGAAGTTAAAGAAAAGATGTGGGAAGGGCCGCGGTAGAGCATCATCATCACCGGCGGCGAACCGACCAGAGGTGCCGGCCCAGCGCGAGGCGGCGGCGGCCAACGGCAGCGGCGGCGGCGCGACCAGCGCCAGTGACGCGACCAGCGCCAGCGACGCGACCAACGTGGATTGTGCTGTTTACAGCACAATCAGCGAGAAAGTGAATGCGTCCAATCTGTGTAGTGTCCCTAGTGAGCTAAAAGGGTCCGTTATCAGTGTTAGTGATAAGGGAACTTCACCCTTCTTTATGCCCCGATTAGTGAGCCCAGTGGTGCGTCCCGAATAACAAAGACTTGCGTCGATCCCTTAATAGTTTAAGTAAATCTATTTTCAAAAGACATTTTCTTACAATTATTCATATTTTTTGCAAACATGTTTAAAAACGAATGTTTAAAAAAGTTTAGTGTAACTTAAAGTGTAGATTTATATTTTTTTTGTATTTGTTAATTTGTATCATTTATAATCATAGATCACTGTCCCATCTTTTCTGAGGGCGGAGGATGTATGGAACCGTACAATTATTTTTATATACATAATTACGAAATAATGCATTTCATTGACGTATGCTTACGTCGCTATTTTATGTACTGGATCGCAACGCGGGTATCAATTATATGAAAATAAATTTAGTGCAATTACGGCATTCTACACGGGCAGTTTGATTTATCATCCCCGAATTAATCACTATATCATTTTACTATCATATCAATTAATATTGTATGAACCATACAGATCGAAACCTAAAAATCGAACCCTTAATCGAAATCTATACCTCAATCAAAATCTAAATCTAAATTGAAAATAAAAAAGACTAAAAACTATATCTAATTTTTTATCTAAACTTAAACCTAGATTGAAATCTAAGTTGAAATCTAACCCGAAATCTAATTCAAAATAAAAACCGAAATCTTAATCTATCAAAATCTAAATTTAAAAACGAAATCGAAAATTTAAACTGAAAATCGAAACCGAAAATCAAATCCGAAAATCATATCATAAAATCAAATTCGAAAATCAAATCCGAAAATCAAGTCCTATAATCAAATCCGAAACCAAAAATCACAATTATTAAAACAAAACCAAAAATAAAATCAATAATCAAAATCGAAAGTATAAAATCTAAAGTCAAATCCTAAATCTAAAATCAAAACCGAAAATCAAAATCGAAAAGAAAAACCAAAATTAAAAATCTGAATTCTAAATCGAAAATCTAAAATCAACATAAAAAATTTAAACCGAAAATCTAAACCAAAAATCAAAATATAATATTATCAGGAACTTGGGTACAAACAAAAGTCTCTGAATAAATTACTCAAAACATACGCGTCTGTTGCAATTTAAACCCACCCAATCGTAAATAATAAATCTGAATGACATCGAATCATCCATTTTAAACTTACTTAGGTTAGGAGACAACATAATCAAATCTAAACTATTTAATTAAATCTATATTTAGATACACCTGAACAGGTTGACTACCTGTCGTGTTATCAATAAGAAAATTATTGAAAATTTACAAAAAATTTACCAAAATTATAACTATAAAGTACTTATATAAAGTAATTAATATAAAGTACAATTATTAATTACAATTACTAAGTAATTGTGATTAATAATTGTGTTATTTTGTGAACATTAGTTTAGCATGTACCTAAGCTTATTTCTTATCCGAAAAAAGCACAAATTAAAAAGAAACAACATCAGCCTTTTTAGTCACACATAAATTGCTTATCATTATTTTGAATTTTCAATAATGCTAGGATTACTCTGCGCAAACATTACTGAGCGGGATTCTATTTTATAGCTAACTTTTCTAAGTAAAAGAAATATCGGTCAGCATCATAATATTATACATTGCTCCGATTCTAAATAAAGAAACTAAAAGCATTTGTGTCGCCCAAGACAGCGCCTACAGAAATATTCGTTGTCTAAGTTGAGACAGCCAGAAATCGAACCCGGGGATCTCGAGAGACAGACAACATGAAAACTAGTGTACTACCCACTCGACATTGTTGGTCGACAAAATAAATAATAGAATACGATATCTACCCAAAATAAAAACTTTCAATAAATTTAAATTGAGAATGAGAATGCTAAATACTGTGGCAGGGTAAGTAAATAAAGGACAACAGTAAAGACACTCTGCTTTAAATAAGGGAAACAAAATAAACCCTCAAAGGAAAAACATTAAATTCTCACTTAAATGTTACTACCTACTTTACGATTCGAAACATACGTAGAAAGTAAAAATTAAGAAATGATAAGCTATAAAAAATTTGGTAGCAATGAATAATAATAGGTACTAGTGCAGAAGTAAATAGCAGAAGTAAAATTTAAATTTTCTAAGGCTAAAGTATCCACAAACCCAAAGGTTTCATTGTAAACTTTACACAGACTTAGTAAAAAAGATCTACCTATTTATTTCGTACCTACAAATGAACAATTTAAACTCATTTTAATCGCATTTACTTAGACGCCAGACCAATTACTTAGGCTTTTGATAAACCACATCATTATCACAAATACCGTCACAAATTAATTTTATAAACTTCTTTAGTTAATATTAATTTCTCAATGTATTTGATGTTAATTTCCTCGCAACAAAATTTATTCTTTTTCCACATCAAAACAATAAATAAGTATTGAACTAACAAAGTAGCAATCTCGTAAAATAAATTATTAAAACACAGCCACTAATGGCCTTACCGGCTAGCGGACTTTGAAGGAGGATCTCTGAAGACTTCTCCTTTACTTCTCATTCTTCTTTCACTGACACCAGCTGGCCGCTACTCAGGTCTCAGGATCGCAACGGCAGCGGAGCGAGGTCTCGTCAGCATCCACCCTGAAAATCATCAGGAATTGGTGTTAATATTTTGTAAATGGACCGAGTCGATACCCACTTCTGATGTCAGAAATAATCAGAAACATGGTGAGAATTAAAACAAAATAAATCAATTTAAGTAAAGTAATGTTTATGAAATTGAATCATCCAATTTCTTTTAACCTACCACCTGTTCGGACGTCTTTTTTTTTAGCTGAGAGAAGAACAGGCGGAAGAAACTCGTCAGCTTTATCAAATCAGATATTTACAATTAAATCGTTACAAACTACAACAATATAAACTTAAAAGTTATCAGTTAATCTCTTTATTAAACTATGATACTAGTTACCAAGCAAATGCAAAAGAAATCTGTCTATAATGTACTTTACTTATTATTACTACAAATAATCAGAATAATCATAAAATTGGGAATGAAAATTAACAGCGGGTAGCCTTTGAAAATCAATCAACTCACACACAAAACAATTAATTCTAAATAACACAATACAATGAAGAATTTACTTAACTTAAATCCCGTAGTGCTCCAAACTTAAAAGTGAAACGTATGCTCCATTTTCCATTCCTTAAATACCCACTAAATTCAACACAAAAGGTTTACCCCTAACACCATTTTTTCAACCAATCATAATCGACCATACTATTTGTACGAAAAAGTAATATCAGAGATAATATTTTGTAAAACAATTACGTTGAAATCTTTTTGAAACTAAATCCCAATAAATTACAATAATTGTTATATTCATTACTGTAGTCTTACTTGCTTAAATTCTTGAAAATACGTTCAGCCAATGATAGGCGTTACAACTATCGTGAAATTATCAAATATAATAAATGGTAACTCTTTTAAAACTTGCTAAGATATGTACAAGATATTTACATTATTTTTATAAGAACTGAATCAAAATTAAATGTTAAACAATACATGATTTGATCATACTATTACCAAACATTATTTATCTGAACGTGTAAGGCAAAGGCAAATGTACATACAGCCAAAAATACAATTATTGGAAAAAAGCTTTACTTAAAATCCGTCAAGTGCGATCTAAGAACATTTAAAAACGTCGATCAAATGTTGTTCTTTCAACAACAATAAAAATAATTAATATTGCATCCGTGTTAAACACTGCAACAGCCCTTAAATGTTTTAAATAAAATAAAACTTTAATTATTAAAAGTACACAATATTGAATCGAAATCACTTAATATTGTGTCTTCGCTTCCTTTATGTTTCAGGGCGTGTAAAGTTCCGCTTGGTATACCTACCAGTAGTAGCTGAGTTAAATTTCTTGTTTGTTATTTCCGTGTTGTTTTTCCAAACAGAATTTGCCGCTCCCACCTTGTCCTCGGTTTTACTTCCGTCCGTGTACACCTACATTGTAACAGCAAGTTTTATAAACAACAGTATATTTCACGCACATTTTCGCTGCATTCAATAGACAAAATTACTATTGAGTGGCATAGACCAATCCTCTGATCGGCGCGCGACGTGGCTACTGGCAAGGCAAGATGGAGGAGCGCGCGAGAATACGCTGACGTATATAAGCTTTCCTTTACATGTGTATGTAATTAGAATAAAATCCAACCCTTAGAAGCTTCGATCATTTGTACTTGAGGATGTAGCACGTCATACAATAACAAAGCTGAAATGTGGCACATGCCGTTTGACAAATCACGCGACACTAAATGTCAAGTTGTATGACAAGTCTTGGGGGACTTTCATAGTGGGCTGCGTTTGTGTCCCACAAATGCCATTGTCACGCAATATCCACAGGTATAGATGATCGAAGCTTAGAAGTACATTATTGTAATAGTGGCCCTTGATAAACACCGGCTTTTGTTACCCGCAGGTACCTTATTATTTTTGGGAAATACTTTCTCTCAGTACGTACATAATTAAAAAATGTGGGAAGGTAGGAGTCGCTACGCCTACCGATATTTAATATGGTTTCACAAACTGATTAAGTACCTGATTCAGCGTAAATATGTAACATATGAGTGCTTGTAATTAATAAAATAAGTAATTTGAACTTACTTATTTCTTTTATCCAAGTAAATGTTTCGGCTGTTACGGGGGCTTTCGGATTTGCCCGAAGTGTGTGTGTAGCTATTTCTCGAACTAAGTACCTTACGGTTTTGTTCTCCCAATGGTTGTTGCCTTTCTTTAAGAAGCTGTAGGCCATAGGGAGTCTTTTCGAACAGCGTTGTGAGATTCTGAAAACAGGGAATACTTATTGTTAATATTGAGAGTTCAGTCTTAGATATGACTAAGTTTAGACTTACAAAGCCAACTAATGGAAAAAATGTTCACACTATAGAAATCTTTTCTAAAAGTGTGACGAAAAAGAGATCAACAGTGTATCTAACAGTAAGTCAAATGATCCACGGACACACTGGGGTGATGAATCAAAATGAAACTGTACACTTGGTTTTCATGACATAGGTTGGTCATTAAAACAGTGTGTACAGATTAATTTTGATTCATCACTTTCACTAGATGTACATGATGTACTCGAGTTTGTAACTTTTATTTTAAAAGAGTCTATTACGGTATCCGCAATGCCATCAAATTTTGCCATTCTTTTTTCTTCTTTTATTACATGTTCTACACATTTTTGCCATATTGCACCAGCAATTAATTGCATTGATTCATTTAATAATATTTTTAATTCTGCCATTTTAAAAGTTTTATTGTAAACTGCAACATGGCCCTTTACTTGCGCCCATATCAACTCAATAGGGTTAAGTTCACAATGATAGGGGGGCAATCTTAGTACTTCTATAGATTTGTTTTTGCCGTTGTGTCACACACATAGTCCATATATTTTTCCTTTTCCGGTTTCACTAATTCAATTAATTGTTTTATCATATTCTCTTGGAATGAGATACCTTTTTCTGTTATGCTATTATGTCTTTTTTTAACCAAGCCGTTGTAGGTACTCGTTTCAAGCCCCGAGAATGGTTGGGTGCATTGTCTATAATAATAACAGTATGTGGTTCCAATATTTCTAATATTTTTGCGAACCATTCTTCAAACATTTTAGTATTCATTTCTTGATGGTAGTCCCCGTCGCCTCTTTTAATTTTAAATATTAGCACTCCACCACCGACAACACCATCATCATTTCCTAAAAAAACCTAAATGTGTATAATGTTGTGCCGATCATATAACTAGTTTAGCCAGTGAAAGTGGGATTGATATAATAGATAAAAAAATATAATTTTCCTATCTTCTAACAAAAGATTATGTACATACCAATGTGTAATAATTAAACGCTTTCCTTTGCCAGAAGGTGCTTTAAAACCTGAAGAAAGTCCCTCCCGGTTTGCCTGACGTGAAGTCTCGATTGATAGTTGCTGCCATACCTTAGTTTGTGTATGTCCTAGAATTAAATAAATAAATAAGTTAATAAATATTTCATTGTTAATAAGTACACAATAAATTGACAAACAATTTTATAACAATTGATACAAAACTGGTAGGTATTGCATTTATAACATGAGGTAACCGATAGTGCCAATAAAGTTATAATCATGACGTAGAAATAGACAAAAAAAACAAAATTAAATATACCTTCGTTCACCCAAGTCTCATCCAAATAATAAATTTTCCTTTCTTCTTCCTTTAACTTTTAATTTTTTGAAGATGTAAGAACCTCCATCTTAGTTTTTCTATTAGGGTACCTTTTTCGGTCGATCTTGTCAAATATTTGACTTTTAGTTATTTCAAAACTTTTTGAAAAGTTGTTCTTTTAAAACTTGGTAGCGAGTCATCATCATTGACAACTTTTGATAGGTACTTTGTAGGAGTGGACGATATAAATCGTATATAGTTTTCAAAACGTATATTGCATCGATATCGTCAAATCCGATATCGATGCATTTTGAAACTATATATTTGGCAAGACACGATATTCCTTCACGAATGCGATTGACGCGACACACCACGATATTTACGTAATCCGATTTAGGGATATTGTACCGTATTACAATGGAATACCAGCTACAACGAGTATCGCGCGAGACGCCGAGTGTGAGCGAGAGGAGTGAATCAGATAGAGAAATAGCATTGTCACATACGATTCTAAACCTTATTGAGATCGTATTAAAGTTGTTTGCATACATTTTTTATATTTTTGGTAGCTTAAGTACTACTACTGAACCTTATTTCTTACAATAGTATAACGATGAGGTATTTTGAAATAATAAAACAAAATTTCTACTCCCAATTCATTAGTTTTTTAAAATTGAATTAAAACTGAACCAAAATCATAAAAAAACCCATACATTTATTATTTACCACAGATTTATATTTTTATACTTCGTACCTATTTAAACTAGTGGCTCCGTGAGCTGAAGACCTCGCGAAAAAATAAAATAAAATGTCGCCATGAAGTTTTCAAAGCACACAGTAGGTACGTGAGTATTGCAGCTAGATGGTGCTTCTAATTTTGATCATTTTTCAAAATGGGTGAGTATCTTTTTTATAAATTTGGAAAAATTGGCTTGACTGAACAGTTATATATAATTATCGAACCTACTCACAAAATTTCACCAGAATCTGTTGAGAAATGCGACTTGTAGAGGAGATCAAACAGCCGGAAAGCTGGAATGAAATATGGTTTTTTACATATCTCCGTCATTTTCACAAATTTCGAAAAACTGTCTCGTCAAAAAAAAAAAATATTTATCGAACCTGCTCACAAAATTTCACCGAGATCGGTTGAGAAATGCGACCTGTAGAGGAGAACAGCCAGCACTGGAAATACGGACTGAAATTTGATTTTTTTACATTATCTCCGCCATTTAGAAAAAAAATGAAAAACTGGCTTGACATAAGAAATCTATACAATTTTCAAACCTGCTTACAAAATTTTACGAGAATCGGTTGAGAAATGCTACCTGTAGAGGAAAACATACAGCCCTGGAAAGCCGGACTGAAATATGTATTTTTAACATTTCTCCGTCATTTTGAAAAATTTCCAAAAACTGGCGTGACAAAAAAAATCTATATTATTTTCGAACCGGCTCACAAAATTTCACGAGAATCGGTTGAGAAATGAGACCTGTAGAGGAGAACATCCAGCAGCGTCAGAAAGCCGGACTGAAATACATTTTTCTTACATATCTCCGCCGTTACGAAAAATTTAGAAAAACTGTCTCAACTTGAAAAAATCTATGTGATTTTCGAACCTGCCCACAAAATTTCACGAAATTCGGTTAAGAGATGCGACCTGTAGAGGAGAAAAGACAGAGCCGGAAAGCTGGACTGCAATAGGTTTTTTTTACATATCTCCGCCATTTCGAAAAAAATCGAAAAAGTGGCGTGACAAAAAAATTCTAACGGGTGGCGCAAAAGTACTGGCACTAAAGAAAATACTTTTATTTTTTTTATATGACATTTTCTGTCATTCTGTTGTTGAAAATTGTGTAGTGAACAAATATAAAATACACTGAAAATAAACATGGACCGTTTTACTCCCCAAGAACGTGGAATAGATATGGATTTAGTGAGGGACGCTTTTCCAGGCCGAGTTATCTCTCGTTTTGGCGATTTGCCTTGGCCTGCAAGATCACCCGATCTGACCAGTCCAGACTTCTTTCTTTGGGGTTTTTTGAAATCTCGGGTGTATGTGAACAAGCCACAGACTCTCGCAGCTCTAAAAGAAAACATTCGTCAAGAAATAACGAACATATCGCAGGAAGTGTTACGGCAAGTTATGCAAAATGTCATAAATAGGGCTCAAATGTGTATCAACTCTGGAGGTCACCATTTAAAAGACATCATCTTTAAATCCTAATGGTACGAAATTTACATACATACATACATACATACACTCACGCCTGTTTCCCATGGGGGTAGGCAGAGACTATGGATCGCCACCTGCTACGATCCTTGCACACTTCTTTCGCTTCATTCATATCCATCAATCTTTTCATACATGCCCTGCGGTTTTTGTCACTGCGTACACCAGCCTTTTTTATAATAACCTCTATTTGGTCCGCGTAGGTTTTTCTGGGACGCCCTCGTGCAATCGTTCCTTCCACATTCGCACAGTATATCTCTTTCGTGATTCGCCTTTCATTCATCCTCTCTAAGTGACCAAACCACTGGAGCATTCCTTTCTCAATTCTTGTCACTATATCATCTTTCAGACCACACCTTTTGCGAATCACCTCATTGCTCACTCTATCACTCAGTTTTACTCCGCATATTTTCCTCAACGATCGCATCTCTACCGCATTTATTCTGCTTTCATTCTTCTTCTGCCATACCCAAGATTCACTTCCATACATCAGTGTCGGTACCAGCACTCCGTTATGAATAGCCATTCGCGCCTTTGCAGAAACGGTTTGGCTACTCATAACCGAGTGTATAGCACCACTCACCGAATTTCCTTTCTTCACTCGTCTTTCTATGTCTTCCTCACTCTTTCCGTCCCTTGTGAACAAACTCCCCAAGTATACAAACTCACGGACTTGTTCCACTTTTTCGCCACCTAACATTACCGTACAGTCAGTCATTTCTTCATCTCTCTCAAACACCATCACTTTAGTCTTAGTTACATTCACTTTCATCCCTTTTCTCACAAAATCGTCATTCATAACCGACATCATTTCCTGCAACTCTTGCGCAGAAGACGCAAGTATAACTTGGTCGTCAGCGTAGAGAAGGCACTTGATTTGAGTCCCATTCATCACAACCCCACAGTCACGTTCTTTCAGACCTTTCATACAACTGTCCAAAAAAAGATTAAAGAGCCATGGTGACGCAACACATCCCTGTCTGACACCCCTAGAGATGCCAAACCAGTCAGTGTATACGCCGTCAATCCTGACGCATGCACGGGAATCCTCATAGAGAGATTTCAGTGCATGAATCAGTCTGCTCTCCAATCCGTATTCGGACAACACCTTCCATAGCTCATTCCTGTCAACTCGATCGTAGGCCTTCTCCAGGTCCACAAAGGCACAGTAAACCTTTTTGTGCTTAGCCAGGTGTTTTTCGGTTAAGCACCTCAAGGAGAAGACCTGATCCGTGCATCCCATTCCCTTTCTGAATCCCGCTTGCACATCCCAAATACTCTGATCAGTTTTTTGCATCACTCTTTCAATCAGTACCTTTGCATACAATTTACTGACAATGCTGAGAAGACTGATCCCGCGGTAGTTTTTAGCATCCTGCCGTGACCCTTTCCCTTTGTACAGCGGCACGACTACGGCTTTACGCCAATCTTCCGGCACTTTGCCACTGTTCCAACATTTATTAAAGATCAGGCACAGCCAGGACGCAACCAGCTCTTTCCCACCTCTCAGCATTTCAACAGTAATTCTGTCATATCCTGCTGCTTTCCCTTTTTTCATGCTCTTCATTGCACTAATAATCTCATCCATATATATATCTCTTTCATCCACTTCTGTCTCTTCCTCGTCTTCCACCCTTTTATCCGAGGCTTCTAGCATAGAGCCATCCGCCTCAAACAAACTCTCAAAATATTTCATCCACTCCTGTAGTACACCTTTTTCATCTGTCACTAGCTCACCTTTTTCATCTCTTATCACATTCATTTTAGACTTATGTGATCCACTTCGAGACGTTTTCACTTGTTTCCAAAACAATTTTATATTGTCTCGAAAGTTATCACAGAGTTTGAAGTCACACTTTTCTTTCATCTTTCTCTTTTTTTCGTCTACTTTTTCTTTCACTACTTTCTTAATCCTTTTAAACTCCCTTGCAACTGTATCAACATCATCTTCTGTAACACTTGCATTCACTCTTTTACTGGCTTTGATGGCCAGCAGATCCTGCCATACTTTTTTCTTTTCATTCACTATCTGTCTTACCTCACTATCCCACCAGTTTATTGGGGGAGCATTCTTCCTTTTACTCACTCCACATATTTCCTCAGCTGTTTCAGTCACACCTTTTTTAAACTTTTCCCAAACTTCCTCAAGCTTGCCATCTTTCACTTCAGCCACATTTCCCAATCGTTCTTTCAATTTGCACAAATATGTCTTTTGCACTTCCACTTCATCCAAGTTCTCAACTTTTACTCTAGTCAGCTCCGTTGTTGACACTGTGGGACGATGACGCCAACTTTTGAACAGACCACTAACCCGAGACACTACAAGAAAGTGGTCTGTTCCAATGTTACCACCCCTAAAGAATACCACCACGAAATTTAATGGCACAAATATACATTTAAAAAAACCTAAATCTAGTTTTCTAATTTAGAAAAATTTTTATAGCTGAACCAAATAGGGTCTTTACTTTTGCGCCACCCGTTATATCATTTTCAAATCTGCTCACAAAATTTCACGAGAATCGCTTGAGAAATGCGACCTGTAGAGGAGAACAGAAAGCGCTGGAAAGCCGAAAAACCTGCTTTTTTAACATATCTCCGCCATTTTGTAAAATTAAAAAAATCTGGCTCGACAAAAAAATCCATATAATTTTCGAACCTGCTCACAAATTTTCACGAGAATCGGTTGAGAAATGCGACCTGTAGACAGGGATTGAAATACCGTTAAAAAAAAATAACGTTAAAAATACCGTTAAAACATTTTATCGGTAAATTTACCGGTAAAAATAACGTTAAAAATCTTTTACCGGTAAAATTAGCGTTAAATATAGCGTTAAATTTACCGGTACAATAGTACCGTTAAAATTATCGCTAAAAAATAACGTTAAAAATTGGAATAACGTTAATTTTAAAGTTTAGCGGTAAAAAAAGTGAGAAATAACGTTAAAATTAACGTTATTTACTGAAATAACGTTAATTTCAATGTAACGTTATCTAAATTAACGTTATTTATTGTCATAACGTTAATGTTAAAATGAACGGTAAAAAAAGTAAGAAATAACGTTATATTAAAAAATTTCGTTATCATTCCCTGCCTGTAGAAGAGAACATACAGACATACGAAAGAATTTTTGCCCAAGCTGAAGCAGAGACGCTTCGCTCGCACTTCGTGCTCGCTCGGTCAATTAATTTACTTGCTTTAAAAAATCTTTGATCAATATTAAATCATCATAACGTATGACGTATACAATTTGAGTAAACCTATATTGGTTGATATTGATATTTGGTCGCCACTCACAATTAGATATGAGCACCGATGGGTAAAAAGCCGGCGGCGGCGCGCCGACTTTTTGGGGTCGGCGGCGGCGGCGCCGTCGGCGGCGTGACCTTCAAGTGTTTTTTGTTTCATTTATTGACAGGAAATAATAAAATGACAAAGTTTATCAATCAGAATGTTCTCTTTTATCTTAAAAACATTAAAAACAAGAAGTGGTCTTTAAAAGTATCGCTGAAACCATTAAATAATTCTTGGCTCCCTGAGATCATGCAAAATTAAATAACATTTTGTGACTTAGGTACCTAGTCTAATCAGGGCCCTTTTAAAGACCACTTCTTATTTTTAATTTTTTAAAGTTTAATGCGAAGCAGGGGGCTAATTGTCTAAGGGCATTGGGTAACTAACTATGGACATGTGGCGTCATCAATTTTATTAGCGGCCACTCTTGGAAGTTATTTTTTTTATAAGAACAGTTCAAAAGAAACAAGTTTTAGTATGGAGCTCATATAGCTAAATGACATCGGAGCCGAGATATGAACCTTTTTATTTTTCAAAGAAAATCAACAATTTAAAGCATTTTCCTTACCAAACTAATTCCTAAAGCATATTTTCATCATCATCATCATTATATAAGCCGCATGTCACCCAATGCTTGGTTTAGGCCTGCCCCGAGGATCTCCACAACGCTCCAGCGCTGCCCGCATCCACTCCGGGAATCATTCAAAGATCTTCGAGCATTGTGTTCAGGTTTTTCAACACGAAGATGATGAAACGAAGATGTGTTAGTCATCATCGTCATATCAGCCGCACGACACCCACTGCTGGGTATAGGCCTCCCCTAAGAATCTCCACGACGATCGGTCCTGTGCTGTCCGCATCCACTGGCTTCCCGCGACCTTCACCAGATCGTCGGTCCACCTTGTCGGGGACCTACCCACGAAGCGTCGTCCGGTGCTCGGTCGCCATTCAAGAACCTTTCTGCCCCAACGGCCATCTGTTCTTCTCGCTATGTGCCCAGCCCACTGCCAATTTAGCTGAGCAATCCTTCGAGCAATGTAGGTAACTTTATTTCTCTTGCGGATCTCTTCATTTCTGATTTGGTCACTCAAAGAAACGCCGAGCATGGTTCTCTCCATCGCACGCTGGGTGACCTTGAGCCTCCTTATGAGACTCATAGTATAGCGAACCACGTTTCACTGCCGTAAGACATCACTGGCAACGCACACTGGTCATAGACTTTATCTTGAGACACTGTGGTAAGTCGGACGCGAAGATTTTTCCAAGCTTCTCGAACGCTGCCCATCCGAGTTGAATTCGACGAGAGATCTCTTTCTCGAAGTTAGAAAAGTTTCATGCGATACACTCAGCTGCGTCCGTGCTTTTCGTTATGATTGTTTCCTATTACAAAGCATTTGCGTATGTTATATTGCAAAGTGATTGCGTAAGTTTGACGGTTTTTCTCTAGCGTATTCGACATTATTCGTTCTTGGGCTACGATATAATAGTCTTTGGGCTACGATAGCCAAATTGAAAATGTGTTTAATAGCCACAACCGACGAACTGCGGACGACTATCGTGACCAAGTAACTGCGTTACGCAATTACGTACGCTATTTTCGTAATAGGCTCTCTGGAGCGGGTACAACATGGGCATTCGACATGATTTTCGTCTTATCCATTGATCGCGCCGATGATGATGCTCCAAGAAATAAGACTCCGTAGTAGATAAATAATTACGTATACTTGATAAATTGGTACAAAGACTTGGAAAATTAGTTTAAATTAAAATAACGATGGTGCGTGCGTCGGAGCTGTCAGCGCAATGGCACTCGCGCGCCCCCTTCCGGCGGTGATTCCGTCGTGACGTCATGGCTGGATAGTGGGCGCGAACATCTTCCCCCTCGCTCGGAAACTGCAGGGTTTCGAGGAACTGCTGGCGACGTCGAATCAGGCAGAGGGCAGAGGTTATGGGTGGCTCTGCGTAGTATGCCCTTGGAAGTGCGTACATCTGCGACTCGTAGGACTCCATCCGATCCTGGATATAGCTTCTCGATGCGTGCCATACGCCATTTCAAAGGTGGTAGATTGGCATCCCTGACGATTACCAATTCTCCTTCTTGAAGTCCCCTCTCCTTTACTCGCCACTTCAACCTTTGCTGTAGCTCGCTCAGGTATTCTCTTCTCCAGCGCTCCCAGAAATGTTGCCGCATGCTCTCCAACAGTTGGTAACGATTAAGTCGATTTGGATTGGCCTCGATCAGGTTTTCTGAAGGCAGCGACGTTAAAGATCTGCCGATCAGGAAGTGCGCGGGAGTTAAAGGATCTAGGTCACTAGGATCTGATGAGAGGGGAGTGAGAGGACGGGAATTGAGGATCGCTTCTATTTGTGAAAATAAAGACGATAGCTCCTCGAACGTTAGATGCCGGTCCCCTAATATTCTTGTAGTATGATATTTAGCGGCTTTGACGCCTGCCTCCCACAAACCGCCAAAATGGGGAGAGCAAGCAGGTGAAAACTTAAAATGTATGCCCTCGTCGGCCGCAAAACCTTCAAAGTTTTTAGAATTAGTTTTTAAGAAATTGGCAATATCGTTGTTTGCGCCGACAAAATTAGTTCCGTTGTCACAATGCAATACTGAAGGCTTACCCCTGCGAGCTATAAAGCGTCTTAAACATAAAATGAACACGTCAGTGGTAAGATCACTTGCGACTTCTAAATGTACTGCTTTGGTTGTGAAACAGATAAATAGGCACATGTAGCATTTAGAAATTTTGCAACCGCGACCTTTGCGGTCGGTGATGTAATATGGTCCAGCAAAATCAACGCCGCTAATTTGGAAAGGGAGATTTGGAATAATACGACTGGAAGGTAAATTTCCCATTATGGGATTAATACATTTTGCTTTAATGATTCTACAAAGTTTACAATTATTGACTGTAGATCGTGCTAAAGTTCTGCCTCGTAAAGGCCAATATTTGTTTCGAAGGTCGCTCAGCAAAAGCTGAGGACCACAATGTAAAAGCCTTATATGATGATGTGCAAATATCAATTTTGTTAAATTGTTGTTTGAATCTAATAATATTGGATGCTTTCTTTCATATGTTTCAGCAGACTTCTGGAGACGACCGCCTACACACAGAATGCCAGAATCATCTATAAATGGACTCAAAGAAAGGATACGAGATTTAGCAGGTAATGTATTGTTATTTTTAATTATTTTCATTTCATCTGCAAAACATTCTTGTTGGTGCTGTTTGATTAATACATTTAATGATTTACTTTGTTCATCAGTGCTAAACGGACCTTTAACTTTATTGTTTTTATTACGAAAGTTGTTGATAAACCGCAACACATAACACATAGCTCTAAGTAGGATTGAAAATTTAGAAAATCTTTCAAAGTCAACAATAGAAAATGCAGCTTCGACATTACAATGTAGTGTAGCTAATTGATGAGGTTTTGTCTCAGGTAAATCAGATGTTTTTAAGTCTATCATCTGAGGCCAATCGCATTGATCTTTGTATAGAAATGTAGGGCCTTCCCACCATAATTTAGCTGAATGGATAGACGTAGGATTCAGACCACGAGACGCTAGATCAGCCGGATTGTCGTGACCTGAGACATGTTTCCATGTATGAGATGCAGTTAGTTGCTGAATTTCACTAACTCTATTAGCGACAAACATTTTCAAATTGGACGGTTGAGATGCTAACCAACCTAACACTACAGTCGAGTCAGTCCAGTAAAAAACTGAATCAATTTTACACCGTAGAGCTGTAAGGACCTTCGCGCTTAGTCTTGCTGAAAGCAATGAACCGAGTAATTCGAGTCTCGGAATGGTCGTTGACTTGACTGGAGCAACCTTAGTCTTTGAACAAAGTAACCTTACTGAAATATTACCCGCACTATTTATTGATCTGAGATATATTGCCGAAGCGTATGCTGCTTGAGACGCATCAGAAAATGCGTGCAGCTCAATTAATACTGCCTTATCTATCAAAACAAATCTTGGAATTTCGAGATTAGACAAAGATTTTAAATTTGTTATAAACTTTAACCACTGTTTTTCTAATGAGCTATCGATTGAGTCATCCCATTCGAGCTTTGAAAGCCATAGCTTTTGTAGTATAATTTTTGGTACAATAGTACATGGGCTTAATAATCCTAGAGGATCAAAGAGCTTAGCTGAACTAGATAGAATTGCTCGTTTAGTTGCACTTGGACTGTGTTCTATGTCTACTGGAAATACAAACACGTCTTTAGAAGGATTCCATTTTAAACCCAGCACACTAGACTGACTTGTCAAATCTAAATTTTTTGGTTGTGATGTACTTGAATCATCGTCAAAAATAGCAGGTGCATTGGTTCGCCATTTTCGCAATGGTAAACATGCCGAGTTTAGAGCAGCAGTAACAGATTGCTTTATATTTAATAATTCGCTTTCGCTTTCCGCCCCTGAAAGATAGTCATCGACATAAAACCCATATTTAATTTGTTGGGACACTGTACTATCCTCACATTCATTTGACAACTGTACTAGACATCTCGTACTCAAAAAGGGGGCCGAAGCTGTACCGTAGCTTATTGTATTTAACTGAAATACCTTTATTGGTTCTGATGAATTATCACGCCACAAAATAAGCTGCAAATTACGCTGAGTATCGTCTACCATGATTTGTCGATACATTTTCTCGACGTCTGACACTACAAATTTATGCTGTCGGTACCGTAGAAGAATCGAGAACAAATCGTCTTGCACAACCGGCCCTACGTGTTGTAAGTCGTTAAATGAAACGCCGGATGTAGTTTTAGCCGATGCGTCAAATACAACACGGAGCTTAGTGGTCTGACTTGCCTCTTTGATAACAGCATGATGAGGTAGGTAATTGCCAAAGAAAGGCTTAGGTATTTCAGTCATGTGCCCTAGAGACTCGTATTCATGAATGAATTTAGTATATTCCTCTTTAAGCTGAGGTTTATTATTAAATTTTCTTTCTAGTTGGATTAATCTTTTTTCAGCAATATTGTAAGATTCGCCCAAGTTTTCTACGGAACCCTTGAGCGGTATTTGAACAAAAAACCTACCGTCGTCATTTCGACGAGTAGTCTCAGTGAATAGTTTTTCACAATAATTATCGGAATTGTAGTCGATAGTATCAGGGATCTCTTCGAGTTCCCAAAATTTTGCTAACTGGTTTTTTATTTCTTGTGAAAAATTACAATGAATAGTTCGTTTGTTGTTATAATGTTCTGCCGGTACTGATCCAGCAACTATCCAACCTAACTCTGTATCCAGTAGGATAGGTTTTTGTAAGCCCAAAGATAGCCTGTCCGAACGAATGATATCCCAGAATATGTCAGCTCCAAGCAATAGATCTATTTCTGAAGGTAGATAAAATTTAGGATCAGCGAGCTGAATATTCTCGGGAATACCTAAACTCTGTACACACACTTCAGACTGAGGCAACTTATCTGCAATTTTGGGCAGAACAAAACACTTAACAGACGCATTAAAAGAATTATATACTGATTTAAACATAATAGTGCAATGTTCTGTAACATTTAGGACACTATTACCTATACCAGTTACACTGTGATAATAATTTTTCCTTTTACAGATTCCGAGTTCCCTTTGAGCCCTGTCAGTAATAAAAGAAGATTGGCTTGCACAATCAAGTAACGCCCGCAAAATAAAGATTTTATCATTGTGTGTAACCTTGACCAACGCCGTAGACAAAAGGACTTGATTGGTGGTTACTGCGGACATCGAAACAGAAGCAGCAGGACTTGACGGATTGGACTCACTAACAGGACCAGGTAAGTTAACTTCACTAGTAGATTCATTATTTTGTGTAAATTGTGAAGGTTGTAAAGAAGCTTGTTTGTGTAACAAAGTGTTGTGTTTTTTGTTACAGATTTTACAACCACTCATCCTACATTGAAAAGGCATATGACCTTTACGCAGGCAGTTATGACATAATTTCAACGAAGAAATTTTAGATATTCTTTGTTGAATTGGCAAAGATTTTTAAACAGAGCACTCATATATTTTATGTTCTTGTTTACAGATGGGGCAGCAGAGCTTAGAGGTGGCATCCGAGAAATTACACACATACGACTTCATATTGGGCAAACTGTGACGTTTGTCGGGTTTATATGACTTATTATTACTGTGTATTGTTTCTAACACAGCAGCGCGTTGACGAAGATAAGAATAAAACTGTTCTAATGATGGCGAGTCTAACTTACTCCTAAATTCTTCCCAATTCCTCGCAGTAGCAGTGTCTAACTTCGCCGCGGCCATATAGATAATAATCGTGTCCCATTTATCGGTTGGTTCACCCAAAGAGTTTAAAGCACTTAAATTCTTTGATAAATCATCAATTAATCGACGAATACCACTTTCAGACTCTTTTTGTAACGGTTCAATCGAAAACAAACACTTGAGATGTTCATTTATTAAAAGGCGCTTATTATCATATCTTTCACAAAGTAAATTCCATGCGATTGCATAATTATTCACCGAAACGGTAACGGAACTTATGACAGAACTAGCCGAACCTTCGAGATATGATTTAAGATAATGGAACTTATTGACATCTTCAATACACTCATTTTGATGGATTAATGACAAGTACGTATCTCTTAATGAAAGCCACTTATTAGGGTCCCCATTAAAAAGAGAAATTTTTAAAGGTGGCAATTTTAAGTTACTATGACATTTGCCACTGTTGTTGGACGAAGATTCTACTTTATTTTTGTTTTCAAAAAAGTCTAATAACGACTGACCATTAGCAATCAAATTATAAAATAAATTTTCAGTACCTTCACGTTCCTGCATTTGTTTTGTAATATCTTCGTCCAGCATTTCGATTTGAGATTGAACTTCCTCATAAGTGCACGACACTTCACGGATTTTACTTAAACGGACACGTAACTCATTAATTTGCATCGTACTAATATCATTTAAATCCATCAAAGGTTTTAAATATTTCTCAAACAAAGTAAATCGGGTCTTAATGTTACCCCTTTGTTTAACTAAGTCTTTTAAATCACTCATTTTGTAGGCACAAACAACGTATCACTATAAAAAACACTAAAGATTGTAAGATCGTAATAAATAAAAGGGAATGCTTTACGAGTATTCCTTCGATTCGCTGCGTCGAGTTAAAAATAGATTAACAAACCGGTTTTGCTACGGCGGCGGCCGACTCGGGCGCAGTGCAAAAATGCAATCAATAGAATATGCACTGTGTTGTCACACTGTGTCTTTGTTGGAATACACGGCACACACAATACACTTTGATCGATGTATTTCGTAAAGAAATGAACTGATAATTGATACAAATGATTTATTAAGAAAGGGGTAAGAAAGGGATTTATCACTATTTTTGTTATTTTATGAATTTTAAATTGATATTTAATGTAAATTCGAAACACTTTTTTTTATATTTTACTTGGGGGTAAGCACTAACGTTGGTTGGAGTATCGAATGTATTTTACACAAATAAAAGCAAAAGGATAGATGATTGAAAAGGATATTTTGCACACTTCCTTCGGAAATATGGCTGCAGCTGTTGGCTGGCGGGTTCCTGAAGGATTTCGATGATTTTATGGATCGAAATCTCGCTCGTCACTGCGGTTTCGATATCACGTCGGGGTCACCAAATTGATCGCGCCGAT
Source organism: Agriphila tristella (assembly GCA_928269145.1). Taxonomy (NCBI): domain Eukaryota; kingdom Metazoa; phylum Arthropoda; class Insecta; order Lepidoptera; family Crambidae; genus Agriphila; species Agriphila tristella. The sequence goes on along the minus strand of OV743435.1, from coordinate 12,713,730 downwards.
GATGATGCTCCAAGAAATAAGACTCCGTAGTAGATAAATAATTACGTATACTTGATAAATTGGTACAAAGACTTGGAAAATTAGTTTAAATTAAAATAACGATGGTGCGTGCGTCGGAGCTGTCAGCGCAATGGCACTCGCGCGCCCCCTTCCGGCGGTGATTCCGTCGTGACGTCATGGCTGGATAGTGGGCGCGAACATCCATATTCATCCTGAGACCCACTCTTTGGGAAGCATTACGGAGATCTTCGAGCATTGCGTTCAGGTCTTCCAAGGTCTCCCTGTCTCACACCTCGCTGCAGTTGGATAAGATTTAAGCTCTGGTTCTGTACTCGGATCGACATGGTGGCATTTTCGTATAAATACCTCAACACCTCGATATACCTGTAGTCCACTTGGCACCTCTGGAGAGACTGCAGCATCGCCCAAGTTGCTATCGAATCAAAGGCTTTCTTATAGTCCACGAACGCCAAGCAATTTGGCAGATCATACTTCTCAGTCTTCTATATAACCTGCCGCAGCGTATGGATGTGGTCTATGGTGTTAAAGCCTTTTCGGAACCCAGCTTGTTTATGAGGTTGGAAGTCGCCGAACCTGCGAGCGAGACGATTCGTAAAGACTCTCGAAAACAACTTATAGACATGGCTCAGAAGGGGGATGGGTCTGGAGAGACTTGTCACCCTTTTTAAAGAACAAAATCACCTCACTTATGTCGATGGCGGAATTAGAAAGCTTTTGGAGGACTTGTCGATGACGTAGTTCATATGGCTGAGCATGAGACTTTGGAAGACCTGAACTTAAGGCTGGCCCCAGATCTACCGGTTCCGTTTCTTTGCTTTGCTGTGCTACCTTGCTTGAAAGACCGCCGGCCAACCAGGGTAATTTTCAATCTATCGCATTTTGGGACTAGACCAAATTGGCAAGATAGCCATTAGCTTGGTTTTATCAAATATCATCGCCTGGATTACGAAGTAGGAAGCTTTTAGGCGATATGCCACCCTGAACATGGACTCCGATCGTTAAAAATAACTCGATCGCTTATTTATACAAGATGTTTGGTAAAGCCCTATAAAACTGAATATGGTAGATAGGGACCATAATAAAACTGAACAACTTTTACTATGGGACCAAATCTGAACTCGCGAAAAAAAATGAACTGTTTCATACATTTTGATAATTTCGTTATTAATTTTTGTATAAAACAGCAGTTTTTTTTTAAAACGAAAACTAAAACTTCTCATCGCACCCCAGACGACGATATTTGATAACACCAAACTAATGGCTATCTTGCCAATGTGGTCAGGTCAAAATATGCGATAGATTGAAAATGAGCCTCTTGGCCGGCGGTCCATGGTAGAACAGCAAAGCAAAGAAATGGAACCGGTAGGTCTGGGGCCAGCCTAATGCTCGAACATCTTTGTGATTTCCAGATTGGATGCGGGCAGTTGTGGAGATCGTCGAGGAAGGCCTAAACCCATGCATTTAGGCAGCTTATATGATGATGATGATGAGAATATGCTATAAGAATGAGTTTTGTTAGGAAAAAGCTTGAAATCGTTGATTTCCTTTAAAAAATACAAAGGTTCATATCTCGGCTGCGATGTCATTTAGCCATATGAGCTCCGTACTAAAACTTGTTTCTTTTAAACTGTTCTTTCGAAATAAATAACTTCCAAGAGTGGCCGCAACATTTGAGAACGACGCCAACTTTACCCAAAGCCCTTTAAAATCTATCGCAATCGCTTTCAGGATGTGATACATTGATGCTTGTTTTTGGCACAAATAAAAACTTACCAAAGAAATGCAGCAATGTGTCACATCCATCTGTCAAAGGAAAGCAATTGCGATAGATTTTGAAAATTAGACAATAAGTAGGCAGGTAGGTAGGTATTTGGAGGTCGCGGTCTAAAATAGGTATTTGGAGGTCGCGGTCTAAAAGACCTAAGCCATAGGTTTTCATGACCCATGACAGGGCTCGCCGCCAGGGGCGGATAAACTCATTGACGGGGTGAGAGTTCCTCTGCGCCCCCACATGATATATCGGGCTAGTGCTCGACGGCCGATGGAATTTCGGTGAACATTTCCAGCAACTGGCCCCAAAATTAGTCACTGCAGCAGCGGCGCTACGAAGACTGCTGCCGAACATAGGGGGTCCAAACCAGAGTTGCCGCTGTCTGTTTGCGGCAGTCATCCACAGCATGGCACTTTATGGACCACCAGTGTGGGCAAATGCCTTGAACGAAGCCAATAAGGCTGCTTTTCGTCGGCCGCAGAGGGTATCATAGCCTTGAGAATAATTAGGAGCTAGGACGGTCTCTGGGACGGTCGCATACATTCTTGCTGGCGGGTACACCAGGGAGGTGCCCTGGGAGCTTGAAACCCAGGTGCGCTCGGAGGTATACAAGCAAAGAAGGGAAGGAAGGGAAAGGGGCGTAACTCTTGCCCCGGAGGAAAGGGCGACATCGGTCGAATGGCGGAGGAGCGGATGCAGCGGGAGAGGGAAACTCAATTGGAAACTCCCGTTGCTGGACAAAGAACGGTCGCAGCCATATTCCCAATCCTGATAGACACACCTAACTTTTAGATTGACGAAGGTACTTACTGGGCACGGTTGCTTTGGTAAGTACGTGCATTGAACTCAGAGTTTGAACACCGCTCGGCACGTCCTAATGGACTGACCTGCGTGGTCGACTCAACGACAGACGATGATGGCACAGGTGTCAGGTGATCACATGGTGCTAGACACCACGGTCCCGTAAGTCCTGCGTGTTAGTGCGGGATGTTGGTAAGTTGGGGGTTTAGTGGGTAGTGCCTAGGCGTATCCCACATACTTCCAGGATGCGCAAATGCATTTGACTTTTTATATTTAATTCAATATTCGATCGATTCGTATATATTCTATCCGATAGGGTCGATTCATGGATCGATACAGAGGATTACGATCCATTGCTATCCGCAATATGGATACAAGGCACCATCGAACATCCCTACACTGATTCATTGAATTTTTCCTCTCACTCGGCGCGCCGATGCCTTTTTGTGGCGGCGGCGGCGCGGGGAAATCAGCGGCGGCGGCGGCGCGCCGGCGCGGCGCTCATATCTACTCACAATATCGCCGATATCAAAATATATAGTTTCAGAATCCGATATCGAATATTGATATATAGTTTCGATTTGATATTGAAAAAAGGTGATATTACCCACCGCTAGTACTTTGTCGTTGGAGGTTCGTTGTTAAAGAAGAATGTGTGGACCTTTCTGCGAATACCACCAAGATCTAGATCGTTCAAGTCTACACTAGCGGTTCTTGGTGTTTTTTTCATGGGTGAGCGAACACATTTATTGGTTTTGTATTCTTTTATAATTTTATACACTGCACTGTGTGTTATGGAGCCCTTTTTTCAGACGTTTTGTTTTTTAAGCATAAAACGATAGATTCAATCATTAGAAAGGCCAGCATAGAACTCCAGAGTGACAAAAACGCTTAGTGTCCGGGCACGAAAACTGCGACGGCGGAGCGGCAGCGGGGCGGCGCGACAGCGGAGCGGCGGCGATGCATTCAACAGTATGGCACAGTATGGAGACGCGCATGATAGCTTTTGTAAGATAGAGCAATATATAATCAAAAACTAAGCTATTGTCTATTATATCTCTTTAGTTTAAAGTGCAATTAATGTAAGCTATTGAATTAAATGTAGACTATTGAACTGAATGTAGACTATTTAACTGAATATAGACTAACTGAATGTAGGAAAACTAAGGGGAAATACTATTAATAAAACGTAAGAAGTCCTTCAACAATTGTTCAAATAATTTATTATCTTAAATAATTAACATAATCGGAACGTTCATTAAGCAACAATTCTATCAACCAAATTAACTTAGATATATAACACATTTAACAAAAAATGAACGTTCAATAAGCAACAATTCTATTAACCACATCAAATAAGTAACACAATTAACGTAACACTAACGTTCATTATGCAACAACTATCGACCAGATTAAATAAATAACACAAGCATTAAACACAGAAAATAATGGATAATTGAATGGAATAATGTGAACAGTAGAAATAAAACATGTTAGAATAATACTTAACTTTCTGTTCCACAACCTTTTCACTTGACTCACTACAGTAGAATGTGACTAAAAATAAGCTACGCTCCGCAGGAGCAAGATATATCCCGCCAATATTTTAACAACCAATCAGGAGTAAGCATTACAGAAAACAAGTCTGCCATATGGCGCCAAACGATCAAATCAATACTTTTATACAAATAACCATTAATTAAATAAATAGCCTGTGACAATTAAAATATAATATAATTAACATTATTTTTCATTGAATTAATAATAAAGATATCTATTTTATACCTATTTTAAAATGACAATTGAATAAAAGGAAACGGTAGCAGACCAACATCAAATCAATTCCTTTTTATAACAATTAGGCAAAAATAATCGAATAACAGGAAACGGTAGCAGATCGTCATGGATCACGTTATCAAATCAAATCATTTTAATAAACTTAGCAACAAATAATGATTTAAGTATTACATAAACTTACAAACAAATAATAAGGTTTACATCAATCATTCTAACTATGACATTACATTATTTTCCATAGTTTTATTATCACTAATCTATTACGGCCATACTGACAGTACTTCGTCCTCGAAGTACACACAACGGCACCTCAGACTATACATGTTGCCCTTGAGGCCGCTTTTATGCCCTATAATAAAAGCTGTTTTCGCAGCTTAATTGTATAACCTGACGTGCTGTCGTGTGTACATAAAAATATAGAAAAGAAAAAAAATACAATGTTTATTTTATTCTTCATAACATTATTGCAATACATACCCATTTTTAAGTATATTTTGAACATTGTTTCATAATGAGTAATTTAGTACTTTGATAAATCTCACGAGTTTCCGCCACTTTCGGTTAATAATATTTTCAACACTTTGAATCTAAGAATTAAGGAAATTAAAGAAATGAAATTAGTTGTCAACAAACTTAACAGGAATTTAACCGGAATCCGTGAGACACTTTCTTTTATTAATATAATAATACGTTTACTCCACCTTTCTTTTTTATTATTTAATAAACTTTTTATTCCATTTTTATAACAACAACTTTTTAGTAGGTATTGCCAGACACCTAGACATGCCAATAACATTCACCCGCTGCTGGTGAGAATAACTGACACCAAGCATCTGACCGACCAGCGAATACCAATTTCTTAATATCAACATAACTTATAGGTAGGTATTGCCAGACACCTAGACATGCCAATAACATTCACCCGCTGCTGGTGAGAATAACTGACACCAAGCATCTGACCGACCAGCGAATACCAATTTCTTAATATCAACATAACTTATAGGTAGGTATTGCCAGACACCTAGACATGCCAATAACATTCACCCGCTGCTGGTGAGAATAACTGACATCAAGCATCTGACCGACCAGCGAATACCATGTACCGAGGCCACGATTGCCAAATACATAGACATACTGATCACATTCACTCGCTGCCAGTGAGATCAACCAGTACCAAGCATAAGGCCGACCAGCGAATATCGTGTACCTGGTATACCTATAACATTCATCGCCAAATCATACATAGACATACCGATCACATTCACCCGCTGCCAGTGAGATGATTCTGGTACCAAGCATGTGGCTTAACAGCGTTTCAAATATTATTGTTACTAACAAACTATGGATCTTTGGTCTGAAAATAAATTATTTTTATTTTATTTTTATTTATTTATACTAAATGGAATAAACACAACTGCCAAATCATACATAGACATACCGATCACATTCACCCGCTGCCAGTGAGATGATTCGATACCAAGCATGTGGCTTAGCAGCGTTTTAAATTATTATTAAAAAGTGGAGTTCACGTCAGACTTGAATACAAGTAAGGGTATAATTTAGTTCTATTGCTATCAGCAATCACAAAGGTATTAAATTCAGTGGATTTTTGAACAGTGGTTTTTTGCACTTTACACAAACCGTTCGGCCAATCTGACTTGAAACAGTTATATAACTATATTATTTTCAAAACCACTGCCTATTGATGGCCATCAGCCACAACAACAAAGTCAAATAATAAATAAATTTATTCATATGGTCAAAACTTGGACTGGGCAAAAATAGTAGCCCAAAAACAGTCAAAGAACTAAACCACTATACTTATTACTAATGTCTACAATTAAAATCAATCAATGTATGATTAGAAAAGAATTCTATTAAACAAATATGTGGTTGGATATCATGTGGCTTCATCAGTTTGCGAATAAATAAGCATTATCATTATCATAATCATGAATCATTAGCATTATCATCAACACCAGCTTCAATACCAGCATCAATACCAGAATCAATACCAGCATCGATACCAGCATCGATACCAGCATCAATATCAGCATCAATATCAGCACTGATACCAGCATCAATACCAGCATCGATACCAGCATCAATACCAGCATCAATACCAGCATCAATACCAGCATCAATACCAGCATCAATACCAGCATCAATACCAGCATCAATACCAGCATCAATACCAGCATCAATACCAGCATCAATACCAACATCAATACCAGCATCAATACCAACATCAATACCAACATCAATACCAACATCAATACCAACATCAATACCAACATCAATACCAACATCAATACCAACATCAGTACCAACATCAATACCAACATCAATACCAACATCAATACCAAAAAGGATTCCAAAAAGGATTTGAAGTCAAGGCATCTGATAGTATATTTAATACCTACAACATATTTAAGAATTCCAAAAGTATAAATTCTATCAGAATCTCGTATATATATAGAAACTGAGCTTTTAGTTTATCTAACAACATAGTTATCAGACCAATAGAATACTCGACCAGTAAAAATCTTCGGTAGATATGTCATATGACCATAGAATATGAATATTTAAGATTCTTGGTTATGACCACAGCTTTTTACACAACCGCAAAGAAAGTTGTTAAAGAAATTTGTACTCGATAACTTTTTACATTATTCAATAACATGAAAATGTAACATAGCATAGGTAATAACACTAATACCTAATTGAATATACATTATATCAGCCTTGTCACAGAATAGATAATAGTACAACTGCCTTGTGTTTTAATAAAAATTGTGTTCGGGACGAAGCCGATGTTGGCCGGCGTTGCTCTAAGTATCACGCCGTTCTTCTTTCAAGTGGTAACAGTCACCAAAAGTATCTTAATACGTCTCTTGTAGACTAGTTCGAAAGTGAACAATTAAAACTATAATAATATAGATCTCAAGAAAAACGGAAACTAAATAACTCAAAAACATTTGACTAAAAATATTAAGCCTTCTGTAAGACTCACTAAAACGTAAATATTAAAATAAAAAAGACTAATCAGTTGATAGATATAAACTTATTGGGATAGTTTATAAATAGTAGAAGTAGAAGTAATTATAGTAGTTGATAGATAATAGATAGTAGTACCTACTACTATCTGTCTGTACCTATGTATAGTAGTAGCACAATAGCAAGTAAGGCTAGACGAGTTTACGATCTGACGAAAATTTATATATTTTAGTTTTCAGTGTGAGGACATTATTTAGAATTCCACTACACAAAAAAAAATACTGTCTACTAAAAAAAAAGAATCATAAAACAATAAACGAACAGAATATTGAAAAATGGCTCGGTAATTCTAAAATAAATCGTAAATATCATCATAGGAAATAAAGTTCCATTTGTCAGATTTTGTAATTTTCAACGACAATGATAATGATGTTTTATACAAAAAGGATAACTTTTTGCTATACCGGGTATCTTTTTTTTTATGGTCCAGTATTTCAGAAATCAATTAAAATGTACTAAATTTTGACAAATTTCTGGCAAAATAAAGCTATAGTGCAAATCCACCATATTGTACAGAGATAGCAAAAGAGTAGATTTCGTGATATGCGTGGTCTTAAACTAGAAAAAGACAACAACTCAACTCTACTCAACTCAACTCAAAATGATTAATTTAGTCTAGGCTGTTACAACCACGTCAATTTCATAGAAGCTAGGTCATCGGTTCGCAAACCCTAAGCGGGAGACCTTGTAACGAGGACAATAAATCTAACCTTTCATAAGTATGATTAGAGGTATAATGCCTAAATAGGTAGTAATAGTTTAGTAACCAGCAATAATAAAAAAAATATAATTTGAATTATCAGTAATAATAACGTTATAATTCCGACCATTGGGCGAGCGAACCCAAGTTTACTTGGTTGAGCATATTTTTGAATCAGAACAAAAACAAATTTTGAACAAGGAGCATGCTCAGATTGTTGTGTTTAATATGCTTACTCTCATTAAAATACTCGAAGAGTATAAGGAAAATGGCTTATTAGACCGATTTTATTTTCACACACTTTCATATAGATAATTTAATTAAAGAAAACAATTAATGAAAATGCTAAATACCTTTGATACTAATGCTTTGATAAAGGTTAGAAGACTGCTTTCGTCAAATGATTTTATTACTACTTTGGGAAGGATAACCAAAACGTCCATAATGCATAAAATATGGAAATATGACTAAACAAAATACACAAATAATATTAAATTATTAAGTTATTTCGTAGTGTAGACTTATAATAGTACTAGTGACGTAGTTAATAAGCCATGCCGCAAAAAAAATTTTTGCTAAACCCAAACGGTCACCAATTTCTATGCACTTGAAAAAGTTTGGACATTATACATAAAACCTTTGTACATACTTAGTAAAATCTGCTCACCTACTTGTGAACCTATTTTAAATAAACAAATATTTTGCTTACCTCATTTTAAATGCATTATCCTACTATATGCTACTAATGAAACCACAAATGTGTACCACAAATACCATCACATATTACTTTTTTCAATAAATATCTTTACTTTATTTCAATTACTTATCTTTTACTAATTTTACGACAATAATTCGCTAAACTAAATTAACTGACTAGCAGGTTGTGTGTATAAATCACAGTTATCGTAAAAAAACACAGCCACCGAGGGCCTTACCGGCTTTTGCACCAGGGAACGAGTCCGGATGTTTTTTTTTCCTTTCGACGCAAGGAACTCGAAATTGTTGCGACAGCAGCTTGTAGCTCCGCCGATGCAGGTTTCGGGATCAAGACCTCACAACGGCAGCGGAGCGGAGTCATCTGGCCGATCACATCAGCATCCACCCTGAAAATTATTAGGAAACGGTGTTAATATTTTGAAATGGACAGAGACAATCCCACTTCTGATGATAGCTTTTGTAAGATAGAGCAATATATAATCAAAAACTAAGCTATTGTCTATTATATCTCTTTAGTTTAAAGTGCAATTAATGTAAGCTATTGAATTAAATGTAGACTATTGAACTGAATGTAGACTATTTAACTGAATATAGACTAACTGAATGTAGGAAAACTAAGGGGAAATACTATTAATAAAACGTAAGAAGTCCTTCAACAATTGTTCAAATAATTTATTATCTTAAATAATTAACATAATCGGAACGTTCATTAAGCAACAATTCTATCAACCAAATTAACTTAGATATATAACACATTTAACAAAAAATGAACGTTCAATAAGCAACAATTCTATTAACCACATCAAATAAGTAACACAATTAACGTAACACTAACGTTCATTATGCAACAACTATCGACCAGATTAAATAAATAACACAAGCATTAAACACAGAAAATAATGGATAATTGAATGGAATAATGTGAACAGTAGAAATAAAACATGTTAGAATAATACTTAACTTTCTGTTCCACAACCTTTTCACTTGACTCACTACAGTAGAATGTGACTAAAAATAAGCTACGCTCCGCAGGAGCAAGATATATCCCGCCAATATTTTAACAACCAATCAGGAGTAAGCATTACAGAAAACAAGTCTGCCATATGGCGCCAAACGATCAAATCAATACTTTTATACAAATAACCATTAATTAAATAAATAGCCTGTGACAATTAAAATATAATATAATTAACATTATTTTTCATTGAATTAATAATAAAGATATCTATTTTATACCTATTTTAAAATGACAATTGAATAAAAGGAAACGGTAGCAGACCAACATCAAATCAATTCCTTTTTATAACAATTAGGCAAAAATAATCGAATAACAGGAAACGGTAGCAGATCGTCATGGATCACGTTATCAAATCAAATCATTTTAATAAACTTAGCAACAAATAATGATTTAAGTATTACATAAACTTACAAACAAATAATAAGGTTTACATCAATCATTCTAACTATGACATTACATTATTTTCCATAGTTTTATTATCACTAATCTATTACGCACGAAACGGGCGGTGGCGGCGCGGGGCGACGAGCGATGCACGGGCGGGAGGAGAGCGACGAAAACAAATGAACAAACTAGTTGGATTTGGTAGCCCGCGATTACAGTAGTGTTGTGTTGAATAATATAATAGTGTCTGTTTGATTACTAGGTAGTACCTATTTATTCAGTATGGATGTCGGCATCTTGGACATTATTTAAAAAACACAAGATGAACAAAGAATCCGGTTTTGAAACTAGTTAACGCCTATACTTAGACCATTTTTTCGAACTAAATAAATTTTTTAGACATGGGATATATTTCGTCCTTTGAATATTTTTCGGTATTGATTTAACAAGAAATTGTTTCCATAGCAACATCACATTTGACACATCAATAGAAATAAAAAAAAATAAGAAGTTACTTTAGTGGTATACCGTGGTCCTACCAGTAGGTCAAATCGGTAGGTCCACGGGCCCTTAATGGTATTTAGCCCATCTGTCACAACACTACTAGCGCGGCTGACCGACCGCTAAGTTTCGTGCCCACGTTCTCATCGCCCCGCCCCGCCGCCGCTCCGCTGTCGCGCCGCCCCGCCACCGCCCGGCCGCCGCCAATTTCGTGTCCGGACACTTAGTTTTGAAAAAAAAATGAATGATTTCTTTATCTTTGGATATTTGTTAAGAATAAATCCTTCTCTGAAAGGATTTATTCTTAACAAATACTCAAAAAATAAAACTCCGTCTCGTCTCCGTCGAACCAACATATTTGGAAAAGTTATCTGAATGAAAATGAAGAACCTTTATTCCTCTGCTTATGCTAAAATAATCACTTTCAACTTGCGTGGCTTTTAGAGGTTAAGGTCAATTATTCGATTCAATCAGGGTTGTCACTTTTTTTAATTTTTGATATACGAAATTTTATCTGAATTTAAGTGAGGTGTGTAATGAATGTATGATATAAGAATAAACAACATACATTCTTTTATTTAATCTAATGAATTGTGCATTATGAGATACAAAAATTATGTTATGTAAATGTTCTACTATATGGAATGAAATAACGTGTTTCTATATCAACTGAAGCACCCATTTAAATGATTACACAAGTTGATTTTCGTCTTCTTCAACTTGGAGTGACAAACACTCTTCTAAATCAAAATTTTGTATCTCTTTAAGCTTCAGCACCTTCAAAGCAGTCGGAGATGGCTCCAGGTTTCAATAATTTTATTGCTGCTGCTGGTATAGGCATTTTGTGTCTCTGTCTTCGTCTTTCGTTAGGCCGAACATTTGATATAAAAGGGTCAGACGATTCTAAAGTTCTGTGAAACAAATCTGTCATTGTTCTTATCCTATCCATTTTTCTACAATGATACTCGCGATCACTTCTCCAATATTTGTTTCTTGATTCAGAAGCCTGCTCTGATAGCATTCCAATGGGCAGTGTCGTTGATTAATTTATTTGAGAGCCATGTATCAATATTTTATGCAACGTTACTGTCATTGGATGATACGGATAGCTCTTGACGTATTTGTAAGCAACTTGCTTGCAAAAATCGCCAAAACTTTGATCATCTATAGATAATTCAAAACTTATAACTTGCATCGAGACATAGAGACATGGTTCTGCATGACGACGAAGTGCTTGGTGACGATAATGCCGAACTTATTGGTGAATTTGGTAGTCCACCAACATTCTCTCCGTACACTTCCTCAAGGTTTTCAAGATTGTCACAAATGTGTATTAAATCATTATGTACACAAAAAAAGATTCCAAGACGTGCCTATATTTTCAAACCGCACTTCAGTTCAGCGGCGTGGCGCGTTCCGGACCGGCGCGGCGCGACGCTGCAGACTTGGATCCGAAAGAATATTTTCTCCGCCTCTGCCGATAGTGCGGTATAGCTCGCGGCGTGGCCGAACATTCTTCATAATCGAGCTATATCAGTCTGCATGGGGTATTTGGAAATATCTATTTCTTTTCTATTGCTATTTAAATGTACAAATTCATAGAACTTTTCTTTTGACATTCTTAAATAAGTATGGAAACGATCGGAACCTTTTAGGAGTCTTGGGATTTTTCCAAGACTAAGAGAGTAAATACGACACACTTTTGTGTGTGGTATTCTCTCTCTTCTTAGCGAGAACTTGAGATATCGTGTACCCAACCCATATAGATTTTTTTTTTGTTTTATAATCTCTCTGCCTCTTCGTACGTAAAGATACTACTATTACTTTTTGCATTCTTGCGTCCAACTTCAATGAAATTTTGCCACGTCTGGCATTCGACCCACCGCACCGCTCCGCTGCCGCGATAGTGCGTTTAGGAGAAGCCGCGCCGCTAAAGTGCGGTTTGACCCTAAGAACTTTGTGTGTGTCGGCCACGGCGTCGCATTATTGTAAGTAACCGCTTCGCTATCGCTACCCCGCCGCCACGGCCCCGCGCCGCGTCGCAACTCACACTGTTTACAGCTGCCGGCAGATAAATTGGCAAGAGAAAGTTGAGACAAAAGATGCGCAGTAGCTAAAAACACTGTGTTTGTAGCTACTGCGCATCTTTTGTCTCAACTTTCTCTTGCCAATTTATATGCCGGCAGCTGTAGCTGCAACCGCACTAGCGTGGCAGCGAAGTGGCGCGGCGCGGCGCAGCCAGATAAGTACCTACCTATACAATGACCCGCAAGCACTTGCATCTTTTGACACCACTGCCTTTATAACTTTTGGAAATATAGCCAAATACAAAAACGAAATGATAATCATTTTCTATGTTGAAATGAGTATTCTTAATGTTAAAATTTAATAAGCATAAGGACACACTATTTCTAAGTAACGCCCAGCGGTTATTTGGTTATACTGTAACCTCAGACCAAATAAAAAAGGGAAGACGGAGTCTTCATAGAACGAAGCAGTGAAGCCGATAAAACTATGCCTTGACATGTACATACACAGTTACACGCACACACATATAACGAAACTATGCCTTTTCTTAACAGCCACCGTGCGAAGCGGACGTACCAAGGACGTACTAATAAAATATAAATTCACCAACGAAAATGCCGAATTGTGTAGTGAAAGGGTGAAAAGTCAATCTTCAACACATAAAAAGCAGGATGGAATCACATTTCACACGTTAGTAAAATTGGAAACTAATATTTTCACTAATTTTAAATATAAACATTAAGGTATTACTTGAAACACAAAACCTCAACAAGTGTTGCCATGCCAGACGTTATAGTTTAAACCTATTATTGGGTAACATGGAACGTAACATAACGTTATTTGTTTCTTGTTAAAAATAACGCGTTAATTATTTCTGTTTCTGGACTGTTTTTACCCACGACACGGACGGAACGGAACCAAAGAAAATATATACTAACGTAAAAAGAAGCGACACTTGCGCATGTCTGCTGTAAAAGTGCTCGCGGCTATGTGTGAGTGCGCCGGGCGATCGCGGGGGTGCCGCGACGCCATCGGGGCGAGGAATCTCCTCCGCGGAGTCACGCACTATCAGGCTTGCCTAGTTCGCTCGCACCGCTCAATAGTACATAACATTACAGGCAAGAACGACAAACTAAAGTGATATGTGTCGAGCCGCATGCGAGGGCTTTAATCATTCAGCATTCAGGCAATGTAATTTGCTTTCCATGCAATACAATGCAGGGCATATTATTGCATTTCTTAATAATAGTATTTGTACATTGAGGGGTGATGTGGTAATTGCACTTTCTTCCGAGTGAAACATAATGCTTTATACTACAGAAAAATAAAATAAATAAGTACTTAAAATGGTTTTGAATTCAAGTAGCTACAATAATTATGCATAAGAATAAAGAAGGACTTTCTGCTCCTTTTTGAAAAAGCAATAGTAGAATTTAATACATATTAATTAAGTAATTAATTAATTAAACTAAAACCAAACGAATTAAACCTAAATTAAATTAATTAAGATAATTAAACTAAATAATTCTAAAGAATTAATACCAACATAAAAGCGGTAATCCGTAAAAAATGTACGAGCGGAAATCTTGGAAATGAATAAGTAATTGCAGAAGTGGATACGAGTGTTTTCATAAAAATAACAATTCGGGCAAACGAAAAATAAACCTTGAAATTGGTGCAAATCAAGAAATCATATTAGCTATTGATCCATACAATTGTAATGTATTAGCATTTAAATTAATATAAAATCAATAAAAATTTACTTCATCAAACTTTCGTTTCATTATTTCCTTGCGTTAATATGTAATGATGCTAATAGCCAACCCTATCACAAGTCGTGACGCACGTGACGTAGCCGCCGCCAGACTGGCGCCAAGCTCACACATACAGGGAGTGCCGCCGCTGTGACGGAACGGAGGCGGTATATGCGATTGGGGTTAGGCGACGGCTACACGCGTGGTAAATACTGTGATCCATCAGCATTTAATCAGGGGCCTATTTCATAAAAAATAGTAAATTTACTACAAACAATTTACCATTGTTGTTATTAGGGTAGAATTATTTCTTAATAATGATAAAACATAATGAGCGGTTTTCTGACAGCTGAGAATTTTAGTTTATTTTTATGTTGATAGATGGCGCTATTCAACTAGGTAGTTTTTTTTTAATTTTACTCCCAGGGGCCCTACCGCCTAAGGCCCTCCGCTGTCTTGAGCGGGACACGCGCGCGGGCCGACATACACCGTCATTTTGTAGTCGTTTTAATTAACTTAAGGGTGTGTTGTACCCATGAAACTAAACATTTTTGCCCAAGAAACATGGGTCAAAAAACGACAAAAAATTTTGGTCTTCCCATACTAACTAGACAGCTAAATCATTGTATTTGTATGGGGAAGTCAAAAATTTTTGTCGTTTTTCGACCCATGTTTCTTTGGCAAAAATGTTTATTTTCATTAGTAGAACACTCCCTTAAGCTAATTAAAACGACTACAAAATGACGGTGTAGATTAGAGCTTACTCATGCACTGCGCAAGCATCTGTCCGTCAAAAACCAGCAATCTATATTACCGCGCCGTGTACCCGCGGCGGGATCCCGCTTAAGGCAGCGGAGGGCCTAATGCCTCGATTACATACGCCAATTTAGCTTCCTAGCTAGGAACCAATTTCGGGTTGCCACAATAAAATATTGTAGAATAAGTTCGATTTTAAAATCGAATCTACGCTATAACGGAAAAGTAAACATTGTTTAAGATTGGAGATGAGAATTGAAAATAAAAAATCATAAAAAATGTTGACCTTTCCGTCATTTGTGCAAATTCACTATTAAAATTTAACTTATTTATACGAGTGGCAACTCTAAATTGGTTCCTTAAATCGGCGTATGTAATCGAGGCTTAACTCAAAGCGATAGCTATGCTCTATCCGTCCTTGTCATATCATCCCCGCGTTCCGAATCACGCTCACAGCGCTGTTAGCGCGTATCCGACCAAATTAAATAGCCACAAAATATTATACAAATAGGGTATTTGTGTACCTACTTCATTTAATGGATTATACGCTAACAGTGCTGCTGGCGTGATTTGGAACTAGGCACATAACACGATGACAAGGACGGAGAGTGCACTGACGTCATAAAGCAAAGCCAGAGCGTGTAGCCGTCGCCTAAGAGGTTGTTTGTTTGTTTGTCTATGTCTGTTACCATTTTCCTCGGAAATTACCGGGCCGACTTCAATGCAGACTTGTAAGAAAAATAAATATATTAAAGCTAATTTATAAGATTTGTTTTCTATAATGTGAATAATACAAAAGAGCCTGACATTTTCTATGTCCGGCCGGAATGCTGACACAAAAAGCCTAACATGTCAGGACAAACATCTCGCTTTAAATACACGAAACTTTAGTTATTCTGTCTGTAGTTTTATTTTTTACATTTTTCCTATTTCCTTGCTACTTCCGCCACTACTTTTAAAGCGGGTTACTCACAGCATGCAGGGCTTTGAGAAGCTCACTTTATCTATCTATCATTAGGTGAATGACGGCTACACGCGTGGTGAATACTGTGACCCACCAGTATTATTTTATCAGGCGTCTATTTCATAAAAGAAGAAGAAAAAGTACAGTAATTTACCATATTAGTAGTTTATTGGGGTAAATATAATTCTATAATAAGAAACATAATTCTAATCTGTAATAATTCTAAACTAATCTTTTATGAAATAGGCCCTGATTAAATACTGATGGATCACAGTACCAGGCGTGTAGCCGTCGCCTTACAAGTCCTCACCTCGAGTCAGAATGGCTGAATGGCTATCATCGTCTGTGTCTCTTTTATCAGTAATAAAAGAGACGCATTGATAGCCATTCAAAAAACTGACAAGTTTTAGGAGCTTGTAATACCCTTCTTGGGGCCGTATTATGATCTCTTGAATCCAGCCTAGCATGACTGATTTATATCGCGTGATATAGCGTTTTGATTCTAATATGTGATATAACGTTATTATTTCATAATGCGTTATTCTTATTACATTGGGGTAATATGAATTACTATGGCAACATCGGCTCACACACTAATGCATAAAAAAACTGGCTTCAGTGCATTGCTTGGAAGACTCCGTCTTCCCTTTTTTATTTGGTCTGAGACTGTAACTGCAAAATTGCTCTTGCAATACGTTCATGTCGCTCCCTATTTTCAAGCGTTTTTTGTGGCTGTTAAAGTTTTGTTTGAATAAGATTTGGATATTCCATAATATTTAACGTGGTCCGACGGAACATTTTATAAATGAGGCAAGGTGGTTTATTACGACCTATAAATCGGTTCAATCGCGAGTTCCACCCAAATAGCATTTGAAACTGTATAAACACTTTACAATGAAAATTCTGAAGAGCTTTGGCTGTACAAAGTGGCCGGATTAGGGCTGTATATTCGGATATACAGCTGTTATATCCGCAAAATGGGCCCCAAATTATACAGCTCAAGTGTAGATCTAGCTGTAAAACGGCTGTGTAGTAGCTGCGCAATCGCTGACTTAGAGCGTAATTAGATACCATTATACAGTTACTGTATGTACGTTGGAGTGAAGAAAAGAGAAATTCCACAGTTTAAACATACCTATATATATATTTATATTTCGAAAAAAAGAACTTAAAAAAATACAAGAAATATATTACAAACAGTTCGTCTATATGTTCAAATTCATTATAAGCGATACGTTCACTACATAATTTCCTCTTACCTGCTAAAGGTTCTTTTTATTCTAGGTATTTGACAGGATACATCGTCAAGAGAAGGGTTAAATGCGTTTATTTGTCTTCATAGACAACCAGACATGGGATTTTCTAGAGCGAGTTTAGATAGATAGAAAGTTCTTATATCGCTAAATTTATCGATGCTTACATACCGGATTAAAAATAAAATCTTTTTATTTTGATTAGGGCCCAATCGTTATAAAGGGAAATACGATTTGGGCAGCCGGTAGGCGTTTTGAAAAAAAATATAAAATTATATAAAATATATTTATGAATAAAAAATACAATTAGGACTTATAGCTAGTAATCTTGATTGATCCGTCCTGTCGCTTCCCCCATTGGAGCGTCAAAGGCACCGGGCACGGTACAGAACATTCGAAATTAAAATTGGTTGCGAAATAACTATAGCACTGCACATTGCAAAGTCTTTCGGTCATCATCTGTATGTTTGTTGTGGTCACATATATGTATATGGTATAGTGAGAGGCTCTGGACTCGTAACAAGGGTTTCATGTTTCTGCAGTAATTTGCTGAATAGTGTGTTGTTTTTAGTATTAGGCCAGAAGGCTTCGGTCAGCCATCCGGAACTAAGTATGACAACGGGACCGCAACCCGCTATATCTCCGCTGTTTTTTGGCCACTATGTATTTTCTTCAAAAACAAAACCACTATGTATGTTTTTTTTAGGAAACGCAGTGTTATGTTTATTTTTGTTTATATTTCATCTTAATTTAGTTCTGAGTTCATTATTGTAATGGAAAATAAAATGATACTCTTAAGTAATTCAATTCAAATATCGACTGCCGCAACGAACAGTATCGAATCTGCAAAATCTCGATTTTTATATTATTGCATCAATGGATAGAGCAAGTATGATACTATTAGGAAATTATTTTTTTATTTGAGAAAGTTAATACTTTTTCGAAATAATTTTCGTGAGATTTTAAATCGAACAATATCGAATCTTCACATTGTGAGCGACGAACATTATCGAATGAGGTAAATTAGATACTGTTCTAGCACGACGGGATACAGGCGCAGATCGAAACTGCCCGATTCGTCAGTGTTCTCTGGGATGCGAAAAAGGGAAGGCGTGTTGGTTTAGGTAAGGTTAGTTCGTTATTATTAAGCTATTTTTTTTGCATTATAATAACTTTAAGTAATGGTTAACGACTTCAACTATCGAAACAGGTAGATTCGATAGTGTCCGTATAAGTTCGTGTAACGTATCTGTCACTTTTGATAGAATTTCAGATTTTAAAAGCATCGAATACTATCGAATCAGACTAAACATTACAAACTTATAAGGCACAAAAAAGAGAACAAAATAAGCTATCATTCAGTAAATAAAGTTTTTTTGTGTGTAATTTTGTGCCAAAAAAACTTTAAACTGCTGTACTGTAAAGTAAGTGATTTGCAGTTTCGATACTATTCGTTGCGGCAGTCGATATTTAAGTACATAATATTAAAAAAAACGACAAATTAAACAAACGCTACTGAAAAATAAAAACAAGGAGGTTATCTATTCGTCGCGTATATATTTTTTTATTTATATGTATGTACATAGATTACTCGAAGACGGCTGAACCGATTGAAATGATTCAAACGTTATAGGTAACATCAAGTTCCTTCCCAAGTTGGTCCAATTTTTTGAAATTTTGAAATCAGTTCAGTAGTTTTCAAGTAATCTTAAAAATACTGACGTTTTCGTTACCATTTTTTACGAATTCAGACGGATGTTCAACCATTGCTTTTTTGTTTATGTACGGATTTAGATGATTCTTTTTTTGTTTGAAAGAAGACACCTTAAGATAGATACCATATTAATTACATTGATATTAGACTTTAGATTATGAAGATACAGAAGGGAACTCCTCAAAATTAAATGGGAACTGTACAGTACAGTGATTGAAATATTGGTAGGTTTATGACAATCAAAAACAAAGTAGTCAAGGACGTTCTGGACTAGAGTTGAACTGCGTAGGCCCAACGGAACTCCTGTGGAAATTGAGTTACTAGGGGTATACTATTGAAAAATGTGAAACATTAAAACGTTTTATTTTATAAAATCATCGTTTACATACCTACCACAAAAAAGTTTAAAATAAAAAAGCTTTAAAAAAAAGCAAAACCGCCTTCAAAAACCCTAAAAAAGCTCTATAAAGAGCAAGAAATAATGTTTAAATCGATTAATTAAAACACGTCTATTGAAGTCGGGTGGGCCATTTAGAATATAGATTGTCACTGATGGAGCCGTTAGAGTCGTTATGCATATTGCGTAATATTGCGTAGTAGTTAAATAATGCCGTCAAATGTTGTCATTGTTGTCGTCATATAAGTCGTTATGACCTGTCTTCATAATGTACATTTCTACGGTACATAATCACGTAACATATCGTCATTGATGTCGCAATTATAGGCGTTATGCATCCGTCGTCATAATATTCGTTAAATAACGACGTAAAATAATCATCATTGAAGTCGTTATAATAGTCACCTGTCGTCATAATATACCGTACCTAATCACGTAACATAGTGTCATTAATGGCGCCATTATAATCGTCATGACCTTTTGTCATAACAGTTGGTTCATAATCACGTAAAATGTCGTCACTGACGTCGTCTTTATAGTCGTTATGCATCTGTCGTCATAATAATCGTCAAATAATGACAAAAAAATGATGACATTTTATGACTTATGACGTCTTTAGGTCTAAAAATCACGTGGTAAAACGTCCTAAGACGTCATACGCTCAAACATGTCGTATCAATCACGTGATTTTAACGTGTGTTTGCTGCTTGGGGCCCATTTTGCGCACTTACCTAAAGGGTGTAGACCACGCACTAGACCCTAATTTCTAGACCTTTTATGCAACCATAGTTACAATTAAATACGCTCTAAAGCCTATACGCAACCAGTGTTTGCTAGTTGGTTAGTAAGTAATCGCTAACAAAAGATTAAATAAACATTATAGTGAAATCAAACTGTTTTTGAAGGGTTATATTCTTGTTTGGTTTTGAAACAGTGGGTATATGGCAACGTCTCCGTATTTTAACACGTTTTTATTAGGTTGCTTTCTCGTTTGTTTGTTTGTCCGCAAAGTTTCCGAACGATTTTAAACTAGCTTCCCGATGAGCTAGAGACTTGAAACT
The DNA here is from genome assembly GCA_928269145.1 of Agriphila tristella. Lineage (NCBI taxonomy): Eukaryota > Metazoa > Arthropoda > Insecta > Lepidoptera > Crambidae > Agriphila > Agriphila tristella. The sequence goes on along the minus strand of OV743435.1, from coordinate 12,693,036 downwards.
TTGAACATAGGTCAGAACTGGAATACAATGCAATATTATGGTGTCATTGAGCTGATCTGATGATGGAACTGGAAGAAGGCCACAGGAACTTAATGATGAAACCATACAACCCCATTGTGATTAGGCTTACTAGAATCGTCTTGACGAGTACTCTGATGAGGGATAAGGTCCAGGGTCTGATGATGAAGCTGGAAGGCCATGCCAAAAGAAATCAATAATGAAACCGTGCAATCCCATCGAGTTTGGGCTCATTTGAATCGTCTTGACGAGTACTTTGTTGGGAAATAGTGTCCGAGGATCTGATAATGGAGCCGGAAGTAGGCCATAGGAACTCTATAATAAAACCACGCCATACCATCGAGTTTGGGCTCGTTTGAATCGTCTTGACAAGTACTTTGTTGGGAAATAGTTTCCAGGGTCTGATAATGGAGCCGGAAGAAGGCCATAGGAACTCTTTAATAAAACCACGCTACACCATCGAGTTTGGGCTCGTTTGAATCGTCTTGACGAGTACTTTGTTGGGAAATAGTTTCCAGGGTCTGATAATGGAGCCGGAAGAAGGGCACTGGGACTCTGTAATAAAACTATGCAACCCCATCGAGTTTGGGCTTGTTTGAATCGTCTTGACGAGTACTTTGTTGGGAAATAGTGTCCAGGGTCTGATGATGGAGCCGGAAAAAGGCCATAGGAACTCTATAATAAAACCATGCAACCCCATCGAGTTTGGGCTCGTTTGAATCGTGTTGACGAGTTCTTTGTTGGAAAATAGTTTCCAGGGTCTGATAATGGAGCCGGAAGAAGGGCACTGGGACTCTGTAATAAAACCATGCAACCCCATCGAGTTTGGGCTCGTTTGAATCGTTTTGACGAGTGCTCCGATAGGAGATGGTATATTTTTTTAGTCTTAGCTCGTTAACTAAAAAGCATAAAATAATAATTTACTGAAAAAAAAATTTTTTTAAAAACACGTTTTTAAAATGGACTAAATTATTACAAAAAAACGGACTAAAAATATTAAAACGGACAAGTTTTACAAACGTGTTTTAAAAAAAAAAATTTCAGTAAATTTTGTGGTTGCTGTTGCTGAGAAATATGTAAAGTAGTCGTTCCACAAGGTTTCCCTTTCGACGTTGAAGGGCGCGCTGTAGATAGTGGCGCCCAAGGGTCATCAATAGTCAATAGACGGTTTTAGAATTATAAAACAACAAAAGAGCATCAAGAAGCTTATTATTAAATAAAAAAAGTCTCAGGAATAGGGAGTCTTATACTGTAAATTAACCACTACAGCCTTAAGTTATTCACCTCTCAAGTTTATGCGCTCCCTAGATGACCGTGGTCAGGTCAGTGACCGACCACGGCCTTGTGATTAAGGTTGTTGATATAAAAATAACAAAAAAATCATTATTCTATTTTTACTGCTACATTGTTGCAATATAGCACAAGCTACACATGAACATACAAATGCTGCACTTTTGTAAGTGCTAAATGAATACCAAGTAATACGATGTTACTATGTGGAACTTACTCTGTAAGGATGGCTTCGCACTTAATTTTTTTTGGAGTATAGTTACTCCACTTATTAAGTTCTTCATCTTGCATATCATTTTCCAAATAAATACTCTGAAAATAATAACAATTTAAATAAATCTTGTCGGTAAAGAAAAGTGGCGGGGGAGTGAATAAAAAAAGAAGTCAACTTTGACATTATTGGTCATATTCACCTTGATATTGGTTATTTATTATTATGGAGGTCTGACTTGGAGCTAGTACTAGAGTTTCTGGTTGATAGTCAGTCACTATCACAAACAGACTCAGTCCAGCTGCATGAACACTAATCAAGCTGAATATTCCTTCCCCTTCTTTGGTGAAGTTCGGACTGGAGGGCCTTCCCCCGTACCAAGAGCATATTTTCTTTGGCCCGTCACCTTATCTTTTACAGATTTTTTCATACTGCCCATTTTTTTAAGTGTTTCGGCAGAGAATTTAAGGATCTGCTGTTAAAATTCAATGCTGATTTCTTCCCAGCAGTTATTTTTCGGCTACCATGGTACTAGCATTACCTTTTGTATTTTCTATATCTTTCAGCAGATTTATCTCCATTGCACTAAAATTTCATAATTTTGAAATGATTCTGAACTGAACAAGAAGAATCCATGAGAAGGTAGGCGTAGTGCTTCCGCTTACTGAACTGAGTCTTAAGAAAATCTTTGAGCTGTACCCAGCTGTTAAATTCTTTAATTGAGCGGTTTCCGCTCTGCCATTGAGAAAGGATATAATTAAATAGGATATCTTTCTGACTGTCGGCAGCCAATTCAGAAGCATTATTACAATTCGAAACAAAAGAGTTTAGGGTTTCCCTATTGCCGTCATACGGGCTTGATGAATTTCAATAGTATGTTCAGAATTTCAGATCCATCTCTACCGATCGAGATCTGGTGCGGGTAGTATCAGTATCGAGCTTTGGATTGAGGTTTAGGAGAAACTGCTGGTGAAGGTTGGTCGCACTGGATATTTGTATCTACGGTAATTTTATCTTGGTTTTTATTATTTGGCATAATAGACGATAGACTTTGGACGACAGTCGATACACTGGATGATTATATAAACTATGCCTGAATAAAGTTTTAACACTGGATAAGGATGCACTTTGTTTACAAGCGATTCGACTTAAGGTGCCCATACACGGTACGATCCGTCGCTACGATCATCTGAAACGATATCGTGACGATGTATCGCAACAAAACTGTCGCTCACACATGAAACGATTGGTCGTCACGATCGATCATTTGCTGGTTTGAAAAAACAGAGTGACGACGTGTTCAAATAATTCAAGACGTGACTACAATGGAAAACGAACTTCTTTTTCTTAGTTTTGTGGCAGTAACTTTGATTCGGTTACGGAAAAAAAGAAACAAACCTAGAAAAATGTGGGTTAAGAAATGGCTATTATAACGACATCAGTACTCGCATGTAAATATTTTAAAAGAATTACGGTTCCATCCAAAAGACTGGCACAACTACATGAGAATGACTGAACCTACGTACCTAAAATTATTGAAATTAGTATCACCTAAAATACAGAAGCACGATACAAACATGAGGCAAGCTGTCAGTATTCACGAACGCCTTAGTGCAACTTTGCGTTTCCTAGCCACTGGACGATCCTATGAAGATCTAAAGTTCTCATCTATCATTTCACCACAGTTACTGGGGAGAATCATCCCAGAAACCTGCGCCGCCATTTACGAAGCATGTCACGACTATTGTAAGGTATGTACTGCAATAAAACATAAATCATTCTTAATAGTTATAATCATTTATTTTCCATTCATATAGGCAGTTAAACATGGTAGGTACATAGTTAAACATTAGGATTGAAAGTTTTCAAAAAAATAAATTAAATTTTGTTCTTTTGCACCTGACAACTGTTCTCCCGTAGGTCTCTGTCTGGCTTGGAGTAAAGGTGGAGTTTGAGGTTTGGAGGACTGATTTTCAGGAATGTGTAACAGTGTAGTCTGTTCTTCTGGTGGTGTCTGAATTTCTTGTTGATTTGAAGGAATGTTCTGTGACAAATGAGACTGTGAGAATGGAGACTCCTGAGGTTGAGAGTATGGAGATGTCTGTGGTTGATAGTGTGAAGAAGTGTGAGATTGAGAGTATGGGGAAGTGTTAGGTTGAGAGTAGGGAGATGTCTGTGGTTGATAGTGTGAAGAAGTGTGAGATTGAGAGTATGGGGAAGTGTTAGGTTGAGAGTATGGAGATGTGCGAGGTTGAGAGAATGGAGATGTGCGAGGTTGAGAGAATGGAGAAGTATTTGGTTGCCAATCTTGGGAAGAGTTATTTAAAATATTATTTACTCTACTTACACATTGTCTATTCAGGTTCCCAAGTTCGGCTTCTAACAAGGTTTCATTAATAATTTTTTCCGCCCAGATCCGTTGATCTTTAGGTAATGATTTTAATTTAGAAGCTACAGTTTTTCCAAATATGTCACATGTATCGTCAGGTTTAAGAGACAATTTTTTTTTATTTATATTGTCAAGAGTTAAATCTATTGTTGAATTTGACACCTGCGAAGATTTCTTGCGCTTTAATTGACTTGGTGTAGGTGGAGGTGGTAAAATATCGTCATTTTCAGCTTGAGTTCCACTTGGTGACGGATTTTCGTTGGCATTTTCATGTTGTTCCTCTGTAATCGTCTGTAATAAAAGAAATTTGATTTGTTTCAGTTACCTTCGAATGAAAGTGAATGGAAAGCAATTGGAGCTGATTTTGAAAAACGATGGAATTTTCCCAATTGTCTTGGCGCTGTTGATGGCAAGCATATTAAAATAAAGCCGCCGCCTGAATCTGGTTCATATTTCTTTAATTATAAACACTTCCACAGTCAGGTTCTGATGGCAATTGCTAATGCTAATTATGAGTTAATTTATTTTCACTTTGGTACAAACGGCCGAGTGTCTGACGGTGGGGTTATAAAAAATACAGATTTTCATCAAAAACTTATAAACGGTACATTGGGGTTGCCACAACCAGATTCAGTGAATGGAATAACGCTTCCTTATGTGTTTGTTGGAGATGAAGCTTTTGCTCTAAGGAATAATTTTTTGAAACCATTTAATAAGTCACAGCTCAATGAAAAAAGAAGAATTTTTAATTACCGTTTATCCCGAGCAAGACGCATAATTGAAAATGTATTCGGAATTTTAGTTGCTCGGTTTGGAATACTGAAAAATGGAATAAATTTGGACTTAGATAATATTACTCCAGTGGTGATGGCTTGTTGTGCACTACATAACTTTTTACGCCGTGAAAATCCAGACACCTACTCCCCGCAAGATAGCTTTGATAGAGAAAACTATGAAGTTGGAGAGATTGAAGAAGGTCTACATAGTAACTTGATTGGTCTCGAGAGAAGAAGGGGATCCGGTTTTCACTCAGCAACAGAAAATAGAAATTTGTTTGTAGATTATTTTAATGGAATCGGTGCAGTTCCTTGGCAGAACAATTATGTGTAGCACTTAAGTACATAAGTTAATTTAAGTTGGAATTTAAATAAAGATTTGTACTCACCGACTTTGTGGAACTTTCTCCTTCACGTGGCATTTCTTGGTCTTTTAAGAACATTAAATTTTCAAAATATGACAGTTTAGGCGAATAAACTTCGTCAGCACTGCTTCCGGATAACAGCGAATCATTCTGTTTCTTCAATTCTTTACGAAAGACTGTCCTTAGGTTATTAATTTTCTTTTTAACTTTATTCAAATCAGCAGTTCTGTCAATTATTTTCATTTTCTCCAAAAGTACATTATAACACACCGTTCTCTTCACGTTGTTGTGATAATCTTTATGTCTTATTTTCCATAAAGGCTCTTGTTCTCTGAATAATTCAATAAATTCAATCAAATCGTCGTTACTCCATGTAGTCATTTTGTTGTTTCGTTCGTCGAGTGTAGGCTAGGTACGTAGACAATAGACATGCAGCGCGTGCGGCGGCCGGCGTTGACTGAGACAAAAATCGAATCGTTGATCGCAAGGCGCCATACACTGTCGATTTATCGTTACGATTGGTCTGATCGCAAGGGATTCTGTGACGACCTCCGATATCGTTTGCGATCAAGTAAATCGTTAACGATGTGAACATACACTGGCGATCCGTCGTTTCGATCGGTCTGCAACGACGGATCGTACAGATCAATCGTACCGTGTATGGGCACCTTTAGTCTAAACAATAACCAAAGACATTGAAGCGATAATCATTATCGGAAGCACGGCAGCAGGCAGACGCATTCCGGAGCGATAAGACGAACCGTATGGGACACAGATGCACGGTGAGGAATGACGATTCGATGAGGTCGGCGACAGGAACTTTAGCACGACAATGGTGCCAAGCCTTCAGTTGACGGGGCTTTCTAGATCAGAAGGGTGTGACGGCGCTCTCGGCCGTGTCGGGTAATTTCCCGTTTTTACTACGGGAATCAGGAACACGCACACTTGCACGTTGGTATGACACAGATATGATTTATCACTAACTGGATAATTTTATTTCACTTTTTGAGTACGGCACAAGCGGAGTCTGCACTTGACGCTTTTTATTTTAGGACACTGGGGATTTCCGTTATCCCGCCGCTGCCACCAAATATTATGGGGTCCAAGCGAAACACTTTTAAAAAAAACTATTATATTTAAACTGTAGATAAAAATGGAAATAGGGACCCGATGGCAACCGTACGTACTCGACCGGATTCTAAAGCAGACTGAGCTCGCGGCGGCGCGAGCTCTGGGATGTAGGGATTGCTGATGCAGCAGTCTCTGGTCATCATCAGCGTTAAGGTTTGCAGAGGAAAGGTATAACAGTTCGAATATAATGCACTGTATTGTGCTTAATCTCACGGTGTATACCAGGAGGCCTAGTCAAAACCGAATACTCAGCTAATAAGGTACTCACTATTTTCGGAAATGGCTTTCGCGCTAGGGAGTAAGCACGCCGTAGGTGTGGCGGTTGAACGCATTGACGTCACTCTGTCCATTTATGCAATCGACTAAAATACCGTAAAATGCCATAAAATCTGCTCCAATAATGGATTTGTCTACAGCTGCTACTAGAAAGTTTCATGCGAAGTCGCGCCTGAGGCCAAGGTCCAAAACTCCAAATGTAAGGTTAAGGTACCGTAAGTGTGGATGGGAGTTCCATTCGCAGCGGTGAGAGTGTAATCTGTAGGTTTCCTGCGTTCACGTAGGAAATGACGTGGCAATACGCAGACATCCGAGCCGGTAACTATTAAAAACTGGATCTTGGATTTTCTATCCCTGACGAAAAGTCGGCTGGTAGCAGATGAACAGTCACTCGCCGCTTCTACTGACTGCCTGTGCGGTTTCCCGAACTAAATTTACAAGGGCTAATGCACTTACGGGCTTTCTCGGCAAGATCGTTGTACCAGCACAAACCTGGGATTTGGCTTGTGGTTGGTCGACGCCTGCTGTTGCTTCGAGATCGGGATGATCCCCTTCAGCGATTTGGAGTTGTACTGCGGCCACGTTGCAAATTCAGCTGCGAAATCTGTTGGAGATATTTCAGTTTGAATAAGTGATGCAATAGAATTTTAAATTTTTTTAAACATACTATCTACCGTTACTGCTGACGCGCTAGCCACGTGGTAGTTTGGATTGATATTCGGCATACCTTCTTGGTAACATTCCAGGGTCGTACCTACGGGCAGCAGTTCTATTCTGTTGAAACCTAATTTACTGTTGGTTTCAACAGAATTGAACTCTTTAGTGATCTGTATCCACACTGTCTTCTTGACTGCAGGATTCCCAGCATTTATAGTTGCTGTAGAATGTAGCTTATATTTTATAATTAACTCCTGCAGGCACACTTTTTCCGACTAGGAAAATATTTGTCTCGACATTTTTGTAGAGATTTTTGTTCAGGTAATTGCTTCCTTAAATCTACTTATTTGCAGAGGAAATGTACTCTTTTTTTTTTTTATATATATTGAATGGGTTTGCTCTTGACCCCAGTCTTGCCCAGAAAGCAAAGACAGGGTCTACGATGGAGCGAGCTTGCCCAGAAGGTGCTTATTCACTCTGGCCTTGAATAGAGTCAGGTTGTATGCGCTCGGAAACACAGACGCCGGCAGGGAATTCCATTCCATAGCTGTGCGCATTATGAAAGATGATGAGTAGCGTTTGGTACGCAGAAAAGGTATATCAACTAAGAACGGGTGGTAACCTGCAGTGCGTCTGGATGTCCGATGGTAGAAAGAAGAAGGTGGAATGAGTTCATGCAGTTCTTGAGCACACTCACCGAAGTACAATCTATAAAAAACCGATAGGCAAGCAACTTTTCGGCGGTGAGCTAAACTGTTAAGCTTAGCTGCTACCAGTTCTTCATCGCCTATTAATCTCTTGGCTCTGCGTTCCACCGAGTCCAGTGCAGCAAGTTGATATTTTGCCGAGCCATCCCAAAGGTGGCAGCAGTACTCCATGCAAGACCGGACTTGAGCTTTATAGAGTGTTAAAAGCTGCCCAGGCGTAAAGTACCGCTTGACTTTATTTAGGACGCTCAGCTTCCTAGCTGCAGTTTGAGCCTTGGACTCGATGGAGGTGCCGAAGTTGAGATCAGAAGATAACTCCATGCCAAGAAGCTGGAGAGAATCGGTTACTTGAATAGATGTACCTCGGAAAGTAGGAGTTAAGGTAAATGGACTCCGTTTCGCGGTGAACAGACATGCCTGCGTTTTAGAGGCATTGAAGCTGACGAGATTTTCATCACCCCATTGGGAGACGAGACTTAACGTCAAGTTCAATCGCTCAATCATGGCCTCTCTCATTATTTTTACCTCATCTCCACCGGTATTCGCGCTGGACAGATATCTCTCCATGACGGTACTGTCGTCCGCATAGCCAACAATGCCCGATATTAGTAGGTCATTGATGTGTAGCAGGAAAAGCGTCGCAGAGAGCACCGACCCCTGAGGAACTCCAGCATCAATCGCCATGAGGTCAGAGGAGCAGCCGTCAATGACTACTCTGATCGACCGTTCACTCAAGAAGTCAGCTACCCAGCTACAAAAGCCAGCAGGGATTCCGTACGCTGGAAGCTTGCTCAGCAGACTTGCGTGCCAAACCCTGTCAAAAGCCTTTGAGATGTCAAGCGAAACAGCAAGTGCTTCGCCGTGTTTCTCAATGGCCTCGCCCCAGCAGTGCGTCACATACACAAGAAGATCCCCAGTTGATCGTCCTCGGCGAAAGCCATATTGACGATCGCTGAGGAGATCGTTATCCTCTAGGTAAGTGAGCAGCTTACCGTTCAGTACTCTCTCCATAACTTTACACAGTATGGAAGTGATGGCGATTGGTCGGTAATTGGCAGGGTCGGCACGACTACCCTTTTTAGGTACTGGTTGCACATTGGCAAGCTTCCAAGACTTCGGTACGGTTTTGGACAGAAGGGAAAGGCGGTACAGACGCGTCAGTACAGGTGACAACTCAGGCGCACAACACCTCAGCACTCTTGCTGGTATGCCATCAGGACCACTGGCCTTATTCACGTCTAGATTAAGTAGGACTCTACGGACCTCTTTGTTGTGTATTGTAATCTCCTGCATCGAAGATTTATAGCGAGGTAGGGTTGGTGGTTGTGTAGAGCCAGTATCCAGACGCGAATTACTCGTAAACAGAGTGGCAAATAGATTCGCCTTCTCAACTGCGGAGTGAGCCAGCGTCCCATCGGGCTTCTGCATGGGAGGCAATGTGGGACGGCAGAAGTTAGTCTCGACCGACTTCGACAAGGACCAGAATCGCTTACTACCCGGTGGATAGGATGCGAGTTTCGCCCCTATGCGGCTGACATGGTCGAACCTAGCTTTACGCAACACCCTTTTGCAAGATTTTGCGGCTAAATTAAATGCTCTCTTTTTGGCGCGGACTCTTCGCACTCGAACCTTGCGATCGCGAGCTTGCACCCAGGCTTGGTATGCAGACTGCTTACGAGCTTCAGCACGAGCACAGTCTGCATTGTACCATGGTCGGGCTTTGTGATCGAGCGGTATGTCGGAGAATGGAATGAAATATTCCATTCCCTGCCGAATCACATCAGCAACCACATCAGCAGAGCAGGAGGGGTCTCCTGAAGAGAAGCATACTTGTCGCCACGGGTAAAATGCAAAGAAGGTACGCATCTCGTCCCAATCTGCCGACTCGTAACGCCAAACTCGTCTCGTGGCCTTTGGACTGTCATCCGGAGGCGAGTGGTTCGATACGGATTTCACCACACAGTGATCGGATGTACCTAGGGGAGCTGAGACCGATACCGAATGTCTGTGTGGATCAGTTGTCAGCAGCAAGTCGAGGCAGTTGGGTGTATGGTCAGCGATATCTGGTATCCGCGTTGCTTGATCCACCAGCTGAGTGAGATCTAGCGCTAAGGCGAACCTTCGCGCCTCTCTCCCGGCATGGTCAGTTTTCTGGTATGGGAACAGCCACTTCTTGTGGTGGGCGTTGAAGTCCCCCAGAAAAACAAGCTCCGCCGTTGGATATCGTTGAAGTGCAGCGTCCGTCGTCTCAATGAGGTGTTCAATGAGCTCAGTTGTCTCCTGGTCACCGCTGTGCGACCGGTAGACACCGACGTAGATCGATTTTTCTACCCCAGTGTCCACCAGGAGCCACAGCACAGAAAACCCTGACTTCTCAAAGCAACGGAGACGCCTACAGCATAAGTCATCGCGAACGTACACACAGACCCCTGCATGTTTTTGAACTTATGTTCAAGAGTGTAGCCAGGGTAGTTGAGGTACGCCGCATTGGTGTTGCTATCTGCGTCTCCGTTAAGAAGAATAGGTGCGGCTTTTCGGTCTCGAGGTGATGATGGACCGGATCGAGATTTGAGTGCATACCTCGGATATTAGTGAGGTGCACTTTTAGTGGGAGGAAGTGCCGCCGTTGTTTAATCTTGTTCTTCTTTCTTTGCTTTGACATTATAAGTTATAGTGATTTGTGGGGGATAGGATAAAAACAGTCGAGGCACTGCTCATTTAACCCATATTAGTACTTTTCGGCTCAGCTGATCCGAGGGGGAACTCGTTTGGAGACTGCGGGGACGCCCGAACCCCCCCGATAACCCTCCACCGGGTCCTCCCGTCCAGTCGCCAACTGGCACGGTGGAGCATTACGGGATTTTTCGCGAGTTGGCGGGGCAGCCTGTGACACGTGGCTAGCGCGCAAGTCGGGCCCCCTACTACCTGCGGTCGGCCAGCGGCTGGCACCGTGCTTCGGATCCCGCTACCCTCCAGAACGAGTTACCTCATACAGCATCACCTAAAGACAAAGACCGGTTCTAGGCAGTGCAACTGACTTAATTTCTAACCCCCAATGGCACTGGCACTCCCGCACATCGACGGAACACAGCAGAGCTGCTTGGCGCCGGATTGCGGCGGGATGGTGGTTGCGAGCCAGGCGGTTCCTTTCGGAGCCTACCACCGCTATTGAGATCTTCAGCCGTCACCACAGTTTAAAGGTTGTGGAGCCGTTGCCCGGGGTGGACCGCTAGGAGGTAGATCCCACCACCACTCATTTTGGGGCAAAATTATTATTCACAGAGAAAGTAGGTAATCCAAGTCACAATAACTAAACTTCGTCTTATTATTTTAGCAACATGAACATGTTGGGAGTTTAGAGTTTAGAAATTATGGTATAAGCCAACATAACAGTAATAAAATCCTCGAAACAATGACGTCACATCTCCACTTGACTTCAGTAGAGGAATCTTTGAAACAAGCTCAAGGAACGACTAAGAATGCGAATTTCGAGGTAGTTTGTGTTTGAGGGAACCTCAAGGTCTCCTTGTATGAGTTTGAGTAAAGGAAATCTAGAGATTCTAGAGGAAACGTTTAAGAATATGGATGCAAGTGTCACATCTAAATTGACCTTATACCTTTAGCCCAATTGTTTTATTAATTCTTAAATTTTAAATATACAAAAACATTGAATTATAGGTAGTAGGCAAAACTAAAAAATACAATGCATAAAACATGTGCTTCTGGAAACTACCAACTATTACCATCATGTCCCTTACCTTGAGCCATATTGTTTAACCAAAAGTTCGAACAAAGTTTCCATTCCATCTAGTATCCATCCATACCCAATACCGAGTAAAGTTGTTCAATGTAGGAACAGATCCTTGAATTTGAGTTACTGTCCTCTTTCCTATTCCCAATGCTTAGCAGAAGCTTTTTTCTCTCAGTTGAATATTAGCTTTGGATATTAATTTTATTAATGTTTGGGGTGCTGACAAAATCATAATTTTTCTCAAAAAACGATGGCCTTTGGGACTTAATAGTGACAAAGCCACAATGTTTTCTTCATATGTGAATCTTCTGAATTTATCTTTCTTTTTTACTTCTCTTAACTGCAACATGGTTACTATTTTACTTATCCTAAAATGTACCTTCTTAGAACAAGTTTTTATTTAACTTGCAGTGTATGTGTGTTCGGTTGGTCTGTTAAAACTCAATTTTGAAGCAGATATCAATAGAAATCAATAATCTGTTTTTACAAAATCAAGTTTTATTAATTCTTAAATTTAAAGCCACAATGTTTTCTTCATATGTGAATCTTCTGCATTTATCTTTCTTTTTTACTTCTCTTAACTGCAACATGGTTACTATTTTACTTATCCTAAAATGTACCTTCTTAGAACAAGTTTTTATTTAACTTGCAGTGTATGTATGTTCGGTTGGTCTGTTGAATTGAAACTCAATTTTGAAGCAGATATCAATAGAAATCAATAATCTGTTTTTACACAATCAAGTTTTATTAATTCTTAAATTTAAAGCCACAATGTTTTCTTCATATGTGAATCTTCTGCATTTACTTTTTTACTTCTCTGAACTGCATCATGGTTACTATTTTACTTATCCTAAAATGTACCTTCTTAGAACAAGTTTTTATTTAACTTGCAGTGTATGTATGCGGTTGGTCTGTTGAAACTCAAATAAAGTTTTATTAATTCTTAAATTTAAAATATAAAAACACATTGAATTATAGTAGGCAAAACTAAAAAATACAATGCATAAAACAGGTCCTTCTGGAAACTACCAACTATCACCATTATGCATAGTATTGTCTTGTGATGCTATTTCTAATATTATGTGCTACATTTAAAGAATTCATATTCCTGAGCTGATAGTCCAGTGGCTGCCGTCAATTTCCAACTCATTTGGTAAAGGATCATTTCTTCTGATTGCCAGGTTATGCAGAACGACTACTGCTGCTAATTGTTGATGCCTGCACGTGATCATAATGCAAGGTCTTGTGCTTGTGAACGCATCTAGATCTTGTTTTCATCACTCCAAAACATTTTTCAACAAGAAACGTCGTTCAGAATGCGTTAAATTATATCTAGCCTCCGGTGTGTTTTTCATCGGCATCAGCATTGGGGTCATTAGTCAAGGCAATTGGGCATATTGGAAACCAATTGTTTTGCTTGATTTAAAACTATTGTGTTTCAAGTTAGAGGTCAAAACACATGTGAGTATTAAAGTGTAAGTTCTTGCGAACGATATGCTGAAATACCTTAATTGATATTGGGATAGAAATAAAAGATGTACCAATCTCAATGCCAAGGTTTTATTTACCTGTTGATAAAGTACACAAGGATTTCCTTCTATTAGATTATTATGATAGGTACTTAATTAGTTTTACACAGCATCCTGAATATTTAAATGTAGGTTTTTAAATTCAATCAAGCGCTATGAGATGTAGGTATATGAGAAAGAAAACCCTAGTGGAGAATACATCAATATATCAATCTAAATATTTCAAATACATAAGCCCAGGCCAGGTCGCTTTATGTTGGTTCGTGATTGTGATTAAATCATCCCAATTTCCAAAAGGAAAATTATTGGCAAATGACTCTAAATTTTGGATGGAAAAACTACTGGCAGCCTGCCAAGAGATCCTGGTCGGTAGCGGCATAGCATCCAGGCGGCAGCGGCTGGGCAAGAGTTAATATATAAAACGGACCCAGCGTCTGTCGACCGGATGTGGTGAACTGACCTTGAGGAATCCTTGATGGAAACTACATATGTAACGGTTTCATACCAAAGACCAACCAACACGGGTACCTTTCTTCTTCTTTCTAAAGGTGATACGGACCGCAACTTGGCCGTTGCCAAAGTGGTTGGAAACTTGCTCCTTGGATTACTTGAGTTATCATCTTAGCATGTATCCATCGCAGAAGGTTAGTGATAAAAGGAACTAACAAGAAGGTAAACTATATCAAAACTAAAGACCCAATCTGAAAGAAATATTGCCTTGGTTAGAATCTTGAACATGTGTCTATACCAAATTTCGACAAATTTAAAGATCAAAATACTTACTACGAAAACAGCATCTTTTTTTTTAATTTTTTATACAGTGAAGAATGCCAGCATGACTGTCTCCGTGATATTCCCTCCACCCTGAAAAGGCACATGTTGAAACCACGATCACTATTTTGGTTTTCTCAAAAAATACATTGTGTGGGCAGATGATTTACTTACCAAAATTATTTTTTAACAACTTACGGCATCCTTTCACAAACGAGGAGCCGATGCACTACGATTTGAATGGCTTTGGGCTTTGCCCTCAAGACTCACATATTTTCAACCTCTCGTCGATTAGACGAAATCAAAATGACTCAAATTTCATCAAATGACATTTCTTGTCCACTCTGACAGCCGTCAGTTGACTTTTTTACTTTTTTTAAATAACATGTAACCACAGACAACAACCAAATTGGTTGAGTATATTACGATTTCTGGGGTAGCTAGCGCCATCTCTTGCGAGACTTTAGCACTACACTCATTACAACTAATGAGTTTGTTTCAAAAATATTATAACCATTTTTTTTTGGAAATGTAACGTTAAAATGCAACGTTACAATATCCTGAATCTTCGCCCGCTGAAACTCTATTAAAATATTAGGTTTCCCGTAATTGGCTCAAACTGGACCCTTGCTAGACCCTTGTATTGACCAGGAAAAGTAGCATTGAAATAAATAATTTCCATCGTTGCATTACACACAAATTGAGAATTTTGACTATAAAAGTCTTTGCGATAAAAAAAATAATCTTGCTGGTACAAGCGCCGTGACTTTTGGGTCAACAATGAAGAGTTGACTGCAGTTTATCGAACCCAAGACTTAATGAAACCCAGCTGTCCGTAAAACCCTCTGCTTATTTTTTGCCCTTTTCTTCTTCGGTTTCTGGAAATACCATCCAATAAGACAGTTGTAAATACATCAGCAAGCATTCGCTTACAGATAGCTGATTAAAACCTAAATACTGCCCCTGCTCACCCGTTGGTCGGTAGCTGCCATGTCCAAAGAAATGGAGTGAAGCCAAAATTTTGATATGGACAGGAATTCCGTGCTGCCTTTGTCGATTTAAATTCTGGTGAAGGCTCTTCACTATAAAATGCGCAGTTCCTTTGGAGAGCTTGTATAATTTGGTAAACACCCCTGCAGGCACGTCGAAAGGGTTGGAATAGCCCCGAATATGGCGATGCACTAATCTTCTCGCAGCTTTAAAACGAAAAAAGTAAGGTTATGTTATGTCTTATACAACAATAGCAAAGCTGTCTGAGTTGCTACGGGTGAGTCGTTTTTTTCTAATATTTTTCATTATTTATTCATCTTAATAGCAAAGCTTTTATTATTTATTTAATTCTTCATGCACAATGTACATAGGCGGACTTAATGCCTTAGGCATTTTCTACCAGTCAACCTTAGGGTGATGTGGAGATAGTGAAGTGGTAGGGTGCACAACCGGTGTTAAACAATAAAAGCAAATAAATATTTCGTACTCATACCGTTGCCGTTCCTCGTTGTTTCTTTGTTTACTTTGTTGACAAGTTTTGCACAATTGGAAAAAAAATATTTATGGCTAATACTGGAACCATGTACTTGCCTTTCAAGGCGTAATAATTTTTGTCACGCCGTCCGTGACCTTTAGCAACATAGGTATCGAAAATTCGTTGATAGTATTGACTGCTAAGAACTATTTATACCACTAGACCTTGCTAAGATTTCCTTTTCACTATCAAGACTTTCGTTACTAAAAGTCATAATATCATACTTTTTGGCGTGATAGTATTCATTGTCTGTGGGTCAACGTCAAAAAACTTAAGCTTTATTAAAATCTTCTATCATTTTAATTTTTAGGGTTCCGTACCCAAAGGGTAAAAACGGGACCCTATTACTAAGCCTCCGCTGTCCGTCTGTCTGTCTGTCTGTCTGTCACCAGGCTGTATCTCATGAACCGTGACAGCTAGACTATGTATTTCTGTTGCCGCTATAACAACAAATACTAAAAACAGAATAAAATAAATATTTAAGGGGGGCTCCCATATAACAAACGTGATTTTTTTGCCGTTTCTTGCTCCATATTGATAACGATTACAGCTAGACAGTTGATATTTTCACAGATCGTGTATTTCTATTGCTGCTATAACAACATATGCTAAAAACAGAATAAAATAAATATTTAAGGGGGGCTACCATACAACAAACGTGATTTTTTGCTGTTTTATTGGTACGGAACCCTTCGTGCGCGAGTCCGACTCGCACTTGGCCGGATTTTTCCTCTGTCCATTCCGACTTCTTACTATTTTGGTCATGGGCACTATAAAACTTTCATAGCTCTGAGGTAAATTTCCCTTCGTCAACAAATTCTCTAGCATTTACCGCACTATCTTCATCATTTTGGCTGTCCGCAGCTTCTAGGTCGCTCATTATAGGTAAATTCTATCTCTGTGTAAATTCTGTATTTTCTCATTTAGATCTTCTGTTTTCTTCTGTTCTTTGTTTGATTCTATTAAATTTCACAACTTTTCTAATAATCATTAGTTTTGGATTTTTAATACATATACATAAAACCCCCTCCCCCTCACATCTAATGAGGGCTGGACTTTCCGTTAAACCACGTTGTATAGGCCCAACCGACACGGTGCATTGTGACGTCCGTAGTGGTTCCCACGCACTATTTCGGCCGCAAGCCACAGGCCGGTTAGCGGGGTATAAAACGTAAGTAAGCAGCTCTAGATATGACTTGAAGCAGGGCTCTGTCAATCCGCGCGCGAGTCTGAAGCGCTCGGCGTCCTCTGAGAGGACAAATTTCATACATCAGAAAAGATAATACCTACGCGATAGAAAGAGAGGCAACTACTAAGTGAATGTTTTGGAGCAAAGGGAGCGCTGTGCGACCTGAATTGTACTTTATTCTGTCGGAGCAAGAGTTGCAATTTATTTAAACGATTTTGCGCAGTGCAACTTCTGTTCGCTAGTACTATTATCTATTATGTGCTAGAAGCTTTTTTTTTTGCGGAATAGTCGGCCAATTGCTCCATCAGCTCAATATCCTAAACGATCACTTTCCTTAATTAACACTAGAAGCAGCAACATACATGTGTTTTATTATTAATAATTTTTATATTTATTATAAATAAACATTAAAATAACAAACACAATAAAAAATTCATACCCTGTCTACCTATATATTATTGATAATACGCTGTAATACGCGAAAAGGCAAAAATGAATTACGGGTAAATGACGATGGCGTCAGTGTAGGGTAAGGCCGTAGATTTTGCCACTTTGTAACATAAAGTAACATATGCACTTTTATGTTACGGTATCATAAAAGTAACATATAAGCAACATAATTTATAGTAAAACTGCGAACATAACGAAAGATTAAAGTTGCACTTTACAAAAAAATTTAACACAACTTCTGCTACTGTAATAAATAAATAAATAAATAAGTAAATAAAATCTTTATTGAAATAATCTTAGTACATACAAATTTATAACTAGTCTAAAAAATAGTATTTACTGGGAAAGGGAATACAGTGTGCCTGAACTAGGTTTGACCTGTGTTTCAGGCTAAATAGGACTTACATTGTCCATCAGCCATTTTTAATCTCCCCACTGCTGGGGCACAGGCCTTCCTTATGGGTGGTAAGGAGGACGGGCGATTAACCCACCACGCGGGCCCAATGCGGATTGGTGAGTATTAACGACTGCAAATGCAGCCTGGACCAACGGCTTAACGTGTCTTCCGAAGCACGGAGGAGCTCGAGATAATAAATTTTTGGTCACCCATCCCATGACCGACCCTTGCGAACGTTGCTAAACCTCCGCAATCGCTGGGCCAAGCGCTAAACCACTGCGCCACCGAGCTCCTCGGACTTACATTATTCTTACACAATTATCAACCAATAAAATACAAGAAAATAAATAATTCAATAAAAAAATAACAATACATTCAGAGTAGTGGCTTATAAATAAAAATATCACATATAGGAAGCGAAAAATCGTAGGTCGTACTTGCTGACAAACATAATGTCAGCGTCATCAAAAATCGGCACTCGGTCAAAGTCAACTTTAGTTAGGTACAATTTTATTATTAATATTATTAATTCTTTTATTTTACGTGTGCGTTATAATTACTGTTAGTTGAGGTAATAGTACATTACATCCGAGAACGGGAAGCTAGGGATTGCATTGTCGAGGATGGTTTGAAGCCCGAGCCGCAGGCGAGGGCTTTTATGATTCGAGGCAATGCAAGTAGCTTCCAGTACAAGGTTTGTATAATACTTTACTCACGAAATGCGAGGAAATACAATTTTCTTTGTAAAAATGTGATATTTAAATTGGTTCGCGTGGCCATGTTTACTGACCGGTCATGCAACCATAAAGTTTCATAAAAAGAAAGCTAGCTGATACGTTCTGCCGATTTGAATTTGGAACATTTACTTCCCGCACTCAGTGCGGGAAGTAAGTATTGAATTTCATTTCCGCACTGAATTTCAAATTTAGAATGTGATGAACCAGACCCCCGTGGAAATGTTGAACGCCCCGCATTCCTTTTTCAAATGAAATGATAACATTTCAGAGCATAAGTGAGTAAATTACTATTGCTAGGTTAAGACTGTATATCAAAATTCTGACAAGCCAAAATCTGTCAAAATTCTTTCCAATCTTGAGATCGCGTTTGTGCACATGCGCATTGGCTACTTTTAATCACAGAGAAATATTTCATATCAAACTTTAAAATGTAGTGCTTACTATACGCTAAGTTGATACTTTAATTTATGTAGGAAAGTACTGTAAGGTATAATATTGTATGGGCCTAGTTGTCTGAATTTAATAAATAAATAAATGTATTTTATTTATTTAGTGGAGTTGGAACACCTTTTTTAAGTAATTATTGACCTTAGATGAATAAATTGCGTTCTGATTAAACTGACAAAATGACTACTTATGTATATGTATAAAAAGAATATTATAAGAATTATTATCATTATTATCATACGATAATAATTTTAATTGTAAATCGGTACTAATTTAGTGCTAAATAAGTACAAAATAAATATTAAATTAGTAAAAATAAGTTCCAAATTTTGTTTACGAACCGATTTCGATGAAACTCGGTTTTTGGAACCAATTTGACACGAAAATAACAACGCAATGCATAAATATAAAAATCTAAGATGGCGGCCAACTTTTTTGTTTGAGGGCCGATATGGATGAAACTCTGTATTTGGTATCATTTTGACAAGAAAACAGCTATGCTATTTTCAAAATAGATTGCCGCCATCTTGAATTGTTTATACTTTTAACATTGCGTTGCTGTTTTCTTGTCAAAATGGTACCAAAAACCGAGTTTCATCGAAATCGGCCCACAAACAAAAAAGTTGGCTGCCATCTTGAAATTTTTTATTTTTCACATAGAGTTGCTGTTTTCTTGTCAAAATAGTACCAAAAACCGAGTTTCATCCAAATCGGACCTCAAACAAAAAAGTTGGCCGCCATCTTGGATTTTTTATATTTTTCACAAAGTGTTGCTGTTTTCTTGTCAAAATAGTACTAAAAACCGAGTTTCATCAAAATCGGTCCACAAACAAAAAAATTAGCCGCCATCTTGGGTTTTTTTATATTTTGAAAATAGCGTAGCTGTTTTCTTGTCAAAATAGTACCAAAATCCGAGTTTCATCCAAATCGGACCTCAAACAAAAAAGTTGGCCGCCATCTTGGATTTTTTATTTTTTTTACATTGCATTGTTATTTTCTTGTCGAAATAGTACCAAAACCTGAGTTTCATCGAAATCAGCCTACAGACAAAAAAGATGGCCGCCATCTTGGATTTTTATTTTTTTACATTGCTTTGTTATTTTCATGTCAAAATAGTACCAAAAACTGAGTTTCACTAAAATCGGCTCACTAACAAAAAAGTAGGCCGCCATCTTTAATTTTTTTACATGGTATTACTGTTTTCCTGTAAAAATAGTACCAAACACCGAGTTTCATCAAAATCGGCCCCCAAACAAAAAATTGGCCGCCATCTTGGATTGTTTACATTTTAAACATTGCGTTGTTATGTTTTCTTGCCGAAATAGGTAGTACCAAAAACCGAGTTTCAAAAATACACCAATCTAAACAAATACACCAATGTGAGGCCGCCATATTACCTAAAATCATTTTTTATCCTAATTCTTTTACCTAGCGAAGTTTTTTTTGAGAATTAATTAATTGGGTGACTGGAAAGAATTAAAGGCGACTGTTAATGGGATACTTAAATTCTAACCCTGGCAGCGGTTTATTTTTGGGCGACAAAATAACTAAACGGGCGACAAACTGTGGATTACAAAAATATGTAAAACGGGCTACTACATGTGGGAGACAAATAATTTAAGTCAGCAGTGAAAAATCTAAATAAGTGACTAAATACTGAGTGGGCAACTATTATACCAAGTAGGTAACTATATATTAAGTGATTTAAGCTGCTCAACAACATGGTATTTTAGTTATCTCGATTAGGATTATATTCACCTTTTTTATTTTAAAATATATGCTGAATTTTTAATGTTTTGTGTGCCTTAAGGTTGTCTCCCAAATTGTAATTTTGTCGCCCGTTCTAAATAACTAGTTACTCAATTTGTATTTTTAAAGTCACACATTTTCAACATTTGTAGTCGCCCGAGTCCGTCGCCCACTTAGTATTTCAGTACGCTATATTCAGTATTTTTGATACCCAAAATGGGAATTTATTGTTACCCGATTAAATACTACCCTTTTATTTATTTACTGTACCTAGTAGATTCTTACAAAATTATAAAAGTAATGAAAGTAGTATAATGTAGCACCAAAATATCAAAACTTTTCGGCTGTGTTTTAAAAGTCAACAACAGTGCAAAGAGTATAAGTGTACTCTTTGCGCATTTGGAGAAAAGCGATATGTCCTCTCGTTGGAAAGGCCCGCGGCCGACTGATCGTAATAATTTTGCGAAAGCCAATTTATAGGTGAATTTTAAAAATTCTTCATAAATAACCAAGTGTAAATATTGATAAACAAAATATGCAGTGTTTTAGACGGTTACCTTGTTATTCTCATTAAAGTAAGGAGACGTCTTTAAAACCTTCGAATGCTAGTGAAAAAACGTGTTAAAAGGTACCGATTTAAGCATTTTTTAAAATCTTATTTTATCTGTAATTAAAAACATTTTTGTAATTTTTGCTCTATAGGGCACTCCTTGACAATACACACAATACATTAAAAATTATATATGAGGCGTATTCTCATTCGATACAGCTGAAACTTTCGTGAAAAATGGCACTGACAAGCAAATTTGTAATTCCGCTTGAACAAATTGTCTTCGTATCAAAAAAACTGATCATATATTATTTTTTCTCTCTATACGGCACTAATTTAAGATTTTTACTTCCGAAATCTAACGTTATCATCAAAATTAATGCTTTCATTCTTTAGATTTCGTGTTTGAAAAAACGCTAAATTCTGATAATTCGTTCGAAATCAGATATACCCTCTTAATAGAACAGTACTTTGACCGGTAATTTTATTGTTTACATTATGTTGAGGAAAAGAAAATATATAATGTCTACCTAACCTAGTTAAAATAGATTAAGATTGATAAAATAAAATAAAAATCATAAAACAGAGTACAATACTGGCGTTCTTAGGTGCCACCATAATCTATAGAGTTAATGTATCTTTTTTCCGCCATTATTTTCGCGGGGCAATCTGCAGAACCTGTGCCATGATTATTTTGTTTTTTAAGCCGTGAGCAAGTAGCGCACTTAGCTTGATTTGATTTTTTAGAGCAGTCTTGGATAGAATGACCTTGCTCAGCGCAATGGCCACAGGTGTGATCTGATTCCCTACAGGACTTAGCCACATGACCATATTGCTGGCACTTATAGCATCTTGTAACCAAGGTAAAGTCTCGGACTGGGCAAGATGACCAATTTATAAAAACTCTCTCACTGGAATTCAAGGCTTTACGAATTAGTGCTGAAACTTCTATGATGTAATTGCAGGTCTCAGCATCTTTTTTTCCCGACTTGTGGCTTAATTTAATTGAGCTCACAAAGGATTTGAGGTCAGAATTAGTAAATTCGTCAGCCAGATTTTGATTATATAAACAGGTAAAAACTTCTTTTTCCTGGATAGATGTGGGCACACCAATCACCACCACTCTAGGTTTTCGCTTGTAGGGCTCATCGACGGTGAGGCCAGAATTAGTTAGTGCTACCGATTCTTTTAATTTTAAGATGTCATCGTTGGTATCTGTGCTTATTATGACACCGCCGTTTCTTGTTTTACGTAAGCCTCTGACGTGAAGTTTCATCTGTTCAGGGCATATAATCTTCTGAACAAGCGATTTGGTGTCCTCGCTTGACTTCTGTTTGTCGTTGGGATAAATGGCTACTGAGCTGACATTTACGGGCTTAATATAGTTGTTTCCTTTTCTAACCATATCGGCGAAGGACGTTCGCGTGTCCGTTTTAACAGACTCTTCAATTCTTGCCTTAAGGTCACGGAGTTGTTGTGATAGATCTTGTTGGTCTTGAAGATTTTTTATAGAGCGGTGGGCTTGGACTGTTTTCAGCTTGAGGGACTGATATTGTACAGCCATCTGTGCTGAGCCATGGCTAACTTTCCTGCACAATATGGATGCTTAGGAAGATATATCCAAATCAGTTAACGGAATAGAATATGAAAGGACTTACATAAGCAATATTATAATATTACTTAAATTGTTGATTTTCTTTGAAAAATTCAAAGGTTGATATCTCGGCTCCGATGTGATTTAGCCATATGAGCTCCATACTAAAACTTGTTTCTTTTAAACTGTTCTTTCGAAATAAATAACTTTCAAGAGTGGCCGCGACATTTGAGAACGACGCCAACTTTAATCAAAGCCCTTTCTGTTTATAAGATAGGTTAATTTACCTCTCATAAATATCAATTAAACCATGTCACTTATGTATGGTCGAGGTGTAATTTTATTTAGTTTATACTGTGATGTGAAATTGTGAAGTCCTTCCAGTCAAAAATTTTCAACATTGTGTTCTATTACTGTAACTCTTCCATTGTTAGCCATCGAAACACATTGTTTAAAATCTTCAAAGTCATAAACCTTTCGATGTTTCTTTAAGGATTTTTCAACTTGATGATGGAAAGAATCAGCACGCATAAAAGTATGTCCTGGCTCAAAATACTTCACATGTAGTGTTTTTAGGTTGCTTTCTGTAGAATTGACAATGTATATGAAAAAGCAGAATATGGGCCAATTTTTATTTTGGGCTGAGCAGTTATCTAACCATATAGTCACATTTCCCACATCTCTAGGTTTAAAAAAAAAGCTATAGTAAGTCGATATGATATCTTCCTTCCTGCTGTCCCCTCGTGCCATATTACAGCAATGGGGTTTTTGTTTTTTGAGAATTGCGACCTGTAGAGGAGAACAGACAATGCTGGAAAAATGGACTGGAATCTGTTTTTTAACATATCTCCGCCGTTTTGAAAAATTTCAAAAAACTGGCTTGACAAAAAAATAATATCTTTTTCAAACCTGCTTACAAAATTTTACGAGAATCGGTTGAGAAATGCGACCTGTAGAGAAGAACAGACAGAGCTGGAAAGCCGGACTGGAATATGTTATTTTTAACATAATAATATCTCCACTAATTAGAAAAAATTCAAAAAACTGGCATGACAAAAAAAAATGTTATTTTCAAAGTCCTCGTGTTTTCTGTCGTCTGGTATTATTAGGGTAATATCGTCAGCAAACAATATACATTTTTCGTTCGTTGCATTAGGCAAGTCATTTATGAAAAGGAGAAAAAGTAATGTTGATAAGACGCTACCTTGAGGCACGCCCTTATTGTTTCTTAAAAACGATGATCTACATGGCATAAGGACATTTTCTCTATTAAGCGCTGATACTTCTACACATTGGGTGCGTCCGTGAATATAGCTCTTCAACCAGTCCAGCGCTTTACCTCTTATACCGTATCTTTCAAATTTGTCTATAAGTAGTTCGTGGTTAACCATATCGAAAGCTTTACTAATGTCTAAAAAGACTACGGTGACAGGTATTTTTTTACCAACCAGTTCGGTTATAGCGCTGACTAACGTAAAGGCTGCAAGAGTTGTTGACAAAATTTTAAATTTATTGACAAAATCAATCAGGCGCCAGTACATTATTTTTTCCAGTAACTTAGAAAAAATCTGTACAAGACTTATAGGTCTATAGTTGCTCAATTCAAGTTTGTCATCTTTCTTGTATAAGGGCTTAATGATCGACGTTTTTAATCGATCCGGAAATTTACCTTGTTCCAAAGATTTATTAAAAAGGTAAGTTAAAACAGATACAATTAAGTCCGTACAATTCTTAACTATGGCGGTGGAAACATTATCGTATCCAACGGAATTTGTATTTTTAAGCGAATTAATACATTTAAGAATCTCACTGTCGGTACAAGGTGATAAAAATATGGTACTGCTTATCCGTTCAATTTTATTGTTAGTTTTCTTTTCCGTATCAAAGTTTGAGTTGTTTCTAATTGTCTGAGATGAATGAATGTAAAACTGATTAAATAAATTTGCAATATCGATGGTTTTGTGTATTATTATGCCGTTATTATTGATTGCATTTATTCCCTGACACGTCCTATTGTTATCACCCTTAATTACGTCCCAGGACGCCTTGCACTTATTTTTTGACCTAGAAATATAGTTATAATTTATTTTTCTTTTAGAGGTGTTAATGCATTTTCGAAGCAATTTACTGTACCGAGAATAACAAGCTTTATTTTCATCCGAGTTGTTAACGTAAAGTCCATTTCTAAAGTCTCCTCTACACATCGACAGATGCGTCTGCAGACGTCGACAGACGCATCCGCAGATGTCTCACCACGAGCCGTCCACACGTCTGTCGGTCGATCAGTATGTGTTAATTCTTGACAGACGCAACTTGTACGCATGCGATAAAAAATGGATGTTGAGACCGTAGCTGCCGCAGCTGTTTATTTATTTAGTACTTTTAATTATTACGTAAGTGTGCATCATAGTAAAGTGATTAAAAAAAAATGGAAAAGAAGAAGATGGTGGATGCTGGCTATACATAGAAACAGAACAAAGTAAGTACAATATCTAAATAATATTTTTATTAATACTTTAATGATTTATATAGGTATCTTAGTTGGTTAGTACATATACCAAAAAAAAAAACAAGTTTCCTTTGGTTTCGACTAGACTTGTGAACAGCTTTACGGATTTCGAAAAATCTCTTTTTTACAGTGTTTACTATACTTAATAAGATCTTTCTCCTATCTCTTGTCAGAAAAAAGCGAATGTAAGAGTAGAATCGTAGTGGTAGAATAATAGTAGGGTAGTTACTTATTAAACACATAGTTTTAATTGCATAGCTCCTATACTTTAGATTTTATTGATATCTAAAAACCCTGATTTCGTCACTGACTCATTGATGATCATCAAAATTCTTAGGGTATTTCCTAATGTCCTAGAAAGTTGAAATTTGGTATGTATACGCTAATATTAGTACACAAACAACAACAAAATTATAAAACATGTAACTTTTATCCCCCAACCCCTTAAACTAGGGGATGGAAGTTTGTTTGAGACCCGCAATTTTGACGCTTGAAGTTCTGATCTGAAAATTGATAATATATTTATATATAGTACTCCTTGTTATTATAAATTATTATAAAGAATAAAAAAAGTAAAATAATATAAGTAAAATAATATTACATATTACCATATTTTAACGAATCACTGGCCGGGTGTATTACTTACGCGATTTTTTTCTATTACAGAAATAGCATGGAAAACCAATTTGCAGAACTTTACGCGGAGCCATCTGGAGAATTTGATAATTTTGTTCGAATGTCATGCAGCGATTTTGAATACCTTCTACATAAGATATCTCCAATGGTTGCTAAAAAAGATACCGATTGGAGGGATGCGATTCCAGTGAAAGTGCGCCTGGCAGTCACATTGAGATACCTAGCTACTGGAGACAGCTTTAGAAGCTTACATTATCTTTTTAAAATTTCAAGCCAAATTATATCTCTTATTGTGCCTGAAGTATGTTTGGCGCTCAATGACCTGTTGAAGGATTTAGTGAAGGTAAAACACATTATTTTAATCAAAAATATTTATTTATTGTTTATTAAAAAATCACATTATATTTTTGAAAAATGAAATATAAATAAAATGATGAAGTTTAAATTATCTGAATGTATGTTTTGAAAATTAATAATTATCTGTATTCAGCACATTTCCGAAGCTTTCATAGCACGCTCTACTTGTTCGTGGTACAATTATTTCTTGTGATAAAACGTTTACTGTTTCGGATTGTTGGTCCACCAGGTCAGGTGGTGATTTAGTGAGGGATTCAACTGAATATGGGGAATCAATTACGTAGTTTGGTGATGTTGTTTGGGACAAATAAACACTGTTGCTAGTGCTTGGACGATTGATTATGACTTGTGCGGGGGAAGAAACAGTGTATGATCTCGCCTGTTTCAATCTGTCAAACCGACGACGTCTGTTTAGCATAACACCATGTAGTTCATACATGATTTCTTCCCTTTCAAGTTTCGGGTATTCCTTTATTTGTTTCGCCAACATTATGCAAAAGAAATCACATTCGTCTTCTTCTTTTGCTTTTTCTTTATTAGACAATGCGCTGTTTAATGCGTTAAAAGCAGTACTCATCTTTCTACTGCCTTCCTGCAATTCAGGCGGATTCATGGCACGACGTTTTTGTGATTGAACACTTGTGCACCTTTTAGGGGTAGAATGGACGTCGGCATCGTCGTCGTCATCGTTTTTAGTTTCTGGCAGGATGTCACTAGACTGTACTTTGGAAGTGCTAGCCTCTTCAAGTTGTGCCTGGAGAAAAAAAATAGATATAGATAGTAATATTTCATTAACGAGCTAACTAGCTGCAACAAATGGGACCGACTTGGGAACAATCCTGATGTTATAAAATTTGAATCATTTCAATCGGTTCAGCCGCCTTTGAGTAATCGGTTTACATAGGTACACATATAAAAAAATATACGTGTTACAAGAAAGGTGTATTAGGCCGAAAACTATGTAATCAATTCTCAACAACTTTCACGATAATTTTTTTTCGCTTCGTTTTCTACGAAGAAGGAGAAGAATTAATTTGTACCTATGAGAAGATGATTTTTTTTCGCGCTGACGAAAAAAAAAATGGAAGTTGTTCAGAATGATGGTCTGATTACATAGTATTCGGCTTAATATACCTTTTTTGTAACACGTTGTATATATACGCGACGAATAGATAAATAACCTCCTCCTTTTTTGAAGTCGGTTAAAAATACTCTTTTTATTTTCAGATACCTAAAACTACGGATGAATGGTTTTCAAAGGCAGATGGATTTAATTTTCCTCATTGCATAGGCGCTTTGGATGGAAAACATATCATGATTCTACCGCCACCCCATACCGCATCCGACTACTTCAATTATAAAGGACATTTCAGTATTGTACTCTTAGCGCTAGTTGATAGTGACTACTGTTTTATGTTTGCAGATATAGGTTGCCCAGGGCGGATTAGCGACGGTGGAGTCTATAATCAAAGTGTTTTAAAGCAAAAAATTGAAACAAATGTGATCAACTTGCCACCTCCTAGTCGCTTACCTAATAGTAACATAACCTTACCATATGTCTTTCTAGCTGATGCGGCATTCGCAATGAGTACACATATTATGAAACCATTTCCTGGCCATCATGCTATTGGTACTCCAGAGAGATTATTCAATCAAAAGCTATCTAGTTCACGTGTAGCAGTCGAAAATACTTTTGGTATAATGTCTAGTGTATTCAGAATTTTTAAGAAGCCTATACCATTAAATATCACCAAAGCGTCTTTAATTACAATGACATGTGTCTTGTTACACAATTTCTTGAGAAATAGTAAAACATCTCGACAAATGTACACTCCCTCAAATTCTGTAGATAAGTATGTCAACGGAGAATTAACCCAACCAGGATCTTGGAGACAAAATTACACTAGAACGTTTGATCCATTGCAACCTGTACCTCGAAGAGCCCCGATGTGTGCAGTTGAAACAAGATTAAACTTTACGAAATATATTCACGAGAATAGCAGTTAGTTACAAAAATACCTAATAATTCTGAAATAAATAAGATATAGACTGTACAAATGTTGTTTTTTACTTACATTTTCCTCCGAATTCATGAGGCTTGTGGACAAGTAAACGTCTGTTAGAAATGCTGCCATTACATCATAAAATGGCCAGATGGGGTGGTACACTTCCTCTGCTCCAGCCCCAGACTTCTTTGAAGATACATATTTTTTTTAATTTGCTCTAAATGTAGCAAGGACATTATCTTTTTTCTTCTTTAATTCGTGTATCGGGACACCCATCGCATCAGCTATGCGTTTCCACGAATCATTTATCTAAAACAATAATTATAATCATCACCACAATATCATGTAGGTACTTAAGTTGTCGCTATACAAACTGAAACAAAATTACCTACTTACCTATTTTTTTGCTTCACAATAGCTTTAACAAAAATATTTTGACTAAAAGATTTAAATTAAATGTGGGTACCTATCTAATTTAAATATACTTACAACATTTTTGTTTTTGTGGTATTTATTTTTAGGATTCCATAGACAGTTTTCTGCTTGGTATAATTCGAGGAATTTAAATGTTTCCTCAGTGGTCATAGAAGCCATTTCAGCTATATAAATAATAGACAGTCGAAAAAACACACGCGTGCACACTCGTACGCAACTTCAATAAAACTGATGCATCGCCAGACGTGTGGACAGTCGCCGAACGCTCGCGCTGAAACCCTTTGATCTTAGCCAAAAAAACCGACAACGAACGGATTGGCGGCCGATGCATCTGCAGACGTTAAATACCTACCACAGACGACCGGGCTCTCCGTCTACACGTCGGCGGACGCATCGGCAGACGGCATCTGCGGATGGCGTCTGCCGACGTGTAGAGGAGGCTTAAGTGTCCGCTTTTTTGCACAAGATATTTTGATACCTTTAGATATCCATTTTGGACGGGATGTGTTCCTATTTATCTTGACTTTAATTGTTGGGAAACTAAGGTCGTATAGCGTAGTAAACATGTCATGAAATATATTAAATGACTTGTTTACGTCCTTTTCGTTATAAATATCATTCCATGATAAATTAGATAAGAGTTCCCTAAACTTGCATATGTTATCTTTACTATACCTATAGTCTCTTCTCATTACATACCAGTATCGTTTCTTTTTTGTTTTACTACCGGGAAAGCACAATCATTGGGCTGTGTTGTGGTCAGACAAATGAAAAGTCTGAACATTACCGGTGGCGCCCTTAATATTACTGACTATGTGATCAATGCATGACTTTTTCCTTGTTGGTTTAGTTATATGAGATTCAAAATTATAGTTTAACAGTAAGTCTTTAAATTCTTGCGTTATATTATTAGTCTTTAAAATGTCAATATTCATGTCACCTGTTAAGATTATTCGTTTATTTTTTTTCGTCAATTTGTGTAAAAGCTGTTCAAGTTTGTCAAGAAATAATTTAACATTTGATTTTGGTGTTCTGTATATGCAAACAACAATACATGAATAGTCTGTTATTTCTACTCCGCAGCATTCAAATAACTTTTCCTCGGCTAAATCTTTGCAAAATTTAATCGTTTACTAGTAGGTAGTACTTTAACACACGTTTACACAATTTTCGGGAGCAATTAGCGTTTAAATACGTATATTTCTAAAGGTTTTTGATTAGCACATGTAACGGTGGGGCGCGTCGATGATCGAAGGGGCAATTCAACTGTCTTCCATGTGACAGTTCGCTCTCTCATTCTCTCGCGTAGGTGTGAGCAGAGCAGCAATATGGCGTGTGCACATTTCGGGAGATGAAAAATAATGAAGGGAAAAGGAATGACGTATTTGCAAGCATTGTAATTATAACCCTTTTTAAATTTACCACTTGGTTTACCCTTTTTAGTGAATTTTTCGTCATTGGAGTCCTGGTTCTGGTTGGTATCCTGTTCATCTGTGACTTTCTTGCACTTTTGGCGTCTTTTTCTCATCTGTTGACAATCACCACTGTCACTAGAAGACCAAACTTCCATTACGTAATCCTTATCTATGTCTGAGTCATCTATATCATTAACATCATACTCTATCATCTAAAGTTTATTATGGTTGCCAGATGGTCCAGCCAAAGAGTAATCATCACTGAAGATAGGTTCGTCTGAAAAATAAACAGACAAAAAGTAAATTTTTAAGCAATGATTACTCCAGTGCAATTCAAAGTTAATTAATTAATTATGTTTACTTACTTTGATCTTGTTTGGATGAAACAAATTTGGTTTTACTGTCAAGTTTCTGACTAGATTCAGGCAAATAAGTTTTTTTTGAGGCAGATGCAACAGCATTATCAAGCAGTGATTTATCAGATAGTTGTAAAAGTGACTGAAAAAAATACAATGTATTAAAATAGGTATATTTTAAACCTACCAACACAAGAAGAAATCAACTAAATACATACTGGTAACACAGGTGATGAGATAGCGTCTAGCAGTGGGTCCATAAATGAATAATCGTTGTCAATGGTACTGCTTGATTTAGGACGAAGGAAGGTGCACTGTCAGCAAAGACAAATATTATTACAAGAGACAAACAATTTATTATTAGTTAAAAAAATATTAGGTTAATTACTACGGTTTTCACTTCAATACTTACTACAGTTTTATAGGATATATTGAATAAACTCTCTGGTTCAAAATATATAGTATCACTAGGCACACTCAGGTTCTGTGGTTCAAACATAGGAATGGGATTGTTAATTGAATGGGATTGTGTGGTTGGGCGAGGCTCAAGTAGATCACTCTGCAAACAAAACATTAATAGGTAAGTGTAATTAATTTAAAAGCCACCACGGTATGACATTAATTTTTTAACATTGACTTAACAGATTTAAAAAGTAATATAATTTATGAACCCAAATTACTGTAGCCATTGTTCTTTTGGACGCTGTTTGCCGATACGCTGTTTAGTATGGCATCGCATTCACTCGAAAGCCTTTTCGACAGACTGCGTCCCTCTTTCGTACGCGTGCATCGCCCAAGCGCTAGCTCCGGCTGCCCTTTCAGAAATTTGATAAGAACTTCTACTTGAATAACGCTCACGCTCATCTTGTTTTCTAAATGCTCAACTCTTAGCAGAAACTGAAAAAAACAGTGTTTTTTGTTATTACGTCGACCGACATCAACATCACTATCTAATTAACAATACAACCGAAATACTCAAATTATACAAACCATTATACACTTTTGGATCAACTAAAAAACCCTGCAATAAAACCACAATAAAACCCAGAGAAAGTAATGTAATCCACCGTTTTAAAACTAAATTGAAGTAACTGACAAATCTGAGTTAACCGACTGACAACCACTTGTCACTTTCCGTTTTCTGTAACCACCCCTTATAATTTTTTTTTATTAAATATATATTTCTTTTTTTTTAATTAAATATTTTTGTAAAATATTTACTGTTTTATATCGCAATTTACCAATGTTTGTACCTACTATTTTGTAATTAAAATAAACTTTCAAAATACATTTGACCATTAAGTAAACAAAGAAGTAGTAAAAACTTAATTACGATTGGTTACGTTTGGTTGGCCCGTCGTTGATGTCCCAGTTGTAGCTTCACCACCGTAATCTGCATCGATAAAACCTTCTAAAACTCCGATTAGGTAATCAGGTTTATATCTTAGTCCCTTTAAGGTAGGTATCGTATGATCCTTTTTACTCTGTGCCAGTCATCTTTTGTTGGTGTTTTCGGTTCCCTAGATGCGACTCCAACTGCATAAGCTGTATCTGGTCGCGTTGCTACCATTTGATAAGCCAAGGCTGCAACAGCTTCACCATATGGGAAAGTTGTCTCATCGCTTTCATTAGTTAAATAGATAACTTTCCCTTATTCAGAAGATTCTTTATCGATCGGCGTTGTAATCGGATTGCAGTCGTTCATCTCAAAACACTCAATACTTTTCTAGTGTAAGCTTCTTGCTTTAGTACGATTGATCTTTTACATTGCAGAATCTCTATGTCTAGATGGTTTTGCAGTAATCTTTAGCTTCTCTCTCAAGTTGCTAAGAAATTCATCTAGCTTCTGGTCTGATGCTGCTACTAATCTATCGTCAACAAAAAGCGTTAGAAGTATCTTTTTCTCTCCAACTTTTTTTAATACAGACAAGGATCTGGCAAGCTCTGTACAATTCCTTTAAGATTTCGTGGAACCGATAATTACAACATCTTGGAGCTTGCTTTAGTCCATATAGACTTCGGTTTAGTCTGTAAACTCTATTAGTGTCATCACTGAAGCCTTCAGTTTGCTTCATATAGATTTCTTCGTCAAATGACCGTGTAGTGTAGGATCGCCGTCGTAACGTCAAATTGAGTAAGGTGCATTTTTTCATTTGCAGCTACACTTATCAGTGCACTTATGGTGGCCATTCGAGCCACAGGACTAAAGGTTTCTTTATAGTCTGTTCCTTCCTTCTGGTAGAAACGTTCCACTACAAGGCGTGCTTTATTCCTTTCATTTAAACCATCTGGGTTTCTCTTGATTTTGAAAACCCACTTACATGGTATTGCCTTACGACCTTTGGGTAGTTCCTGTGAAGTCCATGTCTTATTTTGATTAAGTGACAATATTTCACTGCTGAGCCCATAACCTTTTACGTTTTAACAAAGTGCGTTAAGAGAAATTAAATGAAAAAATATGAAATTCGTATACCGTATAATAATAGCGACACATGACATAAAGAGACTATAC
This sequence comes from Agriphila tristella, assembly GCA_928269145.1. Taxonomy (NCBI): domain Eukaryota; kingdom Metazoa; phylum Arthropoda; class Insecta; order Lepidoptera; family Crambidae; genus Agriphila; species Agriphila tristella. The sequence continues at coordinate 12,660,301 of OV743435.1, read as the reverse complement.
AAGACAAGTAAATTGCCTATAAAAAGTATCAATGTTGTCGGTTACCAACTCTAAGGTGCCAACAATGACTCAACGGCAACGTAAAGATGTTTCGTTGTGATGGCAATACGGTGTCCTTTTATTTAAATTAGTAGACTTGGCCCCTAGGGATTTCCAAAAGCAAGATTCAATTTCGTAACATAAACATGGTAGTATTTGAAAAACGAACATGTTGGTTGTTTATCGACTATGCATTTATGTTTCCACGTCTCGTCTTTATACAATTTCTTAACGGATAGCTCTGCAGGTAAGTAGCCACGCACACTTTTGCTTCGACCATACCTATAATTACTTTCACTACAGAGCGTAGACTAGTGATATGGGCTATGATGGAATTCATATTTGTTTTGAAATTCTTTCACCACCCCGTGTTTAAAGCCGAGGAGGGAAACCCACCACTGCTGGAATATCATCAGCGTTGCGCCAGGAGTAAAATTTTGCGAACAGAAAACATGCTGCCAATGCCAATAGCTGTCAATGTTAAAAAAATGAAGTGGGTAGAAGTCGGGTTACTACACCGCTAGTTTTTTTAGTGAACTCGATGATTTCCAAGGAGATTACTGAGAAACCCACGCGGTCACTGTCACAATAAAAAAATAAATGGTAAATACGTAGTGATGGGCCAACTCGAGTTCCAACCCGAGTTGACTCGACTTGCGGTTGTTTCGAGTCAACTACAGGTAGACGGTTACGAACTCGAGTTGTGTACCTTTGTCTCCAACATTTGTTGCATCATTTGGTTATTGCTGGTTTGCGCCTCTGCTATTGGCTGAAAAGAACTGCTATTTTGCTGCTCTATCTACATTCTATTTCTAGAAATTTCGATCATAATTTATCTGGTGGTTACCTGGCTCGTAGCATTTAGTCTGCGTTAGCGAGTGCGACTTCTTCGACGTGACGATTGCAGTTCCTCAGCCGCCTGTTGTCAAGTCCCCGCTTGTTGCTTTGCTGTTGCTCTCTACATATTTGTATAGGCCCTACCTCTAGTGGATGGATTTCGTTTACTATATGATCCTCCTCTACGTGAGATGGTTCAGCCTCAGGCACAGATAGATATAAGTACTATACCTCTGGTTCATTTATTAACTCAGCAGAGTTATCTACAAATATTCACAATAGCAATTCTTACACTATACAGTGAATTAATATAAAGCTCAAAATGAAAAAATACATTACAAAATGGGTTAATAAATTACTCGGAGAAGGAAAAGGAAGCGGGTTACCTAATATCCTATTACCCAAGTAGAATAGGATATTAGGTGACCCGCTTCCTTTTCCTTCTCCGAGTAATCCTAAAAAAAAAAATTCTAGTTAACTCAGCGGTCCAAAGGGCCACCCGCCGTGCAGCTTTGCATAGCACTAATAGTTTCAAATTCAATTTTGGTCGTCAATTTCTTATCTTGTCTTAAAAAACAATAACAGTCCATTAAGTATTCTCATTAATATTCGACAAAAACATGCAGTCAAATTTATCGAATTGTTTTAAAGGCTCTATTCAACCTTCAATGTATGATTTTATCTCATTATAAAAATTTAATTTCGTCCTATATCCACGAAACGTGGACCTTTTTGTAGGCCTGCCACAAAATTATGGCCCCTCCAACGCACAACAGGACCAATACAACCGTTTTAATAATATTGTTCGTGCTTACAGGGGAACGTCCTGTCTGAAGTATGGGTAGGGAGGGATTAAATAACCGAGCAAAACAACTTCTTTACCAGCATTTGTTAATGCCTCTAAGTTTGGGCTTTTATAACACCATAGTTAAAAATGAAGCTATATCATGAGTAGCTCCACCATATGTTAGATCCACATTTAAAATGTTTAGATCTGCATCTGTTATCTGAAAAAAAATTTAAGAAGATTAATGATAATAATAATAATAATAATAATCATTTATTTTCTCATCACAAACTTGGCATTGTAACAAAGTCATTAACATTACAGGATTAAGTAATTTAAGTCTGTGAGAGTCCGGTGCCCATGCTAGGCAAGAAATACCTGTGTTACAGGTCACCAGGCTCCCACCACCCCGAACCACATAATCACTAATTCACATAATTAAAGAACCCAAAGATGACGCTGAGTAAACATGAGAATCTTAAATGACAAAAAGAAATATAAAAGTAAAAAGTGTGTGTATGTGTGTGCGTGTGTGTGTGTGTGTGTGTGTGTGTGTGTGTGTGTGTATGTATGTAAAAGGTGAGAGCATGTTCCTCCTTAGTAAATAATTTGTAAGAGGTTTTCTGTTTCGTCATAAGTCAAGTTCAACAACCACATAATTAATTTCTTTTTGCAAGCTTTTCTAGTAAGTGAATAGAAAGACAGAGTAGAATTTAGTTTATTATAAAGGTAGGCACCCATAAAACAGAAAAATCTTTGAGAGAGCTTGGAGTTAAAAACGCCTAACTGACACACCGTTCCCTTACGTCGCTTACCACTATGAAGCATAGGCTCGTAGTTGAGCTGCGAGTGTTGGCGAAGTATAGTATGTAGAATGAAGAGTTGCCGGGCAGTAAGCACCTTCCATAGTTTGTAGACTTCAGTCGTTGGGCATAGGAATGGAAGAGATGCGCCTACTTTTAAGACAACTCTCTGAGCTCTCTCAACTAAAATTAAGTGTGTCATAGCAGCTCCTCCCCAGGATGAGATGCAGTAACTCAGGACCGATTGACATAAGGCCAGATAAACAGACTTAATGACATGAAAGTCCGCAACATGTCGAAGAGTTCTAAAGATATAAATAAGTTTCCTGAGTCTACCGGCAAGGAGAACAATATGTGAATAGAAACTAAGTGTAGAATCAAACATCACTCCTAAATATTTAATCGAGTCCGTAATAGAAAGTTTAGGACAGGCGCAGTCTAATGAGGATGTACAAGAATGGACTGTCAATGAAAGGGTGTCAGTAATGACCTGCAGCCTTGGCGAGAATGTCATGTATTTAGTTTTATCTACATTTAGCGTTAATCGGTTTTCGGCTAACCATTTGGTGACTGCATTCAATCCTCGCTGAGCTAAATCATAAACTTCAGTCCAAGAGCTAGCTTGAAACAAAAGAGCAGTATCATCGGCGAATGTTAAAATTTTACCATTGGAAAGTTTTAGATTGCACAACTCATTAATATAAATTAAAAATAGGGTTGGTCCGAGAACACTGCCCTGTGGGACTCCAAAGTTTATAGGTAGTTCCTCGCTCATCCAGCCATCGACTTTAATGAGTTGGGACCGATTAGTAAGATAGTTGGAAAAAAGTTTGAGAGCTAACCCTCTAACACCTATAGCTTCAAGCTTGCGGATAAGTATAGGGACAGAAACTGTGTCAAAGGCTTTAGCGAGGTCAAGAAAAACAGCTAAAACCTTTCTTTTATCGTCCAGATTGGTGGAAATAAAATCTGTCAATTCATGCACCGCATCATCCGTCGACCTACCGGAGCGAAAACCAAATTGCGAACAAGACAACACCCGATTAGACTCAAGAAAACTAATTAAACGTTTGTTCATGATGCGCTCCAAGATTTTAGATAAAACGGGGAGTAAAGATATCGGCCTATAATTATTAAGACAATCTTTGGCTCCACCCTTGTGTATTGGTATTACTAGGGACTTTTTGAAAAGATCAGGAAAAATACCTGCCTCCAGACACAGGTTACACAAGTATGTTATAGGAGTAATCAGTAAGTCCATATACCTCCTTACAAAAAGTCCCGGGATTTGGTCTACTCCTGCTGTTTCGTTTGTTTTAAGTCCCAGTATTAGGTTTTTTACCTCATCATCATCTGTAGGAATAAGAACTAAAGAATCACGGGACACATAACAAGTATTTAGATTGTCAGTAGAACCCTGTTTACTGGCTGCAAGACTTGCTCCAACATTAACGAAAAATGAATTGATATTATTTACACTAACGCGAGGGTCGGCTTTGTCAATCAGAATACTAGGGTCATTTTTTTGTTGCTTAAATTGGGTTATGTTGTTGATAGTTTCCCAAAGCTTTTTAGAGTTATTACCAGCCTTTCTAATCTCTTCGTTATCATATGATCGTCTAACTTTTTTAAGTAAAGAAGTGCAGAAGTTTCTATATCTCTTATAAGTAGTGGCAATATTAATATCATCAGGATATTTTTTAGCTTTTTTGTGAAGGTTATCCCTATGTCGCATACACCTCAGTAGTCCTGGCGTGATCCAAGGCTTAGTAATGATTTTACGCCTAGAGATTTTCCTTATTTTAGTATGATCCTGTATAACACTCCTAAGAGTATTAATCAAGTAGGTTGCGGCATCATTTGGATCCAAAATATTATAGAGCTGACTAAAGTTAAGGTCTAACATTGAAACATCAAGTCCTGCGTAGTCAGTTCGCGCAAATTGCTTACAGGGAGATGGAGGTTCTTTTGACAGTGTTAGGTTAAGTGCAACACAGCTATGATCAGTGATAGATGAATCAAATACTAGACAGCATGCCTTTTGGGTTGTTTTGATCATAACATGATCCAAGCAAGTACGACCGTGTGTCGGAATGGTATGACCAGGATGTATATCTAGTGTTGCCAAGAGGTCCAGATAGTTCCATGAATGTGTATCTTTGGTGTTTGGTACGATATCAATGTTAATGTCACCTATCAATATAATATTTTTATAGTTGGATAGTTCCGAAATCATGGGGTTAAGAGAAGTTAGAAAAAGTTGCACATCTTTGTAGCCAGAGGGGCGGTACATGGCAACAACGACAGTTGAAATCAAACAATTGGAGTTATTGCAAAGTGGCTCCTCAACAGAAGGAGTTAGGTGTTCTTTATAGTACACTACGACCCCCTCGTTTTGGGTGAGGTTATTAATAGTCATAACTGAGTTGTACCCACTCAACTGTGGAATAGATGGAAGCCAACATTCAGTCAAAATAATCAGATCCCAGTCTATATTGGTCCGAGATAGAAGTGTGACGAAGTTATCGAAATTGCATGTTATGCTTCTGATATTTTGTGACATTATGTTAAATGAGTTGGGAACAACAATATCTTGACACTCCTCCGCGTTACATGAGTATGCCAGTGTACTTTTGAACTCGTCTAGTTTTGTATTGAGTAAATTACAGTCAGGATTTAGGTTATCGAATTTATTATGTATATAACGAGTAGCAAAATCATATTAACAGTCGGTTTTTGTTTTGGATACTTGATCACGACTATGTTGACAGTATAAAGGAGGGTTAACTGTGCATGCGTGTGTGTATTCGTGAGTGTTTTTGTATTTGAGTATAATTGTGTGGGTGAAAAGTGAGAATGCGTGTGTGTATTTGTGAATGTTTTTGTATTTGAGTATAATTGTGTGGGTGATAAGTGTGAGTGTATGAGTGACATTGAGTTTACAGGTAAATAGTTGATATGTTTTACTTACATTATTTATACTAATTGGAAATATTGAAAAGTAATTGTACACAAAACAATAAGGTAAGAGTGCCGATCTGGGGTAAACTAGTCAAATCTTCTTCACCAATAGATCCAAGCATTTTACAGTCGTAATTTGAGTTGGCTTGCTATTTATATCTGTGCGTAGAAATATTCTGCCATTTGAATGCCAGCAAGAGAAGTTGTGAGTTTTGGCGAATTTCCTGGTGTCCGAAAAAAGTTTCTTTTGAGCAGGCGGAAGGAATTCATCGACATATATTGGCTTATTTTCTCCTGGCAAACCAATTGAATTTGTATTTAATTTTTCCAATACCGGCTTTTCTTTGTTGTAACGGCGCACAGCGGTAATAAATTCATTTCTTTTAAAAACACTCGCAAACTCCGCCACAATTGGTCTTATTATACCCGGTTTGCCTGGTAGTCTGTAAAGATCACGAATGTCCCCAGACTGAAAGCTTAGTCCCACCGTTTTACTTACATTCGATATGATCGTAAGAAGTTCATTATGGTTCTCATTTTCCAAGATTGGAACATTTCTTATTTCAATATTGGCTTGTCTTGTCTGAAAATGTAGGTCTTGAATCCGGTTTTCCAACAAATTTATAGACTCGGTGTTATTGGTGTTCACTTTTTCCAAATCTGAAACCATCTTTACAGTTTCTTCATGTTTAACATTATTAAACTCCATACCCTTTTCTATGTCCGAGTTCGTATTCTTTATAGTTTGACATTCTTTTTTAAGTTCCGCAACTTCATTGACTAATTTAGACAACGTTCCATCTAGATCATTTTTCCATTTGTTTAGGAGTTGGTCCTGATCGTCTTTCCATTTGGTCAGCATGTTCAGTACATCTGTTCTAAGGTCACCTGTAGCTGTGTTTGGTGCAGAGTGCGACGATGATTGTTCCGGCGAATCTTCCATTCGTTGACGTTTGGTGCGCGTAGTAAGATTAGAGCCCTTGTTGTCTGCGAGCTCAGCCGTCGATAAGTCAGGATTGGAACGCGAACCCGATATAGTTGTAGTCTTGGGAGGCGAATGATGAATTTTAGGCATTATCACTGCGCAAGGGGGGTTAAATTAGATTGCACTCGCACTCGTAGTCGTCGCGTCGGTCGTAGCAAACGGCCGGCGTAGCAGGCTCGTAGCAAACTTCGTAGCGCAGTCCCAATGCCGTAGCGCGGTATATTAAGCGTACTTTGGGTAACTTATCATACTACTTAAATGGCGCAGCGGGTCCACAGTTGGAATCGCGACGTGAAGCTCAGAGCTCACCGGTTCAAACCCGCCAAAAACAAAAAATAATCACTTTATTATTCAAATATTTAAATTTGTCCTCAACGCAACGCACGAGACAGTGGACACGTCCAAACGCTTCCGCGGTCCGAGGGGGAGAGGGAAGATTCATTGAATACCAAATAGTAATAGATTACAACATTGAAAAGGAGACAAAAGAGGGATTAATTTGTTATTTACATGCATAATAATAATACCAAGTACCTTTATTAAAACAATGATATAGATATCCTCAGACTAACATGAAAACATAGCTAGCAGGGAAACAAACTAAAGGGAATACTCCTATTATGAACTTTATTTTTTATTTTTAAGCAATAAATTATGTTGGTGTGTTTGGTCACAAATCTGTCACCGATAAACTGTGTAAATACTTACAAAAGTAACATTATTCTAATTACTGAAACACATAGTTTTACATGATCTGAAACTCCTTTGCCACGACGTTTTGTGCAGTGTTGCCAACTCGGCTAATACAAAATGTGCTAAAGTGCTGTTAAAAAATGCCAAAAATATGCTAGTTTTAAAAAAAAAGTGCTAAAAAATATGCCAAAGTAAATGAAGTTTTAATCAAAATAAAAAATACAGATTAGCTGTGTGTGTAGATTAGGGTTTCTGATTTCTCGACCTTTTATTTTTCTCAAGTTTCGGGAATTCTCGAGGGCAAATTCTCGAGTTTTCTCGGGTCTCGAGTCGTTTAATTAAAACTGTTAGAATCTATTGAAATATAATAAAAATACAGGATTTAAAAAAATCTAAGATATTTTTATTGTACCACAATAAAAATTAAGAATTTGGTACCTCTTATTTGGGTAAGGAAAGAAACAAAAATTAAAATCTTCTAACATATTATTAACTAATAATAAAAAGTTGGTGATTAACTAATAGGAACATTAGTCATTGCATAAATACTAAAGTTAAATATTCCTTGACTACACCAGCCTAGAAGCAACGTTAACCTATAAAATAATTTAGAAAACTTACTTTTATCTTAGAAAATAGGCTTCCAAGAAATTTAGAAGAAAGAGTTTACGTTCGTTGAGTTTACGTATAATAAATGAATTGGCGGTACTCGTAGACGACTATAAGCACCTTTACGGTGAAAAATAGCCGTGTGTCGCGTCTGCCGCGATTCAAATTCGAAACTCGAGAATGAGGATCAGTAACAGGTTTGAATCCTATAGTTTTATTGATATAATATAAACACATATTGATAGCTATGAAACCTAGTGAAAGAATTTTTGAAATCCGTTTAGAAATGGTTGAGTTAAAAGGGTTTGAAGGAAATGCCAAGCTCAATGCAATATGTGCTTTATCACGTACGACATAAGGTTCGCGTCCGTCGCGATGACGTCATAAGGAGCCCCAAAAAACTAGTGTTTTAGCTCATGTAACTTCTCAGGTTTAAGAGATATCGCAAAATTTTTTTCACAGTTAATCATGTGGTGGCATTAACTTTCTAATTAGCCAATAAAAAAAAATCGTTACTGATCCTCATTCTCCACCTCCGATCATTTTTTTCTCGTCTCGAATGAAGCCAAATTTCTCGAGTTTTCTCGAGTTCGAGAAGGCTCGAGCAGAAACCCTAGTGTAGATGAATTACACCAAGTTTTGAAATATAATGTCAATATCTTGATCTTCATCAACTGTTGAAGATGTTGAAGGCTGAGAGTCCGAATAAGTCTGTTTGGTACCTATGCAGCTCAGTACGTCATCTGGCACTGTATAAGAATAACAGCACTTTCCTACCCTTTTCAGGCCAAATCTCACATACAAAATGGCATTTAAAGTTTTCACCGCCAAACGATTCCTAAGCTTAGTCTTTATGAGATTCATTTGACTAAAAACACGTTCAATTTCCGCGTTCGAATGAGGTAACGACAGCAGAGACATTGCAAACTGTGATAAATCCGCAAAAGGGTTATTACCAGCTGCATCTTGATGTTCCATTACTTCGTTCCAGAACTGTATGGTGGAAGATGTGCATTCCCATTTTATGTGTACTATGTTTCCCCATTGAGATACAAGCCTATCTATTTTGGATGTATTCACTCCGATCTCTTCGGCTATTTCGACAATGGAAGGCTTGACTACTTTCAGTGTTTCCTGTACTGAAAACATAGACACTTTCTGTAGCATTTTGAAATTAACGGGTAATCTCGAACGTAGTTCTTTCACAAGTTTCAATGTGAAATTAATGCATCGTTGACGTAAATTGTTTGCTACGTCAGGTTGAAGATTATATTCACTTAAAGTGGTCTCATAAGCATATCCCATATATGGTCTAGGGTCTAAATAATCATCTATGTTTTGATTTTCAGTAAAAATATCTACCCTCGCTGTAGGGTTCAGAATACGCCGGCTTATCGATTGCACTAAGTTACTCAGATCCGTATAAAGTTTAGTTGGATCAGCATCGTTGCTCTCAAATAGTTTGTTTACAACTTGAACTTCCTGTAAGATAGGTTGTAAGTATAATAAGTATAGGTGATTTACAGGATCGTTATACATATTGTATAGAATTTCTGCCATGTGACAGTGTTCTTCCCGTCTGGCAACCTCAAACAGGAGCTTTAACTCTAACCATTGTTTTAAAATACGACTGACAGCTGGTTCAATTGATATCCATCGGGTGTTGCTCATCTGTGGAATTCTCAATGGATCAGAGCCACCGTTGATCGTTTGGTAAATACTTTTGTAATAGTGTCGGCGGTTTGAAGAGTGGCTAAACCAGTTGTAGGTTTCTCGTATAAGAAAATCCACGTTGCGGGGTAGAGTTTCTTCTGTAGCGTGCGACATAGCCAACTGTAACGAATGACACACGCAGCGAACTAAGACCAAATTATCGTTACCAGTTGCATTTTTCAACAATGCGTGCACTCCGTTGTTAATTCCTGTCATCACTGTAGCGTTATCCGTGCCGATACCGATAAGTTTTTTAATATCTATTTTTAATACTGACAATAGTCCCTTAATACCGTTGACTATGCTTACTGCCGTGCCATTTTCAATTTCCACCAACCCTAAGAAAGTCGAAATTATCTTTTTAAGTGATCGGCTGAAATATCTGATAGAGACTCCCAACATTTTGCTAACAGAAATATCTGTAGATTCATCAAGTAAGAGACTGTACTCTTGGTCTTTTAAGTCCGACACAATTTCTGTAATAAAATACGGCGCCAAAACATTTTTGATTATGTTTGTACATTTCGTGCGATGTACTTGTAAGCCGCCACTTTTACTGTCTCCGAATCGAAGTTTGCATAGCTCCGATAAGTGGTCGATTGACATAATCGCACAATGTTCGCACACGAACATAGCTAATGAAGATTCTGCTTTCTGTGTGTTTAAATCTTTTTTAACAACGGGAAAATTAATGGTTTTTTGACTTTTCATTGGCTCTATTGCCCTTCTGTGCTTTACTGATGTAATATGTTGCTTCAGACAATACAATTTTGCAATAATATCGCACTTACAGTACTTACAATAGGCTTTTGTCGTATCATTTTGAACTGGCTGCAACCACTCTTTGAAATCTGACATTTGCTCCCACTCTGACCGGTAATGTTGGCTGTACTTAGGAGGCATTATTACAATAACAATAGGTACGTACAAACAAAAAAATTGTGTCTCGAAACAAACTTCAAACTTTTATTTGCAGACATTGATCGCACTGCTTCCATTTGTTTTGAGAAGTTTGGTCGTTGGTAACGAAAAAGTTGTTCTTTCTCCCTCATTCCTACAGAGAAGAGTCGGAGACGGAGAAGTCAGCAGCGCCGCGAACTACTTTCGCACGGAACTGTCAAACGTGAAAGCATGCGTTCTCTTATCTTCCGTTCTTCTCTCACTTTTCCGATAAAAACGTTTGTAATATTATATGAAAACTATACAAGCTATATAAAAAAATACGTTTGTGTAGCCTAATATATTAGAAGAAAACTAGACTATATTTATTTTAAAACGTCCCAAAATATAAGTATTTGATGCATCAGAACTATTTAAAAAAAAATAAGCAAGCAAAACAGTTCAAAGCATGCTAAAAAGCAACGCAAAACGCATCGAAGTGCTTCAAACTGCTGGAGTACAAAAAAGCACTGCTTTCCTTGCACAACGCCATCTACATATTTTTTCTTGTATTTATAAATCAAATACGCGGTCAAAAGCGTGCTTTGTTTGTGATTTAGCAGTGCAGCAGATTTTTTTTTCTTAAAAGTGTTGTTTTTAAGGTATTATTTGTATTATGCTAAAAAAATATGCTATATGCTAAATGAATAAATAATATGCTAAACAGACAGAAAATATGCTAAATTTAGCATATAAAATGCCAAATTGGCAACACTGGTTTTGTGGTCTTTATCACAGGCAATAACTCATACTCCAGTTGGTCAATTAATTCCTTTGACAATCTATATACGCTTACATAATCGTCATCTCGGGTTAATAGAGATAAACTTCGAATTTGGTTAGATTGTCGACGCTTTTCTAGTTTATCCAAAGCATAAAGCAAGGATTTCATCTGGGGTTAAATAAGTTGTAAGTTGTGTTGGCTTCAGGGAAAGCTACGCTGACAAGCGTTAATAGCGGCTTTTTCAAAATCAGTAATGATTATTCTGGGTTCTTATTTTAGTTTGACCCTATTGTACGTGTTTCTTTTTAGCAGCTCTAAAAAAATAAAATAACAGTGTTCGCTCTTGCTTGAAAGGAGTCCATACACTAGTGGTAAAATCTGAGGAGTCGAGTCTTTTTTCCCTACGATAGTGTGTATTGTGTACATTTGGTATACCAGTTGCGGACTGCATCTAAAAGTCCCATTAATAATCCAGAATTCGGCTTCAAAGAGTAACTGTAAATTTTTATCAGTGGCAAAAATAATGATTGTTTCCTCTAAATTATTATAAGGGCAATCAAAAAATTTTATGCCAATAATACATTGTACATAATACAACATTATCACGCACTTTGTTAAGACAGTAAATAAATCCATCTACAACTAACTGCACTTTACCCTTCCGAGATGTAATAATATCACAGGAAGTCATTGTAATATATTTTTCACGATCTGAGCAATCCTAACACCTTTAGTACAGTAAAGACACCGATTAAATAAAACAGAATCAGTAAAATAACATGCCCAGGAATATTTTTATCGATATACCCTCCAAAAATTAAAAGATTTTAATGTATTACTGACCAAGTATGCTTAGAGGCTAGTTCATTGTTTCATGACTAGATGGCGGGATATTTAATCTAATTTTTTTGACCAATAAAGTGTTTTCACCAAAACTTGAATTTAAAAGTAAAAAAATATTACTAAAATTAGTCTGTCCTTCTTTTTTAAAATATTATCCAAATAAAATTCGTGTCTTAATTATGTGGTGTCGATACAAAGCATGTATGAGTAGCGATAGTCGAAGTTTAGTCATGTCGGAGTAGAATTACTGTCGGAGTACAATATCGCCGAACACGCGTCGTTTCCTAGTTAAGTCATGTCGAAGTAATATTTTGTCGGAGCACCGTAGTATCCAAATTGAGACAGATCGTGTATTGTCGGACTTTAGTAACATTGAAGTTCCAAATCGTCTGAGTTTAATTTTGTCGCATAAAAGTTTGTCGGAATTCACTTTTTGAGTCAAAGTTCTAACCTTACACAATAATTTGAGACGGTGAAAATAGTATTTTCATACTTTTCAAACGTTCTGTTATGATCTTCTGGCCCTGGCGATCTCCATAATGTTCTATTATCCTTTTTAGTAACAACTTCTTTGGATATGTAGGATTCTCTACGCCCATCGAAAGTAAGATATCATTAAAGGCTTTGGATAATGTATCTGTCCTATAGCAAAACTTGTATCGATTTTTTGAAGTAATTGTTTGAAAGCCATAACAAGTCATTTTTAGATTTACATGTACCTAAACCTTGCAGGCAATGGCTTTCTTAAACATGATCCGTGAAACATGACCTCAGCAGCAATAGGATCTAACGTTCCTAAACAGTGAACTGTACTAACGCTCTTTGCAATTTCACGAAATTTTACATCTACAGTGTACTATTGAACTTGAATTACATTTTCTATATGACGTTGGAATGTTCTTCTTTTCTGACACAAAATACATATATCCATGTTTGTGTTACTAGATGAAAAAAAAAATTCGCAATTGGTCACCCCTGTTACAGTTGCGATTTTTTTTCTCAACCAGTCACAGTGTGACACGATTCAGTGTTAAGCTCTAATTGATGGTCCCTAATTTTTGAAGATCAAAGAAAGCGGATCTTAATTTCGTCCGTGAAATTCGTGGACTATGCTGGTTAGGGTGTCCCAAGCTATAAGGGCAAATATTTTTTTTTGAGAATTCAGATACGCATACCCTTTACTTTTATTCTATTTAACCTGAAAAGCCTATATAATAAATATTACAGTGATTAATTAATGTTATCACGTGCCGACTTGACTTCAAAGTTATGAATTATGAATTTGTATGGAAATATTATGTAACTTAGTCTTAACTCAGGCTTGGTAAATTAAACAACTTAGAATTTTACAAAAAATATTATTAAATTATAATTGTTACATATTAATGAACTTCCGTATACTTCTTTTTCAAAGTTTGCTTATTGCATTCAGGGTAAAGTTTACGGTGTTCTTGTACACAACGTAACAAAAATTGCTTTTGTTCTTCTTCGACTGTTATTAATCCGTGAAAATCTTGCATCAATTTTACCGCTCTTTTAGCAGTGTCATTCACTGCTTTCAGTTTCAAAAGTTTCATTTTTGCTTCAAGGAATGAAGAATTGTTAGACCATGATGCAGGACACTCTTGGAGAAAACTGTCCTCAATTTTCAGACGAGAGAACAAAGACTTGCTTGAAGCTGATATAAAATCTTCTATGTTTTTCTCGTACAACAGTCCGCTTAATACTTCTTTTGAAGGTATGTAGCGTTTTTTTTGAGACGAGATACTTTCTTTGGACAAGTTTTCTACCATTTTCACTTTACTTTCATGGCTCACCTCATCATCAAATAGTGACAAAATAGATATTTCCTCGTTCAAATACCATAAATGCTGAGTAAATTTCTGCAACACTGCTTTCGATATATTTTTATCGATTTTCTCATAAGCTTTCATGGTTTTTAAAAAGGACAAATCTTGGTACGGTGCTTTGACTGCCGAAATACACTGAATCCATGGCTTGACATAGGATTAGGGCTTGCAAATCGAATATTCGAATTATTCGAATATTCGCCTTATTTTGGTATTCGAATACTAAAGTCGGTGAAATTCGAATATTCGAATATTTTCTACTTTGTTAGATTTAGGCAAAAGACATTAATTAAAAACCCGAATAGCATTTGTGAGCAAAGAATGAAGCGATCGTTAACGTTCACTTTCTCGTTTATTTATTTGTTTAGCTATGTTGTTTGTTTGTCCACAAATTGCAAACGATTTTAATCTAGTTCCCGATGAGTAAAAGACTTTAAACTTAAAACATAGGTCAGAACAGGAAGACAATAAAGTATTATAGTGTCATTGAGCTGACCTGATGATGGAACTGGAAGAAGGCCATAGGAAATCTGTAAAAAAACCATACAAACCCATCGAGTTTAGGCTCGTTTGGTTCGTCTTGACACGTACTCTATTGTGAAGTAGTGTCCAGGGTCTGATGAAGCCGAAAGAAGGCCACAAGAACTCTGTGATAAAACCATGCAACCCCATCTGATTTGGGCTTGTTTGGTTCGTCTTGACTAGTACTCTAAAAGGAAATGAGTAACGGTTTCCAGGGTCTGGTGATGTAGCTGGAAGAAGGCCACAGGAACTCTGTAATAAAACCATGTGACCCCATGTTTGTGCTCGTTTGATTTGCCTTGATGAGTACTCTGTTAGGAAATAGTGGCCAGGGTCGGATAATGGAGCCGGAAGAAGACCACAGGAACTCTGTAATACTTTACTTTATTGCTGACACTAAGCAAATAACACAAACATTTTAAACATTGGCACTAATAATTAACAAAATACATTTTATTTCTTCTTGGCGTTAGTGAGCATCGTGTCTTGCATTGCAAGTTGCAACACATAGGCCTCTTCCAGCTGTTTCCATTTTGTTCTATCTCTTGCTTTTCGCGTCCAAAGTGTTCCTCCAGTTTTCATAATATCATCTGCCCATCTTTTGGTTTGTCTTCCTCTTTTCCTTTTCCGTCTCACTGTTATAATTTTGTTCCATTTTTTCTTGCTTTCTCTTGCCATATGACCCGCCCATTGCCATTTTAACTGTCTTATTTTCCTTATTATATCTTCTACTATCGTTTTTGTTCTCATTTCCTCTGATTTTGGCCGGTCTTTCAGCGTTACACTTATTAGGCTTCTTTCCGTGTTCCTCTGGCATGTTCTGAGATTCAAATAGTGTTTTTGAGTCAGTGCCCATGTTTCACACTCTATAATAAAACCATACAAATCCATTGAGTTAGGGCTCGTTTGATTCATCTTGACAAGTATTTTGTTGGGAAATAGTGTCCAGGGTCTGATGATGGAGCCGGAAGAAAACCACAGGAATTCTGTATTAAATTCCACCCTCTCACGGGCTAAGCGGTACTTCTCAGTTCTCACCCAACCAACTGCTTCTGTTATACAACGCGCAGATTCGTCCAATCATGGAGTACTGTTGTCACCTGTGGGATGGTTCTGCTAAGTATCAGCTTAAACTTCCTGAATCAATTGAAAGCAGATTGAAAGCAAGGAGGCTCATCGGCAACTCAAAATTGGCCGCGGCGGAACTTCAGAGCCTTAGTCACCGTCGGGCTCTATTAACTCACGATAGTCGTCTCTGACAATGGTTTTGGGCAGTTCAGAGCGGTAAAACGATAGCAGGTTTTCAATTTCGCTTACTGTCAGGCACGATTCAATTTTCTCTCGATAATTTTGAATTTGAGTTTTATCGACATTTTTCCAGTTATCCCGGAATTTTTTAAATAAGGGAATGTCTGGGCTTGTTGTTACCTGGGAAATTTTAACTTCGAAGGCTGCTTTAAGTATCAATTCATAAACGTGATGGCGGCACGCAAAAATAAGCACTTCTCTATTAAGCTTTTGCTCTAATAATACACAAGCCCCGTTGTGACGACCAGTGTTTGAAGCCGTGGTATCACAACAAAGAATTTGTACTTTTATCTTCGAGGTTCCAGTCTGCTATCGCGGTCCAAACAGCCTGCGCTTGCTCACTTCCAGTAGAACTCTCCAAACGTGGCACAGATATAAGTTGCTTCTTATCTTCACAAGAAATGACTATTGGAAGGCGTTCTTCTTTCGATTTTCGAGCATCCAAAGCTGGTAATAGTTTACCATCCCAATGAACAGTCACAACATCTGGTACCTTGTTTTGAAAGTCGATTTTTATAGCTTCCGCACGCTCTTTTCGTTTTTCCGTTCTAATTCTTTGGATGGAGGATTTACTAATTGGAAATTCGTCGATATTATGTCCCAGCGCCTCAATAGTAGCTTCCAGAATGAACAAAGAATCTCTCATACTCAACTGACGTCGGTCCAATGCTGCTACTAACTTCGGAGTAATGAAATCCTTCCGCACTGATTTACAAGTTTCAGGTTGTAAGTTCTCGCTGGGCGGACCTTTGGACCTTTCCTGCGAAGCCTCACAGTTGCTAGAATCTGAAGACCAATCCAAAGGTAAAGGTTCAGGAACTGTCGATGAAGTCGTTGTGGCTAAATATTTAGCACGGCGATTTTCTTCCTCAATAGCTCTGAGTCGCACCCTTTCCTCTTTGTCTGTTAATTTTTTGTCGACACCAGTTAAATGGCCCGGTCGACCAGGCTCTCTCTGACGCTGCAGGAAGATCTTGTCTTCATCTATTTTCATCATAGTTAACGCATCGGCGTGAGCAATATCAAACAGATTATCCAAACTGGTAACAAACTCTTCTCGACGTCGTTTAAACACATCTTGTGTTTTCTTTGCATTTTTTTGCAAGTCTATAAGTTTACTAGTTTCTTTATACAGTTTGGGAATGATATAGTAGGTATTCGCGCCTTTTCCCAAAAAATAATACAAATGCAAAATACAAATAATACAAAGGTCAATGAAAGTGCAAATCTTGCCATACGCGAGTATGGTATAAGTTAGTCCAGCGCGCGTTAGCGTCGTTGTTCTCATCTGTCGGCAATGACTTGATGAGTTGGGCTGCGTCTCCCTCTGTTGTCAGGGCGTCTAGTTTGACCTTTTCATTACGGAACGTTGGCGATCCTGCGAAATAGTCGCTGACTTTCTGAATTAGATGGATGTTCAGACGCGTCCTTCCGATCACTTCGTCGAAGTTGGTTGCTGTTACGCCTACTGAGTTTAACAGTATGCGAACCTCTTCCTTCCTCGCTCCGATCGGTCCAAAGTTCCCACACAATGCGCGGGTCGCTCTGGTGTTTTGTGGCAGTACTCGGAAGTTTGCTGTTGGTGCAGCTGCATCCCAAGCTTCGGCCATTACGATGTCTCCACAGATACCCAAAGAGGGTATCTCTTCGTAGAGATTGTGAGTTGCGGCGTTGATCGCTGCCGAGTGGTAGCCTCCCATTCCTTGAACTACTGTTACCGGGAGATTGTGATCAGTGAGATATACGGTTTTACCCGTAGCGTCCTTCACTTCACCAATTCCTTTGAGGAACAGATAGATCGGTTGGGGGATGTTGTACGCGTGCTGCAATATCGCTTTGCAGAACTCTTGTTCTTCAAAGGTCAAGTTTGCGTTTCCGCGCTTGGCCTTTATATTCAATAAGCGTGCCCATAGCATAGTTGTTGTGTAATACATCAACATGCCTTTGGTCATTTGCTTATTTAAGTTTTGGTCGTCTCCTCCTAATGATGAGTAAACTTCCTCGACAATCTCTGGGAGTCGTGCATATGTTGGCTCGACTTCCTGATTGACGACCAACTCTCGTACGGCTACGTCAATGCCAAAGATTGAATCAGCCCACAAGGGACTGTTCTTCGGTGGCGTTGGCTTTGCAGCTTTGTCAAGAGCTGTTGGGGGAGTCACGGCTGGTGAGGCCGGTCCTCTTTTTGTTTGTTGAGGGGCACTCTTCTTCCCAACTTTCGCTGGGTCGAATCTTTCTGGCTTTCCTCTATAGCCTGGGGCTATTTTCTTTATTTCGTCTTGAGTATAAAGTTTCTTTTCCGGGTTCGGATTCATTTTAGAATAATCTCTTTTAGCTTTCGGCGTAGATTAAAGTGCAAATCTTGCCATACGTGAGTATGGCAAGATTTGCACTTTCATTGACCTTTAAATTCACTTCGCGGATATTATAAAACAAAACTACTAGAACTTGTCCATTAGAGGGAAGTTTTGAACGCGTTATTTGGTGTTTTACGTTTCCAATTAAATAAATAACACTCTTTTTAGAACTGCGTAATTCGACCGACATGTTGACTAATCGAAAACAATGGGATAAATAATGAAAAAACACGAAACGACTCGTACTAAAATATGCAAGTCGTTGCGTGTGTCAGAAATAGTCAGAAACATGGAGAGAATTAAAACAAAATAAATCAATTTAAGTAAAGTAATGTTTATTAAATTGAATCGTCCAATTTCTTTTAACCTACCACCTGTTCGGACGTCTTTTTTTTAGCTGAGAGAAGAACAGGCGAAAGAAACTCGTCAGCTTTATCAAATCAGATATTTACAATTAAATCGTTACAAACTACAACAATATAAACTTAAAGTTATCAGTTAATCTCTTTATTAAACTATGATACTAGTTACCAAGCAAATGCAAAAGAAATCTGTATATAATGTACTTTACTTATTATTACTACAAATAATCGGAATAATCATAAAATTGGGAATGAAAATTAACAGCGGATAGCCTTTGAAAAGCAATCAACTCACACACAAAACAATTAATTCAAAATAACACAATACAATGAAGAATTTACTTAACTTAAATCCCGTAGTGCTCCAAACTTAAAAGTGAAACGTATGCTCCATTTTCCATTCCTTAAATACCCACTAAATTCAACACAAAAGGTTTACCCCTCACACCATTTTTTTAACCAATCATAATCGACCATACTATTTGTACGAAAAAGTAATATCAGAGATAATATTTTATAAAACAATTACGTTGTAATCTTTTTGAAACTAAATCCCAATGAATTACAATAATTGTTATATTAATTACTGTAGTCTTACTTGCTTAAATTCTTGAAAATACGTTCAGCCAATGATAGGCGTTACAACTAACTATCGTGAAATTATCAAATATAATAAATGGTAACTCTTTTAAAACTTGCTAAGATATGTACAAGATATTTACATTATTTTTATAAGAACTGAATCTAATTTAAATGTTAAACAATACATGATTTGATAATACTATTACCAAACATTATTTATCTGAACGTGTAAGGCAAAGGCAAATGTACATACAGCCAAAAATACAATTATTGGAAAAAAGCTTTACTTAAAATCCGTCACGGCCATTCTGACAAGTACTTCGCTCTCGAAGTACAATTTTAAACTTATGTTAGATATATTAATAACAATCATAATGGTCTTTATCTACACTCACAACGTAATGTTCCAAATATGAATTCAAAAAAGGTAATATAAATACGCACTTTATTTTCGTGGATAGGTAAAATTAAAAAATAAACTCATTACGATGCAGTCAACTGCATCATAAAATAACTTTTTTTCTCATTACGATACAGGGCAAATCCAAAAAGAAGCCAGTGCCGTAACATTAAAAAAAAACAACGATATTTTCCCACATATTTTCATTGATTTAAATGCACTCTATGGTAATCGATGACTTAGTGCGATTGCACTGATCTCTTTTTTTTCTAATAGAATGCGCGCCATTTCTAAAGCATTTCAATTAAAGTTTTTATTTCAATTTTTACATTTTGTTATACTTACTGAAATTTGTAGGTTTTTTATTCTTGCTTTAAAATGTGAAAAAATGGACTCTGCCCAAGGAAACGACTTATTACAAGGTAGGTACCTAGCTAATACAAACAAAGTCTCTCTCTCTCTTTTCTAACGTTGATCTTTTATTTAGTAGGTTCAATCCCAAATGTATGAGTGTAGATAAAGTAGTGTATGAAACTGCACATAACTAGGTATTAAAACACTCGTGTGATACTATTAAAAACCTCGCCTACGGCTCGGTTTTTAAACACACACTCGTGTTTTAATACCCCTCTTTATGTGTCAGTTTCATAAACTACTATTAAAAGTTACAAAACAGTCACTGTTAAAACCACTACTGCCAACAATGGGCATTAGTCTTAAAAATAGTCACAGTCAAATATGGCTCAAAAGCTTCTCAATCATGGCTCGCAAGCCTCTTAACATGGCTCGCAAGCCTCTGCCCGCAGGCACATCTCAAGTCATAAGTCATAAGGCAATAGACCATCATAATTATTATCAATATAATCTCCCACTTGTCTCATTTGATAAACAATCTTCACGCATCTCTTTATTGATGTAAAACTATTAACCTATAGGTATTATAAGTAACAATTTTGATTTAATAAGACACAATATACAAATATTATATATATAAATCGACGAAGACAACTGTCAGAAGCTGTTTACTAAACAGGACAAGCAGCAAGATAAATTCACTGTATCAATATAACTCCTCATAATGATTTTTTTTTATCAATCAATATGATTAGAAAACAAACTTACTAAAACAAATTATCATAACCATTATCATCATCATTATCATCATCATCATTATCATCATCATCATTATCTTCAATCATCATAATTATAATCATCATCTTAATAATTCTCATTGCAAACAAATTATCATAACAATTATCATCATCTTCCACCATCATCATTATAATCATCACTATCTTAATAATCCTCATTAGCATAATTATCATCATTATTATAATTTTCATATTATCATTACATAATCTAAATAGAAATCAAACTGTAAATCGAAATCATGATCAAAATCTAAATCGAAGTCATAATCTAAATCGAAGTCATAATCTTAATCGAAGTCATAATCCAAATCATAATCATAATCCAAATCAAAATCAGAATCTAAATTGAAATCAGAATCGAAATCCAAATCAGACTAAATCAAAATCTTAATCGAAATCAGAGTCATAAGAAATCAGAATCGAAATCGAAAACAAAATGGAAATCGAAAACAGAATCGAAATCTAAACCAGAATCGAAATCAGAAATAAATCGATAATAAGTGTAAATTGAAACTCAAATATTATAAATCTAAACTCAAAATCGAAACTAAAATGTAAAACGTAAATGGATATCAAAATGGAAATTGAGATCAAAATTTAAATCAAAGTTAAAATGTAAATCAAAATCAAAAAGTTAATCAATATCAAAATGTAAATCAAAATCAAAATGTAAATCAAAATCAAAATGTAATTCAAAATCAAAATGTTAATCAAAATCAAAATGTTAATCAAAATCAAAATGTTAATCAAAATCAAAATGTAAATCAAAATCTAAATTTAAATCAAAGTCAAAATGTAAATCAAAATCAAAATGGAAATCTAAATCAATATGGAAATCAAAATCTAAATGGAAATCGAAAACAAAATGTAAATCTAAATCAAAATGAAAATCCAAATCAAAATGAAAATCATAATTAAAATCCTAGTCAAAATTTCAATTCAAATCAAAATGTCAATCCAATGTAAATTCAATTCAAAATGTGAATCCAAATCAAAATGTAAATCCCAATCAACATGTAAATCCAAATCAACATGCAAATCCAAATCAACATGCTAATCCAAATCAACATGTTAATCCAAATCAACATGCAAATCCAAATCAACATGCAAATCCAAATCAACATGCAAATCGAATTTAGTAAAATGTCAATTTAGATCGAAACCTAAAAATCAAACCCTTAATCGAAATCTATACCTTAATCAAAATCTAAATCTAAACCTAAACCTAGATTGAAATCTAAGTTGAAATCTAACCCGAAATCTAATTCAAGATAAAAACCGAAATCTAAATCTATCAAAATCTAAATTTAAAAACGAAATCGAAAATTAAAACTGAAAATCGAAACCGAAAATCAAATCATAGAAATCAAATTCGAAAATCAAATCCGAAAATCAAGTCCCATAATCAAATCCGAAACCAAAAATCATAATTATAAAAACAAAACCAAAAATAAAATAAATAATCAAAACCGAAAGTATAAAATCTAAAGTCAAAACCTAAATCAAAACCGAAAATCAAAATCGAAAATCAAAATCTAAAATCAACATAAAAAATTTAAACCGAAAATCTAAACCAAAAATCAAAACCAAAAATAAAAACCACAAATCAAAATATAATATTATCATGAACTTAATGGTACAAATAAAAGTCTCTGAATAAATTACTCAAAACATACGCGTCTGTTGCAATTTAAACCCACCCAATCGTAAATAATAAATCCGAATGACATCGAATCATACATTTTAAACTTTTAACTTCTTGGCGTAGACAACATAATCAAATCTAAACTATTTAATTAAATCTATATTTAGATACACCTGAATAGGTTGACTACCTGTCGTGTAATCAATAACAAAATTATTGAAAATTTACCAATTTTTTACCAAAATTATAACTATAAAGTACCCATATAAAGTAATTAATATAAAGTACAATTATAATTACAATTATTAAGTAATTATGATTAATAAGATTAATAATTGTGTTATTGTGTGAACATTAGTTTTAGCATGTAAGCTTATTTCTTATCAGAAAAAAGCACAAATTAAAAAGAAACAATATCAGCCTTTTTAGTCACACATAAATTGCTTATCATTATTTTGAATTTCCAATAATGCTAGGATTACTCTGCGCAAACATTACTGAGCGGGATTCTATTTTATAGCTAACTTTTTTAAGTAAAAAAAATATTGGTCAGCATCATATTATTATACATTGCTCCGATTCTAAATAAAGAAACTAAAAGCATTTGTGTCGCTGTCGCCCAAGACAGCGCCTACAGAAATATTCGTTGTCTTAGTTGAGACAGCCAGGAATCGAACCCGGGGATCTCGAGAGACAGACACCATAAAAACCAGTGTACTACCCACTCGACATTGTTGGTCGACAAAATAAATAATAGAACAAAATAAAAACTTTCAATAAATTTAAATTGAGAATGAGAATGCTAAATACTGTGGCAGGGTAAGTAAATAAAGGACAAAAGTAAAGACACTCTGCTTTAAATAAGGGAAATAAAATAAACCCTCAAATGAAAAACATTAAATTCTTACTTAAATGTTACTACTACTTTGCGATTCGAAACATACGTAGAAATTAAAAATTAAGAAATGATTAACTATAAAAAATTTGGTAGCAATGAATAATAATAGGTACTAGTGCAGAAGTAAATTGGCTGTGCTTCAATAAAATTTAAATTTTCTAAGGCTAAAGTATCTACAAACCCAAATGTTTCATTGTAAACTTTACACAGACTTAGTAAAAAAGATCTACCTACTTATTACGTACCTACAAATGAACAATTTAAACTCGTTTTAATCGCATTTACTTAGACGCCAGACCAATTACTCAGGCTTTTGATAAACCACATCAGTATCACAAATACCGTCACAAATTAATTTTATAAACATCTTTAGTTAATATTAATTTCTCAATGTATTTGATGTAATTTCGTCGCAACAAATTTTATTCTTTTTCCACATCAAAACAATAAATAAGTATTAAACTAACAAAGTAGCAATCTCGTAAAATAAATTATTAAAACACAGCCACTAATGGCCTTACCGGCTAGCGGACTTTGAAGGAGGATCTCTGAAGACTTCTCCTTTACTTCTCATTCTTCTTTCACTGACACCAGCTGGCTGCTACTCAGGTTTCAGGATCGCAACGGCAGCGGAGCGAGGTCTCGTCAGCATCCACCCTGAAAATCATCAGGAATTGGTGTTAATATTTTGTAAATGGACCGAGTCGATACCCACTTCTGATGTCAGAAATAGTCAGAAACATGGAGAGAATTAAAACAAAATAAATCAATTTAAGTAAAGTAATGTTTATTAAATTGAATCGTCCAATTTCTTTTAACCTACCACCTGTTCGGACGTCTTTTTTTTAGCTGAGAGAAGAACAGGCGAAAGAAACTCGTCAGCTTTATCAAATCAGATATTTACAATTAAATCGTTACAAACTACAACAATATAAACTTAAAGTTATCAGTTAATCTCTTTATTAAACTATGATACTAGTTACCAAGCAAATGCAAAAGAAATCTGTATATAATGTACTTTACTTATTATTACTACAAATAATCGGAATAATCATAAAATTGGGAATGAAAATTAACAGCGGATAGCCTTTGAAAAGCAATCAACTCACACACAAAACAATTAATTCAAAATAACACAATACAATGAAGAATTTACTTAACTTAAATCCCGTAGGGCTCCAAACTTAAAAATAAAACGTATGCTCCATTTTCCATTCCTTAAATTCCCACTAAATTCAACACAAAAGGTTTACCCCTCACACCATTTTTTTAACCAATCATAATCGACCATACTATTTGTACGAAAAAGTAATATCAGAGATAATATTTTATAAAACCATTACGTTGTAATCTTTTTGAAACTAAATCCCAATGAATTACAATAATTGTTATATTAATTACTGTAGTCTTACTTGCTTAAATTCTTGAAAATACGTTCAGCCAATGATAGGCGTTGTTGGGACCAACCAACATCAAAGTAAAACATTCACTCGTACATTCCAAGAGCGCTGCGACCGACTCGCTCCTATTATATAAAGAGAACGAATGCATGGGCTCTCTCGCTGTTTGCACCTCCTACGTATAAGACGTCTCACGTAACTGTACTTTATATTTCTGCCTGTTAATTGTGAACCAGCAATTTTATACAGTAAACGCTAGTGAGTGCAAAATACCCTCTTTAATTCATCACCCAAAAGGAAAACCTGCAACTCATTCAGCTACTGCGCGATCAATTAATCCTGTAATCGCGACATGGTCCTTCGGTCCTTCGAGAATAAGCAAGCAGTTAACCAGGTGACCCATACATACAGCACAAAGGAAAGGAGGCAGTACTGCAGCAGCGCTTTCAAGAGCATTTTTTTTTGTTTTGTGTGAGTAAGTATAGCTGCAAGGCGTGGTGTATGCATCATATCTATCTACACTACTTCCGCGCATACTCGCATACTTCATAACAAGAAAGAACGACAACGTCAAGTCGCGTTGGTCCGCTACGAACGGCAACGTGCACGAGAAGCGGGGCGAGGGGAGCGACGGACGACGAGCCGGGGAACGACGGCGACGACGCCTGTACCGGACGAACTAGGTGTGGCCAGGCGCGGGCGCGGGCGCGCGCGGAAGGGAATTTCGCACTTCGCGCCTCTGCAGGACTCCGGCGACCGCGCATCACTTCAGTCGGTTGCATCGTTGCATTTTGCATTTTATCGCTTATTTATAAAGTAAAGCGATTTCGTTTCGTTTAGTACCTAGTTATATTGTAAGATACGCTGACAGAGCACTTCATAGTAGGACAAAGTAACTACATTGTAAGCCTATTTCTATGAAATGCTCTGGACAGGAAGGACCGCAGACGCAACGTAAACAGTCTCTACCAATTCTTCGAACCATCTTGTTTTTGTACGAGCCTTCTTTTAACTTCAAATACATTCGCTCCTCAGTTCGGCATCAAACTCTGCGGTTCTCACTAGTCTTAAATGTAGTTTTTAAAAATATATTTTTGCGCTCCTAAAAGTTAACTGGCGCAGCCGGTAGGATAGCCGGCTGTTGCTAGACGCGTTGATTCTCATAAAAGTACGCTAAAATCGCGGAAACCGAGAAAAGTCGTCGCGAATCGTAGCATCCGAAATCGTGGCTGACGTTCGGCGCGTTTACGCAGTTTGTGTGTTTCAACACCAAACAGGCTATCCACGAACCAAATAAATTTTGTTAACGGGAGTAATATCGCCTAAAATCGGTGATGGCAAAAAATAAGGTGTCGACTGGAATGTAAGTAGTAAAATCCTCTTCTTTCCTTTCCCTCCTTTACCTAAGATTTTTGTATTAGAATTAAGTTGATAAAGTGATTTTTTTTTAAATTTTTTTTTATGAAGAAACAGAATATTGAATTGAAAAATTGTAATTGAAACAAAGTAGATTTAGGAAGTTTATGTGATTCGCGGATCAAACTCTCTGTGTTTCCCGTAAACTATAGTAATAAATATATATAGGTGTTTATGTGATTTACAGATCAAACTCTCTGTGTTTCCCGTAAACTATAGTAATAGATATATATAGGTGTTTATGTGATTTACAGATCAAACTCTCTGTGTTTCCCGTAAACTATAGTAATAGATATATATAGGTGTTTATGCGATTTACAGATCAAACTCTCTGTGTTTCCCGTAAACGATAGGTGTTTTATGAGAATTGTACGATAAAATCTCGAACATTCCCTTAAAACTAAATTAGTTGTAACATTTTAAGTGAATTGTACGATCAAACTCTCGAACTTTTCCTTAAATATAACTTTTTAAGTAATAGAGCGATAAAATCTCGCCTTTTCCTTAAAAACTTTATTTTAGTATTACTTAATTATTTGTTTTAAAGGAAACTACGATAAAATCTTGTAACTTTCTTTAAAAATTTGTGTTTTACATATTTCAAGTATTTATTTGCAATTTTGAAGTTAATTGGATAAAATCTCGAATTTTCTTAAAAATTGTGTTTTATATTTTAATTGTAATCGTTTATTTTTAAGAAAATATCTGACTACTATATTTGGTTATTTTCTTAAAAAAATTGTATTTTGTGTTTAGCTATATAGCATAAGTAATTATCGTCGATAAAATCTCGCGATTTTACTTCATTATATTTTATTTTAAGTACCTAACTTTTAATTTTGTTATACGTATTATATTTATATAGATAAAATGGATGACCCAGCACACGTTATTGAGATACCAGTACCAATGGCTGAAAGACAGCATGATTTTCCTTCGCAAAGAGTACCACGCGATATGATAAACTTAATTCCTGAATTTGATGGAAATTCGAAAACTTTAAGTTTGTTCCTCCGTAAATGCGAATACGTTATAACAAAATATCAGGGACATCCGGAAGTGAATGATTACCTTATTCAAACAGTTACAAGTAAATTAACTGGAAAGGCCGCTTCTTTAATTAGCGAAAGAAACGACTTTACCACATACGATGAATTAAAGGAAATATTATTGCAGCATTTTGGCGATCCACGTAGTGAGGAATGCGTAGCTATCGAGTTAGAGACACTAAAAATTAGATCAAACGAATCTTACTTAGATTTCTGCAGTAGGATACAAAATGTTCGTGCAATTTTATTATCCAAGGTAAATCAAATTCCTTCACTTGCATTAAAAGAAGCCAAACGTATAATATATGACAACACATCTCTTAATGTTTTTCTCTATAATTTACCCGAATATATGGTACGGATAGTTCGTATTAAAAATCCATCTACCTTAGAGCAGGCCTTGATGTATGTTTTAGAGGAAGTTAATTTCCAAGAACAGTATAATTTGAGATCAAGAATGTTACAAAATAAACCTTCAAATAGTTGGAAAGATAGCTTACCTTCAACCAAACCTATTTTTACTCCAAATAATCAATTTAAATTTGGTATTCCGCCAAATCAATTTAAATTCGGTATTCCAAGTAATCAAAACTTTCCCAGGCCAATAAATCAATTTGCTAATAATAAACCATTCCCTTTTGCACAGAATAGACCTCAATTCCCTAATTTTGGAAATAATCAATTTTCACAATTTCCTAATCATGGTAATAAACCATTTCCACAATTCGGTAAACCCCAGTTAAGGTTCTCACCTACGCCAATTCCATGTATACTTTTGCTTATAACTTTTTTATTCCTGATCTTAAAAATAAAAAAATAATAATAAACGATGCATTACTTATTCATCTTTAGTTCTGTGGATTAAACTTTTTTAAATTCATTATAGTTATCGAAAAAACTTAAAAGCTATGAACATCAATTTCACAATAAATGTGTCTATAGATTCGTAAGTCTAAGATATGCGGTGATGTACTTGCAATAAAAAACCGTTTATGTATTTATCTTCAATACTGTGCATTCGATTTTTTTTTATAACGCTTAATTTCGGAGAAATAAGGAGTTTTCACAATAAAGAGTAGCGGGTATCCTAGCGGGGGCCGGGCGGCAGATGGCCGATGGTCTTCGTACGTGGAGGTTGTGTCGCTTGTCGTCCCACGCGCACGTGACTGCGATTTACGTAAAATTATTTCGCGATAATTATTGTTTCGTTAGAAATTGCTTTTTAGTGACAGGACACAAATCTTGTGATATTTTTTTTACTTTCTATATTTTGTGAGAGGACACGTTTTTGTAAATAAGTAAACATTTATTTAAAAAATATCACCTGTTATAGGTACCTAGCTAGATAGTTTAGTAGGTAGGTAGTTTCGATATTTCTATTTTAGTTTTTTTTTACTGTGTAAATATAATATAAAGTGTAATATAAAACTCAAAATGCCTAGACCCACAAAAAGGAAGAGATTTTATTTGGAAAAATTGAAAAAAATTCAAGAAAGAGCGT
The DNA here is from genome assembly GCA_928269145.1 of Agriphila tristella. Lineage (NCBI taxonomy): Eukaryota > Metazoa > Arthropoda > Insecta > Lepidoptera > Crambidae > Agriphila > Agriphila tristella. The sequence continues at coordinate 12,631,927 of OV743435.1, read as the reverse complement.
AAGTACATAAATGAATATTTTTTTCTAAAAATGTTTCCTATTTTATTATTATTACCCATAAACTTATGCATACCTTGCGTTATTACCCTTTTGTTTTATTTTACGCTTCTAAATTCTCATATGAGGTATGTAGTGGTGGCTATTTTTGTATATTTTGAAAACGTCGCTTTGGTCTAGCGTAGCAACTGCATGATACCGAACCGAAATTCCATGGTTCATATCTTGACATTAGCAGGTTTTTTGTTGTGTATTTTTTATTCCTTTTATTTTTGTACACTAAATTTTATGCTAATTTATTATTACTTGTTCAAATTTTATTGATTCATCCGATTATGTATTTTTCTTTCAGAAAAAAAAGGAAGCTGGGTTTAGACGAAAACATTGAAAATTTTGACGAAAAGAACAACTCTGATTTTAGTCCAAGTAAAGCGTAAGTACCTACTCGTATTAGAGTACCACTGAAAGTTTGAAAATAAAAATTATTGTATCGCTTACCTATAGCACACGATAGGATAAGAACAATTTTTTTCTCTTTGAATTTTTGGTGTTCTTATTTACCTTCTACATCGTACCTATATGAATTTTTAGGAACAACAACCGACTGGGTTTGCAAGAAATTGACCAAAATCTGGACCAACGTCTGCCTACATGTGTTACTCCTAGTCCAAGGTAAGGTATTTGCAATCAATTCTTCGAAAAAGTGCAATAAGTACTTCAAAAATTTATAACTTTATGATTTTACACATTATCGTAAGCAAGTAATGTAGTCTAGGAGCTAAATTACGTTTTATGTAGATAAGTTTAAAAAGTTTATCATTTCTCATATTCTGAAAATAGGTTCTGAGGTGCCTAGACAGCGAGCTAAAAATTGTACATCCCTTCCTATGGGAGTTCAAAATAAGAGCGAGTTCGTTTTGTTCGAAAAAATGACGAAGACGAATACGGAACAAATCGGCATTTTTATAGAACATTTTTCATTTCAAATATTTACCCCGTTTTCATGTTTTTGCTAGTCTAGTTTATTGTTAGGTCTATGAGATTAACAAGTAAAATAAATATATTTTATATACGCTGCTTTATATTTTTCAGAACCATTAGCAATGAAGTATCACAGGAAAATGATACAAAAATATGTCAAGTTCTAGCCACTGCAGAGTCAACGTCTACTTTGGACCATCCAAACATTGAAAATAAGGTATGGATGGTGGGAATATTTTTTTCTATAAGTACCTAACTTTTAAAACGGCTCTAAAAGAATGCTATGTCTTTGTTTTGTTTCCGCAAATGTCTCTCTCAGACCATCATTCTGAGCAACTGTCTCAAAATATGTACTTAGAATGCTACATTGTCACTAACATAGGCTATAAGAAATAATAAAAATAAATTCTTGTAAAGCTGGGTACGGCTGCTTGTATAAAATAAAAGTGAATAACTTGACTTATCATGTGACATTGACATTGTTCTATGTATTGAAGAAGTTGTCTACGTGTTTAACAATTTAATTTAGTATCATTTAATTTAATTATATTTATATTTTAAATTATATTTAATGTTATATTATGTTACTTTTTCAGTTCTGCATTTCACCTGAAAGTGATGAAGTGACGACTAAAAAAATTGGGAGGAGAATTGTAGACATCTCATACTTTTCGAAACAGTTACTGGAAGTATGCAATCACGGACCTTTAGGTTGTTCAGCTAGCGACATCATATTAATTGGAGAAAAACAAGTCGGCCTCATGTCCAAGTTTACTTTTAAATGTCAAATGTGTAACTTAAAGTTTTTTATTAACAATGACACGTGCGAGGACAATTATTTAAATTTGAATGCTTGTGCTGTGGCTGGTGCTGTAAGTATAGGATGCGGACAGTCACAATTGGAAGAGTGGTTATCTGGGATGAACTTGCCTATCATTACGCCAAAACTATATGACTTAAACCACGAACTTGCAAGTAAACACTGGGAAGAAGAACTTTTTAATCAAATGATAGAAGCTGGAGTGGAAGAAAAGAAGATAGCTATATCAGAAGGAAAAGTTACAGATGAAGGACACGGTATTATTGATGTGATAGTTGACGGATGCTGGAGTAAGCGTTCATATAAAAAAAAATATTCGGCACTTTCAGGTGCCGCAGCTATAATTGGAAAAAATACGGGAAAAATCCTCTATTTAGGCGTAAAAAACAAATATTGTCAACTGTGCGCAAAGGCAGAACGTCAAAAAAAGGAAGCAAAAGATCATCTGTGTTTTAAAAACTATACTGGGCCTTCGACGGGTATGGAAAGTCAAATTTTGGTAGAAGGTTTCAAAAATTCTATCACACAGCATGGCCTGGTTTACGGAAAACTCATTTCTGACGGTGATTCGAGCACCTATTCTAAAATTCTGCAAGCACGGCCTTATAAAAATATCACCGTAGAAAAGATCGAGTGCCGCAACCATGTCTTGCGTAACTTCTGCAACAAATTGCAAGCTTTAACGACGGAAACAAAATACCTTTTAAAACACAGAAAGTGTTTAACAAGAACAGTTATTTTAACTATACGCGGTGCAATAATTAAAGCCATACGTCACCACAAAACAAATTCTGATGTGCAATTATTGTTTGATGACTTATTAAGTTGTCATTTGCATGCTTTTGGCGACCATAGCCGATGCAGGAATTACTTCTGTGAAAAGGTTGGAATTGTAGATAATGAAAAAGTTCCAAGTGACTTTTTTTTCAGCACTTTGTGGCAAAAAATAAGTATACTTATCCAAGGTGTAGCTGCCCACGCGAGAAGTCTAATTCATGACACTGATAGCAACAAAGTCGAAAACTTTCACAGCGTGGTGGCAAAATTCATTGGTGGAAAAAGAGTAAATTTTTCCAAAAAAAACTCTTATAAGACCAGGGTTCAGGCGGCAGCTGTAGCTATAAATGCTAAAAAATCAGTATCGCGTTTGTATAAATCCATAACGGGTAAAAGCCCTACAGGGAGAATTAAGAAATTTGAAGAGAAAAGAATTAAAAAAATATATTAAATAAAAAAAATAAAAAGCCAAAAAGACGCTTATTTAAATATGGAGAAAACACAAACAAAGAATACGGAGATAACTGCACCAGGCCAGACATGGATGCTGAAGACTTCGACAAATTAAAAAAAGTATTTTTAGAAAATTTAAAAAAGAGTGATGAAGACATACAAAAAATCCAAAAAAGCACTATTCTTCAAAGTGAGAGTGGCGAATGGCTTGAACTACGACGTTCGTTACTCACAGCCTCTAATTTTGGGAAAATTATAAAAAGGAGAAATGATACCAGTTGTGCCAATTTGATAAAAGAACTTCTGTACAAGGGTAATTTAGATCATGTTTCTTCTATTAAACATGGAAAAGAAAATGAAAATAAGGCTTTACGACAATTGGCAGAAGTAACAAATAAAAAAATTGAAAAATGTGGCTTGTTTATTGACAAGGAAATGCCATTTCTTGGTGCCACGCCTGATGGTATCAGTGGTGAGGATGAAGTAATTGAGGTCAAATGTCCCATAACTGCTCATAAAGTGGGAATAAAAGAAGCAATTTCAAAAAGAAAAATTACTTTTTGGAAAATTAACAAACAAGGAAATGAAGAAATAAACACTACCCACAACTGGTATTTTCAAGTACAGGGTCAGCTCAAAATTACCAATAGAAAAAGGTGTATATTTGCGGTCTGGGCCAATGAAAATGAACCACTGAAAATCGAAGTTATTGAAAGAGATGTGAATTTTTGGAAACAAAAAATGGAGGAAAAATTAACAAGATTTTATATAGACTGTTTACTGCCTGAACTAGTCGATCCTCGCCATCCACGCAATTTACCTATCAGAAACCCTACTTACATAGAAAAATGCATTGAGGAAAGGGAAAAGAAAAAGAAATAGTTACATTAAAGAATACATTTTTTTAATTTAATTTTATTTTATTTAAGGTACTCCAACAATGTACATACAATAACATTGATAGGTATAAACAAACAATTGCCACTAGAATGCTTGTACAGTACAGGTGTGCTCAGCATGCATAAAAAAACAAAATGTTAGCCTTTAAAACTAATAATAAGGAGTAATGCTTAGCTTACAATAAATAAATTTCTAACATTTGACTTATGAATATGAAAAGAATCAATAATCCAGTTATTTAAACAAGAAATGTTTACATGAAAGTTTTAGGTACCTAGGTACATAACATACTTAAAAAAATTGATAATAAGGTCTCTGTAGATTCTAAAACAAATAATGTCTGATATCCTACATTTTTATTCCATTTATTGAAATCCACAAATTATTGTTATACCTAATACGTTTTGGTTGAAAATATAAATTTAAAATGAAGTCAAATAATGATCTTTTTTTTTTGACTAACTTTCCCTCTTTCGCCCGGACCAACTCTCGTTCGCCCTTAAACATCTTTTACCCGATCTTGTCACAAAAGGTTTCGAACGTCGTTGGCATATTATCTATAATATCAACCAGCATTTCGAAAAAAAAAATCGATAGTGCGGCCAATGATAAGTGTCGCAACTGATAGAGTGAATTATTACAAACATTGTCAAGTGCTGTACCCCTAAGTCATATTTTTAATTTTGTGCTCACTAATTTCGAAATCCTTACGACTTAGAGGCGTACATAACTTGTCATTTTTTGTAATAATATTTATAATTTATTCTATCGATTGTTATAGTTTTTATCACTGTCCACTAAATCGGTTTTTTTGAATGGCGGACTGTAGGTATGCCAGGCTTCATGCAAAAAATCTTTTTTACAAACACGTTTTTAAAACAGACTAAATTATTACAAAAATATCGGACTCTCGAAATTAAAAAGGACTAGTAAAAACAGACTAAAGAGTAAAAAATATATTTTTCTGTAAATATTTTGACAGTTTTTAGGTTAAAAAATTCTGTAGGTAGGGTAGGGCAGGTGTAGGGCTATAAATATTTACAGAAGAATTTATTTTATACTTTTTAGTTTGTTTTACTAGACCGTTTTAATGTTTTTAGTTCAATTTTTTTGTAATATTGTAGTCATTTTAAAAAACGTGTTTTTAAAAAAGTTTTTTTAGTAAATTATTATTTTCTGCTTTTTAGTTAACGATATAAGACTAAAAATATACCATGTTCTATCGGAGCCCTCGTCAAAACGATTAAAACAAGCCTAAACTCGATGGGGTTGCATGGTTTTATTAGAGAGTCCCAGTGGCCTTCTAACAGCTCCATCATCAGACCCTGGAATCTATTTCCCAACAAAGTACTCGTCAAGACGATTCAGATGAATCCAAACTCGATGGGGTAACATTTTTATTAAAGAGTTTCTGTATCCTTCTTCCGGATCCATCATCAGACCCTGGAAACAATTTCCCAACAAAGAACTCGTCAAGACGATTCTAACGAGCCCAAACACGATGGGGTTGTATGGTTTCAACATAGAGTTCCTGTGGCCTTCTTCCGGCTTCATCATCAGATCAGCTCAATTCCACCATAATATTGCATTGCAAAGTTTCAAGTCTCTCGTCTAGATCATCGGAAAGCTCGTATAAAATCGTTCGCAAACTTTGTGGAGAAACAAACAAACAAACGAGAAAGCAACCTAATAAAATCGTGTTAAAATGATAGAAGTTCTTTGTCGCAATATGTCGCAGAAGATAGGTAAGTATTTGAGTCTTTTTAAAATAAAAATAAAATATAATGATTGAAAAATAATGATTAGTAAAATGTGTACCTATACGAAAATGATAATTAGCTCTTGCACTATAATTCAGTCAACCAGTTAATAGTGCTTAAAAAATCCGCTAGATGGCTGTTTGTTACAAAGCATAAGTTATTGGTAATTCAAAGGAGTTTGAAAAGATGGCGTTGTATAGTAAGCAGAGGGGTGAGGATGCATTGGTGGGGTGCGGAAGAGATTAATTGCTCAAGGTCATTCGCGTACGGGAGCCTCTTAAATACAAACACACCTATTCAGCCAACAGGCTTCCGCCCGCAACCTGGTCAATTTGGCTATCGTCCTCCAATACATGGATTTAGACCCCATGCAGGCCAATTTGGTTATAGACCTCAACAACCTCAAGGTTACCGACCCACAAATTTTTCTAATGATGTATCTATGAGAACTGCACCCGCTAGACCGCAACAGTTTCCTATAAATGAAATATATACAGAAGAAACTCAGTATTACGATCCTTATTATGAAAGCGACTATGATGAATATATGTATCCATATTATAACGAAGATACATACGCTATAGATTTTCCTGAACCTAGTGATATTGAAAACGCACAAACCAATAACTTACCTACAGAAAATAACGAAGGAAAAGTAGATTCCGTTGAAAATTTTCACATAGATTGCCTTCTAACAAGTAAACTATAACGGTGCCCTTGTCGATGTAGAAATAGATACTTTATTGATTGAAAATTTAAATAACCTTCGTTTAAATACAGTTAGATAAATCTGAATTCTTACGAAAAGAGGTACAGTATTTAGGCCATACATTAACAAAAGACGGACTCAAACCTAATAATGACAAAATACAGACAGTAATTGACTATCCAATTCCACAAACACAGACAGAAATAAAACGATTTTTAGGATTCATAGGTTATTACAGACGATTTGTTAAAGATTTTTCTAAAATTTGTCAACCTTTAACTGCATGTTTAAAGAAAGGAAAAAAGGTTAATATCGATGAAAAATATAAAGAAGCCTTTGAAAAATGTAAGGAACTTTTAGTAAATGCACCTATTCTTCAATACCCGGACATGAGTAAACCATTTATTTTAACGACAGACGCATCGGAAGTAGCTCTTGGAGCAGTACTATCACAAGGACCAATAGGCAGTGATAGACCGGTGGCTTATGCTAGTCGTACCTTATCAGACTCAGAGAGGAAATATAGTACGATCGAACGTGAGTTGTTAGCTATTATTTGGGCTACAAAACACTTTCGACCATATCTATATGGCAATAAATTTACAATTTACACAGATCACCGACCTCTTATTTGGCTTAGTAATTTAAAAGAATTAAATAGCAAGTTAACGCGTTGGCGTTTACGTTTACAGGAATACGATTATAATATAATCCATAAAAGTGGAAAGCAAAACGCAAACGCAGATGCGTTATCTCGCCTCCAAATCAATGCATTAGGAAACGAGGATAACGAATCCATGATAGTTAACATAGACGAAAACGAAGAGCAGTCATCTAAATTTACAAAGCAGGATAAGGACCACTCAGATACCATAACTATTTCAGATTCCGAGAAAACAGTATCAATCTCAGACACAGATATAGAACCATCCGAATATCCAGTTCCATCCGAAAATTCTGATAGTACTAGTCAGACCATACATTCAGCTAGAGAAACAGAATCTTTAGGTATACCCATACTTCACGAAGCTATAGATACGAAACCAAATCAGATATTAATATTTTATAAACATAGTAATGATATGCAAGTTACAGATTTGTCTAGAGATAAACAAAAAGTTTTAGAAGTATTCTTACCATTGCAAAACGACCAAATAATAAAAGATTTCCTGAAACAATATATTAAACCCAAAATCAAATATTTCATTTACTTTGAACACCCAGAACATAGAAAACGATTTAGTAAAATTGTTATCGAATTATTTAAAAAAGGTACAGTTAATTTTGTAGAATGTACGGAAAGAGTAGTTTACATAGAAGATGAACAGGAACAGCGAGCTATAATTAATAAAACACACGATGGAAAAACTTGCCACCGTGGAATTACAGAAACCATTAAAAGAATCCGACGTAATTATTTTTGGCAAAATATGCATGAAATGGTAACAGCATTTATCAATTCTTGTGAAAAAAGTAAAGTTTCTAAATATGATCGTAAGCCCTTAAAACCAGTTTTACAGTTGACTCAAACGCAGAATGCACCATTTCAAGAAATATTTATTGATACATTTTCCATAGAATCGAAAACATATTTGACAATTATCGATGCCTTTAGTAAACTGGGTCAAGCAATAGAAATTCCGTCTAGATCAACACCAGAAATTGTTAGAGCCTTAATTAAATATTTTTCTTTTTATGGCATTCTACAGAAAATTAGCTCAGATCCTGGAACTGAATTTAACAATGCTTTGATAAAGGAATTAACAGATTTTCATAAAATAACTTTACATATCGGAACACCAAACAACCCAAATTCCATGGGATTAGTTGAACGTTTCCATTCCACGTTAACAGAAATATATAGAATTGCTAAGTATGAACGAAAATATACTGATGCCGCTACAGTAATGACATACGCAGTTATGGCTTATAATAACACCATCCATAGTACAACTGATCTCACACCCTTTGAAGTAGTTTTTGGCCATACTGAACTAAATACAACATTTGATATAGATTTCCAGAAAAATTATCAACAACAGCTTATTAAAGATCATAGAAAAAGAACAAATGAATTATATAAATATTTATCAGAAAATGCAGTAAAATTAAAGAAAAAGGTAATTCATAAGCGAGGCGGAGAAGCAAGCCCTAAATTGAACATAGGTCAAACAGTATACGCAAAAGCAGTTAATAAGCGACAGTCTAAAGATAAACCTAAGTATCAGAAAGCTATAGTCACAGGCGAAGTGGAACGTAATATTTTACCTGTTAGAGTAAACGAGCGTGATACGAAGGTTCCGATTAAAAATGTGAAACGTCCTTCACAGGTGGTGGATGTGGTGGACAAATCTTCTAATATGGACGTCGATAACACAGCTGCTCCTAGGTCAAACTCTCCCCAGCCAGGGACTTCAACTGGTAGAAATTAAACATAATCCGGGAATCTTACCTTTTCAACAAGGACATGCTTATCTGCAACGCGATCAATGGGCAATTATAAAAACAATAGATCTGAAAGGTTTTGAACGTGATATTTTATTTAATATTGAAAAATATTCTGAACTAAATAGCATTACTAATCGTTATAGCAATAATAGTTTTTATCAGTTTGAAATTAAAGAGTTAGAACAATTAGTACAGTATTTACGTGACGAAACAGTTGAAAAATTCCAACAGCTAAATCCCTCAAGAAGAGTAAAACGAGGACTTATCAACCCATTAGGTTCCATCATTAAAATAATTACAGGAAATTTAGATTACGAAGACGCAGTTAAATATGATAAACTTATAACAAATATACAAACCCACGAACAGGAAGTTTCCAATAAAATTACATTAGTATCTGAAATGTTAGATCATTTCCTAAATTCTACTAAAATTATTGATGAAAATACGCAACTTATGAATGAACGTCTTATTCGAATTGAAACAAAATTGAGTGATTTATCTGAAAAGGAAAATCAGCTGAGTTATGTAACTTATCTCATTGGTGTAACAAACCATCGTCGAAACCCACAATATTTTGAGTTCCACCGCAGCGTACTAGATGGCGCTAATAGTCTCCTGACTCGCGGTATGGTTTTGCTTCCTTGTAACACCCAGGTCCCGACCATGTCGGAACTCACAGAATATTTTAGTTCCCACCGCAACGCACTAGATGGCGCTGTAGCCTCCTGACTCGCGGTGGCGTTTCGTTTTGCCATTTATATAACATTAGGTGTTATTTTTGCTACTGTCTGTATCGAATCAGATCATCGAATCACACATACAGCGCTAAGGTTGCTTCCAAGCATATTGGGACTTCCTGGGCCATAATAGGAATAGGTAGTTTATTAGCAGACGGCACTAGGCTCGCTTCTAAGCTTATTAGGACTTGCCGGGTACGTCTGACTACGTAGTACGTTGTATAATAATATTGTTACCGTTACGTTACCATACAATAAATATACGTAACGAAATCAACGATCGCCTTCTTACTCAGCGGTGACGCTGCGCATCCGTCCTTGTCCCGCACGAACTTCGTACCTCTACAGTGGCGCCCAACGTGGGGCCACCTGGAGGGCCAACGCGCACACCTGGAAGACCTGGACGCATACTTGGTGGATCCGGACGGTTTTCTGGGAAATCCTGCAACATCCGGCACTTCATCTTACTTGACCTGGAGAATTTGGACGTACAGCTGGAAGACCTGGGAGCCGATCTTCGTGTCCAAGAGGTTCACCCAACTGCGCCACACATTCCCAACAAGGTGGCGGCCCAAACCAGCGTGTATCCCACACCATCGACATCAAAGATTGTAGTCAAGGAGTTTGCACTAAAGATGACGATGACGTTCACGCAATAAGCACCGTTTTGAGACAATGGGCAATGTTATTCAAGCAATTTAAGTCCAGGGGGAGATGGAATATCACAGCCCCGAATTGAAGAAGTGAAGCATCATCAAAATACTATGTTAGCAACAATATTCTTCAAGCAGTTTTAGTCCAGGGGGAGCCCAATTCTACACAGTGAAGTTGTGACTCGGGGTAAGAGATTTTCTTAATCAGCCCCACTCCTTTGAAGCGATATCCCTGACTAAGCTATTGTGGATAATCTAGACGCCACGTCGTCAATTCGATTCCGACGGGACCTATCCCCGTCCACAAGTCCGTGCAGCGCTCCTTGTAGCCTGTACGTAGCTCCAGGGCCCCTGCGCCTTAAGTCGTCCACCGAGTTCCAAACGCAACGGAGGTAGAGTACCATGCAATATAAGGAAACTCAAGAACAAGAAGGAAACCCTGGATGTCCAATCGAGGCGCGGGCGCGGCCGACCAAGGAAGACCACCCAATAACGCCATCCTGATCCTGTCTCCTCATCGGGACGATTATCGGAGCCAGAGGGGGAGCCTGTAACAAACCATCGTCGAAACCCACAATATTTTGAGTTCCACCGCAGCGTACTAGATGGCGCTAATAGTCTCCTGACTCGCGGTATGGTTTTGCTTCCTTGTAACACCCAGGTCCCGACCATGTCGGAACTCACAGAATATTTTAGTTCCCACCGCAACGCACTAGATGGCGCTGTAGCCTCCTGACTCGCGGTGGCGTTTCGTTTTGCCATTTATATAACATTAGGTGTTATTTTTGCTACTGTCTGTATCGAATCAGATCATCGAATCACACATACAGCGCTAAGGTTGCTTCCAAGCATATTGGGACTTCCTGGGCCATAATAGGAATAGGTAGTTTATTAGCAGACGGCACTAGGCTCGCTTCTAAGCTTATTAGGACTTGCCGGGTACGTCTGACTACGTAGTACGTTGTATAATAATATTGTTACCGTTACGTTACCATACAATAAATATACGTAACGAAATCAACGATCGCCTTCTTACTCAGCGGTGACGCTGCGCATCCGTCCTTGTCCCGCACGAACTTCGTACCTCTACATTGGTATATTAAATATATTTATTGCTAATTTCAGAACCATGTATATAAAACTTAACGAAATAGAAACTGCTCTAGCACTTAGTAAAGTTTCAGTTCTCCATAAATGTGTATTAAATCCTGACGAATTACTTGAAATATTAATAGAAATATCAAAACATGATAACCTAATGTATTCCGTAAATGATCAAAACCTAGTTAACTTAGAAGAAACTTTTTCTGTAAAAACTTATATTACTGACAGTGTTATAAGATTTATTATAGAAGTACCTTTAGTCGATAACGTTACTTATAGTTATTACAAATTGTTCTCACTCCCCATGTTCTACAATTCCGTAAACCTAACCTATATTATAATCCCTGACTTTCCCTACCTACTCATAGAAGGATTGAAATACTTACCGATTGCCAAACAATGTAAAGAAATTACAGATAAAGAATATTTATGTTCCGAAGATGACCTCGCACCTTACGCCGATCAAACCTGTATTGAACAATTGATGACCTATTGCCAAAATCCATCGACGTGTTTCCCGAGATCAGTCGACGTGGAAAACCTGAAATTACAAAGGATTACAGTAAATGGTTGGATTTTATTCTCCAAAGTTAACAAAATTATATCACAAAATTGTGATGGAAACATCATTCATGGGCAGATACAAGGAACATATATACTTACCATACCAGATAGATGTATAATATCCATAGAAGGAGTAGAAATCCGAGGACGACGTTATTACTCCATCTTCAACAAAAATAAGCCATTACCTGTAATAGAATTACCTCACTTACCTGAAAATTATGAAGAAAACTCGACGAAAGACTACGATCCTGTAAACCTAAAGAAGATAAATTTGGACGACATTCAGCACCTAAATTACGCGCTACGGAAAAGTGTGAAAATCATGAAAAGTGATAGTGAAAAACGAATTGAAAACGTTGGTGTTGCTACTATAGTATTATATGTTTTAATCTTTGTACTAGTTATAAGTTTCATTGTATTCAAATATAAAACTTTTATTATAAAAATGTGTAAGAAAAGTCCTCCTTCAAATAATGTTGAAAACCCTAAAATCTCACAAATTCAAGTAAACGAAATTCCCTTGATTCATTTAAAAAAGTAAATATAATTTAAATTCACAAATAAAATTTGTAAGATTTCAAATATGAAGTATCAGAAAAATTGATTTTTCCCAATTTTCCGATAACTTCATTCTGAGGGTGGAGGAGTTATATTGTAAGATACGCTGACAGAGCACTTCATAGTAGGACAAAGTAACTACATTGTAAGCCTATTTCTATGAAATGCTCTGGACAGGAAGGACCGCAGACGCAACGTAAACAGTCTCTACCAATTCTTCGAACCATCTTGTTTTTGTACGAGCCTTCTTTTAACTTCAAATACATTCGCTCCTCAGTTCGGCATCAAACTCTGCGGTTCTCACTAGTCTTAAATGTAGTTTTTAAAAATATATTTTTGCGCTCCTACCTATAGTGTTTGTTTACACATTTTATGATTGTTAAACTTTGGTGTTTATGTGTATAAACTTACGAGTGCGCAAACGACGCATCGCATTGCATTATTGTCAGCATAAAACTAGTTTTTTATTCAAGTGCTTGTGAAAAGTGTAATTACGATGGCTATGGAGCTGGGAGCGCTGGTGACGGCGCGCAAATATATAAAGGGTAACATAACGCGACTGTATAACTTTTTTATTACAAATGATATTACCAAAATTACAACCGAATGTTTAAATATCAAGAAAGCACGTTTGATAGAATGCTTCGGGCAGTACGAAACTTATAACATCCAAATATTGTCTTTAGAGTCTGAAGGAAAAGAAACGATTGAGTCGGCCATTGAAGAGGTCGAGGAAAAGTATTTTTCAACAATGGTAGCAATAGATACGGAACTTAAAATCCGTACTACGGAGAAAAATATAAGCGCCAGCTGCCCAACTCCACAGCCACAATCCATGGCAAAGCTTCCACCGATTAGCATTCCTTTTTTTAATGGTAAGTTTAAAGAATATATTCCTTTTATTAATTTGTACAACTCACTCATAGCAAACAATAATTCATTGGACAAGGTCCAAAAGTTATATTATCTTAGAAGCTATTTAACAAGTGAACCTTTGGACTTAATAAAAAATCTACCTCTTACTAATGAAAGTTATGATAAGGCTATTGAAATATTGAATAATAGGTATAACAATAAGAGTAGATTAATTAACGAGCACATTAATGCATTATTAGACCTTGGTCTGGCAACCCTGGCCGATACACTTGTCAAATAAACCAGTTGATATTTTAATTAAATTAAATTGTTTAAACTTAGCAATTTCTTTAATAAGTAGTGCTTAAATTGTTCTTTACTGTATAAATAGTCGTGAAAAGTGTTATAAGTACAATCGGTGTGGTATAAATTGAAAAACAAGTGATCTCAAATTTGTAACGGCGGGGCGGCATCCAAATGTCACTGGAGAAGATATAAAAAGCGAATAAACTTCGTAGAAGAAACGACAATTTGTGATCTGCTGCATATTAAACCGGGGGAGTACTTTTATTCCTTAATTCCATTATTAATTATTATTAATTATTAATTAAAAAAATTATTAATATGTACCCATAGGTATAGGTTATATGGGAAAATATCAAGTCAAAACTTTGTGACTGAATTGAATTTGCTTATACCTACCTAAAACCACAGTGGCGGATTGTTTCCCAATTTAAACTAATACATTGACCATTCCACTTGTACAAAACTCACTAATAGTGAGTAACGTCACAACTCAATACAATCTGGCACAGTTATAACCTCTCTTTACTTGACAATTCGTGGAAGTAATGTAGACGGTGGCTACTATTCTCACAGACATTCGATATACTGTTACACTTCACAAGCATTATATTTGTACCTACATAAACACGTCAGATCTACTTCACTTTTAAACAATAATTTTGGGCAACCATTCTGCTCCTTTTCTTACAATATAACTTAGTTATATAGGTATAATATTGTTCAGGTATTAATTAATTTTCATTCTAGACTATCAGTCACTCAGTTTTAACTTCATTTAAGTATAGTTTAAGTATAGATAGGTACCTACATTTGTTTACTAAATTCATAGGAACTGACTGACTTATACATTAAAAAGAAAGGTTTGACCTTGCTTTTATAGTCAAAGTTGATACCTAGTAATAGATAAACCTTTGCTACAATTGCACATCAAATCTATTATAAATAATAAACATATGTTATAATTTACTGCCCTCACTTTGCTTAACTTAGTTTATTTTTTATTTATTTTTTTATTTCTTTTTTTGTAACATAGGAATCACACTGACAACTTGTAATAATATTTGATTATTGATCACTTATTGTATACTTGCTGTGATTGCGGATTGCAAGTTCCATCTAGCTCAATAACAACATGATGACCCGTAAGGCAACTGCAAAGGATGTGGAGATCAAACTCAAAATGGCACTAGAGGATTTGAAGGCAGCCAAAGAGCTAAATGACACCTTATTGCTGGAACGTGAAGACAGTGAACGCGAGATTCTTAAGACCATATCCCGGAACACTGACCTCAAGAATGAGCTTGCTGAAGTTCATACAAAGTATTCTGAGATTGTAGATAAATACAACCAGATGCAATTGTATATAGAAAAATTTAGAGAATGTCACTACACTCATGAACAGGCATTGAGTCGCATTACCGACCTTGAAATTAGTTTGTCTCTTGCTCAAAAGACCATTTTAGAGTTAGAAAAAGAAAATAAAACTTTTGTAGAAGAGAAGCATTCTCAAAGCCTGTTTAGCGAGTTACATCAATGTGATTCTGCAATATATTATGACAATTCAACCTTGGCATGTAATAACTATAATGACAAATCTGTTGTCATTAGAAATAATTGTCAACTTAATAGTGGAAAGAAAATCAAAAAATATATCCGCTTAAATAGATATATTAAGAAAACTCAAAGGTTGATAAAAAGACAAAATTATTATAGCCAATTTTCAAAGCTGAGGAAAGAGCGTAAGCAATTATTAGGGCAATTAGATGTAATTAATAGGGCATCATGTAATAACAGTAAAGAATGTGAAAAGGTAAATAATCAATTAAGTGAAAAAATTGATAATTTGGAACTTTCACTCAGGGAAATGTACAATAATTTAAGTGATTTTTCTCGCAAACAGCTAAATTACCAAAAGCTAGCTGCAAATGACATGATTGACATGTGTAACTATAATACAGACCGGTTCGAATCCCTTGGCAAAAAACAGAATTGTAGCTGTTTTAACCAAAATACTGTTGTTGTAAGACAGCAGTGTGATGCAGTTGTCCAGGATGCCCCAGAGCACTTACCTACCCACTCAGTGTGTGAGCTTAAAGTTTCTGATAATAACCCAACTAACTTAACTACCCACTCAGTATGTGAACCAGAACCAGAGGTCTCATACACTTGTAACGATTTGAAAAACTCTACAAAAAATAATCGATCTTCTGATAAAAACTGTTGTGAAACAATTATGTTCTGCGATGAGATGGGTAAGAATTTAGGCCAATTAATTCAAAAACACACCAAGGAAAACATAATTAATTATTGTATGCCTGGGTCAACTTTGGATGACTTGATGAGAATTATTGTTAAAAAAACATTTAATAAAAACACTAATTTGATAATTTTGATAGGAAATAGGGGTAATGTGAACAAACACCAACTGATAGCTTATTGTAATTCCTTAATGTCTTTAAAAGTAAAAAAAGTGATTTTGTTCACATTCCCTTATTGCAAAAGTGTGTCACAAATGGAAAATAACTTTAGGTATCAGTTGAACGTAACATTGAATACGGTAGCATTTCATAATAGTGAACAGCTACACATAATTGACATCAATAAATTATTTAATAGTTTTTACTTGACAAAAGATAAGTTCTATCTGCCTAGTTCTTTTAGGAGACAAATAGCATTATCGCTATCTTTTTATTTTAAACATTTAGCCAATAATCTGGCTAGTAAAACAACTGCTTTTATTGAGCAGTCAACTATTGACATTAGTCATTCAACTTTGGAATCTGTTCCAAATAAAAATAATTATAACATTTTACTTAGTTCAAGTAATAATAATGTTTCACATTTAAATTACCATTTAGGACAATAGAGGCGTCCTCTAGCCCTGACTTAACAATAGAAAAGCCAAAGTGTTTAAGAATTGTACACCAAAATATGCAAGGCTTTTCTGGCAAAGATTTAGAAATAAGCTTATTCTTAAACTCTGAAGATATTGATGTGTTATGTGTTACTGAGCATTGGTTGAAGTTGAAGCACGAATTACTTTTAAGTTTAGATAATTATAAAGTTGTTAGCTCGCTTAGTAGGAAATCTACTATAAGAGGGGGTTCACTTATTATTCTACACAATAGTTTACAATGTAAAGAGCGTAGAGATGTAGTATCCCTCTCAATTGAACGAACCGTTGAGTTATCGTGCGTGGAACTTGATCAAATAATTATAGTATGCGTATATAGACCCCCCAAAGCGAATTACTCTGAGTTTGAGTCCACTATGGAGGAAGTTTTAAAAATAACTTGTAGGAAGAATAAAAAAGTCGCAATTTGCGGAGATTTTAATGTCGACATCTTAGACCCTAAAATAGCCAAACTGTCGAGTAGGTTCATAAACCTATTTAAATCATTTAATTTGCTACATATTTTTAATGAACCAACGCGTATCACACCCACATCGGCAACCTGCTTAGATAATATTTTCTGTAACTGTAATGTCATTGAAAAATCAATTTTAAATTGTATGAAATCCGACCATAGTGGACAATTAGCCTCCATTGAGCACCATCATGTTCCGCCTAAACGGGAAATAATGTGTAGGCCAGTAAAAAAACACTGTATTGAAAAATTCAGAACCAATGTCACAAGTAAAATTGAAACATTACCAGAACCAAATTTTGAAGCCAATAACCTATATAATCATTTATTTAGCATAGTTCAAACTGAATTTAGTAAAACTTTTAAACAAAAAGTCATCAAATGTAATGATAGTACGAAATTTAGTGACTGGGCCACACCCGGCATATATAAGAGCAGAAGGAAATTATACGAACTTTATGCAGAGAAAGCTACTTCTAGTGATCCTAACTTCATTGAATTTGTCAAGAAGTATTCACAAACATTCAGAGAAGTCTGTATCTTAGCAAAGTCCAAGTACTTTGCAAATAAAATTAAATTAGCAGACAATAAAATTAAGGCTACTTGGAATATTATTAACAAAGAAACGGGCAAATCAAAATCCAATATAAATTCCTTCTGTTTAAAAACTGGTGATCAAACTTTTGAATCTGACAATGAGGTCGCTAAAGTTTTTGAAGATTTCTTTGCTAGAATACCTGTAGAAACTACCAGTACTCTTAGTGCTTGTCCCAACATCGCTGTCTCCCTTCTGGAGTCAAGTGTTGATAAGTGCAATGAAAGTTTTTCCTTTAAATATATAAATAGTGCAGATATCATTAAAGCTTTTAAAACAATTAATGTTAAAAAAACAGAAGATCTTTGGGGCATGTCAACAAGCATAATTAAATCAATAATTGATATACTAGCCCCTTACTTGGCTTTTATTTTTAACAAATGTATTGACGAAGGGGTCTTTCCTGATCTAATGAAAAATAGTAAATTGATTCCTCTTTTTAAATCTGGGGATAAAAGTGACCCAGCTAACTTTAGGCCAATATCTATACTACCAGCACTTAGTAAAATATTTGAAAAAATTATATATTCCCAATTATTAGATTACTTCACATACAATAATATACTTCATAAAAATCAGTTTGGTTTTTCCAAGGGTAAAAGTACTAC
Organism: Agriphila tristella; assembly: GCA_928269145.1. Taxonomy (NCBI): domain Eukaryota; kingdom Metazoa; phylum Arthropoda; class Insecta; order Lepidoptera; family Crambidae; genus Agriphila; species Agriphila tristella. The sequence goes on along the minus strand of OV743435.1, from coordinate 12,613,728 downwards.
TGATGCTGGAATTGCACTTCTCAAACATATTCTTGATGCTTGGAAAGAAAAGCAAGATGTAATTGGCATTTTCTGTGACCTTTCTAAGGCATTCGATTGCGTTGATCATCAAACACTATTAAAGAAGCTAGAACATTATGGTGTCTCTGATAAATCAGTTAGTCTTATGAAATCGTATTTGTACAATAGAACTCAGAAAGTAGTGATTAATAGAACTGAATCTACTGGAGCCCCCATCAATATGGGTGTGCCACAGGGATCAATATTGGGCCCATTGCTGTTTCTAATTTATATAAATGACCTTCCCAACTACGCGAATAATTTATGTGAAACAGTACTATTTGCGGATGATACTTCTTTAGTTTTTAAAGTAAACAGAGGTAATAACTGTTCGGACGAAGTAAATAGTGCCCTCTCTAAAGTTTCATACTGGTTTAATAGTAATAATTTAGCACTTAACCCCAAAAAAACTAAATGTGTTAAATTCTCATTACCTAATGTTGAGCAGACAAAATTAAATATTAATTTGAATGACGATGAAGTCGAGTTTATCGAGAGCACAAAATTTCTAGGTATCACACTAGATTCTCGACTGCAATGGGATCCACATATTGAAGCCTTGTCAAGTAGACTTAGTTCAGCGGCATTCGCTGTTAAGAAAATAAGGCTTTTAACTGATATTGAAACGGCAAGGTTAGTATACTTTAGTTATTTTCATAGCGTAATGTCGTATGGACTGCTATTGTGGGGCTCAGCTGCCAGTATTGAAAATATTTTTGTACTCCAAAAAAGAGCTGTTCGCGCCATATACAATCTACGGCGGAGAGATACCTTGAGAGAAATGTTCAAAGAAATAAATATTTTAACTTTGGCAGGCCAATATATTTATGATAATTTAGTTTATGTAAGGAAACACTATGATTCATTTGCTAAGAACAGCAATATTCACCAGTTCAATACAAGAAATAAAGATAAACTTGCCGTTCCAAGATTTAGGCTTGCAAAAACTAGAGGTTCATTTATGGGGAAAGGCATAGCCTTTATTAACAAAGTTCCACAACAAGTGATTGATCTTCCTTTGCATGAATTTAAAAACCATGTTAAAAAAACGCTCATGGGTAAAGGTTATTATAAAGTAGATGATTATCTTAAAGATCTAAATGCGTGGAAATGATGTAACACATAACTTGCTAATAAGTACTTTGTTGAAGTAATATAATAAGTCTATGTTGTTGCCAATAATCCTGTCACCCTGTTGTAATTTTCTGGTAACGATATATTCAAGTTTGTAAATATCGTTACTTATGGCTGTTACAGCTGATAAGTTTCTTGCGCCCGTTCTTCTTGTCAGCTAAAAAAGTCTGGAACGGGTGGTAGGAAAATATAGACGATTCAAAAGTACTTAATAATTAAGTTTATTTGAATAAAGCTTATTTGACTTTGACTTTGACTTAAGCCTATTTTAAAGAGTACGGCCATAAATTTAAGAGAATTCATTTGTAGCATAAAGCCGATTCTTGCCGCTCTCGATAATTTAGAACCCAACGTAAAGTATTGGGACGCTTTAATCTTATGTTTATTATTTCGTAAACTAGACGTGTTTACGTCTCGCGCCTTCCAAATGGAGAGGAACGGAGCAGAAGATCCGACCATGGACGCCTTCCTCGCCTTCCTGGAAAGGCGTGCACTGGCGCTTGAAAATGCTGACCCGGGCGGCATGCCACCAGTAGTGGCCAGCATCGCCAGCAGCAACGAGGCTACGGGGCCCCCGCCGAGCGCCTAACAGCCGCAGCGACGACGGCGCAACAGCCCACGTGCCTGTTATGTAAGTCCACACATAGACTTTATTTATGTAATAAATTTAAATTAATGACTGTCGATAAAAGACTTGAGTTTGTCAAAGATAAGGCACTTTGCCGCATTTGTTTAGGTGAGCATTCAAAAAAATGTAAATATCACTTTCGGTGTAACGAGTGCAAGGAATGTTTTATTACCTACAGCGAAAATTATGATCTTTGCACAAGATGGCAGTCCTAAGTACTTTAGAGCCCTACTTGACAGTGCGTCTCAGCTTTCCTTCATTTCAGAGAGGGCGACGAAGCTGCTTAAATTAAAACCTGCACAAACTAATGTCAATGTAGTGGGCATCACGAATGCAAAGTCTAAGTTAAAGTATTGTTTACCTGTAGAAATTCATTCATTAAATAATCATTTTAAAATTCCTGTGTCATGTCATGTAGTTGAGAAGATCACATGTGAACTGCCACAATACAAGGTTAATCGCAAAAATATTTCGATTCCCCCTGGAATAAAACTGGCAGATGATCAATTTGACATACCGGGTGAGATCGACGTACTAATGGGAGCTGACGTGGTCTTTCAGGTGCTCCTGCCCATGGAGATCCCGAGTCAGGAGCAGGTGATCCAGCCTTTCGAGTCGCTGAGCAACCAGCCACTGCAGCCGTCTTCGAGTTCGCTGAGCCACGAGCCTGCGACTCCGCTTAAAGTGCTGTCCGGTAACCGGTTGCCCAGTCTCATTAATACCCAGTTTGGGTACATACTTGGAGGTACTCTTTCATATTCTAATAATATACCTAAAGTTTGTAACAAAGTTGCATTGAAATGTACAACATGTGACTCTGATACAACTAATGTTTTAAACAACTTTTGGAAAACTGAAAGCGTACCAGAAATTTATAATGAAAAATCTTCCGAGCACGAGCTCTGTGAGGATATTTTTAATTCCACTTTTAAGTTAAAAGAAAACAAGTTTGAAGTTACATTACCTTTAAAATTACCATTAAGTGAAGTTAATTATGCTCTAGGTGATTCATTTAACCTCGCACTTAAAAGGTTTTTCAATTTAGAGAAAAAGTTACAAAATAATTACGAGTTTTTTGTTGAGTATAAAAAGTTTATACATGAGTATATTAATTTAAATCATGGGCACTATGTCGATATCGAGCTTTATCAATTGAATAAAGATGCGGTATACTTTTTACCTCATCACGCGGTCATTAACCCTAATAGTAAAACAACAAAGTTACGTACAGTATTTGATGGCTCCATGAAGACAAATAAAAAGGTATCCTTAAATGATTTATTATTAAATGGACCGACTGTACAAAGAGAGCTTTTTGATATCTTACTATTGTTTCGCTTTGGTAAATTTACATTTACTACAGATATTAAACAAATGTTTCGAAGCATTAAGGTAGTTCCAGAGCACACTTCATTACAAAATATATTATGGCGCGATAATCCAAATGAGGATATTAAATGTATAAGGCTCGATACCGTCACCTATGGTTTAAAGAGTTCAAGTTATCTTGCAACTCGTTGCCTTAAGCAATTAGCCATTGATAATGAAAAAACATTGTCGTTAGGTTCTTTTATTCTTGAAAATTGCACATATGTTGATGACGTATTGTACGCTGATAATGACTTTGATAAGGTATTACAAGCAAAATCTCAGCTTATTCAACTCCTTAAATTAGGCAGTTTTCAGACCCATAAATGGTCATCTAATGATAGCAGGATATTAGCAGATATTCCATCAAATAATCAGCACTTTGATGATCTAGAGCTGCAAAATAAAGATTGTAGTTTAAAGACTTTAGGTCTGCATTTAGTAATTAAGGAGGACAAATTTAAAATTGCCTGTCCAGACCCCTTTATTACTAATAATAAAATAACTAAAAGAGAAATACTTGCATACATAGGAAAGTTCTATGATCCAATGGGTTTTATTAGTCCTATCATAGTACAAGCCAAGGTAATTATGCAAAAATTATGGTCTTCTAAGGCAGACTGGGATTCCACTCCCGACATTAGTATTAGGGAAGAATGGCTTGAGTTTGTTTCCAGTCTATCTAAAATGGAACCTATATATATCAATAGAAATATTAATGTAAGTGACTCAGATACTGTTGAACTTGTAGGATTTTCAGATGCGTCCAGTTCGACAGCATACGGTTGTTGCGTATATATGCGTATCACGCGTCCGACAGGTAAAATCGACGTTCATTTATTATGTTCGAAGTCACGCATTAACCCGCTTCAACGCAATAACATGACTGTACCACGCCTCGAGCTCAACGCTAGTCTGCTGCTTTCGATTCTTATTAACAAAGTGAGGGAATCGCTTCAATTAAAACATGATATTAAAAAGATTTATTTGTTTACGGATTCACAAATAGTGTTAGCTTGGTTGCATACTGAACCAATGAAGCTCGGTGCTTATGTCGCAAACAGGGTGATGGCAATTTCTAAAAATATAAGTGATTGTGTGTGGCTTTATGTAAACACCAGCGAAAACCCTGCCGACTTGGTGAGTAGGGGTGTGGCGCCAGCTGAGCTCGCCGCTTGCACGATGTGGTGGTGTGGCCCGTCCTTTTTACATGACACTAGCTATGTATTTACTGCCCCTACAGAATTACATACCGACATACGAGATATACCAGAGCTGAAAACCGGGTCAGCATTTTCAAGTAATCATGTAAACACAGCTAGTACCGACGTACACGATCACTTACAAAAGTTTTCTAGTATTCATAAGATGGTGCATGTTTTAGCTTTCGTCTTAAGATTTATAAATAATTCGAGAGGAGTAAAAATTTCTCATGCTTTTTTATCTAGTTCCGAGTTAAATAACGCTTTAATGATGCTCGTTAAGAAGGAACAAGAAATTTATTTTAAGGACGAACTTTATTGTTTAAGAAATGATAAAAATGTAAAAGGTCCATTACAAAGTTTGTGTCCCTTTATAGATAATTTTGGTGTACTAAGGGTTGGAGGTAGATTACACCACTGTAATATCCCATATGCACAGAAACATCAAGTAATTTTACCTAAAGTATCTCATGTCACCAATTTAATAGTACATGCTGAGCATTTAAGGCTCTTACACGCAGGACCTAAGTTATTATTATCTAATTTAAACCAAAAGTTTTGGATATGTAATGGTTTATCATATGTGAAGAAAATTGTAAAAAAATGTGTTCCTTGTTTTAAGCTGAAGGCGGATGCAGCAAAGCAGTTAATGGGTTCTTTGCCAACTGATCGCGTGACTGCTATGAGTCGCCCTTTTGAAAAAGTAGGGGTAGATCACGCAGGGCCTCTAAATATTAAACTCTCACGCGTTAGACGTTCAGTAGTGGGCAAAGGGTATATTTGTGTATTCGTTTGTTTCGCTACGAAAGCCATTCACCTCGAAGTTGCTTCTGATCTTACTACTCAATCATATCTTGCGTGCCTTAGAAGATTTATTTCTAGAAGGGGGTTGCCCAAAGAGATTTACTCAGATAATGCTAGTACGTTCAAAGGTGCACAGAACCAATTAACAGAGCTTTACCGCCTACAGTCTTCAGGAGAACACCAAAGGAAGGTATGCCAATATGCAGCAACTCAGAATGTCAAGTTTCATTTCATTCCGTCTTATTCACCTACCTTTGGTGGCTTTGGTGGTTAATTGTGAACCAGCAATTTTATACAGTAAACGCTAGTGAGTGCAAAATACCCTCTTTAATTCATCACCCAAAAGGAAAACCTGCAACTCATTCAGCTACTGCGCGATCAATTAATCCTGTAATCGCGACAGGCGTTACAACTAACTATCGTGAAATTATCAAATATAATAAATGGTAACTCTTTTAAAACTTGCTAAGATATGTACAAGATATTTACATTATTTTTTAACCGACTTCAAAAAAAGGAGGAGGTTCTCAAGTCGACGGTATTTTTTTTTTTATTTTTTTTTTTTTTATGTATGTTTTAACATAGCTTCGTCAGTTATTACCCGATTTGTACAATTCTTTTTTTAACTCAAAGAACATAGTTCGTGTGTGGTCCCATAATTTTTTTACAGAGATCTGGCCAGTAGTTTTTTCATAATACTGAAAAATATCAATTATTTAGCTCGCCATCGCACGAGTTTTTATGGAATTTCGGACATAACTTCTTTGTTTATGAACCGATTTAGATGATTATTTTTTTATTTGAAAGGGTATACTTCAAGAGTGGTCACAATTTAATTTCATTGTAATTGGACTTCGAACTTCGAAGATACATAAAGGAACTCTTCAAAATCAAATAGTATAAGTAAAGTGATTTAAGTTTTGGTAAGTTTATGGCAATCCAAAACAAACCAAATCATGGTTTGCGATGCAACGTTCTGGACTAGACTTGGACTACGATGACACAACGGAACTCCTCAAAAACAAACAGCGTAAATTTGGAAATTGAGTTCTGGGCATTTTACCATTATATAAAGTTAAAAAATATTTACACGCTGCGCTTACATACCTACCACTAAAAAGTTGAAAATAAAAAAGCTTTTTTAAAAAAAAGAAAAACCGCCTTCAAAAAACTGAAAACAAAAACAGCTTAAAAATTAAATACCTCTAAAAAGCAAGAAATAATATTTGAATCATTTGTTACACATATCAATATTAATAAAACACGTCTAATGAAGTCGGGTGGGGCTTTAAGAAAAAATTAAGTTGTCCTCCAGCCCCACCCGACTTCAATAGACGTGTTTTATTAATATTGATATGTGTAACAAATGATTCAAATATTATTTCTTGCTTTTTAGAGGTATTTAATTTTTAAGCTGTTTTTGTTTTCAGTTTTTTGAAGGCGGTTTTTTTATAAGAACTGAATCAAATTTAAATGTTAAACAATACATGATTTGATCATACTATTACCAAACATTATTTATCTGAACGTGTAAGGCAAAGGCAAATGTACATACAGCCAAAAATACAATTATTGGAAAAAAGCTTTACTTAAAATCCGTCACGTGCTTATGAGTTCAAGTACTGACAGGTATTGAGCCAAGTCGGCACGGGTTGCTGTTATCCAAAGCCAATATAATTTATTTTAGAGTCATTTTGGGACCAATGGAAAAGAATTAGAGGGTATGCGTTGAAAAAAAAAATACTTTTAATTTTTTCGGACACCCTAATGCTAGTAATATGTAAAACTTTGAAAGGGCTTTTAGCATGTCGATGACGGAATCTCTTGTAAACATTAAAATATTTTTCTTGTCTTCGTCTGTGGAATCTCGCCATAACTAACTTAAAGCACTTTCAAATAATTGAAAAATTGTGTCTCCAATAACAATATCTAAAATTTTTGAGGCTATCAAATATTGTTGTCTTGTGCCTCGGTTTAAATCTGAGTTTGTCACTGTTTCATTTGAAGCAATATGCGGCGTACTAGATAAAGTACTAATACTCGGTTTTATGGACTTAGTTACAGCTGTAACACAGTCCTGTAAATTGTAAGCTAACAAATTTGCTATTTGCATCCTACATTTTTTCGGCAGATACATATTATCTGGAGTCAATGTAAATACTTTACGGTGTTCTTGTACACAACGTAACAAAAATTGCTTTTGTTCTTCTTCGACTGTTATTAATCCGTGAAAATCTTGCATAAATTTTACCGCTCTTTTAGCAGTGTCATTCACTGCTTTCCGTTTCAAAAGTTTCATTTTTGCTTCAAGGAATGAAGAATTGTTAGACCATGATGCAGGACACTCTTGGAGAAAACTGTCCTCAATTTTCAGACGAGAGAACAAAGACTTGCTTGAAGCTGATATAAAATCTTCTATGTTTTTCTCGTACAACAGTCCGCTTAATACTTCTTTTGAAGGTATGTAGCGTTTTTTTTGAGACGAGATACTTTCTTTGGACAAGGACCTTCCGCTTCATCAATTATGATCTTTCTTAACATTTTCAAAATTAACGCAAATGGTGGAAATGCATAAAAATATATGTTTTTCCAAGATATAGTAAAAGCATCAGTTGCCCATGCGTCGGGATCGCTCTGCCAGGTTACATATGTGATACACTTCTTATTTGAGCGACTTGCAAACAGATCAACCTCAAAATCACCAAAACTATCTATTATTTCTTTAAATGCATAATCAGCAAGCTCCCATTCAGTATCGGATAGTCGTCTTCTAGATAAAGCATCCGCTTCATAATTATCTCTTGTATTGATATAAGATGCAAAAACATATATTCTTTTGCTTTCGCACCATTGCCATATCTCCCTGGCCACCTCATTTAAGTGAGGGTATTGTACACTACCCATTCTATTAATACACGATATGGCAGTAGTGTTGTCGATACGAAGTAAAATTTCACAATCTGACATGTGCTTCGTAAATACTTTTAAACCAAAAAGAGCTGCCTTGAGTTCTAATTCGTTTATGTGTAAATTGGTTTCATCCTCAGTCCAAAAACCATACACCTTTCTCCCATCACAGTATGCACCCCAGCTAGTACCAGACGCATCTGAGTATATTTCTAAATTAAAGTTATAACTTAAATGTATAAAAACCTTTGTCTACATTCTTAATCCACCAAGTCATATCAGCTTTTATTTCTTGTGTTAAAGTGATAGTTTGATTGTAATTTAAATCTTTTGATAGATGTAAACATTTAAGATGTTCGAATCGTTTTGTGTATAACCAGGAATATTCCAAGGCTGGGCAAGCAGATATAAGTAATCCAATTAATCTTGCAAAATCATGTAAATTACACTTGTCAACATTGATAAAATATTCTACCTAAATAGTGCTTAATCTTTTCCTTCTTATCTGCGGGTAATTCTAATATCATCTTTCTTGAATTGAAAATAAAACCTAAAAACTTGCAAGTTTTACTAGGTACAAGGCAACTCTTTTCGTTGTTTATAATAAAACCTAATGATTGTAATAACATTATAATAATCTTTACGTTTTTCTCACATTCCGAGTATGATTTCCCAAAACACAGAATATCATCGAGATATATCACACACAATATGTTTTTAGATCTTAAGTATTCCATGACTGGCTTGAACAACTTTGTAAAAACATATGGTGCGGTACATAAACCGAAAGATAGGCATGAAAATTCATAAATGCAATCACAATATTTAAATCTAAGGTATTTTCTATCTGACTCGCTTATATTTACAAAAAAATATGCGTCTTTTAAATCGACTGAAGCCATAAAATAATCTTGGCTTATTAATTTAGAAGCTGTTCTATAATCTTCTAACTTAAAGTGTTGAGTGTAAATAAATTTATTTAATTGTTTTAGATTTAAAATAAATCTCTTTTCACCATTAGATTTTGGTATCAGAAATACCGATGAAAGAAACTGCTTTGCATCATAATTGCATTTATGAATTGCTTTGATCTCTAAGAGTTTATTAATTGAACATTCAAAATCAATGCGCTCGCTACTTGTTTTTGGATAGGTGGACGGATATTCCTGCTGTGAGGGTTGTGATTTGAACGGTATCGAATAACCATTCACCCACGACAAAATAGTTTTGTCACTAGTGATTTCAGTCCACTTATCATAAAAATTACATAGCCGACCGGCATATGTTACCTCGTCTAACGACGGCCCGCCATTGCCAACACCACCGTTAGCAAATAGTAGATTGTATTACAAGGGAGCAAAATAATATTTTTACGGCGAGGGCGCTTTTTTGAATCCAGAGCGAAGTGAGGGATTCTAGAGTAGAATCCCGAGCGTAGCGAGGGATTCTTCAGTAGAATCCTGAACGTAGCGAGGGATTCAAAGTATGTCGCCCTCGCCAAAAATATTTTGCGCCCGAGTCATATACTCTACTTTTCATCCCCTTTCTATGAGAAAATAAATAGGAGACTGTGTTTATGTAATTAATGAAAATGTTCTTTATTTAAAAAAGACACGTGAAAAGTAAAAATAATTACAAATTTATAGTTACGTTTGATACACTAGCGCAATTTTCAAAAGTTATTGTACTAAGTACGTTCGTATGTACTAATTACAAGAACACAAACTTAATTCGCGCGCTTATGTTTTTTTTTAGTCTCCGCGCCGTCTATACAGCCAGTCAATACATACCAGCCGGCGCGCGGCGGCGGCGCGTTCGAATTCTTTGAGAGATACATGTTCTAAATTCAAATCTCTTTTCCTCCCACTAAAAAGTTCTTACCAGGGGCCTATAGCATAACAAATAACAAGCCAATATTATTAGTGAATTTCTATGGAAAATCACTAATAATATTAGCTTGTATTTTGTTATGCAATAGACCCCTGAAAAGAGCTATTTTGGTCCCACTTATATAGGAACAAATCATCATTTTTCGAATAGAAGGGATGAAATAGTAGATTATACACCAAGGGGATAAAGCACTGTTTTATGTCACGGGCGCTACATTGAATCCTGAACGTAACGAAGGACTCCAAATTTAACTCCCGAGCGCAGCGAGGGTGTTATAAGTTAATTCCCGAGCAAAGCGAGGGAATTAAGATTGAGTCCTGAGTGCAGTGAGGGATTCAAGCGCCCAAGAAAAAAACAGTTTTATCCCGGTGGTGTATACTCTACTTTTCTCACTTTATGCGAGACAATAAAAAACCAGGCTTAGTAGATAGTGTTTATTAGCATATTAAAAGTGCAAATTAATATTGGAGACATTAGTCCAATTATGGAAAGATAACGTTATAATTTTTCTTTGAAATATTTATAGAATTTTCTAAAGCTAGTAGTACTACTAGCTATGGCTATAGCAACTTCTTTCAGCTGGCGTGGCCTACTCGATTTGACAAACAATAAAGTTCGTCTCAGTGCGAATCTAGTGGGCCACGGCCTCGGTCTTCGAAAATCGAGTTGGCCGCGCCCGCTGAGAACACATTCTGTTTAGTGAAATTAGACTTTATGGACATAGCAATAAGAATTATGAAAGTGAAAATCACATTATTGACCAGCGGGTTATAATAGAACATTATAACCCGGCTAAAGCCAAGAGATATAATGTCTTGCTTTCGGTAAGGTTTACATGACATATAATTCGGCATTGTCGAGCATGTGGTGTGAAAATATTATTTGTGTGCGTGGTCGAGTCGTGCACACCCGCACTATTTTCGCCGACCGCATTTTGTGTAATTACCACCTCCTTTTCTTCCTGTTTCGAGTATGATTTTCCCATTTTATAAGTTTACACAAATTACGTTAATCGCGTCACGTATTGTCAGAAGACGGTCCTGTTGCGGAATGTTCTCGGCCATAGCTAGGTACTTTGTTAGTCACTCGCGAAACTGATTACGCTGCGATTCTCGCGACTGGCATGGGTCGCCATGCGGTGTGCAGCGATAAATGAGAAGACGTGGTTACAGTTACGAAGTTAGTTTATTACTGAAGTAGGTACATACAAAGTTAATACGCCACCACATTCAGAATACTGCGGGTTCCAAACTGTGGATGCATATTCAAGTGAGATCTGACAAGCGAATTATACAAAACGAGAAGAGTATCAGAATCGGTGAAATCAACGGTCTGTCTGAAGATGATTGATGATTTTCTCACGCATTATACTATTGATTTTGATAATTGATGCATATTCCCTATTAATGCTTGAACATTTATTGGACTATTGCTATTATAACTTGAAGTGTACCTTTCTTATAATTATGCTTAACTTATCACCATTAACACCATTTGCTATTTATTATATTTATTTTACTTTGTGGATTATTTATGTTAGTCATAATACTTTTCATACTTTTCTTGAATAAAGTGGTACGATGCACCTGAGGCAATTATAAAATCTATTATTAATTCATCTTGTTTACTATTCTTTTGTTCGCAAGTTCTTATGCTTATGCTACAGATGTTTCTATAAAAAAACCTTTAATGATATCGTTGTAAATAATATTTTTTGCAGTTCTCACGTTCTGATAGGGTAATAAATTCACTTTCGATATCAATACTGATCTAAAGTCTGTCCATCCTTAAGCCTCGATTACATACGCCGATTTAAGGAACCAATTTAGAGTTGCCACTCGTATAAATAAGTTAAATTTTAACAGTGAATTTGCACAAATGACGGAAATGTCAACATTTTTTATGATTTTTTATTTTCAATTCTCATCTCCAATCTTAAACAATGTTTACTTTTCCGTTATAGTGTAGATTCGATTTTAAAATCGAGTCTTAAGTAGTAAACAAACATGGCCGACTACCAACCAGAGACAATAGCTCTAGTGTTGACAAAAAAAATCGACTGAGTTGTGTAGTGTGGGACACGATATCGATGACGTGTAATACTGACGTGTAATACCAATATTGTTTTTATTATAAATTAATATTCTATTTTCTTTGTTAAAGTAAACATGCAACATGTAATCGGATACCTTTATAAACAAGCTAAATGCCATTGTAAAACATTACGTGTCGACCTATTTGGAATTACTATAAAAACCCTATTTTATCTAAATAAATGAACAGTTAAGAATCTACTTTTCTTGTGTTATTACGTCTCCCGACGCCGCTCATCACATGGCGACCCTGCCAGTCCACTGCTTCTAGGCAGTGCTGGTGCCGTATGGGTTCCGAGCCTCAATAATAGTCGCGGTACGCGTTAACGGCGCGAATTTTTTTTTTTCCTTCCAAGACCGCGAGAAAATCTACATCAAATCATATTATGGGAGGACAGTCGTCAAAGAACGAAGAAAAAAAAAGAAGAAATCATCATAGCACAAAATGGTGCAGGAAATAGTGCAGCGCAAGCCACAATAGAGAAGCACGTGCCATCCCTGGTATACATGGTTGCTGTTTTGGTGGCAATAATGTCCGTCGTGTTCATATACCTAGCCTGGAAAAAGTTCAACAAGTGCCTTACGAAGAAGATTGAGTGCCAAGCTGTTGCAGTAGTGATGCGAAAACAAGATATCGTATAGAACCCCCCTTGGCTGAAAGGAAAAGAGAAGATGTACCGTGTAGAAAATTAATATTAAGAGGTAAAAACTAACGTTACTAATTCATTGTCTATTGTCAGTATTAAGTTATTTTAAAATCTTTTTTTTTGCCGATTTTTCCTCTCACACACAGACTTTGTGATGACAGAGATTAAAACTTATTTTGATCAAATTACGAAGTTACACGAAGATATAAGAAAATTAGGTCCAAAACGTAGGAAAGAAGCGTTAGGTCTAAAGAAACTTGAAGAGGTAGAGACTTTGTATGAACAAATCGAAAAATATATATCTCAATAAAGTAGAAAAATCTGAAGTTTCGGTAGAGGATAGTAAGTTATTCAAACTTATTACATAAAAATTACAGATACGTATAACAAAATATTAACTTTTTACGAAGAGGAAAAAGAGGAAACAATGGCTTCAAAAGACGGTTTTGATTTAAAGACAGCAGTCTCGTTACTGCCAACCATGAATGGTTCAGAAGCCGTCACAAACCAATTAATTGACGCGGTAGAATTATATTCTACAATGATTAAGGACACGGATGCACAACTATTAATCAATTTTGTGCTAAAAACAAGGTTGTCGCAAAGTGCTAAATTGAGGTTATCAGGTACTTACGATAGCGTGAAACAATTGGTTGATGACATGAAAATGCATCTCCTCACCAAAAAGTCGGATACCGCATTACAAAAACAATTAATGATGGTTAAACAAGGAAGTAAAACTATAGAACAATTCGGACAAGAAATTGAAGGTCTTTTTGTAAACCTTACAATTTCGCAGGCTAACGGTAATTCGGAGGCCTATGGTGTTTTAAAACCCTTAAATGAGAAAACGGCTATTAATAGATTTGCACAAGGATTACGAAACGAAAGGCTGAACACAATTATATCAGCACGTGGTTATTCGTCATTAAAGGACGCGATTCAGGGTGCAAAAGATGAAGAGGTGACAATGACCCCTTCAACAAATCCTGAACAAATATTTTATGCGCGCGGAAAAAGTTACAATTGTAGGAAACCATTTAACGGAACATACTACAGAAATGTACGCAGGTACCCACGGTTTGCAAATACAAACTCGAATTTTTTGTCAAAAACGAGAAAACCTTTCCAGCAAAATAAGCTGCGAGGTGCTTACACTATAAATAACCGAAATTTCAATCGCGGTAGGAAACAAAATAAAAATTTTAGACAACACCAAATAAATGCGGCAGTAGAAGATTCGAACAACACTAATAATGACAACTTACAGTTTTTTCGAGAGTGGCAACTACATTCTGACTTATAATCATATGAATTCAGTTCAATTTACAATAAAAAATAAAACTTACGTATGGTTAATCGACACAGGCGCGTCACTAAGTGCTATTAAAGTTTAAACGTGACGTCGCACTATCAACCGGCGAGAACATTACGCCGAAGGTCACATACATAGATGGTATAGGAGGTAAAGTTACATCTTACGGTACGATTCGATTAAACCTAGAGTGCATAACAAAACAATCATTTAATCATAAATTTCATGTTTTTTCTAATTTACCGTTAAATGTAGATGGAATAATTGGTCAAGACTTTTTAATTAAATACAAATGTGTTATAAACTTTGAAAAAGAGATAATTACTTTAAATCATAATGATCAATTCTTTAATATATCTACCTTTGAACTTAAAATTAAAAAACAGAAGTATAAACTCAAATCAAATAAAAATACCTGCGCGGTGTGAATCGATAATAAAATTATCTAATAATTACAAAGGTGATTGTGTTGTTTTGTCAAGTGAAATCGGAGAAGGAATCTTTGTAGCGAATACCATAACACGGTGCGTGAATGGAAAAATTTCTATTAAAATACTAAACACTCGTGACGAAGACGTAATTTTAAATAGCTTCACTCCACAGATAAGACCATTGAATAACTATTTTTGTTTTTCTTTTGAGCAATGTCAAAACAATGCAGATAGAGTTAAATTATTATTTTCGCTTTTAAAGTTAAATGAATTAAACACAGAAGAAAAAAATACCATTGCAAATATATGTGCAAAATTTGCCGATATTTTTCATTTGCCGGGAGACTCGTTAAATACAACTAACTTATATGAACAAAATATACGATTGAAACCTAATACTTCTCCAATTTATAGTAAGCCGTATCGCTTACCACAAGCGCAAAAATCGGAAATAAATAAACAAATAAAACAAATGTTAGAAAATGATATCATTGAAGAGTCACGGTCGGAATGGGCAAGTCCATTGCTACTTGTTCCCAAAAAGACAGATTCGAGTGGAGAAAAGAAATGGAGATTGGTAATAGACTATAGAAAAGTTAACGAGGTGATTGAAAATGACAAGTTTCCGTTGCCAAATATAACCGAAATATTAGACTCTTTAACTGGTGCTATGTACTTTAGCACGCTAGATTTAAATCAGAGTTATTACCAAATAAAATTAGACCCAAAAAGCAGGAAGTACACTGCATTTATTGCGGATAAACATTATCAAATGAAACGATTGCCAATGGGTTTAAAGACAAGTCCGAATGCGTTTAGTAGAGCAATGACTATAGCTATGTCCGGTCTTAATTATTTGCAATGTATAGTGTATTTAGACGACATTATTGTCATGGGCCGTAACCTTAATCAGCATAATAAAAATTTAATAGATGTTTTTACAAGATTAAGAAAAGTAAACTTTAAATTAAATCCCTTAAAGTGTAACTTTTTACAAAAGGAAATTTTGTATTTGGGACACGTACAAAAAAGGAATAAAACCAGATCCAAAAAAGTTTCAATAGTACAAAATTACCCAGTGCCAAAAAGTACTGACGAGGTCAGGCGTTTTGTAGCTTTTGTGAATTATTATAGGAAATTTATTCCCCATTTTTCGGAAATTACGCAACCCTTAAATAATTTATTAAAGAAAAATGTAGATTTTGATTGGAATAAAAATTGTGATAAAGCATTCGAACAACTAAAAACAATGATCAGCAGTCCACCTTTATTACAATATCCGGATTTCTCGAGCGATAACGAGTTCGTGTTACACACGGACGCATCGGGTATAGCTATAGGATGCGTATTATCAAATAAAAACGGTTTGCCGATAGCTTATGCAAGCAGACCTTTAAATTCGGCTGAAAAAAAATATCCAACTATAGAAAAGGAGTTGTTGGCAATCGTTTGGGCGGTAAAATATTTTCGTCCATATTTGTATGGACGTAGCTTTAGGATTGTAACAGACCATCGCCCTTTGATTTATTTATTTAACATGAATAATCCATCGAGTAGGCTCACTAAGTTTCGTTTGTGCCTAGAAGAGTACGATTTCACGGTAGAGTATTTGAAAGGTAAGGAAAATGCAGCTGCAGATGCATTATCCAGGATTGAAATTACTAGTGACGAACTTAAAAATTTGACAAAGAATGTAATGTCAGTAATGACTAGAGCACAAAAGAAACGAATAGAAGAGCAAAAACGGGTAAATGATTCTGTTTCCATGGATTCTAGCTGTGATTGGACTGATCAACCGAACATAGTTGGGGTTCCTAAGAAACCAAATAATTTGCCTGAATTAAGTTTTAACAAAAATGACTTCTATAAAATATTAAAACAAAAAGACTATATTTCCAGTCAAAATAATATTATAATATACTCGCCATCCTTATTAACATTGTGTGTCGCCCCTAGTTTTCGATCGCGTACGAAACGAGATTTCCTCGCGAGAGAATTAGATATGTTTTGCAAGACACAAAAGATAAATGAAGTATGCATACTACAAAATGATGACACCGCTTGTATTATAACAGAGCTAGCTCAATATATAAATAATAAATATAGGTCAAGGTCCGGACCACGACTATGTATAGTAAAAGGTGTCAAGAAAATAAATAGTAAGGATGATAGACGAGTAATGATTTTCATTTACTGCCGACCAGTGGGCATGCAGGCATTCGAAGGATGACTAATAACGTAAAGCGTTATTACTATTGGCCAGGAATGGACAATGACATTATTAAATTTGTAAAAAGTTGTGATAAATGCCAAAAACAAAAATTTCACAAAAATGTTAAGCAGCCACTGTGTATTACTAGTACGGCAACAAAGGCTTTGGACAAAATATATTTGGATTTGGTCGGACCATTAACTAAGGATACAAATGGATATTGTTATATATTAACGTTACAGTGCGAGCTTACGGAATACGTAGAAGCATATCCGCTACTAAATAAGGAAACGGATACCGTAGCACGAGCGTTTGTTGATAACTTTATATTACGTTATGGAATCCCTAACGAGATAGCGACAGATAGGGGAACCGAATTCATTTCGAATACCATGCAAGAAGTATGTAAGATTTTAAAAATCAACAAATTGCAATCAACTGCTTATCACCACGAAAGCCTTGGTGCTTTAGAAAATTCACATAAATCATTAGGAGCATTTTTAAGAATTCAAACGGATAATCAAGCTTATCAATGGTCAGATTGGTTGCAATATTGGTGTTTTTCCTATAATACAACTGTACATTCAGCTACTAAATATACACCGTATGAATTGGTGTTTGGTAAACTATGTCGTATACCAAGTAATATTATTAGTCAAGTAGATCCAATGTATAACTTTAATTCATATGCTATAGAACTTAAGTATAGATTACAAAAATCCCAAGAGGATGCTAGAAATAATTTGATTGAAACAAAAATTAATAGAAAAATAAAATATGATTTAAATACTAATTCAATAAATTATAAAATAGGAGATTTAGTATTAGTAAAAAAGGAAAATAGAGATAAGATGGATCCAGTATACTCAGGACCATATACTGTTATTGAAGATCAAGGTGTAAATGTCAAAATATTAGTTTCAGGTAAAGAAATAATTGTACACAAAAATAGGACAAAGAAATTTAATTATGATTAGAAAAATATATATATATATATATAACTTACTTAAAATTACTTATAAAAAAAAAAAAAAATTGACTGTATCTGGATTATGTTATAACTAATAGGCAAGATGACCATAATATTAATTTGTATATTCTTAGAATGTAAACAATTGTTTGTTATTTTTAAGTAAGGATGATTTGTATTACGTGTAACAATGTGTAGTTTAATATTGATACTTAACTAAGTAGTTATGATATGTTTAACAAAAAGGGGGAAGGTGTAGTGTGGGACATCGATGACGTGTAATACTGACGTGTAACACCAATATTGTTTTTATTATAAATTAATATTCTATTTTCTTTGTTAAAGTAAACATGCAACATGTAATCGGATACCTTTATAAACAAGCTAAATGCCATTGTAAAACATTACGTGTCGACCTATTTGGAATTACTATAAAAACCCTATTTTATCTAAATAAATGAACAGTTAAGAATCTACTTTTCTTGTGTTATTACGTCTCCCGACGCCGCTCATCACAGTTGAAATATCGATATCGATAGTATTAAATTAATAATAGGTTTATTGGTAGGAAAGTACCCTAAACATAAAAATATGAAATAATACACATACCTTTAATAAGTAACGTTTATTAACTGACAAATGAATGTTTACAATATTTATCATTAACATAAAAATATTATGATTTATACATAAAGAAAATCTACTAGTAACTACGGCGTAGCAAAAAATGTAGGGTAAATGATTTTGACTGATATGTATTTATGTATGTTCATCTGATTCTGTTTCCTTATAAAGGTCCATGCCCATGGGTCTATAAATGTTCCGGCCCACACGGTACACCGCGGTGTACACAGGCGAATTGTGCATTAAATGAAAGCATGGCATGTCAACAACTCAATAAACTGAATGTTGGTTAAGAAAATAAGTCGCCTTTTTTATATAAAACGACATTTTTTTCGTCAGTATGGGCACAATT
Organism: Agriphila tristella; assembly: GCA_928269145.1. Taxonomy (NCBI): domain Eukaryota; kingdom Metazoa; phylum Arthropoda; class Insecta; order Lepidoptera; family Crambidae; genus Agriphila; species Agriphila tristella. The sequence goes on along the minus strand of OV743435.1, from coordinate 12,595,091 downwards.
TATTTCCACAATTTTCATATCAGTTTTAGTCACTGGAAATCAGATTAACTAAATGTAATGTTGTTTACTTTGAATAAACTAACCAGCCTTTCTATTGTCTAATTTAAAAATCTATCGCAATCGCTTTCAGGATGTAACACATTGAAGGTTATTTTTGGCACAAATGAAATCGTACCAAAGAAATGCAGCAATGTGTCACATCCATCTGTCAAATGAAAGCGATTGCGATAGATTTTTAAATTAGACAATTAGCCCCCCGAGCTGCTTTCAGAATCCAGAATAACACACTCACTGCAAAACACTTCCAATACAAAACAAAACAACAACACAATCAAACGTTGTGACGTCGCCGTCGTCGTACTCTTACTATACTGTCAAACTGACAGAGACCAGAGACCAGCCGAGTACACAGTGCTGCCATTTTTCTATTGGAATCGATTACTAAATCGATTTTAGTCTTGTTCAATTCTGTTATAATCTAAAAAATATTGTATCATATTACTGGTTTTAATAAAAACTACCTATATATTTTTTTAAGTTATGAGTATAACTGAGTAGTCAAACAAGAATTGCCGTTACTATTTTGTTATTATCGATTTTTATATCGAATCGATTGTTTACGAGATTTTTTCGTACCTAAAGCAACGTCACTCGGATAAAAATCTTTGAATTGAATTGTTATTAAAATGGTTTTGGTGATGGCGACTTTATTGCATAATAATTCCAATTGCATTATTCATATTAAATTAAATAATGATTTTTAAATTTTATCGACAGTTTGTACACGGTATTTTAAAGTTGGGCCGTAGATGGGCGTAAGACTTTTGAACTACTCATCATAATTTTACTAATGAAGTATCGTTAGAAGCATCGTAATGTCTTCTGGTTATATGATTTGTGACGTCACATTTAATTGAGTATGGTGCCCTATAGAGGATTTAAAGTCATGAACTAAAAAAAATATTGTTTATCATAATTTGACAAATGAGGTATCGTTATAACTAGTATATCCTAGTCGGTGTCTTAATCGTCTTCTGGTTATAGGATAATTGACGTCACATTAATTTGAATATGGCGCCCTAGATGACTTTAAGTGATGAGCTAAAAAATGTTTTTTTAATGATGCCGTGTTGGGTACCAAATGAAAGGGCTTAATGACTTCTTTTTAAATACATACATCATATAAGTTTTTGCCTGTGGCTTCGATTGCATTTACCCGATTTACAACGCCAAAATAATTATAATGCATCGTGCGTCCACTAGCGCCGCCAATCAAGAAAAAAGTCCAAAATTCAATAAAAGGGATAACCGTAGTCGCATGCCACTTTGTCATAGATACGCACGGCACGAACAACATGCTGGCGGTGGCATGCGATGCGACTACGGTTATCCTTTTTATTGAATTTTTTACTCGAATATTTTCGCAATTTTTTTACAATAATTATTTAGTTAACATTAATTACATAAAGTAAAAAAATATTTAATAAAACTCATGACATTTTCCATGATTAATAACTTGCTAAATTATTGTTAATTTAACTTTGTAATGTGTTAAATAAATATAACATTACGTTTAACAATTTAGTATAGTAAAAATGATAAAAAACTTCTCCATAATTATTATGAAAAACAAAAAATATCAAATAGTAATTGAAAATAAACATTTTACCAATAAGATTGACGTTTTGTGCTCGCAAAAGAGGAAATTTTAGAAAGTGGACCAAATGCGAAATGGACGTTCTGAGAAATGGACCAAATGAAAAAGAGACGTTTTTTCGGCAGGTGGACCAAATGCGCCTAAACGTTATTTTCTGAAATATAACTCTCGTCTGTTCCGGTTCCAGATGTAGAGTCCGATACATGAATCAGAAAACTCGGGGTGGGGGTATCTGTTGCATCATCTATGATACCATCGAGCGCCATCATTTTATCTTCCACTTTTAACACATGTTCGATACATTTTCTCCAAGACTCCTCACTAATTAGATTTAAACTTTCTTTAATAAGTTCCTTGACTTCTGCCATTTTAAATGATTTGTTATTTCTTCCAACATACCCTTTGACTTGCGCCCATATTAATTCTATGGGGTTTAATTCGCAGTGGTACGGCGGAAGGCGTAAAACAATTACATTACTCCTGGCTGCCATTTCATCTACTGTTTTTTTTTTATAATTCTGTTTATCAAATTTTGTCAATGGTTGGGCTTTTATTTCTGATTCATCATAATTAATCTATCTTTCTTGTAGCCAGTATTGTATATCCGCCTTCCGCCAACTCATGTTTGGCATTTGGTCAACAAGTCGGGAGTGATATGGATCGTTGTGCAATACTATAACCGAACCGACCCCGGTTTCACCAACTCCAAAATTTTCTGAAACCTAAATTAAAATTGTGTCAGTGGAATGGAAACGTGATATAATTTTTGAAACCTTCTACCAAAATTTGACTTTCCATACCCATCGAACGCCCAGTATAGTTATTAAAACACAGATATCACGAAACTTAGATGTATCGCCATTTTATTTTTAGCAAATATTACTTTCTTTCTTTATTCTACTAATCTATTTACTGATAATAAGTTGTGTGAGAATCCTGGTACAATTAATGCTTGAACATTTATTGGACTATTGCTATTATTAACTTGAAGTGTACCTTTCTTATAATTATGCTTAACTTGTCACCATTAACACCATTTGCTATTTTTTATATTTATTGTACTTTGTGGATTATTTATGGTAGTCATAATACTTTTCATACTTTTCTTGAATTAAGTGGTGCGATGCACCTGAGGCAATTATAAAAGGGAACAATATTTTCTGTCACCTAAGTTTAGATGTGTCACTAGTCTGCAATACCCTTATAATAATATCTATCCCCAAGAAATATATTAGTCATAATATTAATCAAAACGATCCCTAAGTTTATATCATCGGATTAATGTAAATATTTATCTTAAATTATAGTTTGATCACTTTTTTCTATAGCTCTGCCCTTTAAAAAGTAAGTCAATCATCAAAATAATAGATCTGTCACCTAATAAATAGATCGGTTCCTTAATTTAATAACTAAACTTTGTTTTGATTTCTAATTTTTTTTTCATTGCAATCATTTTGCTTTCTATATTCAGTAGAAGCTTTAGGATAATAGTTTTCAATTCGGTGCCTTGGGATGGGTAGCCTAAGTATGTCATGCTCTCTTTAATCATTTCTGCGGTAGTGTCGTGTGGGGCGGGTCGTTACGTTCCCTCAAATATTGGTTGAGCGAAGCGATGGCTGGTCCATGCGTCATGCTCGTGAACGGGTGCTGCCAGTGGAAAGGGGGTTCTGAGTACCTATCTTAACGCATATTGAATTGTAAGAATTGCATTTTTTTTTTTTTATAACATGTGGTTTTTTTTTTTGGTAAATTTTGCCTACTTAGGTGCACTTTCGAGTAACAGACACAGTGATTTCTCAACTAGTTGAAAGTTATTTATTCTCATTACTTAGTAGTATTTAGTTAGTAGTATCTAATTTCAACCTACCTACCCATTGTGTGCAAACTTTTGTTAATTATTGTGATGGAAAATGACCTCACTTTAAATGTGGAGCTCATTTTTCAATGTTGACGACTCTGTATGAAATATACAGGGAGAAAAAAGCAGCCCTTGACGAGTTTCTTGCCGGTTCTTCTCGTTACAAGGTCTCCCGCTTAGGGTTTGCGAACCGATGGCGTAGCTTCTATGACATTCACAAGTGCTTGTAACAGCCTAGACTGAATAAATAATTTTTGAATTTGAATTTGAATAATGCTAGAGCCTGAGGAGAGTGGTTCAGATGAAGAAGTGAACTTGCTACCAAAAAGGAAAAGTTCACAAAGTAAAGTTTGGACATTCATTCAAAGATTTGATAACTTAGAATGTGCTGAAAATTGTATTTAAAACGAAAAAATACCCTTTCTTAAAAAAAAACAAATAGAGGAGGGGCAAGGAGGGTTAAGAAATATTTTAGATGCAACAAAGTATCGTCTTTCAGTTGAATTATTTGGTATATTAATAATAATAATAATAATAAACACTTTATTGCACACGACAAATCATAGTACAGAGAGAAACAAAAGACAAAAGAAAACATAAATAAATAAATAAATAAATAAATATTTGACAACATCACATACATTGCTCCAATCCCAAAGTAAGTAGCTATAGCACTTGTGTTATGGAAATCAGAAACAACGGTGGTATGACACACACCCAGACCTGAGACAATATTGAAAAGTTCATTTTCAACATTGACCCAGCCGGGGATCGAACCCGGGACCTCATGAGATGGTGACGCCTTGAAACCCGGCGTGCGAACCACTCGACCACGGAGGTCGTCAAACAGGCATACAACATACAACAGGCGGCCTTATTGCTACATAGCAATCTCTTCCAGGCAACCTTGGGTAAGAGGGAAAAAAATAAATAAATAGGAGAAAGGGGAATGGGTGCATGGTAGAGGATAAATATAGATAATGAATATATGCTAGAGGATAAATACAGATAGAAAAGAGAATTAGATAATATAATATTATATATTATGAGCAGAGGAAAGGAAATGAGTTCTGACTTGATCGCCAAAGGACCTCAGAGTCTGAGCCTTTCTGATACCTTCAGGAAGGGCGTTCCATAAACGGACAGCATGGACCGAGAAGGAGTATGAAACAAAGTCGGTAGAGTGCTTAGGCATGTCTAGTGTAAGGTTTGAGGAGGAACGCAAAGTACATTGTGAAGATGAAGAACGAAAAGATAAACGAGTTTTAAGATAAGGAGGGGTAGTAGGTAGGAAAAGAATCGAGTAAAGGAGTTTGAGAGTGTGTAAGTCCCTGCGCCGGCGAATAGGGAGCCAGTTAAGTTTGTTACGGAAATGGGACACGTGGTCAAATTTACGAAGATTATAAATGAATCGGATACAAACATTCTGCAGACGCTCCAATTTGCCAAGTAGCTCCTCCGACAGGTCAGTGTAGCAGACATCAGCGTAGTCAATAATAGAGAGTAAGAGAGATTGTGCCAGTGTGACTTTGGTACAGGTCGGCAAAAAATTGCGTAGCCGGTTGAGTGAATTATAAGCAGCGAACACCTTTTTCCTCATTGCTTCTACATGTGGTTTCCACGACAGATGTTGGTCAAGAATAACACCAAGGTTCCTGAAAGTACTCGAGAAAGGAATGATTGTGCCGCCGAAAGACACACCCGGAAGCTGTCCAAAATCGATCCTCGAAATGAAATGGCGGCTGCCAATTACAATGCACTGCGTCTTAGCCGGGTTAACGGTCAAGCCAAAGGATTTACTCCAGCACTCGATTTGCGCGAGATCTGAGTTGGTGGTAGCAATTGCCTGTGAAAGTTGCGCTAGTGGTACTTGAGTGTAAATCTGCAGATCATCGGCATAGAGGTGATAGGAACTAGAAATGGAGAGTGTGATAGAATTTATAAAGATAGAAAATAGAAGTGGGGATAAGACGCCACCCTGAGGAACACCGGCCTTTATATCGCACCACTCGGAGAACGAATCTCCAACGCGGATGCGCTGCCGTCGCCCTAGCAGGTAACTTTGAAACCAATCAATTGCAGCTGGAGATATGTTTAGAGAACGTAAAACGCCAAGGAGGATGTCAAAGTCGACGGTGTTGAACGCATTACTAAAATCTAGTAATGTCATTACCGTAAGATGATGATTTTCCATCCCCAAGCGTATGTCATCAGTAATCTTCACAAGTGCTGTAGATGTGCTATGGCCTTTCCGAAAGTCGGACTGGAATGGATTGAGGAGATGATTTTTAATAAGATGGTCAGTGAGCTGTTGATGAACAAGTTTTTCGAGGACTTAGGATAGGAAGGGAAGGATTGAAATTGGACGAAAATCAGAAAACAGAGTTGGTTTAGGTTTTTTAGGAAGAGGGATAACATTTGCGTCTTTCCAGGACTCTGGAAAGGTTCCGGTGGAAACTGATGTATTGAGGATATGGGTAATTACAGGAGTTTAATATAATTAATATTATATATATTTAATATTATATATAAATAATATTTTATTATATAAATAATAATATAATATTATTATAAATATATAATTAATATTATTTCCCAGTGATTAAAAATAATTCTTAGGTACCTAAACATTTTTATATTGTTTGGTGATTCAGTTTTAGTGACACTTTTATTATTTTGATACCCAATATATTTATTTGATGATTGATATAATTTCAAAGTAATTCTTAATTATTATTTAGGTAAGGTACCATTATTTGGTGATTCAATTTAGGTGACAGATCTACTATTTTGGGAACAAATATTATTTATTAGGTCACTGAAAATGCATTTATTACGTAATTGATAAAATCATACCCATTATAAAATCTATTATTAATTCATTTTGTTTACTTTTCTTTTGTTCACAAGTTCTTATGCTTATGCTACAAATGTTTCTACTAAATGCTAAAAATGACACATGCGCGGTCGCGGGGCGCCCGCGCGCGTGTGTTACGTTGTATGCAAGTACATCAATTCGTACAGAAAACCGCCTCGTCCAACACACCGAGGCGCGCCTCGAGTTATATGTAGTTGCTCTTGAACTTGATAATAATAATTGTGATTCCGCTTTAATTCTATCGTCTCGTTTTTAAATATGCAGAAGTCTATTTTCTTTTGTTAGAATTCCTTCTTTAGGAGTTATGTCAACAATTTTGTACGGACATTTAACTTCTACAATTGAATCTTCTTCAACAAGACCATCAGGACTTGCTGCCAAAAACGTTTTATGTTTATCGATGAATAAACCACATTTTGATAGCGGTAATCCCGTTTCTTCTACGAATTGCTTGATTGCTTCATCTTCTTTTTCTTTACCATAGTTTGTGGCAAGAGTGCCTTTAAATTGAGAATACAGCAAAGATTTTAATAATCCTGTTTACAAATTCGACTGAAGTTGAATGCTGTGAGGCGTTTACGTCTTTCAACTGCCCACAACTTATTATCGCTTTGGCCTACAGTGTTTTGTTCGAGCTCATCAAATTTAGTGTTATTTAGCTCCAAAATAAATTCATCTTTCTTTTGCTCAAATATCTCAGGTGGCATATCTGGTTCTAAATCTAACTGGCCATAATTTTCATTAGGTCCAGTAACTTTTCTTCTTTTGTTTGGTACATCTTCGCCGAACGTAATTTTTCTTTTTCGACACCTTTCTGTATTTATTTTGGAGCGCCGTTTCCTCTCAATAAATTGTTTAGTATATTTACCAGGGCTACAATCTTGAATTTTTTTTAAAGTCGTTAGTGGATAGTCGTTCCACGACGTTACTGCACCAAAACAACGTGCCTGATATGAACCTCTTGCAGTGTAGTTCACTCTTTTGCCACCAATAAATTTCGCAATGACATTATTAAATTGCTACACCGTGTTATTGGTAATGTCTAGAATAAGACTTTCTGCATTGGATAACAACATTAACAGGTATTTCGGAATATCCGTCCATATACCACAAGATTCGAGATCGGGTACCAAATTTGTGTCATTAATATATTTTTCTGGCTAATGGCTTTCAATAATAGGACGCGCAATTTTTGTTGTCTCCGAACACATGGTTAGCGGCATTTTTCTATTAGCAATAGATTTTACAAATATACCTATATTTCAATTCTCTCACCCTTAGTGTTTCCTCTCAATTGTCTTCTGGTTATAGAATAATTGACGTCACATTTATTTGAATATGGCGCCCTAGATAACTTTAAGTAATGAGCTATTGGTATTGGTGATGGGCTCTTTTTTCCGCATTTAGACTCCCATTTGGTCCGTTATGCGTGAACACAGCATTGGTGTGGCTAGTCAAGCCATCCCAGCTCCTTCCAAAAGCGCAGAAGCCTCCTGGGGTGTTCACAGGCTTCTAATAGCGACCTCACGTCTTTGAGGATTTTTGCCCGGTGTGCGGCCAAACCCACGCACTCCAGGATCACGTGGGCGGCTGTTTCCTCTGCGTCCAGGCATCCTCTACATAGGGGACTGTCTGTCGCATTCATGATGAATAGTTGTCGGTTTAAAGCTAGGTGACCTGAAAGTGTACCTACAACTATTCGGAGGTCTGGACGATTAAGGCTGAGCAGCCTACAGGTCAACCGCGGCGAGACTGCAGTCATCGCCAACTTGGACTGTCTACAGCTTGTTGGATCTACCCAACGAGTATTATGTGTAGCTCGAGTACGTTGTCTTACCCATGAGCGCAGTTGGCTGAACGGGAGTGGCAGAATGGGTATGGGTCCTGCCACTGTTGTGGAAGATCCCCTTTTAGCCAGCTCATCGGCGGCGTCGTTCCCGTGTGATCTACTATGCCCTTTAATCCATTGTAGGATTACTTTGTTGTTGGATGCTAACCGATCCAAAACTTGGTGGCATTCGTAGACGATACTGGAGTTGATCGTGTTGGCCTCCAGTGCTGTTAGGACGGCCATGCTGTCGGTCAGTATGCGGATGTTTAGTTCCTTCATACCTCTAGACAAGACCGTGGTAGCGGCATTTATTATTGCAACACATTCGCATTGAAATATCGAACTAGGGCCCAGTATAGTTTTTAAAACACAGATATCACGAAGCTAAGATGTATCGCCATTTTATTGTTGACAAATATTACTTTCTTTCTTTGTTCTACTAATTTATTTACTGATAATAAGTTGTGTGAGAATCCTGGTACAATTAATGCTTGAACATTTATTGACTATTGTTATAATAAACTTGGAAGTGTACCTTTCCTATAATTATGCTGATTACTTGTCACCATTAACACCATTTGCTATTTTTTATATTTATTTTACTTTGTGGATTATTTATGTTAGTCATAATACTTTTCTTGAATAAAGTAGTCCGATGCATGCACCTGAGTAAATTATAAAATCTATTATTAATTCATCTTGTCTACTATTCTTTTGTTCACAAGTTCTTATGCTTATGCTACAAATATTTCTACTAAATGCTAAAAATAATGCACACCATTCCCTCCGGTAAGTTATATAGAAAAACCTTTAAAGATATCGTTGTAAATAATATTGTTTGCAGTTCTCACGTTCTGATAGGGTAATAAATTCACTTTCGATATCAATACTGATATAAAGTCTGTCCATCCTTGCTTGTCTTAAGTAGTAAACCATAGAAAAAATTTCGCTACGCTCAAGTAGACGGACTATGGTGCGAGTGAGAAACCGATTCTTACGGCTTAAGCTGTGTGCTAGAAAGAGTTAAAAAAATGACAGCAGAACCTAGTTTGACTTCATTAAGCGTCTTTTATCATCTTTGTGAAAAGCGTCCACCCGATTATTTTGTGATTTTGATCGCGATCGGGTCGATTTGGCTCTTATAACTACATAAATCAATAATAGTGTGTTCTGTGTTGGATTGTAATGTTACTTACGACAATAACCTAAATAAACACTCATTTCACAGGTAAATATGATTGTACAATTACCATTTTCAAATTTCATATGTTAGTAGAATATATATTACCAAACACACTAAGTAATACACTAATATCATGCTATTAACTAAATAAAGGCTGATTTCTAAACATTATGTGTTAGATAAAAAGATATTATGTCCGTGAACCAGGCATGTCGATTCATGAAAAAAAAAACGATTTTTGGATCGATTCGAATCGAATGCAGTAGAATCGATCTTCGATGAAATCGACCATCGTTGAATCGATTTTCGATTAATTGATTATTTTAACGTAGGCTTACTAAAGACGATAATAAGTATAAATAACAGGTAGCGATTGCTTGATGACCCTAATTGGAAACCGACAACGAAACTAAAGTTAAAAATATTAGTTGTCTCTGTTACAATAGGAAAGTTTTATGGTACACATAGCTGCACACCGACTATACAAAACTGTGTAATTTTTCCATTTGCATTGCAACCTTAAGTTAGTGTCAAGTTTAAAATCGATTGGATAAGTTTTGTGATAGTCTGAGATGTACTGCTTGCTGTCTATAGTCCATATACATGTTTCACTGTACTTGTATACAAACTTGTATTCAAGAAATAAAACAGTAGCTATATTAATAGTAATAGGTTTATTGAATATCGTAAAAATTACATTTATACCTCTCCAGCACGAATATGCCGCTTTTGGCACGTTAAAACTCTTTTTGAAATAATAAAGAAAAAAGAAATAGATGCAAGGATGATACGTGTAAAATTAATATGTGTGAAAAGGATCTATCTTTGTCCTATCTATCCTACTATCCTTAACATAAAACATCATCAATGGACTGAAAAGTAAAAATATCAAATACACGGATATACCAAGGAGTTTTCAATAAGAATTATTGTAAAAGAAGGTGATTCGAAATAAAGAGTGTGGATGAAATGAGGTATGAAATAACTAGGTATAAAAATAAGAAAAAATAATGAAATATTACCAAATTAGTGTTTTAAGATTGTTAATAAATAATAAAATTTTATTTATTTATTAAGAGAAGAGAAGAATAAGAGAAAACACAACGTAATGTCAAACAAAATGACGGGAATCTACTTTATGAATACAATTTTTCAGCATAGGTTTGTTCGAAATTTTTTTGTGATATATTACAAAAAATGAGTGCGTCCAGAGATGAAGATAGTTGTCTTACTCCAAAATAGTTGAGAGAATAAGTTTGTTATGCTGAATTTAGTTTTTACCAAGAAAGTCACGTGAAAATTTTCTCGCTTGTAGAGATGAAAAGCTGTGTGTTTAACACGAGACCAAAATTTTGTGCAGCGAGTGCAGACTTTAAATCACGAACTAGCGAAATCTAGAATTGAATCACTCGATAACTATTCCCAATATTTTACGTCAATCGACTTCAAAAATATTAATTTGTCATACCGCTCAGGGTCTAAGCGACTCGTTTCGTCAGTTGCTATGTTTCCGGCTATAGAAAATAGTCGCTCACAAGGAACAGATGTTCCGACTACACACAAATATTTATTGGCAATAGGCCTTATTGGGCTATACAATGCATTTTTTTGATGATGCCAACAAGTGATCGGATCCGTTGTTTTAAAGTCACAAACAGGCTGTGTTAGATAGTGCTTTAATTCATCTTGTAAGCCTTGTCCTCGATTTTCTTCTTGCCGCATTGAATGCAGTTGATTTTTGACTCTTTTGTTGTGATAATCCCAAATATTATGTTCTGCTTCCTGCCCCTGCGTTCAAGAACTGCTCAATAAATCGTCATGACTAAAATTATTATCCATATTTTGTTTTTTCGAAGCCATTATCATGTTATTTATTTTGTCAATAGCTCGTGAGCATGCTATTATATCCGAAAAATGGATTTTATTAAACTTTGGGTCTAATAGTGTCGTGCGTGATAGCTAAAACGTTTACTTGTTCCACCGTACCAAATCTTCTTTTTAATCCATCTACTAAAAGGTCTTTTGTTGCAGTTCCAACATCTGTTTCTGTCGCCATTGCACTGTATGTTTCTAAAAGACAGGATACTATGGGGATAATTTTGCTTGAAGTTACGTATTTTTCCGCACACACTTCTTTGGTTACAGCTTCCAAGGGTTTCAAAACATTTATAATGTTAATATAAATGTTTTGAAACCCTTGGATTTACGTGGATCTACGTATTTTTCCGCACCCACTTCTTTGGTTACAGCTTCCAAGGGTTTCAAAACATCTAGTTGATTTGACGTCAACATCGATGGAGCTTTCGGATGTTTTAGTAGTATTGAAGCAATAAGCTCCGACAACTGCACAAATCGTGCTAGCTGATGGTAAATCGAGTTCCATCTCGTACAAACTGACTGAATCAGTTTTAATGGAACTGCTGTATCATTTTGCGTCTTACGAAGTGCATCTGCGGCATTAACGTTTTATTTAAAATATCTGGTCAAGTCTTTAACGATGTTTAGCAATTTCTTTGCATTTTCTATGCCATCTTTTTCTTCAAAAGGTTTCTGAGCGACTAAATTCAATGTATGCTCAAAACACCATAAGTGCTTTTGCTTGCCATATGTAATTGTAACAGCCTTGACTATATTGGCACCATTGTCCGTTATAAATGCTACAACTTTTTCAGGAGATATACCCCATTTTTCTGTCATTGAAATTAAAATATTAAAAAGTAATATTTTACTTGACTAAGGTATTCCGCATTATGGGGTTCAGTCAAATGTGACACTCCAAAATGAATACTCATTAATTCACCTTCGTTTATAAAATGACCTGTTAGACCTAGGTAACTTCTTGTATTATGTGTTTCTGTCCACACATCTGCGGTCAAACATATTGAATTTACTTCAGAAAGCTTTTCTTTAAATTGTAATGAAAGAACATCGTACTTGTCATCAATCATTTGGGTTATGGTACGGCGTGAAGGGACTTTGTATAATGGCACAACTGTTTTCATGAGATACTGAAATCCTTCCTTTTCCACTGTATTCAATGGTAATGTATCCTTAGAAATCATGAACATAATAGCATGATTTATTTGCCCACGTTTATATCCATTCTCTGTAATAAAATAACATTAAAATATTTTTTTAGAAATAATTCTTCAGTATTATAATAATAATACTGAAAATAACAGAAAATTAACACTCACCACCAAAAGATTTTACATTACTAATGCATGATTCCATAGTAAGTTGATTAAACTTTCCTTTCGATTTTTCCTGTGAAACTGATGATGATGCTACTGATACTACACTGTCTACGTCGGAATCACAGTAGTTCTTTGAACTTGTAACATTACCTCCGGGCAGCCAAATACTTTAGCTATCCATTGGTCTGTCTTCCTTAAACCCCTTCAATCATCTACAGAGATAAGCAGTCTGTACATTCATGAAGAAGTTGATAGTATTGGCCAAATTTGATCGTCTATATTGAATGGACCCACGTTGTGTTATTAGTAACCCAAATACTTTTCATATCGATAAATCTTAATCGGAATCCGGAGTCGTAATCGAAATCGAAATATAAATCTAAGTCTGAATCCGGAATCGTAATCGTAATTTAAATCTAAATCGGAATCCGGATCGTAATCGGAATATAAATTTAAATCGGAATCTGGAATCGTAATCCAGAATCGCCAGAAATCGGAATCCGGAAACCGGAACGCGGAGCGAAAATCGGAACAACCGGAACACGGAACAGAATTCGGAATTGAAACAAACGGAACGGAATCGGAACCCGGGACAGAAATCAGAACAACCGTAACACGGAACGGAACTCAAAATTGAAACAACCGGAACGAAATCGGAACCCGGGACGGAAATCAGAACAACCGTAACACGGAACGGAACTCAAAATTGAAACAACCGGAACGAAATCGGAACCCGGGACGGAAATCAGAACAACCGTAACACGGAACGGAACTCAAAATTGAAACATCCGGAACGAAATCGGAACCCGGGACGGAAATCAGAACAACCGGAACACGGAACACGAAATGGAAATCGGAACGGAACTCTGAATTTAAACACGACGGACCGGAACAGAATTGGAACACGGAATAGACGGACCGGAATATGAACTGATCAGCATACTGAACAAAATACGGAACGGAACGGAACGCAAGTGAGACGTACAACGAAATACGAACGGATCACGGAACGGAACATGAAACGAGTCGCGGATCGAAACGGAACGCGGACGGAACGCGGAGCGGGACACGAAACGGATCGCCGGACGAAACGAAACACGGAACGGAACATGAAACGAGTCGCGGAACGAAACGGAACGCGGAGCGGGACACGAAACGGCTCGCGGGACGAAACGGGACACGGAACGGAACATGAAACGAGTCGCGGATCGAAATGGAACACGAACGGAACGCGGAGCAGAACATGAAACAGATCGCGGAATTGAACGGAACGCGAAAAATCCGAAAACGGAATCAAAAGTTGAAGTCTAAGTTAAAAAGATTAGTACGCGGCGGCGGCGGAACTAACCCTTAAGTAACTGTAGGTGAATTTTAAAATTAAAATTTATTGAAGTAGGTAAAATTCTAGACTCTTCTTCCAGATTCATCTATAGTACTACTAGTGAACTAAAACAATCTCAATTTGTCCATAACAACGTTATTTAACACATCCTACAATATAGCTCACCTAAGATCCGACAGGCAGCGCTTAAATTAAAGTCCTAATCTAAATCTCTAGCTAGTAGGTGTCACCTAAAGTTTTTATTTTTTTTTATGGATGGTCTATACATAACCAAAACCAATACTGCCCATGTGAATTAATTAGAATACCTACCTAATAACCTAAATGATAACATTATTTTATTATACCAGTATCAAATTGATAGTATCAATAAAGACTAAATATAAATAAAATATACTGTTTGCTTAGCTGAAATTCTCGAGTGTTAAGAAAATCTGTATGATGATATTGAGTAATAATAATAAGTCATCATAGAGTACCTACTTCCATCTAATTAAAACAAAATAACTAAAATAAGATTTAAAAGAAAATACTTTTAAGGATGTGTTATAATCATATATTGTAGGTAAATATTATCCATTACCTTAATTACCTTTAAGCATATTGAAATTATTGTTTCTAACTAAAAGATATAAAAGATCTTAGATCAGTGTTTCCCAACTAGTTGTGCGCACATACCCCCAGGGACCAGCAAAGATAGTTCAAATGGCTTGCGAAACAAAATAAAATATTCTATCAATAAAAGAACTATTTATTTATAATACTAATAATTTTCATTTTCATTTATAAACATAAAGTTAGCAAATATTTTGGTGAGGTAACCGATATTTCCGCCAATAAATATACTTCCAATAAATATAAACACCCCAATCTCGGCTCAGCCATGAATCGAACCCGGTACCTTCCCGTGGCAGACCAACCTGCTGATCACTGTACTACTCAGTTCAACTAAGCCGTTCCTTTATTCAACTGTTGTATAACTCATTTTAACATGTACTAGTGACTGCCCCCGGGACCTCACCCGCATGGACAGTACCCTGTCTATTCCTCAGGAACAATTACCCCTTTCGGATAAAAGGTACCCATGTCCTCCTTCGCACCCCCGGCAACGTACATGCAACATTCCACAATGATCGCTTGAGCAGTCAGGACATGAAAGCGCAACAAATGAACAAACAAACAAACAGACCTCCGCACCTACAATTTTAGTAAGGACCGCTGCGTTTCACCTGATAAGCCGACAAGCTTCCTTGCATTCATTCCTTCTTTCAGCCATATGGTATCATAATCGGTGGTAAAGTAAAAGATCTGATAATTCAAAAATGCTTATTTAAATAAAGAACCCTTCAATTTTCAACTTATAGTATAGAGTGTATTACTGTTACCGCTAATCTCATTCAGCATTGTATCAATATTTTCAATACCAATAGATCAAAACTGCTTTAATAAGTTTCAAGCAACTTACAATTCCTTATTCAAAGAGTCACTATTCTTTGATATCAATGAAATACTACGAAACTTATGTAAGTACCTAAATAATATCAGTTTGAAATAGAACCAAACTAGTGCTAATAGCAACTCAGTATCTATAAAATATATTTTTATACCTATATTTTATTACAAAATAACTTAGACACAGTTGTGACTACTAACATGTATGGGCAGAACCTATCTTACCAAAGGTAAATAATATTACCTTTCCTGAACTGAACCCTAGTGATAAGTAAGTAAATAAAGAAAGCTTTATCAGAAAAATCCTAACTCACTCATCCTAGGTGACCTTAATGTGTCCTATATTAAATATGTAATTTTTCATACCTGTAAGGTAAAACTTTTCAGAGTAAGTTCTTCAAAAGTTTCAACTATAGAAAAATACTTTAAATATCTTGATCATTATTACAGTTCCCAAAACAAACATTATGTCACTTATTTCATTACATTTACTAATTAACCGCACTACTTTAATACGTATACAATATGTAACTAAACCTAACTTTAAAACTTTCTTTCACAAAAAAACAAACTCATGTTTTGAAAAAAAAACTGCAAGCAGAGCAAAATACTTGCTTGACGTCAGACACGTTCCAGTAAATCCATCGCTAAGTCATCGGCTAAGACTTGTCTATCGAGTGAACAAAAATCCGATGACTTTTCCGATGACACCGATAAATAACATTTTAAGCTCTAATCACACCTAAACTTTTAAGCGTCAATTACACTACTGTAATCTAATAACGCGTAGACTAGTTATTAGCTTTACCTACCTAATTCCCAAGAATTAACGTAACATTACTTGGTTTTTTATTTTTATGAAACATGGCTTTATCTAACCTCAGCAAATGTAAGCTATATAGCTTTTTAAATTTATAATCATATTCGTAATTAATAGCCATAAAGTGCTATTTAACTCTAGATACCTAATCGCGATATAAAGACAAGTGCCATATTATTATAGTTCTTACCTAATAATATAGTAACTCAATAAAAAATCTAATAAATTATTAAAATTTAAGGTCTGTAACGCAACAACGAGAAAACATTTTGTTTTCCCATGCATCGTGTAACAAACCCTTAACCAACTAGCCCGTGTGTATTATCACGTGTGCCCGGCATTAGTACACTACCCTAATGATTTCTTATGCAAGAATATCACGATTAGTCTACTAGAGCTACTTAAATGATACCCGTTCTAAGCCGATCATGAGAGGAAAAAGTTTGGATTGAAATTGCCACAACCGTTGTTCTTTAAGCTAGAAATACTCGAGGAGTAATGTCCTACCAAAAACACTAGATTTTCAATACCTATTTGCCACTTAAACGTTATTTTAATAAATTTTAATATAGAACCCGAGAACCCTCCTTTACCTAAAGTCGGTTAAAATATAGAAAAATTGCCCTAGACAGCTTTTCAACTACTCTATTGATACCTTTCACCTACTACTGGGATTTTAAAGGGCCAGAATTGGCTTATTTTTCTTTCAGAATTAAGTTTGAGTACTAATTTTAAGCTAAAAATAACTTTTACCCTTCTTCAGCAAATGTACACAGTGTGTAGACGGCCTAAACCATATAACAAAATATCAACTAATAATAAGGCTGTATGATCCTATCCTTAGTCTGTTTTCTACGAACGATTAGATTTTGACATTTCGAGCTTTGACATTTAAGACTAGGAACGTGACAAAAAAATCGATAATCAAGCTATTCAATCAATATGAGTTATCGATTCTACTTTTGAATGATCTTTTAATCAAATTGATTTTAATTGTATTTCCCAATTTTAAACGTTAGAAAGCATTAAAATAACTGTGTGAAATACAAAAGAAAAAATATTTCTACTGTTTTTCGCCCCCATTAAAATTATATCAAATTTGACTATTGTTATCGTTCAAATAAATAGTTAATGATTTTATTAATAAACTTATCGATTATTTTGTCACTAAAGAGTGTTTAGTAGTAATTCCATTATAGTTTATTAAGTTCAAGTGGAATCGAATAATTTCGGTAATCGAACTGGCGAGTTAACGATAGTATCGGTACGGCACTAATTTGTCAATGAAATATTTGTCAAAAAGTGTCAACAAAAGAAAATTTATAAAATGTTTCCTGTAAAGTCTGTATTAGTTAACTCAGCATACCTATAAATGAATGAACAAATATCGACACAATTGCAGAATAAATATGGAATGAACTATCTAGGTATCACATATTTTCTAGTTATTCTTTTGTTGCTATTGGATTGCAAATTTTGCTTGTGATGTTTGTTTTTAAGCTACAAACGCTACTGTCTTTGTTTCAGCTTGCCTGTACATACTGTTGTTTTGATGGGGACTAACAATTGAGCATGAACACTTGCACATTTTCGTTACCTACGCAACTGCACTCAAGATAATAAATTTACGCATCAGCACAAATATTAATAAAAAAGTTACAAGCAAGTTTTATTTTTATTTTGCTCTACGCCCCCTACGCTCTATAACTTCGCTAAGCACAGATATAATAACCCTATTCGCTTCGCTATTAATTAACCTAGAGTGTGCATTTGAAAACACCGGCTCGACCCAGGCATTTTTAAAACCAGATATCTGCGGTCACGGCAACATTGTAACATTACCTCCGGGCAGCCAAATACTTTAGCTATCCATTGGTCTGTCTTCCTTAAACCCCTTCAATCATCTACAGAGATAAGCAGTCTGTACATTCATGAAGAAGTTGATAGTATTGGCCAAATTTGATCGTCTATATTGAATGGACCCACGTTGTGTTATTAGTAACCCAAATACTTTTCTGGTATGCCTAGCTCAAGCCGATGCTTTCTTATCAAATGCACTATAACTAAACCTATTTTATGACTGAAAAGTCTCATCACAAATATCTTAAAACTAACAATTTGGATAAAATATTTATAAATAAATTAAATAATATAACATAACAAGTATTTTAGTAGGAATGAGGTGAGGATAGAATAATAGGGTAGGGTTTCTTTTGGAAAACCTACAACCAACCTCACAGACACATGTCTTGTGAGTTTGGTGGGACCGCATACCTCCATAGACCTTATCAATCAACTGGGATGGTCAATCGATAAAGTCAAGCCCCAGGTCCCTTCCAAATCCTCTCCGTGCAAAATGGCACTGTTACCGAGTGTATAAGTATTGCACGACAGTGGTGCTTCAACAAAGACGCGAACAGGGATAGGGACGTGAAAACCTAATTTTGCAAAGAAGGTAGTTGGATGAAAAGTACATCAACAGCACGTCCGTTCCATATCACTGTATCCATGTATCACGTACCAATACAGGCACAAAATCCATTAGAATGCCAAGATTTGACATAACCAACAGATCACTTGAGTGTTAGTGAAGTTGCCATGTCGCTAGCACACATGACAATGAAACCACTCAGACAAGAGCAGACAAGGTCTAACAAATCATTTCACGAGCTCTACTTCCTTGTAAAACAAGTCAACAGCCGAGCATTAGTTACTCTGAAAATGTTATGCAATTCTACTACATTGTCCAAGATAGATATGAAAGGTATAGTGTGTATTCCAAAGAGACTAAGATTAACAGTCTAATTATCGTTTTCCATGATCTACTTACCCTGGCAAAAGTGTCCAAAATGATTCCTGGAGCACAATCATAATTACATTCTTAGATGTTATCATAATTATGCCACAGGGAACATCTGTATCATAATGCTAGTCAACAGCCAATCATGTACTAAGATAACCAGGCTAGTTTATATCAAAGTAAAATTGGAATAGTAAATAGGTAGAATAAAGTGATATAAAATATCACTAATTTGTGTAGTTTGTGTCATGTAAGTACGTATATTGCCACATGACACACTTCTACCAATATGGAAGGACTCACCGTCAACTCGATTGCATTGTTCAAATAGATAACTAGGTATTGAAAATGCATATGACTAGGTAAAGTTACTTTAAAATACATTAGGCTTTCACAACAGGGAGGGATAGCATAATGAGGAATAAAGCAACATCATAATAAAATATAACATGATGCAAAATATAATTCAGAGACCCCAAGAAAGATCTCCAAACTATACAATAATTTGAGTACTTAATATTATAATAATAATAGCAAGTCTCAATCAAAAGATAGTAGGTCATTGCATGAAAGGCACCGTTTGCTCACTATAACACTCGACTAGTTTATTGAGTTACATGCCCAAATTAACTGAAGTCAATCATGTGAGGGAAACTGCATACCACTCATACAATAACCAAACACATTAAATATTCATGCTCAAAAGAGTAATCCTTGTGTGACAAGTACCGTCTCAGATGATCAATGTTGTCATTTTAGATAAATGTTCTGAAAGCTATATAGATTCCAGAAGTTAGATATATGAAAACAATGATATCCTGTTCACATAATACTGAGTAAGATTTAATATCAAGTTTCATAAAGTTGGGCAAGTTCCATATCTTAGACTTTAAAATATGAAATGAGTGGTTAGACTTTGTCCAATATAACTGTATTTCTGAATTTAAGCATTCAAGTATGTAGGTATTTTAGACCAATAAATAGGACTAGACACATCAAATATGTGAACAGAACATTTCTTACCGCACAATACCCAGTAGTTATGACCCATAATTTGTAAACAGTACAGGCAAGGAAACCAGTATTTAAATCAGAGTTAAGACCTTGATCGTTAGATAATACCGAACCGATACCAGTATGATACCTAGTTAGTATACACACAGAACACACTAACAGCGTTATAAATGGGAACACAGATTTTCCTTTAATTAACCGGGGATACATTTTAGGAAACATGCCCTACTTACCCGCACTCCACCTGTCTATTAAGTGGATGTTCCTCATACCTCCCTCATTTTAGCAGCTCTCTCCCACAGGAAATGACTGCCACACACATCACATCACAATCACAAAACCCACATAAACACTACCACCTCTGCTCTGATACATAGAACCGGACGCCGCGACGCGAAACTTCGCTAAGCTCGGAGGCCGACGGGTGCCTCCACAAAGCTTTACGCGAGCGAAGTGGCTTACGGAAGCAGGTTGAGCGGTAAGCAGTTCCATTTAGTTAACCATAGCTGACCTCTAGCATTGTGCTAGATGTCTTGGAACTTTTAGACAATCGCGACGATGGATAGATACTATGGTTTTGACACCTGTGGCTATCAGAATCGGACAGCGTGGCGCCTCGCAGACCAACCCCGATATCCACAAGGATCGGGCAAAATAAACTCACGGGAATTTACAGTTACGACCCTCGAAAATAAGACAATCTACCTGCCGCACAACCTCACGCCTGCCTAACACAAAATATTAGCCCTAAACTAAATCTTCACTTCCGAAAAACTAAACTTTGTAATATTTAAAAACAACTAGTAAACTTCCTACAAACTTTTCTAAACTTGGCTGACAGTTTTCAGCTAACGCACGCGACGGAATTCCAAATAAGACTCCCCGAGACATCCTAATCTAGCTCTCTTTATACTTATTTTTGGTCCCTGTTTTATTACCATAAAAGGCAATGAATCGTCCACATCCCCGTGTCCTAAAAACCCTACCATATTTGGTCATCTCCAATCAATCCAAAATTTCCCCTTACTCAAGTTTTGGGTTGCCAGCCTCTCGTTCCTGAATCGCCCTCAAAATCCTATATTTGTCTACCTAGGTTTACGCATTGTACTTTTGTACCAATTTATTTGCACAAAATATAACAATATGGCACTTCCATTCATTTCCCAACCAGACTCTCTAATTTCCACTCATTCTCATTGATCGACCGATAGAATTTAGTACCAAAACATAGGTAAAACTAATTAAATAAGTACATATACTATACATACATAAATAACTAATAAAATGAACCGATATTTTAATCATTTTAGTAAGATAATAGCTTGTCATCTTTAAGTAATACATACGAGTCTTTGTAATGTTACATTATGTTATCAATATTTACGCTAATATTAATTTACGCCTTCTCATACATTATTTATCTTTTATTGCTTGTTACTTTCGCCCGCAGTCATCATTTTAGACAGTTAATAAGATTTTCTAACATGAATATATTTTAATAGCAAGGACTATAAAGTTATTAAATTGGCCTAAAATAGGGCAAAATCCCGAAATACACCCGCAATTGCGCTAAACTACTATTGGTTGATGAACTAAGTTAGGTAACATTCAGATATGAACGACAAGACCATAGACAAGATGATTACTTTTTTAATGTCCCTTTTACATTAGTCAAACACATTCCGATCAACTGGGCGATGCTAATACCACAGAATAGATAATTTACCGCGTTTAGTCAAAGCAGCCTGCATCTTCAAATATTCGTTTTAATGCAAATGGTCGGCAAGAATGCCTGTTAACATTATCATAAGAACTTCAAGAATTGACCTAGCTGTTTAAGAGTTGACAATATAATAACTATTCTTTTCATAGTTCTCAACACTAGAGACATTCTGGCGTTGGCTAGTTTTGATAGTATTACGTCAAATGCCGTTTTTTAGATATCAGTACTTCAGATTTTATTACATCTTAAGTATTTATTCGAAAAAAAAAATTAGCTAGTAGATACATGCGAAGCGTGAAAAAAAAATGGTGGTACTGATGGGTTGGACCGGTACAAACTCCACAAATTTAGATCATCAACATTATCCTTTGATGTAGATGGAGTATCAATATTGTCATGCGTCTGTAAAAAATATATAATTTCGTTGCATGGAATGTTATACAATCATGCATAGATAGAAAAAATTCACAGATTTTACAGTCCCCGCAAGAATCGGAGCATTGAAAATGAACACAAAAATTTACGAAAAACCAAAATCAAATCAAATGCAAAGTCCTATTATATTTTTAAAGTTACCTAGGTAGATAGTACCTATTTATTTTTACGATTGTGACAGCCTCGACGCGGCCGAAATAATATTAACCAATTTTTGAAATTCCAACGAATGCACTTCTCGTCCGCTACTGCATCTTTTAACACTATTACAGCTTGCGCAACATAACTTGACCCAATTTTTTGTACCACGTGACCTGCGCACTACAATTTTTGTACTGAAAATTGCTACTGCGCAAGCGTCATTGTCTATGGTTTGGTTCAAGTTATGTTGCGCGAGCTGTACCATGACGATCGGTCAATAATCATAGAAGCTACATCACTTTTTATGTACGGAAACAGCCGTTTTTCTACAATTCCAAATCTAAAGGGACCACCTACAGGTCACAATTATAAACCGATTTTCAATATTATTTCGCCATTTGATAGCTAAACTAATACCCTAGGACCCTTTTTTTCATTTTTTCTTAAGTCTGTTTTTTTTTCGAAATATTTACAATTTAGTAAACAATCATGCCCCAAAAAACCCGGAATTTTTGGAATTTCGCAAAATTCCAAAAAAAGTTACCAGTAGATTTTCAAAATTCAAACGTTCACACGTGTCTTGATAAATTCCTCAACTTTTGGTACTATTTTTATTTTGATCCTCCAAAAATCCTCGGAGATATGGCCAAAAATACGTCTCAGGCGATTTGCATCTGATAACCATTTTCAATGGTAAAATAAATGATATGTAAGGTAAACAGGAAGAAAAGAATGAAAGAGGTACACTACACACTTCAGTTTGTTTTTTACCGCCGTCACCACCACCACCACCGAAAAAAATATTTGCCACCACCTGCTTCCTTTGACTGACAGTCTTGACATTAACAGACGGATGCCTACGTAATAAATGATTACGTATATTTGTTGTATTTCCACATGTTTTGACTTCTAACTGACAATGCTTGCATGTTGCGCTCGAACCATTTTTACAAAATGATTCCACGCGTCACTTTTAGTTGACATTTTTGACGTAAACTTTGTCTGAAAATAAAAATAACAATAATATTTCTTATAAAGAGCAATATATTTACGAGTACTTACCAACTATCACATTTCTCGATATTAATTTAATATTAGGTACCTACTAAACGTAATCAGTTCCTAGCAGCAAATTAATATTATTAATCGAATTGAATGGGGAGGCGAAGGCAAAGTGAATTACAGATGGCGCTCAGTCTTTGGAACAATTGTCAGTTTGAGCTTATATTGTCTTGACTGTGTATTACGTGATTTTACTTTCTTAGATTGTATTTTTTTCGGTTTTGCGGACAAACAATGTATTCTATGCTAACTTTAGCTCATATAAAAGAAGAATTACGGAAAAGAAAAGCCAAAACAACAGGCAAGAAAGTTTATAGCAACTTACAAAAAATTGCTAACAAGCATTACATTGAAATAAAACAATTTTTAACGGATACTAGCGCGGTTTTATTGAAAGTTCTTTGGTAATTAGTTGGTATTTGGTTTGATTTTTGGTTTTCCCAAAAATCAAGCGAGGGTAGCCTCACGAGTGGCTTCAGTCCCCCGTGACCACGGCAGCTGCAAAGGTGCCGAAACGTCGGGAAAACCAAAAATCAAACCAAATACCAACTAATTACCAAAGAACTTTCAATAAAACCGCGCTAGTATCCGTTAAAAATTGTTTTATTTCATGTCTAGTGAGCGCGTAAGCTTGAGAAGTGAATAAGCATTACATTTCTTTAAATTTCGTGTAAGATTTACAAGTAATCTTTTTATTTCAGATTAGAAGCATATGATTTAAATTTTAACAAAGCAACTGAGTGTGAATTTCCGTGTTTATAGTTGCCTCATGATGCCTTCTGTGCAATAGTTATTTCAGGTTTCTGTACTGGAATTTCTGTACCATTCAAAATTACACGAACCGTTTTATCATATTTATTTTATTATTCTAAGTTTCTTGAATGACTCTGGCATATAAAATTCTATTAATTCTCTGTTTGGCCCCAATATTGGGCTTATTCCATACTAGCTTCCGCCCGCGACTTCGTCCGCGTGGATATTAGAGAAAATCCTTAGGGAACCCTCAACCAGGATCCGACCAGCCGTTTTTACGCGATTAGGCGGGTCCCCACCAAGCGCGCTGCCTCGCGAGGCAAGACGTTTGCCTCGTGAGGGGGGCCTCGCACGAGGCTGCTCGCTTGGTGGGGACCCGCCTAATCACGTAAAAACGGCTGGTCGGATCCTGGTTGAGGGTTCCCTAAGGATTTTCTCTAATATCCACGCGGACGAAGTCGCGGGCGGAAGCTAGTTTTTTTACAATAATCAGAATTGGTCCAGAGATATTAGTACGTATCTCGTCCCCGTCCCTGTCCCCATAAAAGCTCAAAAACGACATCCACATCGATTTTCATGTTTACTTACCCCATTTAAGTACCCCTAAGGGATGATTTTCAAAATAACAAAATAGGTATGTGATTGCCTATTTATTTCTAGACGTGCTCCTACGAATTTTAAAATTGTAATGTCTATTTCATATTCTTTTTCCATGCAAAATTTGAACACCATTTTAACCCCTGTAGGGGTTAAAATCATGTCCACCTTGTTGGACTATAAATTAATGTCTTTTTCGCAATCACAATCCCATAAAACCTCAAAAACGACATCCACATCGATTTTCATGTTTACTTATCCCATTTACCCCTAAGGGATGATTTTCAAAATAACAAAATATATAATTGCCTTTTTTATTTTTAGATGTGTTCCTACGAATTTTAAAGTTGTAATGTCTATTTAATATTATTTTTCCATACAAAATTTGAACCCCGATTTCACCCCTTTAGGGGTTAAATCATGTCCACCGTGTTGGACTTCAAAATAAATGTCATTTTCGCAATCACTATCCCATAAAACCTCAAGAACGACATCCATATCGATTTTTATGTTTACTTATTTACCCCCCTACCTACGGGGTTGATTTTCAAAATAACAAAATATATGTACATTTATTTTTAGACGTGCTCCTACAAAGTTTAAAGTTGTACTGTCTATTTCATATTGTTTTTCCATACAAAATTTGAATCCCATTTTCACCCCTTTAGGGGTTAAATCATGTCCACCGTGTTGGACTTCAAAATAAATGTTATTTTCGCAATCGTCAACTCAGAAAACCCCAATAACGATATCCATATCGATTTTTAGGTTTATTTACCCCATTGCACCCCCATTTCATCACCATGGGGGTTGAAATTATACCAATACAATATGCGTTGCGTTAGATTTCCATCCATAAGCCTAAATTACAAATTT
The DNA here is from genome assembly GCA_928269145.1 of Agriphila tristella. Classification (NCBI taxonomy): domain Eukaryota; kingdom Metazoa; phylum Arthropoda; class Insecta; order Lepidoptera; family Crambidae; genus Agriphila; species Agriphila tristella. The sequence continues at coordinate 12,569,472 of OV743435.1, read as the reverse complement.
AGCGATTTTTACTTCAAAAATAAAGGATTATCTTCTAAACACAACTTCATCCCCCTTTTCACCCCTTCGGGGGTAGAATTTTGAAATACGCTGAGACAGGTATTTATTTATTTTCAATCATCAGCCTAAACACAAAATTTGAAGATCCTAGCTTCAAAACTGAGGGACTTTCATACAAACTTTCATCCCTTATTTCATCACCTTAGGGATGGAATTTTCAAAAATCCTTCCTTAGTGGATGCCTACACTGTATAAGGTATCTGTGTGCAAAATTTCAAGTCTCTAGGTTCAGCGGTTTGGGCTGTGCGTTGATATCTCACTCAGTCAGTCAGGACTTTGAATTTTATATATATAGATTTGATATACCTATCAAATTCATCCAAGTTATAAATATGTTAGAAACTGTTGAGGTTGAAATATTAAAGAACAAAGCTGTTATAATTCAAATGTTGTTTTATTTTGGCGAAGCTTCATCAAATTCATGAAACATTCCTTTTGATTTATAATGTTTCTCAGGCTCAGCAAAGGAGAAAATCGAGGGAAAAGCATATTTTTTTTGATATTTTTTGCCCACAATTTTTTTTGTTACTGGGAAATCGATGAACTCCAATATTTTACAAGTTAAATGCATAACAATGCGGCATTTTCTCAGTATAAAATTAAAAAGTGCAATACTCCAAGAGATTCCCATATGTTTTGACACTTTCTTTGAGGCGGCCGGGTAGCGATATTAGAAATGCCTGTGGGGTAGAGACACTACCTGCTCTGTACCGCTCTGGGTTTTTCTAACTAATAACGTTAGAAAAAGCCTGTGTGTTTCAGAGCATCGCTTGCTCTGGAGCGCGCGGGGTTTTCGACTAAAAATTTAATAATATCACCGTAAAAAGCCTGTGGAACACAGACAATTCAGAAAATTATTGTTGTGGTTAAAGTATTCCTTCTTCATGTTTCGGTAAATTATGTAGAATATTAAAATAGTGATTTATAGTCATACTAGCGATATTTTTTTTAAAGTGGTATATTTTTTTAGTTTATCCTACTATTAATATTAATTTATTGTGTATGTTTAAATATTTTTTCTCTTAAACCCATAAAAATGGCAGGCTATGCTAAATGGGATGGATTGGGATGAAAGGCACACAGATAGTTTTTTTTAATCTGGATTAAAATATAGCAGACTTTGGTTCCTAAGAACGTCGCGGGCGGTAGCTTTCTCTTAAACCCATAAAAATGGCAGGCTATGCTAAATGAGATGGATTGGGATGAAAGGCTCACAGATAGTTTTTTTTTTAACCTGGATTAAAATATAGCAGACTTTGTTTCCTAAGAACGTCGCGGGCGGTAGCTTGATAGAGCGCATTTTCAAGTTTCTTGGATAATTAATAAACAATACCTAATTATGTTTTATTGTATTACTAATCTGACATAAGTAATATTTATGTGATACTTAATGCGTTTTTCATTTCGATTTATTATTTTTTCATTAATATTTTTGTTAAAAATAAAGAATATTACAAAAAAGACAAAAAACACATTATCAGTGATTATAATTTTCTTGTTAACAGAAAAAGCCAGCAAGATTCTTTATTTCCTATATTACAGAAGTACTCTTTGATGTGGGTATACAAGACAGCACGTTAAGTTAAACAGTTGAACTGCAAAACAGCTTTTATAACGTACGGCATAAAGGCGGTCACAAGGTCAAGTACCTATAGTCTAAATCTGATGTTCTGTTGACTGTAGGTACAAACATTATCAAACGAAATAAAAAAAATGAAATAACGTTCGGCTGTTAGTTATTGCACTCGGAAATTGCGAAAAACTAACAAAATACTTTTCTTTTATAAAAATATCAATTTTTGTAAAACTCTCAATGAATATTATTTATGGTAGGATATTTTCAATTCCCTACACACATTACACACATTTTTAGGAAAGGTAGGTAAAATGAAAAGTTTGATTGTGCTATGCCGTTTTCGAGAAATTTTGCAAATTACGATAAAACAGCTGTTCTTTGGGGATTTCTTTCTAAAAGGACCTACCAAAAATAAATTATGTCCCATGTTTTTTTGACGAGTTAAAAGTTTTTTTTTGATAAGAGAGATTTGATATTTTAGTTTAATATCCAAGTTTCACGATATTTAGTGCCTTACGCGTCTGTATCGCTCGGGGTATTTATATTTAGAAAATCCCTGTGGATCACAGCGCAAGGTGTCTGTGTTCCACAGGCTTTTTAGGGTGATATTATTAAATTTTTTGTCGAAAAACCCCGCGCGCTACAGAACAAGCGATGCTCTGAAACACACAGGCTTTTTTTAGTTATTTTATCAGAAAAACCCAGAGTGGTACAGAACAGGTTGTGTCTGTACCCCACAGGCATTTCTAATGTCGCGGCCGGGTACCAAAGACCAGACGCCACCTATCGGGATAAAATTGCGCTTTTCCTCCCCATTGATATTACTGATAATCGGATGATTCGATTAGAATGACATACACCACAACACTATTTAGTCTTATTTATGATCCGATTCTATTTCTACTCTGTATTAGATTCTAATGACAGACAGGCCAATCCTTCATAACATATAATCTGTGGTAAAACTTATAAAGAAAATAACCTGACTGAAATATAAAATACATCTAACTTCAAACAAAACAGATAGCTAGAAGTTGTTAATATTTGTATTATTGACTTTTGATTATGTGACACATTATTAATTAATGAGTAATAAGCGAAGTTTACAAAGTAACATAATCAATACTAATTGTAAATACAAGTTTATTGGATTTGATCAATGGATAGGGATAAAATGCACTTACATGTTAGGAGTCGATGACGTTCCAGCTAATTACCAATCCTCACATAAAAACTAAAACAAGCTGACCAACAATCACTCACAGTCACTGGAGTAAACTCATCATATCAGCCACACGACACCCACTGCTGGGTATAGGCCTCCCCTAAGGATCTCCACGACGATGGGTCCTGCGCTGCCTGCATCCACTGGCTTTCCGCGACCTTCACCAGATCGTCGGTCCACCTTGTCAGGGGCCTACCCACGGAGCGTCGTCCGGTGCGCGGTCGCCATTCCAGAACCTTTCTGCCCCAACGGCCATCGGTTCCTCTCGCTATGTATCCCGCCCATTGCCACTTCAGCTGAGCAATCCTTCGAGCGATGTCGGTTACTTTAGTTCTCCTGCGGATCTCCTCGTTTCTGATTTGATCACGTAGGGAAACGCCGAGCATGGCTCTCTCCATTGCACGCTGAGTGACCTTGAGCCTCCTTATGAGACCCATAGTTAGCGGCCACGTTTCACTGCCGTAAGTCATCACTGGCAACACACACTGTTCATAGAGTTTCGTCTTGAGACACTGAGGTGAGTCGGACGCGAAGATTTTTCGAAGCTTCCCGAATGCTGCCCACCCGAGTTGGATTCGACGAGAGATCTCTTTCTCGAAGTTGGACCTTTTTTTTTTTTTTTTTTTTTTTTGTTGTATCAATAGGAGAATGCAGTCTTTACGAATACCAACTCGAAGTTGGACCTACCTAACTGGACTGCCTGTCCTAGGTATACGTAATGGTCAACAACTTCAAGTGTAGTGTTCCCAACATGAACTGGAGAGGGTACAACATGGGCATTTGACATAATTTTCGTCTTATCCATGTTCATCCTAAGACCCACTCTTTGGGAAGCACTACGGAGATCTTCGAGCATTGTGTTCAGGTCTTCCATGGTCTCAGCCATAAGGACTATATCATCGGCAAAACGAAGGTGTGGTAGGTACTGGCCATTAATGTTGATGCCGAGTCCTTTCCAGTCCAAGAGCTTAAAGATGTCCTCCAACGCAGCTGTGAACAGTTTCGGAGAAATAACGTCTCCCTGTCTCACACCACGCTGCAGTTGGATAGGATTTGTGTTCTGGTTCTGTACTCGGATCGTCATGGTGGCATTTTGGTATAAGTACCTCAACACCTCGATATACCTATAGTCCACTTGGCACCTTTGGAGAGACTGCAGCACCGCCCAGGTTTCAATCGAATCAAAGGCTTTCTCATAGTCCAGGAGTAAACTCAATAAAGCAATATTTATCAAAACAAAACAATAGCTAATAGACCGACCGAAGAAAGAACCAACAACGGACAAGTTTTTTTTTTGTAAGGCGTTGTCACGGCACTGGCTTCTAGCCCTTTTATGTCCGTCTTGGGATGTTACTTTTTTGACACTTCTGTGCATGAATAAAAGATTCTTGCTTCTGTGTTTTAATTCATTCCACGCAGATGAAGTTGCAGGCGACCGCTAGTTGAGGTATATAGTAAACTTTACAAACAACTCAACAAACAAATAAAAATATAGCTAAATGATTATAGCTTAAGACCTTTCCAGCTACTTATTTCAATTACAATCACAAGGGCACAAAATGTTTATAGCGATATCTTTTGGCCTTCAAATGTGGTCATATTCTTTATTTATAAACTAAAGTAGTAAGTAAGTAATTCTTTTTTTTAATATCATTTAAGTATTGTTTTTAAGATATTATGTTAAATAATAAGCTAAACGCTAGAAAGACGACAAAAAGAAAATCTGCTAAATTTAGCATTTTAAGATGCTAAATCGGCAACACTGATGTTCAATCTTTTTTTAATTCTTCCATAATTGGACAGGCAAAGGAATTTAAACACACAGCCGATTTTTTTTCGGTTTGAAATCTGGTAAACTTCTCCAATTTCTAGAATCGGTTCGATTCGGGAGATTCTTGGATCGATTCATTGAATCGATTCCGTGTTTCAGATCGATTAAAAAAATCGATTTCTGGACCTTAAAAAATCGATTATTCGATTAATCGATTTAAAATCGACATGCCTACCGTGAACTTGAGAAAATAAGGCATAGAGATTGATCAAACATTATTGATATAGATACTCATGTCAATGATTTCCAATATAACTTTGTTTGTTATTGAGAGTAGTTAATATTTCTGTATTGCATTCGAAGATAGCATATGTTGTGATCTGTTTTTTCTAAACCCGTGTTGATTAGTACTCAAGATGCCATATTTTTCTAGAAAACTATATATTTTTACGTCAGGTGACATTGTATTCATAAATTGTAATTTGCTATCAGACAGTTCTACAATTAAAAAAAGTTAAATTTTCCTTCTTTTTGTGTAGCTCCTCCGTGTACAAGGAGTGAGCATTACGAGCCGTGTGGATATATTTTTTTTCAATATTTATTTTGTCTATACCGCCGTGGTAGGATATAGTGTCATAAACGCGTCTTTGCGCAATGAGCGGTTTTCTGACAGCTGAGAATTTTAGTGTATTTTTATGTTGATAGATGGCGTTATTCAACTAGGTACGTTTTTTTATTTTTTTATTATTTAACACTCGATACTGGCAAAAATTACTCCCTGAAGAGGAGTAGATTGCCATAACCATTCCAACAAAAACAAGAAGAAGAAAAAATTACTGTCAAATGAGCGGTTTTCTGACAGCTAGGAATTTTAGTTTATTTTTATGTTGATAGATGGCGCTATTCAACTAGGTAGCTTTTTTTTAATTTTTCCTAGCAGTCGAATGAGGCCGCGTTCCGAATCACGCTGATAGCGCTGTTAGCGCGAATCCGACCAAATTAAATAGTCACAAAATATTACACAAATAGGGTACTTCATTTAATGGTTTATACGCTAACTGTGCTGTTGGCGTGATCAAATTCTGCATGCACTCCTTACTTACTCCTTTATAAATTTTGTGATCATCAAAATATCAATATTAGTGAGAAATGGTTAAACGTATAGTGATTATTCTCTTTGACAATGGTCGGGTATTGTATTGTAGCCTCTTGTAAAAATAAGGGATGTCATCGATTCCCTATAAACGAAGAGCGACGAAAAAAATGGGTTGAAGCTCTACCACACATGAAACCAGGTATAACTGTAAAAAAATATACCCTTATATGTTCGGCTCACTTTCGACCAACAGACTTTGCTAAAACACGATCGTTCCACCACATGCCAGGTAATATATTTATGGCTCATTTTATTATGTTAACATCATCTCATATCACTTCTTGCTAAATCATTGTTTTGTTTATAGATATTGCTGCAAAAATATTGAAGAAGACAGCAGTACCTTAAATATTTATATATATGATACTGAAGAGCCGCTATTGATGCTGCCATCAACATCAAGGACAAAAATGGTTGAACAGATATTAACAGCACCATCAACATCACACAGTAAAAATGTTGATGCAGCTTGTGCAGAAGATGTGTTACCTACACATCAATATCAAGTTTCAATATTAATATTGATGATACATATACAGAAGAGATAATTCTGTCATCATCCACATCAGAGAGTTCTACTATGACTTTTGACCCAATATATGCTCCGAACACTTATTCACGAGGTAAGTTAATTAAAATGATATTTGGAGTTTTATCCCATTTACAACCTTTAATTTCTGTACTCACAACGGCACCTCAGACTATAAATGTTGACCTCGAAACCACGTTTATGACCTACCTATGTAATAAGAGCCATTTTCAGATTAACTGTATAATCTGACGTGCTGTCGTGTCTATAATCATTTATGATGTTTCTTGTTAAATTATTAATTTAAATATTTTTTACAGTACCACTAATAGCATATATGGAAGAGCAGAAATATTATCAAGCAAATGAAGACATTGTACAGCGGAATACTTTGAAATTAAGTGATATAGATAGTAATGTGGAAAATGAGGATCATGAAAATAGTGTTATAGAAATGGAAATTGGTGGTGACATTTCTCACAGTGAAGATGAGGGTTATACAAAACAAGAAAGTTCAACCCAAACAGATGGATATAGTCAAAATGGATTCAGTGTAAATAACTATAAATATAATGATGATGCCATTCATTTTTATACAGGCTTAGAGAGCTTCAAGAAATTTATGCTTGTTTTTCGCACTCTGGGAAGTTCGACAAATAATTTAAACTATATTTATGGTCAGCCACCTAAAGACCTGTAGATTTTAGATTGTTTTTTTATTGTTCTCATAATTTTGCAAAGACACAAAGCAATGGAAGAGCTATCCATGCTGTATCAGGTACCTATTAAACAAATTTACAATATTTTCATATCTTGGATCCGGTTTATGTCCCTACAATGGAAAAATCTAGATTTATGGGTTGATAGGAATAGTATAAAATCATATATGCCAAAGGATTTCCATGACAAATTCCCATCAACTAGAACGATATTGGACGACTGAATGCCCTATAAAAAATCAAAATTACCTCTTGCACAACAAATTACTTTCTCAAGTTATAAAAATCGGAATACAGTGAAAGTACTCATTGGAATGGCACCCGGTGGTCTTATCACTTATGTGTCCCCATAAGGGCATGGAATACCGGAATGATTTTCATACCGGTATAGAAATTTCAATTACCGGTATACCGAAATTTCGGTATTTATTCGGTATTTTTTTTAAATACTGCTAGTTACTGTTTAAATGATTCCAAGAACGATTATTAAGTCTTATTTGCGAAAAGTGATTAAAGCTACATGTCAGAAACACTCAAACTGTTTACCAACTCTCTAGAAACAACAAAATGAGTTATTAAAGTATAGGTAATAAGGAATACTAAAGAAAATACGTTATTTGATAATTAAATAACTATTTATATTGTTTCATTGGCACAAATATGGCGATCAAATCCTAGGAAATAAGAAAATGATAAGAAAACATGTTACACAGGTGCAATTTAACTCAAGTTAAACATTAGACAATACTTCAGTATCTCACTCAAGACGAAATTCTATGACCAGGGGCCGTACCGGCTAACAAATCGATTATCGAAAAGTCTGCCGGGTTTCAAATTAAAACAGATAAATCGAGCCCTAATTGGGCTAAAATGGCGAACTCCAATTCATGATGTCACACGAACATCGATATCTTCCAAATTACGTCAACAGAAAGTACAAGACAAAATTCCTTACTTAGATTTTTCTGTTTTAAGTTGAAACTCGGCAGACTTTTCGATAATCGATGCGTTAGCCGGTACGGCCCCAGTATGTGTTACAAGTAATGACTTACGGCAGTGAAACGTGATCGCTAACTATGGTCATCATTAGGATGCTCAAGGTCACCCAGCGTGCAATAGAGAGAGCCATGCTTGGCGTTTCCCTGCGTGATCGAATCAGAAATGAAGAGATCCATAGGTAAACTAAAGTAACCGACATCGCTTGAAGGATTGCTCAGCTGAAGTGGCAGAGGGCGACACACACACACACACACACGGGCGGAAAGGTTCTGGAATGCCGACCATGCTCAAGACGACGTTCCGTGGGTAGGCCCCCGACAAGGTGGACCGATGATCTGGTGAAGGTCGCAGGAAGCCGCTGGATGCGGATGCAGCGCAGGACCGGTCATTGTAGAGATCCTTGGAGGAGGTCTATGCCCTGTTTAGTGGGTGTCATGCGGCTGATATGATGATGATGAAAACATTAGACAAACAACTGAAAGCAATATAATTAAATAACTATCCTATTTGAGCGAAGCGAAGTACCTAAAATGCACGATGCCTATGATACTAGCTAGCTAACACTACATTGTTTTGCGTAGGTGTTTTTTTTAATCGTGATTATTCGTGATTCGTGTCATATAAAAACGCATTTGCAGTATGAACTACTATAAGCCATAGAAATTGAGCGTTTTGCATAGTCTTTAAACACCGTTGCAAAAATAGATCACTTTTTTCGAAATACCGAAATACCGGTATTTTATCCTCAAATACCGGTATCAAAATACCGAAAATATTTACCGGTATACCGAAATACCGGTATCCATGCCCTAGTATGGTGGATCAGCTACCGACCGACAAATCATTGAACGAAGTTCAATACTACTACGATTTGAGTACAATGATGAAATTATGGTTGATAAGGAGTTAAACGTGCAAGATATTATATACCATACGGTGTAAAAGTGAATATGCCAGCATTTTTTAAGAAAGGCAACCAGATATCATCTGCAACACTTTTGGAGACCAAGAAAGTTGCAAGCAAGAGGGTTCACATCGAACGCATCATTGGAATGATGAAAACTTATAAAATTTTATCAACTCCAATGAATCTAACAGAAACATTATTATCTAGTGATATTGTTTTTATTATTGCAATGTTAGTGAATTTTAGGATGGATATTATAAATAAAAATACTTAAATTTAAACACACAAGTTGGTTAGTTGGTTTTATTTTGATCTTTACATATTATGTCTACATATCTTTTATTTTTACACGACTGCCCAAAGAAAAAGAGTGTTTACACGACTGCCCAAAGCAAAAAGAGTGTTATGTGTTCAGGATTCATGTATGTTTGTGGGTATGTGAGTTTCTTTATTCCACCATAACTTCTAAATGCCTGAACTGATTTGGATAAATGGGGTATCGTTAGAATCCTTACAACATCCGGAGTGACACTGGCTATATTTTTTTTAGAAAAAATCAATATGGCGACTGTACGAATCCATTTTCAAATGTGAAAAAAAAATTTTTTTCTTCTATTATTACAATATGGGCATCAAATGAAAAGCCTTGATGAGCACATTCCAAAACTATATACAATGTCACTAAAATGTGTGAAATAAAAATAAATAAATTAAAAAAATATTAAAAACACGACTGCCCTGCCAAAACGAACTAAAGAGTTAAACAACAAGTGTCATTGCAGTCGGGGGACCTCTTTGATCAAAAATTGTTCCATGATAAGGTCCCCCGACTGCAATGACACTTGTTGTTTAACTTTTTAGTTCGTTTTGGCAGGGCAGTCGTGTTTTTAATATTTTTTTAATTTATTTATTTTTATATGATAAAAATATCTATTCAACAACTGTTTTTGATGAATTCATTATAAAACGTGGTTAATGTATCTCACATGTCTTTGATATATTATGGTACCTATGGTTGATAAGGGGACGTGCCGGATTACAGCCGCGCCACAAAAGAAGTTGGAAATCTGACTTTTTGACTATGCCACGATGAAGTCGATAGTTTGTCGCCAAAAACCAGACTTTCTTGCGTTTAGGAGATACGTGTGGCGCGCCTGTAGAGACGTCTCTACAGCTGCGCCACACAGATCTGGAAAACGGAAGGTCGTAGCTAAAATCTAATTACTCGTGTGTGTAGTTAACTCCTATGTATAGGCGGTAGTTCGACCGAGTTTGTCGCCAAATTCCAGAGCTTGATTGTCTTGCATTTAGAAGATTAAAAAACTACCGCACCGGATACAAACACTAGTAATCAGATTGTTGCTACGACCTTCCGTTTTCGAGATCTGTGTGGCGCAGCTGTAGTGACTTCTCTACAGCTGCGCCACTCGTATCTTCTAAACGCAAGACCGACAAACTCTGGTTTTTGGTGACAAACTCCGACAAACTATCGACTTCATCATGGCATAGTCAGAATGTCGGATTTCCATTTTTTTGTGGCGCCGCTGTAGTCCGGCACGTAAGCTGTAGAGACGTCTCTACAGCTGCGCCACACAGATCTCCTAAACGCAAGACCGAAAAACTCTGGTTTTTGGTGACAAACTTCGACAAACTATCGACTTCATCATGGCATAGTCAGAAAGTCAAATTTCCATTTTTTGTGGCGCAGCTGTAGTCCTTCACGTAAGCGGTAGAGACGTCTCTACAGCTGCGCCACACATCTCCTAAACGCAAGACCGACAAAGTCTGATTTTTGTGCGACAAACTAACGGCTACATACACGAGTAATCAGATTTTCACCACAACCGTCCTTTTCCGAAATCTGTGTGGCGCAGCTGTAGAGACGTCTCTACAGCTGCGCCACACGTATCTCCTAAACGCAAGACCGACAAACTCTGGTTTTTGGCGACAAACTATCGACTTTATCATGACATAACAAGTCAGATTTCCATTTTTTTGTGGCACAGCGGCCTAGTCCGTCACATAACCCAATTAATCTAACAGAAACATTATTATCTAGTGATATTGTTTTTATTATTGCAATGTTAGATATTATAAATAAAAATGCTTAAATTTAAACACACAAGTTGTTTTATTTTATATGATACAAATATCTATTTAACAACTGTTCTTTGAAGAATTCATTATAAAATATAGTCAAGGTATCTAACATGTCTTTATTGAAACATACATCTCGTTCTATTATAATAATATACATATCAGCAATAGTGTAAATAGTAAAATATGCCCTTTTTCTGTTTGTGCATAACAGTTGACCTTGTATTTGGTAATAATAGTCATGTGTTTTCTTTAATTGAAATTGACCTGATTCCTCACACAAATACAAATATTGTACACTTTCAGGTGTTATTATTTTATTTGCTGCCGAGAATTGGCACTTGACTTCAAGCACAGCATCTTCCCCGACTAAACCGTCCGGTGTGCATGCCAGGTATTGCAAGTGCGGATGTACTATTATGCCACAGTTCACTACACATAAACCAGTTTTTTTTTTTAAATTCATCAATTGCTTTAGCTTCATATTTTATGCCATGTTTCAAGGCAACTGTCATGATATCAGTATTCTTCTATAAAGATTTCGCCAACTTTTCCATGTTTCTGCTTTTACAAATTTTACTATAGTTAGAACTCTGCAGACGAAGAAGCCTTTGTTTCTTCCATAATTTTTTGTTGTTTCTGGTTGTTTCTTCCAACTCTTTCAATTCATTTTCATCCAATATTGGTTTTTTGAGATATTCCTCTTCAAAAGTTTTTTCTAAATAATCATGGTCTTTATAGAATGCTTTCTTATTTGCAGGTACAAATAGTTGAGCGATCGGCATGTTTACTTTATTCGATGAGCAGAAATTCACAATTTCATTTCTAAAATTTTCTACATATTTTTCTTTTGTGATTGATGTTGTGAGGCGTGGATCCCAAGTACACAATAAATCTAAAGACCGGGTATCGGTTTTTAATTTTATATTTCTAGCCTCTACTGGATTACCGCTGTAAAACTTGGTAGGATGGTGGAATCTCTGTAGGTTTGAGGTGCAACTAGGACGGGTTTTCATTATTTTAAATTTTGAAAATTCTATGAGGTCATAAAGCACTATTATAACGTGTTTACATTGAGCGTAGGGACCCAAACCCGCAGCACACTCGCATTGTGTCTCTTTTATCGTCTTGGCCTCATATTTTATAATAACTTTATAGGAAACCTGTTTCCTCATTTCTGAGGCACATGTTGCAACAACATAACAATCTGTCTCATCACTTGTTGTACGCGCTGTTAACAAAAATCCCTCATCGTACATATTTTTGCCAGTTGTGAGGTCGTCTCGTTCTGCAAGTGCACCGAATACCTCTAGTTCTTCTTCTGTTAGTGGAGCCATTAACGAATCACTATTGATATCTTTGAACTGCTGAGCTTCTGGTGTTTGAATATGATAAACCGCTTCTGGCTCATTCACGACTGGACCAAATAATGCGTCGTAATCATTGAGCCTGAAACAAAAACAAAATATTATGATAGACAAGCGCGGTACGGGTGGTGCACGGAGCAGGGAGCAATAATATACTATACATACCGTTGGACTAAAACAGCTTTTTTACCAGTGACTTTGGCGTTTCTTTTTCGCAGCTCATTTTTTATGTCTGCAAGAGACCATGACCCGTAGTCTTTACTCAACATTAACACTAAACAACTAGTCCAATATCGCTAGGGCTTATTCAAGATCCGTATTCACGCCAAATTTGTCGTTTTGCAGTAGATTCAATAACCAAAAGGAGAGCCAAAGTCGTCAATGTTAATCACAAACGAAGAGAAGAAGTAATTTAAATAAAGCAGTTAAAAAATCCTCGGAAAACACCAACAAACAACCAACGCAGGGGGGGGGACACTCTTGACACTCCTATACTAAGTGACATTATTGTAAAGGAAGTGCCTTCATCTCTCATCGGCGAAGATCATTACTTCATACAATTTTTTTTTATAAGAACTCCCTCAACGTTCAAGCAAAGCTTGACAAGCACGTAAATGCTTGTCAAGCAGTTTATGGTTTGGGAATAGACAATGATTTTCTAATAGTCATTAGCGAGAGTACATTCATAAAGGTAGGTATACTCTTTTTATCAAAAACAAAATTTAATTGTCAGAATTTTCCTTTAGCAATATCACAAAAATCTTTTTCTGTGTTTATTTCGCACGTTTACTTATTTCAGTTGCTCGATTCCACCGTTTCCTAACAAAAGAATAAGGGCCCGGATAGTTTTAAAGATTGGGTAGAGATTGTTGGTGAAAATGTGTTGACAAGTTAAAAGAATGGGGTCTGCAACCAGCACCTTCGCCAGCAGGATAAGGCCTGTACATATTAATAATCTAAGGGCCTGTAGGCGTAGTACCTTCCCTTCACTTACCGGCAATTCATCGTGTAAGTTTTTTATGTAGGTACTAGGTAGGTACCTACCATAGTAGAATCAAATTACTACCTCCTTGATTTAGGGTGCGTTTCCACTGAAGCAACATCACGTAAATTTTTTTGGGGTTGGCTTTAAAAATGGGGCGCTTGATTTTGAAATTGAAATATACATAACTTTGTAGAGTTTCGTAAGGCCTTTCAAATGATACTATAACCCCGGCGCGGAAATTTGTATTATTATTTTAGTGTTAATGAAAATATATTTTTTTATGTTATATTTTTTCAGGCAACCAGACCCATCCCAGTTCCAGACCCATTTCAATTCCAACCCATCCCACTTCGTCTTCATATACCAGAAATATCATGTAAGTTTTGTTTACGCATATTAAGGGTAGATATTTCTCAAAATAATTGTACCGTTACGTGCAGGTAAAACGCAGTTACTTTACGCACACGTTTTGTTATGAACATCGCTCCTCTAGAATTACAAAGACGTAACTGCAAACATCATGCATAATGCCTAGTATAGTATTATAATATTATCTGTGATAATGCCCTCATTATGCATCAATTTCATAAGCTACCAATATTTTTAATAATAAAATTACAAACTTTTTTTTTCAGATCACAGCCACCCCCATCCCACTCTGTTGTCATCCTGATACAGGTGCAGTACGAGCTATCGAGCAGTTTAGCTGTGGCAACCGCAAATGATGAAAATTAATTATTTTTTATAAAAAACAAGTATCATTACTTGTTTCAATTCCGGGACTCTTTGGCTCCATAATCGTTTTATAGACTTAAAGTAAGGGTGTAAGTAAAATGATTGTATTATATCTTGTAATAATATATAGGACTTCGTATAGGTGTCAGTTAAATTATTTTGGTTCGACCGTGCACCATCCTTCCTGTTTTTCTATGCGGAAGCATTAATTGCTTATTTACGAATAATTTTACTGGAATGGTTTTAATATTCAGTTATCAATTACTGGCTGCGCAACATGTTTTGATGAAAATGTATTTTCATTAAAACTGCTAGCTATACTTATTAAAGTGTTAGTGATGTGTTCTTTAATAGGTTACATTTAACAAGATTATGTTATACTTACCTGGGAAAAATTTATGGCTGTGGCGAGGGGTGAAATTACAGCGAAGGTAAGCCGTTCAACAAAAGTGTTATGATCTGCATAGTGGATCGGTAGGGAGGGATTTCTAAAAGGTAAGCCAATGGGAATCGTCTTGTATGGACCCTTCGCCACTGGCTGTAGATACATTAGTATACCTAATACTACTAGGTAGGTATACTAATGTACTACACAAACACGGTCAGGGTACCTACTGCGCTAGTAGGCACCCTGACCGTGTTTGTGAATGAATAAATATTAAGAAATAAGAATATGAACAATTTTGAATAAAATTATCCCTAGGCATAAACTGAGAGGAATAAATAAAAACATAATGACTCTTTCACTTAATTGTTTAATTTTGTGTCCTTTTCTTTTCTCCCTTTTGTAATTATGTTTTTAACTGTTTTGTTCTAGTTATCTCTTATAACATTTGAAACGTTTGTTCTCATGTGTTAGTTATTTTCTTCGGAAAAAATACTAATACTAGTGAACACGGCGTTTAGAATGTTATAAAAGATAATTAGAACAAAGCCGTAGGTAGGATTGCTAGATTAGGTACTAAAAAAAAAAACAAACTAACAAGAAAATCGCCGATCAGAGATGGCGCTTCAAAATGAATAAGTTTTAAAATCGCCAGAGGGCTCTCTACCCCTATTTTTTTTTATCTTACTCTATGAACCAACGCACAACGCAACAAACCACAAACTCAACCATAGATTATAAGATTAATAAACGTAAATGACAAAAAATTGGCATCGACTCCTTTCATCCTTTGCTTTTTTCTTAAAAAGTTACGTACTTAGTTACGTTAAGTTACGTACTTAACAACGACATCTAGTCGTCTTTTAGGAACTACTTTTTTTTCTTAAACTGCCTTTTGAAAACCGCTCATTATAGACTCTTGCGAAAGATTTTCCACTAATATATCCTTATTGATGGAAAAGCCACGCTCACTATAAGCGTTGCCGTGGGATAACATTATGACCATTTTTATTAAAGTTTGTCTTTATTTTCTTTTTTTATCAAACCGAGCCAAAGATCATCAAGTCGGTGACCATCCTTAAAGGAAAATTGTTTCATTGATTTTTCAAATTCAGGTGATTTACAAATATCATTAAAGGCACTTTTGACAAATATGTCCAACACTTTGCCGAACCCAAGAATCTTATATTCATATTAAGGTTCTTGGTCGAACCTCTCTCGTCGGAATTCTGCATTGACTGCGACTGCAGGAACGAAACAAGATATTCCCTTAGTCAAAGCATACGAAAGTGGGGATGTTTGGCAAAATAAAGAATTAAAGCATTATTATTGATGAAAACTTTAGTTTTAGTAAGCAAAATTCTTAAATTAGTGCCGTATAGAGATAAAAACATACTAAATTATCAGGTATTTTAAAACGAAGACAATCTGTTCAAGTGGAATTTCAAATTTGCTTGTCACAGGTATTTTTCACAAATGTTTTAGCTGTAATAAATAAGAAGACTCATATTTATGTTTTTATGTTGTCAAGAAGTGCACTATAGAGAGGTATTTTTTTTTAATCACAGAGAAAATAAAATAATAAAAAATGCTCAAATACACTTTGACATATTTTTTGTGGTATTTAAAGATTCTAAAGTATTTTTTTATTTTTTTTAGGAATAATGAGGTATTTACTTGTCTAATGTATTGCGTCTTTTGTATATCTGTCACCGTTAAAGTGCGGAAATCAGTAATATGAAATATTAATATTATTCTAGGAACAAAGGTAATTTTTTTTTAAACAACATACAATTTGAGCTACTTTTCAACGCGAGGTCTACAGCTCACGGAGCCACTAGTATATTATGTTTTTACTTAAATAATAATTATACTACTTTAATATTGTACTATAATGATTTCGAACGATACGGTTGCCCTACGCAGAAGTGAAGTAACTCAGTTTCCAAAAAAAAATCATTTTCTGTTTAAGCAAAGCAAATCTCATTTTTTTTTAATTCGGTTTAATTCTGTTTTTACTTTAATAATAATTATACTACTTTAATAATGTACTATAAACTATCAATAAAACTTAAAAATTGTATGTACATACATTACACATTATACATACAGTTGGATTAGCATTGTGTATGACAGAAAAAAAATATTTGACGAATCTGTGCAAAGCATTTAATAATGTTTTTTAATCTTAATAATATTAATAATTTTATTAACTAACATAACAATAAGAACATTTGTTACTAACAAAAATGGACGAACTTGTGATCTGAATTTTATTTTTTATTTTTATTTAAATGCTACTTATTCGTTTTGGTCTCTAGAGTTGCCAACTTGCCACTCCAAGACATCAAAGTTAAGAGATCTCTGGAAAATAAATAATCTATTATTTTGTAGCAAATGTTGGTCTCTTTAGCTCATAAGTCGGTAGAGCATAAAGTGGACATGTTTTTAAAATATTTGCTTTGAAATACTGGATTCTTTAAATTATCTTCCAGCTGAAATAGTTCTTCCATTGTATTGATGGGAGGAAAACAGTCTTCCACAGAGCCCCGTCGAATGTTTCCTAATCTTGCGATGCTATAATCTGATATTTTATTCCATAATTCATTATACTTTACTTCATGTTTAGCGACTTGTTGCAAAATATTTTTTTTTGGGTAATTTGAAAATCTTAAATCATTTTCATTATCTTCCCTTGATTTTTTATCACTTCATCATTATAATTTTTCAGTAAAAAGAAGCATTAACATCATTGAAAGAAATGAAATATGGTCCGCCTGAAAAATTTAAACAATGTCAGCATGGAGCACATAATTATACCCTATTATTCACCATTTTGTTGTTCCCATTTCCAATTTTCCTTTGTTCTTTCTTAATATTTCATGTTGTTACGGGTTGTTGTTAGAAGATTTATCAACTGAGGCAGTGTTTTTCCTGCACTGCTCACGACCCTCCTCTTCTCTATATGTTAAAAAAAGCAGCGTCAAAAATATTGTTTCCTCTGACCGTTGAAGCAAGGTACTGTCGCTACTTGGTTGTATACTCCTGATAGCAACCCTGTCTGATTTGCACAGGACATTTTCGAGTAATATCTGCTAACATGGAAACTTCTGAAGCTTGTTTAGTATTTTTGGTAAGTTCAATGATATCGTCGATGCACGGGACATGTGCCATGGCTCTCTTAACTGCAGCTGCGTATTTCTTGCGGTAAATTCCTTCGCTCCTTAGCATACATATCCATGCAGTCATGGGGCCAAGGCTTTGCACAATAGTGGACCTACGCTCTGGTGGGAAAGAGATTCCTTCAATTAAAGAGAACGTGATGGGTTCCTGACAGGCCATATTTAGAAACAGGAAAACTCCTATGAACCCCCTTAACCTTAGTTATGGCATATTTTTGTGCTCTAATCTTAATTCATTTGTACGAAAAACATAAGCAGAAAACATATCTAAATATGGCTCCATTATCCCATACCAATTATGGGTGTCATTGGGCCCGAAGTTTTTAAACTCTAGTCCCTTACCTTTTTGATCACCTCTTAGTGTTTTTCTACCGTATTGGTAGTGAGAGAGATGTCTTTTCCCTTGTAGTGTATCTTATAAGAAGTTTCAATTGTCTTTTTAACCATGTTTGTTTCAGCACCTTTAACCTGTTGCCTCTTGACATTGACATTGAATACTTATTATGTAATTGCCAACTGTTAAACATCTTGAAGCCTCTTGTGCTGGTTTCTTTGTCGGTTCATATTGTCTACATCTATTTTAACAGAGTGAGTTTTGCTCTTGGTCTCAAATGCAAGGGATATTATGGTATTGTACATTTCTACTATTACCTACATCAAGGTCTATTTTAGACCTCTTAGAGTCTTCTAACTGCACCAGAGTGTCTGGGTCTACTAAAGCATCATCAGCTTTTCTTTTTACTTGTTTGCTTGTAGAAGAGGGTGGGTTAGACATCTTGTGGTTTGTTGTATTCCTCAGAACAAGTACTTACGTATTAATACAAATGATGGATGCTTCCTTTTTCTATAACCATTTCGATATTCATAAAGTCATACAAACAAACCCTATATATATATAAAACTTGTTAAGTTAATGAAAAGCTTACATTCGCATGTTCATTTGTGTTCACAGAAATTGGTTCCTCACAAACGTGATAATGGATGTTGTTGGTCTTCCTCGCTTATAATTGTTAGGTCTCCCTGCATTCTTCGAAGTGGAAATACCTGCGTGTGATCCGTAGTAAGCACTTAAAGACCGTCAACTGAATCGCAAACGTTTCACAGGACCGTCGATATGAGAAATAGTTCCTCTTAAAATATTATCTTGTTAGACCTCAAAAGTACCAGTCATAAGTATTGCTATTCAACATATCCCGTGAATAACAATCGGAATGATAGGTGTCCCCTCTTCGGCACAAGTATACAATTGTAGTTCATTCCATTAATCTACAACATATTGCACAATAGCAGTCCTGACTTGCGACGCCACCTCAAAGTCTTTTTCTTCATACATTAAATGTGTCAAGGAGTGGAAGAGGCAGGAACCATCTCCCACGAACCACACGATGACGTCGGAGTCCCAGCTTTACTTCAAGTGAAACTATTTTCATTCCATATTCACTTTTAAATTAGTAAGAAAATTAACAAGATTAAAACTAGCGCAAAATTCTAAATGAATAGATACTGAATTAAATTGCAACTTTTGCCTACTACATCTGGTCACAAAGTACGTGGCGGCGCCTCGCGACAGAGAGCCCACTGCGAACAAAGCGCCATTTTGCACGCACACGTTGACATTACGATTTTACAGGGTTTCTCGGGCAGTTTTGGACAGAGCTCCGCCGCGGCTGTGGCGAATGCTAGCCCGGCAGTGATGAAAAAGACTCGAGTCTTAAGTCTTTTTTAAGGCCAAGCCACACAGCGGGCGTGGCGTGACGGGACGGCACGGCGACGCGACGCTGAGAAGTTGTAATGTACTAGATATTATGGACGACGTCACACACGCCAGCGTGGCCCGTCGCGGCGCGACGGGAGTTCACACTGCGGGCGTGATCACGCCTACATTCCGGCCCGCCGCGCTTCCGATCTGTATTCACGATCGGCGCGACGGCGGCGTGGCGCGACGGGACGCGACACGTCGCGCCACGCCGGCCTGTGTGACGTCGTCCATTGTATCTGGTACATTACAACTTCTCAGCGTCGCGTCGCCGTCCCGTCCCGTCACGCCACGCCCGCTGTGTGGCTTGACCTTTAGAGAGATAGATTCACACTTACTTTATTGTTTTTGATTACAAAAGAAAACAACTTACATTTTATAGACGCCAGTCATTAAGTCCTTCATAACATTTAACTTGCAGTAAAGTTTTCCTAAATAAATGCAGTTTTACTAACAGTAAAGTCTTTAACTAGACGCACGGCAGAAGTGCATTGGGCCGGAATCCTAAGGGTGCGGGTTCGAATCCCGTCTAAGTTGCTACGGGTGAGCCGATTTTTTCTAATATTTTTCATTATTTATTCATCTTAATATAAAAATAGCATTGTGAATGCAAAAATCTAAAAGTTTAAAATTGTACTGTTTCACCTTAACCCTTAATTTGATTTTGTGCACTGTGATGAACATAGTAAAGAAAAAAAATATATCTTCACAAATTAAAGTAATTTACAAATTCTTTTTATTCATTTGTAAAGTTAGATAGTAGTTTTACTAAGGGGAAAATATTTTAGAGGACTGGCAAAACTCTAAGTGTCACTTTCAAGGCAAAATGTCAGCGGCTTTTATAATTTCGATTCTTCACCCGGTAAATAGAAATATTTTTTTTTGGGTTTAAGTAAGAATCTGAATAATTTATTGCTTTTACTAATTAAACAAAGTCCTGTTTGAACTTTTCCTGTGTGCATTATGCGTTTTTATATAATTTCCTTAGCTTTACATCTCGCAAAACTTGTATGTTCATCGTGATGAACATTGCCAAATACGCTAGAAAGTACATTTGTTCATCACAGTGAACAATGCCAAATAAGTATTACTGTTGAATCATAACCCCGTCTATCCCCCTCCTTCTAGGTAAGCTTGAGAACATGGGTATCCGAGGTCTACAATTGCAACTTTTTCGAGATTATTTGACGAACCGAATGCAATGTGTCGGTATCGGTGCAGAAGTTAGTAATTTTGTCAGTGTGGAATATGGTGTGCCTCAGGGCAGTGTCCTTGGCCCTATTTTATTTTTGGTTTATATAAATGACCTTCTCGAATTAAACCTTGCCCAGGGAAAGCTAATATGTTACGCCGATGATACCGCGCTCCTTTTTTCTGCAAAAACATGGTCGGATGTCTTTGACGTTGCTCAAAAAGGTTTTAATGAGGTGTCAATGTGGCTTCGCCAAAACATTTTGACTTTGAATCCGGAAAAAACCAAATACATAACTTTCGCTATGAGAGCTACTGGTCTTCCATCTGAAGAATTTGCACTAAAGGCACATCGCTGTGGTAATTTCAGTTCGCAGACGTGTTCATGTATTATTTTGGAAAAAACTGTTAGCATCAAATATCTTGGTTTATTAATTGACTATTCCCTATCTTTTAAAGAACACATCAGACTTCTTGTTGGCAGAGTCCACAAATTGATATATGTATTTAAAAACTTAAGACACGTTGCGGACTTTAATCTCCTTAGGAAAGTTTATGTTTCATTATGTCAGTCTGTCTTAACCTATGGCATTATCGCTTGGGGAGGTTCTGCCAAAACTACTCTTATGAACTTGGAAATAGCTCAAAGATTCATTTTGAAGGTTCTTACATTCCGCCCAATTTACTATCCTACTTCTCAGTTGTACAGGAATTGCAATGTGTTATCAGTAAGACAATTATTTATATTACAGGTGATTATGAAACAGCATTCACTCTTACAATATAATAAGGATGTTACAGCTAGACGTCGAAACTATCAAGTGTGCTCAACCTATGTTACCAGGCACTCCTTTGCGCATAATTTTTTCAATTTTCTAGGACCTTTTCTTTATAATAAAGTAAATAAAATTCAAAATATATATAATCTAAATGTACATGAACTTAAAAACTCAGTGGTTGAATGGTTAAAATCTTTATGTTATGACGACACTGAATTACTATTGAAGTCTTTGTAATTTTAATTCCATTTATGTTAATTTTATACAAACACACCCTCTCTACACACACTCACTCACTTTCACTTCACACACCATGAGAGGATTCACTTAACACTTACTTGTAATTTTGGCAAAATTTCATTATTATAGTTTTGCGTTGAACTATTGCATTAACATGGTTCCAATTTAGAGCGCTGCACCTGAGATACAGTTTTCACTAGTTTGGGTGCAGATGTCATTTTATAGTACTATGATGTATAGTTTAATAAGTAACATGTAATATAAAATTGTAATTTTTGTTGCCAATAAATTATTATTATTATGTACGTTAAATTTTGTTTTTCTCAGCTTAAATTATTATTATTATTATTATTATTATTATTATAACTATTTTGTCTGTTTTTTTGTTATGTATGTGATTATGAGTTTTATTTTGCTTACATTAGTTTAGCCCAAGGTACTACCATTCCATACCCCAAAGGTATGAAGTGGTAGTACCTTTCCCTACATCAGAAATGGAATGTAGTGATCGCGGCTGTTCGAAGCAATCCCAGCTTGCCTGTTCGAAGTCACAAGATGATAATCAAGAAATTACAAATATGACATATAGAGCATGGAATGTACGAACATGTTTGGATCTTGAAACTAAGCTACTGTGCCCTGAAAGGACGACTGACGTAGTAGTATGCGAGCGTTGTTACTATGGAATTGATAAAGAAACACGCCTAGCTGATGAAGGGGAGCTCATTAATCATGGCGGCGGTTAAACTTTTTATGAAAAGAGCATTTTGTTAAGTTTTTATACAAAATAAATAATTTAAATTCAATATAAACCGTTTTTATTATTTTTGTACTAATTTGGCAATTTTCTTATTTTTTTTATACCTTAGAGTACCCTAGTATCACATATATATATATAACTTTTTATGGAACTCAACATTCAAAACCTGTGCCAAATTAAGGGTTAATTGATTGTCTGGCACCCGCAATGGGTACTACAGTCGAATGTCGAAGTAGTTCTCTTCACATTGGTGAGATGGCGCTGATCTTCAGCGGAAACGTAAAAAGTATTAGAAAATTTCGCCAAATCCATCAGTGGCTTGGTAGCATAATTGGTAGTGCATTGGGCCGGAATCCTAAGGGTGCGGGTTCGAATCCCGTCTAAGTTGCTACGGGTGAGCCGATTTTTTCTAATATTTTTCATTATTTATTCATCTGAATACATATTGTTTAGACTAAATGTGGATACAGCATTTTACTGAGTTAAATGATTCTAGTTTTATATAAACGACGTATGTTATGCCGAAGCTTAATGTATTTTATGAATGTAAAATTATGGGAACGAATATAAAAGTATCGGATATAGAAATATTTAATATGAAAATATCGAATATAACAGTATTGGATGTAGCACCATAACTAAACAAAATTAAAGTAGGTACTTAAAAGAATTCTGACCTTTACAGGGTCGCCAAATACCTCTACAAAATCCACTCGAAGTCATCATAGAAGCGTGGTTTTATAAGCTCGCGCCCAACAGAAATTATGCAGGTTGAAATATTAACACAGCTTCGTTGAAGCTCGAAAAAAATTACGAATTAAATCGATATAAAAAATAAAGACGCATTCGCTAAAAATAAAATAAATCGATTAGCAAAAATGGACAGGAGTCGAATTCTTGAATTTATCAAGGAAATATCTTACCGTCTTTGACAAGGTTTTAAATATTATAGTGCATAATGCTCAATGCATTAGCACATTACAAAATTCAATTCTGAAACAAAAAATACAAGGTTATGAAAATGTGACATTGTCGGTGGTCGGTGCTGGATGTCTACTATGAAACGTTCATCCGTAATTTCGGGCCCGTCCGTAACCCGAACGAAGTAGGTGACTCGTAGCTACCACGAACTATTTTCGGATTCGTAGGTTTAGTACGGACGCATAGACAAGTTACGTGAATGAATGATTGAAAGAGGTTTGTACGGTAATGACATTAATAATTAAAATTATTTGTATTTAAACAGTTTTGATTTATTATAATACAGTAATAATTATCGGAAGGCTGCCTATGTTATTAAAACTGCCAATTTTCAACAAAAACCTTTTGTTATTACACTTTAACGCGCCATGTCGCCCGGGCTGTTTACTCTGTGGCGAAGTGGCCCCCGACAGGTGATAAACCAACTTAATCGAGAAGGTCACGTTTCACTAATAACATTTTGATGTTATGGGGATATTTCTTGCTGCAGCATTACACACCTATAGCTTTTGCTGATTTTGTTTATTTGCGTTTCTTGTGATTACATTTCTAAAGTGTTTCGCCGAAACTTTCAGTGTTATTTTTTGCTTTTGTTCAAATGAAGTTATACTTTCAAGTGTTTTCTACGACTCGCACCTCGCATCGAATTCAATTGTTCTAAATCAATTAAGAGCAATACTTAGTATTTTTTTTAAGTGATAAGTGTTTGCTATATTTCATTTGATAATGGTAAACTCAAAAAAAGGGACATTTAACCATAGTTCTCCTTTGGATTTAGTGTGATTTGGTTCACTTCACTTTCATGTAAGTAAATTGACTTTATTATTCTTGTCTGTATTCCATGTTACTATCTTTTCTGTAACTTTAAACTTTGAGTTCTCTTTGAAACAAAACCCAAACTGATATAAAATTGACGATAATTCACTTATTTCTGGAATAAAATGTTTATCCGAAACTCTTACGGTAGCACTTGAGTTCTCGTGAGAAGTGAGGTTAAACGCCCGAAAAACTGTATGTCAAAATCGAATTTTCGTGTCGGGTTCGAGCGATCATAGTAAGCTATCCGTAACAGCAAACGTCAAACTCCGGTCTCGTGCCGTTGACGGGCCCGTAGTATTTTCGTGGTAAGAAACAGCCCGAAATTACGGAGTTCGTTCGGGTTTCGTGTGTTCATTGTAGACCCCCTGGTTCGAGTCCCGTCTGAGCTGCTACGGGTGAGTCGATTTATTCTAATATTTTTCAATTATATATTAATCTTAATATAAAAATAGCATTGTGAATGCATAAAAATCTAAAAGTTTTAAAGTTTAGGTAACACAATTTTCAAGAACGGCGAAAGTGGTCCTTCTGTAAATTCAATATTTTGTGCTCGTAACTTCCTGAACTACTAACAAACGTAGTTTTTATTCACGAACTAATCAACCAATGGGCTTTATTCTTATTATTATCATTGTGGATTTATCTGAGAGCTACGAAAAGTTACCGATAAAGATATTTGTTGATGTGCTAAAAATAGTTCTCACCAGAATTCCCTTATCCCAAAGATAAAAGTGTAAGATAAAATAAATTAAAGATATTTTAATGATTATAGTTCATGATTCCAATAAATAAGAACATGAAATTAAAATTACGCTCTTGCTTTACTTGTACGTATGCTATCGCTATTTGCTAGATAATAATTGTTGTGTGTTGTGTTCAAAGATAATTATATACCTACCTACTTAACCTACCTTCTTTGAAAGAGAAATAAAACAGAATTTCAAAGTTAAAAATAATTTATTATTGATCATCTTTACCAGTCATTACCAAACTACCATCTAAAAAGCTGGCACGTGGTAGTATTGTATATTGGTGCCGTGCCGTGTCCGACCCAGATACCACACCAAAGTCATGACATGTGCACAACTGCCAACTGTCCTCTTTCACACTTAACAATAATACCTATTGTTTAATCCGTTGACACCAATCGTCACCGCCTAAATTCAACAATATATAAGTATAATATTTTCTGTTTCCTATGTCATGAGCTTATTCTTCCTCTTATAATTTGTTCTCATCAAATCTAGTGAAATTGGTGTCAACCTCGATGTGGAATGTTGGCGGATGTGTTCCCCGTATATGATCTTGCTTGTTTGATTTGGTAGGTACCAAGACCAAAAATAATTAGGTCTCGGATTTTCATTACGAGAAACCCATGCAGTTCAGGGAGCTGAGCATCAATAGCAATAAAATTGGTGCGGGCTCTGTTTAACCGTTCTTTTGTAACATTTTCTGCTAAAGTCTAATACTTTACTTCATAACGGCTTGGTGCACGATTTAGAATTAGTTGGGCATCAGGATGATCGGTTATAGCGGGATGAAAATTGTTTAGAAGAGCTGCAGAAATTCTAAAATCTGGCATAAGATTTTTACAGCATGTGAAATATTTATGTATTTCTAAACAATTTACAGTCTTACTACAAAAAAGTTAAACATCTGTTGAGCACGTGTTTAAAAAAAGTGTTACCATCAAACTGCGTTTTACTATTGTTTAGAGATAGGTACGCTTTAAACAAGGTTTAAATTTAAACACCCGTACACCCTTGTTTTGCAAGTGAAAATTTTGTGACAGAATCACTGTTTTATGTGCGGTTAACTCGAGTAGAATGGATTTTGTAGATTCTGTAAACTTTATCGACGAAATGGATGTTGAATACATGGAAACTGTTCGTAAGAATAATATAACCCGTGTGAGAATTAATCCTTTCGAACAATATGACGATGTGCAATTTAACAAAAAATACAGATTCAGCAAAGCTTTTGCAAATAAAATATTGGACCTAATTGTAGACGATCTTCCTAGCGATTCTCGTGGTAATACCATAATACCAGTCATTCAAGTAGCCTGTGCTTTACGCCATTGGGCTCGTCATCAGGTAAGATTGGTTGAATCATATTTTTTGCAATAAACAAATATGTATGTACATACATACCGATGCTATAAATCTATGGTTATGTTTCAGATCCAGGATGACAGTGGGGACATGCAGGGAATTTCTCAGCAATCCATTAGTAAAATCGCGAGAAATGTCGCAGAAGCACTGGCTAGAAAAGCCCATTTATTTATTAACATGCCGACAACTCTAGAGGAACAACAGAAAACCATGAGAGGATTCAGAAGCATTTCTAATTTCCCGACCGTGATTGGAGCCGATAAGAAGAGTGGGTGGAGATATGAGTGAAGCATACGTTAATCGAAAGGGTTACTACTCCATCAATGTCCAAGTAGTCTGCGATTCCAAACTGAAAATCAGGGACATAGTCGCACGGTGGAGAGGTAGCGCTCATGATTCACGCATTTTTAATGAAAGCATATTGAAGGAAAGGTTTGAACGTGGGGAATTTCAAGGACGATTGCTAGGAGACAGTGGTTATGCGTGTACACCATATCTTTTTACATCTGTGCTTAATCCTAGCAATGATAGAGAGGAGGCTTATAATAGAGCCCATATAAGGACCAGAAATACAATTGAAAGGTGTTTTGGCTTATGGAAACAACGACTCAGGTGCCTACTGAGAGGAATGTTCATGAAACTAAGCACTGCAAAAACAGCTATTGTAACTTTAGCAGTACTACACAACAATTATTAGCACTTGGTCGGATTCGCAAAAAGTCGGATTCTCATTTTGCCGGAAGATAGTCATAAAGAAAAGTTTACTTGATTAGCACAATATTGCCATAGACATGAACGAGCATGTCTATATTGTTCGATACATTAGACAACGGTCGAGATCACAGACCCAGAGAGCCACAGTTAGGGGTGCCATAATAAGACAACGTTTTATCAATCAACATTTTAATTAGCTAAAACACCATACTACACTCGACGTCAGAAAAAGCGCACCTCTTTGAAAATAAGTTTAGACTTGGCCACCTGCTATTGCTAGCTAACGTTTTATTGTGTAAATGTTGATATCTATTGAAAGTACATTTAATGAGCTTTCAATTAATAATTGTTTGATTTAATTAACATAATAGTTACCATAATTAAACGCTTAAAGCGTTATTGCTAGCGCCGCCATAAAAGGGAAATAAAAGGGTTCAATTCAGGAAATGCGGGTAAATTCACTATCGAGTTGATGGAGAAAACCCACTTCAACAGTTCAATTAAAAAAAGGAATACCCAAGATGGATACTATTGCCCATGAAGTTGCTCAAATATTGCAAAAAATGAGGCAATTATAATGTTGCTCGGAAACTGAATCTCAGTAATTGATTTCGTTCGACGAGTATTCCATCGGTTTCTAGAGACTGTTGGCTATGTCCGAAGGGGAAGAAGTATATAACAACACTTACCATTAAATTATATAGGATGAAATTAACTTTGAAGAAATGTTTTGAAAAGGTGCGATTTTTCTGATGCCGAGTGTATTAATACAAACTAGGACTTAAAAATAAAACTTACTTAACTACTCGTACTTATAATATAAATAAAAATTACTTTACTACTCCTATGTACTTATGATAACGGGTGGCGCAAAAGTAAAGACCCTATTTGGTTCAGCTATAACATTTTTTCTAAATTAGAAAACTAGATTTAGGTTTTTTTAAATGTATATTTGTGCCATTAAATTTCGTACCATTAGGATTTAAAGATGATGTCTTTTAAATGGTGACCTCCAGAGTTGATACACATTTGAGCCCTATTTATGACATTTTGCATAACTTGCCGTAACACTTCCTGCGATATGTTCGTTATTTCTTGACGAATGTTTTCTTTTAGAGCTGCGAGAGTCTGTGGCTTGTTCACATACACCCGAGATTTCAAAAAACCCCAAAGAAAGAAGTCTGGACTGGTCAGATCGGGTGATCTTGCAGGCCAAGGCAAATCGCCAAAACGAGAGATAACTCGGCCTGGAAAAGCGTCCCTCACGTCCATTGACACAATTATTCCACGTTCTTGGGGAGTAAAACGGTCCATGTTTATTTTCAGTGTATTTTATATTTGTTCACTACACAATTTTCAACAACAGAATGACAGAAAATGTCATATAAAAAAAATAAAAGTATTTTCTTTAGTGCCAGTACTTTTGCGCCACCCGTTATAAATAAAACTTATTCTTGATCAAGTTTTCTTTTTAATAGCTGTATTTCTAATTCTTTTTTTTCCTTATCTAATAGATATAAATCTACCTCCAGCTTATGTCGCAATTGCTGATGGGCTAATTCTTGCTTGTGATATTTCATTTTTAAGTTGTGTTCTTTTTCCATCATTTTCGTAGCCCGTTTTTTAATTTCAATATTACTTTCAAGCAACGCTGCCTTGCCGGTTCTGTAACAAATAGATCTTAATTAATTATTATGCAAGAAAACATCATGTTATGAATAAGCAAAGTCATGCTCAATATCTCATAATGTATACCCTCTCATAATGTATACCCTAACATACTTACATATTTTTTCTTGCTTGTGTTTTGTCTGTTCTTTTCACCTTTAAATCACTTAACACCTTTGTTTCATTTTGCTGGATGTTTAAAGAGGCTTTGTCATTCTGCAACAATTTTCATATTTTAATCAATAATAATCATGATGATAATATGAAGAATATTATTATATGAAGTACCTAACCAGCAAAGTTTATTTGGTACTTAATATTACCTCTGTTTTGTCCGTTCTTTTCACCTTTAGATCACTTAACACTTGTATTTCATTTTGTTGGATGTTTACAGAGGCTTTATCAATCTGCAACAACTATAAAGTTTCAATAAATAATCATCTTGAAGATGATGAAATGAAGAATAAATATATTATGACGTAGGCAATGTTTAGTAGGTACTTAATATTACCTCTTCGCTGTGCACATCTGCAATAATTGTAACAGTTTCACCCAGTTCCATAATATCAAAGTCCTGTAAAGAATTGAATCATTAATTTATTTATAATTATCCCAAATATTAAGTTCTACAACCGTATTAATGACTTACAAGGTTTCTTAAGGGAGAAGATAATACTTAGGTTATAACTTATTCAAGTAAATTATTATGTTATGTACCTTATAGCAATTCCATGTACTGTTTTAGTAAAGGTGCAGGTATAAAATAGGACTAGTTAAAAGTAAAAGTTGGCTCCTACTCTCCGCACTAGTTAAAACTGTGTTGCGGCAGAGAAGTGTACTTATTATTATTTAGTAGTGTAATTTTATAGATACCTCATCTATGTCATACAAAGTAGTATTTGATAGAAGATCCATACTACCAACTGCCGGAACCTGGCCGGAGCTCGGGGACACGTTGCTCAGAAGCTGCAGTCGACGCTCTCCCTCTGGACGCAGGCGTCGTCGCGAATATCTGGATACTGCTGGTCTCAGAAACTCGGGATATTCTCTCAAGAAGGACGTCGAATAATAACCCCCAGAAATTACATCAATTACTTTTATTTCTTTTCCACAATTACTCAATTACTAAACTACTCAATTTCCCAATTACTAACAACCAATGTTACCCAGACAAAATCCCCAGCGAGAATGAACGCTCGGCATCGGCATTGTCGAGATGGCGACCTCGCTACAATTTCCCTCCAAAACATACTGCTTGCTTATTGGTTTAAAAAAACATTCGGCGGCAACGCATAGCCAATAGCAGCACTACGCGTCTAGTCGTTTTCGAACTAAAACACGGAAATGAATTTCGAATTAAGGCCGGCAATACACGTCAGATTTGGTTTACGATTGTCTGATCAGACTCTCTGATCGTATTTACTCGATACACATCCGATTCTTGCGCCAGACTTTTTCTGAACTCAGTCGTTCTCGAGCTGTGGGTGCTTGCTTGCATACGGAGCAAAAGAAAAGATGGATGACGAATTACTGTTACTTATTGCATATTTGCTCGTGTTAGCGCGAAAGAAGAAAAAACGTCGCTATTGGATTCACCCAATCAATGACAAGACTTACCGACAGTCATTTCTACTTAAAACATCCAAAATTACTGAGATATCCCGAAAAGTTTTTTGATTTTTATAGAATGAGTATAAACTCCTATTACGAACTTTTGAACTTGATAAAAGAAAGATTAACAAAACGAGATACGTCAATGAGACCGGCTATTCCTGCTGAAGAAAAGTTGGCTATTACTCTAAGGTAAGAAAACAATAAAAAGTAACTAAAAATGAAGACGATTCTGGCAGATAAATAATTTAACCTCAAGGTAATGTGTGTGTATGAAAGATTGTTACAATTTGTGAGTTTTAAGTTTTTTTTCTGTCCGAATAGCCTTCATAATAGCTATCTGATGTAAATGGCATTAAAGTGTGTATTTATTGATATTTAATTAAAAAGTTTACAGATTAGTTATAAGCCTTATAAAATAAAATATAATAAATAAATAAAAATCTTTTATTTGCAATTTTCCACAAGTAGGACTTAAACTTAGTAGGTACATTTTGTATGTAATAAGGTATAATACTTGTGGAGTCTGATGCCTAGGATAAGCAAAAGCCTGTGTTCCAGGATCACCAGAACCCCAGATGAACAACCCGGATGTACTTCTTTAAAGTAAATTTTAGCAGTCCTAAGTAAAATTTTAAATCTAAATTACAAAATTTCAAACTTGTTACATTAATGTCATAGTCAGTGTTTGTGTGTGTGTGTGTGTGTGTGTGTGTGTGTATGTGTGTGTGTGTGTGTGAGTGTGTGTGAGTGTGTGTATGTGTGTGCTGTGCTCAGCCCTACGACAGTGTCTTGGGATCGATTTACTTTCAAAACACTGAGCACAGCACAGTCACAATATATAAATATTTGAATATTTGAACACAAGGTGTTTATTACGAGCAAATTAGGAACTAAAAGGCACAATGAATAACTAACCAACAGGTTGCATTAGATTTTCAGTTTCATCATATGACTTCTGCTGGAGCCACGCTACTAACTTCAATTTGCAGCTATGTCTATTAAGAGGATAAATTTCAATGATTTTGTTTATTAAGTTATAAAGGTAGGGTCCTAAGAAGCTAAAAAATCTGTGGCTGAACTTTGTATTGAAGCAAGTGATGGGAACGATAACTTTGTTTCTTTTCCGGAGAAGGACAGGACATAGGGGTACGGACTTGTGTTGGAGTAAAATAGTATATAGTATGAACAGCTGGCGGACTGTCAGGACTTCACAGAATTCGTACAGTAGTTTTGTTGGGTACTGCATTGTTTTAAAAGTAGCTACCTTAAGGACAGCTCTCTGAGCTGTTTCCAGTCTATACAAATGGGTTTTAGCCGCACCACCCCAGGAGGTTATACAATAAGTAAGGACCGATTGGCATAGGGCCAAATAGACCATCTTAAGAACATGAGGATCTGAAACAGATCTAAGGTTTTTAAAGATAAAAATCAATTTTCTAATTTTACCAGTAAGATATTGGATGTGATCTGTGAATCGTAGACTCTCGTCAATATGGACACCCAGATATTTAAACACATTAGTTTTAAGTAGTTTAGGACAGGAGCAAGACGATGCATCATTATCATGATTATTGTGAGCTCGGATGGTCAGGGGTTCAATGATATGTTCCGGGACACTACGAATACAGAAAGTCATATATTGCGTTTTGCTAACGTTCAGTGTAAGGAGATTTGAAGAAAGCCAGTTGGTGACCATATTAAAACCCCTCTGTGCAGCAGTAAAGACATCAGGCCAAGAATCAGCTGCAAAAACCAAGGCAGTATCATCGGCGAAAGCTATGACTCTGCCATTAGGCACAACGAGGTCGCAGAGATCGTTGATAAAGGTGAGGAAGAGGGTAGGCCCCAGGACACTTCCCTGGGGAACCCCATATGGGATGGGAAGATATGAGCTAGTGACACCGTCGACAACAACACACTGAAGTCTGTTCGAAAGGTAACTTTTGATCAGAGAGAGTTGGTTATCCCTTATACCTAAAGTGTACAGTTTATTAATGAGGAGTGGAATTGAGAGGGTGTCAAAAGCCTTGGCAAGGTCAAGGTAGATTGCCACACACTTCTTCCCCCTGTCCAAATTATCAACGACGTAATGGGTGAGGTCATTCACAGCATCAGATGTGGATCGCTTAGAACGAAAGCCATATTGCCTATCCGATAACAACCCCCTGCTCTCAAGGTAGTTCGTCAGCCGAGAGTTTATTATACGTTCCAGTACCTTAGATAGCGCCGAAAGAACTGAGATAGGCCGGTAGTTTAATGGTTCGTTTTTGTTACCTGCTTTGAAAACAGGGTGCACTAAAGCTTTTTTAAAAGCGCCAGGGAATATGCCACGTCTTATGCTTACATTACAGATGTGTGTTATGGGAGGAACGAGTGTCGCTTTGTGAGTTTTTAGAAAAACGGTCGATATTCCATCCCAGCCCATGGCACAGTCACTCTTAAGGGACATTATGGTGCGTTCGACTTCTTCCTCATCGGTTTCTAGAAGACCAAAAGAATTGAGTGAGGAGTGGGCGGGGTTTGGGTGCATATATAAGTTTGAAGCAGCATTGTTTGCATTAGCCTGTATAGCTTCTGCCAGCGATATACCTGTGTTCACAAAGACAGAATTAACATAATTCACAGATTCGGCGGGTGTGTCCTTAGTTTTTAGTAGATGGTAAGCCGTGCCTTTGGGTTTTTTCATATTAGTTATTTCCATAATATTACCCCACAGTCGCTTTACATCTTTCTCAGATTTTTTAAGTTTAACCCTATAAAATTCTCTTTTTACCTTTTTAATTAACGCATTACAGAAGTTTCTGTATCGTTTGAATGTAATTTTTAATGTTGTGTTGTTAGGATATTGTTTTAGACTTTTGTGCATGTTGTCTCTATTCCTAATGCATCTTATTAAACCTGGGGTCATCCAGGGTTTAAGTGGTATGTATTTACGGGAAACAATTATAATTTTAGAGTGGAGTGACATTAGATTTTTTAATGATTTTATAAAAAAGTCAGCAGCTGCATCGGGATCGGACATGTTAAAAATTGGGGTGAAGTCAAACTCAGCCAATGCTGATGTGATAGCATCGTTATCTAATTTTGTATAACGAGTTACAGGGCTAGGTTTCTTGTTAGTTTTTAGGGATAGAATAGTGGCATCATGGTCGGTAACGGAGGACTGGACTACGAGAGTAAGGGCCGAGGAGGTGGATTTAAGAAGAACGTGATCCAGGCATGTTAAACGGTGAGTTGGGAACATGTGTGCAGGCAACAAACCATGTGTAGCGGTACATTCTAGGTAGGCATCCGCTATCGAGTTATTCGCGCTCGGTAAAATATCAATATTTATGTCGCCGGCAATTACAATGGTTTTAAATTCTTTTAGTTGTGTTAAAAGAGAATTTAGAGAATAAATAAAATTATCTACATTTCTAAATTCCCAGGGCCTATAGATAGCAATAATAGCGGTGTGTGTACTAACCTTTATAATAAGGCAGCTTGCGTCGCTTATAGGGGGTTCTTCTACCACAACTCCAGCGAGATCGTTACTTACATAAACCGTTACACCGTCGTTTTGATTATGAAAGTTTGTAGAACAATGATATGAATATCCTTCAATGTTACTTATAAACGGGTTACATGACAGCCAGCACTCTGTAAGTATTATGATATCGAACTTTACTTTTAAACGAGCTAATAAAACATGAAAAGATGATATGTTAGCACTGATGCTACGAATATTTTGTGCAATTATTTTTAGGGAATTATTGTGCGAGTGGTTTTGTATTTGTGGTAGACAGTACTCGGGGTCAATAGAAAAACATTCCGACACAGAAACTTCGTCAATCAGGTTAATAATCTCGCTTGAATTAAGCATTTTTAATCATAAATATATGGGGTGCATAGTTATAGGTGTACAGAACAGCATAATTGTATAGGTAGGGTAGGTATATATAGGGGACAACTGTGTTGTAAGTACGGGTTAAGAGGTAATAACGGTGCTTTGTATTTATTATTAACGAGGGGGGTCGTCGTCGTGCCGAGAGTAACTGCACTTTGTGTCCAGTTTGATAGGAAGCGTTATAGGCGTTAGATGTGTGTGCCGCGATATGTTTTTTTATAATAATTGTGGTTAGAAACGGTAATGTGTAAAAATGTGTAAGTGTAAGTGCGTTATTTTGGATTTTGTTTGTGTTTAAATACGTGAGCGCATAGACTGCATTGCGTATATGGATTTTTGGATAAAGTGTGTGTGTATAAGTTACAACAGGTATGATATATTCAATAACAAGTTTGAGAAAACAAAACTTAACTAAGAAAAATGTACGTAATTTTGAGAATAGGTTAAGAAATACTAAATCTAGTCACTGGTTATTTTTAAACTGGTCTATTTGTTTTTCGTCGGTAACCGTGATAATTTTAGCTCCATCTTGTTTACGAATAAGAATCCTTCCATTAGCGGTCCAACAGTATTTAATTATTCCCATCTTCTGTAGCTCGCGCCCAAGGTAGTACAATCTACGAGCTTGTTGGGTTAGGTATTCTGCTACATATATCGGCTGGGACACATTGTTGAGGCCGATGACGGTGGTACTTAATTTTTGAGTTTTGTTTCTTATGTTGTAGTCTTTTACAGCTTTTAAGATTCGGATTTTTGTATGTGACGAATTTAGGGTAACCAAAATGGGTCCAGTAGCCGTTTTAGATGGTAGACGGCGTGCATCTTGCACGTCGCAGCAGGCAATATCAGCTGATACAGTTGATGCAATTTTTAAAACAATGTTCCGGAGATCTTCTTGTGGGCCCAATGGAACATTACGTATAACCAGCAAGTTCAAGCAGGATAGTCGCTGCAGCTGCTCAACAGTGGTCTCGAGTTGGATAATACGGCGATCCTGGTCCAATACTTTTTTGTCCAACGTCTCAACCTGGAGATTGGTATCTTCATATTGACGGTGCAAAAACTCAATAGAATTTTCTATTTCCCGGTTGGTTTTCTGTATCTCGCTAATAGTAGACGACATACTGGATAAAGACGCTTGTATATTAGTAAGTTTATTTTCCTGTTGCGTATTCCATTGCGACATTAGCTGAAGAAAATCTTCTTTAAATGTACCAAATTTTGAGTCAAAGTCGATATTACAATCGCAGGTATGTTTTCGTTTATGTGAGCGTTGTATAATATTTTTCATTTCGTTGCTATCGGTTGTTGAAAACAAGTTAGGATCTGAGCCATGGTGGGGTGGAGAATGGTACGTTGACATTGTGACGGTTAGCGTTAGGCCTATTTATTCCGACGGCAAAGTGACCCGCAAATTAGTGGTGCGATGAGACAGGTGGCACGATGAGCAGGACGGTAGCAGATCGGCAGGTAACGCCCACAATAAAAGCACTCCAGCGCAAGTAGGCGTGGATGGTTTACGCGAATGAGCGCTTCGTAGGTTAGGGTTGTAACAGATCACAATATGCGTGTCTCACTCATTTACAGACACGTTCCCTTTCACACACTTAGAATAACTTCTCACAAACACTGCAATCCTGGTAGTTGTTCGATTTAAAACAGATATTTTAATTATAAGAAATTAAAAATAAAATATTTACGGAGCTATTTCTGAGCACGTCTAAACTGATAGACATCCGGGGGGGGAATGATTAAGTAGTTAGTTATTAAATTTGAGATATTCGGACATATCATCATCGATATACTCTTCATCGTTTTCATATGGTGACTCTAGTTGTTGTGCAGGAGTCGAGGTTACATTCAATGGAACAGTTCCTGTTGCGTTCATAGTTGAAGTACTTGGAAGGTGGTATACTCTAATTTGATTAGGGATTTCTTGCTGTGGCTTTGGGTGTACTAAAAACAGTGGAACGGATCCTGTTGTGCGCACAGTATTTATATTTGGGGAGTAAGAAGCAGTACTTGGCGCATTTAATATCTGACGGTCGTAGGTGATAGGAGAAGGAGAATAGGAAGAGAAGTTTGAAATTGAGGGGCTAGGGCTGCGAAAAGACGACGTTCGAGAGTGGTGGGATTCTGGTCTTGATGAACACGTAGATTGTGTATTGCGGCCCTGTTGCGGATCAGTAATTTTACGTAGCAATTGCAACATTCCGATTTTAAAATCAATTTTTTGAGTTCTTGTCATTGCCTTCAGATCAGTGCGAAAGCTTAGTAAGTATTTAGCATCGTCATCCTCATGTTCAACAGTTTGTTCATTTCTTTTTCTTTTATGAGTTTTAATATTTGAGTAGGTACATCCTTTTCCTTTTTCTTAATTTTTAGTGTGCTTTTTTCTATTACTGAAGAATTTTCCAGATCCTGAGTATTACTTATATTTTGATTATTTTCTGTACCTTGGTCTTCTGAAGATCTGGTGTTTTCTTCATCGGCATAATTACCTGTGTGGTTTTTCTTTTCTAGAATAGGGGATAGGAACGTCATTAAATCAGCATAGACGTATTGTTTTGTTTTTTTTGCACCGGACCCAGTGGGTGTGTTTTTAATTTTGTTCTGTTCTCTCCGATAACAATCTCTCACATTATTCCATTTCTTTTTTACATCGGCACCTGAAAATATTGAAACTGTTATTTTTCTTTTCAGATTCCTCGCGACCGGCAGAAATTTTGAAGAGTTAAAGTATGATTACTTGATGGGAAATTGTACAATATCTGGAATAGTCAAAGATACATGTGAAGCTATATGGGATGTACTCCAACCGTTGGAAATGAAGCCACCCTCATCTAAACAACGATGGATTGAAATTTCAGCAAATTTTTATAAAAGGACAAATTTTCCGAATTGCCTGGGGGCAGTAGACGGTAAACATATCCGTCTGATCTGCCCTCAATATAGTGGCTCTAACTTCTATAATTACAAGACTTTCTATTCTATTGTATTATTGGCTGTTGTAGATTCAGACTATAGATTTTTGGCAATAGACGTCGGCGCCTATGGTAAAGATAGTGATAGCAATATTTTTAATAACTGGACTTTTGCGAAAATGCTAAATCAAAATCAACTCAATATACCAGGACTTACAGAATTGCCGAACGCTGAAGGATTAAAGCTCCCGCATGTATTTTTGGGCGATGAAGCCTTTTCCCTAAATACTAATTTTATGAGACCTTACCCGAGAAGTTCTTTGACTACAAATACACAACGACGAATTTTTAACTACCGGCTCAGTAGAGCTAGACGTGTAGTTGAATGTGCTTTTGGTATACTATCAAATAAATGGAGGATATTTCATACCAATATGACCATTGCGCCGGATTTTGCAATGCTGGTTACAAAAACAGCTTGTGTTTTACACAACTACGTGCGAGCTAGAGGTGGTTATAATTTTGAAGATACTTTGGTGCATTATTTTGAGGATAGTCCATACAAGTGTTCACAACATAGATCCACTAACCAAGGAAGGAGTGTCCGTGACAGATTTACAGAATATTTCAACTCACCAGCAGGAGAAATAAAGTGGCAAAATCGATATGTACAGAACACAGTGTGACTGAGTTTATTACCATGTAACTGCATAGACGAATATTATTAGTAGTCCGTTCGCTTATTATAGTGTCGCCGCCGTGTAGCTTCTTCAGCTTCTATGATTATAAAAAAATGTGTAGAAATAAAACTTTTGCCTTACTTAAATGAGTATACTTATCTATCTATCTACTTACCTATCTAATATTCCTAACTATAATATTGCGTAAATGTGAAATCCGAGATTCAGATTGACTTCTCCATAGTAAATACATACTGGGCATCTTTCATGAGGTAAGTAATTTGCTTTGATGTAGTCAAATACCTACAATAAATCTTGTTGCGACATGTTTACAATATGGGCATGAAATGCAATTATTTACTTGCCTATAAAAGATATCGTATTATTTTTCTATTGATATTAAATCTGTGCTTATTTTAAACATACGTAAACTAAAAAAAATACAATATCTTGTATAGTTTGAGGTACACACGACAGCACGTCAGGTTATACAGTAAAACTATGAAAACAGCTTTTATTACGTAAGGCATAAAGGCGGTTTCAAGGTCAACATGTATAGTCTGTACCTACAATTGTTAAAAAAAACAAATAAAATTACTTACATATTTTCTTTCTCTTTTCAACGTCCATTGAAACCCATGCTTCTTCCAATATTTCGTTACACACGTCTTCCCAAGCCAAATCTTTCATCTGTCTATCGTGATACCCTTCACTGCCTGTATCCCACAAGCAAGTACGTTTTTCTACGGCCATAATAAGCCGTTCGGTGTCGTAATTTTCCGCCATCGTCCGACCCACAACCATGCGATGCGTTCGTTCAGTGTCACGCTAGAGAGTAAACTGGTAAGTCGGAAGG
Source organism: Agriphila tristella (assembly GCA_928269145.1). NCBI lineage: Eukaryota > Metazoa > Arthropoda > Insecta > Lepidoptera > Crambidae > Agriphila > Agriphila tristella. Next base: position 12,530,797 of record OV743435.1, on the reverse strand, counting down.
AAGAATCGGACGTCTATTTGGTATCTGTACAAAAGTATGCAGGCCGCACCTTCAGACAATCGGACCGGCAATAAAATCGTAAACGCCTTGGCGCCGTTGCCGACTCGGACGTCCGATCCGACTATCGGATCGGATGTGTATAGGTATTCTAACAAAATGTATGGCACGAGTGCCTTCAGACAGTCTGATCAGACAATCGGGCCGGACTGTCGGATGAAAAAATCTGACGTGTATTGCCGGCCTAAGATGTTGCCACTTTTAATAATCTTACAATATTATTGCTAACATATTATATCTGTCCATAGTGTTGTTACCACCATTTACTGGAGGTCCATCTGGGGCCTGTAAGTAAAGCATGCATATTATAAGTTAGTAAATTTTTGTTTAAATATACTAATCTAGTAACTTTGATAGCATAATGCTTAGATAATCAAAATAAAACTGAAGTGAATAACATGTAGGTACTTACAGCAACTTGTGAAACTGAATCGCAATCAAAATCATTTTCATCTAAAACGAAATCAGTGGGACAAGACTCAAGTATTTTTAGGTCTTCCGGTGAGGGAGATGGTGGTCGCTGCCCACCACCAGGTCCACCAGTAGCCTGTAAAGCTCTTCTGTGTTGAGATACACTTTTTTTAGCAGCCACCTTAGACCGCCTCCGGAAACCCTTTAACTGTGCTATATCCCTTGGTTTCCCAGTAAGTTCTTTGAGTCTGGAATAAAAATTACTTACATTATTACAGACAATAGTAATTAGGCTACATGTTATAAATGACACAGAAAATGAATTGCTAAGTAGGTACCATGAATTAATAATAAGCCTTTTTGTTTTATACTATTTAAAAAAAACAGATTATTTAACTTGTTTCTGTATATTTTTATGGTTATTTACTTACTTGTTTTAAATATTCACCCACTCCATTTTTTTCCGTCTGTTTGTATTGGTGTCCGTTAACTTATTTTCTATAATAGGTGCGAACTTCCGCATTATTTCGAGGAACAGATCCTGAAATGGAGCTAAGCAAGTGTATTTTCCCCGTATTATCCACCAAACATTTGGGCAAAGAATCCCGTGGTATTTATTATTAACTATGCTTACCTTTTCTCCCTGGGTCCAGTTTTCACCACGCAAACGATTTGTTTTATTTTGCGGATTAAAATTCTCCTTTTCCATGTTTGATTGAAATAATATTTTAATTAACGTAAAAAAGCACCACTATCACAACAACAAAACACGAAAAGAAATGAAACAGTTGAGTCGAGTTAAGTGACAGGTGGTGACAGTGACAGACAATACGAGTGACAAATGACATTAGGCAGCGTTCCGTTGGACACATTAAACTTTTCCGTTTCTTCTGATTCTAGACGGCTTTACTCCAAAATATTAAAAATTGTCGATGCATTTACACGAATTACTAAAAATACCTCAACTTCATTTTATTCAAGTGTTAAAAACATTATTTAAAATTAAACCATCACTAAAAAGTATGCACATATTTGTAAGCTATGTGCATAGAATGGTACGGATGAACGAATTTTATGCTGTGTTACCAAGAGCAAAAAAAATTTAATGAGATCGACGTTGTCTAGGAAGGCACGCTTTAAACTTGGTTTTGTGGTAACGAAAATTAAACAGCCGCTAAACACGTGTTTAGCGTTTTGACCAGTGTTTAGCTAAACATGTGTTAAACCGTTGCTGAAAATCTTTTTTGTAGTAAGACTGTTACTGTCTTATTCAGAGTGCGTTCGTTAAATTGGTGCTAAAGTTAGCATGACATTAGACTGCGGGCTAACGCCATGTTAGTGCAAATCGTATTCAGAGTGACAGTTTATCGTTTAACACACGTCTATGGGTGGTTTACGAGCGGAATTTTACATGATCACTTAAACCTGCTTGGGAGTAAGTTTAAGGGTGGTTTATGGGTAGTTTAATGCTCTTTTGTAACCTATAATTTACAGAAAATGAAGGAACTAGATGAAATTAGGAAATACGAAGAAGTATTTGAAAATATGCTGACAATACCTAAATTATACAGGTCATACATGCTGTGTTGCACAATAATTTGGCAATAGATAAGTGGTGGTCTGACAATGGTACCAAATGTTATGTAGGTATTTATCTTTAATAAAGTGCTTGTAATGGAATTGTATTTTTATTAAGATTATATTTATTTACCCTAATATCTTTTCATATGAAAAATGTAAGCAATAAATAAACTAGGTACCAGGTAGGTAGGGTCGCAGGCAAAATTTTGGGACATACTATGAGGTACCTATGTCTATTTGTGCAAATTTTTTGTGTACAGTTATAATAAAAGTTTCGTTAAATATCAAACTATTTATTTATCAGATACATCCGTACTCTTCATCTTTTTTTCGATTAATAGTTGGTGGTATTCCGACTCAGTAGCCACAACAGTAGCCCTTCTTCTTCCTATGGTATTGGATCTGCGACGACTCCTTACTTGGGCGTATCATATCTGCCGTCGCAATTGCAGTATGATCATCTGCAGCAACTGTTCATCTTGTGCGAAAGGAGTCATACTTTGATACGACGTATTTAGCTGTGCCAAAAGTTTTTTTTTAGTTTCACTCCAATTCTCACATCATATTCGTTTTGGTCCACTAGTGGACGTTATTAAAACAGCATCAGTACAAGACCTAAAATAATAAATCACAGTTACTTGGGTGGATAGGTACTACACAGAAGATTCAACAGTTTTTTAAGCCGAGACAAGCATGACTCACCTTTACACAAAATTAATAGGATTTTCTCCTATTTCTTTCCTACCAAGCTCCCAAACCGAATATTTAAGCTTTATTTTGATTTTATTTTAATTTTTAAATATTTTACTTCATGGATAGACAAGCGACATTGACTATTTATTTTTCTTCGAGTGATCAAAGAGATTATAATCACTACGAGTGATGACACAAACCATAAACTATTAAGTCTTTTTTCACGTTTACATTCGCTCATACTTCACTCTTTTTTAACAGTGTTACCAACTTTTTGCTTAAACCACAGTTTAGTTGTCACGCTGTATTAAGTGTGTCTCTGAATACAAAAATCGCTATCCTGAGATCTAAGCACAAAACCAGGTTTTGTTAGAACAGTCTTGCACCCCAGTTTTGTGAAACATCTCTGAATAAGACAGTTAATGTTTTGCTTGAACCTACCATTTACAACCTCTACCACCAACCTACATATGGTGACAAATCGAGACTTATTAGCATTAAGGGTGGATAATTGACTTTATACACTATCTGGCTTATGAACTCAATAACCTAATTCAAATTCAAATTCAAAAATTATTTATTCAGTCTAGGCTGTTACAAGCACTTGTGAATGTCATAGAAGCTACGCCATCGGTTCGCAAACCCTAAGCGGGAGACCTTGTAACGAGAAGAACCGGCAAGAAACTCGTCAAGGGCTGCTTTTTTTCTCCCTGTATATTTCATACAGAGTCGTCAACATTGAAAAATGAGCTCCACATTTAAAGTGAGGTCATTTTCCATCACAATAATTAACAAAAGTTTGCACACAATGGGTAGGTAGGTTGAAATTAAATACTACTAACTAAATACTACTAAGTAATGAGAGTAAATAACTTTCAACTAGTTGAGAAATCATTGTGTCTGCTACTCGAAAGTGCACCTAAGTAGGCAAAATTTACCAAAAAAAAACCACATGTTACAAGACATAAAAAATAATTAAAAAAAATGCAATTCTTACAATTCAATATGCGTTAAGATAGGTACTCAGAAGCAGACCCTTTCCACTGGCAGCACCCGTTCACGAGCATGACGCATGGACCAGCCATCGCTTCGCTAAACCATATTTGAGGGAACGTAACAACCTGCCCCACACGACACCGCCGCAGAAATGATTAAAGAGAGCATGACATACTTAGGCTACCCATCCTAAGGCACCGAATTGAAAACTATTATCCTAAAGCTTTTCATAGGCCTTTACTTACAAAACTACTGAATATAGAAAGCAAAATGATTGCAATTAAAAAAACATTAGAGATCAAAACAAGGTTTAGTTATTAAATTAAATTTTGAGTAAGAAGTGCCATACATATTGATAATATTAATCAGAAAAATAATATAATATATAAATATACGACGCCCTTAGTACAAGCAGACAGAAGCAGACCCATTCCCACTGGCAGCACCCGTTCACGAGCATGACGCATGAACCAGCCATCGCTTCGCTCAACCATATTTGAGGGAACGTAACGACCCGCCTCATACGACACCACCGCAGAAATGTTTAAAGTGAGCATGACATACTAAAGCTACTCGCATTAAGGCGTCGAGTCAAAAGCATACAATAAATTATAAGTAGGTAGGACAATTCTCTCAATTTCCACAAAGAATAGAAAAATCTACGACCAGGCTGTTTTATCAATTAAATAATCTTTAACGGTATAGTATCCTTTTTTGAGAAGACAATTTTTTACATGAGTCTTAAAGTTATCAAATGGTAAATCCAAAATATTACTTGGAATTTTATTATAAAACTTTATACCAAGACCAATGAAAGAACCACGAACTTTTTCTAATCTATACTGAGGCATTACAAGTTTGTCTTTGTTTCTGGTGTTCCGATTGTGCCAATCACTATGTTTTGTATATAAGTTAATATTGCGACGCACGAAAAGTATGCAGTTTAATATAAATTGAGATGCTGCTGTCAATATACCAATCTCTTTGAATCTATCCCTAAGAGATGTTCTAGAACTTAGTTGATAAATAGCTCTTATTGCTCGTTTTTGTAAAACAAAAATAGTATTTATATCGGCTGCTATCCCCCACAAAAGAATACAGTATGACATAATGCTATGAAAATAACTGAAATACACGAATCTGGCAATTTCTACATCTGTTAACTGTCTAACTTTTCTAATGGCATAGGCAGCAGAGCTGAGCTTGCCCGCCAGAGTTGCTATATGCATATTCCATTGAAGTTTACTGTCAAGAGTAACACCCAAGAAAACTGTTGAATCGAGCAAATCTAATTTCTCATTATTGATTACAATTTCAGTGGGATTCGCCTGTACATTAGGTAAAGCGAATTTAACACATTTAGTTTTCTTAGCATTAAGCTGGAGATTATTTACATTAAACCAAGTAAGAACCTGCGAGAGTGCTTTGTTCACATCGTCAAAATCTGTTTTTTTCCTGTCAACTTTGAATATTAAAGAAGTGTTAATAAATTTATTAACGTCAAAGTATAAAATAACGTCACTGTGACGACAAATCAAATTATATATATACAAATTTTAATCAAAAATGCGCTTATTTTGATCTTAGTTTAAGTTACTTGCATAAGGGAAAGCGCTTATTATTATTTTACATCCTGTTTCAGACTGCAATGTTAATAGAATATTCATATTTTTAAGAATGTCCCTTTTTGTAATATTGGAACTGTCCCCACATATTATTACTACTGTTGTGGCGTCATCAATATGCGACTTATTAATATTTTGAACAATTTTGTTAAAAGATACACCAGGAGTACAAATATTAATAAGTTTTTTAGAGAGCTTATCTCTTAGAGCTAAACCTAATCCCTGACCTAATTTGTCTGAAAACATAATTGTTTTTGCCTTCTTTGAGTTACAAGATAATGCTGGTTTAAAAGTGCATTTACTATAGCTACTTTGTAATGTTTCTATGCAGGATGATGAATGACAGGGGCTCTGTGTAGATTGACTAATTTCATTTACATCAGAATCATTATTCTGAAGAACTGAAGATTCAATAATGATGTTAAAAGTCCTATCGAATCTCGGAAACCTCGATCTAATATAAATATATCTCCATTCCTAAAAGAGGACCTTAGTGGCGAATGCGAATCTGTAAAAAGTTATTTAGTGATATCTGCGGCTAATGTTGTTGCTGGATAAGGTCCAAAGGCTTCAATTATGTGTCCATCGGTTGTTACCATCAAAAGTGGCATTACCAAGTTTTGGAACTTGTGTAGACTCTATGTTTCTTTTTGAAACAGATAATTAGATAATTTCTGAATATAAATATATAACGTACCTACCGTCACATATTAAAATGGGACTATGTTAACTAAACGTTTGAATAGCATCCCCGCAGCAGCAAACGGAACGCAAGCTGTGCGGGGCGAGGGGTGAGGGGTGCGCACGAGCGCCCCTCCCGACCAAAATTACTCAATTACCAAGATGGCGTTTTTTATCTCATACTAGCACGCGTGCCTTTATTCTTCAAAAGTGAGAAACATACATTTAATATAGGAGTCAGAAACAAATTAAGGAAGAGAAGAAAGTGTTCAGCACGTTTTCAGGTAATATTCTCAACAGACTATTTTGTTCATTACCAAATAAACCTTTGGGTATTGAAAGATTTCGTCCACTACGATCTGCTCTACTTAAATGATGAATTCCAAGTGATTTGGAACATAATGTTCTGTTAAGCAGTTTCTGACTTTTCTAATGTAAGAAATAACCGTAACCTCACTCAGTAGAAATAAACTGGCTATTCTTACAATTGGTTCACCTGTTCTTAATCTCACTAAGTATAGGCTTAATGCAGTTTTTGCTTTTCGCTTTATCGCTCTCTTTATATATTTGAGAACCCTTAATCGTTCAGTATTATTACAACCAGACACAAAGCAGTGATGCGGTGATTCAGCCGTACGTCTATAGTTCATCAATTCTATTACATCTGGGTTTGGTATGTCTGATAATCCAGCACCAATCCAATAACTTGATGCTGAACTTGGCAGTACAGAGCTTATTGGTTCTGAGTCTGAATATGTTTGTTGTGGTTCAGGTAGCACAATGCCTTCAAATGTAGGCTCCACAGGTGCTTGTGCTCCACCTTCTTGCACTATACGATTTTCATGAGCCTGCATTCAACAGGCACGACACACCAAAGCATCTTCAGGAACCTAAAAATGGAATGTTTTTAATACCTACATAATAATATCAATGCCCTATTCTTAAGTCTGGCTTTACTTTATTCCTTAAGTTATAATTTAAAAGGCACTTTTCTTTATTACTTTCAAATAAATTGATTATTTTTTTATTCAAGAAAAATATACGATTTTCGACATAATGTGTTCTTCACTCCTTGGAATAAGCCTGTGGCGGCGACGACCACTGCGTCTGATGAGAGATATTTCACAGCATAAGCAAACACAAGAATGCCCAACTTGCCACTCCGACTAATAGTTGGGGTCCTCAGCACGATTGGCTGCCTCACTTACCACAAGATTGATACATTCTTGGCATAGACGATTAGTATCAGAGATCTGCAATAAAAAATTATAATATTGTACACTTACAAATTCACAGTAATGCCTGTTGTAGTTTTGTGAACCAAAGGCATAGTTTTAAACAAGAGGTTGAAGAGCCCTAGACTGAATAAAAAACTACCCTCTTTTTGATTTACTAAACTGAAAATATGCATAGTCACCTCACAACCACACCACTATTCAGTTCCATTTTTTTACTTAGTTTTTCCAGAATGTCTTCAGGAGCCGGAAAACAGCCATGTCCATCGCCTGAAGTATATGTGTACTATTAGGGTAAAGAGCTATCAATTCGATGCCGTTCTTTGAACAAAAGTCTGATAATTGAAGAGTTAAATGTGAATGGTGTCCATCCAAAAAAAACTAAAACAGGCAAAGTTTTCTTATTCTGAAGCAGCCATGGGCGGAAGATATTACATATAACGGGTGTAAACAAGACACTCAACGAAGCCAAAGCCCACGCATTCCGCCCATCATCAGGATCATTTTTGTCTTTTAGACTATACCTGGGAAACCAATAGCTACGAAGTTATTGAAGTTCTGTAAATTTTTTTTAATGAATCTTACTTTATTCGATATTTACTCATTTTTGTGAGTACAGTACAGAAACATTAAATTTTATGTATTTCATAACAAACAATGGCTTCAAAACGTCATCAATCAATGTATTTCATGAGCACGCACATAAACGTTGCCTTTCAACTCGGCCGCATGTAGCTGTGTGGCATTCACTCGCAGGCGCGGTCTTTTGCACGCGTTACATTTACATTGCGTGGTAATGTATGAGTATGAAAGGCTATTTTAACACCAAAAATTAATCGTTTCCCAGCAATAATTTTTAACAGAAATGCTCGATAACCGCTAGTGTGAGTTTTCACAAAGAAAAAACGTAACTACTGCGATTGCGTTTCGAGCAACATTTGTATGGGGAAAGTACAGTGCCGCCATGCGGCAAGAGGACGAAACAATTCATGCGAGTGTGAGTTTGCCTCAATACGCAAGTCGATCCGTTTTCAAACGTATCGAGCGCGTTTGGCTATCCGAATGCGTTTTTGTGTGCTTTTGTGAGTGTAATTGACAATTTTGACAGTTCCACGACAGTACGAAGTTAACGTAGTAGTTAAGTTATTCACTTGTAGATTTACTAGTGAGATCAAACGGTTCGGTACATTTCGGTGTTTTGCAAGGATTTTAATAAGTAATATTATTATGGCTGCTCGTCATTTTTTTGCTTGGGGGATGTTAGCGATCGCGGAAGTGCAAGATGATCGTAATCACCTACGCAGACAAAGGACTATTTTTAGATTGTCCTTTGAACCAATCAAGCATCTCACGGAGAATGAATTTAGAAATAGATATCGCTTGTCTAAAGAAGCTGTGCTATTTCTGTGTAAAAAATTAGAAGAATTGACAAATTTGAAGTCAACACAACAAATAAGTCTCCAAGAAAAGGTCTGTTTCCTTTTTTATTAGTACTTGTACTTACTTACTATCATTTGCAACTAACATGATAAACCATACAATTCGACGACCTCCGTGGTCGAGTGGTTTGCACGCCGGTTTTCAAGGCGTCACCATCTCTTGAGGTCCCGGGTTCGATCCCCGGCCGGGTCAATGTAGAAAATGAACTTTTCAATATTGTCTCAGGTCTGGGTGTTTGTCATACCACCGTTGTCTCTGATTTCCATAACACAAGTGCTAAAGCTACTTACTTTGGAATTGGAGCAATGTATGTGATGTTGTCAAATATTTATTTATTTAAATATTTATAAAAATATTTATACACCATGCCATAATTTATTTAGTGTTAGGTAAAAACTGATTTGATTTTTAGGTTCTCGTTGCTTTATTTTTTTATGCTTACCTACTTTTTGGTTTTAATCTAAGCCTACATGATAAGAAAATATAATTTGAAAACCTTAGTGTCAATTTTAAACCTAAAAAATATTATTATTTCGTATTAAAGCAGCTATCGCCGCCATCAACATAATTATCTTGCCACCTTTTCTGTGACTCTAGCTCCCTTTCTGTGACTCTAGCTCCCTTTCTTTTAATTGAAGCTTTTTCAGTTCAATCTCTTTATTGTGTGGTGTGCTACTGCTTAACAAAATTTCGCCACTCCAAATCAGCATTCAAAAAATGGTCAGCTGCCTGTTCCACATAAGACAGTGGTCTTCGTCGTCGAGGTTACAGAGACATCAAATTGCGACGACCAGTGGAACTACGTCTTCGACGAGGCGTCTGTCCTCGGTGGTCAGGGTGGTGGGAAGCTGCTGGTGGCGGAGGAGGAGTATGATTTCCCTCTTGGAGTGGCGACATTTACGGTGATTTGATGGGTGGAGGAGGTATGTGGGGTACACGGGATGGTCCTGGATGTTGCTGATTCCATACCTCATAATCGTCCACTGACAATAATGTTGAAGTTTTATAAAACTGATAGATACTTGCACATTACACAAATCAAAGAAGTAAGTATACAAATATTTAAACTTTTCTTACAGAACTTATTCAGTTAAGTCTGTAACATTGTTAAGTTTTTTTTCTTTTGTTAGCTCAGGCTTAATTTCTATAATTTAATATTACTTAAGTACTTTCTAACATTAATGTCTCCAATTTAGTTTACTTTTTCATAAGTAATGATAAAAATAGAGCTTTATTTTTTTAATGAACACGTACTTTAAGAAAAGACAAAGTCGCAGATGGACTTTGCATAAGTAAGCAGTGTTTATTTTACCTGTAATTGACTTAATTAGCCTCTTAGTTTCAAGTATACATATTCATAAGTTGTTGGGGAACCAATAAAAAAATTGAGTAAAAGGTACTTACCTTGTACTGTAAAAAAAGTTGGACTCTCTTCGGGTATGACCTGAAGAGGTGGTGTAGGTGGCAGTGTTATGGTCCGATCTTCACTTAAAATAATGTTTGGTTCCGGCTCTGCAAATAATTTTATTTCAATTTATTAGGTCGAGAAATGTAGGAAGTATTATTTATTGCAGTATAGTATAGTAGATATACAACTTGATTATAAGGGTATTCGAAACTGTGAAAAGCCTGATTCCACTACATCAAATAAACCAGTAGTGGCCTGGTTTCCAATAATATTTAGGACCCGCTGCTCTAGATCTGTCAGTTTTGACAGTAACGCCACCAGTCCCATCAGCAGCTTTATTGATCTTTGCTGCTTTTTTCTTGGTATTATTTTTAAGGTCACTCCATACCTAACATTGATATATAAACACGGGGGTTATTTTTTTTTATATTACAATACTACTTATAAATCCAGGACTTGCAAAGGTGCCTTTAATTACCTTTTTCCATTTCTCTGTCACTTTACTTTCGCCTGCGGGGTCAGCATTCAACAGAGTGGTCAGCTTTGCCCAATGTTCTATGGCTTTCACTCTGCCTCGAGCATCTTTGGTCAGCTTATTGATATCTCCATATCTATAGGAAAACAAGAAAATTTTATGTTACGAAACGATCACCTCTGGGGCGGAAAGACAATCGATCTTGTACCTACTATATTACAATACATTTTTTTGCGTAAGTATACCTAATTGTGTAAGTATGTACATAGATATTCATGGGTGCGCAAAAATATCATAGTAAAAAAACGTTAGACAACACAAATCTTTAATTTGGAGTGCAACAAGAAGTATTATAGGTAGGTACTCACTGTTCCATAAAATTCACCAACATTTCAAATTGCGTCGCACTGGTTTTCATGATTTAAAATGCTCTCTGAAACTTTGCTCTTTAACCACGGAAGCTCGCCGATATGAAATGCACACACCACAATGAAGCAGAATGCCGCCGAAATGCATTTTTTTACTGTTTTTTAGTTGTAAAGTTCAAAACAAAGTTTTAGAAAGTTCCTATTGTACTTTTTAAGTACAAATGCTCACCATATGTCACTAGAATGACACTGAGTGGGGCCGGGCCGGGTCGAATTTTTTGTCTCTGTCTTTCTTGCGAGTAAAAAGGAATAAGCACTAAACTCATTGATAATAAATGTTATCCTATTTTAGGAAGAGGTATTACGTTACACAAAGACTCTCTTAAAGTATAGCTGTTAATTTGGTCGTATAACATTGGTCGAAAACGATTCCGAAAACAGGCCGACAACTTAGGGCTGGTATTTCAATGTTAGCTTATCTTATTGCTTAAGTTAAGTAATACATTTAAGCTAAGTCTCACTTTTGAAAGACAGAAGCGTATTTCAATCCAGATCTTCCTCGCCTTAACTAATCTAGGATAAATCGCAATATTGCAACATAATAAACAGAATATGTCATTTGTCTATGATTTTTGTTGTCATTGGTTGACATTGACAATTGACTGACATTAACATGACAGTTGACACTTCTGTTTTCGTCTTGTCTGCCTAATACCTATTTTACTATCATTAATCATTATTAAGTTTTAAAATCAAGTTCACGATATTTCTGTTGCGAAAAATGGATGAAGAGTTGTCTCAACGATTGAATAGTATCACGTACGTAAGTACCTGCCTACTGTTTTCCCACTTTCTACACCATTTCACAACTTGGCAATAACCTAACTATAAATTGTTTTTTGTTTCAGTCATTATACTTCTAGCTCGAGCAGCGATGATGAGGATACTATTGAATTTATCAATTATTCTACGACTCCACGACGTATAAGAATTTATAGAAGAAGAGAAAATCATTTTCAAAAATGGGATGAAGGTGAATTTTACGACCGCTTTCGTCTAACGAAACGTACAGCATACGTTGTGTTGGAACAGATAAGAGACGAAATCAAATGGCCTACTACAAGGTAATATTTCGCAACAATGTCTGGGTACATAGATTCCTCATGACCTATTTATAGGTACTTACATCGATTCCTCAGTCTACTATTGTTACCTAGATAATTCAGTAATTATTTTTTGTTTCAGGAATAAAGCATTAACACCATCACAAATGTTATTGCTAACATTGAGGTTTTTGGCAACTGGTAATTTTTTGCTTTGCAATGGAGATTTTATTGGCATACACAAGTCAACGGCAGGAAAACATATATGGAGAGTGTTCCAAGCACTTGTAAAACTACGGTCAAAATATATAGCAATGCCAACAAACCAGAATATTGCAGAAATCAAAAAGAAATTTTATTTAATTTCAAAATTTCCGAATGTGGTCGGAGCCCTAGACTGTACGCATATAAAACTTGAATCTCCAGGTGAGGGACTTATAATAGGAAAAGAAATTACACTAAAATATTCCAAGGCAGTCATTATAAGAAGAATAGGAATAAGCTTTATTTCGCAAGAATGCGGTACATTGTTATCTGCTTCCAGATTCGGCCTTATTAGTTATTAGCAGCCGCCTGTGACTTCATCTGCGTGGAAAGCTTTTTTTATCCCTCAGTGACAACGTGTATGTAAAATTTCACGACGATCGGTTAAGACGTGAAGGAGTAACAAACTAACAGACTTTCGCATTTATAATATTATATTAGTAAGGATTTTCATAAAGTTTTAAGTAGTGGAAATTGTGCTGCAGTTGTTACTTGCCTGCTATAGTATAATATTTCTTTTGTAATAGGTGCAATATATAAAGTAACTGTTATTTATTACCGTTGTAGGTGGTGCACAGGCTGAGACTTTTCGGTGCCGAAAACAATTTTTTTCATTGAATGTTCAAGCCATATGTACGGCTGATTTGATCATTCAAGATATTGTTGCTCGTTGGCCCGGATCAGCACATGACTCAAGAATATTTCAAAATAGTCTGGTGAAGGAGAGATTTGAAAAGGGAGAATTCAATGCGTCTATTCTGGTAGCGGATAGTGGTTATGCTGTTACAAATTATTGCCTGACTCCCCTTGCACAGACTACTACAACCGCAGAAGAATTATTTAATGAAGCTCAAATTCGAACAAGAAATCCCATTGAAAGGACATTTGGTGTTCTGAAGAGAAGGTTCCCTATTTTATCACTTGGTATTCGTTTATCACTTACAAAAGTGCAGCATATATGTGTAGCTTGTGCGATATTGCATAATGTTGCAGTAAAAATGAATAATGGTGATCCGCCTGCCAATTTACCAGAGATTGAACAAGCCATCTTGGAGACTAGCAGTGTGCCAGTAGATCCATTTTATAGAGGCAGCCAGAATGTCTCTCCACATGTTGTGCCATACATTCACTATTTTAATAATTTGTAGCAAGGGGTAATTAAATAAATTTATATGAATTTACATTTTTATTTACTTGAACTTAAAAAAAATAACAAATAAGAAAGCGAACTAAGTAAATTCTAGGTACCATTATTGTGAGAAATAAAGGTTATTATTATTATACTAAAGCCTAATTTTCCGAAAGTGAACCCTCTTTCTTTTTCTTTGCTAATTCTAATTCTGATAATAGATTTTGCAAATCATAGAAGCGTTTTCTTGATTCGCTTTCAGCAATAAGAGTTTTAATGTGTTGTTTTTTCATTTGACATAATTCTTTTTTCTCATTTGCCAATTCAGTCCAGGCTTTGTTTGTCAATTGGCCAGTATAATTGCGCTTTCGGTATCTGCGGAATGGGTTTTCTTTGTCTTCATCTACTAATAGGGAATATGCATCAATTTTTTTTTAAATCTTAATCAAAAGTATAATGCGTGAGAAAGTTAACTGTAATATTAAAACTTTTCTCTTGCGTTTTTTTCTCGTGATATAGTTACTTGAAGTTAGCGCGCAGCAGCACCCGCCGAAAACGCTCCATACAAAACGGTGACGTCACACATCACGTTTCAGGTGTGTTTCGGCGCGTTTAATATGGAGTTAGCCAATAATCTTCAATTATCTCCCTAAATTTTGCGTTTAAGTACATATGTGTCATACAAAATATTATTTCTTATTCGATATTCTATCTGACTGTAAAGTGCATTATATCCGAAAATGAAAAAAAAATATCGTTAATTTCCCCTGATTTCATCGTGTGATAAAACTAAAATAAAACATTTTTTTTAATTTTTTTCCTGTTCCATCATGTTTTTATAAGTGTCCGCAGCGATCAAGCTCAATTTCATCAAAATCGGTGACTTATGCATATTCCCTATTGTAGGGAGGGCTTTGTCCTCAATGTTTTTGGAGTATAGTCACTACATTTGTTAAGTTGTTCTTCTTCTTGGATATCATTTTCCAAATAGAGACTCTGGAAAAATAACAATAAAATTAAATTTTGTCCGTATTCAAATGTCACCGGGAGTAAAAAAGATAAGAAGAAACAGATTGGTATTTAATATATTGACAACTTCTTGTGGCATTACCTCACAGACGTTCAAATTCTCTTTGTCATTATTGGTCATCATATCGTCTACATCGGTTATATCTGTTAATATAATGGAGGCCTGACTTGGAGTTTGTAAAGTATCTGGTTGATAATCACTATCACAAACAGACTCCGTGCCAGCTGCTTGTACACTAATTAAAGTGAATATTCCTTCCTCCTCTTTAGTGAGGTTCGGAGGTGGCATTGGAGGGCCTCCCCCCGTGCCAAGAGCATATTTTCTTTGGCCCGTCACCTTATCTTTTACACTTTTTTTCATGTTGTCCCATTTTTTTCGAAGTGTTTCAGCAGATTTCGAATTCAAAGATCTGCTGTTAAATTCAATACTGATTTCTTCCCAGCAATTTTTTTTCGCCTTCCATGTTGTAGCATCACTTTTTTTATTTTCTATTATATGATCTTTACTCATAACAATATCTTTTAGCAGATTTATCTCTATTGCGCTGAAGTTGGTTGAT
Organism: Agriphila tristella; assembly: GCA_928269145.1. Classification (NCBI taxonomy): domain Eukaryota; kingdom Metazoa; phylum Arthropoda; class Insecta; order Lepidoptera; family Crambidae; genus Agriphila; species Agriphila tristella. Next base: position 12,515,742 of record OV743435.1, on the reverse strand, counting down.
CGTTTTTTCTCCATACTGAAATTATTTTATTTTGCAAGAAGTAGTACTAAATAATCTAATAACCACACAAACAAATCCCACGCGCGACCACAAATAATTCACAACAAAACGACGCTATATTTTATTTATCCTCAAACAACTGTGTCAAACAAACCTCAACCTACAAGTGTTGCCATATACGCGACATAAAAATTGCACATAGCAAAAAGTAAAAAAAACTGATTAGGCTTCACTAAAGGCTTTACGTAAGAAAATTATTATTTAACAAACAAATAGCTATTATTTCATTACCTACCTTAGCTTGTTGATTTTTGGGAGTCAAAAATAAATTACCAATAAAGCAATTTTTTTTTGGGGTAGCCACACGCCAATCTAAGATCGGAACTTAAGCGACAGAAATCCTCCACTTAGATTAAGGCTAGTTAGGGTAGACTTTATTTGCCACTTAACTTTAATCCTATATTGAAATACACATAAGTCGTTCTTATCTTCAATCCTGGATCAATTCGAGATAAGCTGTTATTGAAATACCGGCCCTTAATAACTTAAACTTAACTTTCGAATAAGTGAGCTAACGCAAACGTTTATCGAATAGTGAGACAGAACCTACACTCACATCTGTTACACATACTTTAAAGTTTGCGTCTTCTCGATAAACTTTTTGGTGACGTTTTATGATTTGGAACGAAAAACTTACACTAGGCCTTCTGATGATAGGCAGAATACGTAGACCTCGGCTTCGTCACAGAATATATACTCTAACGGCTTCGTTGAGTGTCATGTTACACCCGGTAAATTCATAAAATTCGACGACCTGAGTGGTGCACCGGTCTACCACGCAAGAGGTCCCGGGTTCCAATCCCGGCCGGGCAGAAATTGAAATGATGAATTTTTATTTCTGAGGCGGGTGTGGGTGTTAATATGTATAATAAGTATATATTGAAAAAGTAAATATGTATGTAGTATATCAGTTGTCTAGCATCCATATTACAAGCTTTGTTTAGTTTAGGGCTAGCTGTGTGAAATTGACCAAGCATTTATTTATTTATTTTATTTATTTAAAATGTGTCCGAGCACATCCATCCTGTATCTGACTTCCCAATTCCATATGAATCAGGTATACTGTTTGCAATATTAGTAAGCACGCGCTCATATTCAAAAAACAATCTTAGGTGGTTCCAAATCACCTGCAGCGTTAGCAGTTAAAAGAACGGTCATATTTTCTTTTTCGTTACCGTTTGTCGCGTAAACATTTTTGAAACGCTTCTTCGCAAATACCTTTCCTGGCTTAGGATTCAGCACTCTCATCTGTATATCTGTATATATACACTCTTTTAGGATCACTCAAAACCTCTTTTAGTCCTTTGGATTTAATATAATTATCGATTTCTGTAAACCCACAATTGATTTGTATTTCTGTGACAGCACCTCTAGAAGTTATTAAATTTCGGGCTACTCGTTTTGCAATGTCCGGATGTCGACGTAAAAATGCATAGTACCATTTTTTCTCGGTCGATTGTTTGTGAACGGATTGTTTCTGTTAGAATTAGAATTGATAAATATCTTTTGCACACTATCCAGCAGTTGCTCTTTTGATATAGTAAAATGGCGTTCAGCTGCAGCAAAAATCCACTCCTTTAAAATATTTTCTTCTTGGGCTGAGAGAACTGTGGTTGGGCCCATCGGACAACACGCTACTTACCAGCAACCTTATTTCTTAATGTTATACGTGGAATGCCATATATTTTTGTGTCCTTTTCTAAGTCCTTTTCTGACCGCCTCCACCGCTTGGCCCATCTGTACGGACGGGTGAGTAATTTCTTTTTGGAGTCATTACTGCAAAAAATAATAATAACCGGTAATTTAATTATACAAAGAACGGTATAGAGACACATATTCTACTAGAATAGGGTGTTTAGGAGTTAAGGATGATTTTCGCTTGTGGCTCGGTACTGAATTAAACGAAGATGTTTCCTATACAATGTTTTTATTGCGACTGAGTGACACAGACCATACACATTGATTTTATAATAATCGAACGGCATTTAACGCATGCTACAACATACCGCCCACCAAAGGACGGCAGTCCTTTCCAAAAATAGCAAAATTTACAAAGTAAACATCACAACTAACAAATTTGAATGATAGCAAATATGAATTGAGAATATTACTTAAATTTTAATTTGCAAGTTTTACTTCAACAAAGTTTAGTAAAATTTGAGTACTACATAAATCAACATTGAATTGAACCTTAAGAATAATTAATTTAACATGCAATTTCACATAAATAGGTACATTATTAATTTTTATCGATAGGCAGTGGACACAATTTAGACACTGATCGTTTTATCGTATCATTACGGCACTTTACACTATACACGCGTGTTATACCATCAGGTCCGGGATGTTTCTGCACTACGCGACCTAAGGACCATTTCCCTGGCGGAAGCTGATCGTCCTTTAAAATGACAATATCTCCTATATCAAATTCTGGCTCACGTTTAAGCCACTTTGGACGTTCCTGAAGTCTAGAGAGATATTCGGTTTGCCATCTGTGCCAGAAGTCTCTCACGAGCCTTTGTGTCAGTTGCCAGCGCGATAGATGGTTAATGTTAACTAGACGTAGGTCAGGACATGGAGTAGTGAAAGGTGACTCGCCTATTAAGAAATGTCCGGGTGTGAGCGGTTCTACTGCATCAGGATCTGACGTTTCTAAAGGTGTTAAAGGCCTGGAGTTTAAGCATGACTCAATTTGGCAGAGCGTTGTAGTCATTTCTTCGAAAGTTAGGTTAGAGGTAAGTATTCTTCTGAGATGAAATTTAATAGACTTGACGCCTGCCTCCCATAATCCTCCAAAATTGGGACTGTAGGCCGGTATGAAATGCCATTGAGTAGAGTCTGCTGCTAATTCTTCTGCTAGATGGCCTGGCAATTCGAATTTAGCTTCGGCCCATGCAGCTGCTAGCTCCTTATTAGCCCCCACAAAATTCCTTCCCTGATCACTCCACAGGTGTGCGCATTTTCCTCTCCTGGCTGTGAACCGTCTGAATGCTCCTAAAAAAGATTCAGAAGTGAGGTCTCCCACCAACTCCAAATGGACCGCCTTTATGGCCATGCAAATGAAGATGGCTATGTAAGCTTTCCTTGTCTTAGCTCCTCTACCTCTTGATATGAGAATTTGCAAAGGTCCAGCAAAATCCACGCCACTGTGAAGGAACGCGCGTGCTGGCGTCGTACGGACTCTTGGTAAGTCCCCCATAACTTGTTTTCTAGCCACAGCCTTTTGTCTTGCACATATGACACACTTGTGAACATAAGCTTTTACGGCGTTTTTTGCTCTGATGATCCAATATTTGGTTCTCAAATAACACAACATTAGTTGGATTCCTCCATGTAAGGTCTTCTGGTGGGCTTCTGCTATAATCAATGGTATTAAATTATTATTGGTTCCCAATATAATTGGGTGTTTCTTTTCATCTTGCAAGTCTGAGTTCCTTAAACGTCCGCCCACCCTGAGAATATTTCTTTCGTCAAGGTAAGGGTTCAAAGATTTTAAATGACTAAACCTTTTTACATTTTTCTTCTCCTTTAATCTACTTATTTCTTCTTTGTATTCTCTTTCTTGAACTATTCTTATACATGTTAATAAAGCATCTTCTAGTTCTTCTGCAGTAATATCCATACCAAATTTTTCAGCTTTCTTTTTACTATTGATAAATTTCTTGCAATGTACTATTACTCTTATTAATTCTTGTAGTGTGTCAAAATTCTCAAATTTTATTCCATCTAACTTGTTATCATCACTTATCATCGTATTAACCAGTAATGCCTTCTTTCTTTCTATGTCTGTAGGAATTATATTTGGTCTTGAAAATTTAATGTCTCTTTCTTTTAGCCATTCTGGCCCTTCCCACCAAATTTTAATTTCTACTAATTGTTCCAGATTTCCTCCGCGTGAACCAACATCTGCAGGATTCTCCTTTGATGCTACATGAAACCATTGTGTATTACAGGTGTTGTCCAATATTTCTACAACACGGTTACTGACAAATGGTTTCCATCTATTTGGATCTCCGAAGAGCCAAGACAAAACAACTGAAGAGTCTGTCCACGCAAAAACTTGATTTGTTGGTATCCCCATGGCCTCTCTGACTTGTGTAAGAAGCTTAGCTAAAAGCACCGCTCCTAATAATTCTAATCTCGGGATAGATACAGGCTTCACCGGTGCTACACGTGTCTTTGATGCAACGATTGCTGTTTTTATCTCTCCATTTTTATTTTCGGATCTACAGTATACAACCGCGCAATAACCTTTGTGTGAAGCGTCGCAGAAACCATGGATACTTATTGTCTTTGTTTCTTTTTTATTTGTGTGCAACCATCTGTTGATACTTATTTTGTTAAGATGTTCAAAACTCTTCCTTAGCGTTAACCATTCTTCTTCCAAAGCCTCGCTGACCCTTTCATCCCAACCAAACTGTTCAACCCATAATGTTTGTATTAACATTTTTGCAGGTATAATCGCAGCTCCGAGCCAGCCCAAAGGATCGAAGAGACGTTGAATGTCAGCAATAATTGTTCTTTTGGTTATAATCTTTGGAGGTTCAGGAAGATTGAAATTATACTGAAAAAAATCTGTTGTCGTATTCCATGTAAGCCCAAGGGCCTTAATTGTACGCTCGCCTTGTATTTCCTTGTTTACACAAGCACTTCTCAACGAGGGGTGGATCTCATCCATAAACTCTGTGCTATTAGAGACCCATTTTTGGAGCTCAAACCCGCCCTGGTGCAATACTTCAATCAATTCTCTGCTTACTTCGATAGCTTCATTTACTGTTTCACAACTACTCATACAGTCATCTACGAAAAATTCTTCTAATATGATTTGTGCTGCTCTTGTTTTACCCTTGGATGTGCCTTCGTCTTGTGCTAGCTGTATAAGAGTTCTGACTGCCAAATATGGCGCAGATGCAGTCCCAAATGTAACCCTTAAAAGACGATATTCTTTGAGTTCATCAGTTTTGTCTTTTCTCCATAATATTCTTTGACAGTCTGCGTCGTTTTCCATTACGAGAATCTGGCGGTACATCTTTTGTATATCTGCTAGAAAACAGATTGGATTCAGACGCCATCTCATGATAAGATACCTCAAGTCCCTTTGCAGCTGAGGTCCAACGAGTAGTTCATCATTCATCGATTTATTGTTTTCTCCTTTACACGACGCATCGAAGACGATTCTCAATTTTGAAGTTTCTTTATCCTCCCTTATGACTGCGTGGTGTGGAAGATATATTGCTGCATTATTTCTTTCACCTTCTGGGACTTCTTCCATATGATTTAGCTGTAAATATTCTTCCATCACCTTTGTGTATTCTTTCTTAAGCTTTGGATTTCCTTCTAACTTTCTTTCAAGCTGGTAAAATCTTTTGAGTGCAATATGTTTCGTTTCACCTATCACCTTGAGTGGATCTTCATGTTTAAAAGGCAGTTTTACTATATAGCGCCCGTCAGGTTCTCTGGAATGTGTGGTTGCGTATATTTCCTCACAAAGTCTCTCATCAGCTGTGATATTGCGTTTATTTGACTGATCGATTTCCCACATGTTTCGTAACATATTATCCATATCAATATCTAGGTGATGATGTAAAACAATAGAGTTTTCGTCTGAGTGTGAATCATTAATGTTCCCGAACAGAATCCAGCCCAGGTTGGTTTCTTGTGCGCCTGGAGTGCCTGGTGGACCCTTGATCAGGTTGTTCTTAATTATCTCAGTTTAAACATCTATTCCAAGCAAAACGTCGACTTTCCCGGGTGTGAAATAATTCGGGTCAGCCAACACTAATCCGTTTATGTGCGGCCAATCACTCGGTTTCATTTCTTTACATGGTAAGTGAGACGTCAGATGTGTTGAAATGACATAAGCTTTAACTGGGAGTCTGAAATTTTCTTCACATCTTGATAAAACTTCCAGCTGTACCACATGTCTGACTGTTGTGGTTGTAGAACCAACTCCAGTTACTGTACCATGTATTGGTTTTTTGCTAAGATTCAGAGATTGCGTCGCTCTTTTACTAATAAAAGATGCCTGAGAACCCATGTCGATTAATGCCCTAAGTACTAAACCTTGCCCTGAACTACTTTTGACAATTATTAGTGCGGTGGCGAGTAACGCCTTCTGATGCTTAGAACAAAAATGTGAGGCAACTGACACGTTTTCTTCTGTTTCATGTTTTTCTGTTTCTGTACCAACATGCATCGTTGAAATATTCTCTCTATTTTCTTCCTTGTCACTTGATTTTTCCTCTTTCTTTTTACAGGTATGAAGCAGCGAATGGTGGCGTTTGTGACAAATTCTGCACGTTGACCTTTGTCGACAATAATAAACTGAATGCCCTTTGCCGAGGCAGTTGAAACACAAACGATTTTCAATAACAAATTCTGATCTTCTTTCTGGACTCCATTTACCAAATTCTTTGCAGTGACAAAGCAGATGTTCTTCGTTGCAGATGCTACAGGTCGGTGGTGAATGTGAGGTGGTGGCGGCGGCAGCGGCGGTGGTAATATCGGCGGTGGTGTGGTAAGTACGCTCCTTAATTCTTGATTGTGAACTTGTGGTTATTGTGAGTTCCAGTGTGCAGATTATGCTTTCCAAGTATGAAATTAAATTCTGAAATGCAGGTGTTTCATTACATTCATTATTCACAAAACATTCCCATCCTTTATGTGACTCTTGATCCAATTTCTGAACAGTCAGAAATATAATAATTGGGTCCCAAGAATCGGTGTTAATGTTCATACTATTAAGGCTATTTATACATTCTTTTGTGTTATCAATTAATGATTTTAATTGTGATGGTGATTGATTTGTCACTTTCTTTATGTAAAACAATCTTTTGAGAATAGCGTTCACGATAAGTCTTCTTTGATTATATCTATTTTTCAAAGTGTCCCACGCCGACTGGTAATTTTTATCTGCCACTTGAAAATGTTTTATGCAATTCTTCGCTTCGCCTAACACACATGACTTTAAGTAATGCAATTTTTGTACGTCGCTGAGGCTCTTATTTGTGTCTATCAGTGATGTAAAAGTGTCTTCAAATGATTGCCATTCGTCGTATGCGCCCGAAAATTTTGGAAGCTCAAGTCTCGGTAACTTAACCTCTGCAGTTTTCTCTGAACGAACCGTGGAAAAAGAAGCATTGTTTTCGTGGTGGCATGTGCTAGGGGCAGGGGCGGTGAGTGTTTGTAACAAGTCAACTAAGTCCGCTTTCAATGACGAAAATATTTCCTCGCATTGACTGTGCAAGTCATTCTTAAAATATGGTAACTCACCCCTTTGTTCCTTTGTAGTCAATTTAAATAGATTCGTATGTCCACTACGAAAGTTTGACCAATATTCTTCGACACATTTTATTCTTGTTTCCACATGGCCGACAGTTAAACGACTTTTTGGTGATTTTTTTAAGTTTACTTGCGCTTTAGTTATAAGTTCTAATAAATTGTCCTGTTGATCAAGCACTTGTGAAACAGACATGTTCGTAATTATTCACTTTTTCACGATTAAACGACGCACAAATGATTAAGTTATTCACAAACAACAATTGCATTTAATTCACTCACTTCCCGATACGTAAAAAACATGTGTTATCTTCGTTGAGCGAGCCACGGTCAAAGTCGACTAGTCCGATGCACGCATTTTCTATTTTGCGCAGTCCGGCTCGATATTGGCCACTATGTTTAGGAGTTAAGGATGATTTTCGCTTGTGGCTCGGTACTGAATTAAACGAAGATGTTTCCTATGCAATGTTTTTATTGCGACTGAGTGACACAGACCACACACATTGATTTTATAATAATCGAACGGCATTTAACGCATGCTACAACAAGGGTCCACTGGTAATATTGAAACACTTATCAAAAACTAATTTTAAGGACGCAGTATTGAACACTCATTAATGGACACACATGTCCATTACTGGATCGCGTAGTTTTTTGAGAACATACAATTATATATCAAAATCTCTGGTAAAAAAGGGCTATAATTGAGTAAAAACTGATGAAACAATGAATACCCAGCTTTGGACTAAATAGATAAACTATATAGATAAAGTTTGTTCGCGCTGTATGCGATCAATGTAAAAGAGACAATTTAAATAGTTAGGTTATCAGCTGTTTTTTTAATGTCATAACGTTCGCATAAGAGATTCCAGGCTTCAATATAATTGAGGGCTGAAACCTCAAGTTTAGACATTACTCGAGAAGCTTTACCTTCCAAATAAGAATTGAGGTAATGGAATTTATGTATTTTGTAAATTTTTTCATGTTTTATCTGTGGTAACTGTGCAACGGCTTTCTCCCACTGGGCGACTTTGGGAGTTAAAGAGTGAGCGTTAGGTGTTATAGTTAAGCTCAAGTGAAATGCGGCTTACTCAGTTAGGCTTGAGCATGTTCAGGGAGTTGGCTCTTCCGCACCTGGAGTACAGCCTATTATAATTTATAGAAGATAAGGACGCCTTATACGCTGCAGCAAGCAATTTTAGAGATAAATAAAGAGAGAGATTGAATGTAAAGAATTACATTTATTCCTTAGAACAGTTTGTCGGTTGTTACATATTCCCGCTTAAGGTTAAAAGATTAACTTGTAAAACTTATTACTAGGTTATGAAATAGATATAAAGTTACCGTACATACAGTAGGAGGGTTGGTTACTGCTGAATATCCACCATCCAAGAGCTTTCCAAGGATGTCATCGGTGAAGTTTTCGTCCCTCTCTTGGTGTTACGGCCGTTGATCAGTAAATATAACTTCCCATCTTGAGTACGGAACTAGTAGAATTTTAAGTGCACAGGATGCTTGAAGTATGAAGAGTTGGTCACCACTTCATATTGGCGATGGAAGATATGAGACCATCTCCAACAAAATAAGTTGAGTGTAATCCAAGGTTTGATTACATCAAAAATGAGGCTGGTACTAAGGAGTAGACCAGAAAACTAAAAAGGCACTGTTAAACAGTGTAAAAGTAAAAACTTAAAGACAAACACAAAAACCCTAGAATAAAGGACACGCGGTTTAGTACATGGCGATCAATATTCGCAATTCACAAAATTTTAATATTTCCAAAAGGATTTATTACCATGTTTACTGCATGGGTTTAGAGGTATTTTAAATTACAAAAATGGGCCGCAGCCCTACAAATTAAGACTCAAAAGATTATTTTGCTTCTTTCACTTCATGGTGGTTTGTTTGGAGCCAAAAAGGACAAGAGAAAAGTGCATGATCATGTCATGTCAGACGATAAAAAAAAATTCACAGCTTCGGACACTTAGCGATTTGCCAAATCTCAAAGTAAAACGCTGAAAATACCAGAACGAGACTAAAATCGTGAAGGATTTTATTTATAAGTTAACTGCATGCGATAAAACTTTTGAATTGAAACATTTCTATCCAAAAATCATAATTTTGTGGTTAAAGCTTCAAAAGCGATTACTAATCGATTGTCATAGATCACTAATCGATTGTCATCAATCACTAATCGATTAATCTATTAGAAGGATAATGATCAGAAATTTATCTGTGACACGGTGCTTTGTTCCGTTTCATGTTTTAGAAGAAAGATACTGCCAGAACTACTGAAGTTTAATTTACTTATTAAGTTTATATTCTTTTATAAGAAAACGCATAAACGAAAGTTTTTAGTTAAGAAATAATGTTTGGATTACTAAGATTTCATCAAAACATCTTAAAGCGTTCGTGGAACGGAGCGGGCGAAACGTCAAAATGAAGTGACAGATTGACCTTTCAACTAATGTCATTGAACTTAACCATTAAAAGTAAACAAATTATTTCGTTTTCAGGAATTATTTGGATTACGTAAAAAAAATGTTACAGCATCGTTTTAGGTGGTAAGAATTATTTTATTTTAAAATTTTAAAATAAAATAATTCGAAGAAAAATTCCTCGGACAAAAGGGAAAAATTTTCAACTTGTGACAAGGTTGAAACCATAAAATACTACAAAGAAAGTGTGTACCTAGCTACCTAGCAACTAGTGGATATCATTACCTAACAATATGTACCTATACACGTTAGTACTATATGTGTGCCTATACCACACCTACATAACTTAAACTGTTATAGAAATAACTTATCACCTATCCGTGCGGCTAAGTCTATATGATAAAAAAACTAACAACTAATGTTGTTTCATGCAAAACAAAAACTGACTAACATGTAATGAGACAGACATAAAACCTACCAATTACTATGGTTATATCTGTTGGTTAAAATGGAATACCTACCTAAATTTTATTTGCAGATAAAAGTACTAGTGTTAATAAATGTATTTTACTGATTTGTTGTTTATTTACAAGGAGGTAAGTGATATAGTATCACCTTCATTCAGAGATATGAATGAGATTTAGTTAATGGACACTCTGTTGGAACACAAAGATATGACCAAACATTAAAGTTTAAAGATTAAAACTTATTTATATGAATAGGAAAATTAATTTCCAAGCTTAGAGTAATATGTACTAGAATAGACATACTTTTTAAATAGATTATTATTAAAGAAAATTATTCCTTTCTTAGGGAATAATGAGATACTTATAAGACAAAGTATTTAAAGTTGAAGTTAAGACTTCAGTGTGAATAACATAAAACGCTGTTTAACTATTAGAGAGATTAATAACTAGGAGAATGAACACAGTGTTATGACAAGGTTCTATTCTTTATTATTATTGTTACCACACAATAAGAGAGTATTAGAGAAATGTGTTTCTTAGTCAGAAACAGAATCATCAGGGCGTACATCTGTGATGTGACACAGACACAGACTATCGAGTCAAAGAAAATATACACTAACGTGAAAAGAAGCGACACTTGCGCATGGGTGCTGTAAAATTGCTCGCGGCTATGTGTGAGTGCGCCGGGCGAGCGCGGGGGTGCCGCGACGCCATCGGGGCGAGGGATCTCCTCCGCGGAGGCACGTGCTATCAGGCTTGCCTAGTTCGCTCGCACCGCGCAATAGTACAGGCAAGGACGACAAACTAAAGTGATATGTGTCGAGCCGCATGCGAGGGCTTTAATCATTCATCGTTCAGGCAATGTAATTTGCTTTTCGTATTATAAGTACAATACAGGGCATCATTATTGCTTTTCTCAAGAAATGTGAGGAAATTAATAGTATATTGTACATTGAGGGGTGAAGTGGTAATAATTGCACTTTCTTCAGAGTAATACATAGTGCTCTATACTACAGAAAAATAAATAAATAAGTACCTACTTAAAATAATATTGAATTAAAGTAGCTACAATAATTAATTATGGTGTCTTGCCTTTCACCCCGAACTACTTTTGTACTTTTGTAAGTATAGAAAAATATTAAAATACACTTGACCGTTTTTTGACATTTTATTTATGCCTCTCATCTATTACCTCCATAGTTTTAAGGGGGGTCGAAAAAAACTTATTTTTTTGGTTCCGACGCACCGTGTCTGAGATATTTGCATTTTTGTAATTTTATTTAGAGATTAGGTTAAAATAAATACTGTTCTTTAAAATGTAGTACCCACACACTATTTAAGTTGTAATTAATAAGAATATAATTTGATATTAATTGTAATGAAAAAAACTATTTGGGCAAACAAAGAATAAACGTAGAAAATGACGCAAATCAAAAATTGTATTAATTTATTGATCTACAGAATGTTTGGTAATACCAATCACCTTGTATATATTTAATCGTAATATAGTATAATGTATTAATATTAAAATTAATATAAAATCAATACTTCACCAAACTATCGTTTTATAATTTCCTTGCGTTAATGATGCTAATAGACAACCCTATCACAAGTCGTGACTACTCGTCACGACTTCGACGCAGCCGCCGCCAAACTGGCGCCAAGCTCACACTTACAGGGAGTGCCGCCGCTGTGATCGAGTCCTGCCTGACATTGCTCCACCCATCAATAGACAGATTTTAGTATAGACGACTTTGTTTTTTAAATCATCTTTAACGCTTTCTTGGGTTGAGTTGTAGACTTCGTCGAGTAGATTATCAGCAATTTGTTTGCGGTTTGGAGGTTTATATCCTGGGCGTAAAATTTCCATTAATTTCAGGACTTCTTATCTTCTTGACTCGTAGTAATAGTAATTTTTTTCATTGAAGCGTTCACGCTCGCGTTGCTGCTGGCACTGATATTTTTAGATTGAAGAGTAGTAACTGGTGTGGTAGAAAAATTATCTGTAGATCGGGAAGAACCAGCATCACTCAACAACTCCCCCACCACGTAGTCCTCGGCCGCATCAAGGTTTGCATCAGTGTAAGGACCGGTGCCGGTGCCACATTTCTGGAAGTGTGCCTCCATTCTTTTCACAAGTCCAACTAGTTCTTTCTTACATTTTCTGCAGCGCACTCTATTGGTGGTGTGGTACTTTCTTGAGGAATCGATGTGAAATGTTCCCGAATCGTATGCTTTTTTCGTCCTGAGGCTGACATTTTAATTAGGTGTTATCAGCCACATAATCAATAATTAAATGAAATATTAGAAAGAAAGTCTCTCGTATTACACTTTATAGGTAATTTCCCGCCGGTAAAGTCCCGCTGGGAAAGTTCCTATGTCGGCCGTGAAAGAAAGTAATTTAATGGATAAGTGGGAATTCCCCTTCTTTAGAAAGAAACGCTCTCGTATACATTTCATAAGTAATTCCCCGCAGGTAAAGTCCCGCTGGGAAAGTCCCTATATCAGCCGTCGAAACAAATATTCAATGGATCAAGTAGTGGGTATTCCCCTTCTATTAATATTTGGGTTGGGCTTTTCCCTATTAATAATGGACATTAGAACATAGAAGGTGTAGGTATGTACAGCGTTCAGTATTGGTTAGAGATACCCAATAAAAAGAAATGTTTATCAAAAGATCGATTTTTGTAAATATTTACTGAGGCGAATTTAAAAATAGTCTAGAAATGAAATATTATAGGTGTAAATGCTTGGAAATTAATGGTTTAAAGTAAAATGTAAAAAAAAATCATAAAAAAACAAAAAAAAAACACTTGTTTTAAATATTTTGAACTGTTTGTTTTATAAAATAAAAATAAAACTGTTTTTTTTCCAACCCTGTTAATTACTAAGTACTTATGAAAATAAGGTTCATAATGCAGAAATAATAGGTAATGAAAGTACTTATCTAACCCAATTATTGGCAGTAGGCTAATAAATTGAATTAAGTTTTAATTCCATAGGTACCTACTTACTTACCAATTATAATTAAAAATTACAAAATAATATTGAGTTATAATAACCCCTAGGTACTTATATTATAATTTATAGTAGTAATCTTTGGCATAATAACTATTTGATAACTAACAATACCTATTCATTAAAACTACCTATTGCATCGCAATCAAATTGTAGTACCTAATGAGAAACAATAAAAGTACCTACATAGGTACCTAAGTAGAAAGTGTTAGATAATAAAACTTTATAAGTCTCTACACCTAAAGTAGGTAGGTACTTAAGTAAAATATTTAAACTAAAATTAAATACCTATATTAAATTTTTAATGATTACAATATTTATCAACTAATTTCTCCATTAATTCCAAGCCTCTTAATACTAATTGTTGCCAGTCTCTTTGGATTTGTAGTTCCATTTCTCTTATCCTATTTTTTTCTCTTCTCTGCTCTATATAGTCCTCATGTTGCCTGTGTCTGATTCATCTCCATTCCTCATCGGCCTGGAGAAATATTTGACTGGTTTGTTCAGTTTGAGTGAGCCTCACCAGTATAATAAATAATAATAAAATGTATTTATTCGTCACTTCACAAACTTGTTTCATACATTGTGTATATGTCGTGGCCATATCGTAGATTTGCTCACTTCATGAAATGCTCGAGAATTTCATGAAATGATCGCATTTCATGAAATGAGCAACTTAATTTGACCAGATCTTTAAATCTTCAACATTTTACGATTTTATCATCCACGTCTGACCAGATCGTATAAATAGGGTGTCCTTAAATCAATTTTTATTATGTAATAATTGACAAATGTAGAGTAATATCAGTTAAATAGAAACACACAAGAAGCTTATACCTCCCTCCAATGGAGATTGCACGGCCATATGTCATAGTGAAGATTGAAAAAAGCTCCTTTAAGGCCAAGCCACACAGCGGGCGTTGCGTGACGGGACGGAACGGCGACGCGACGCTGAGAAGTTGTAATGTACTAGATACTATTGACGACGTCACACAGGCCGGCGTGGCGCGACGTATCGCGTCCCGTCGCGCCACGCTGCCGTCGCGCCGAGCGTGAATACAGATCGGAAGCGAGGCGGGGCGGAACGTAGGCGTGATCACGCCCGCAGTGTGAACTCCCGTCGCGCCGCGCCCCGTCACGCCGCGCCCCGTCACGCCCGCTGTGTGGCTTGACCTTTAGTGACGTGACGGCTTATTGTAACCTCTTTCTTTAGTGTTACAATACGTGTTCGTTGTTCGTCGTTCGTTCGTTCGTGAGAAACGGAAACGTATTGTAAAACGAAAAGAAAGAGATATCAATACGCCGTGACGTCACTAAAGAGTCTTTTTTCAATCTTCAGTATGATACTAGGCGTGCAATCTCTATTGTGGGTTTAAGCTTCTTGGAAACACAATACTTTAGCTAGCATAGATTATATTTTAATAAATAAGTGAATAATTATGTTTCTTAAGAATAAAGTACTAACCTGTGGCGATCCAAACTCCACGGTTTTTTATCAAAAGATTTGCTCGGTTTTTGCGTGACTTGCATAATGCTCGACTCTTTTGCTATTACTTTCTTCCTCATTTAATAACAAATTATTCACTTTTTCACTGCGAGAAATAACTTTGTCGTCAGCGGCCGCCATCTTTACACATAAACAAAGCGCTTTGCAGCGCCTCTACCGGTAATTAATGTAACTATTTTACGATATGATCAAAATAATCTTGACCATTTCATGAAGTAGCCGCGCGATCAGTTGCCCATATCGAGAAACGATTTCTTATTATTGATCTGCCCAAGCCACATCATGATGTGGCCAAGAGACAGTGAATCATTTCATGAAATGCGATCATTTCATGAAATTCTCGAGCACTTCATGAAGTGAGCAAATCTACGACCGACATGGCCACGACATATATAAATCGAAGCATTTAAAACCTAAATTTGTGAAGGACTGGTGTCCGAAATAGGTTTCGCAGAAACCTGTACTGTGGTACAGGTTTCTGCGAAACCTATGCGTGACCTGTGGGTCACCAGCCTTCTCCCGCAGAAAGGATTACAATGGCTAAGACATAAAGCAAGCTGATGAGCTTTACAAACAATAATGTGATTAAAACAAGAGAAAAGGTTTAACTATGATAATGAAAATATACATTAATTTAGATTAACTAGATAAGTTATAGAGAATATATGTATAGTTTAAGTGTAAATTTAAAACTGTTAATGTAAATGTGATTGAGTTAGAGTAAGAGTGTATATGATGAGTGTGTGTTTGTGTGAGTTGTGTGAATGTTAAATGGGGAAAAATGCAACTAGGAAGTGAACATGATGGACGCACAGAGCAAGTCCATACTAGATAATCAACGAGACAGAGTTAAAAAACAGAAACTTAGGATGGGAATTAAAACATAATAGGGGCATACAGTATTCTGTTTACGAGATGGATAAGAGTAAATCCTCAGTGGTTCGTGGACCAGTCTTCGAAGTGAACGTATATTTCTCCTAGCCCGTCTACCACGTTGAGTAGGAGTGTGGCCAACGGAAGCAGGCTGAGGTTGTACCTGCACGCGTAGCATGAGCAAACGGGACTCTTGTCTACGAAGACTTGTCGTCTCGACCTTCTAGATTGCTGAGCACAGTTTGACAGACAGGTGGGACTCGCTCTCAGAATTTTACAACCTTTTTATGTCTTTTAATACAAATATGAGTTTTAAAATATAATATTTTTATTTCAACATCAATAAACGTCGAAATTATCTGAAATGATTCGAAATGATTTAGTTTAAACATGATACTTATTTTTTAATAAGTTCTAAGATAAAGAGACACTCACAAAAACTTTCACTTCCGTAGACAAAGCTCTCTCGAGTTCGAGAAGAATAATGTTGCCACTAGTAAATATTTATAATTATTTCCATCATTTCTCGTAAAGGGCGTTCCTTTCTATACGTTTCATGACGCAAAACTCTTAAAACCGAGTTAAATATAGCCGTATGGATGGATATAGTTCGTTTGCCTTCCTTTTATTGAGAGATTTTTGAAAAGATGACACAGACCAACGCACTTGTTAATTTAGTAATAAATATTGAAATCAATGTATGAAAATAATTTTAATTTACGTTTTTAAGTAAATAAATTAAAATTAAGTAAAATAAATGTAAAAAAAATACTAAACGGAAAAAAGTTTAATATTAGGAAACAATATTATTGAATAGGTAGGTACCTTTTTACAATAAATTATTTATTGCATTATTTTAATTTATAAAATTTATGAAAAAATTTAAGAATAAAAAAATAATTATTCGTTATTTACTACTAGTAAATATTTATTTTATTTCTTTTTTTATAAATTTTATGAATAAAAAAGAATTGCTTAAATACAATTTTTCATTTTTTTCTTTCCGGACAGCTGTTTTTGTCGTTTGTGCTGTAACTTCTCTTCTTACCTTAATAAAATACTAGCTTCTGCCCGCGACTTCGTCCGCATGGACATTCGGAAAATCGCTATGGAACCTTTGACCGAGATAAAAAGTATCAATACCACAAGCTATAACTATCTGTGTGCTATTCCAAATCCGTCTAGCTGGTTTTACGTGATTGAGCAACAAACATCCAAACATTAGTCTTTCACATTTTTGATATTATTAATTCCCGTTCCCGTTCTCCTTCTCACTCATGATCCCGTTCCCGTATTATTTTTTCATAAAAAATTTGAACCCCCGTTTCAGTCCTTTAGGTGTTGAATAATGTCCTGTCCACCGTGTCGTGTTGGACCCTAAAATATTTGGACCCTAAAAATTTTCGCAATCAACATCCCATAAATCCTTTTAACGATATCCATATCGATTTTTAGGTTTATTTACCCACGAACCCCTAAGGGGTTGGGGGTTAGTGGGTAAATAAACCTAAACATTTTCCGAAAATCATGACGAAATGTCTTTTAATAAAAAAAAACCATACGTAATAAGCTCCATTTCACCTCTTTAGGGGTTTAATCATGGCCAATATGTTGGGCTTCAAAATAAATACCGTTTTCGTAATCAACATCCCATGAAACCTCAATAACGACATCCATATCGATTTATGAAAAAAAAGTATAAGTACTTGTTAATTTTATTTTAAAATAATGTTTGCATGCTGTTAATGGTTGAATAGGCAGATCTTTTAAAAACCTCCAGTGTACCCATATTTACCCCATCTACCCTAAGGGGTTAATTATTGGAAAATCACAAAATACGGTGTACCTACCCTTATTTACCCCATCTATCACCTAAGGGGTAAATTATCGTAAAATCACAAAATACGTGTTTGCTGTTGTTAGTTTTTCTTACGAAGTTACACGTCAAATTGTCCATTTAATATTATTTTTTCATAGAAAACATGAACCCCATTGTACCCGTTTAGGGGTTGAATCAAATCCACTATGTCGGACTTAAAAATAAATGCCATTTTCGCAATCAACATCCCATAAAACCTCACTAACGACATCCATATCGAGTTTGGGCTTTTTATGGCCCATTTACCCCTTAAGGGGTTGATTTTCAGAAATTTACGAAATACATGTTTGATCACATTGTTACTTTGTACTCCTACGCAGTTTCAAATCGTAATGTGTATTTTTTTCCATACAAAGTTTGAACCCCATTTGACCCCTTTAGGGGTTGAATAATGTCCACCACTTAAAAATAAATGCCATTTTTGCAATCAACATCACATAAAACCTCGATAACGACACCCATATCGATGTTGGGCTTTTTTTACCCCGTTTACCCCCTAAAGGGTTGAGTTTCGAAAAACTACGAAACACGTGTTTGCTTATTTGTTTTAAGAAGTACTCCTACGAAGTTTCAAGTTGAAATGTCTATTTATTTTTTTTTCTCCATCAAACTTTGTACCCCCATTTCAACCCTTTAGGGGTAGAATTTTAAAAAATCTCTTCTGAGTGGGTGTTTACACTGTATAAGGTATCTATGTACAAAATTTCAAGTCTCTAGGTTCAGTGGTTTGGGCTGGGCAATAGTCTGTCAGTCACCCCTTCACTTTTATATAAGAGATAAACACGGACAACTTAGATTTATTTTTATTGCGAAATTAAAAATTCAGAAAAAAAAAATAAGTCGACAAATCTTTCTCGACTACTCGAAGGGTAGTAGACAAATTTCTCCCACTCAACTGTCAAATTAATGTCAGTTGAAGACAAAAGCTCGTGTTTGTCGACTTTTGACATTAGGCCACGACAAAGAACAATGCGAGTCTACGGTTGTAAAATGCTAGCATGAGTATCTCGATCTCAACCCGACAAAAGTGACATTTCGGTGTAGACAAGCCATTGTTCTGTGAGTCGAATCTTATCTCGATGTTGGTCATGCTACGCGTGCTGGACTGGAGACTGATGTGGAGAAACAGCCCGGGTTGGAGTTACATTGAATGAAACCTGAAAATTGTTAATAAGTTGTTTTTGGTAGCATAAATTATTTGTGATAATAGTACCTACATATTTTTACTTTGTTACCTTCCACTTCCCCTTCTCTAATAGTCAACACTGGAGAAGGCATGGGCCACACATGAGAAAATTCAACTTGAGGATCTAATTCTGAAACATGACAAATACCTTTTTAGAGACATACCTAATGTAGGTACCTATTGATTTTTTTGCAAAATTTTAACTAGGTATTATTTTTTATAGTTTTTATTTCTTTTGAAGAAAATATGTATTACCTTCTGTTAGTTCTATAACAATAGGTATTGGAGATTCCGATTGGTTCGGTGGAGTAAAGTGACTCCGTCTAGGAGTTTTTGGCGCCATTTTGTCGAGTACGGTTTGGTGTCTATTTAAATATATAGAAAATTGATTCATAGTGGATATTGTGTCTTAAAATTGGTGCAGTTTTGTGGTACAAGTGTCTACGCAACTGAACAATATGTGGGATAATTGAAATAGGCGCGACCTTGGTTGTGTGAAGCTGACGGCCGAATACTCAAACGCTGCTTAGTTAAAATCTTAACTGAGGCCACCTTAAGTTTAAGAAGCCATTACATTTAAGTGAAATACTCAAACGCTTTTTATCTGTTGGTAATGTCTGCTTAGCTAAGGACGCCTTAACCATTTGTAATCTGGTAACATTACTGAGATTTTCGAACCGTTTCTTTACATGCAGTTTACGGATCCAGGCCAGCGTGCAATAATGTTTCTAATTTTCAATGATGGGTCGCATACCATTTGAACATTCAGACTGAAATATCCTTTTCTATTCCTATACTGTTCTGCATTAGATCCACCTGAAAGAAATAAGTAGTAAGTATTCAGATCATTAAGTTTAAGCAGAAGTAAATTTATTAAGTTTTATATTATCTTGCTTACTAACCAGGCGAGTTAATTTTGATATGCGTACAGTCCACTGCTCCGAGCACTCGAGGGAACCCCGCAATCGAGTAAAATTCGTTAGCAATTTCTGCCTGTTCCCCTGCATCTACAGGCATATTAATATATAAATGCCCCAAAGAGGCAATTGCTGCCGCCACTTTGTGAACGATTCTGTGTATAGTGGGCTGCTGGACATGGAAAAGGTCACCCACAACTTTTTGAAAAGATCCAGTGGCAAAGTAACGTAGTGTTATGAGAACTTGGTCTGTCGCCTGTAATGCCCTGTTTCTTCTGGTCACAGGTTTTATTTTATTTTCTATTAAGCCAGATAAAAAGATCACAGTTTCCTTACTAAGGCGAAACCTTACTCTAAATTCCACATCATCATATTTATTGAAAGCGTCCAGTTTAGGGGGGTTTAACCTTGAAACACTTGGGGCCGCATCTTCGCCATCGGAAAGTGATGATAAAGAAGAAAAGGACATTTTTAAAATATTTTTTCACAATAATAACCTCACAAAACGCAAAACAAACACCTTGACGTGTGACACTTGAGAGACGTCCGAGCTTCCTTAAATTAAGGGCGACCTTAAACAACTTAAGACGGCTTCAGACACCTGTCAGATCTTAATGAACGTTTGAGTATTCCATTTTTCATAGTTTTTGCAGATAAGCGGTCCTTAACTTAAGGCCGTGTTACAAATTGAGAGCTCTCTCAAATTTTGAATTGAGTATGAGTTAAGGCGGTCTCAACTGTTTGAGGAGCTCTTAACTATTTAAGCAGCGTTTGAGTATTCGGCCGTGAGACTTTTATTGTAGTGGTAGCTACCTCGGCAGAACTTACCGAGTAAACTGTCTTGATATACTTGTTGTCAAATGCTCCAAGCAGCATTAGAATGCAATGCAGCCGCATTCTAATGTAAACTTAAACTGAAACAATACCTACCACTGAACTATTAAACACTTGACACTGGCAAAAATTACTTCCAAGAGGAAAGTAGATTGCCAAACTAAAAATAGAAGAAGAAGAAGACTCCGATTAGATGGCCCAGCTTCATCCCGAGACGGTTGTGGTGAATGTGTTTGCTCTTGCACTGGTTTCACCTATTGGTAGAATAGATTTTGATTTTAATAATAATAACTGTTAGTAAAATAAAAAAGATATAGGTACGTAATTAATAAAAAGTAAAACCTGCGGTAATCCTGCTTCTTCAATTGTCAAGCCTGTAGCACATTGTTCGCCAACTAATTGCAAGACCCTTTGCTCGATGTCGGAGAGCTTGGCTAATAAGGCAGGGCCACCACCAGTCGTGGACCTATGTAGGCGTGCAGACTTTTTCTTGGTATTGTTTTTAAAGTCACTCCACACCCCAAAAAACAAAAAAAAAATCCAAAATTTAGACATTTAGAGGAACTAAATGATTTTTTTTCTTTAGGCATATAATGGGCAGTGTCAAACTACTTAAATACTTAGTAGGTAAGTACCTATAACTAATGAGATGTGTAGTTTACTTACTTTTTTCCATTTCTCAGCAGTTTTAGTCAGTGGCGTGCCCAGGCCTACATAGTAGCGCAAGCCCGAACCCTCAAATCAAGCAATTTTTTTATCAGCTCAATACAAGCAAAAAACCAATGTATCCCACAATTTCTCGTTACTAATTTAAGATTTTTTTCATACGATGATCTTTACCAAAATATCGATGCGACACCGCCTAGCGCCATCTAAACGAATTCATAGATAGCTCTCAAAAAAGCACCAAAAGCACAACTCTTAAGCGTACTTTAATTATTCATAAATTAGTTCGCCGCAAAATGCTAGATGGCGTGGCTTTATCAAATTTAATTATTGTGTAATCAAAACTAAATTTCTCGTTTAAAATGTGTCACTCATAATAAATATCTAAATCATTTCACAAAATCATAGCGTCCCTGCTAGGCAATTCAAA
Source organism: Agriphila tristella (assembly GCA_928269145.1). Taxonomy (NCBI): domain Eukaryota; kingdom Metazoa; phylum Arthropoda; class Insecta; order Lepidoptera; family Crambidae; genus Agriphila; species Agriphila tristella. The sequence continues at coordinate 12,494,189 of OV743435.1, read as the reverse complement.
TCCTATCCCCTGCATTCCAAACAAACATTTACAAACAAATATTTAAATTTTCGTTCAAATGAAAGACGCAAAACTAACCTTACTTATTTATTTTTATAAGAACAACCAACAATGTAAAGAGTCCACTACAATATTACGATACATTGAAGAATATTATATTTCTTTGCAAAATACTCAAATGAAAAGGTTTATTACTTACGTTATTTTGTATTTCTCTTGGAATCGACTCGACTCGTAGGTACACTTTCATAGATCACACAACATTAATAAACATTTCAATCCATCACAAGGGACCATTATCAATCATTAAACTGAAGTTTTAATTCATTTTTAACATAATAACACTAATAAAGGCAAAACAGTTTGGTTTTCAAAACACCTGTCGTCACAGATTGAAGCAAAAAGCCAGGCTTTTAGTCGGCTTCTGTATTTCTCATAGAATCTATAGTACCTACAGCAGTATGCATATGATGCGGTAGCAGTTTTGTTAAAGTAAGAAGAGAGCGGATATATACAGATCGCAAAGCCCGGTTGCAAGCCAACGAGTGCGAGGGAGATGAAATGCATTTGTAGGGTTTATTGAGGAAAGTAACGCAGTTTAGCGACTTGTCTCTCGATCAGTTGTTGTAAAAAATGAATTTGTGGTTATTGATTATTGAAAATTAACATTCGTTAATAATATTGTTTTGTTGTTATTAATTACGATTCATTAGTAGTGTAAGTAAGTTATTGTTAGGGCAAGCCGGGCTTTTCGGCTTGTATGGGGGTACCGTCACTGGTTTTAGTGTCACCACTTCCATCACTATTCAATAGTTCTGCGAGTTCTTCCCACAACCTTAGATGTAAAACCCTGCCTCTTGCATTTGATGAGGGTTTGCTGATATCTCCATGTCTATAAAACAATGACATCATAAATAACACAAATTATAATCACGCAAAGAAGTACAGCTACTATTAAGCTATTTTTCAAGTGATGTTTGTTACTCACTGTTCCATAAATGAGACCATAATTTCGAATTGAGACGTGCTAGTTCTTATTTTTCCGTTGTTTCGTACGTTCACAAATGACGAAATGACCAAATCAACAGTAAATGTGAGCATTTTGTTCCCACAATAAACCACTTAATCCTAAAACACTTAAAAACACCATTTCTTTCACAAAAATTTTTAGGTACCTACGTTCTTCGGTTCTTTGGTGAAGTGTACAATACAAAATCAAATCACCGTTGTTTTATTAATTTGACTCTTCAAGTGTCCTATTTCGCCGATCTCAACATTTTAGGCAATAAGCTTAATTTTATTAACAAAAATAAAAGTGTAGAAAGATAGGGCCAGCCTGGCGCCAACTAATTTGAAGTTTGACTGAAAAAAGTAAACAAACACATTCCTATAACCCTACCAAATTCAAAAGTAGAAGTTTTCCTTTGGTTAGATAGAAAGATATCCCTATTAGAATCGGTTGGATTATATCACGACGTAAAGTTATTACCAACATAAGAAGATAATTAAACGCTATTCACGGTGAGTAAACGTGGATCGAGCGGTAACATTTAAGTTCATCTCGCAATCGCACGTTTTCGATGTACGTCGCGTTTGGAGTTTACTCGATTAACGCGATAGTAAAGTAATTCGCATGAATCTAAGAAACTCGCACTAACCACTCTGATGATACGTCAGGTATTTACGATATTCAATTAATTAGTATTGTTTTCAACTTTGATGTGTTGATAAGTTAGCTGTGGTTGATTCGTGTATAAAAGGGTAAAATATGTGATTTGAGCAATTGATCGCAAAACTAAGATTATAAATTAATTGAAATCAATGAAGACAAATTGTATTTTGACTAAAAAAGTACATAAAAGATGGGATTTTGTACAAAATAAGCGCCAAGTTTGTAAGTGGGACGCTAATTCGAGGCGCCATTTTTGCGTGCTGTTTTAGTTCGTGAAGTGTTATCTAGGATTCTAGGATATTCTTGATCGAAGCTATACCTACATAATAAAAGCTGTTTTCATAGTCCAACTTTGGTCCAACTGTTTAACTTGACGTTCTGTCGTACCTACGCACGAACTATGTACGTATCTACTTAAACGATCAAATTTTTTTGTTGCGGTGTTTTTTATGACTGAATAGAATAAGTAGGTTAGTACTATTTTTTAAGGGATGAAATTTAATGACCGCAAACAATCCTTACCTTAAACAGCCTCACCCAAAAAAAAAATATGTACAAATAAATGAAACCTGTACCAAAATCTTTCGGGCTATTTAAGTCATGCCTGCACTACAAAAAATTTTCATAACCCAAAAAGGCCACGCGTGCACCAAATTATAACCTGCAGTTTTGTGTCACTACTACCCAAATATATCTCTACGTTTGCCATAAAATGTATGCATTTAACCAAGTATATTATATTGATGGCAAATTGGTTGAGTCTTGCGGCTTTATTAAGTCGCTACATAAGATTTTAAAACAATTGTTACTATACAAAGGAGTGTGATGTTATGTTATTTGAAGGCTGATTCTTCATTAACATTTTTAAATAAGTATGACCATACAAATGAATGTTTTAATGTTGGTTGTTTGAAGACTCATTTATCACTAAGATTAAGTTTTTTGATTTTATTTCTAAAAAAGTTGCATCCTTCTCGTATAAAACCTGCGCGCACACGCACTGCGTGGTTTGGGCTCTCAACATAAGGTTTGGACTCTGACTGAACATAAAATGTATGAAAAAAAGATTTAATAGCGGGGTGCCCACTATCGCACTTAGCCGAATTTTTCAATAGTTCATACAATCTGTAGCACAAAGACAACATTATAAAAATTGCATACTTCAGATCGCACCATGCCTACTTTCTCATAAAGTCAACTAATGATTTCAGTAGAACATTTAGTCGCTGCATGCCGACTTTTATGATCATGCTTGATTTTGGTATGCGAATTGCCTACAATTTGTACAAGCAAAAACAAATATTTTAATATCGCAAGTACTTTAATAAACTTATTTAAAACATATCCATTTCTTACACCAAACTCAAAGTAACTAGCTTATATGCCTACGTATTTTGAACTCAAATTAACTAATTAAGTAAGTATGATCGTATTTCAATTATTTAAAAAAATCTCACTTTGCTTAATCTATTTAAACATACATTTATTTCAATTACGTCAAATCAAATCAAATCAAATCAAAATCATTTATTTGCAAGAATATGGTTACAATGTGATCTTATGTTTAAACTAATCCAACATATTCGATCGAGTAGTTCGATGTGCAAATTATTAGTTAAATATTACATGTCATAAAGTTATCAATTAATTAATTTAAAATTCAGTCAATACAAGCAATTTTATCAAACTAGTCATAATATTATATATTCTTGTCTTCAAGGAATTCTTTAACAGAATAGTACATTTTTTCTATTAAAAAAGTAAAAAGCTTATTTTTAAATTTATATAATGTCAAAGTTTTTATGTCATGTGGCAGTTTATTATAAATTCTTATAGCCATACAATATGCGTTGTTCGAATAAACTTTTAATCTCTGATTTGGAATACGAAGGTTGTTACCTTTCCGTCCTCTATATTCATAGTCCTTGTTTGTTGTAAACAGATTTTGGTGTTTTTTCACGAACACTCCCATTTCATGAATATACAAACAAGGAAGTGGCAAAACATTTAAAGCTTTAAACAGAGGCTTACAACTATCTAAATAGCTTGCACCACAAACAGATCTTATACATTTCTTTTGCGCTCTAAATACTCTTATCGTATCCACGGAGTTTCCCCACAAAATGACACCGTATCTTAGTACCGACGCAACATATCCGTGGTAGGCTAGTAGAGCTGCCGTTTTAGATACAATTTGTCTAATTCTGTTAAGTGCATAAACAAAGCGGTCTAATTTTATTACTATTTCTTCAATTTGTGCTTTCCAGTTTAAGTAGTTGTCAATTTGTATACCTAAGAATTTTGTTGCGCTTACATTTTCTATTGTCTCAGTCGTATTTTGGTAATTAATGTCAATTTTATTATTAAAACTATTAATTGTTTTAAATTGTATGTATTTAGTTTTTTCCAAATTTATATTTAAATTGTTATCTTCTAACCATGTCATGATTTTATCAAATTCTGTCTTGGCAGTTAATTGCATTTCGTTTTTAGTTTTACATTTAACTATCAAAGTTGTATCGTCCGCGAATAGAATACACTTTTGTTCAGTGACATTAGGAAGATCATTAATGTAAAGAAGAAATAGTAATGGCCCTAACACACTCCCTTGAGGAACGCCGCATTTGTTAGTAAGATATTCCGAAGTATAACAATTCCTTGAATTATTTTCGATTCTAGATATTTGAACACATTGTTGACGATTAGATAAATAACTTTGTATCCAATTCAAGGCTGTTCCCCTGATGCCATATCTCTCTAATTTATTCAACAATAACTGATGATTTACGCAGTCAAAGGCTTTGCTCATATCGAGAAATATTGCTAAGGTATTTAGCCTTGCGTCAATGCCTTGTGTTATATTTTTTATAAAATGAAAGCATGCCAATATAGTTGAACTATTTTTTCTAAATCCAAACTGTTCATCTTTTAGTATGCCATTAGTGCATAAAAAGCCATTAATTTTGTCCAGCATAATTTTTTCAAAAATTTTTGCAAGTATCGATATTTTTGCAATTGGTCTGTAATTTCCTAACTCATCAGTAGGACCTTTTTTGTGTAAAGGTATTACTACTGAACGTTTTAATGCCGCGGGAAATTGGCCTTGCATAAATGACAAATTTATAATATGTGCCAGGGGAGTGGCGATGAGATTGGCAGATTTTTTAATTATATTCGTATTTAAATCGTCATGTCCTGTACAATGAGTATTTTTTAATTCTTTTATCTTTTTAATAATATCATATTCATTTACAGGTCTGAGATAAATTGAATTCGGAGAAATTGGAATGTCATGTAATAAATTAGATTTGGTTTTAATGTCAAAATTATTTTTATTAGTGTGATTAATAAAATATGTATTAAATTCATTAGAAATATCATGTGGGTCATAGATGTAATTCTCTTCGTTAATTTTTAAATGATGTATTTCTTTTATGTTTACTTTATTTTGTGTATTGTTTTTAATTAAGTCCCATGAAGTTTTGCATACATTTTCTGATTTAGAAATTATTTGTGTGCTAATTCTCTTGTGTGATTCTAGGATGCATTTTTTAAGAATTCTGGTATATTGCTGGTAGTGCTTCTTTTTCAGTGTCCTATTTGTCGAGTCTAGGCGGTAAGTAAGATAAAGTCGTCTTTTATTTATACAACATTTTTTTATGCCTTTACTGAGCCAAATATTTTTGGTTGGTTTGTTTACTTTCTTTATCCTTAGTATAGGAAAGCATAAATTATAAAATAAAACAATCAACTCATGAAAACAATCAAAAGCTTTATCCGTGTCTGTTTCTTCGAGGATTTCACTAAATGACAGTGCAGAGATACACTCTTGAAATTTCTTTATATTTGAAATAGACGTGTCACGTCTATTTTCAAACCATATTTTAGGTTTAATTAAGTGTTTTGGGTTGGTATTTAGCTGAAAAGTAATGCTTTGTCCCATTTCGTGATCTGATAAACATAGACAGTGTGTTTTTGAATTAACAGAGCATTTCAAGTTACTTATAATCAAATCTAGACACGATTTTTTACGTGTGGGTGTGTTAATATGATTGATTAAGTTATTATTAAGTAGTAGGCTAGATAATTCTTTTGAATATTTATGTATTTGTAACATGTCTATATTCCAGTCACCGCATAATATGATATTTTTCTTTAATTTCTTTGTCAATTTATTTAATAATGATTCTAAACAGTTTAAAAATACTTCTGCCTTAGATGAGGGTGTTCTATAAATGCATATAATTATCAAATTGTATTGTAATATTTCTACGCCACAACCTTCAAAAACATAGGGTGCTGATTCTTTAATGTCAAGTATTTTAAAATCTAAGTCATTTTTTAATAAAATGCAAGTGCCTCCCCTGCGCTCATTTCTGCAATAAGAGGCTGCAACAGAGTAATTGTTTAGATGCAAATTATTTGTAGACCCTTTTTTCATGAAGGTCTCTGATAGACATATTATGTCTATATCATCCAAGTCTTTTTTTAATTCTAATAATGAAACCTGAAAAATGTCTTGCTTGCTCAAAATACTGGCAATGTTCTGATGGTAAAGTGTAATATTTTTTTTATTCGAGAAAAAGCTTTTTTTGAGTAATATTTGGCTCAGTATTTAGTTTAACAGAATTTGACTTATTGAAAAAGAACGGTATTGTTTTCTGTTTTAGTACTTTCTTATTTACATGTTGTGATTTATCAGAGTGCGCACTTGAGTAAACATTATTGTTATTACTTTGTGTTAAGAAATGTTTTATTTGGTGTGGTGCAAGGTATTTGTTTTTATATTGAATATAATCAATTTCTATATTTATTTTCGAACATAAATTATGTAAATACAAACTTTTATTATTTATAAAATTTCTGTCGTTGATTTCAATTAATTTACAGTTGTCGTATTTTCTTATCAATTGCATAATATTATAATTTAACAATTTTTTATTGAGATGTTGATTATATTGTACATTCAAAATAAAGACCTTAAAGTTTCTCAATTTGTACAGAGCTATGCCTAAATCGGAAAATAACAAGTAGGGATTCTTATCATTTAAGCCAACAGCCAGAACAACAATATCGTCTTTATTGAGAGTTTTTTCTAGATGATTACAACTACTGAGAACTTGGGTACCTGTAGCTTGTGGTTTTACAATCGTTGTTATATTATATGGGTCATCCTGTAGATTTTGTCGAAGGTGATGTATCTTCTGTGAAACGTCTTTAATTTGTTCATCTCCTAGTATCACAACTTTTGTACGATTTTCACAAGATCGGCTTTTTTCCGAAGTAAAAGAAAGTTCTGAAGTACTACCTAAATTTTCTGCTCCTTGATCCGTGGGTAAGTGTGTGATAGGTATCCTATTCATATCGGTTTTAGGTTCAAATATCTCCCTGGGATGTGATTTATTTACAGTGTGTGTGTTAAACATAACAGGTTTAGTCGAATGCAAAGGGGATGTTCTAGTGAGAATATTGGTGTTTATGTTCGTTATTCTTCCACGTAATGGTGTGAGGGTTTTTTGACCAGATCTTCCTATTTGTGTAGTTATAGTTTTCAATATCTGTATTTGTTTCTGCTGTTTGTCAATAGTTTTCTTGAGGTCAGTGTTCTCTAGACTTAAGTTATCAATTTCTATGTTGGATCTTTCTAATAAACTTTTTAATGTTTCAATTTCTTGTAAATAATCTGTATTATAAGAACAGTCATTATTGTGTATGTCACTGTGTATGCTTAACATCGTTGTATCTAAAATCGTGGAGTCGTGAGAGTTCATTGATAAGTCCAAATGTGATTGAGATTGAGATCTTATTAACTTTTTGCGTATCGTTATATTCTCCATTTCGTTTTTGTGTTAGATAAAATTATTAATCATAAAAACACAAATTTAGGTTGCTTACAGATGGCTCATATCCCAGTGAAAAAAAAAATATATATTAAAAAAAAAAGTTTTTTTTTTTTTGCCGTGATTCGAACTCAGAATTCTGGTCGACGAGTCGGGCCCGCTCTGCAATCGGCTAACTACTCAGTTCATGGAGTGACAAAATAGACGTAGTCTATAAGCAATCTTTGTTATTACTACTGCTATTTTTTTTATGTTTTCTTGTTTTCTATTGACTAACCTTATTATATTCCGGTGTTTGGTACTTCTTTTTGCTTTTGTTAGCACTATATTGTTAAATTATTGACTGTTTTTTTTTCTCACTCATATGTAGGTAGAAAAACACTGCTCAAACTTGAATCACTTTTAAGTTAATTATTTATCCTTTTTTCTGCTTGCAAACACTGGTACACTTAATTTGCAACGTACTATGCTGATAGGTATAGTTTTTAGGTGTTATTATAACGTTTTACAATTTTAACTTATAAAAATACACGGACTCGATTTTTACGTCTGGACGGTAGCGCCCTCTATGGTACGTGATCCATATAGTCCCCTACAATTTTTGCAAAGCGTTCGTTGATTATTTTTTCTTTTTTCAAAACCTTGTTAGTAACAGGGAAGTGAACAAGTCTCCTGCGAATATCATTTTGGTTATATCAGAGTTTGTTTACTTCTTTTTTAGTTGTAAATTTTGTAAAACAAGAGGATAAAGCTACTTTAATAATTTAATTAAGTGATAATAAGCATAATTATATAATTGTTCCTGTATCGCTAGTAATAAATTAAATATCGTTTTCAAACAGATTACAGAGCCTACATTATTTCTACTTTTTGCCACCAAGAGCGCTGCGGTCGATTATTATAACTTCGCACCCAGCGAATACCTGTTGTAGCGGAATCGCTACAACTAATAACAAAGTGCCTGCACATTTTGTGTAGAACTGTACTAAAGTATGCATTATACTATTAAACAAACGTGTTTATTGAAAAGTTGGCGAACTGCGACATAACTTCAACATTAACAAAAAAGTAGGCATGGTGCGATCTGAAGTAGGTATTTTTTATAATGTTGTCTTTGTGCTACAGATTGTATGAACTATTGAAAAATTCGGCTAAGTGCGATAGTGGGCACCCCGCTATTAAATCGAAAAAAAAGGTAAGTATGCAAACTAATTAAAATGTGGTTGGAGACTTTTTGGTGGGCTTTTGAAAAGTTGAGCGCAATTTATGAGTAGTTGCATAGTTTTTGCAACTATTCATATTACTGCATGTAATAGATTAGTGATAATAAAACTACAGAAAATAATGTAATGTCATAGTTACAATGATTGATGTAAAGCTTATTATTTGTTTGTAAGTTTATGTAATACTTAAATCATTATTTGTTGCTAAGTTTATTAAAATGATTTGATTTGATTACTTGATCCATGAAGATCTGCTACCGTTTCCTGTTATTCTATTATTTTTGCCTAATTGTTAAAAAAAGGATTTGATTTGATATCGGTCTGCTACCGTTTCCTTTTATTCAATTGTCATTTTAAAATAGGTATAAAATAGATATCTTTATTATTAATTCAATGATAAATAATGTTAATAATATTATATTTTAATTGTCACATGCTATTTATTAAATTAATGGTTATTTGTATAAAAGTATTGATTTGATCGTTTGGCGCCATTGTGGCAGACTTGTTTTCTGTAATGCTTAATCCTGATTGGTTGTTAAAATATTGGCGGGATATATCTTGCTCCTGCGGAGCGTAGCTTATTTTTAGTCACATTCTGCTGTAGTGAGTCAAGTGAAAAGGTTGTGGAACAGAAAGTTAAGTATTATTCTAACATGTTTTATTTCTACTGTTCACATTATTCCATTCAATTATCCATTATTTTCTGTGTTAATGCTTGTGTTATTTATTTAATCCGGTCGATAGTTGTTGGATAATGAACGTTCCTATTACGTTAATTGTATTACTTATTTGATGTGGTTAATAGAATTGTTGCTTATTGAACGTTTCTTTTATGTTAAATGTGTTACTAATCTAAGTTAATTTGGTTGATAGAATTATTGCTTAAGGAACGTTACGATTATGTTAATTATTTGAGATAATAAATTATTTGAACAATTGTTGAAGGACTTCTTACGTTTTATTAATAGTATTTCCCCTTGGTTTTCCTACATTATTCAGTTAGTCTATATTCATTTAAATAGTCTACATTCAGTTAAATAGTCTATATTCAGTTCAGTAGTCTACATTCAGTTCAGTAGTCTACATTCAGTTCAATAGTTTACATTAATTGCACTTTAAACTTAAGAGATATAATAGACAATAGCTTAATTTTAGACTATACATTGCTCTATCCTACAAAAGCTATCACATGCATTACATTATGCTGAATAGTTGCATGGTTTTTGGCACCTTTTAGCTTGTGAACCAAACCTGTAGTGGTACCAGCAATGGGAAATCTCTTGCATACACTGAGTCTGAACGACGACGCGACTCATCCGATGAGGATCCGCTGCGTTCTTGCTGTCGGCCAAATTGCCGTTCCATAGAGTTATAATCCATTTGGGTGGTCAGAGCACTCACTTGTCTGGTCAATAGTGCCATCTGACGTGCCAAATCGGCGATTGGTGAAGGTCTTGCAGGCGTTGCAGCAGAGACTTGGTGTTGGCCATTATCATGGGGGGGAATATCAAGGACTCGATCTGGAAGTTCAGCGAGTGCGCTCACCGAGAGTGAAGGTTGCGATGCAATAATCGGCTGCATACTAGCAGGCAGGCGACTGGTCCAGATGGTTCTCAAAAAATCTTCTGGAACTTTCGGGCCGGCCAAGTGCTGAAGATGTTGTAAAAATGCGAGGGTTTGCGATTTCCTAACTCCTCGTGCATGAGCAATTCTTTCACCTTAGTTTCTCTCGACACTGATAGGCGATTTATCAACTCGGGTTTCAGCTTCTCATAATCTGGCGGTCCAGTAAGTATATCTTCCACCTCCGCTGTGTAATAATTAAAATGTTATTTCATAATTTTGTTAAATTAAATATAAGTCTCCTACATTAAAGTTTAATTTACAAATTAATTATAAATATTGTATACTTATTGTAAATTTTGTGCTGTTAATAGTGAATATAAATTTAATTATATAAAAAGTATATTATAAATACATAGTGTAAATAAATAGGAAGTTCTTGAGTTGATGGGCAAAAGAAAAAAAACTAAATTGGATGGGGATCCAGTACCTACCGAATCTGACTTAGACGAAAATGATGTGGACAAATACAAGCCATTCAAAATTGAACATGACAGTACCCTGAAGATGGGGGTGAATGTCTTGTTATTTACGAGATCATGGATTAAAAAAAACCTATAGGCGATAGGGACCTAATGGCGCTTGGCACAAGCCTTAAAAGACATAAAAAAGGAATCAAACGTTTCAAAAGGATCAACCGCTACAAAGTCGCTGCTATATTCGAGCGGCCAAGGTTGGCCAATATGGCCTTAAATAATACAAAATCGGCGGCCGAACTTAATGTAGAGTCCACAAAACCAGCTACACTAACGGAAATTACAGGCGTTATCAGAGGTGACCCACCTATATGTCTAATTATAACTGTTTTGGTGCCAAAATGAAAGAGGTATTTTATTACAAGACATCTTTATTCAGAGAGAGACCATAGATGATACAAATCACAGACTGCTTACTTAACTAACCACAGACTATGTATGTACTGTGACATTTTTCCTTTTTTATTATTTTTTACTTTAGTTTTCTGACTTAATACCATAAGGATAGTCTAGTATAAGAAAATTTACTAAAAGGTGTATTGAAGCTACATAATTTAGCAGACCCATCACATATTTTATTTGATGGAATGATTCTTTCTAGTCTACAACATAATAAAATTTCTTACCATTAAGATCGGATAATATTTCATCTTGATTCGGAATATGATACTTGTTATCCAGAAGCTGTTCATTCAAATACTTGGGATCTAAACATAATTTCCATTAGGGTTTTCTACAATTACTAAACGGTGTAACCATTCTGAAGGACCGTCTACTTTCTTAACAACTTGTTGTTTCTCTAAATCTTTCAATGTTATCTTAAGTTTAGGCATTAAGCTCTTAGAAATTCTACGTGCATTATGAGTTACAGGCACAGCATTAGGTTTTAATTGCAATGAATAAGGTTTTCCTGAAAAATACCTAGTCCATTAAAAAATTTAAGATACCTATCTGTTACTTCTTGCTTAGTTTTAAATTTTACATTCATGTTACACTGATCCAAGTTTAAAGCATTAATTCTTTTAATGAAGTCAATGGTTCTGAAGTTTCAAGACCCAATTTTGTCTTAACATTAAAGTTTAAAGCATTAATACTTTTAATGAAGTTCAATGGTTCTGAATTTTCAAGACCCAATATTGCGTTATCATTAGTATTAATGACCAAAAATTCAACATCATCTCGAAAATGTTTAAATTTTACATTCAATTAAATTTTACCTATAACCTCCAAAGAATTAACATTATAAGCTGACACTTTTACATCGGCACTAGTTATAGTCCAGTCAAAATGTACATCCGTGCTTGCAAAAGGTCCGGTCGTTCTGATTTTTTTATATGTTGTTTGGACCTAAACCGACATTAAAATACCAGATTTGCAATTTCCAAAGTGCTGTGCGAGCGGCGGTGTGCCTAAAAAACCATGAAATTTTCGGACTTTTTTTAGTTTTTGCTCAATATCGCAGAGAAAGAAGAATTTGATCGGTCTAGTTTTTTTAAAGTTGACTAACTTTTCTATAATTTAAAACCAAAGCGAGCTCTATACATTCATTGGTTCCCAGGATACAGTTCTTCGAAAATAGGTCTTTTTTTCCAAAAAGTAATTTTTTTTCAAAATGTTCACGTTTTTAGTAAAATATCTTCTAAAATACGCATCCCACGTCAAATATTATTTGAAATAAAGTTGTAACAAATTTAATTAGCTTTCATTTAAAACCAAAATGGTACCTGTAAACCCAGCAGTTCTCCTAAAAACGGCAGATAACCATAAACAGTCATATGTGGGATTTGGGGAAAATGCAAATAAACTGTTCTCTTCTCACGTCTTTATGGTTTTAATTTATAAAACAGTCACATTTTATTTATTTTTGTTGTTATAAAAAAATCATTTTGAGTTCTGATGGGTAAACTACACAACTCATAATTTTATTTTTAATGACAAAAACAATTGGGAACAGTTTAAGACAAATGAAAGACCCCGTGGAATTATTTTCTTTTTGAATCGTAAAGATCTGCTAATCATGCGAGGAAGACTTTTTAACACGTAGTGGAACCAGTCCCCACGGGTGCGAGAAAGACTGACAGACTACAGAGAGAGGAGATAGTCCCTAGCAGGTATTCCTCTCCTGACCTCAAAGGAAAATCCCTAAGTGTGTTCGTTGTCCTCTCCTTTGACCTCCATACCTGCACCCGGCCCTTCCAGGGCAGCTCTCAGCGAATTGTGAAATGTCTATCCGTCCGGGGGCGTGTGTTTCGTGTGTCGTAAAGACCTCGACACATGTCCTGTTGTGACCATCAAAGAATGAGGAATTCGAAAACTAATTGTAGTAAAAACGAGGTCTCACAGAAAATAAAAATTGCCTCCAAAATTGCAGTCAAGTCAGCGTTCATGATGCATTCATGGAAGATTTATACAGCTGTGTATAACGTTGATACCTCAGTTCGTCAAGGAGCGGATTCTGCATCTAATAGGAATCTAAACAGGGTCCTGTAGTACAATCTGTGATAAGTCCCGTCTGCAGAAACAGTCGCCATTGGTGCGGAGGCGCTCCTCAATCAATGGCCCTTCCCAAATCCAATCCAACCAATCGTCATCTCGGCGTTTTGCTGCATTTAAAACAGTTTTCCTCATGTCCAACTTCTCTAATTTATTAACCACATTCCTTACTTATGCCAACGGCAGTTTGCTTTGTTGCTGGAGAAATTCTTCATTGACAGCATCACCACACAAAAAGCAAATTCCTCTCAAGGTAGGAGCAAGTTTACTTGATAATTTTGTCGATGATGTCGTCGGTTAGGAAGCGGATCCCCTCCTCGACAAACTGAAGCTTCAACGTTACACATAACTGTATATCTCTTTCTGCATGCATCATTAACGCTGACTTGGTTGCAATCTTGGAGGATACTTTTTTGTGTGAGACTACGTTTTTTGACTTAATTAAATTAGTGTTCGAATTCCTTGTTACAAAAGGACTTGATGGTTACAAAAGGACATATTCTGTTAAGGTCCTCACAACAGACAAAACAGCCCGGACGGATAGACATTTCGCAACACGCTGAGAGCTGTTCTGGAAGGGCTGGGTGCTGGTATGGGGGTCAAGGGAGGGGACAACGAAACCTAGAGGTTATTGCCACAGAATATATAATAGTACTAACGTACTATTGCCTCTCTCTGTAGTATGTCAGTCTTTCTCGCACCCGTAGGTACTGGTTCTACTACGCGTCATTAAATAGCTTTCCTTGGAATATTAGCATATCTTTACGATTCAAAAATAAAATAATCCACGGGGCCCTTCATTTGTCTTAAACTGTTCCCAATTGTTTTTGTCATTAAAAATAAAATTATGAGTTGTGTAGTTTACCCATCAGAACTCAAAATGATTTTTTTATAACAACAAAAATAAATAAAATGTAACTGTTTTATAAATTAAAACCATAAAGACGTGAGAAGAGAACAGTTTATTTGCATTTTCCCCAAAGCCCACATATGACTGTTTATGGTTATCTGCCGTTTTTAAGAGAATTGCTAGGCTTACAGGTACCATTTTGGTTTTAAATGAAAGCTAATTAAATTTATTACAACTTTATTTCAAATAATAATTGACGTGGGATGCGTATTTTATTAAATCTTTCACTAAAAACGTGACCATTTTGAAAAAAATACCTATTTTCGAAGAACTGTATCCTGGGAACCAATGGATGTATAGAGCTCGCTTTGTCAACTTAAAAAGTATAGAACAGACTAGACCGATCAAATTCTTCCTTCACTGAGATATTGAGCAAAAACTGAAAAAAGTCCGAAAATTTCATGGTTTTTTGGGTACACCGCCGCTCGCACAGCACTTTGGAAATTGCAAATCTGGTATTTTAATGTTGGTTTAGGTCCAAACAATATATAAAAAAATCAGAACGACCGGACCTTTTGCAAGCACGACCCCCTTTTCATGTTTAATATGACTGAAGTATTATTTTAATGTCATTATTAGCGTTCAACATGTTATAGTAGTTTATGAAACTGACACATAAAGAGGGGTATTAAAACACGAGTGTGTGTTTAAAAACCGAGCCGTAGGCGAGGTTTTTAATAGTATCACACGAGTGTTTTAATACCTAGTTATGTGCAGTTTCATACACTACTTTATCTACACTCATACATTTGGGATTGAACCTACTAAATAAAAGATCAACGTTAGAAAAGAGAGAGAGAGACTTTGTTTGTATTAGCTAGGTACCTACCTTGTAATAAGTCGTTTCCTTGGGCAGAGTCCATTTTTTCACATTTTAAAGCAAGAATAAAAAACCTACAAATTTCAGTAAGTATAACAAAATGTAAAAATTTAAATAAAAACTTTAATTGAAATGCTTTAGAAATGGCGCGCATTCTATTAGAAAAAAAAAGAGATCAGTGCAATCGCACTAAGTCATCGATTACCATAGAGTGCATTTAAATCAATGAAAATATGTGGGAAAATATCGTTGTTTTTTTTTAATGTTACGGCACTGGCTTCTTTTTGGATTTGCCCTGTATCGTAATGAGAAAAAAAGTTATTTTATGATGCAGTTGACTGCATCGTAATGAGTTTATTTTTTAATTTTACCTATCCACGAAAATAAAGTGCGTATTTATATTACCTTTTTTGAATTCATATTTGGAACATTACGTTGTGAGTGTAGATAAAAAAATTTACGAGGCAAAATATTTATTTGACTTCCGCTGTCAAATTTTTTAAATTGTATACTGAGTATCAACTTTACCAAATTATATACCAATCTTTACTTTTTGTTTTTATAGAATGTACTAGTGATTCTTGGGACGTATCTGACGGCTCACTGTCACTATTATTATTTATGTAATTTACCTTTTTAACACGTTTTTATTAGGTTGCTTTCGCGTTTGTTTGTTTGTGTGTTTCTCCACAAAGTTTGCGAACGATTTTATCCTAACTTTCCGATGAGCTAGAGACTTGAAACTTTGAACATAGGCCAGAACTGGAAGGCAATACAATATTATGGTTTCATTGAGCTGATCTGATGATGAAACCGGAAGAAGGCCACAGGAACTCTATGAAGAAACAATACAACCCCATCGTGTTTGGGCTCGTTAGAATCGTCTTGACGAGTACTCTAAAAGGAGACGTGGTTTAGGGTCTGATGATGAAGCCGAAAGGCCATGCCATAGGAACTCAATATTGAAACCGTGCAACCCCATCAAATTTGGGCTCGTTTGAATCGTCTTGACGAGTTCTTTGTTGGGAAATAGTTTCCAGGGTCTGATGATGGAGCCGGAGGAAGGACACAGGAACTCTTTAATAAAACCACGCTACCCCATCGAGATTGGGCTCGTTTGAATCGTCTTGACGAGTACTTTGTTGGGAAATAGTGTCCAGGGTCTGATGATGGAGCCGGAAGAAGGCCACTGGAACTCGGTAATAAAACCATGCAATCATATCGAGTTTGGGCTCGTTTGAATCATCTCTTGACGAGTACTTTAATGGGAAATAGTGTCCGAGGATCTGATGATGGAGCCGGAGGAAGGCCATAGAAACTCTATAATAAAACCATGCAACCCCATCGAGTTTGGGCTCGTTTGAATTGTCTTGACGAGTACTTTGTTGGGAAGTTTCCAGGGTCTGATGTTAGAGCCGGAAGAAGGCCACTGGGACTCTGTATTAAAACCATGCAACCCCATCGATTTTGGGCTCGTTTGAATCGTCTTGACGAGTGCTCCGATAGGAGATGGTATATTTTTAGTCTTAGCTCGTTAACTAAAAAGCAGAAAATAAAAATTTACTGAAAAAATACTTTTTTTAAAACACGTTTTTATTACAAAAAAGTCGGACTAAAAACATTAAAACGGACTAGTAAAAACAGGCTAAAAAGTATAAAATATTTTTTTCTTTAAATATTTATAACCCTACAAAAATTTTAAACCTAAAAACGTGGGGCGCATGCTAAAGGCAATATGGATGATAAATTTTACAAAATGCGCCCCACGTTTTTAGGTTTAAAATTTCTGTAGGGTTATAAATATTTAAAGAAAAAAATATTTTATACTTTTTAGCCTGTTTTTACTGGTGCGTTTTAATGTTTTTAGTCCGACTTTTTCATAATAAAAACGTGTTTTAAAAAAAGTTTTTTTTTCAGTAAATTTTCTTATGTGAATTACGATGATATGTGTTCCCAGATTTTCTATTATTCATAAAACATCGAACACTGAAATGGTTAAACTTCTTACACTTAGTACATTGCTTTCCGTAAGCCGGACACTCCGCTCTTCTATGCAACAAACCAAATTTCTTACATTTGTATTTTTCATTCTGCATTTCTTTTATCATATTGTTATCATTATAATTTCTTGACTGCTTCCATATATTTTTTTTCTTATTATAATTTTCATTCTTAATAGCGTTCACTTCGGAATCATTTTTTATGTGTTTAATTTCTTCATTTCTTTCTTCGTTTTACTTTATGATAGCTATAGCTATCATTCTTTCCAATGTTAAATTGTCTCCTTCATCCAATAATCTGTTTATTTGTATTTCCTCATTAATGTTCATAAGCAATTTGTCTCTTATTATGTTATTGTATTCTTTAAATCACAATTTCTGAAATACTTCAATAAAATCTTTGAATGACTGGTCTTCTTCAATGGTTATCTTATTAAATTTGTATCTTTCATGTAGGATATTTATTTAAGGTTTGAAATATTTTTCGAAAGCCAATACCACACTTCACTAGCGGCCACCCGCGACTTCGTCTGCGTAGAAAATTGTTTTGCTATCCCTCGGGAACAGTACTTTTTTCGGGATGAACCTTCTATGTCCTTCTCTGTCCCTCTGACAACGTGTATGTAAAATTTCATGTTGAGCCGTTCTGTAGTTAAGTCGTGAAGGCATAACAAACAAACAAACGCATTTATAATATTAGTCAGGATTATTTCGAGTTGATCTGAGGCGAATACATAGTCGTTCAAATTCGATTTGGCTTCACTGAGTTTTGTAATAGATATACATGGATTCTTCTCGTCTATATTGCAGCCATTTAACAAGAAGCCATTTCATGGTTCCATTCTCTCCTTTATTTTTATTTGTAATTAATTTTTGGCTGTATGACTTAAAATCAAGTAATTGGCTAAAATCCATCTCTTTTACGACGTATGGTGGTCGAGTGGTGTTCGCCGTTCTTGCTACAGTATACCATCCATCTGGGACAAAAATGTTAATCTTTCTACCCCTTGATTCAATGGCAGAGTGAACACTGTCGCATTCCATTTCGGAATGTCCAGATTCCGTGTATTTTTGATTTATAATCTTCAGATTTGGAAATGACAAGAGTGCTCTAATAAACATAGCAGAAATTATATGGTTTCTGTTTTGTCCTGACGCAGTATCAAAATAAAATGATACTTTTGTCACGTTTGGTGGTAGTTCACAAAGGAGGTTCCAAATACATGTCGCTATCTCAGATGCTCCTTTTGTACCATTGGTTTCATGCCACATGTAGTTAATTGCGGTGCCTTTACCAAGATTATATTGGGTTGGCACGAAAGTAATGAGACAGTTTGTTGTCACATTTTAAATTCTAACATTTTTATTTTACAACACATTTAGTTAATCAAATACTCGCCGTGAGTATCTATGACTTGTTGCCAACGTATAGGCAAGGACTGGATGCCTGTTGCCCAGAACTCAGCGGGCCGGGAGTTGAAGAAGGTTGGTAATGTAGGTTTCAACTTCATTAAAAGTACTAAAGCGTTTATTTAACCATTTATTTCAGGCATCAATGGCCCATACAATAAATACCTTAAAGACTAACATACATAAATAATAAAACAATCTTAAAAATATTACACTTTATCACGTATTGACGGCGACGTGTTGCGCAACGCAGTGTCCGGTAACCGGCCGCGGAAACGACGGAACAGGACACCCTTCGGCCAAAAATCTTCATTCAAGAAGGTCTTCAGATGTTCGGTCGGCGCCCTCACCACGAATGAGTTGAAGTTAACATTGTGGCGAGACTCCAACCGTTGGACCCTCAGAGTATATTTTGACTTTATTCTGATGTACTCCACGTTTAACGCGCAAATCGTTTTTCATGGTTCTGAATAAATGATAGTCTGAAGGGGCAATGTCTGGGGAATATGGTGGATGAGGTACCGTCTCCCAGCCTAAGTCCTGCAGTTGTTGGCGAGTGATGGATGCAGTGTGTGGGCTAGCGTTGTCATGAAGTAAAATGACGTTGGCTCTTCTTCTTCTTTTTTCTTTAATAGCTGTGGCTAGTTTATCGAGCTGAGCCGCATATGTGTTAGCATTAACTCTTTCATTATGTAATAATTCATAAAACAGCTTGCCCTGAGAATCCCAAAAGCAACACAATAGAACTTTTTCGCCGCGATTTTGATATTGCTTTGGTTGAGTTGGTGGGTCTTCCCCTCGTGGCAGCCAGAAGGCACGGCGCTTATTGTTTTCGTAGGGAACCCATGACTCGTCCCCTGTGACCAAATCCTCCAAAAACTTGTTGCGGTGCGGTCGAAGTAGTAGCGATTGGCAGATGGCGACCCGAGCAGCACGAGTGGCGTCTGTGAGGGCATGAGGTGTCCATCGGGATAAAACTTTCCTATATACGAGTTCGTGTAGATGATGTTCTATGGCGTGACGGCTGCAGTGAAGTTTTGTCGCTAATTCACGAGTGCTTGCATCCGGCTCCTCTTGCAATTCACGGCGCAAATCATCATCGTCGAAAGCTGGTAATCGTCCCGAGCGAGGCTGACTTTCGAGGCTTCGGTCTCCTGTACTAAAGCGTTTGAACCAACGAGACGCTGTTGCGTGGCTTGTGGTATCTAAGCCGAATGCAGTGTTGATGTTGTCTGCCGCAGCTCGCGCACTATGGCCTAAAAAATATTCGTAGAGGTATAGAGTTCGAACTTGTCGCTCATCCATTTTTCTTCAAACTAACTTAATTAGTGGTGCGTGCGCTTTTATATACCCCTAGAACAGAAGTACCTACAATGGTCTATAACATAATAGAATATGATCGAAAATAATTGATTAGAAAAACAACATGAGTAGAGTTTTTTAGAGTGTCTCATTACTTTCGTGCCAACCCGATAAATAGTAAAGTTATAAGTTTTTAATTTTCTCTTATAATACAGTTGACCAATTCTAACTGTGGAGTAAGTAAGATTTTTTCTAAATCCATAGTGTAAGCACAAAATGTTGGATCAGTCTTAGCCCTTGCCTTGTCTTCTTTTTTCTTTTCTCTAGCTTCTGTTTTTCTGATTAAATGTAACTCGTAATTACTTTGTTCTTGAAGTTTCTCTTCTGATGTTTTGTTTTTAAATTGGGCGCAATAATCGCATTGGTCTTTTTTTGGTCTATGGAAGCCATAATTGAACTCGGTAGTAAAAATATGCTTATAATAAGAAGATGATACAGATACTGCTCCATTCTCTGCACAATACTTGATGTATTTTCAGTCAGTCCAGATGGCAGGTACTTTCGCTTCGATGAACTACGTTCGACAGTAGTGAGAGTTTACTACAGATAAGGACTTGATGTGATCACGATCAATGTTCTTGCTTTCTTCTGAAATTTTATTTGGTGCTGGGTTCAATCCACGTTTGTCTTGCTCAGTAACACCACTTTCCATTTTCTTTTTGAGAGCAGTTTCAACTTTTTTGCTGATATGTCTAAAGTACCAAGAAAAAACTTCTTGCATACTTGATGACTTTTGTTATTTAACGTCAATGAGTAAATATGAGTATAATTTCGCTTATCAGTAACATTGACTGCCATTGAACTAGAGTCTCTTGACTGGTACCTTATTTTTGGTAGCTTTTTATTAACAGAGCTGTTTATAAAAGCCCATTTGGCTCTATCTTCTTTTAAAGTCAAAAAATCATTAAAATGTTCTGTCTATCATTCTAAGTAAACGTTTCATTGCATTTATAGTGACACTTGCAGGGTACTTCTTTAACTACCTTTGCTCTCACTTTTTTACCTGACTGAGAAGTATGTTATTTACCTTCAAGTCTCAGTTTTTGTTTTAGCACATGTTAAGCTAGAATGGCATTTAGATCCGCAAAGAGTTTTTTTCTTGAAACAGGGCACATCTATTGGAACAGCACTGATATTTTGCTGGCTTACATGAACATTTTTGGAACCCTTGTCCACCAAAGAGAGATTGTTTGGTAACAGCTTCTCGTAACGATAAAAAGTTTTGTGGTATTTCTTCATTATAATCGTTCGAAGAACTTTTTAATTCATGACGAGGGAACCAGTTTTTTATTATTCCGATTTTGGTACCTATTTGGTAAACACCGTTTCTAAAATCAAAATTTTTTCCAGTAATGTTTTTTGTGTCCAGGGGGCCGCGGTCGATTTTAGGCACATTTAGAAAGATACTGTCTCCAACATTTAGAGGTGGAATTTTTTTGGCCGTGTCTGAAATCATTTTTTCTGCAGCACGTTTAACGCCTTTATGTGCCTTTTCTCTTTCATATCTGATAGTTTTCTCGTTATTACATAATGTACACAATACCCTTGATCCATAGCCTTCAGTGCCGTCAGATAGTCCACAAATTGTGTGTACGGATTTTAAACAAGAATAGCACTGATGAGCACCACTGGTGGGTTGTGCACAGACCACACAATTTTAATCTAACAGAACTTCATTCTCAGTAAAATCGGCATAAATCTTCAGGTTACTTGCCTCTACCTCTACAGTATGAATCATAACACCATTAGTATCAACGTCGTTAAATATAACTGGAGGGATGAAATGGTTATCATTTTTAGTCACAACGAGAGTGGAGTCAGTACTGACAATCGTATGTTTTAAAGCATCATTCAGCTCCACATTGTTAGCAACCCATATGAGTGAAGACTGTGGTGATGTTAAGACGGTTGATTTTTTAACTGAATTTATGGCGTTGTTTGGATTTTCTAAATTATTATAAACTTCTTCTGTTGCAGTGTTGAAAATATCAGTATCATTTTTAATATAAGATACCTTTGCGGCTTTAGTCTCATCGGTTGATATTATTGGGTTGCCATTGTTGCCGCTGTCATCATTCAAAAGAAAAGTGTAGTTTGTACTTCTAATGGTGTTTTGTAATGTTTCACTCGGTTCCAAATTGTTAGTAACCCGTTTGGTTGAAGACTGTGGTTTTGAAACGGTTGGGATTTCATTACAATTTGTGTCTGTCTGAACATCTACAAGATTTTCCAAATCCTCTTCTGTGTGAAAATACTGAAGGAGACTACCAGGAATGTTAGTTCCTTGCAATCCAGATTTAGGATCACATCCAAATAACGCACGATAAGGCGATCTTCCTATGATTCTATGATATTTTGCATTTTTTTGATATTGCACAAACTTACATCCAAAAGACCAGTTCGTGGAATTGTTTTCTTGCGTCCAAATACGGAGCATCTTTTCCACGTCTTGGTTGCTCCGTTCCACACTTCCTTGAGTCTGTGGGTGTCGAGGGCTCCCATGTACTATCTTGCAATCCGGCCACATTTTCACCACCTCCTCAATAATTTTAGCAGTGAACTCGCGACCGTTATCGCTTTGTAATACATTAGGTCCAAAGGTTAAAAGAATGTCTACTAATTGTACAGCGACTTCAGATGCCTGCTTAGTTCGCAGCGGACGGAGCTGAAGAAATTTTGTGGCATGATCTTGATAGTTTAGTAACCATTTGTACTCTCCATCTGCCGCTGATTGAAGATCTATCAAATCAACTTGGCCCCTGTTGTTAAAGTCCTTTGAAATTATTGGTTTTGTAACAATGCCTTTTTTTGGCAAGTTGCGTTTAGATTCGCATGTTGGGCATAAGGAGACAAATATTTCAATTGCCTTTTTTTGAATATATAGTCTATTTTTTATAAAGAATAAAGCATTTTGTCTCTACCGCCGTGGCCATTTTCTTTGTGGATTTCAAATAATGTGTCAAAATATTGTTTCATATGCACTACCCGAATAGTGGGGTCTTCCGGAGTATTTTTCTTTAAAATCAAATAATCTTCACTGACTACACTCATTAAGTCGTATTTTTTACTCCAATAATATTGCGTAGGATTCCGCACAACACCAGAAACCATTGCCACGTTAGCAGTTTGAAGATGCGTTATAACCTCTAAAACTCGTTCTTTGGTCCACGGCTTTTTAACACTTCCGCGTTGAGCTGCGTAGAAATCATTTAACTGGACATTAAAATTGTCCCGAAAACCACTATTCGTACACACATTTGGCTCATTTCCTTCACTTATTTATTACATCCATAATCTCACTTTTTTTCAACGCAATATCCGTACTTGACGCCATTTTTGTTGTTATTATAGGTAGCGCCGCGGGTGTTGACAATTAGTACTAAAAACTGACAGAAAAGCGGCTTATGAACCGCCCAATTACATTACGGCTAGCCGCATTGAAAATCGCGAAGCCCTCTATTCAATGCGGCGTACTTTCGTTCAGGCGTATTGAATACGGCGTATCTTTAATCCGCCGCATTTAGAGGTGAAAACTTCCAGGAAAGTTTCAATTTTTAAGGAAAGTTTCCTGCAAACTTCCAAAACTTCCGTAACTTTGGAAGTTTTAAAAAATATTTTTCTGCTTACAATTCGTTACAATAATTTCATTACATTGATATAAATAATACTTTATATGGTATACAAAGTGTTACAAAAATACGGGTAATGCCGAATATGACATATTAGCCCACCGAACGAAGGAAAAATAGGGGAAATAATTCGTGTATAAGCGATTTTGGCATAGATGTAGGGAACGGTGTCTAAAACAACATACTCAAAGTACATACTGATGGATGGGGGTAGAGTTAACGGGAGGAGGGGGTAAAAAGTATATGAGAATAGCTATATTTATGTAATATCGGAGGATACGGATTCAATCGAATGCTTCCAGCGGCAAGTTGATGTGCCGCCGCCGCGAGCCGCCGCCGCCGCCCGTGTATCGGCGGCACATCAAAGAGATTCACTCACGATTTTCGTGATAAATAACGCGTCAATTCTCGCGAACTGTGTGGGCACAACGCGTTTCCTTTGAATTCTAGGCATATCCCACCATGAGTGCGGTGTGGCCCCAGCATCACATACATAAGCCAATGGCCATTTCAAAGCCAAAATACGTATACCTACATCTAAATTTGAGACAATAGGTAATGATTTTGTACTTACGTTTTGGGCGTGGTTCTTTGATTGGTTGGCCATCTACATTATCGATAGTCAAAGTATACACTTCCGATTCCTTTTCCATTGCGATAGTAGGTATTACGTATTAAATCGATTTAAAATCTAAAATAACAACATGTAATAAACAACAGGAGGGAATACACAATAGAAATACTAATTCGATAACGTCTTCATGATACGAACTTACCAAAAGTGTAGGGAGGCAAAGAAAAACGAATTTGTGTGTAGGTAAGTACGAGTACAGGCTCACATTTTCTTTTTGCGTCAGGGTATTATTCTCTTGGATGGTTATGTTTTCGACTTGTTCACTGTTATTATTTTCAACCTCTTGAAGATCTTGCCCAAGCAGCATTACAAGCTGTATAACAGCTCTATTAAAGTTCGTTTATACTCTTAATGCTGTATTTCTTGACCGCATAAAGGCTGTATAAGCGCTTATACAGCCCTTATACCCCTGAAATTGGCACAAATTATACAGCGTTTTGCGTTATATTAGCTGTACAGTAGCTGTATAAGCATAAAATAGACTGCATAATAGCTGTTTTGCGGCTGTACTATGGTGTACGAGGAAACCAATACACTCCAATTACTACATTGTAACTCATTTGTTAAGCTTTACGTTGTAAAAAGTCTGTTGAACAGAATTACAAAAGAATTAAAACGAAACAGAAGAATTTTTAATGATGGCGTTTATAATCAGTTTGATCAAAGTGACATTTATTATAAATGCTTTGCGTTTAAAGATTTGGAGATTCGATAGGCGCAGGATACCGTGCATTATCGTGCAAAAATAAATTTATTGTGGACATATATATGTTTTGTGATAAAAAATAAACGTGCCAGCATAATAACCAAGGAAGAGATATTAAATAAGGTAAGTAAATATGGTTTTTATAGGTTAGAATTTAAAAATGTTTGAATTAATGGACGTAGAGCCTCATTGGTGCATAGTAGGTTATTGGAAAAACTGAAAATATTGATAAACATAAAAACATTAGTCTAATTTTTATGTACTCATGTTCGTAATCTTCGATTTGTAATTGATAAAATGGCGACAATTTGCTAAGCAGCCTAAATTCTATTTTGATGGTCTTATTGCATTAATAGCTGTACTATGTAGGTAATGGATACTAGTATTCAGCTTTTAGCAGTTGATGGGCTGTATAAACGAATAAATTTACTATTAATGTTGCATAGCAGCGTTTCGAACATAACCTGTAACTCTTTTTAGGGATACGTACTCGGCCGATGTGACGATAGACACAATAGATAACAATTGTTTTATTTTTTTTGATAGTCGAAAGGTTAAGTGAAAACCAAAATGCACTGAGAGATCACATCACGTTTTCGAAAATAAAGTATTAACACGTTCAGTGCTGAGTACACGGCGCCGTGGAGGTGCGGGAGCCGCCTACACGGTGCCGTGTAGTCGGGCGGAATAATTTCAAAGCGTTATTGCGCCGTCGGCTCTCACGCGACGGGCACGTCCCGCGCGTGGCACTGAACGTGTTAAAGTTATTTTTTAGCAATTTCAAGCAATTACTGTTGATTTGCGTCCTAGAATTTGTAAAGAAATAAATAAATTGATGCAGTCCAAAACATATGCAATTCATCAATTCTCACAATTGCACCTTCTACGTCTGGGAAATTATAAGTTTAGGTTTATGAATATTATAATAACACGAATCCCTTATGAAACATTAAACAGCCTCTTCTACAAAACCCTAAAATCTTTGTTGACGAATCTGCGATGCTATCTCTCAGTGCACACACACACATTAGAATCATATCGTTTTATTTGACTCTTTAAAGTAAACAAAAGCGAAGTCCTTACATTATTATCGGTATCTCTTTTTTTCATAAAATAAAATATTTTACGTTTCACTCTGCCTTACTCGTAAGGTATGGATATGTATTGCTGAGTTGCAAGTGGCGTACACAGAGTACTCTTATGTGTGTGTAATATTTTGTTTTGTTTAGTAGCGGTCAAGAGCGCACGCCGCGTGCCGTTTTTGGATTTTCGCTCGCGGTATCATACTTGTGCACAAACATAATAGGTACAAAAAAACTAAAACAATTAGATATTTTATTTTAAAGCTCGTGTAAATTAATTGAATTCGGCAGTAAGAATATTTTAGAGTGTATCCTAAAACGTTTATTTGTGAACGTCAGGTGAGCGGATAAATGAGCTTCTATTGTGAGCAGATGTGTATGAGAGGAATGTGCAAGCAATGTGGGGAATGTGCCTTATATTAAATGCAATTATGTGGCTGTCATAGAATAACCGCTATAAAAAAATTAAGTGAACCGCTAGCCTGATATCAGGCTGGCGAGTGTATTCTGAATTACTAACTATTCAAGGCTCACTTAATTTTTTTATAGTGTTTTTAGCCTCACAACTAATAACCTGTTATTGATCTGTCTGAAAAAGAAACTACCTTCATGTTGTTTGATTGAACTAAATAGATTTTTTGTATAGACTTGGAAATTACATAATAATGTTAGGCCATAGAGTCAAAAATAATTAAGGCAAAAATAAAATATTTGTTTTAAAAAAAACCTTTTATTTTATTTATTTTTTAGGAAAAATGCCGTTCAAGATTGTGGAGACAGTGGAGAAAGGCAAAAGTTTACTTTTCATTGTACCCAGTTTATGGGAAACAAATGGCATTTTGAAATGGCCAAAAAACTGCTTAGATGTGCGCAAATTGGTCATGAATGAAAATTGCTAACCTGCAACTGGATGGTCAGCCTCAAAGTGTCGAGTAAAAAGACACTCAATACCGTCCTTTTCGGAAGCAGAGAGAGAATTAGGGCTTATGCTTGAAAGAAGCGATACGGATGACACCGACAGAGAAATACAAAACAGTAAAGTGCAATGTCAAAAAGAAAACGTGAACTATAACGCTTTAGCAGAGCAGTTGGTTAGTATATTTTTCTTTTTACATTATTTTGATTAGTAGTTTGGTATATCTCAGCAAATAAGCAGACGTACTCAAATTTTCAAAATCCGCACCCAATTGCATTTATACTTTACGTAAAATTTTATAGGTTCACTAGACGGACCTCCCCGTCATTGCACGGTTAGAATAAGTAGTTTTTATTGAGGATTTTGTTAAAACTTGCGAGGTCTTTTAGACCCCCTTAATGCCAGCTCATCGCAAAAATCCTTAGTTTTTCCGCGAATGTGTACTAACTGTAAACTAAATTAAATTAACTTAAACAAAATTATGGGTCTAGAAGTTTTAGAGGTTTCGTGATGAGTTAATAAATAAGGCACAGAGCCATATTTGATATTTGACGATCGTTCAGCGACTCAGAGCCCGTAGCCAAGTTGCATTCGTTTAGATGTCGAACTTCGTTATCGTCTAAAAATGTATGGGCTTGACGTTTCCAATCGTCAAAGTTGTCGACGACCTGTCAATCCCATACATTTTTAGACGATAACGAAGTTCGATATCTAAAAGAATGCCATTTGGCTACAGGCTCTGGCTTGTTGACAAGCGGCGCGTGGTTCGGCACCGGCGCGCTTTATACCTATTCAATATGAATATTTTGTTTGAAATGTTTACATTCCGTATTAGACTTATAAATATTTTGCAGTTTTGATAACATTTCATGATGTTTTTGATAATATTTATGTTGTTTATGGTTGGTTTCAGGTTTTTAAGAAACCAACTCTATCATCCACTTCATCAGCTTCAACCAAAATACTCGAACCCTTACATCCCGATCTGGACGCTCCAACTGCAACGGAATATATTGTTCAATACGTCGTGAATGAACCAGATGTAGAAACAAATTCGGGCTGCATGGTAACCTTGCACAATGAGTTTGAAACTCAAATTCCTATTCAAACCCAGCAAAATAATGATGGTAATCAGACTATTCAGTATCTACAAAAAATCTTGCAAAATCAATATAATATGGAACAAAAAATAAACATTCTGGAAAGTAATCAAAAAAAATTATTTCATAAATTGGCAAGCATATCGGTACAATTAGACGATGGATTTTCCAAGCAGGATCTGAACAAAAATGCAGAGGTGGTTTCATTGGCCGAATCCAAACTTAGATTTGATAGTGAAGCTTTCATCATAAAACCTATTGACTCTATTTCAGACCTAGAGAAGATGGAGTCATTACTATTAGACAAAAAAAAAAAAAAATTATCACAATATTCTTTTGTATGTCCAAAATCAGAGGGCAAAGGCGCAACATGCGCCTATAAAATACTAGACATGTTTCTAACTCGGGAATTTTTGTGTAAATGCTCTTGGACAGGGGGGAGCAGGAAGAGCGAGGAGACCAAATTTGGTTTGAAAAAATACAAAAACTTCCTTAATTTTTTCTTTGAACTTGTAAGGTCCTGGGATGACACTTACACCCTGACTGATAACGAATATTTTTTCAAGTCTGTGTTAAAAAACTCTAGCAAGAGGAAACTAAATAAGAACGAAAGAGCCTCTACAAAAAGAACAAGGACAAAAAAAACTGGACCACGACAAGAAAACCAAAATTCCAAAAATCAGGAAAACCAAAAAGCAGGAGATCAAGAAAACCAAAACGCCGGAAATCAAGAGGAAATACAAAATGATATGGAAACGAACGAAGAAAGCTCTGAAAATATACCAAATGACGCAGAACCTATTGAACAAGAGGAGGATGATGAATCACTTTGTTAATAGGTAATATCATTGTTTAGCTATCTAAATCGGTTTAAAAAAACGTAGAGTTAAGTTGTTTTAAAAACACACGTAATCTCGTGACTGTGATTTTCTTATGAGACATAGTAGTAATTAAACTATTATAAATTAGTATGTTATAAGACTGACGGAATGGAAAAAAACATTTTGTTAAGCTAACCTATTTTTTAAGAAGATACATAATCTTGTGACTGTGATTGTCCTTAGGACAAAACATATACCATTTTATAGTCTTTTACTTATATATTCTTTATTGCACTAATAATATTTGTTACATAAATCATTATAATAATTGTGAGCAAAGGTGGACTTATCTCTAAAGAGATCTCTTCCAGCCAACCTAAGAGGTGTCAGAGATTTATAAAAGCAGGTCCATAAAGTGCACGACATATTAAAAAAAACTAAATAATAAGATGATAATACAAAATCTATACTTATTCATAATATATAAAATACATATACATAAATAATAATAATAAAAAAATTAATATACCTAAATACATTAAATACATACTCAATACATACATATAAATAAATATGTAAGTGATTATGAGATAATGTTATTTATGACTCAGGGTACGATAATTGTACTAGAAAGTGCAATTTAACTTTAGATTTAAAGGTCTTGACGTTAGGGCAATCCTGGATATTTAACGGGAGTTTATTCCAAAGCTGTACAGCTCTAACAGAAAAGGAGTTACGGAGGAAACTGGTGTTGCTTCTAGGTAGCTCCAGCGTTTTAGTGATGCAAGCCCGCCTAGGGCGAGAGGGAGGAGGAAGCATCTGGAACCGGGAAACGAGGTACTTAGGTGATTTGGGATCCTTGAGGATTTTGAAGAGGGCAGAAAGGATGTGCATATCACGGCGAAGGCGTATAATGTATGTATAATGTAAGTATGTTATAAGAATGACGCAATGGAAAAAATGCGTTAAGCTACCCTATTTTTTAAGAAGATACATAATCGTGTGACTGTGATTGCCCTTAAGACAAAACATATACAAAAACTTAGTTTATAGCCCAGTAAATGAAAAGGTGTAGAGGGAAATGATTGGAACACAATTTTCGACTTCGTAACTTTGTTTGGACCAGTTAGGAGGAGAACATATCAAAAGTCCCCACCCGTAGCCCCTATGCCGGGGGGGAGGGCGGGGTTTGAAGGTCCCATTTTTCGGTTTTTCAGATATATATCGAAAACTATGCATTCCAGCGACATGAGTTCTTTTACAAAATAAAAGCTGATTAAATTTGAAACAAGATTTATTACAGACACTTTTTGATATCTTGTATAGTTTTTGAGATATCCGCTCCTGAATATCTGTAATTTAGGAAAAATAATATTTTTTGATTGATGATGATTCGCCCCCATTTCATCCCCATAATGGCTGAAATACTAACAATAACGATATACGTCGAGTTAGATTTGCATCCATATGCCAAAATTATAAATTTAGCTATTTTTACTTCAAAAATGAAGGATTCTCTATACACAACTTCATCCCCCTTTTCACCCCTTCGGGAGTAAAATTTTCAAAAACGATTGGGACACGTATACATTAATTTTTTATCGTCAGCCTAAACACAAAATTTGAAGATCCTAGCTTTGAAACTGACGGACTTTCATACAAACTTTGGACCCCCGTTTCACCCTTTAGGGGGATGAGTTTTGAAAAATCCTTTCTTAGTGCATTCCTAGACCTCATTAGGAACCTATGTGCCAAATTTGGAGTCTCTAGCCCCAGCGGTTTAGGCTGTGCGTTGATATGTCAGTCACCAATCAGTTTCTTCTTTTATATATTAAAGATAAAATTACAGACTTTTAATAGTGAATATCTCGAAAACTATACAAGATATAAAAAAAAATACAAAATTAAACATGTAGCAAATTTAACCAGCTTTCATTTTGTAAATAAACTCATGTCACTGGAATGTATAGTTTTCGAGATATATGTGAAAAACCGAAAAATGGGACCTTCAAAACTCCCCCTCCCCGCCGGCATAGGGGCTGCGGGCGGGGACTTTTGATATGTTCAAGTCCTAACAGGTCCAAACAAAGTTACGAAGTCAAAAATTGTGTTCCACGCCTTTCCCTCTATACCCTTTTTTGAGCGTTCATTTCCTGAACTATTACTTAGTATGTTAGTTTAATACTTACCAAAAACACATAAGTAACTACTAAAACTTCTATTTATAGCCTTTAATTTAAATACTTAGCTAATTAAAAATGAAAACTAAACAATTTTCCCCTGAAAACATACGTAAAATTCAGGAAGTCAATTTTTTTATTTGACTTATGTTCCTCGAGGAAAACAATCTCCATAAGATTCTACATTCTTTTTTACACCCAGTATAAACCGTGAAGTTTTAGTTATTAGGTTCCCTTAGTAAAGCGATTTATATTCATGATTATGAAAATATGAAACACCTATTTTTTTTTTTCAAGATTGTAAGTAGGCCCCTTAGTGAAAGTTGTTTATGTTCATGCTTCTCCTGACAAACGGAACCTAATACTTAAATTTCACGGTTTATAAATAATATGTAGAAAATTACTTTGCAATGAGTATTGCAATTGTATTTGTATGACTCTATTAGCGAAAACTGATTAAAAATATAAAATCTATATAAATTAGAATGAATTTTATTTCTCTATCAAACTGTGTGCAAAAGGGGTATAAAATATAATTGGTTTTTATGTTCTATACTAGTGTGTATATGTATGTATGTTTTATTTTTACATCTTCAGGATTAACAATGGTCTCAATTTGCCCAGAGGCATGCAATTTGGCTTTGAATATATTCAAATATGACGATTTTATTGGTGATTCAAAAACTTCTTCTAAGTCTGTAATTATAAGAGCGCATATTTTTATTTTTTTCTCAAGCATATATATTTTCTTTACCTCGAGAACCTGACCATCGTTGCATAAAAAATATTTATCTTTCGATTTTGGTGACAGTTTATAGTCTTTGAAATGTAGTGCAGTTAGTTTTTTATTGTTAGTACTTAAAAAGGGTTCATTAAATACGATTTTTTTTCTGCTCTGTACGATTTCTGAAGCTACTAAATCTTCGCTAAATCTTTTCGCCACTTGAGCAAGAGGTTTGTGTCCGTGCCTAAGCATCCTTTTAATTAAATAAAGCTTGTTCTCGAAAGGATATGCGCTGAAAGTATGAAGCGAACCGAACCGTTGTACTTCATCCACGATGTGTGCCACATTGTGAACGTTACTTGTAATATAATCTACTCCGTAAAAGTCTTTAAAATATTCAACAAAATACTGTAGCAACTCTTTTGCCAACGGAAGTAAATGAACATAGTTTTTACGAGTACATATTGTTATACCGCAAAAAAACGTCATAATGCGTCATGTGACATCACATGTGGAAGTATAACAATGCTTAAATAAAGCAAGAATGATCGATATTCAGATGCTTTCCAATGGGAAAGACAGTCTAGTCCTCTCACTGACCGATGAATTTCAGATGGCAATTTACATTCAGAAAGAAAATTAGAAACTGTTTCAATATCTTTGGCACACCATTTAGTTTTGTACTTTCCAAAATGACCATTGCGCCAACCAACCAGTAACCTTTTCATTATGCCCAAGTCGACGAGATGCAAAGAATCTGCTACCGGGAAGTCTTCAATCATATCGATTCCTAATCGTAGTAAAGGTGAGTCTTTTTTATGGTGAGGTCCATACTTCTTGTCACGAAATTCTTGGTCAGTCCTCGGACGGCAGTTCATTTCAGGAAAAGTTACTGTATGGGATGTATGTGAATATTCTCCTACGGTCACACATTTTAAGCATCCATGCTTTCCGTTAAAATTGCATACACCTGAAAAATAAATTAATATACCATTATCAAAGTGACTTGTATTTATATTATTCATATTTATTCTCATAGTTCATTACTTAAGTGAAGAAAAGTAGTAGCATTACTTAAGTGAATTGCAATCTTTTTATATTTATGCATAATGATTTACTTATATTCTACTGTTTCAATTCTATTACCTTTAATGTAGGCTCTCGCAGGAGAATCGCATATAAAACATCTTATTCCTATAGATACTTTACTCTTGATTTGTTCAACGTACATTCCATTTTTAATTAGGTTGTCAATTTCTTTTACAAAATCATTTAAATATTCGTCAATTTGCTTTGGTTTTCCAACACCAATCTTAAGTTTATGGTAGTAGCTAAATCATTCAATGCTACTTGAGCTATGTTTCTTTCTCTGGCCCAATTCTGTATTTGTTGGCGAAACATTAAATTTTTTTCATATTCACTTTCGCCGTCACTTGAACTGCTGCATGATAAAATGTTGTCATCAGTTGCAGAAGGTAAAGCTAATAAGTTATAAATATTTTCTACGGAACCCCTTTCATTAGATGTCGACGGTATTGACGCTTGACTGTAGGTGATCTGATCTGTTGCAATATCTCCATGTTGCTCGGCAGTAATTTCATTTTGTTTATAATTTGTAATATTTAAATATTCCTGTTCAATCTTTCTTCTAATAGCACCAAATCTTTTTCGCTTTTTCCACATATTTATAAAACAATCACAAAATACAGCATACAATGCACAATAATTCAAAATGGCGACTCTGTCACTTATACAGATTAAGGCTGTACTATAGGCGTCATTTATTTTTATTGCTGTTTATTACTCTCAAAGACAGAAATTAGACAGCTATCGTCTGTAAAAGGGTGTACAATTACACCATAAAAAGAAGATGTAGAAGAGAGTTTGCCTACTTCATAATACAGAAATAAGATTTGAGGACTACCATAATACAGTTCTAAGCTGTATTAAGTAAGTGACGGTATGCAAAATGCAACTATTGTACAGCTTTAATACTAAAATGAGATTAAAGCGTTACAGGAAACTTAAAGCTGTACATGACAGTTATCATACACTAATTTAGAACTTTAAGCGTACTTTGACTCCTTAATATAGACCTCATACAGTTAGAGCTGAATAATTACTCCTAAACCGACATTATAACACAACAATGTCTTTTCAACGTTCTTATACAGCTATAAAACAGCGTTAAGTGCTATATTGGATGCTTTTTAGGTGTTCATTACGCTTGGTTGCTGCTTGGGTGGCTACTATTGGTTAAATATCCTAGCCCTCTTTCTACTATCTCAGGTAGTGTTTCACTGTATGTGAAGTTTCTGATTCTGGTATATAACATGGATCACGTTCTGAACAATCTGATTGCGTGAAAGGGTCGGAGTCAGAATATATTTTTTCAGGATCTCTCGGAGGTTCAGGAGTATTATTATGACTGCTCGGTTCTCTTTCTACTATATCAGATAGTATTTCACTGTAGTGTGAAGTTTCTGATTCTGGTATATAACATGTATCATGTTCTGAACAATTTGATCGAGCGAAAGGGTCGGAGTCAGATAATATTTGTTCAGAATCCCTCGGAGGTTCAGAATTATTATTATGACTGCTCGAGCTTTTTGTTTCTGGATCAACTGAATTCACATCAATATGCTTTGAAGCTAGAACAAAACATGCATGCAAAATAAATTATTAATGACAATACAACATACACACATGTATAAACTCATGACTGTAATCTGTTGTCAGAAACATTGCTACTACACCAACAAACATACTGTTTAAGAATGAAATTAAAGCAATGCGCGCTTGAAATAAAAAAAAAACATCCAAATAACTTCAATCGGGAAGATGGCCACGAATTATCAGCAGTGTGGAATCCAGTATTTGCAAACGCACTACCTCTTTGTTCGCGGACGGTTAACTACCAGAATACGGCTATGATACGAAATAGGGACACCGTAAGTGATGTGGGCGGCGGCAGTTGGAAAAACTATTCGACGGTGGATGAAGATTCCACCGAAGAGGAGGAGGCGTAACACCGCAGCTCCAGTCAGCCCGTGACCACGGCCGATGCAACTCGGTCGAAACGTCGTGAAAATAGGTAGGTGTGAAAATACCTATCGTAGTTTGCACGCGTTTAATTCCTGTAATTTTAATAAAAAAAATATGGGCTGTAGTAGAGTAGAGTAGGTGCGCCCTCAAAAAAGTACCTCGGCGAGTGAGTTGTAGCGCATCATGGTTATACAGTACCTGTGGTATGGAAGTTGGGTGTGTATGAGTTTATATTGTTGTATATGTGGTGAATGGAGGATTTTTGGAATATTTTGAACTACTTCTTTTTTTTTATTTTTGGATTTTTTATTTTTTTTTATTTATGTGTTCATTTCGTTTATTTCCTTATGACTGAATTTAATTTTCAATGTCCTAGTAGTTCGTGCTATGCAGGGATTTTGTGCATTTCAATAAAAATAATTTTCCAGACTTATCACCGAATAAATCAGAAAAACACTTGCAAAACTTATTACAGTCAGATGTTATCCTTAATTTAATAATTTCCAGTATTCTTAAACTAAACACTCAAAAATCATCTTCATCGGAGACTATTAAAACTGTTCTCTTAGAAACATTTAACTCCAATAAGCCGAACAATATTACTAATAAATTTGTGACTGACCGAAGTTTCGGTTTCGGCCAGTTTCGGCCAAAAAAATTAGTTTCGGCCACAGTTTCGGTTTCGGCCAAATAATGGCCGAACCTTTGGGCTCGGCCGAAACGAAGTTTCCGTGAATTGTCGCGCGTCAATCGGATAACTTCGGAGTTCGCCAGCCGGCGCGTGAATCGGCGCGATCGCGTTAAGTTGAGGTTACGTAGCTTAATGACTATACCTTCAGTTACTTGATTGATTTGAAGAAACATCTATTTATAGCTCGTGGATATTTACCACCTAAGTACAGGGTGTTTGGTAAAATGGTTTGATGGTCCCTATCCACCATTTTCCGCTTTATAAGGCTATTACCAAACACCCTGTATAACTAGTCATAAAGCTTTTTTTCTTACTGCGCGAGGTGTTTGGGCAATTCGGACGGATAGTACGTACGATAAAACACAGCAAATACCTAATTGATCATACGACTATTGTTATTTGTTAACATCAAATAAAGTTGATTAATAATAATGTTGACTTACAAAAGTAAGTTTACGATAATGAGTAATTGATTTTTATTTGGTTTAAATCGTTCATTTAACATAAATAAAGAACTATCTTTGTCACATACTTTCATTATTGTTACTTATTTTTCATTTAATACATGTTAAGGGTCTAAAATTCTAAATAGGTACAGTGGAAAACAACGTCATTTTAATGTGTGAAAATTTTTTCGGTTTCGGTTTCGCCCGGAACCAGGAGATCTACTCTCTTTCTCCGAAACGAAACTTCGTTAACGAACGAAGTTTCGTGTCTGACCCTATTCTAGTATATCATTTTCGGACGCGCACGCAAATTTCGAATGCATCTAGACGATTTTCGTGAACGAATGTAAAGTTCAATGTTATGTAGGTTCTTTTTGATGTCCTTTACGGTAAAACACCGGTTTTAATTTAACTTAATAATTACAAGTTTTTTTTATTTATTTTACGAATTTATTGAAATGGTCGTTTATATTATGCATATTAATCCAGAAAATCATAACCGACTAGTGGCATCTTTAGGGTGAAAAATACGGCGTTTTGTAAACCAGAGATTTCCTTTGGTAGGTTTCAACGAAACTATTCATTGAATTATACTATATTTTAAAGAAAACACCTTTTTCTAGTAGCGTTATTTAATATCTTTTTTATGACAGAGTTTTTATGACAATAAGAAACAAAAACGTATCAGAATCGACACAATACTATAAAAAAACAAATATATGCTAAAAAAGGCGGTATTCGGCCACATTCTCTCCCTTTTTACAAGAGCACCAACTTTTTAAGTGGTCTTCGGAGAGTGCCCGCTTGAGTGCGGACCTCTACCACCCTGGTCACCCC
This sequence comes from Agriphila tristella, assembly GCA_928269145.1. Classification (NCBI taxonomy): domain Eukaryota; kingdom Metazoa; phylum Arthropoda; class Insecta; order Lepidoptera; family Crambidae; genus Agriphila; species Agriphila tristella. The sequence goes on along the minus strand of OV743435.1, from coordinate 12,457,546 downwards.
ATCACGGCCCGGGTATAACGCCTCCACCACGCCGCGGGGCCAGGTGCCTCTCGGCAAGTCCCCATCACCGATGAGCACCAGGTCCCCGACCTTGATAGAAACGGGTGAGCCCGGCACGCGACGGGGGGCCAAAGAGGGCAAGTATTCTCGCACCCAACGACGCCAGAAATGGTCTGCGAGACGCAAGGCCTTGCGCCAATTACTCCTGCCACACATGTCAGCATCGACAAGCTCTACGTTGTCTAGTACGCTTCTTCGTGATGATTCTCCGAGCAGAAAATGGTTTGGGGTTAATGCTTCAGGGTGATCTGGGTCCGGGGAGACATGGGTCAGTGGCCGCGTGTTGACGATCGCCTCTGCTTCTGCCAGGATTGTGTTCAGAATTTCGTCCGAGGGAGTCCTCTGTCGCAGCGTCACGTTTAAAGCCGTCTTAATCGATTTCACGAGGCGCTCCCATGCCCCGCCCATGAAGGGGGCTGATGGCGGTATAAAGTGCCACCTTATCTGATTAACGGCTGCAAAGTCGTAGACATCTTTGCCGTAGAGCGCACGCAATTGTCGACTGGCTCCCTTAAAAGCAGTTCCATTGTCCGAAAAAACGGTATTTGGAGTTCCTCGGCGTGCAGCAAATCTCCGCAGGCACATGATCGCCGAGTCAGTCGAGAGGGTGTGCGCAACTTCTAAGTGTACCGCTCTCGTCACTAAGCAGGTAAAGAGCGCTACCCATCTTTTCTCCCGTCTGCGGCCAATAGAAACAAGGACAGGGCCAAAATAGTCTAAACCCGTATTGGTAAACGGTTTTTTATGGTGTTCCAGTCTATTTACCGGCAGGTCACCCATTGGTGGCTGCATAGTGGGAGCCCGTAGCAACTTACACATCTGACAACGACGTACAATTACTCTGGTTGCGCTTCTAACACCAAGGATCCAGTAGCGTTGTCTGAGCTCATTTAGAACGGTTTCCGTGTTAGCATGAGCGAATTTGGCGTGATAGTGCTGGATCAGTAGCCTAACCGCAGGGTCTTTACTATCAAGGATAACTGGCCGTTTCAATTCCTCCTCAATGCCTGGTGCTGCTGTAATTCGTCCAGAGAGGCAGAGTAGTCCCCTACTATCGAATTGTGGAGATAAAGTGGCCAAGCGACTTTTCTTAGGCAGGGATTGGCGGCGAATCATGTGAAGCATCTCCTCCTTAAACGAGGCCAGCTGGCTTTTCAAAAGCACATGACACTCTGCCCGTTGTATCGCTGCCGCATCGACGTGGTTCAGTGTGGCAGGAGGACTTGGCGATTGCGCGCTAAAAAAGTTATGTACGATGTCACCAATAAGAGGGTTTTGAAAGCAACGGTGACTTTTATTGCGGAAAAATTTTGCTAAAAACATATGAACATGCGCGGTTGCTTTCAAGAGCTTAGTCCATGAGCTGAGGTTGGTGGCTTCAACTGCTACGGGTGATGGTAACTGATGAGTGTGACTGCAAAGTATGGTTTCTACGTTGGGTGATGATGTCGATGACAAAGATGTTGGGGATGGGTTGGATGATGAGCTGCGACATGAAGGTTTTAGTTCTTCCACCCCTGAAAGGTTTGATAAGTTCTGCGGTTCAACAGGCCAATCAGAGGGGGGAGACAACAAAAAACTAGGCCCTGTTATCCAACGCGACTCAATGTTCAGTGCTTTGCACTTCCCCCTTGTAGCGTCATCGGCTACATTGAGCTCCGTCGGTACCCAATGCCACTCATCAATATTAGTTGTTTCTATAATTTCGCCAACGCGGTGTGAAACGAAAGGTTTAAAATTCCTGGCGTCACTTCGTAACCACCCGAGCACAGTCATAGAGTCGGACCAGAAATATCTTCGGTGGGGCTTGTACCGGTGGGCTTTGCATATGGTATCAGCCAGCCGAGAGGCTATCAGGGCAGCTTGCAGTTCCAATCGTGGGATTGAAGTAGGTTTGAGTGGAGAGACACGTGCTTTACTGGCTATCAGAGAAAGACTTACTTGAGAATTTTCGAAAACAAAACGCCAGTAAGCAACAGCGGCGTGAGCAAGCTCACTAGCGTCGCAAAACAGATGAAGCTCAAGTTCTATCACTTGTCTCTCCAATAGGTAGTACCGTCTAGGGATCTGTAGATTCACGGAAGATTTTAAACCCTCAGACCACTCAACCCAACTGCCTAGTTCAGCCTCTGATAGTTTCTCGTCCCACGTGAGGCCCTTGCGCCATAAATTTTGGAAAAGTATGCGACCTTTTACTACTAGGGGGCCAAGAATGCCTAAAGGGTCGTAGATGCGCATGACATGTGCCAACACATCACGTTTGGTAGCTTGATTTGACAGATTCTTAAAATCAATATTAAACCCGACAACGTCTGAGTGAGGCTGCCAAATCAAGCCTAAGGTTCTAGTGAAGGCAGGAGCTCCCAGGTTTACATCATCTTTGCCCAACGTGACCTCAGATAGCAGCTCCTTTGGCAAAAGGCTTAGTGCAGAAGGATTGTTTGAAATCCAGCCACGCATAGTGAATCCGCCGCGTTTGTGGACTTCCACAATCTCTGACGCCAAGCGAGCTGCTTTCTGGGGTTCATCAACGCTCCCAATATAGTCGTCCATATAGGTATCTCTGTTAATAGCTTGGGTAGCCTCTGGAAACTCGTCTTGGTACTCCGATGCGTTTAGGTTCGTTATAAAAATGGCTGTGGAAGGGCTAGAACATGCTCCAAATATCATAGAGGACATTCTATAAGTCTCGATTGGAGATGAAGGGTTGTCGCGCCAAAGGAAGCGTTGCGCATCCCTATCTTGTTCCCAGATTTTAATTTGTGGAAACATTTCTTTGATATCCGCGGTCAGTGCTATTTTACCTTCCCTAAAACGCATCAGAATACCAAGTAATGGCTGCAGGAGGTCAGGTCCCGTCAGCAAGAGAGAATTAAGAGAAACGCCACGTGTCTTTGCAGCAGCGTCGTGCACAACTCTGAGCTTGCCCGGCTTGTTGGGGTTTACCACGCCAAAATGTGGGAGATACCAAGAAACCGAGTTCGACTTCAAGGTTGTGCACTTTTCCGCGTAACCCTTGTTTAAGGTGTCATGAATGTTATCCCGATACCGTGCCGCGTATTGAGGATCGCGGGCCATTTGTTTTTCGAGACTTTCAAATCTTGCCAATGCCAATGGGAAACTATTCGGAACCACAGGATCATCGTCTTTCCATAACAGTCGTACTTCAAAACGCCCACTCGGTAATCGACGCGCAGTTTCAGACAGAATCTTAAGTGCCCGTTGATCCTCGGTGCCTCGAGTCTCATGCTTAACGATACCAATCGCGTCTAATTTATATTGCTCTTTCACTAAAAGCTCTAATTCACTTCGAGGGTCAGGAGTATCGTGATGGCTAACATGGAACGCAAAATCAACAAGTTTTGTTTTACTAGACGAAAACCCAAATACTACCCATCCTAACCGTGTTCTAATGGCAACGGGTTGAGTCTTCGTACCTTGTCGTAGTTCTAAAGCTAAGATCAACTCCCAATGGTCAACGCCTATCACTAAAGAAGGTTTCGCATCAACATAACATAATTCCTCTTTTAGATCAGTTAAGTGAGAATACGCGCTAAGATTAGCCCGGGTTACCGTTTGCCCAAACTCCAGTCCTAAATTATCAATGGCTCTTGCCTTTCGGATCTCGTAGGTGTCAGGTGAGAATTTGCCTTTAATTTTGAAGTCCACATAACGTACGACGCTGTTCCGAGACAAGCCCCCCACGCAGTCGAGGTGGACTTGTCCTTCTGGACCCTCTACGCCTATCTTTTGAGCAATATCCAAGTCGAGGAACGTTGCTGTGGATCCATCATCCAACAGAGCGAAAATGTCAGCGTGTCCAGCTGGGCCGAAAACAGTAACCGGAATTACCTTAAGAAGAGGCCGAAGTAAAGATTCTGTATGCTCGGCTGTGGTACTGATGGTTACTCGTTCAGCTGAGGACGTAAACGGTTCAACACGTTGATTTTGCTCAGATGTGGCTCGGCTAAAGTTGGGATTATGTAAAAGCGTATTATGTTTACGATTGCAATTTTTTATTTCACATTTTTTATTTTTGTTGCAATATTTAAAACTATGAGCACCTGGTATAAGGCATCGGTAACATATTTTACTCTCTTTAATAAAAAGCCACCTGTCATCTATGGTCATACGTTTGAATTTGTCACAATTTGACAATGTCAAATCATGATTTATTTGACAACAGGGGCACAATGAAATTTTATTTTCTTGTTTGGTACCGGAACTTTTTTTCAGTTTAGCAGTAGCTAATCGAGATTCTGACACAGCATGTGCCTGATGACCGGGAACGGGCTCCACCTGCGCGTGATGCATGTTTGTAGGTTCGGCCTCCGGGTCCGCACCCGACTCCGTCACAGTATGCGATCGCTCACGATGTACACCTGTAGTTTCAGCGACGGCACCAAACTGTAAAACTAAATCGACTTCTCGAGACAGGAAATCAGAAAACAACTCTACTTTAGCCTGGCCTTCCCAATTGAGCTTCGCATAATCGAGCCATCGTGCGCGTGACAACTGTGGAAGTTTGTTTATCAAGGCCGCGAATAATTCGGGTGATCTTAAATAATCATGGTGATCTAATAATTTCGCGACTTCCACACAGTTACGCACGCGGGTAGCGAAGAGGCTTAAATCTTTGAAGTCGTTTCCTAACTTCGGGAACGAGCGTATAGAATTTACCTCTTGTACAATAATAAGTTCGGGACGACCAAAACGACGGCTTAGCACGTCCATTATTTGAGTAGCATGCGAAGCGGTTGCCAGCAATGTGCCAACAGCTTCACGCGCTGCTCCCTTCAAACAGTGGCTCAAGCGAGCTATATTATCCATCGTACTAAAGGATGCTTGAGTACTATCGAACGCACGTTTGAATGTTAGATAGTCTAAGGCAGATTTACCATCAAAACTGGGAAGATTTGTCGGCACTTGTGGCCGATGTTTGCCCGCCAAAGCTTCAATGGCTCCGGCAATGCGAGCTATAGAGTTATCCTCGCAAACGGGCTGGGAGGACTGTATAGGTGTGGCATTCTTGTCTTCAAAGATGGGCTGGTTTATAGGCGGGCACTCGGCCGTCTTGTTTTGACAGTCGGTGTCTCTCAACCAGTTCTCCACGCTCTCCTTACTTCTACTGCAGGTTGAACGGCTTCCTCTGGATTTTACGTCGAGAGTGGCCAGCTCCGCACGCAGCTCAATTTCCGCTGTCTTGCGCTTAAACTCTAACTCAATTTGTGCGAGATGACGAGCATGTGCGGCTTCCGCCGCTATTCTTGCCACCGTGGTCGCTGAGGTAGAGCTTGTTGTGCGCGAACTGGTACATCGGGCAGAGGCAGGACGCTCCGATTGCTCCGGTGCCTGTGGGCTGGTGGAAGTGACCTGGAGTGCCGTTTGGGATCGTGTTTTCACCATCATATTAATTATGCACAAGGATGAACACTATGCACAAGAATACACACAAACAAGTATGCACAATAATAAATACACACAAGCACTGATTATTTTGTCAGAAGGACCACTATTTCAACGAAACTATTCATTGAATTATACTATATTTTAAAGAAAACACCTTTTTCTAGTAGCGTTATTTAATATCTTTTTTATGACAGAGTTTTTATGACAATAAGAAACAAAAACGTATCAGAATCGACACAATACTATAAAAAAACAAATATATGCTAAAAAAGGCGGTATTCGGCCACAGTAGGATTGGTCCTTAGGACCCAAGGATGGATATAGGAAGTGGAGCCACCATGATTTTTGTAGTAATTTTTTTGAAGTTTTGGCTTTCAGCCCAATCTCGATAGATGTATTGGTTAAGCTGCTATGCCCAGTTTGATGTCATATTCGTATGAATTTAGGGTGTCGAATTAATTTTTGGATTCATATTTGTACGATTCAATTGTTAAACCATTTAAAAAAATTAAAAACAAAAATAAAATACTCGCTTGATTAAAGAAAAAAATAATCCATTAAATACACAAATTGGAATATTTGAAAATGAAAATTACCTTGTAGGAGCTCTATTATCCTTTTATTTTTAAAATATTATTAATTCTAGTTTTAATTAAAAAAATAACTTCGTTACCGTGTTGTAGGGAAGTTATTTTTTTTTATAAAATATTTCAATTTTAAAAATCAAATCGAAACTTGTTTGTGATAGGCTCAAATTGTAGCAAATTTAGTAAGCTTTACAAAAGTATAGAGTAGATATACCTTTTTCGAAAATATTGAAACAAGTGCTAAGTTTTTCCAGCAGTACAGGGATTCCAAGGGTTAAAATTTGGGTAAAACTACTCTCATCTCAAGGTACCTAACAACATCTGAAAAAATCGTAGTTACATACGCGCTTGTGATATTTGCCTTTTTTTGTCGATATTGACTGGCATTTTTTGTTTTTCTAATAATTTACAAATATTTTTTACTTTTGCGTTATACTTTTTAAGTTTCTTTCATAATAGTTACATAAAAGTGTTATAATGTATATATATTTGGAATTGGCTATTTATTACCTTTCAATTGATACCCATATTGTTATAATGAAAAATCATTTATTTCCATAGGTGTAAAAGAAAATGACGGCACGCGACAGTAAAATTTTTTTTCGCTATTTATTGTTAATAAAGAAATTTGTAAGTTGAATTTTTTTAAGTCTTCATTCTATAAGCTTTGTTAACATGTTTTTTGTTTGCAAATAAGAACATCAGTTTAATATTTACGGTGACTTAAATAAAAAAAATACTTGAAAATATTGGTTATTGTGTAATGTTTAGGAAACTTCTTAATAAATTGCATTTTTTATTACAGAATGAATTCTACGTCATTAATTTATCCGAAAATGATACTAAACTTAGGCAGTTAATTACCTCGGTAGTAAGGTAGAATTCCCCCTCCCCCCCAGCTGCTTGAAAAATCCAGGTGGCTCCACTTCGTAAACCCATCTTAGGAACACAAGGATCAATCCTATCGAAGGAAATTTTTGGTTCAGGGATAGCCGTATTCTTCGTTTTTTGCCTTCTACGAATAGGGCTAGACTAAGTTAAGGTGTATAATAATAACAAACGGTGTTTATAGAATCGTATAACAACTAAACTTATCCGTATTATCACAATGCTGTCAGTCATCACTTGTGGATTTTTGGTTTACATTCTTTGAATTCAAACAAAAAAATTCTATCTTTAGGGTTGGCTGTAATTTTTTCCTTAACCGTTTTGAAAAACACTGGGCTAAGGTAATAAGCAAGCATATGAGGGAATGACAAACAATAAAAATATTGAAATATAAAATTATTATTTTTATTTACAGTCAAATTGAATTTCTCATCTTCTAAAGAAGGTATTATATTATATATTACATTAAAATACGGAAAATACTTTATCATAGGCGGAGAGGGGTTTGGTCTGTTATTCCTACACATATTAATATGAATGATGTCATAAACCAAGAGCCTGTCTTTGTGAGTGCTTATATAGACCCTTAACATGTAGTTCTTGCAAATAATAAAAATAATAAGAATCTTTTTAATATTCTATTTACAGCCTGCAAAAAATCCGGAGGATAGCATTGAAGCAGTCGAGGACCCTATGACTGAGGAGTCCCATCTTCAGATCAAGGTATTATGTAATATTTATTTACCTACATTATCAAAATAAAAAAAATCCTGCATTAAAAGACAAGTCAACTGAAAAGATGGTAATAAGATTAAATATTAAAGGCAACATAAGTTATTATGTTGCCTTTAATATTTATTCAGTCGGAGGTATGCATCATTATAGAAAGTGACATTATGAATGACTAGTGGCCGCCCGTAACTTCGTCTGCGTGGAAAGTTTTTTGCTATCTCTCGGGAACTATACTTTTTTTCGGGATGAAAGTTACCCTATGTCCTTTTCTGTACCTCTGACAACGTGTATGCAAAATTAATTTCATGATGATCGGTTCAGTAGTTAAGACGTGAAGGCGTAACAAACAAACAAACGGACTTTTACATTTATAATATTAGTAAGGATTTGATTATGAATTATATGCCTCCAACTACATGTTGTTACGTTGCCTTTAATACTTGATCTTGTTACCATCTTTTCAGTTGACTTGTCTTTTGATGCAGGAGGGTTTTTTTACTTTTTATTTTTATCTTTTTAGTTATTATACATCATATTGTATCAAATAAATCTGTCAGATCCTGGAACAGGTGATAGTAATACTGAAACTGAACAACATTCTCAAAGGAACAAAGGTCGAAAAATTTGGAGAATGTTGTTCAGTTTTATATCACCAACTAGCGGCCGCTCGCGACTTCGTCTGCGTGGAAAGTTTTTTTGCTATCCCTCGGGAACGAAACAATTTTTCAGGATGAAAGGTATTTCATCCTGAAAAATTGTTTCGTTCCCGACTCCCGAGGGATAGCAAAAAAACTTTCCACGCTAGTTGGTGGGTACAGGGTACCCCCTATGTCCTTCTCTGTACCCCTGGCAACGTGTATTCAATATTTTTCGTCTTAGGAATCGATAAATCTATTATTTTAGAGTAAATTATACTTATTTCATTAATTATTTTATGAATAGACGTAATGTCTTTAGGGCTTATTTCTTCACTTTCAATCTGAGAGTGCAACACAGGCAAAATACTCCCCAAAGTCGAATGCAAATGTTTTGCTTCTTTAACTTTATTTAAACCAATTTCCTGTTGCCTTCTTTCAGGTCCTAACTTTACTAAATAATCTCTAATATAAGACAATGATTTAAGTAGCTCATTTAACTGTAATATTTCACTCGACATAGTCTAACTTAAACAATACATGTAGAAAAAATATGCTCACAAATTTCTAATAAAAAAAATAAGTAGGTATAACTAAATAATAATTTTCTAACTAATTCATTTATTGCAATTACCTTCATACTAATATATATAATTCATCTTCATAAAATAATTATTAATTACCTTCATACTGGGGTTTAAGGTTACTAACGAGGATAAGTTAGTAGAAATACATATTGAGCTGTGAAGGTCGGGCGGGGCTGGGCTGGGGCTCAGCTGCGCTGGCGTGGCTGGCACGTACGTGGCGCTGGCGCGGGGCGGCGGCAGCGTGCTGTTCCTGGCTCCTGGTGGGGCTGCGTGCTATTCCTGGCTCTGATGTTGGTGGCTGCGTGCTGTTCCTGGCTCTGATGGTGGTGGCTGCGTGCTGTTCCTGGCTCCTGATAGTGGTGGCTCCTGGACTCCTCTTGATTATTTTTCTTTCTTCTTAAACTGCACTAGTGGTCAGGTCAGCGCGCGAGATGGTAGCAATGTTATTCCTGTTCAGCTCCCGTTGTATAGTACGAACAAACTGCTTGTTGCACTTCTTGAAAATGTAGTAAAGGACACCGAGTACCAGTATGACGACGGTCACGGCGATCAGAATTTCGATTAAAGCCAGTTTTTCGTTATGGTACTGTGTCGTCGTGGCAGATGCCTCACCATTAGCATTTTGTGCAACTAAAACTTCTTTTGAATAATTTTTGCCCATTGTCTTCTTTATGTTTTTTTTTTCTTTTTTGAAATCTTCTTTCTTGAACCTTTTTGCTTAAAATCTTCTTAAAATATTCTTTCTTGACCTTTTTTTTTGTATTGAAATTTTGATGTTGATGACTAACTGTAGTTTTCACGCGGTTCTAATGGCTAGGTCACCATATAATAAGTGCCGAAAGGGTGGTAGATTGAAACATGCTTATGGCTTGAAGTCCATTTAATTTGTGTTTTAAAATACAATTATAATTGAAGTAAATCAAAAGTGCTTACTAACTAATTTACCATATATACGTCATTTGCGACATGACCTAATTATGCAGTAGTGTGCGTGTGCACATACTACAACTCCCTGGAAAAAGTCCTGTTCACCCTCCCCTTCTGAAGGAAAAGGAAAGGAAAAAAAATTAAGTCATGTTACAAACTCAAATACTCATTATACTTATACTTCTTATTACTAAGTGTAACAATGCATAAAATTTTTAACTATAAAATGTTATTATGAAAAGTACATTTTAGTGTTATTCTTATGTATAAGATATTCTTTATTATCTTTTAAAATCTTAACATTAGGTGAAAGTTCCTCAATAACTTCATAGGGACCGTTATAAACATTTTGGAGTTTATCTCCTGTTTGATTTTTAACCAAAACAAGGTCACCCTTTTTATAAGTTATGGGATAAGTATTTTTATCATATAATATTTTTCTTTTAAATTTACTAGAAATTAAATTATTTTTTGCAGCATACTGAGCTCTTTGTAAACGATTTTTCATCTCTTTAGGATAGTCATTATAATTATACAATGGTTCAACAAAAGTTCCAAAATCTGAAGGCAAGTTACAACATTTTCCAAAGACCAATTCGAATGGGGTGTACTTTGTTTCCGTGTGCACTGTAGTATTGTAAGAAAAAGTCCAAAAAGGTAACCAGTCACTCCAATCAGTGGTATTTTTATCACATTGAATTCGGAGATACGCTCCTAATGACCTATGACTATTTTCTAATGAACCTAATGTTTCATGGTGGTAGGCCGTCGAGTTAAATTTTTCTATTTTTAAAATTTTGCAAACATCGGACATAATACTAGACAAAAATTCAGTACCTCTATCAGTAATAATTTCTTTTGGGACCCCATATCTTAAAATGAAATTTGAAACAAAAATTCGCGCTACAGATTCAGAATCTTTACTTGGCAATGGATAAGCTTCTATAAATTTAGATAAATCACATTGCAACGTAAGAATGTATTTATTATTATAACTATCAACTGGATATGGACCCATTAAATCTAAAGCTATTCGTTCAAATGCAGAGCTTGCAGTATTTGTAATTACCATTGGTTCTTTAATAATATGATTGGAAAACTTATTAAATTGACACTGTTTACATTTCTTGACATATTCTATGACGTCATTCGTCATTCCTGGCCAATAATAATATTGTTTTAAATTATTTAACATTCTGTTTACCCCTGCATGTCCGCTAGTGGGTAACAAATGAAAATCGTTTAAGATAATTTTCTTATCTTCATGGCCACTAATTCTTATTACATCTTTCGTAATTAAAATTTTCGGTAAAATTATATGCAACTTTTTCATATGACTTGCAAGTATTTTTATATTTGTTGCATTTTCTCTATTTTTAATAATTAATATTTCATTAATATTTTCTCTTTCGCAAAGTGATCCCAAATCCCTCGCTAACTCCTGTGGGGTAGATAACGATCGAGTATTTAGGTATATAATACAATGTGAAGGTATATAAGTACAATATTTCCTATCTGAATAAAGACAAAATTCGTTCGTTAATATTTTCTCACTAGTGAAAATTAATTCTATCACGTCCTTGGGTTTTTTAAGAATCTCTACAGTATCAGGTTGATCAGGCCTGTTACTGGTAGAAGAATCATTTGTCAAATCATTGCTTGATAACGGTTTTTTCGAGTCTAACTTTTTTCTTTGTGCTCGAGTAAGTACCGAAACTGCTTGTTCCTCCATTGATTTTAAACTTGATTTTAAATCATCAGATGTCAATGTCATCGGGAGTCGACTTAATGCGTCTGCAGCTGCATTATCTCGACCCGGGATGCGATATTAGAAATGCCTGTGGGGTACAGACACTACCTGCTCTGTACCGCTCTGGGTTTTTCTAAAAAATAATGTCGAAAAAGCCTGTGTGTTTGAGAGCATCGCTTGCTCTGTAGCGCGCGGGGTTTTTCGACTAAAAATTAAATAATGTTACCCTAAAAAGCCTGTGGAACACAGACAATTCAGAAAATTACAGTTGTGGTTAAAGAATTCCTTCTATATGTTTAGGTAATGTATGTAATGTAGAATATTAAAATAGTGATTTCTAGTCATACTAGCGATATTTTTTTTAACAAAGTGGTATCATTTTTTAGTTTATCCTACTAGTAATATTAATTTATTGTAAACTAGCGGCCGCCCGCGACTTCGTCTGCTTGGAAAAGTTTTTTGTTATCCCTCGGGAACAATATTTTTTTTTCTGGATGAAAGGTACCCTATGTCCTTTTCTGTACTCCTGACAACGTGTATGCAAAATTTCATGATGATCGGTTCAGTAGTTAAGACGTGAAGGCGTAACAAACAAACAAACAAATAAACAAACAAACGGACTTTCGCATTTATAATATTAGTAAGGATCTTAAAATGTTTTTTCTCTCAAACCCATAAAAAAAGCTTTTTCAAAAAAGAAAAACCTCCTTCAAAAACCTTAATAACAGAGCTCTGTAAAAAGCAAGAAATAATGTTCAAATCAATTAATTACAACACGTCTATTGAAGTCGGGTGGAGCTGGAAGTAATTTTTTTACTTATTGTTTTGTTTATATTCTAAAAGTCCCACCCGACTTCAATAGACGTGTTGTAATTAATCGATTTGAACATTATTTCTTGCTTTTTATAGAGCTCTGTTTTTAAGGTTTTTGAAGGAGGTTTTTCTTTTTTTTAAAAGCTTTTTTATTTTAAACTTTTTTGTGGTAGGTATGTAAGCGATGATTTTTTAAATAAAACGTTTTAATGTTTCACATTTTTCAATGGTATACCGTACCCCGAGTAACTCAATTTCCACAGGAGTTCCGTTGGGCCTTCACAGTTCAACTCTAGTCCAGAACGTTCTTGACAATAGATAGGTACCTACTTAACTTGTTTTTGATTGTAATAAACCTCCCAATATTTCAATCATTATTCAGTTCCTACTTGATTTTGAGGAGTTCCCTCGTGTATCTTCAAAATCCAAAGTCCAATACCAATGAAATTAATATAATATCATCCTTAAGGTGTCTTCTTTTAAACAAAAAAAAAATCATCTAAATCGGTTCATAAACAAAAAAGTAATGGTTGAAAATCCGTCTGAATTCATATAAAATGGTAAAGAAAACGACAGTATTTTCAAGATTACTTGAAAACTACTGAACCGATTTCAAAATTTCAAAAAATGGGACCAATTTGAAATGAACCCTGATGTTATAGCGTTTAAATCATTTCAATCGGTTCAGCCGTCTTCGAGTAATCGGTGTACATACATATAAAAAAAAAAGAAATATACGCGACGAATAGATAACCTCCTCCTTTTCAAATTTTTGAAGTCGGGTAAAAATGGCAGGCTATGCTAAATGGGATGGATTGGGATGAAAGGCACACAGATAGTTTTTTTAACCTGGATTAAAATATAGCAGACTTTAGTTCCTAAGAACGTTTCTTGGATATTTAATAAATAATACCTAGTTACGTTTTATAGTATCACTAATCTGACATAATATAAATGTGATACTAAATATGTTTTTCATTTCGATTTATTCTTTTTTCATCGATATTTTTGTTATAAATAAAGAATATTACAAAAAAGACAAAAATACATATTAAAAATACATACAGGCACCGTAGCACCTACTCTAGCGCCGCCAATACATTTATTTTTATTACTCGTAAACCAGGTAAATATAAAAAAAAAGCTAAGATCGTGGCCTCCTAAATGGTCTATATATATATTTTTTAAATAACTCTTCAACAGTTTTCATACTTTTAGTAAGATTTGAAATCCGTTCTTGCCAAAATTAGCCACTTTGAGCTAAAATGGATTTTTAAAATTACAAAAAGAATTGAAACTGTTGAAGAGTTATTCGAAAAATATATGAGACAATTTAAGAGGGCATGATTTTAGCTTTTTTAAATTTTGACTTTGTTTACGAGTAATAAAAATAAATGTATTGGTGGCGCTAGTAGTGGGTAGTAGGGCGCCTTAAGAAACAAAAAACACATTTATATCAGTGATTATAATTTTCTTGTTAACAGAAATAGCCAGCAAGATTCTTTATTTCCTATATTACAAAAGTACTCTTTGATGTGGGTATACAAGACAGCACGTTAAGTTAAACAGTTGAAGTGTAAAACAGCTTTGATTACGTACGGCATAAAGGCGGTCATAAGGTCAAGTACCTTTTAGTCTAAATCTGATGTGCTGTTGTCTGTAGGTATTATCAAACGAAATAAAAAAAAATGAAATAACGTTCGGCTGTTAGTTATCGCGCTCAGAATTTGCGAAAAACTAACAAAATACTTTTCTTTTATAAAAATAACTATTTTTGTAAAACTCTCAATTAAAATTACTTATGTTAGGGTATTTTCATTTCCTTTCCCTTGATGAAAAAGGATGAAAAGTTAGATTGTGCTATGCCGTTTTTGAGAAATTTTGCAAATTACCATAAAAACAGCTGTTCTTTGGGGATTTTTTTCTAAAAGGACCTACCAAAAATAAATTTCATCCCATATTTTTTTAACGAGTTAAAAGTTCTTTTGATAAGATAGATTTGATATTTTAGTTTAAATATCCAAGTTTCACGACACTTAGTCCCTTACGCGTCTGTATAGCTCAGGGTATTTATATTTAGAAAATCACTGTGGATCACAGCGCAAGGTGTCTGTGTTCTACAGGCTTTTTATGGTGATATTATTAAATTTTAAGTTGAAAAACCCCGCGCGATACAGAGCAAGCGGTGCTCTGAAACACACAGGCTTTTTTCGGCATTATTAATTAGAAAAACCCAGAGCGGTACAGAGCAGGCAGTGTCTGTACCCCACAGGCATTTCTAATATCGCACCCGGGATGTACACGACTTCGAAGTCATACTCTTCTAGATAAAGTCTAAACTTAGTCAATCTACTGTATGGATCTTTCAAATTAAATAAGTATACTAGCGGTCTATGATCTGTAAAGATTTTAAACCTTCTGCCGTACAAATACGGTCTAAAATGCCTTACGGCCCATACTATGGCAAGTAACTCTAAATCTATAATAGGATATCTACTTTCAGCGGGCGATAAGTTACGGCTCGCGTAAGCAACAACTTTACCATTTCTTTTAGACAAAACGGCACCTAATCCTGTTTTACAAGCGTGACTCCGAACGAGTTCAAAAGTATTATTTTCCGAAAAGTCTGGATATTGCAAAACAGATGGGGACATTAAAGCAGATTTTAAACTTTGAAAAGCTTGCTCACATTCAGATGTCCATTTAAACTCTACATTCTTTTTACATAATTTATTTAGTGGATACGCTATGTTCGCAAAGTTAGGTATAAACCTTCTATGATAATTTGCAAAGGCTAAGTATCGTTTGACGTCATCCGCGTTCGATGGAACCGGATACTTGCGCAATGTCTCGATTTTGCTATCGTCCGGAAGAATGCCATGCGACGTTATTTTGTGACCTAAATAAACAATTTCTGTGCGCAAAAATTCACATTTTAATGGATTAAGTTTTAAATTAACTTTTCGTTAACGTTCTAGAAAAGTAACAAGATTTTTATTATGAGATTCTATAGATTTTCCAATTACGACACAATCATCTAAATAAATAAATGCTTGATTATAATTTATTCCAGACATGGCTATTGTCATTAAGCGAGAAAAAACGCTGGGGGATGTTTTTAATCCCATAGGGGAGCGCTTCATCTGATACATTTTATCAGTTGTGAAGGCTGTATATTTTCGTGATTCTGGGTCTAATTCAAGCTGGTACATTTTATCTACACTAAATGCGGTATATTTTCTAGATTTTTCATCTAATGCTAATTGGTAGTAACTCTGTGACAGATCTAATTTAGAAAAGTAGATGCTACCTGATAAGGAATCTAATATATCTGTGATATTTGGTAATGGAAATTTATCATCTTTAATTCTGTTATTAAGCTGCCTATAGTCTATTACCAATCTCCACTTTTTTTCGTTTGACCTATCAGTCTTTTTAGGGACTAACAAGACTGGACTGGACCACTCCGAGACGGTCTCTTCTATTATATCATTCGCTAACATATCATCAATTTGTTTTTGTACCTCCTTCTTAAGGGAATGGGGTATCCTATATGGTTTGACATAACTAGGGGTTACATTGTCCTTTAAGGATATAGTATGCTTCATTATATTGGTAGTCGATAACTTATCACCTGGAAGGTGGAAAACATCGGCATATTTTGCACAAATATGTTCGATACTGCGTCTTTCTTCCTGGTTCATGTTGGACAAATTTAATAATTGAAACAACGTTTTTACTCTACTAACACTAATATTTTCTTCAGAAAGACAACAAATTTCAAAATAATTTAAGTCATAAACAGCTAAGTTTTGAAAATCATATTCCACTTCATCATCTGTGGTATTTAATATTCTCAAGGGGATGCGACCATTATTTGGTTTCGCAATCAACCCTGCTACAAAAATTCCTTGTTGTATTTCTTTTGATAAAACTACGCAATCGCATATCAACGTAGTAGGAATAAACCTAATAACTTCGCATCGAGGCGGGATCAAATGTCTATACCTAGCGTTATAAGTTATTTCAATAGAAACGTTAATATTATTCTTAGTTAAATGTAAGACACTAATTTATTATAGCTTGGTATCGTTTTAAAAAATTATCTCCTAAAATACCATTGGCTGAGCAAGACATATTCTTAAAAACGTAAAATTTCTCTGTAAATACTACGTTATCATAAACTAAATTTAAAAAAATATAACCTTCGGACTCTAACCTACCGCTTACTCCCTTAATGGTTATCCTATCGTAACATAATTGATCTAATAACTGAGGATAATTTCTAAGCCATTCGTACCTCAATACGCAGAGACTTGCTCCACTATCAACTAAAAGATTTACTATTTCATTACCTACATAAAATTTTACTGTATACTACTGTTATTAAAATTAAAAACAAAATTTTCCGAATTAACGAAAAAAATCATTAGGAATATCATAGTTAGTATTATTTGCACTGGAGTGCGATTCATGAGGTGTTACCTCTTGTACAGCGTGACGTATCGGTGCAGCCGATTTGCGCGGCGGCGGCCTTGCGCAATACGATGCGCGGGCGCGGCCTTGATGATGAAAACCTCCTCGTGGTGCACTATACTGGCCACGTGGGGACCCAGGCAAGGGTTTTGGATTGCGACGATAGAAGTTATTTGAATAATTATTACGCGGTCTTACATTGTTATTATTTCCGCGGTAATAATTGTTCATATAATTTCGTCCACGATAAAAAATATTATTACGCCGAATATTCATTACCTCGAATGATGAAGACAGGGACTGCTCGTCCATAGCAGTTCTGATGGCTTCGGGCAGGGACTCGAACTGCCTAGCTGCTATGATAGTACTTAACCTACGATCGCTTAACCCATCAGCGAAGCGTTTAACTGCGATCTTCTCATTAATCGGTTTTAAAACATCATAAGATTTGGAATCACCATCCGATTGAGCGATAGTCAAATTTACAAATAAATTTTCCAATTCAGAACCAAACGATTCGATTGATCGATTACCTTGTTTGCACTGGTGTAACTTCCATTGAAGAGCAACTCCTGATTTTTTCTGGATAAGATAGTTACGCATATCTGACAAAAGGTTATCAATTGTATCGTAAGTTGATTTCAAACGTAACTGAGCACTTGGCGAAAGGCGAGTTTTAATTACGAATTCAATTAATTGTTTTTTAGACGCGTCCGAGATCATCTTACTATACAATTCGATACTATTTATAAGAGAATTAGTTACTGATTCTTGTCCCGTCATTACCGGTAACAAGGCAATAGCGGTTTTTAAATCAAACTCACTATTGGTAGTCATCTTTGACGATTCAATATTTTTCGTCTTAGGAATCGATAAATCTATTATTTTAGAGTAAATTATACTTATTTCATTAATTATTTTATGAATAGACGTAATGTCTTTAGGGCTTATTTCTTCACTTTCAATCTGAGAGTGCAACACAGGCAAAATACTCCCCAAAGTCGAATGCAAATGTTTTGCTTCTTTAACTTTATTTAAACCAATTTCCTGTTGCCTTCTTTCAGGTCCTAACTTTACTAAATAATCTCTAATATAAGACAATGATTTAAGAAGCTCATTTAACTGTAATATTTCACTCGACATAGTCTAACTTAAACAATACATGTAGAAAAAATATGCTCACAATTTTCTAATAAAAAAAATAAGTAGGTATAACTAAATAATAATTTTCTAACTAATTCATTTATTGCAAAGGCAAACTAAAATTTAAATAATTATTCATTACCTTCATACTGGGGTTTAAGGTTACTAACGAGGATAAGTTAGTAGAAATACATATTGAGCTGTGAAGGTCGGGCGGGGCTGGGCTGGGGCTCAGCTGCGCTGGCGTGGCTGGCACGTGCGTGGCGCTGGCGCGGGGCGGCGGCAGCGTGCTGTTCCTGGCTCCTGGTGGGGCTGCGTGCTATTCCTGGCTCTGATGTTGGTGGCTGCGTGCTGTTCCTGGCTCTGATGGTGGTGGCTGCGTGCTGTTCCTGGCTCCTGATAGTGGTGGCTCCTGGACTCCTCTTGATTATTTTTCTTTCTTCTTAAACTGCACTAGTGGTCAGGTCAGCGCGCGAGATGGTAGCAATGTTATTCCTGTTCAGCTCCCGTTGTATAGTACGAACAAACTGCTTGTTGCACTTCTTGAAAATGTAGTAAAGGACACCGAGTACCAGTATGACGACGGTCACGGCGATCAGAATTTCGATTAAAGCCAGTTTTTCGTTATGGTACTGTGTCGTCGTGGCAGATGCCTCACCATTAGCATTTTGTGCAACTACAACTTCTTTTGAATAATTTTTGCCCATTGTCTTCTTTATGTTTTTTTTTTCTTTTTTGAAATCTTCTTTCTTGAATCTTTTTGCTTAAAATCTTCTTAAAATATTCTTTCTTGACCTTTTTTTTTGTATTGAAATTTTGATGTTGATGACTAACTGTAGTTTTCACGCGGTTCTAATGGCTAGGTCGCCATATAATAAGTGCCGAAAGGGTGGTAGATTGAAACATGCTTATGGCTTGAAGTCCATTTAATTTGTGTTTAAAAAATACAATTATAATTGAAGTAAATCAAAAGTGCTTACTAACTAATTTACCATATCTACGTCATTTGCGACATGACCTAATTATGCTGTAGTGTGCGTGTGCACATACTACAGTTCCTTGGAGAATGTTGTTCAGTTTCAGTATTACTATCACCTGTTCCAGGATCTGACAGATTTATTTGATACAATATGATGTATAATAACTAAAAAGATAAAAATAAAAAGTAAAAAAACCCTCCTGCATCAAAAGACAAGTCAACTGAAAAGATGGTAACAAGATCAAGTATTAAAGGCAACGTAACAACATGTAGTTGGAGGCATATAATTCATAATCAAATCCTTACTAATATTATAAATGTAAAAGTCCGTTTGTTTGTTTGTTACGCCTTCACGTCTTAACTACTGAACCGATCATTATGAAATTAATTTTGCATTCACGTTGTCAGAGGTACAGAAAAGGACATAGGGTAACTTTCATCCCGAAAAAAAGTTCTAGTTCCCGAGAGATAGCAAAAAACTTTCCACGCAGACGAAGTTGCGGGCGGCCACTAGTCATTCATAATGTCACATTCTATAATGATGCATACCTCCGACTGAATTTACAAGATTAAATATTAAAGGCAACATATTAACTTATGTTGCCTTTAATATTTAATCTTGTTACCATCTTTTCAGTTGACTTGTCTTTTAATGCAGGATTTTTTTTATTTTGATAATGTAGGTAAATAAATATTACATAATACCTTGATCTGAAGATGGGACTCCTCAGTCATAGGGTCCTCGACTGCTTCAATGCTATCCTCCGGATTTTTTGCAGGCTGTAAATAGAATATTAAAAAGATTCTTATTATTTTTATTATTTGCAAGAACTACATGTTAAGGGTCTATATAAGCACTCACAAAGACAGGCTCTTGGTTTATGACATCATTCATATTAATATGTGTAGGAATAACAGACCAAACCCCTCTCCGCCTATGATAAAGTATTTTCCGTATTTTAATGTAATATATAATGTAATACCTTCTTTAGAAGATGAGACTCCTCAGTCGTATAGTCCTCAACCACTTCAATGATGATGCTCTCCGACTTTTTTGCAGGCTGTCAATAGAATATTACATACATACATACATACACTTACGCCTGTTTCCCATGGGGGTAGGCAGAGACTATGGATCGCCACCTGCTACGATCCTTGCACACTTCTTTCGCTTCATTCATATCCATCAATCTTTTCATACATGCCCTGCGGTTTTTGTCACTGCGTACACCAGCCTTTTTTATAATAACCTCTATTTGGTCCGCGTAGGTTTTTCTGGGACGCCCTCGTGCAATCGTTCCTTCCACATTCGCACAGTAATTATTTAAAATGCATTTTAAGGTAAATGGTGGGTAATTTACTAAGCACTTACAAAAATAGGCGTTCGATTAATGACATCGTCATCATAAACAGCCATATTTCCATCAATTGATGATGGTATAATTGCCCTCAGCCAGTCTGTAGCATCGCCCAAACCAGGTGATGGTGTTGGTGGCGGTCCTCCTACAGTGCGGCGCATTTCTTGGCGCTCTTTGCAAGCTCCCTGTTGACATAAAAATTAGAATTGGGTCCGGAATGTGTATTATGTTATAGATATATTATAGGAGTTAGTTTTTCAAAAGTTAGTACCTATAATATAGTTTACATGTATTGTATTTTATTTAATGAAATACTTAGGAATAGTAGTAGATAAAATTATACCTTCTTTGCTGTTCTCTTCAAATTCTCAAATTTATATTTCAATTGTTTCACTGTACGTGGAGTATCTGCAAGAGCATTGAACTCAATTTCAATTTTACTCCACGCAATTTCCTTTTGTTTGTGACTGATTCCGTCCGTTTTTTTGCAAAATATAATATTTTTATATTTTCCTAAAAGTGTTTGCAGTCTGTCCATTTCTGCTTTAGTAAAGTTTACACATCTTTCCCTGACAGGTTAAAATATAACATAAGCAAAGGCGTAATAACAACGTACGTTTGTTCAACCAAAAAATAACACGCGCTCTAAACTAAGCAATCGTTTATTTTTGTTGATACATTAGAATATAAATTTTTGCTCTAACTTTTCTCCGATTGGTAATAAATACAACTTTTATTTGTAAAAACATGTAGTTTAAGGATTAAAAAAGGCTCTCTCTACAGGGAAATAAATAGGTAAGAACAAAAGTTAAACACAGGTCTTTGGTACTTACTTTGTTTGAATGTTTGCAAGCAAATTGTCGTCCATGTTTTCTTATTTAGATAATCCTAAATATATATATAATAAGGTATGCCTATCACAAAATTCACAATAACAAAAATGCACACGCGATTTAAATCTTGCGCACGTTGGAATGATACAACTTTATTTGTGACCGACTGACTGAGACTCGCACGCACTCGATCGAACGGACAACAAATAAAATGGCACTAATGACAGTGACCGACGGCTATGTTAAGTTTTGCCATATTTAAAAATGTTACCCGCGACGAATTTGGGTAAATTACGGTAATTACGGTAAATTATAATTTGACTTGCAACCCTTATAACTTTAACAAAGCTAATGAATTCGCTGGTGCAACACATTTTGGTGTAACCGTTAAAGTTAGCGTTACTGTTATTGTTAAATTTGACACAAACTTTAACTATGACTTCTATTTTGGTGCAACCTAGCCTAAGTAAAGCATTGCTAAGGTAACTGTTTCTATTTTGAGAGCAGCAGCCATCTGAGTACAATATTACAGGAACAATGTTCTCCTTCAAGAGGTATAAGATATTATCCACAATGCAAGAGGCAAACACTGAAGCTTCAAGACCTCCATTACTCTCATCAAACCAATAACATGATTGAATGTAGTAAAATTTTGGACGCATAATTTGGTCTTGAAGTACAAGGCACTTGCTTGAAGATTAAGAGCCATTTTTACAGCCTGAACGTCTTGTGTCAAAACATGACAAGCTCCTTCTACAGCCAAACTTTTATCAGCTGATTTTTCAGCTCTAGCGCGGTTTTTCAGATCAATATGTTTTTTCTAGGCTACTTCTGTTATTTTACCCACTTTATTAGAGCAACAAAAGTCACATTGGTCCTTTTTTTGGTCTGTATAAAGCTCAAATTACTTTTGAGGAACTCATTGTCGAAAGAACGATGACACAAAAAAGGTTCATTGTTTTCTTGGCAGTATTTTTTATAAGCCTCATAAAGGTCTGAGACATTTCGGACCGTGGGTTCTAGATAAAGCTTACTGGACGTCTGACGGCAATAGTGCGATGGCAATTGGCAGTTTATCAAAGAAAGCAGTTAAATTTTGAGCATGTTCTTTATTCTTTGGCGATGTTCTCCTTTTAGCCCGCAGCTCAAGATATACATTTAAATTTGAAATTAAAATTTTAAGTTTTTAGTTCTTTAGGTTGAAGAATTTAGTTGTTGATTTTTTTAATGTTTATGTTTAAATCATTATTTTTCTTGTTATGTTATTAAGTACTAAGTAGTATTTGATGATTAAATATTTCAAAGCATTACTTCATTATAATTTAGTATATAATGAAGTATCATTTCCTTCAACAATCAGTATGCCTTGCACAACTATTCACTGTTTTCTGTATTTCTTTGGCAGTTTGATCTTTAGGTGTTATTAACTGATAATAACACCAAAAGATAATTTAGTAACTATATGTTGTACATTTTTTTGTAATCGAGAAATGACTCTTTTACTCACCCAGCAAATAATACTGCCCTATTCTAGATTCGAACATTCTATGGAGTTCCGTCCTTATATTCGAGTGATTAAAAATGAATTGGTCATGGACCCGACCAGCTAATTCACATTACTGCAATCTTAAATAATATAAATATAATCTCCATATACTGTTACACAATAATAAATGGTAGTACCTAATAAAAGACCTAACTTACCAATGGTACATTATTGATGTATAGCTGTCTGTTTAAATACTGGGCATTTCCTCTGTGCGTGCAGTCAATTGCCCCTAGTACATTTGGTACACCAAATTTGACTTCAAAGTCACTCGATACCTGGCGCCGACTAGCTTCTGTCCCAGGAAATGTTATCTACTTTGCTTTAAGCCTGAAGTATATAAATATGTAATAGGCATTACACTAATCTTTTAATTTAATTGTTGTTATGTAAGTACGTAATACGTACCATAAGAATAAAGTCAATTTATTCTTATGTACGTACCAGGTACCTACTTAACTACAATTACGTTTGTATTTACTTTTGGTTTACAGCAGTAACAAACTGACTCAAAAACTTGCTGACTGTGGTTTGGCCAAGACTGAAATTCTGGTCTTGGCCAACACCATGTTGGTAGTGGCCATTTATTAATACTTTTAATGAAGCTAATATTTATAATAAGAATTATCACCTATATTTTTAGCATCAATTTACATTCAGAATTTAACCTTAATAAGGACTGGTAGGCCATCAGCTGTGCGAGGAGCTAGATCATCTTCCAACTTCTCGTACAAATATTCTACCATTTCCTTCTGAACTTTATCATTCTCGATGAATTCCTTGTCAGGTAACTCGAAATGTTGATTAAAAAAGATAAAGCTTTAGAAAATAAGCAGAATAGTTATTTTCTGCATCGGGAATACCTTATCCAAGATGTTGTCAGTAGAAAAAGCAAAAACAGAGACCAAGCTAATATACAGCTTTTAATTGAAGTTATCCGCTTATTGTGAGATGCACAAACACTCAGAATCGATGACAAGAAGGACCTTCATATGCTCTAAAATAAAAAAAGGAGATTAGAGAACATCTGTACAATGCAAATATTGACAGTTTTCTCTTTGGTGAGAAACTAGCAGATATTAATAGAATAAACTATGTCGGGATTTACACCATGTACCTGTTTATTTTTGAGACTCCGATATTTTGGCGCAGTTGCATGCGCCATGATCACGGAAGAACTGTCGATTGTTGCGTGCGGGTAGATGTTATTGGCAGATGAATCGGTCTACCCTCCGTCTAGTTCTTTTATTACTACGTTCGATACCGGTACCACTGTCTGCAAACTCACTATTCACTCGAATTTGTTCTCGACACACGACACTCACTGTATCTGTACGCGAAACGGCACATTTTTATTTTTGTTGTTTTTACACAACCGGACTACTGGATTCCAGACACTCGACAATTTAAACCCATACTCACGATTGAAATTTTTGTATTTGGTTATTTCAATCGCTTCCCTGACCATTCTTGGTATGTAGTGGCGTTCTGTTGAAATAATCTGGGGGTTATGTAACTCGATCCAGTGATTTGTGTCCGAATGAATTAAATGTTCAGCAATGGCCGATTTTTGCGTATCGTTGTTTTGGACCGCTTTTATGTGCTCCTTTATACGGCATGCTATTGTGCGTTTAGTTTGGCCGATATATGAGCTACCACAACTGCAGTCGATCTTATAAACGCCAGGTTTCTCCAAAGGAAAACTATCTTTCGGGGACCGAAGACATTGCGATACCTTTTTCAAAGGAGTGAAGATAGTTTTTATTGCGTACTTTTTCAAAATATTTGAGACCTTATCTGTCACTCCCTTTACATATGGCAAAAATACTGGCTGTCTATCTACATCCTGCCTCTGTAACTGGTGCTTTTTCGTGTGTCTAGGTGGAAGCTTTCCTGAATATCCATTGCTCTGCAGGACATGGCGCACGTGTTGTAACTCTTTGTCCAGGTGTTCATCATCACAAAGATCATATGTACGGTTTGTTAGTGATGCCACGACAGAGTTTAGGTGTCTAGGATGATGATGCGAAGTAGATAATTCTATTATCGTCAATAACCATGGAAATTTAAAACAATATATAACTAGCAGATACATTAAAGACGGCCAAAACCATATCAAAACCTGGAGTAGATAGCAAGATTACACAAATTAAACAGGAAAATTTTCCATGTCACAGTCTCGTATCGCCGATTTTCACATCCGGATACGCCGGGATTGAATATGAACGACGATGTAGAAACGAACCCCTGTTCGCACCACTACAGAATAAGTAATAGTACTCTGGAACTCTTCATGATACATACGAAATGCGAAATACAGCACCGCAAGCACAGCAATAATTTAATGATCAAACGAACTTACCCTAAGTGAAGTTCGATCTTAATTATCCCGTCTTCATCGAAGAGATTTAATTTGTTACAAAGTAGTAGCTCTGCTATACGCTCGCACTATATCGCACGTCTTCAGCGCTATAGGAAGGAAAAAGAAAGCAATAGCTACCCCCTCTCTGCCTCCGACCAGCGCTGCCCGCCGCCGCGTCAACCTCATTCAGTTTGGAGTAGTAAGTAAATACATTGATATCTCCATCTATTATAGGGATACGGTTGTTAAACAAACAACTCGCAAGGGAGGGTTGGGACTTTAAATCTCTTCGATGAAGACGGGATAATTAAGATCGAACTTCACTTAGGGTAAGTTCGTTTGATCATTAAATTATCCCGTCTTCATCTCCCGAGATTTAATTTGTTACAAAGTAGGATGTTTAGAGAAGATATCAATGTTATTAGAGGAACCCTTGTTTGTTTATATAAATAAACAAGTGAACACACATTAAATTATTTTAAGGATTAGTTAAATAAGATAAAAATAAATCAGTGCTCCTGCACTGCAACTGCAACATAATAAAAAATTGTTTTATTACAATGTCGGTTCTGAAAAATTAGAGCCCGAATCCTGGAAACTCGCAAATATTGTCGATTGTCCAGTCCAAACAGCAGATTGCGAATAGCATCCACAGAAAATTTGACACACAGACTAGTAAGTGAACAAATTTTTCGTCACGAATGGCAGCAACTTGGCCGCCGCGCTGATGTAACCACATGTTACACAACATGATAAACAGGTAATGAGATTTAAAAAAAAAAATCGGTGTAACATTCCTCAATTATAAATTTTATCAATCGGCCGAATGTTTGTGACGAGGCAGCATTGATAAGTTTTTTTTTTTGGGGGGGTTTGTATTAGTTCATAAGGGCGATAATATTTAAGATATTTATATTAATAAACACAAATAATTTTATTACAGAAATAAAAACTCAAAGAATGGAAAGTTCAACAAGTTGAGACTTACAGAAGATGTGATTAAACATCTGTCATTTAAATTTTAAATAATAAATTATTTCGCCAAATCTTACTGTGTTACCTCAGATAATATAATACAATACTGAGTTGCTTAATTGAATTAAGTACATGATCTGTATTCATTCACTTGTAGCCAAGGCTAACAAGGTGACCAATGTGTGCTTAATTGTTCAAAATGTAAGTTATTTGGGAGTAAGTTCAACAGGTAAACTTAAACTATTGTAAGATCCAACGGTATCTAACGGTAATGTAATGTAACAAACATATATAAACATTTTTATTTTTTTTTTAGGTTACCATTGCCGCTGATATAGATTAAAAATAATTAGGAGATATCTGAGCAATGATTGTTTAGTGGGATTCGTTTAGAAAGCAGTTATTTAGAAAACCTATTAAATCATTAATTTATATAAAATAAGATATTCTTTCTTGGCACTATTTCCAATAAAAATATAGATTTGCTTGCAGTATTATTCAAATAGGCAAGGTATCAATAGACACTTCTAAGTTCTAACGCTTGACTAAGGAACTTGTTTTCTAAGGAACGTTTGCCTTATAATATGCAGCCAGAGAAAACTGACAGCGAGGATGATGTTTCTTTTTGCGAACAGATAAAAATAAATTAACGTTTGTTGTGACTATTACCATCGCTATTTCTTTAACAGCAAGTTGATTAAGGTTTCAACGGGGGAATGGAGTTGCCTGCCACAAGTATATTATTATGTTTACTAGGTAGCTTTAATAATATAAGTTTATTTAATGTATTGTGTAATTGCAGAAAATAAAAAACTTTTATTTTTTATTTTATTTCATTGAGAAACCATGGCTGTGATAGCTATTATGTAATTTGGCTTTGTCATGTACAATAAAATAAGTTATATTTTTTTTAAATAAGTAAGGAAAAATGAAGCTGGGGAGGCGTTATTACGCCTATTGTTAATCATAACACTGGCATTTCTCGCGAGCAATTTAGCAATTTGATTTAATTGCAAGCAATGAACACCACTAATTCGATTCATTTATGAAATGGCAATGGTGTTATTAATATACAACAAAAACTTCAGTATAGGCACCTGCAGACAGACGGCGTGGTGCGCGTCCCAGCTATATCCAGCACAGCCGCAGTGGTAGGCGCCGCCCATCGGGTCTAGTATACGCACGGCAAGCGAAGAATTTTATAACAAAAAAAGCAGATCCAGGTCATTAATGAGCAGCAATTATTCCTCGTTTGTGCAAAATCTTATATTGTCTCACTTTGACCGGCTGCTGTGCAGTCTTATTGTCAAAGCAACGGAGAAAGTATTGAAAACTATTCGTTTATCATATTGATTTAAACGTATCAGGAAAACAAATATTATTTTTCCACCATACAATACAAAGTTGACAAGGTACATAGTACGATATAATACGTAATTATTATATTAATTATTTTAAATAGTTAAACATTAATTCTCAATATTAAAAGGAATTAAAATAAAACGTCATGAGCAATTAAAAGTTCTAGTTTTAATTGTATCTCTGTATAATTATTTTTGGTATTTAACAAGAATTCCAAGCATACAATTACTCGATATCATGGGAAAGTACTAGTATTACCAGTTTAAACAGTATTCAATACAATAATACACTGATACCTGACCTTAAGCAGTGGTATCTCTCCAGCAGGAATAGCGTATCGCGACAAATTTATCAAAGTCATCTGGTATTATGACTTTATTTAACAACTTTATTGAAAACACTTATTTCACCGTTCAACCTTTCACTGTGACGACTTGAGCACGACTGAGCGCGCCTCTACCCCGTCACCGCATATTTAAACGTTATGCGTGGCGTGGTAGGGGCGAGCGTGGCGTGACTGGCGTGGTAGGGGCGACTGCAGTCACCCGATTACTACAACTACCGTTTAAGTACTTTTAATGGAATAAACACACAAATTTAGTTGTACTACATGGTTCATCACGAATAATAATTAAAGTAATTTATACAGTAACCTTACAGTCGGCCATCCTGCTAGAGCGAGTCCCATCGCGTAAAACAATATCTTTTATAACTCTGAGTACATCCATTCAATTAGTCATAAAATATTCTTAAATAAAACATCATTTTATTAGAAGAAAAATAGCAGCCTTCCAACAAAATATTTCGCATTTTTGCGAAAGTCATAATTATTATTTAATTACATTACAAATATTTATTGCATGACACAAAACGTAATTACGTTTTTATTTATACATAAGTAGGTATTCAGAAAACATCCCGTTAGAGAAAGGGTATGTATATAAAGTGACATTTATTTGTCTACAATTAACGTAATTAGATTACTTAATTTAATTAAACTTAAAATTTTACAATTCAATTCAACTCTGTTTACATCAATAAAAATATAGTCGTATGGCATTTCATCCGAGCACGTTATAAACACGAGCAATAGCTTGTTTAACGATAGATTATCAACATCAAAATTCATTAATATAATTACAAGATACTTTAGAAATTAAAAATGAATGTATACCTTAAATAAATTGCTAAGGGGTTAATATTTCATTGCACCGAATTATAAAGATTGCAAACTTAGAAATATTTTTTTATCATTAGCTATTGCAACTTATTTTATTTACTTAAGTCTTAGAATCATTAGTTACGTGTAGGCATTTCAATATTTGTCTCCAATTCAAACTTAGTTTAGAAAAATACCTACTAACAACAATCAACAAAAAGTCATCAAAACGCTATAAAAGGCTCATCATTAAAATAGAAAATTGAAGTAATCGTTTCTGTAAATATGTATATATATATATATATATATATATTACTAAATACTATATTGAATGTAATATCTTTCTCATACCATTTGTAATGCTTGAAATACTTTTATAATTTTTATACCATATTATTTAAAAAATCACGCGCGGCGGCGCTATGGCTATGGGCAGCATTAATTACATGGATTAGACGTTTCAATAAAAATTTGCCCTGAGATAACTTTGGGGTGCACCCAGTGCTTCAATTAGTGTAACACAGTGACAGAAAAAGCATATTTCAGTGACACATGTCATAAACTATTATGATATCCAATAATTTAATCATCAATTTGCAAAAATTTTTCTTTCTTTTAAGTAGTTATTGTACCTACATAACACTTGTACTATTATGTATTTCGTGACACAACTCAGTAAGAGTAAAATTTGTTACTTCTTGAACTAATAAAAAATAGCATTCTACATTACAGCAAGGTAAAAAAAACTTTTTATTTTATTTACAAAGTATTCTGAAGGTCTTTTAAATTAGTAATGGTTTTAAATTTACCCTTACTAATTTAACCAGGTTAACCTTTGGTTTAGTTATATACATTAGCATACTTCCCTATATAATGGATATGTAAATGTAATATGTACTAAAGAGAAGTTTAGATATCGTAGAAGTGACTCCACTATACACACAGTACGTTATGTGGAGGTACCTTCCTTGAATATAACTGCACATTTTAAAAACTCGATCAGAATAAACACTAAGTAATAAATGATTTTAGAAATCAGTATTTTGGTAATCTTACTTCCCATAGCGGGCACACAGAGTCCAAATACAAATCACATTATGTATTATCAATCCATGTACAAAAGTAATTAGCTATAATCCCACACAAGCACCACCCTTACTATCTATCTGGTTTAAGTTTTTTTTCCAGTACCTACGGTGCCCAATATAATGTGTTCTAAAAGCAGATTGAATTGTCCTACTAAGTAAGTAGTTACTTCATTCTATCGCGACCCTCAGTCATGAGGAACAAGAAAAATCATGATAAAAGGATTTTTTTTCTTTTTAATATTATTTCATTTTAATGAGGAGCACTGTCACCACCAGGACCGTGCGTTAGTCTACAGAATTACTTAATTGTTTTGTGAAAAGTTTCACCTAGTTTATGGATCGCCTTGAATTTCTCAAATAGAAAAGGCAGGGTAAATTACCCAATTATTGGTATTTAGAGTAATAAACCGAAACAATAAATTTTGCCTATTGATTTTAGTAGCTCTATTTGAAATAAACATAGTGGGTGCTACACGCAACGCAATACACAATACGGATTCTCTCTTTTTTTTTTGTATTTTGTATGTATGTCGTTTTAAGCTATTACCACTACACATACACCATCATATTATGTATAAATAAATAAACCCATAGTCCATTCATTAGTACCCTTCAACCTATTATTGGCATGTACCGATCAAATGACTGGTACACCTTACGCCAATAATAATTTAATAGGCAACAGTTAATAAAATTATAGGTATTATTCTCAGTACCTTTATTAAAATATTGGCATGCTTTCACCAAGTACAGGTACAACTTAGAAGTTTTATTTTCGACTATTGGAATAGGGCCAATTTTTTGAAGCCTTATAGAAAACTTCATTATTATTTATGAATTATTTAATTTCAAATTTGTCCTGAATACTAACATAGGATTTAAGTTAATTGTTACTAACAAAATGGATTGTAATATCTGAATTATGAAATAAATTATTATTATTATTTCCATTATTTGATTAAAAAAATACATTAAATGATCATTGAAAATAAGGTTCTAATTTCTCATTAAATATTAAGATAATATGCCAAAACATTATAATTGAGTTTTTTCCATAATTAGGTAACACAGTTTATCGAATAATATTCATGTTTTTTATGTTAAGTTTAGAGTGCCAACAAATATAAGGGTGTAATAACAGGTCAAGTCACCCCTACATGATTGACGTGAGAAAATTATGTTAAAATTGTAATAATCCGGTATCGGAGATAAAATGCAATGAATACGAAAATAATTATTTTGTCTAGAAATTGTATCATTGATTACGAAATTTCATTTCATTTTTTTCATTTAAAAATTCTTTATTTCATATTATAAACAATATTGTAACAAGTACTAAGATAATACATGTACATTGATTAATTTAAAGAAACTTCATTAGGCTTAACTTACCACCTACGAATGCTTTAGAAATATATGTTATTCCACTTTAGTTTTATTATCTTGAAATATTAACACACAGTATTTAAATGGCACTATTCGCAGACAAAAAAAATCTACAAAACAAAAGTGATTTGCTTATTGCATATCAGATTACGAAATAAAAAGCACAATAGTTTTGTTTTTCAATAACATTTGTAGGAATGTGAAGGAAGAATTAGAATTAATATTAAGTATAGTAAAATTACTGTTGCATTATTGTGTATTATGAATATAGTTTTATTTTAAGATTTATATGTAATTATTTCTTTTATTTATTGTTTGTTCAATTTTTTTTTCTTATCAAATTGGATCAATAATTGTTATCTGAAATAAATGAATTTTATTATTTTTCTTTTACTACCGGTAAACTTCAGTAGAGTAGGTCATTGCTCACAATGGCCATTTAAAAATATATACGCTCAATACACCATTATAAATGGCATCACATTCTATGTTTTACTAATTACTCATTAAATGACTTGGCAACAGATGCACGAGCTGATCATAGTGTAGTAAAATTAATAAGAATAATATTTGAAATTGAATTACTAGTTTATTAAAATAACGGTAGGTATAGCCATAATTGGCAATAATACATGGCTGGACTCATTGGACTCAATTAGTTGCATTGCAGTAAATACATTTAAAGAGGATTTACATTCAGCATACTTAATTATTTGCTCTTTATTGTACTCACAAAAGAGTTGCAGAGGAGTTATTAATTAAATCATTGTAAGGAGAACTGGATTTATCTTTCAGATAGCTTTCTTGCAGGTTCCAGCAAACCCAGGACATGTTAGGGATTTTTCAAGTAAGTATGGATAAGTTATGTACTGCAAATATCTAGAGTACTTATGTTTATATTGGTTTTAGTGTGCGTTCGTCGCATCTATATCTATCATTTTAACTAAGAAAAATAATATAAACAAAACAGTAAAATAATACTTATAACGATGATAAAACATTCTGATGATTTAGATTTAAAAGAAATGATTATAATAATTATAATCTAGAAAACTTGTTAAAAATTACCTTACGGATGTTCGCAATAATTTTACTTGCTTGTCAAACAATATGGCTAAGAACAGTTATTAAAAAATAAATTTAAGTGGAACAAAATTAAGAGAACTTGCATGAGTTGCATGTTCAAAAACCAAATACATAAACAGTTTTTTTTCACGCTACATACTTAATGTAGTAGTATGTAGCGTATAGTAGCGTGTAGTATTTAGACTATGTACATCTAACATAGCAAAACGTTTAAATAATATAAACAGGTGGGTTATTAATTAAGATAAAGATTGCTATCAGATTCAAGCCTCGTACGTACTAAAGTCAACCCTACTCTAGATGATTTTATTACTTAGGTATTTACTTCTTACAACAGACAATTATAATTGCATTCACTTGATAATGCTCTGATAAATTTTGAAAAATGAGATATTGAGAAGCAAGCTTCATGTCCAAGAAAAGTTATAGTCTACCTAAGACTTTCTTTATCTTCGAATTATTTATATTATTCTCTTTAAGCATTTGCGTAAATTATACACACTTTTTCTTTATTTAATAATCAATAAAACTAACCTAAATTAATGTTATCAACTCAATCTATTGCAATTCTTTTCAAATAAGTATATTCATCGATGAAGTCTGTCTTAAGCCTAAGTTATGACTCTTGATATCGTATAAACCAGCACGAATGCTTGCGACTGTAGCTGACTTTCAAGCGCCCGCTTCCTTACTCAAGATATTGCCGTCTCAATATTTTACTAGTTGTTACTACGGACGCCTTACGCTCTCACAGCTGCGTCTTAAATTGTACAATTTTGAACAAAGATTACACAGTATTACTTAATTTATCGATCGATATGATAACCAATAATAGACCTATAGTCTCGGAACATAATATAAAAAACGTAGCTAGCTTTCTAGTTATTCTTAATAACAGTTTTTTTTTTAATAAGAAATAGTTTATTTGTTATTAATTAAAAATGTGATAATGCCAATAATTTCGATAATTCTTACTATGAAAATTCCTTCTAGCGTTGTACGGCCTCTCAAGGATGATGCCTTACGTTCTCACAGCTGTATTTTAAAATATATAAACAGCTTATATACGACACACCGAGCGCTTGCGGCTTTGCCCGACTATGTCAGGCTCCCTTCCGCTCCCTCACTCGTGTCGCAAAATATTACGATTCGAAATTGCGTTTGACGCTTTACGCCCTCATAGCTGCGTCTTAATTATATAAACAGAGAAAGTAAATAAGACATACCGAGCGCTTGCGGCTTTGCCCGACTATGTCAGGCTCCCTTCCGCTCCCTCACTCGTATCACTATTACAATTTGAAATTTCGTGTAACCACGTAGTGGACGCTCAACAGCATCAGTTGGAGTCAAAATTGTTGCTATGAATCTTGCACTCAACTTCCAATTTGCGATATGCATTTTTCATTGCTGAAACTTGCACAAAATTTTATGTAATTAATCACTATTTGTCACCCAATAAATTTAGAATGGTCTTATCATATTTAATTAATTGGGCAACTGAATTGTTATATGATTGTAGGTACAGAATCCGTAATCTATGCTCAATATGTTACGTGACACGTGATCTTATTTGTATTCAATGTAAAAAGACAGCAGGGATGGGAAAATGCTAAATTGATCTTAAAAGAACAGTTATTTTCCAACTTTAACTGTAATATTGGTAATATTAGTATTATATCAGTATCAACAAAACGTTTCATGAAAACTAAACCTGTATTAGAGAAAACTATCTTAGAGAGAGAGAGTGAAAAAAAAATGCTACGTAATCCGCCTCTGAGCACTAGAGTGAATAGTTATAGATGATTAGAACAAAAACAAAAAAAACTTAAGGGTTTTAATGATTTCTATAAATAATTTCTCCCTCTAGTTATCATCATAGTATGCTTACGTGGAATTCTCCATTTTATTTATTTTGTGCGGGCAGGATAAGCGAGAATTCTAAAGAAATCTCGTTTATCTCACTTCTGAAGTTAAAAGGAATTAAAATAAAACGTCATGAGCAATTAAAAGTTCTAGTTTTAATTGTATCTCTGTATAATTATTTTTGGTATTTAACAAGAATTCCAAGCATACAATTACTCGATATCATGGGAAAGTACTAGTATTACCAGTTTAAACAGTATTCAATACAATAATACACTGATACCTGACCTTAAGCAGTGGTATCTCTCCAGCAGGAATAGCGTATCGCGACAAATTTATCAAAGTCATCTGGTATTATGACTTTATTTAACAACTTTATTGAAAACACTTATTTCACCGTTCAACCTTTCACTGTGACGACTTGAGCACGACTGAGCGCGCCTCTACCCCGTCACCGCATATTTAAACGTTATGCGTGGCGTGGTAGGGGCGAGCGTGGCGTGACTGGCGTGGTAGGGGCGACTGCAGTCACCCGATTACTACAACTACCGTTTAAGTACTTTTAATGGAATAAACACACAAATTTAGTTGTACTACATGGTTCATCACGAATAATAATTAAAGTAATTTATACAGTAACCTTACAATATGTACAAGCCTTAAGCTTGTCCAATATTAAAATTTTAAGTGTTAAAATAGTAATGCTACCGCAGTACAAACTCCTGTAATAGTTCCCAAGTATCTGACAATGTCACTAAAATGTATTTTATTTGATTTCAATAACTTCTTCTAAAAATATTTTGTTTGTCCTTATTTGTCAATACACAACTAATTTTAGAAATTCAATACAAGGCCAAAGAATTTACATGTTTGGCTGGGAGTAATGGGACTTTCTTGATAGTTAATGAGGATCTTAAATATTAGAATCATTGTTTTTATAGTTTCTAATACTTGAAAATTTGAGAAATTTTGGTAATTAATACCCAGAGATAAGTGTCATCTTAATAGGGCATTGAAGCCTCTAATTAATGGGTTAAAATTATTGGTTTAAAAATCTAGTAAATATGATGATTCTG
The DNA here is from genome assembly GCA_928269145.1 of Agriphila tristella. Taxonomy (NCBI): domain Eukaryota; kingdom Metazoa; phylum Arthropoda; class Insecta; order Lepidoptera; family Crambidae; genus Agriphila; species Agriphila tristella. Next base: position 12,422,466 of record OV743435.1, on the reverse strand, counting down.
TGTAGTGCTGTGAAAAAGCCAAAGAATAAGACCCAAAACTCATGAAGTTTATTGACTTAATAACATCCTTACTAATTAAAAATGCAAAAGTCCTTTTGTTTGTTTGTTTGTTACACCCTCACGTCTCAACCACTGAACAGATCATCATGAAATTTTTATACACGTTGTCTGGGTTACAGAGAAAGACATACGGTACCTTTAATCCCGAAAGGAAAATATTGTTCCTGAGGGATAGCAAGAAACATTTCCTTGGCGGCCGCTAGTCTTAAATACTTTTTGCGCTGTGCGTGAAAGCAACCGTTCTCAAGGACTAATAGTTGTGCCATGACATTATCAGGACACATGTTATGAGTTAAGTCGTTCTAGCATCCTCCATAAAATGTTCAGAAAGTACCCACATGTTCTATTTTCTATTGTAAAGAAAATAAAATATATTTGTTTATTTTTTAATTTAACTAACTGAATACTTAGGATTAGTATTGGAAAATAACCTCAAGCACATAACGGTCGTTTGATAGTTTTTACTCGAATCGAGAACGTATTTTAGCTGACCAGCTAAAAATACAGACAAGGTACAGACCTTTTGTTCTGATCCGGTAGCGCGACGGTGCCGACGGTGGTGATCACGGGTAGCCCTTGGAGCTGGAAGCTGCAGGTAGGTGCCGCAAGGCTGATGAAACACGTTAAAGTGGCCCTGCTGATTGTTGTCCGTCACCTCGGCTCAACTGCTTGTGTTCCAAGATATGGTTGTGGTTGTTGTGGCAGACCCCGAGTTTAGAGAGAACTGAGCAGTAGGTGTCGTCGCGCTGACGGTCTTTAAAGACACTGTTCGAACGATTTTCAGTAGTGGCATAATTCATGATAATAGCATGATTCATTTTCAACGAATCGGAGATGAATTTGCCGGTAATGTTTTTATTTTTTATTTTACTGACCATAAGGGCACCTTTAACACTTGTGGGAGTGCATTTTGATGTTCATCATCATTGCTGATTTTTCTCGAAGGAAAAATAAAAAGGAATCAGAATTTTGTTTTATAATGTTGTTCGAGAAAACCGAAACATTTAAAAGTACTTGTACATACCTGTATCAGTGACAACAATTTTGATGTTTCACGAAAAAGATTATTAGGCCTTCATTTTTGATAGCAAATATCTTATTAATATTTGTAAAATAACAGTTAATATCTCGTTTTAACACATAGAAGTATCTCGTATTGACTTAAAGTAAATAATCTGCAGTTTACGTCAGCAAATCTAGGTATATATGTTTTGTAAAATTACGGCTAATATCTCGTATTAGCTCATAATAGTACTTATCACTGGTCAATATCACGTATTGACTCGGGAAAAAATATCTCATAAAAGCAAGTATGTCGTATTGACTCAAAGCAAATATTTTGCAGTTAACACCAGCAAATCTATTCATATTTTGTAAAATATGAAGCGGTTAATAATGATTAAACAAACTTACCTGTAAGTTGAGTTCAATCATAATATACGAAGGATTCGTTATTAAGACATTAACTCACAAAAGCAGGTCGTATCGACTCGAGGCAAGTATTCGGCAGTTTATTGTAAAATGATGGTTAATATCTCGTATTAACGCATAAAAGTATCACTGGTCAATATCTCGTATTGACTCGGGAAAAAAATTCACTGGCCAATATCACGTATTGGCTCGGGAAAAATGTACCATTGGTCAATATCTCGTATTGACTCGAGGCAAATATAAGGCAGCTTGCCTTTATGAATAACTTGCATACTTTTCATCACTAAGAGAAAAGATAAATTGTGAGTCTACCTTCAACATTCGTATCACTTGCATAGTGACGGTATTTTACCGTTTTTCACGAATTAATTCACGTTTATAATTTCACTGATTTTAAGACTATAGTTAAACAAAAAAGTAATATTTTTGTGATGACCGACGTGCGTCTTGCGCGCGCGCGCAACAAAGAATGAGGTTGACGCGGCGGCGGGCAGCGCTGGTCGGAGGCAGAGAGGGGGTAGCTATTGCTTTCTTTTTCCTTCCTATAGCGCTGAAGACGTGCGATATAGTGCGAGCGTATAGCAGAGCTACTACTTTGTAACAAATTAAATCTCGGGAGATGAAGACGGGATAATTACAAAAGTCGTCGTAGTCAATACATTTTCGGTTGACAAATGGTAATTAAGATTTGTCAAATGTGCCCAACTTTCACCTCCTGCAACTTTCTGGGCAATCACAATTTCCTTAGTCTGTGGCTTTCCCATTTTAAAACGCGTACTCTGATAGACAGAAAAACAAAAAGTTTTATTTTGCCCATCATTAAAAAACTGTTACTAAGATAATGTTTTTACACTCTAGTCCTTATTATTCAGTTCACGCGAACCGCACTACCCAATAACTTAGTGCCGATTTCACCGTTAACCGAGTTAAATTGAACTTGGTTTTACTTAAGCGAGTTCAGAAATTCGTTTTGATCGCGGTCTACGTTGCACCGGTTTCACCGTCTTCATTTTGATAAACGTAGTTCAGCTTTGACAAAGAATGAAGTTGCGTTCAAAGTATTGCAATTAAAGAAATTTTCCCTTCATAAATGGGAAAAAAAATACAGATCATGATATTCTTTGTGGCGCAAACCACATTCACTCGTGGTGTGAACCCTATGAAACATACCTACTCAGTGAATTTAAAGAAATAGGCTACGCACTTATTCATTCATTACCTACGCAAAAAATAAATTTCAGGGTCAGTTGTCAAGAACGTCAAAAACAAAAGTAAGTAATGAAAAATTTGATGTCAAGTTTACGGCGGTCTTTTTAAATTTAGAACAATAAACAGCTTGTAAAGAGTTGACAAAAAAAGGTCGCCACTTTATTTTTCAATAACTTACAATTTTTATTATTTTTCAATAATTTATAACAACTTTCTTTTGCATAGGTCAACACTTCAAAATCACATTGACTATCTTTTGTACTTAAAAATATTAGTTCCATTAAAATTCTTTCTGGCCCAAGTATAATTTTTAATTTTGAAATTATTTAGGGTAAAACTAAAACTTTGTAGTGGAAACACTGACTTATAATCTCTTTGATTTTTGTCAAATTTCTCTATGGAATTTGTTTTTGTCAGTTTGTCAATTTTAAAACAATGTTTATCTGATATTTTTGAGTTTTATGCAGTATTTTTATTTTCCGCAGTGATATTTTGCTCAATTGTTTATTTCGAACGGATTGTGGATATAATAATTTAAGTACCTAGGTACTGAATACATGTTATTTAAGTAAGTGTCGTGAAACTTGTGAATTGTGAATTTTTGACATGGTAGGTAATAAATCAGTGAAATAAATTGTTGTCCGTTTTTTCTTTATTATTATTAGTTGTATGTAGAAGAACTAGGTACAGCTCGCGCAACATAACTTGACCCAATTTTTAGTACCACGTGACCTGCGCACTACAATTTTTGTACTGAAAATTGCTACTGCGCAAGCTTCATTGTCTATGGTTTGGTTCAAGTTATGTTGCGCGAGCTGTACGTAGTTAACGGGATATCTACTAGCATAATAGTAAAAGTTAGGTAGGTCATAGGTAAGTAAGTGTACTTTACAATATTCTATTATGTTTTGATTTACGGTGCCTATAAAACATTATTAGGCGTTGGATTCATAATGTTTTGAACGCTTATTATTATAATGGGTGTTTAATTACTGTTTTTAAAGGCGCCGCTCGTAATTCAAAACATAATAAACTCGAGAGCAGAAAAATCGCACCACACAGGCCTATTTTCATACAAACGAGGTAAATTTGAAGATCTGGTTCTCCGCCCAGGATTAAACGGGCTCTGATCTGATGATGGCAAATTAAGAAAGGTGGTTGAGGAAAAAAGGTGAATAGAAAAAAGCTGAATAAAGCATTGGCACTAGCTAAGGCTCTATTCATCTTTTTTTATTCAAATACGAAAAGAATATTTCTTTCCACTACTTATTTCTTTCTATGCAATAATCAATTCTCCCATGTACACCGTACATACCTACTCCACAATCATGGCAATGAAACAATATTATCTACCACTGAACTATTCAACATTTGACACTGGCAAAAATTACTTCCAAGAGGAAAGTAGATTGCCAAAACAAAAAAGAAGAAGAAGAAGAAGACATCATGGCAGACAGATGACAGACAGTTCTTGAACGTGTTCAAACCATAGATAAGTTCAAATACGCTAACCGTCGTAAATCGGCCGTTCAGAAACTGAAACCAAGTTCAAAAGTTTAAGCGCGTGAGCTGAGGTTAACTCGAATTGAGCGCGTTCAATTTAAGCGGTGAAATCGGCTCTTAAGCAGGGTTGCCATGATGGGACCTGAACTTCGAAGTGAAACAGCTGAATGACTAATGAGAATAGACTGCTCTTTAATGATGTGGTTAACATATTTATAACATACAGGACATAATATTTATATGTATCTATCAGTACATCTCATATTTGTGATGACCTATAATTGGGTTTCTGTTACTATTTAAGTTATGTATTATGTTATAGTAGCTGTTGGTCGTCCGAAATTAAATAAATCTCATTGTGAGTTTTTTGGCACTAAGTAGTTCTTATGCATTCATCCGTCATTTGGTCCATTTTCAGAAGAAATGCAAACTTACTATTAATTTCGTCATTGGTTACTTTTCGCCTTTTCAGCTCACTTAATAGCTGGTCGCTCACGGGTAAAAAAGTTTGGACGCAATAATGCTCGCGTCCTGTCAATCACACTTGCGATTCGTCGCTAAATTTGCCTTTTTATCTTGCGTTTTTCAAGATCTTTGTTATCCTGAAACCGAGATTTGCATTTAGAAATTCCTTTAAATTGCGTATATGCATCTCTCTTTTCTTCTACAAATGATATTAAGGAACCAAAGAGCTCTCACATAACGTCAATATCGATAACTACTGCTTAAAGTTTTTTGAGATTAAATTGAATGAGGGATTTTCCAGGCAACGTTCCTTTAAAATCACCTAGATGGCGCTGTCCAATTTCCATGGCATTAATATGAAAGTCTGACCAAAGAGTACCGACCATCGAAAAAAACAAGAAGCTTATACCTCCCTCCAATGGAGATTGCACGGCCAGTGTCATAGTGAAGATAGAACCCTCTCTATCAGAATAACCTTTTAGGTGAACGACCATTCACGTTGGATGACATGAAAGCAAGATACCCAGATAGCCGAAAGACAATTCAGCTTCATGACATAAAAGCAGAGTGCCCAGTCAGCAGAGAGTCAACTCAGCCGTATGACATAAACGCAGAATGACCTAGTAGCAAAACGTCTGGAATCGCAAAAGTCCGTATGTTTAAAATACCTTATTAGCCGGAAGTCAAATTAGTTGGATGATATAAACATAGAATGAGATAGTAGCGAAAACGTCAAGTCTGAATCGTGGAGGTTAAGCAACTTTCGCAAGGGTCGGTAATGGGATGGGTCATGGGTGACCAAAAATGTATTATCTCGAGCTCCTCCGTGCTTCGAAAGGCACGTTAAGCAGTCGTTAACACCCACCAATCCGCATTGGACCCGCGTGGTGGGTAATGGCCCATCCTCTTTATCCACTTATAAGGAAGGCCTGTGCCCCAGCAGTGGGGACATTAAAAATGGCTGATGGTCATAGGCACAAACAAACAATAAATGTAATATCAACAAACTAAGCATCTAAGGCCCTCCACATTCGAAACACATTCGTTCCAAAGTTCGGTCCGACCGAACTTATCAATGACGTTTCTCGTATCGTAGCTTACTCCGAACGCGCGTAACACGATCAAAGATTCGAATTTGACATAAGATTTTACGGGAGAACAGTGTCAAAAGCCACGATAACAAATTAGGTGCCTTTTGTTCGTTGGAAGCATTCTCGGAAGTGAGACATAGTTTCAATAAGGTGTGAATACAACATTAATAAGTGAAATTGGTGATGTGAAGTTGAATAAGTATTTAAAATTACAGTTTTATCTTTAGTGTAAGCAATGGCAGCAAGACTTTTTCTCCTTCGAGCGTGTCTTGAGGAAGAACGTTTAGTGCGCAGGAGACGCCGGCGACATTTACGAGAGATATTTGACCCATATAAAATTTCCGACATTGAGTTTATTAATAACTATAGACTTAGAGCCGATTTCACCGCTTAAATTGAACGCGCTCAATTCGAGTTAACCTCAGCTCACGCGCTTAAACTTTTGAACTTGGTTTCAGTTTCTGAACGGCCGATTTACGACGGTTAGCGTATTTGAACTTATCTATGGTTTGAACACGTTCAAGAACTGTCTGTCATCTGTCTGCCATGATGTCTTCTTCTTCTTCTTTTTTGTTTTGGCAATCTACTTTCCTCTTGGAAGTAATTTTTGCCAGTGTCAAATGTTGAATAGTTCAGTGGCAGATAATATTATTTCATTGCCATGATTGTGGAGTAGGTATGTACGTTGAACATGGGAGAATTGATTATTGCATAGAAAGAAATAAGTAGTGGAAAGAAATATTCTTTTCGTATTTGAATAAAAAAAAAGATGAATAGAGCCTTAGCTATGCCAATGCTCTATTCAGCTTTTTTCTATTCATCTTTTTTCCTCAACCACCTTTCTTAATTTGCCATCATCAGATCAGAGCCCGTTTAATCCTGGGCGGAGAACCAGATCTTCAAATTTACCTCGTTTGTATGAAAATAGGCCTGTGTGGTGCGATTTTTCTGCTCTCGAGTTTATTATGTTTTGAATTACGAGCGGCGCCTTTAAAAACAGTAATTAAACACCCATTATAATAATAAGCGTTCAAAACATTATGAATCCAATGCCTAATAATGTTTTATAGGCACCGTAAATCAAAACATAATAGAATATTGTAAAGTACACTTACTTACCTATGACCTACCTAACTTTTACTATTATGCTAGTAGATATCCCGTTAACTACGTACCTAGTTCTTCTACATACAACTAATAATAATAAAGAAAAAACGGACAACAATTTATTTCACTGATTTATTACCTACCATGTAAAAAATTCACAATTCACAAGTTTCACGACACTTACTTAAATAACATGTATTCAGTACCTAGGTACTTAAATTATTATATCCACAATCCGTTCGAAATAAACAATTGAGCAAAATATCACTGCGGAAAATAAAAATACTGCATAAAACTTAAAAATATCAGATAAACATTGTTTTAAAATTGACAAACTGACAAAAACAAATTCCATAGAGAAATTTGACAAAAATCAAAGAGACTATAAGTCAGTGTTTCCACTACCAAGTTTTAGTTTTACCCTAAATAATTTCGATCATTTCAAAATTAAAAATTATACTTGGGCCAGAAAGAATTTTAATGGAACTAATATTTTTAAGTACAAAAGATAGTCAATGTGATTTTGAAGTGTTGACCTATGCAAAAGAAAGTTGTTATAAATTATTGGAAAATAATAAAAATTGTAAGTTATTGAAAAATAAAGTGGCGACCTTTTTTTGTCAACTCTTTACATGCTGTTTATTGTTCTAAATTTAAAAAGACCGCCGTAAACTTGACATCAAATTTTTCATTACTTACTTTTGTTTTAGACGTTCTTGACAACTGACCCTGAAATTTATTTTTTGCGTAGGTAATGAATGAATAAGTGCGTAGCCTATTTCTTTAAATTCACTGAGTAGGTATGTTTCACAGGGTTCACACCACGAGTGAATCTGGTTTGCGCCACGAAGAATATCATGATCTGTATTTTTTTTCCCATTTATGTAGGGAAAATTTTTTTAATTGCAATACTTTGAACGCAACTTCATTCTTTGTCAAAGCTGAACTACGGTTATCAAAATGAAGACGGTGAAACCGGTGCAACGTAGACCGCGATCAAAACGAATTTCTGAACTCGCTCAAGTAAAACCAAGTTCAATTTAACTCGGTTAACGGTGAAATCGGCACTTAGTCGGGAATTATTCCAAACTCTGTGTACGGAGATTGTACCTCTTTTGCGCCCAAAAAGGAATAGTCGCGGAATTGATCCCGTAGTTAAGGTACTTATACTATAATAATTATAAGTCCTACGCAAATAAATGCGACTGAATAAGCAATAAAAATATTACTTTGATATTTTGAGAATGGTGATACTTGAAGGACAATTACGATTTTCAGATCCTTACAACACTTAATTTCTACGCACGGGGAAGTTATCAGGGTTCTGTGGCCCAAAATCTGGAAGCACCCATGTCCTAGCAGTCCGTGTCAAAGTGTATAAGGGAAGTAACTGCTGCAATCAATACGCCTGCTATCCTCAGAAAGTATATAAAATTTCCTCAGAACAGAGTAGAAAGAAACACTATTAAGAGGAAGTAAGTTTAGTATAGGTTTTATTATGATTGATTACTAAAAAATATTTTACAGGCATGAAACCTTTATTTATTGGCGTTTTTATTTACAGATTTTATGAACTTCATTATATCCCAGGATGTGTCGGTTGTATTGATTGTAGTCATATAGCCATCGTGCGACCAGACAAAGATGAAGAACGTTACTTCAACCGGAAGCATTTTCATTCTTTAAATACACAAGTTGTAAGTACCTATGATTTTATGACAGACAAGCATTAGTAAATGTTAGGTAGTTGTTTTCTTTTGTATAAAATAGGTTTCTTTTTTTTTAGATATGTGACTCAGAGTGCTATATCCTAAACGTGGATACCTCATATGGTGGAGCCACACACGACTCTTTTGTTTGGGCAAATAGTGACATCAAAAGCCATCTGGAGAATCTCAATGAAGATACTACATTTTTATTAGGTATACTGATATAATTTTTTATTCAATTTATGTTTGATTTTGTTACCTTAGATTAAACTTGGTTTAAAATTACAAATTAATTATTTTACAGGTGATTCAGGATATGCTTTGAGAGAGTATCTGATCACACCTTTTGAAAATGTACCAGAAGATACTCCAGAAGGTCGATTTAACTCAATGCATAAACGTGCACGTTCCACCATTGAGCGCACATTTGGGATATTGAAAGGCAGATGGAGATGTCTTCTTGCAGCGAGAGAGCTTCATTATAAACCAGAAACAGCAGGAAAAATAACAATAGCCTGCTGTGTCTTGCACAATATGTGCATACAGGCTAGATTGGAAACTCCTGAGCTGACAGAGGATGAACGGAGTGCTGAAACCAGCCGGCAAGTTAGTGGCCACGCTGCGCAGTCGTCAACTGAAGCCCTGCGACGTGGACAGAGGGCACAAGTACCTTTATTAATAGATCGACACCTCCTACGTATAATATCGTAACTGCACTATATAAACTTTACAGTACAGCAATTTTAAGACGAGTAAGTAGTTTTTTGATGCTCACTAAGTCAATTTTGTTTTTTTAAGAACCAAACTTGGCATGTAGATAGACATTTATGAACTTTACAATATTTTTGAAAATATTATTTAATTTTTTTACCAAAATAGCTAAAAAAGTCACTTACGATATTTTTCTTTGGGAAACGAATGTCGTAGTTTATTGTATGTAGTACTTACTACAATTTTCGTTGAATTTCATGAAACAAAAAGTAACGTATGTTGTACTTACTACAATTTACAGCGATGTAAATAGAATAATATGTATTGTAAGTCATAGTTACTATAATTTTCTACGGAATAATTTTGTCGTGAAATATCGTAAATCATGGAGTACTGATATAAAATTACCATCGTTAATATAACATACAATGTATTTTGTAATCAAACCAGTCCAAAGATGCATCTCTCTCCAAAATGGTATTAGCACTTGCTTTACTTTAACCAAAATCATAAAAACAACAAAAACACAAACTTTGTCATAATAAGTTTATAGTCTATTTGACGAACTCCCAATATTAAAACAAATAAAAAACAAACATCTCTTTTAAAAACATTAAATAAAATATATTTTCTTTACTCATTTATTAACATAAACAATCAAAAACTTCTAGCCTTTAATCCTACTAATATTATGAATGTGAAAGTTTGTGGGTTTGGATGTTTGTTCCTTAATCACGCATTGAAATTTGGCACACAGATAGTAGATAGCCTGTATTAAAACATAGGGTACTTTTTATCTCGATATTCCCACGGGAACGGAAACCACGCGGGTGAAACCGCGGGCGGCCGCTAGTAAAAAATAAACGAAAAACCAACCTTACTTCAAACATCAGACACTTTGAGATCATTATTCATTACTAGCGGCCGCCCGCGACTTCGTCTGCGTGGACAGTTTTTTTTGCTATCCCTCGGGAACTATATGTTTTTTCTAGATGAAAGGTATCCTATGTCCTTTTCTGTACCCCTGACAACGTGTATGCAAAATTTCATGATGATCGGTTCAGTGGTTACGACGTGAAGGCGTAACAAACAAACAAACAAACAAACGGACTTTCGCATTTATAATATTATAGTAAGGATTATAAGTATAAGAAATCAGTTCAGAAATAAAATTAAAAGTGAATTTTAATAATTTGAATCGGAATCAGAAGTTGAATTTAAGTTATTAGGTACTAATTTCGGACAGACTCTGGAAAAATTGGTGACACCCATTACAAATTTTGTGAAAAGCAATTTAGTGAAAAGCAAATGGCGTCTTTATTGAAAAAAGCGTGAAAAGCAATAAGTCTTGATTGCAAATATTGTTGCTTAACAAAAAAAAGCAGGGGTGTTTAATGACACACAACCTAACCGCAATTTCATTTTAATTTATATGCTACTAGCGGCCGCCCGCGACTTCATCTGCGTAGAAAGGTTTTTTGCTATCCCTCGGGAACTATACCTTTTTTCGGGATGAAATGTACCCTATGTCCTTTTATGTACCCCTGACAAGGTGTATGCAAAATTTCATGAAGATCAGTTCAGTAGTTAAGACGTGAAGGCGTAACAAACAAACAAACAAACGGACTTTCGCATTTATAATATTAGTAAGGATCAAGGGCAGATATAGAGAATCAAGAAAATTATATAACTGTGTGTGAGAAAATGTTTCTGAATACTTTTTCAGTAGTGCGGGAGAATAAAATAAAAGAAGTGTGTATTAAACCTGGAGATCCCTTTAGTTTGTTTTATAAATACGATTTAGTCGCCGATGATTGCTACGTTTTAATTATAAAGGCAACTTGCACATATTTAACCAATCATTCTTCTTTGCCTTTGGAATCGGCAGTATATCAGGGCATTTACGTTGGAGACACATTGTCACCTAGTAGAGGCCTTTACAATTAAAACGTTGTAATCATCGGCGACTAAATCGTATTTATAAAACAAACTAAAGCGATATCTAGGTTTGATACACACCTCTTTTATTTTATTCCCTTGCACTACTGAAAAAGTATTAGGTAAGAAACATTTTCATACACATAGTTATATTATTTTCTTTGATTGACTATATCTGCCCTTGATAGCCTTCAAATTAAAATAAAATTGCGTTTAGATTGTGTGTCAGTAAGCACCCTGCGTTTTTTGTTAAGCAAGAAAATTTGCAATATAGGCCCATTGCTTTTCACGATTACTTAAACCTCAGAAAGTATTAAAAATCAAAAGTCTTTCTTAATCGCTAATTTTTTTTGTATTTTTTATATGACAAAAATGTTTATCACAGTCAAAATCTAGATTTAAGCTACAATCGAGAGATGGATGCTGTATAATATTTTCTACAACCGGAGAATCGTAAGCAAACCCTAAAATAAATTAAAAATGTAAGATTATTTTTAACTATCGTACAAAAGAAACACAAATGCAGTAAAACATTAGAATAATATTGTTTATAAGGATAGTTACCATGTATTACTATATTGTTTTAAGTTGCAAGTACTGTTGTAAGTACTGAAATATCGAGAACTCAAAAACAATATAATAATACACGGTAAATATCCCGATGAACAATATCATTCTAATGTTAGTGACCATGAAAGTTTGAAGTCATTTATGGTAGTAAAAGATTCTAAAATAATTTAGCGTTTTTAAATGATAGAGATAAACAAGTACAAGCTGATATCAAAAAAATTACAACTAACAGATAATTATGGTTTGCTTATAACTATTACTTTGTTGAGTGTTACGACTGAGAATTACGACTTTGACATATTATTTTCACGGTATCTGATAACAAATCTATCATTCGTTTTATCTCAGAATCATTTGCATCAGAAGGAAGCAGTGAATCTGTAAAAAAAAAACAATCTAATTCCATATTTTATCTTTTTCCTAACAGTATATTGTTGTAAGTTATTTTTCATATCGAAGTAAAATATCGTAAGTATAGCATAAGATAGAATTACAAAAAGTAACTCCGATGTGAAGTATCGTAAGTACAAAATACTATAATTTTTTTTTACGATTTTCCCTAGTAAGATATCGTTAGTTATAGTTACGACAGTTCAAAAATATCAAAATTCATAGTAGACTATAGTAAGTTCTACTTACAATATTTTACTGCGGGTATTGCATAATAGTATAAGTAAGAGTTATTTCATATTTATTTATAATTTATATTAATTTTAAAATGGAATATTTACCTTTTTTCCGAATAGAAGCACTCCCCGCGTAATCTATCGTTACTGCCAGTTACTACACGTTCGCCACGGCTCGCGATCCCTCCGCCCCCGCGTATAGTGTGGGAACTGCACTATACGATACATTTCTTCGATCTAAATGAACATACGATAAATTGCAGTCTCGTTATCTCTGGTAATATTGTGAATATAATTATTTTTTATAGTTTGTATGATGAAGGGTGTTATTAAGTATACAAAACTATATAAATGTAATTTTCGCACATTTGTTGGTTACGATAGTATACGTAGGAGGTATCGAGATGTTGTTTATCAAATCAACATAAATTCATGTTTGTTATGTTTATACATTCGGTTTTTACCATACTTGCATTAACACAAGTTTAATTGATATAAAATTCCTTGGACAATCATTCTGCAGATTACTCTTGGAAATAAAATAAAATAGTTATAGGTAGGTATTACAAATATAATTCATCTGTCTAATTTTAATTTGCTACACTATTTATTATACTATTTCTGTAGAAACTAAGGATAATATTATTCTCATCATTGACAATTCTGAACTTTTTTAAAAATTGTGTTTTAAATACGAGATCAGACATTTATTAAAAATATTTATTATTTGGAATAATAACTAACAATGACAAAGTCATATGAATAGATCCCTAACAGTAGCGCCCTCATTATATTAAATTTATTGTTAGCTAAGTACATAATGTATCAAAAATTCATATGTACAGATTGAAGTTAAGGTTCTATAGTTTATTTATAAATAACAATAACCTTTATAAAATATAGTTAGTTGTAGTAGTAGTAGGCAAATGTGCCAAAGTGGCCACTTTTTTGCTCTTTTGCATCTTACTACTACAACGAACTATATTTTATAAAGGTAATTGTTTGTAAATAAACTATAGAATCGTATACTTTGATACATAACAAGTAATAAATTCAATTATGATGAGAGCTCTAAAAGAAAAATACTAATTTTCGACAATAATCTTAACTTTATATTCAATTCAATTCTTAACATCCATTTGCATAACTATTCAGTTAAGCCGGCATTTTTTAAACAAATGTGTCCAATCGAATTATTCATAAACACACAAAAAAATATTAATAACAGTACCTAATTTAATAGTGTAATACCTAGTACCTAATCAAACTGATAATACTTTAATTAACATTCTAAACCAAGTAAAAAATAACAGAAATATATCAAATAAAGACGAGGTTATCGGCGCTGTTGTACGATTTCCCTACATATCGCACACATTTCTGTAAGGAATTCTCGTAAGGTGTTGTTAAGCTCTCTCAGCTCAGCTCTTATGCCAGCAAACTCATTGGACCACTCTGCCTGTTGTGCCAGTCGTTGTTCTTCAAATGAGAAGAATCTACGTGTTACCAAGTCTTCGGTACTTCTCACTCTTCTTGCCCTCCTTGTGTTTGAAGCTAAAACAAAATAGTAATTTTATTCACACATTTCACAAAAAGTACTTATGCCTGTCACTTATCTTTTTTTCTTCGTCGTATTGGATAATAAATTAGATGATAATAAAAAGTATGGCTCCATTCTTTATTCTCAAAACATAAATGTATAGGTAGTCAAAAACTTGAATGCAATTTTGATAAAAAAAAAGGACCAAGAAAAATGACTACTGGCATACCATTTCAGTCGTAGATGTTTTATAAAATTAAGAAATTGTACCCAGTCATTCAAGATCAAAAGTATAGAAAGAGGTTTTCATATTATTTTTATTTTATAAATACCTACCTAAATTATTGCATATTTGTGGATTATCTAGTCACTTTGTCATTTTTAATTAAGTATAACAAAGTTCTAACCAAATATTTTATATTATGATTTTAAAACCTTGCTTAAGATTCATTTATTATTGTTATGAGTTCATAGGTTACACTTACATCTTTGTGTAGGCTCAGCGGGAAGATGTTCATTGGATGTTGCTGGCATAACTGGCAGAACTGGCTGGCTTGGCATAACTGACTGGCTTCCAGTGTCCGACGGTTGCAGTGTTTCTGTAATTTTGAAAATGGCAATCATATTTTATGTAATATTTAACAAAATGAGTAAAGTGTTATTTTTAGGAGGTACTTACTGTGCCTTTTTTTTAGTAAATTTCGAATGAAACTTTTTGCATGTGATTATTATAATAAGTTTTATTAAACATTACTGTCAAAAAAATCAAATTTGAATTTCATATAATGTACCTATATATACTTACATAAGATTAACTTTTGATTTAATAAGAATACTATACTGCTACTAAAATAGTATAGTAATATGATTAAACTTTTCTATAGTTGTAGGTAGTAACTTACCATTTATTACATGGAATTCCCTGATCTCTTGAGACTCGGGCTCCATCTGACTGAAAGGGGTTGGCCGCTGGGATGGTGGCAAACTTTCCTGTAATAAAGAAAAAAGAAAGATTACAATAACACTATATAAGTATATAAATTGACATTTACTAACAATATAAGTATTTAGGCATTTACAATAAATAGCTTTGACTATTACTTACACATAATAACGAAATTTGTAAGATTAAATAAAAAATATATAAAATATAGGAGTTACTTCTTTCATTGTAGAAAAATCTGATATTAAAAAGTTTGAAAAATTACCTCCACAAAAGCTGGAACTCTTGCCGTTGTTTGGGGCTCCCCAAAACCATCTCCCATAATGGTCATGACCCTTAGGTCCCATCGGGAGAGCTGTGGGGCTGTTGATGGGCCACCACCAGTAGCAATTGCAGACCGACGAGAAGCAGCTACATATTTTTTGGCCAGATATTTTTTATCTGTCCAAACCTTAAAACAAAATAAAATGCCTTTTAAGTATCACAAATGAAAAAAGCACTATTATTGCATTAGGTACTTTCTTGAAAACTTACCCGTTGCCATTGCTGCACAGTCTTTGTACAACCACCCATTGAATTAAGGGTTGTACAAATTTCATCCCAAAGGCGCTGGGATTGTAGTCTGCCCTCCTCATTCCTCAGCAGACCACGAGCCAACTCGCGATGCTCCTCAAGAAAGTTGAGGAGCATTTCTATTTGTTCAACAGTCGGGGCCGACATTTCTTTAAACTGTTTTAAAGGCGACACTTCGAACAAATTCCCGAGTCTAACTGAATACAAACAAACTTCTAAACCGTAGAATGTCATGTTTTTAACAAAAAATTGAATCTTTCTACACTTTGGTATAAGTGGGTCAATAATTTGTACCATGAGGATAAGGTTTTACAATCGTCCACTCAAATTTCACAGAACACACCAAACTACACTCAACAACCTCTTAAACGTAGAACACTTAGGCACAATACTATTTTTTTAAGGTAAAGAATTCTCAATTCCAATAAACTTTTTGATTTACGACTTGTTTACAAAAACGCATCCTCCCATAGAATGTGAGCAAAGGCATTCAGCAAACAGCCATGAGTATATTTTTTATCGAATTGCGTAACAAATTAACATTTCAATCGCTTACACACCTTTGTTAATTCATGTTGGACATAACTTTTAATATTTCATATATCATAAAAGCTTAAATAATTTAAAATATCAATATGAAAGAAAAACCGAAATCAACACGTAAGATTTTATAAATGACCGCACTATTCATTCGTTCATTGTTCTTTCACGATGATTGTCACGTGACTCCGAAATAAACTCGTGAGTCCGATATGTTTTCGGAGTAAGGTCAAGGCATAAACTTCGGTCGGCAATCGGTCGGGCCCGAAGATTTGAATGTGCGGTTTCGGAGTAGATCTCCAGAAACAAAAGTTCGTTCGAACAGCGGCAGCTAGACCGCCTATCTCAAAGCGATAGCCATAGCGATAGCAATGCTCTATCCGTCCTTGTCTTAACATAACACGATGACAAGGACGGACAGTGCACTGACGTCATAAACCAAAGCAATAGTCAAAGCAATCGAGTTAGGCGGTAGAGCCGCGGGATAGTTTATTGAGAATTTCGAAAGTGCGAGAGAGACAGACTATTTTCAACCTTTTTCAACCTATTTTCAAACTTTAATCGTTTGTTCGTGAATGGTCAAGATTTGTGCCACTGATGCCACCTGCCAGCCGGCACCTATAGAACTTCACGCTTTCGCATAACGCATTGTTTTTATGTCATTTGATTGTTTGTGTTTGTTTTTTGTGCATTCATTGTTTTATCACCCACAATTTAAATAAGCGAAACGAATTATCTTAATCGTTTGGTAGATTTGTAAGTTGCGATGATTAAGTGGCTCAAGTCAAGACATATAACAAAAAGGTAAGTAGGTATGTTTTTTTGTATTTAAACAGATCTGTCTAATGTGTGTGACGATCTGATATACCTAGGAAGGAATTTTAAGAATATAAGGAATTTAAGGAATAGGAATTTTTATATGCAGGAATTTTATTCTTATTTTTCCCGAGATGCGTTCCTTAAGTGAAGAGAATAGACGCTTATGGATTTTCTAAAATATGATGAGAAAACTGGGAGTTTTATAAAATGAGAACTACACAGTATGGCGTCCATTCCATTCAATCAACACATCAACATTAATTGATTAGGTACTTCGGTTACTTCCTTTTACACAATTACAGATTCAGGTTTGCAATCACACAATACAAAAATTAAATCTATGGCCAACATAACATTATCAACACATTATGAGCTTGATTAGCCCGTTTAACTACCGCGCGCTGTCGTACGTCATTCTCGGTAGCGCCGGATTGGTTGGCGATAGCGCGCTCCGCCCCCAACGGAGATGGAGAGCGAAGAAGAACAATCCAGCGACCGTATTGGTCGCTGGATTGACTCCGCGGTACAGCTGGTATTGCCAGAGCGACCGAAGTTATACATTTAGAACTATACACTTATTATAACAATCGAATACTCTAGAAATGAAATTGTTATAAATGAATAAATTAACTACCGTAGAATTTGCGGAATGCCTTAGAATTTACTACAGCCTCAGGGTTGCAGCCATAGGCCATGGATTTTGTATTTTTTGGCCTAAAAGCCGTAAAACACGGTAATGAGGGATTTTTAAAAATGGCATAAAACTGTAGACTCGACAGATGGTGTTGATAAACAAACAGGCAAGTGTTAACTGTAGAAAATGTAGGAAAAAGTAATAACTAGTACTAAGTAGTAACTAACAAGTACAACCAAGGAACGCTAAGAAACGAACATGACTTTTTTTAATTAAGCACAGGCCGTTTATTCTTCAAAGTCAATTTCGACACTTCTCTTGTCCATCAATGCCATCTATTGAGGCAAATAGTTACTATTTTCATTCTTTTTAATGTCACTTTGAAATCCTTCATTGCCATAGCTAAAACGTAGTGATTATTTCCTCTGTGGCCGTAGCATTAGCATCACATTTGATTTATTACAAGCGACGTTTCTATTGAAGAAAATGTAACAGAAACATGTGTGACAGATTCGGTGGAATTTGTTGAAGATGTTGTCGCGTCTACATGCACATCCGAGGCCAACCCTGTCACTGTATCTATATCCTCTAGTATTGTGAGTAATCCTATTCTATGAATTACTTTAACTGCGACTTTTATAATAAATATCACTACATTAAATTAAAATGCGATGACATACAGGTGGTTTGCATAAAATTACATGTTTTTTTCAGACTGCAAGCGTTATTTCTATTGAAGATATTGAAAAGTTGTCTGCAGAAAAGATGCAAACTGCTGAAGATGTTGTGGTGTCGACATCTGTGTTAGACCCTGTCACTGTAAGTGATCTATGGCCTTGCATTAATTAAGCCAGTAAATATGAGAATGAATCTCACTCAATACAAAAAAAGTTTTTTTTTTGACAACTTCACATACATTGCTCCAATCCCAAAGTAAGTAGCTATAGCACTAGAATGAACGACCTTGGAGGCTTGCATTGCATACAATTTAAACTCTTTTTTCAGACAGCAAGTGTGATTTCTGTGGTAAACAACGACGATGAATTGACTGTAGAAAAACTGCAGGAAGATGTTGCAATACCTAAAAAGCGTCGACGTAAAGACGATTATGAAGAAAGAAAAATAAAAGATGATGTTAACTGTAAAAATAAACGCCACTATAAATTCAACGAAGCCTGGCGTAAAGAAGACGGTTTCAAAGGATGGCTAAAAAAATCAACAGATATTAAAAATGGACACGAAACCGTTATATGTTCATCATGTAACCAAACTTTGCTAGCTCATAAAGGCGATATTGTACGACACCTAAAGTCCGAGCGTCATAAGCATTTATGTTAACAACAAGTGTGCTCATCACATAAGATATCAGAGTTTGCACCAAATCTAGTTTTTAGTGACAGTGTCAGGAGGGCAGAATTAAAACTATCAGCACTACTGGCATCCAATAACCTGTCATTTTCGTTAATGGACGCATTAGGCCCTTTATGTTCCAATTTTTTTTCCGGATTCCAACATAGCCAAAAACCTTGCAGTGAAGAGGACGAAATCGACGAGTTTAGTGAAAAACATAATGGTAAAAAAATTTGGAGCGGAATTAGAGGGCATGATTCGCCCTAGAGGAAAATTTTTGCTCATGATAATGGACGAAACCACTGATCGATCGACGAAAAAGCAGTGTTCTTTTACTGTAATTTTGTTTAATGTGAACAGTAAATTAGTGTAGACCCACTTTTTTGATATGGTGGAGGTACCGCGTAGCACAGCTAATGAATTATTTAACTGTCTGAAAAATGTTTTGATTACTAAAGATATTCCCAGGGGTCGACACTGGTCAGTAAAGTCAGTAAAAGTCAGTTTTTTTGGCTTCGGTCAGTAAAAGTCAGTTTTTTCATAAAATGGTCAGTAAAGTCAGTTTTTTAGCTACCTATGTTCATTTTTATACACTTTTTTATTATAACCGTTTGTGTTTGTGTTTGATTGAAACTGACTAAAAGTCGCGCTGCGCGGCCGTTTGTTTCTACTATAGATAGGCAAGAGTACAATATTAGTGAATGAAACTGACTAAAAATCACGCTGCGCTACCGTTTTTTTTACTATAGACAGGCAAGAATACAAGGTTACTTGATGTAACTCACTAAAAATCGCGCTGCGCGGCTGTTTTTTTACTATAGACAGGCAAAAAGTACAAGATTAGTGGATGAAATTGACTAAAAATTGCGCTACGCGGCCGTTTTTTTTTACAAAAGGCAAGCAAGATTACAAGATTAATGGACAAAATACTAAGGCAAGAATATTGCCATAGATCACTTCCTCACATGATGCAAAACTTCCAAATAGCAGCTGCTTTATTAAATAAGTTTGGTGTTCGCCTTCAATATAATATAAGTGCCAGAGAAATATTGGATATAATTAGGGAAAAAAATAATTTTGAAAATAATCTGGCGAATGTGCTTGAGGCTCGAAACATGAATAGAAGAACATCCAATTTCATAACAAATCAAAACATAACAGCTGACAGAAACAATACTTACTTCCCCACATTAGAATATAATGATTTAATTTTATTCGCCCTGGGCCTCAATTCCGCTAAATGTAATGTAGTTCAATTGCACGTCGTCAGCATGGCAATAGCATAAAATGTCACTTTTGGTATTCTGCTCCTGTTTTGAGAGTTGAATAGCGGCTGGGTAGCCGCTATTGATACAATTCGGGATTCTATTAACCAATGGCGTCACGATAGCGCCAGCACGGCCACATAAATACGTATTCTCCTCCTATTTGACGTTTGCGCCGATAGCGTTGGCATCGTCGCCATCTGTCAAAATTGGCCATCGAGAAGCAATTGTGCAGCAATACGTTTTCTCTTACTTTCTCCAGGTAAAAGTGATATGAAACAACAATGCCGTATCACATTTAATAATGGGAGGTCAAGAAGCTTATATCCACAATGGAGGTTGCACGCCTAGTAAGTAAGTGAAGATTGAAAAAGACTCTTTAGTGACGTTACGGCTTATTGCTATCTCTTTCTTTTCGTTTTACAATACGTTTTCGTTTCTCACGAACAAACGAACGACGAACAACGAACACGTATTGTAACACTAAAGAAAGAGGTTGCAATTAGCCGTAAGGACCTTTTTTCAATCTTCACTATGACATATGGCCGTGCAATCTCCATTGGAGGGAGGTATAAGCTTCTTGTGGGAGGTATTTAGAATTGGCCTACAGGGAGGAACAGCGTCGGCACGAGTACGAGAGGCTACAATGCTGTCGAGCGAGAGCTTTACTGAGACGGAATATCGACCCTTATGGTTGTTTTGCCGGACACAGGGTTTATAAAAATGTTCCACCTCAGTTAAACCGTAGTCAAAGATATCGCGGAAATCATATCTCCGTTTATTTAAGGCGCTCAACAACCCTGTTAATTTAAGGCGCTTTCCTGATCGAAAGTGGCGCCGCCGGCGCCGCGGTGAATTTTATTTAATATTGTAATTCTAATACACAACTTTAATAAAAACTACTCATGGAGTTTTTAGGTCCCTTAGTCTAGTATTTTTAGACGCTATCATTACACTTCCTCATAGTCACTGCTAGAAGATTATGTATTCTGTGCTAGAAGTAGATAGCAAAACTGCTAAAAGTGGCCGTTTTTGACACATTTGCTATCTACCTCTACACATGACTGCGAGGGAACGTAGTGATAACTTCTAAAAATACTAGACTATGCGCTCTAAAAACTCCACGAAAAGTTTTATCAAAATGCGGTGGAATTCGCCAATATTAAGGTGATTCCCTGACCGAAAGTGGGGTTTAATAATTTCATTAACAACTTATTAAATATTTTTATTATAAAAAATATTATTATAGAAATTATTAAACCCCACTTTCGGTCAGGGAATCACCTTAATATTGGCGAATTCCACCCATAGCTGTTTCAACAAACTGCGCCCTTCTTTGATCCAGCTGGATTTCCTCGTGATGATGACGCTACGAGAACTCTTCTTACTGCTCCGGTTTCCGTTGGCATGTTTTTAAATTTAGTCAGGGTGTACCAAAACTGTGCCTCGAAGGGAAAATAACTTAAATATTGAAAATAGGAAATTTTACTTAAAGCAGGCTTCATTTAGACTAACTAAATCCATACTATTTGTATAGGAGCTATTTGAGTACCTACCTACAAGGAAATAAAACCTCAATGATAAATTAAAAGTTTATTTTATTTCAGTAACTTAGTAACAAAATGTATAAAGTCATTTAGCTAATAAAGGCAAATAGGCACCACTCAGAATGACTGTCTGACTTCTTGGTTCAGACTCTTTGATCAAAAATATCCTAGATAACGCTTCATGAACTAAAACAGCACACAAAAACAGCACATCGACATAGCATCCCACGTCCCAGCGTTCAGCGGGAGCTTATTTTGTGCATATTCACTTATTATTTTGTAAAACTTAGGTCTTATATCACTTATTTTGTACAAAATAAGCTTATTTTATTCAAAATCACGTCTTTTATAAAACTTACTTTGTACAAAATAAGCGCCCAGTTTGTAAGTGGGACTCTGGATTTTGAGGTACCATTGTTGAGACTCTGACCGGACATTTAGAGTATTCTTGATCGAAGTTCCGACTGAAAAAAGGCACTCTGCATTGGACACTGTTGCATTTTGAGTTCCAGTTTCAACTTCATCAGCAATTTTAACTTCCATTAATCATCAGGAACATTCACTGAGACGGTTATTGTTGCATCTGCATCAAAGGATCATGCCGCATTCTGGGCCATGATGCGCATTAACCATACATATCTATGACAGACTCATGTCATGTCAAAAAGGGGTAGATAACAAAATGTCATATAATATGAAAATCTCAAACAATTATAACCCCAAACGGCTCCTTGAGATTGAGATTTCTCTTTTTTCCCGCATTATATTTTAATGATTATTCTTCCCACGCAATCACTATAAAATTACTACAGTATTTTCGTAATTTCATCAAAGCGCATCATGGCCTAGCTTGTATAGTAAAATCGGCATAATCCTTTACTCAAATGTCTCAGTAAATCACCGTGCTTGGCCCTCAGTCTTCTTTGAGTCACATCACTTTTTCGAGTCCAAGCAAACACTGAGAGCACAACTTATTGCTTGACTGTTTATGGTAATCCTGTAAATAGAACAAGAATGTTGAAGCGAGTGTATTGTATGATTGAGGTTATCCATCAACTTTTGAGGATTTCACAGAAAGAAAAGGAGGCACTTGAACGCGTTACAAAAGCACAGTATGCCGACAAAAGGTGTCACAAAATTCTATTATCCACAAGTCACAAAAATATTAAGGAGATTATGTGAAACAAACCCTTCGAGCAACAAAGGCTTCGTTTTTCACGAAGGGAGAAGCCTTAGCGATTAAACTCTATTCAAATTATTCTGGCATTTTTTGCGGGGGGGGAAAATGCACACAAGTGCAGTTCCGCATACCCACATACAAAAACAACACTGTAATGACGACACTCACACATAAAAAATAAAACAAAACAGCAAAAAATTGTGTACGGATGAGTCACACATCAAAATATGACACGTTTTTGACATAAAGGGCTGGGCTCAACTGTCGATGCAGCAATATCGATACGGAAAAAGGAATAAAGGTTACAAACTCAATCATTTTACGATGGGGTGAATAACAACAAAGAGGTCATTTTTATACGCTTATGAGCTTTATACAAAAAGCTCGAGAGTGTAGGGGCTTCGGCAGAGGGGAACGCTTCGTATGGCCTCTCTTTCTGTAGAAGCCCGTCTTACTCTAAGAACAAACCTATGAAGTTGATTATATTCCGTGAGGATTGTCGTGAGATTATTACATCGCAATTCGCATCGCCCCGAACCTGACTCTCCGACCGTATTTTCTTAGCAAATAGAATAAAGAATTGAAAAATACAAATTAAATAGGTGATTATTTCCAACTTTGACAAAAATTAAATACCTATGAATGATTGATTACCACAAAGTAAAGTAATTTGAAAGGCCATTACCAATAGCGCCTCCGGAAATCGATGCGGAACTACTGACATGAAATTAAAATCACTGAAAATGTGTATTTTGTTTCTTTATTATATTTATTTGTCTTTTTGAAATATTCTTTATATAAACAAAAATATTATTAAAAACAATGAATCTTACCTTTTTTATTCGAATACTGACTTGGCTTACGAGTAATAAAAATAAATGTATTGGCGCCGCTAGTAAAGTGCGAATCACAAAAGATGACCACAAATGGCGCCCATCATCGCATCATAACTCATGAAAAAAGACTAAAGATATAATAATATTTCATATACAAATAGATATAGTAATTTTATCTAAATATATAAAATATTATTTTGTCCGTAGGTCTTTTCTTTTATGAGTTATGATGCGAAGATGGGCGCCGTTTGTGGTCATCTTTCGTGATCACAAATTACTTTTTTATAGTTCGTGATCCGAACTATACCTATAGTCTGTTCACGGAAACGAGTTAGTAGAGCGCTATCTCACTCACACAATTTTTTAACAGTGATTGGTCAGAGATAAACGCTAAGGCCACAGTAAGAATTCGTTAAACTGTGCTAAGGCGGTGTACACAGTACGAGAACTTTTTGAACTTTTCAGTCTACTCACTCATATTCCCCGTACTTTGCAGACGTGCTCTTACTTGTGACTATATGCTCACTTAATTACCTGGCTTGTTGTGTATTGAATTTTGAATCCCAAGGTTGCGCAGGTGTGCTAATGACCCGTATTGTTCTTTTGTCATGAATGAGCAATAACTTAAGAAAATACTTTTTCCAAATTTTTGTACAATAAACTAGCCCAGGTGTGCTAGTTCCATTGTTATTCTCTGTAATAAATGGCTCTCAAATAAAAATAAAACCAAACAAACGGACTTTCGCATTTAGGCCGTCCGCTGCCTTAAGCGGGATCCCGCCGCGGGTACACGGCGCGGGAATATAGATTGCTGGTTTTTGACGGTCAGATGCTTGCGCAGTGCATGAGTAAGCTCTAATCTATGTCGCCCCGCGCGCGTGTCCCGCTCAAGGCAGCGGAGGGCCTTATAATATTAGTAAGGATTTTGAAAACAATAAACAAAAAACATATTTGCTTTGAATTATCAAAATAAATATCGCGCGTTGACGCCGTGCATGAGAGTTGACACACGACCAAATTAGCATACAATTCGGCATACGAACTCGCGAGGTGGGGTGAGGTAATTGATCCTGGGGCAGGGCGGGGAGTGTCTTTTCTGTACAGTACGAGGCATATATCTTGAAATCGGGTGGGGATTGCGCGGAACGCGTATTTTGGGCATGCGTTGCGGTGAGGGGCGGGGGCGGCGGGAGAGGGGCGTCCGCTATTGGTCGCTCACAAGAGCACATGCACGAACTTATCCTTATCCCCACTCCGTCGAAAAAAGCAATCGACGAATGACGAATAAATGCAGGATCAGCGAAAAGTAAGTACAATAATATGTAAAATATTGAAAATAATATATGAAAATTCCGTACGAAAAAAATCGACATGTGTGTGGTATACTGCCCGGCCCGTAACTTAGCAAGATAAAAACGAGACAAGAGATGCGCAGTAGCTACAAACATTAAACTCGGCGCATGTTTTGTCTCATCTTTGTCTTGCCAAGTTATATGCCGGCACCTATAGGTCCATAGATTTTGTATGGATTAGCTGCGTTCGGCAGGCTGATTATCTAATTAAAAACCACCTAGCACCCGGTTTCAGTTCACAGATGAATGTGATATATTGCTACTTTTCTTTCGTATATTTTTTACCCCAAAAATACCGTCGACTTGAGAACCTCCTCCTTTTTTGAAGTCGGTTAAAAAGATGTACGGTGTTCCGAAATGGAAATCCGTCTTTGTGTGGCCACACTGGCCACTCTTATATAATCTACTCTGTGTTCTTTGTGGTTTGAATTTGAGCAGATGCGATGCCAACGACATGCCAGCAATATGCTGACGGCGTTTTTCTCAAAATTAGTAGAATACCGTTTTTAGATCAATGGCGTTAGCAAATCAATGGCGTGTCTGCGACATAGCAATTTGTTGTAAAATAGCGGAATCGAGGCCCTGGGAACGTACCAAATAAGACAAGCTCGCTCTTATTACATTGTTGGGTTATCCTTCTAAAGAACACTTATAATAAAATAAGAACACATAAATACCTTTAACATCCTTTACTTTCACAGAACTTAGACACTGTACACAGTAGTTTCACTTTTCAAATTGCTGCGTCGACGGTTGGAACAGAATGAATCCGATTCTACCGTAACTCTCTGCTTATATAGCTCTAGTGTTGCCAACAATAAATTATTGCCAGTAGAATAAATAACTCATATTCGGAAAATAGCGTTAACGTTATCGTTAAAAATAGCGAAAACGCCAAAAACTAGTGTTATAAATGGCAAAACCTAACAATCGACCATCCTGACCTCGTGCATGTCCCCATGCACGCGACCTCTCCATTGCACGCGACCAGGATGTCGTACCTAACAATCGGCCGACTTGTTCCAACCTCGAGACAACCTCCAAATAGAATAGAATAGAAATGGTTTATTGCCTCAAAATTACAATTATTTACAATCTTAGTTTAGAAGTAGCCACAGAGGCAGAGGCAAATACATATTTAGACATGACAGTTTTATTGCAATTTTATCCTAAAATTATGAAATATATTTTAAAGGTAACAATATCAAATTAAAAGTTACATTGTTAAGATATAGCAATTTAATTAAATCAAATTAATTATTTATTTATGAATGCAGATCGACCTATATTTTATCTCGATGGTATAAGGATATATCAATCTAAAATCTCATTCACTCATGTACCACAAAGATTCCTTTTCTCGTGATACATAAGCTGTAATCTATTTATGAATGAGATCAACTCATATCACCTCCAAACTTCTTATGAGGGTGTATCAGTCTGAAATCTCATTCACTGATGTACCTCTAAGATTTCTATCTCATAAAAGTACATAAGCTAAAATCTATTTATAAATGAGATCAACTCATATCACCTCCATACTTCTCATGAGGGTGTATCAGTCTGAAATCTCATTCACTGATGTACCTCTAAGATTTCTATCTCATAAAAGTACATAAGCTAAAATCTATTTGAGGAGCTGGGGAACAAAAGCGGACTTGTCCACTGTACCCGATTTTTATTTTTATTTTTTTTTGCACTCTTTAAGCTCATATCTAAAGACCTCCGGAGTATTTTGTATCAAAAGCGGTCCGGTCTAATAAAAAAAATATGTTAAAAATCATGATTTCTTTCAAAAGCGGACTTGTCCTGTTAGAAATTAAATAAAATTCTAAGGGATTTTTTCTCCAATCAAAACCGGACAAAAACGTAAGGAGAATTGCCGTTAGTACGAAAAATGTCAAACAAAACCGAATAAGTCAAAAAAAATATGCTTTTTTTGTTATGATATCCCTAAATCAGTTGTGGCAACACTGATAAATTAAAGGCTATATTCCGAATCACGATAAAATCGATGTCAGCGCTCACGTTATCTGTCAAACCCATACAAAATCACCGACTCGGAACGCATTTTAGTGCGCTGTCATCGATTTTAGTGTGATTCGGAATGCAGCCAAAAAAAGATAATCAGCTGTGTGAAGTGTGTGTGACTGTAACTGCTTTTGTAATTTTGAGAAGCATTTTACTACAAAACCGACAAAACAATGGACGAAAACGAAGAAATAGTGGTTCATAACCGGACATGTCCATAACTCTTTGAATCATAACCGGAGTTGTCCACCTTTAATAATCAAAACCGGACTTGTCCATTACAAAAAAATTTAAAAAAAATTGAAAACACATATTTTTGTGACCAACAAGTAGGCTATTGGTTATGTTGTATTATATACTATATTATACTGAAATGCATAAATTTCAGCCCATATGCATATACCTATTTCAGTTTTTTTGCTCTAGTGTAAAATATAATTAATTGGACAAGTCCGCTTTTGTTCCCCAGCTCCTCATTTATAAATGAGATCAACTCATATCACCTCCATACTTCTCATGAGGGTGTATCAGTCTGAAATCTCATTCACTGATGTACCTCTAAGATTTCTATCTCATAAAAGTACATAAGCTAAAATCTATTTATAAATGAGATCAACTCATATCACCTCCATACTTCTCATGAGGGTGTATCAGTCTGAAATCTCATTCACTGATGTACCTCCAAGATTTCTATCTCATGAAAGTACATAAGCTATAATCTATTTATGAATGAGATCAACTCATATCACCTCCATACTTGTCATGAAGGTGTATCAGTCTAAAATCTCATTCACTGATGTACCTCCAAGATTTCTATCTCATGAAAGTACATAAGCTATAATCTATTTATGAATGAGATCAACTCATATCACCTCCATACTTGTCATGAAGGTGTATCAGTCTAAAATCTCATTCACTGATGTACCTCCAAGATTTTTATCTCATGAAAGTACATAAGCTATAATCTATTTATGAATGAGATCAACTCATATCACCTCCATACTTGTCATGAGGGTGTATCAGTCTGAAATCTCATTCACACTCATTCCATATAAGCTAATCACTTCTATTTGCATATTCAAACATCATCAGCATCATAAATACCATAAACATAGAAACATTAGTTAGGGCTTATTTGCACTTAAAGATTTCCTAAACCTAATACTCTTGTAATAATTAATATCAATCATTAAATAGGAACCATTTGCAAAAACACAATTATCGATACAATGGATGTTTTAACTCACTGATTTCCCAACGCCTCGACACCCTTTCGGGGGCCGTGATCACGGGAGGACTAAAGCAAAAGGCCATCGCTATAACCTATATCCAAAAACCATCCATCAGTGACATCGAGGAGCCATCAGTGGCGCCATCCATCGGCACCATCCAGAAACTTCAGTCAGCACTATCCAAAAGCCATCGGTCAGTGCCCCATCCAGAAGCCATCCGTCAGCACTCAGCGCCACCCAAAAGCCATCGGTCAGTGCCTTCCAGAAGCCATCGGTCAGCGCCATCCAGAAGCACACAAGTCTTCTGAAATTAAACACAAAAGCGACAGCAACCCCTTTCAAGTATTATCTTAAGACTATGAAATAAAAATACCTTGGAACATTTCAAATCGTAACTTTCAATACATTATCAAATGAAACCTTATATGTGTAAATCCTACTATCATAACCCTATAGTGAACCAAACTTTCCCCAATGCTAAAGTAAACAGAACTGTGGACATACATTTATTTATATTCAGTGTCAAGATCCAGTTAACACTTAGTTACTTCAACTTTTAATTTAATTCAACTATGGAACCAAGCCATGGTCTTGGCAATGCCTAGTTTCTGTCAATACCCGAAAGATACCTTCCTCCGTAGGCCTAATTATGTTAACAATAACAGGTAAATTTACCCGCGACTCTGATCAGTTATTCAAGGAACTTGATTTGTTACCACTTACTAAACATCTTTATGTGTATGTGTAATGTTGTATAATGAGCCACCGAATGACTAAGTACTTAATATAAAATCATTTAAGATTAAATCATATAACTGACTGTATAAGTATAATTACAATAGTGTGAAACATTAATTCTCGAACATGAAATACTAATGTCAATAATGTGAAATATAAGATCAAGCAAGACCACTTGATAGTTGCAGACCATTATTTTAAAAAGCTTAGTGTGAGTTGCACCAAAACGCTGTCAAAGTTACGGTTATCGTCAAATGATAATGGTACCTATTGTGACGTCAAACATATCAAAGGACATCATGCTGGCTGGCAACCTTTTTTTGGCTAACTTGTGCTTAACCGGTAGGTACTTTAACAAGCTTGTTATCGTTATAGTTAGGTGGTGCAACTCAGCCTTAGCATATTACCGCCGACTTGTCCGTATATCTGGGAGGAAGGCAGTTTTTTTTTTTATAAACATCCTCATTTGTTTGGACTGTCTATTAGTATGTACTCACGTAGAACCCAGTTAAGTCACAAAACGATGTCATCATTAGTATATAATCATAATACCAAAAGCTATAAAATGGTTAAAAAGTGTTTCTATTCAATGAGGGAATATTTTGAATGTAAAAATGCATAATAATTTGACATGTTAATTATTGACTATTTGTTATTTTTATTATTTTATCTTATGACATTAAAATCTCTTGTCATTATGTAGGTACTTAATAACTTTGCAACTTAGAATTAGACTTCCGAAATGATTAATTTTAATATGAATGACATGTGCTTAAATCTCCCTTCATTCTGCTTGCCTGAAACTGGTGTCGTGTAGCGGATATTACTTATTTTAAGATCTTTATGTATGTGTAGGTACCATGTTACTTGCAGAATAAATATTTCTTATTATTCTTTTCTTATTCTTATATGGATAATTTGGTAGGCCCTGTATTTGTATGCATACCAGCGGACAATAATTAATGTACCTACCTAATCCGCCTTGCTTTTGCGACCACGCACGTTTTTACTTTTAATTATAATGTTCTCATGTAAGTGACAATGTTGATGTATTTATGAGAATAAAGTTCTTTTAACCTAACCTAACAGCTAGTGCATAAAGCAGTAGATACGGCGGCAAATCCTGGCAGCCAGCACAGCGCCTAGGAAATCCCATCCTCCCACTATTAAACTTGTGATTTGTTATCAATCACTGATCATGATCAACTTATATGCTCGTCAAAAATGTTCAACGTATCAAAGATGTAAATTATTTTATATAAAATACTAATTTATACCTAGTCACATGTCACATAATGCGACACAAACATGGTGTATTATCTACCATTGATTACTTCAAATTAGTTAGGGTGCAGTGAGCAACTATGAAACACCAAAAATTCTGAGTCTCATATTTCTCTCATTTTTGAAGACAAGGATTTCATTAACATGAAAGGAGTCTACTTAATTAGGTATAATATAGCATTTATAATTTCACTAATAAATATATATGTACATAACCAATAAGAACACCTTTTAAAAAAAAATAGTTGCATTGTGTTCACCTAGGTGTACACAATGTAACACCCTGTGTCCAACAATGAAACACTGTTATTAATATTGTCTTAAGTGTATTTAGTGTGGTTATTGGGACATGTAAATGATAAAAACCGTTAAATTGTAATCAATAAAGGTTCTGTCCAGAGTATTGCACTTTATTCAGACTTTTGATTTGTCTTAGGTACGATTATTTTGTTACTTAACGATTGAGGATTTTTTTTTTAAATCATAGTTATACCTATAGATAGGTTATAATGAATTACAATCAATATTTACTCATAAAACCAGCGCCACCTTAATAACATTTTATTAATAGAAAATGATTATGTACCGTTTTTTTTTAATGTTTAGGTATAAATATTCACTAAATTTGTGTGAAATCATAACTAATGAATAAACCACTTGATAAACCACATGACATGGTTACACTAAACAAAGTTAAATATAAAACTAAACTAAACAGCGTTTCATTGTGTCCACCCTTGAGCTGTCATTGTTGGACACCGGGGTGACTCCGAGGACACCTCAAACATATAGTTCAAAATCGAATAATTTAATAGGTGATCTAGTCCTCATGAATCCATCATATGTGTACAATACAATGCAATGTCATACGGAGAAAAAGGGATTTATTTATAGTATTTAACTGAGAAATCAAATACAACTGAAAAAATAATCTGTACACTATCAGACAGCATCGCGATTCAAAAATATGGCAATGTTTCACTGTGTCCGACCGTTTCAACGTTAGACACTTAACCGTACCCTGTACCTATGCGTTAACATGATTGAAACCATACTTAGTTGTTTGTCTGTTAATTTCCCAAATAAAATAAAATAAAATAAATACCATTGTACAGAATAGGTACCAAATAGCGTTAGGACCTTAACCTTGGACTTATTACAGTGATGGAGAGGAGAATAGAAACTCAAAACATAATGCTTCAAAGAAACTTTGATCTAGCGTTATCATCATTTGGCACGAATTAGCGTGTCGAATGCTACCAAGGGTAAGGAGTAAGCCCTGGCCACGGTCGTGGCTGCGCCCAAGAGACTCATTCAGTAACTTGCGCACCACGCTACCAGAAAGTCACCCTGATCAAGCGCTACGCGCAAGTAACCAACCCCAGCATCTCCCTGTCACACATCTATGTTAGCTTACGTAAAACACGGCATAATAAATAAATATTCATATATGTACGTACTTTTATAGGCATTTATGTGGCAAAATTAAAATATTCGTCAAGAGTTATCAGAGTTGCCCTGGCTTAGCATAAAGCGTAAATCAAACTATGTCACCATTTTAATAAAATAATTATACTCTCAGTTTAGAGAGAAATTCAAATTCAGTAACAATGAAGCACTTTAGGAAAGAGAATGGTTCGATTAAGGCTTTTGACGAAAAGTTCTGTAAAATGTGTTTTTACAGAAAAGTACAATTAAATTTAAGATTAAAATATGTCAATGGTCTCTTCACCGGAAAGTAAAAGTTGTCTTAGCACATATTATTCAAAACATGGCACAATACCAGCAGTACGTGTCCACCGTTTGCCAAAGAGTATGTAACACCTCAAAAGTGTAAACAGTAGGTAATTATTAAGATAATTTATTTATTTAGGGAAAAGAGAAAAAAATTCAAATTAACTTCTATTACTAATAAGTCGCGATATCCGCAATGTTAAATGTTAAAGAAAGAATGTAGTATACTTGTTAATTTTAAGATAATATTTGCATGTTAATGGTTGAATAGGCAGATCTTTAAATAAGTACTATAAGACCTCCAGTGTACCCTAATCGAATGCAAATAAATTCTATTCTATTCTAAGAGTAGTATTTTTTGTTTTTTGTTTTGGGGCAACTTTATTACCTTAATTATATTAAATGTTCACGCAAAGCCCCCGTATAAACTGAACCATTCCCTTTTAATGAATTATCAAAATTATTAAACATTTGTAAAAAGTAGGGTTACTTTCAATCTCGTAACTCATAAAATAGTAAGATGCAATGTTACTTCTGACCTTTAAACGATTTGAAGAGGATACCTCAGCATTCCATCCTCGATCTCGTTTCTTCACCTTCATCTTCTTCATCCTCGACTTCGTTTCGACACGCTGCCGCAGCTTGTGGATAGTTAGTCTCGTTCCAATGAGTATTAAACAGAAAATAATGCAAATTTTAGAATAAATAAAGCCATGAGTACCTACGTATCAATTTAGCTTTGTTTTATCTCAAACACTAAATTTACTGGAATAGTTGGGAATGACTTTGAACTTTAACTTCAATTATGGAGAAAATTTCATATTGACTGATAATAAATTAACAGTTTTCCAATGGAAACTGGATACTACAAAATTAGAACAAAGGAAACCCATTTTTTTTTATCATGCAACGTGAGTGATAGTAAATCACGATTTTCACGATTAAATACAGCAGGATCAAATCATTTATCGCACTACACGCCAATTCTATCGAGGAGTGGCCCCGACCAAGTACCAGCGCAGTGCCTTTATTACCCTACCAGCTAAACAAACTTGAGCGACTTCAAAACTTCTGTATCAGATTTATATTTGGCTTGCGCAAATATGATCACGTATCCTATTTTCGCACTAAGCTCAAGTGGCTACCCATTAGGCTTCGCCGGAATACTCACATCCTGTCCCTTCTTTACAATATTTTATTCAATCCCTCTTATCCGCGCTATCTCAAGGAACGCTTTAGTTACCTTTACTGTTCGTCTTCACATACTCTTAGGTCATCGGAAAACTTGAGTCTCTCGACGCCTGTTCATCGGACAACTTTTTATCACGATTCCTTTACTGTTCGGGCCGCAATGCTCTGGAACTCCTTACCTGTGTCCATCAGGCGTGCTCAGACCATAGATGCTTTCAAGAACCAGCTAAAACAACACTATCTATCTCATTGACTTTCGCTTTCCACTACTGTAGGTACTTACTGTTCAAAGATTCATCCTTTTGCAGACAATATATGTATATTTAATATTTATTATATATGTATTATTATCATATATATTTAATATTATAGGTATCCATTTAAGTTTATGTATGTTTAGTTAAGTAATGTCTAAGAATTTTAAATAATAATTTACATTATTCCACGCCATTTTGCACCCCCTGTAATCCTCCTCTGATAATCTCACCATACCGTAGGTTGTCTGGAAGAAATCGCTGTTAGCGATAAGACCGCCATGTTTTAACACTAGGCTAAGTTTTATTGTTATTTCTTTGTTATGTTATTGTGGTGTTGAAATAAAGAATTATCTTATCTTATCTTATCTTATCTACCCGCCAATTCTGTCGGGGAGTAGCCCCGACCAAGGATTAGCGAGCAGCACTTTCATTACCCTACCCACCAATGCTATCAGGGAGTGGCCCTGACCAAGCATTAACGAGCAGCGTTTGAGGGTGGTGTAGAACAGAGTGTGAAGTATGCACTGTCGAAGTGTAGCCTCGACCAAGTGCAATGAGTGTGAAGTGAGTAGGATCAAATCATTTATCGCACTACCCGCCAATTCTATCGGGGAGTAGCCCCGACCAAGGATTAGCGAGCAGCGCTTTCATTACCCTACCCACCAATGCTATCAGAGAGTGGCCCTGACCAAGCATTAGCGAGCAGCGCTAGGGGCTGGTGTAGATCAATCAGAGTATTGTTTGCGAGTGAAAAAATGTTGCACGGCCGAAGGGTTGCCTCGGCCACGTGCGGTGAATGTGAAGTATGTAAGCACGACCGGAGAGTAGCCCCGGCCACGTGCAATGAATGTGCAGTATGATAGCACGACCGAAGAGTTGCCTCGGCCACGTGCCATGAGATGAGTGTAAAGTATGTTAAAGCACGGCCGAAGAGCCTTGGCCACATGCAATGACAATTTTGTTTTTACTGCGTTCAATATTGGTTACCACTTCTGAATTGTTGGGTTATCCTTCTAAAGAACACTTATAATAAAATAAGAACACATAAATACCTTTAACATCCTTTACTTTCACAGAACTTAGACACTGTACACAGTAGTTTCACTTTTCAAATTGCTGCGTCGACGGTTGGAACAGAATGAATCCGATTCTACCGTAACTCTCTGCTTATATAGCTCTAGTGTTGCCAACAATAAATTATTGCCAGTAGAATAAATAACTCATATTCGGAAAATAGCGTTAACGTTATCGTTAAAAATAGCGAAAACGCCAAAAACTAGTGTTATAAATGGCAAAACCTAACAACATATACGTTTCCATGGCGGATATAGAATTGAAGTGTGCAGTGAGAGAATAGATTCCCCTGAACACAACCTTAGAGGCGACACAACAGGTGACACAACGTTAATAAGAGGGAAAATAAAATCGCGCCATGTATCCAGAAAACAATATTATGTATATATTTTAATTGAAAAAAATGTGCCCGGACGAGCAGGAATATTAGAATATTGCTGTAGTTGCTTAGTTGGTAGAAGGACAGTTGGATGTTGTGCGCATACTATGACACTAGTATGGTATCTTGGATGGGCCAGACATCAACAAAATATTACAGAGCCTGCAGGATTTCTTGATGATATCCCTATAAGAGAAGATGAGGAATAAAAAATTAAAATACCATATGTTGTTTTATTTTTATGGTAGGTAGTAATCTATATAAATAAAAGAGAATTTGCTATAGGCACGTAATCTGCTTTTATAATAGATCTTAAGTAGGTAGTTACATATCCCCCTCGCCCATCTGTCCTCGACTAGAGAGGGCCACTTCAGCAACTTTGTAACCTTTGATATTTGTATTCAGCAGAAGTGGTACTCTTCTTAGAAATAAGTTCTAGACTAAACAACGTCTTCCTTAATAATTTTGCCTTGTATCGAGTCAGTCTCAAGTCAATCTCCGAATCGATAGCTTGTGTACTCAGGAGTTTCAAGTCGACCTGCGAATCGGTAGCTTGCTGTACTCAGGGTTCTCTGTCGATCTCCAAATTGATCGCTGGTTCCCATTAGTTTAAGTTAGTTTTTAAAAAATCACTTTCGAGCTCCCGAAAGTTAACTGGCGCAGCCGGTAGGATCCGCGTTAAAGGCTGCGCCGTCTTTCGTATAATTACTGGTGTCCAAATTCGCCTGATACGCGATCGCGGCGCGAATAGCTGAGTGGATCCTCGAACAAAACAAATATCGTCAAGAATCGGAGCTGAAATCGAGCATCGGGCTGATCGGTTGGTGAGTGAAACTTTTCGACTTCCTTTCCCATTTCTCGTGTTTTTCATTCCTTAACTTTGATATTAAACTCTATCATTGTAAAACATTATACTGGTAACTGAATGAAAATCTTCTAGTGCCAAAGTATCAATCAGAAATTAAGTGAAATTAAAGTAAAAGTTATAAAAGTGAAATATTGAAATATAGAATTGAAATTAAAAATATTGACTGAAAAGAATATAAAGAAATTACAATTGTGAAATATTTAATTATAAGATTTTTACATTTTACATAATTTTAGGAATTTACTTTTACGTAATTTTAAGATTTTATTTTTGTGTGTGTTGTGTTGTGTTTCCTCTAAATCCGCTTATACATAAATTGCAAAAATGGTGGAAGAAAACGTTATCGTCCCCATTCCCAACGAAATTTTGAGATTAATTTCATTATATGGCGGAGACAAAAGACAATTAAATTTATATTTACGGAAAAGTGAATATGTGATAAGTCGATATAGAGGAACCGAAGCGCAGAATCTTTATGTGTATCACGCAGTGACAAGCCGTCTTGTCGACGCCGCTGCCTTACTTTCGGAACGTGAAGATATATTAACCTGGACAGAATTACGTACGCTTTTAGAGCAACATTTTGGTGACCCGCGAAGTGAACAGGGCATTGCTTTAGAATTGGAATCGATAAAATATAAAGTTGGTGAAAATTATCTTGACTTTTGCAATAGAATCCAAAGTATCCGATCAATACTAATATCTAAAGTAAACTTATTAAATGACGCGAAAACCACAATTTATAACGACTTATCTTTAAAGGTTTTTCTTTATAATCTTTCTGAGGAGATGATGCGCGTAGTAAGATTGCGATCCCCGGAAACACTAGAGGAAGCTTTAAAGATAGTGTTAGAAGAGGTTAAATTTCACGACCAATATAAGCTACGTAATAAAATAACTAACAATAGTACAAAACCAGTAACTTCAGAAAATCAAGGATTTAAATTCGATAATTTCCAACAATCTCGCAACTTAAATCCTGGATTTAAATTTACGCCACCACAATTTAATAACAATAATAAAACTAAATTTAATTTTGGCCTTCCCCAAAATAAAATGCAACAATTTCAACCTAATTTTGGCTATCGACCACAATTCCTAAAACAAAATCAATCAATACCAATTTATAAACCTACTCCAAACCAACCTGCACAACAACAATTTGGTTATAGACCAAATCTAGGAATCACCCCGCAACAGTTTGGCTACAAACCGAATTTAGGCATGACCCCTCAACAATTCGGCTATCGCCCATCTTTTGGTGCAAATAATCAGCAACAGCAATTTGGCTATAGACCTCCTCAAATACAAAATCCTCGTCAACAGCCTACTGACGTTTCAATGAGAACATTACCACCCAGACCGCAAGGTTTTAAATTAAACGAATTAGGCATTTACAATAACGATCTAGAACAGTATGCTAACTTCGACTGTGACGAAGATTACTATGATATTACTGACTGTGACTTTAACTATGAAGACTACAATGTTAACCAATATGATTATGACGTAATGCCCGATCAAAGTAATTCGCAACCCGAACAAAACTTTCAGATAGAGGCCTCAAAAACAGATCCGAAATTATAGAATTAAATTGCGATCCTAACTTAAAATTACCTTATATTTATATCCCTGATATCGATGCGAAAATGATGATCGACACAGGAAGTAGCAGGTAATTTTTAAGTCCAAGTATAGCATATCAAATTTTTTATCATTACATCCAACATGAACCATTTGAGGTAGTGAGCACACATGCCTCAAGTAAACATAATGAAGTTATAGAAATTCCGCTTTTACCGACTTTCCAAAGTAATGATTTCCATAAATTTTATTTATATGATGTCGATCCGCGATATGATGGTCTCATCGGTAACGACCTATTACAGAATTTAGACGCAGTTATCGATTTAAAGCATTTAATGTTAAAAACTAAAACCACACAGATACCAATAGTAAATAATCTTAACTATAAAATCAAAAGCTTTCTCGGACTCGTCGGTTATTACCGAAGATTCATCCCAAATTTTGCCCAAATAACGAAACCATTAACGTCATGTTTGAAAAAGAGAAATAAAATTATTATAAATCAGGAATATATAGATGCATTCAATAAATAATGTAAAGAGCTACTCACACATGCTCCATTATTACAATACCCCGACTATGACAAACCGTTTATACTTACCACAGACGCGTCCAACGTTGCTTTAGGCGCGGTACTGTCGCAAGGAAAAATAGGTAGTGACAAACCTGTTGCATATGCTAGCCGTACTCTAAGCGATACAGAATCACGTTATAGCACAATCGTACGCGAGTGTCTTGCAATCGTTTGGGCTATAAAACACTTCCGCCCATATCTATACGGAAAGAAATTTTATATATATACCGACCATAGACCACTAGCTTGGCTCAATTCCTTAAAAGACCCAGATAGCAAACTTACTCGATGGAGATTACGTCTACAAAATTACGATTTTGAAATAATATACAAGCCCGGTAAACAAAACGCGAACGCTGATGCTTTGTCTAGAATCAAGGTAAATGCTTTAGACTCAGATGATGATGATGGACACTCGATGCAAGCTAACGTTGATGAGAAAAGTTTACAAGAACATATAGATGAAGTAATTCAAAATATAGAAAAATTATCAAAAGTACAAAAATTCATCATCAACTATGTCTATTTCAGATCTAAGTAAAACCACGTCAGCAAGCCCAATTACAATATCGGATGATAATAATTCTCGTTCACAAAATGCATTAGAATACCCTATTAAATCCCCATCTACGGAAAGTAATAAGACAGATACTATACATTCAGCAGTAGATTTAGAATCAACAGGTATACCCATTTTACGCGAGGCAATTGACACAAAGCCAAATCAAATATTAGTATTTTCTTGGTTTAAAAATGAAATAAATGTTAAAGATATTTCGAGACGGAAATAAAAGATTTTAGAAGTATTTATGCCTACTAATAACCCGAAATTAATAAAAAAAATCTTAAAAGAGTACATTAGACCCTAAATTAAATATTTTATATACTTTGAAGAAGAAAAACATCATGCACAGTTCAGTAAAATTGTAATAGAATTATTTAAGAAAGATATGGTCCAGTTAATTGAATGTACAGAAAGAGTAGTATATATTGAAGATGAAGGTGAACAAAGAGCAGTAGTTCTCAAACACCACGAAGGCAAGACGTGTCATCGTGGCATCAAAGAGACATTAGTTAGAATACGTAGGAATTATTATTGGGAAAATATGCAGAAAACCGTCTCTGCAATCATAAATGCTTGTGAAGCTTGCCGTAAAATCAAATATGACAGGAAACCGATAAAACCTTTACTTCAGTTAACTCAAACTCAGAATGCTCCATTCCAAGAGCTTTTTATTGATACATTTTCTATTGAAAAACAATATTACCTCACGATAATTGATGCATTTAGTAAATTAGGCCAAGCCATCGAAATTTCAAACAAATCAACACCTGAAATAGTACGAGCATTGATGAAATACTTTTCTTTTTATGGTATTCCCAAGAAAATTAGCTCTGATCCTGGAACCGAGTTTATAGTCCGATCAACGGGGCTTATACAACCCGAATAATTCTCCCGTCCATGAAATTTGGCATGTGATGAATTTAGGTAATACAGATTACAGATGCACAATAAGCCAATAAA
Source organism: Agriphila tristella (assembly GCA_928269145.1). NCBI lineage: Eukaryota > Metazoa > Arthropoda > Insecta > Lepidoptera > Crambidae > Agriphila > Agriphila tristella. The sequence goes on along the minus strand of OV743435.1, from coordinate 12,382,993 downwards.
TTTTATTACGAGAAGTTAGGTATTTTTACCTAAACATGAAAATTGCTTATATCTTTCTGTGAATATTTCCTCGGGCTGAAACACTTTCTGTATACGTACTTATGTACTTGTTATAATAAGTATGTGAAGGAATCCAATCTTTTTTCGATTTCAGAGATACCCCAAATTTAACATTTAACATTTTTCAATATATCTTCTATTGAAAAAATTATCTGTCGATTATTATTTTTTAATATGTTCTTATATCCTTAAATACATAGCTTTATTCAGTAAGCCAATAAATTTTCTTCTTTAATCATATTTTTTTTATTTTTTGACTTTAAGAGGTTATTTACGTAATGTGAAAAAATAGTCGGTCCACTTTTATACGTTTATTAGATAAATTATTTTATATTAAAACAGATTTAACAATAATCCAATCATTTTTTGAATGCGCATATATTTTTTAGTATAGTCGCCGCTTTATGATAGAGCATAAGGGTTGACCTTCACTTGACTACTCAGCGCTGCTTTATCACGCACTTTTGGAGTAGTGAAGGCGAGTTTGGTGGCCACTGTTATCAAAAATAATTAAGAGTTTCAAGAGTTCAAGAATAGTGGTAGGTATTTTTGAATAAAACAATTAATAAGTGTGTTTATAAGTAGATATCAGATTTAATGCATTTGCATATAACTCTCTCTAATTACGGCGTTAATGCATATTTTAGCCTTTTTTCCCAATTGTACATATTTCTTTAAGTAGCGGGAGCTACATATAGGCAGCTTTTTAAGCTAGCCTCTATTTAAATCAATAGAAATACTGTAAACAATGATTGAACATGCCAACGCCATTCCTCATTCCTTAGCCGAAAAGTTGCGAATAAAGTTAAAGTTAGACGCTATTTTGCGCAAAAAACCAGAGCTTCGAAAAAAACGAAGAACATTAATGCCTTCATCAATGGCACAGGTACCCTGCGTAAAAAGTATCTCTAGATTATCCACAAATGGCGCCAAATTTGGCCAATGACATCAGTTGATATAGAGAGGTGGTTTTCGGCGTTCAAATTGATATTGGGTGAAAAATTTTTTTTTTTTTCAATTTTCATTGTGCATATTTTGGACATATTAACAGTAACATTTTGGTCTTTTTAGTGCATATTTTAATTTTTTGGCACTTTGTTAATGCATATAATCCGATGTCAATTTATTAGTAATGACTATTATGAGTCACTAATTTTTATTTAATTCTAGCCAATGGAAATTGGTTTACACATGACTGCCCAAAAAGTTCGCATAAGAAATGTATTGGCAAAGCGCTTGGTACTGACCCTTGAAGTATCTACTATGTAAGGGTGATATAATATATCACACCCTTTCTCGGAAAAAAACAACTATAAAGTTTATACTCACCAGTGTTTCTTCCACGCTCAACAAATTTGCAGACAATCCAGGGACATACTTTACCTCTCTCACTCCAAATTGCATACTCTCATCTTTAATGACATCACCTGAGCCACATGCATACAACTTTTGGCCGTTTGCTACATTAATATCAACATCACGCTTAAAGTCTCTATAATTAGCTTGCGGTAGGTCATGTGAGATGAAAGGACGCTCCTGAGTCCACTACCCATTCATTGTCATTACTCTTGATGGTGCTATAAGCAGCTAGAAAAGTGTTACCCTTTTTCTCTTTGTTTGCATTAGGATTATTCGGACATATCAATGCTTTATGCGGTCCATTGCATATAAAGCATCTTATCTCTTTCTCCTGCTTTTCACGCTTCTGCTGCGTTTGTTTTTGCTGATTGCCTTTACTTACTGTTCGTGGAACTACTCTTGTACCTTGAACGGCTATCTCTTGCAACCAATGCATTCTCAGTGGATGTTGAAGGTATTGGACTATACTGTTGAAGCAATGCCGTGTATGTGCTGGCCTAGAATAGCACTACCCCCTATCATCCCGTGCGTGTCGTAAAAGGCGACTAAGGGAGCATAGCCTTCAAGAGACGGGCAGCAGCGTCTCCAAAAAACCTCGGCCTACTGCGATCGCCAACCCGCCTGCCAAGCGTGGCGATTATGGCAAACCCCCCCCCCCCCCTCATGCACAATGGATCAAAAAATTGGCCCCCAGTCCCCGGCAGCCCCGCTATTCCTAGCTACGGTAGCGGCTACGGTAACGGCGGGGCAGGGGGTGCTAAGAATCCCCGGGTGCGGCTCGGCTACCAAAAACGACGACAACTGCACCTGGCAACCTATAACACGCGCACACTAAGGACCGACGCGAAGTTAACCGAGTTGGAAGAAGTTATCAGCAAGGTACACTGGGACATTATCGGGTTATCTGAAGTCCGAAGAGCGGGAGAGGACTCGATAATCCTCAAATCCGGTAACTTGCTTTACTACCGGGAGGGCGACCAACAGTCCCAAGGTGGTGTCGGGTTCATCGTCCACAAGTCCCTTGTCAATAACGTGATTACCATCGGAAGTGTGTCGACCAGGGTGGCGTACCTTATACTCAGAATATCCAAACGGTGTTCGCTGAATGTTATACAGGTTTACGCACCGACCTCGACACACCAAGATGACGAAGTGGAGGCTATGTATGAGGAGATCTCTAAAGCCATGCATAGCTACAAAACCCACTACACTGTTGTGATGGGGGACTTCAATGCAAAGTTGGGGAAACGATGCGGTGATGAGCTGAGAGTGGGGCAATTTGGAGTTGGGCAACGGAATGACAGAGGCCAGATGCTGGCTGACTTTATGGAGAAGGAGAACCTCTTTATGATGAACTCCTTCTTCAGAAAACCGGAAAGCCGGAAGTGGACCTGGGTCAGTCCGGACGGTAAAGTCAGAAATGAGATAGATTTTATCATGTCGACTAAAAAGCAAATATTCAATGATGTCACTGTGATCAACGCTGTTAAGACGGGGAGCGATCACCGATTGGTACGTGGCACATTGAATATCAACCCAAAGCTGGAAAGATCTCGACTGATAAAATCAACAATTCGACCATTGCCGACCCATATTCAAAACCCCGAGAGCTTTCAACTTGAACTCCAAAACCGCTTCGAAGCCCTTGAGAACAGCATAGATGTGGACGATCTGAACAACATGGTGGTGGATACTGTCCGTATGGTAGGGTCCAAGCTCTTTAAGACCCGCCGTCCCAAGATAAAGAAACTCTCCGACCACACACTCCTACTCATGGATCAGAGACGTAAAATGAGGCTCCAGAGTTCAGTAGATGCCAATCGTTATCGGCAGCTTAATAGACAGATATCTAAGTCTTTGACGAGCGACCTTCGCCAATTTAATACGAATCGTATTAAAGAGGCCATCGAGCGGAATAAAGGCTCCAAAGTGTTCGCAAGAGATCTGTCTATTGGGCAAAGCCAGATGACGAAGCTGAAAACTGACGACGGACGCATCATTTCATCAAAGCCTGAAATCCTGAGGGAGATCGAGAGCTTCTATGGGCAGTTATATTCCACGCAGACACCTGTTGAAAGCAAGGCTAAAGACCCCAGAGCCAAGCTTACCCGACACTATACCGAAGATATCCCGGACGTCAGCCTGTACGAGATTAGTATGGCTCTCGAACAGCTGAAAAACAACAAGGCGGCGGGTGACGATGGAATCACTACAGAACTTCTGAGAGTGAGCGGTAAGCCGATACTCAAAGTCCTCCAGAAGCTCTTTAATTCCGTCATCGTCCAGGGCAGAACGCCAAAGACATGGAACATAAGTGAGGTGATCTTGTTCTTTAAAAAGGGTGACAAGTCCCTCTTAAAGAACTATAGACCCATCTCGCTTCTGAGTCATGTCTATAAGTTGTTTTCGAGAGTCCTTACGAATCGTCTCGCTCGCAAGTTCGACGACTTCCAACCTCCCGAACAAGCCGGGTTCCGAAAAGGCTTTAGCACCATAGACCACATCCATACGCTGCGGCAGGTTATACAGAAGACTGAGGAGTATAATGAGCCACTTTGCTTGGCGTTCGTGGACTATGAGAAAGCCTTTGATTCGATTGAAACCTGGGCGGTGCTGCAGTCTCTCCAAAGGTGCCAAGTGGACTATAGGTATATCGAGGTGTTGAGGTACTTATACCAAAATGCCACCATGACGATCCGAGTACAGAACCAGAACACAAATCCTATCCAACTGCAGCGTGGTGTGAGACAGGGAGACGTTATTTCTCCGAAACTGTTCACAGCTGCGTTGGAGGACATCTTTAAGCTCTTGGACTGGAAAGAACTCGGCATCAACATTAATGGCGAGTACCTAACACACCTTCGTTTTGCCGATGATATAGTCCTTATGGCTGAGACCATGGAAGACCTGAACACAATGCTCGAAGATCTCCGTAGTGCTTCCCAAAGAGTGGGTCTTAGGATGAACATGGATAAGACGAAAATTATGTCAAATGACCATGTTGTACCCTCTCCAGTTCATGTTGGGAACACTACACTTGAAGTTGTTGACCACTACGTATACCTAGGACAGGTAGTCCAGTTAGGTAGGTCCAACTTCGAGAAAGAGATCTCTCGTCGAATCCAACTCGGGTGGGCAGCATTCGGGAAGCTTCGAAAAATCTTCGCGTCCGACTTATCTCAGTGTCTCAAGACGAAAGTCTATGAACAGTGTGTGTTGCCAGTGATGACTTACGGCAGTGAAACGTGGCCGCTAACTATGGGTCTCATAAGGAGACTCAAGGTCACTCAGCGTGCAATGGAGAGAGCCATGCTCGGCGTTTCTCTACGTGATCAAATCAGAAACGAGGAGATCCGCAGGAGAACTAAAGTAACCGACATCGCTCGAAGGATTGCTCAGCTGAAGTGGCAATGGGCGGGACACATAGCGAGAAGAACCGATGGCCGTTGGGGCAGAAAGGTTCTGGAATGGCGACCGCGCACCGGACGACGCTCCGTGGGTAGGCCCCCGACAAGGTGGACCGACGATCTGGTGGAGGTCGCGGAAAGCCAGTGGATGCAGGTAGCGCAGGACCGATCGTCGTGGAGATCCTTAGGGGAGGCCTATACCCAGCAGTGGGTGTCGTGTGGCTGATATGATGTTGAAGCAATATTGTTTTGACGTAGTTAGATGTCAGTGTGATGTTCGCATTCTCTATTGTCATGTTTAGGGGTGTATGTATACTCTTCAGTAAGTCTTAGTAACATAAGCGCTGCTAGTAATCCATCATCTACTTCCTTACCAATATCTCGTAACTGTTGAGCTACTTTCAGTATTTGCGTAACATAGTCCTTCATACAGCTGAATTGCTCTAACTCAGGTACCCACCTTCATTGAGGTTAACACTTTGGATGACAGTGTTAAAAATCTGCCTATGTTCAGAAGTGAATCTCTCGATGGTGTCATTCATAATTGTAGCCATCGCGGTTGGATTATAGTTGGTCTCGGCGTCATACTCACGGTTCATGTGAGGTTGATTGGGTAGTGGTTGAGGAGTTGGCAACCCGTAATCATTTAATGGCTTTCCACCGATTGAAATGACAATATCTTGTAGAGTACAAAGGAAACGATCAATAACGCGTTCGTCCAGTTGATCTACTTAATTTCCTGTTATATGCCTGAAATCTCGTAAAAAATCTTCAGATAAATGACGGTGATACTTTTCCCATAACTCAAGGATTTGAAAGCCCACAAAACACTAACATAACGGCAAACAAATGACGTAGGTGACTGGGGCTATCACTAACGCAAGCTTCTTCAAGAGTTTCATCATAGTGTTGATCGCCATTAAGCAAACGAAGAGCTTTACAGGCTGCCAGAAATGTTGGATGTTCGATACCGTCAACTGTCCACAAAAATGCGAACGATGTTGGGCCATGGACCGTGTGCAGCAACAGTAGCAAATAATAGCACTCTCCATTATTAGGATGTATGGTATATACCCTACCCAATGCATCACCTCTTAAAACTTCTGGGAAACCTTCCACGGGGCACCCACGTCGACGTCGATTAAATACACCTCCTTGTTTATCATACGTGTAGTACGATGGAACCTCGTCGTATGTTAGAGTCTTAGCAAAGTGGTCCGTCTCACATAACTTAAAAAGCTTTTTTTTTAAAAATTAATCCTCCTTCAAAAAACCGTAAAATAAAAATTGTCTCTAAAAAGCAAGAAATAATATTCAAATCATAAGTTACGAGATACGCATATCAATTTTAATAAAACACGTCTAATGAAGTCGGGTGGGGCTGGAGGACCAGTTTTAACATTGAAAATGTTTTTTCGATCGCTTCAGTAAGGTACCCAATTTCAGCCAGAGTGAGACATCGCCCTGGTCCCGTGAGATTAAGGTCTACGTGAATTTAATAAGTGTCAAAAGAAGCGTCTTGGCAAGGGCTACAATATGGTGAAAAAATTTTTTGGAAAAGTCCAAAACTTTTTTCTTAAATCGCATAAATGTAGAAAAAATGACACACTTTTTCGGGGTCTTTTCTCACTAAATTGACAATTTCTCAAAAACGAAAAGCAATATCGAAAAAATGAAAAAAACCCCTAGAGATATTGATTTAGTCTACATTCCGACAATATTATATGTCCCTCACTCTTACGGTCTGGGCTGTAGCTTATCCTTTATGTAGCGAAATGTCGGGATACCGCGGGAGACGTGCGCGGTGCGGGATAATGGTAATACACTTGTACTATATGTATTCTGTGGTAATACGTAGTAAATATGGTATTGTATATTGTATATTTCAAAGCTTGTAACAGTGATTTTATATTTTGTATTGTTTAATTTATTTTCACATTTTTTATAACTAAAAAAATATTAAAGATCTACTTCTGGCGATTTATTATTTATTAAAATTGCTTTAAAGCTAAAAACTAATGAAAAATGTAAAAACCGATTAGCTCTAGTAAGTCAACAGATTAGATGGTTTGACGCGAGTAGAACGTGAAGCAAGTACTGATTCCAGATCTAGTCAAAGATTTAAATCGTTAGATAGTGTGATTGCGCTGAAATCACTCCATAAGTCCATATTCAAGAAGTGACGTCACTTACTATGTGAAAACGAAAGAGAAAGTAGTGTTAGCAATAACTGTAGGAGCAAAAGAGATGACGCTATTATCTCTAGTACACGTGCTAGGCGTCGTTGTGAGTTTTTGTGTGTAGGTAAAACGAATCTTGAGCGAAAGTTGAACGCCGAGGGCCTCAATAGGTCGGTACTTACAAGTAGATACAGAAAAGTAAATCCAAAATATTTTAACGTGGATTGCTGTTATTTCAATTTCGAGATTTGAAATGACTCGATCAGTCATGTCTTTCTTAGTTACTCTGCGAATTCAAATGAATTTTACAACGACTTCTGAATGAGAGTGTGATGATGATGCATATGGAAACATAGTTTGCAACTGCAATAAAATGAAGGTTGTTATTACACATTCGAGTTATGATGAAAAGTCGGCGCGAAAGTCTTGCATGCTGCATTTGATTTTGTTTTTTTTATTAGCTTATTTTATGTAGAAATTCAGATGTTTTAGTTACACATAGTACTTAGGTTACCATTCAATAAAATATTAATGTCTACAAGAATGAAATAAAAAAAAATTTTTGTTAAATTCATCAAATTCATTTTCAATGAAGGAAGAAGGTCGTGAAAGGCACGAGATCTGTGAATTTTTTGTTTGAAGGTGGTTTTTCTTTTTTTTTAAGCTTTTTTTATATTTAACTTTTTTTGGTAGGTTTGTCGAAAGATATTTTGACAATTGAAGCAGCTTTCATAGCTTTTTTTACATAATACCTACTAAATAAAATAGTAAAAAAGTTTGACTCGCACCAGATCATATTCTGAGGCAGAAATCAAACCCGCCACCTTTGGAAGTCCGGTTGGCCTGCAATTGTGGAGGTTAAGCAACTTTGGCCAGGGTCAGCCGTGGGATGGGTAACCAAAGTGTATTATCTCGATCTCCTCCGTGCTTCAAAAGGCACGTTAAGCCATTAGTACCAGCTGCATTTGTACTTATTAATACCCACCAATCCGCATTGGGCCCGTGCGGTGAGTTATGGCCCATGCTTCTCATCAATCCGTAAGTAAAGCCTGAATCCTAATTAAAATGGCTACTGCGAAACCTTTCAACACCTTAATGTTATCACTAGTACACGATCCTATTTGATTTTGAGGAGTTCTCATGAATATCTTCGAAGTCCAAGGTTCAATGCCAATGAAATTAACATGAGACCACCCTTAAGGTATTCCTTTCGAACAAAACAAGAATCATCTAAATCGGTTCATAAACAAAGAAGTTATGTCTGTAGATCCATAAAAACTTGAGCCATTTTTACCAGTATTTTCAGGATTACTCGAAAACTACTGAACCGATTTCAAATTAAAAAAAATGAACGTGAACGTAGAAGGAAGAAATAACTCAGGTTACTGCCAATATAATACAAAAAGTTTTGTTCAAATCGTTCCAGTAGTTTAAAAGTTAACAGAATTGGCCTCGTTACGATACTGTTTTTACCTATCTCCTTTATGACATAGCGTAATGAATTGTACCTAAGATTATACTGCCAACATAATAAAAAAAAGGTTTGTTCAAATCGGTCCAGTAGTTTAAAAGTTATGCACGTACATACAAACAAACAAACAAACAGACAAAAATTCCAAAAATTGTTTTGGGTTTAGTATCATATACTTAACATGGAGCACTTTTTTGAAAAAATGTTGAATGTACAGAATTGGCCTCGTTACGATTTTATTATATGTATATGTCACCGTTTTGACTAGTCAAAACTAGTTTTAACTAAGTGCCTTTGTAAGAACTAGTTTTACCTAGTCAGAACTAGAATTTATTACAACGTGTATTTCAATTTGAGTTAAAACTAGTTCTTACTGAGAGCTTTAGTTAAAACTAGTATTAGAGAATCTTGTTTGGAGAAATGACTCAATCACAAGCGAATCGAATCGAATAGAACCTGCTTTATTCCTGTAGGACCTGAGTTAGGTTAGAAATTTAAGGCGAGTGCGAAGCGCAGCGGAGCGTGAGCATGAACGTGAGCATGAGCGTGAACATGGAGCACTTTTTTGAAAAAATGTTGAATGTACAGAATTGGCCTCGTTACGATTTTATTATATGTATATGTCACCGTTTTGACTAGTCAAAACTAGTTTTAACTAAGTGCCTTTGTAAGAACTAGTTTTACCTAGTCAGAACTAGAATTTATTATAACGTGTATTTCAATTTGAGTTAAAACTAGTTCTTACTGAGAGCTTTAGTTAAAACTAGTATTAGAGAATCTTGTTTGGAGAAATGACTCAATCACAAGCGAATCGAATCGAATAGAACCTGCTTTATTACTGTAGGACCTGAGTTAGGTTAGAAATTTAAGGCGAGTGCGAAGCGCAGCGGAGCGTGAGCCTTAAATTTCGGGGTTATTTTTTTATAACAGACAACAGAAATATTTTCTTTTATTATAATAACTGACAGCAAACGTACCTACGTTTGACGGACGTATCTACGTTTACCTGTTGCTTTGTAAACAAAGCAACAGGTGTCACCCCCGAGTCAGGTGACATCTCTCGACCAATCAGAATGAGGTACGATGAAGTTTGACCTAGCTCGAAACAGTTCTTACTTAATCAGTTTGTTAAAACGCGTTTTGACTAGTCAAAACTAGTTTTAACTAATAATATTTATTTAGCAGCAGTAAATACTAGTTGCAACAAAGGCCTTAAGTAAAAACTAGTTTTGACTAGTCAAAACGCGTTTTTACTAAAAACGGGTTTTTACTGTAACATATAGGTACCCGCCCTCGCTTCGCTTCGGTGTAGTGTGGAATTTGACACCATGTATACATACACCGTCATTTTGTAGTCGTTTTAATTAACTTAAGGGAGTGCTCTGCTAATGAAAATAATCATTTTTGCCAAAGAAACATGGGTCGAAAAACGAAAAAAATTTTGGACTTTCCCATACAAATACAATGTTTTAGCTGTCTGGTTAGAATGGGAGGACCAAAATTTTTTGTCGTTTTTTGACCCATGTTTCTTGGGCAAAAATGTTTAGTTTCATTGGTACAACGCACCCTTAAGTTAATTAAAACGACTACAAAATGACGGTGTATAAACCTACCTCTTGAATCACTCTATCACTAAAACCGCATCAAAAGCCGTTGCGTAGTTTTAAACATCTAAGGTTACATAGTGACAAACAGCGGGAAGCGACTTTGTTTTAGACTATGTACTGTAGTGAGCACGGTGGCCACCAAACTCGCCTACACTCTACTCCAAAAGTGCGTGGCAAAGCAGCGCCGAGTAGTCAAGTGGAGGTCAACCCTTATGCTCTATCATAAATCGGCGACTATCCTTAAAAATATATGCGCGTTCAAAAAATGATTGGATTATTGTTAAATCTGTTTTAATATAAAATAATTTATCTAATAAACGTATAAAAGTGGACCGACTATTTTTTCACATTACGTAAATAACCTCTTAAAGTCAAAAAATTAAAAAAATATGATTGAAGAAGAAAATTTATTGGCTTACTGAACAAAGCTATGTATTTAAAGATACAAAAACATATTAAAAAATAATAATCAACAGATAATTTTTTCAATAGAAGATATATTGAAAAATGTTAAAAATTGAATTTGAAGTACCTCTAAAATCGAAAAAGAATTGGATTCCTTTACATACTTATTCTAAAACGTTCATAAGTACATATACAGAAAGTGTTTCAGCCCGAGGAAATATTCACAGATAGATATAAGCAATTTTCATATTTAGGTAAAAATACCTAACTTCTCGTTACAAAATTTATTGGCTTATTGTGCATCTGTAATCTTTATTACCTAACTTCATCACATGCCAAATTTCATAGACGGGAGAATTATTCGGAAGTCTCCATACAACAAATATGCTCATTAATTGGACTATTAATAACGAGTTGTTAAAGGAATTTTTAGATTTACATAAAATATCATTACACATTGGTACTCCTAACAATCCGAATTCCATGGGTTTGATAGAAAGAATGCATTCCACAATTACCGAAATTTATAGAATCGCAAAATACGAAAAGAAATGTACTGACGCCGCATCCGTCATGACTTATTCTATAATGGCTTATAACTATACAATCCATTCCGTCACCGGTTTGACTCCGTTTGAAGTTGTCTTTGGCCATACTGATAGTGATAATCCTTTTAACATTGAATTTGAGAAATCATATTACAACAGTTAGTCAAAGATCACGCCAAACGTACAAAATACTTATATCAATATTTAACAGATAAAATGGTAGGAATCAAAGAGAAAATTAGAAATCGCCAAGGTGGAGAAACAGGATTTGAATTTTCTGATGGAGATCAAGTTTATGTAAAGGAAGTAAATAAAAGAAAAAGTAAAGATAAAGCCAGATATACTAAAGCTAAAATTACAGGAAAAACAAGTAAAAATATAGTTCCACTTAAGCTAGGTGATAGAAATACAAAGGCTCCATTAAAAAACATTAAACGCCCTCCACAGGTGGTGTATTCTGATCGTAGCGATCCCAGCGCTGGCCCTTCAACTGCAAAACCTTGAAGGAAATCCTGGATTGCTGCCCGTAAAAGAAGATCAAGCGTACCTGCAAACAGAAAATTGGACAATAATTAAAAACATAAATTTGGAAAATATATATTATTAAATCTATGAGTCCTATGACGTAAGGTTTGCAATGCTGACACGGCGCTTGGGAAGGATTGCGGAGCGGGGCGTCACTTCTGGTGGCGGTCGTGCGTACAGGACGTCTCTTTGTATTGAAACATTATCTGAAGACAACTTAACATTAGCCTTTGTTAAAACGAGATTGTTGGATCAAGAAGTAAAATTGAAAAATGAGGGTACCGACACTTCGAAAAAGGTACTTCATGTTCGTGCTGAGCCCAGTGGGAAGCGATTTAATATAAGACCGAGCCAGCAGAGTTTCAAGAATACCAAGAAATTTACTAGGTGCCACCATTGCGGACGGAAGGGCCACGTCAAGAAGGACTGCTATTACTTCAAGCGCCAAAATCAACCAACAAGATTAGACCGACCAAGTCTCTCCAACCAACACTGGAAGCCGGCGGAACGACCACGGACTGTTCAAACGGTGGAGCTGACTGAGGGGGCGACGACATCCAGAGAAGCCTCCGGGTTCGCATTCATGTCTGGTGCTTACGAAGCCTGTAATGACGGGAAACTCGTAACATTCCTGTTAGATTCCGGCACATCAGACCACATCATTAACAGGGAACGCCTTTTCAGTACTTTTACTGATTTAAATACACCGTTTAAAATTGCAATTGCTAAACACGGTGAATTTATTTCAGCTACCAAACGTGGGACGTTGCAAGTAATAAGCGACACTGGCATTCAAGAAACGCTGGAAGACGTGCTGTTCTGTCTGGAGGTGCCGTACAACCTGCTATCGGTATCGAGGATGCAGTGTGCAGGCCTGACCATCACCTTCGATCAGCATGGAACTTATATCAGTAAAGACGGTACAGTACAGATGCAAGGTAAGGCAATTAATAATTTAATTTCGGTAGATTTTGAAGTTAAAGGTAATCAGTCTGTTTCTCAAATATGCAAAAGTGATAAAAATAACTACGACTTGTGGCATCAAAGATTAGGCCACATAAGTAAGCAGAAGTTTTTAACTTTGAAAAATAATTGAATGACTGAAGACGTAAACTTAATCGCATCAATAACACCTGACGAAAAACTATGCGAATCATGCATAAACGGGAAACAGACTCGATTGCCATTTAACGCGTCTAAAGAAAAAAGTCATATTAAGCGGCCTTTATTTGTTATTCATTCCGACGTGTGTGGTCCGATCACTCCTTGTACAACTGATAATAAGAATTATTTTGTGTTGTTTGTTGATCAATTTACTCACTACTGTGTTGCATACCTAATAACCTGTAAATCAGACGTGTTTGCTGCATTTAAAGATTTCGTTGCGAAAAGTGAGGCAAAATTCAATTTAAAATTAGTAAATTTGTACTGTAATAATGGCCGAGAGTATGTATCAAATGAAATGAAAGATTACTGTGTGTCTCGGGGAATTTCATACCATTTTACTGTTCCTAGAACACCACAACAAAATGGGGTTTCAGAGCGTATGGTTAGGACAATTACTGAAAAAGCCCGAGCTATGGTTAGTGGTGCAAAATTACCCAAGTGTTTTTGGGGAGATGCAGTATTAACCGCAGTTTATTTGATAAATATTACGCCTACCCGCGCTTTACAACAAAATAAAACTCCTTTTGAAATGTGGCATGACAAAAAGCCCCCAATTAAATATTTAAAGGTTTTTGGTGCTACCGTCTATGTGCATAATAAAACCAATAAAGCTTAGTTTGATGAAAAATCATGGAAGGGTATTTTGGTAGGCTACGTACCAAATGGCTATAAGGTATGGAACACGGAACATGAGAGATATGAAACAGTTAAGAGTAGGGTTGCCAGATTGAGAAATCAAAATTTCTGGACAATATTATAAAATATCTGGACATTAGGATTTTTGGCTGGACAAAAAAAATCAGCATAACTATAAAAATTTCTTATTATTACAAAACAGAGGAACCTTAATTAAACAATAATTTTGTTATATGAAATAATATTTTTTCCACATACATTAATCAGCATTATCATACATTTTTTTTACTATTACAAAACAGATGAACCTTAATCAAACAAAATTAATATGAAATCACTTTTTCTGCCACATATATTTAGCATTTCCTTTAGCCGCATTTATCATTTCCTTTAGCCGCATTTATCATTTTAGAACCTTTATCTGTATTTAGAAAAGATTTAAATTTAGTACAATTTTCGTCAAAGTTCAATCGAATTATTAACTCTGATTTGATTAAATCAAATGACATGCGATTTCTATCTTTAGTGTACAAATTGTTCAAAAGGCTAAAGACTCTTTCGCAATAAGCATTGCTTATTGGTATGGACAGCACAAAACAAATCAGTTTTTTCAAATTTGTTAAATCTTCGTTACAGTTTTTGAAAATATGAGCCCATAATTTATCATTTATCAGGGAGGTGGGTGATGGGCGGGTCGGATGGACGGGAAAGTCCCGGGCATAGATAGCGAGAGACCAACTCGGAGCCAGTGTTGCCAACTCGGTAGAAAAACCAGTAATACTGGTGGTTTTTAATTTTCAGCTTCATTTTAGCTGGACATTTTGCCTAAAACCGGGACACTGGACAACGTGTGAAATAGCTGGACAATCCAGCCAAGTCCAGCCAATCTGGCAACCCTAGTTAAGAGACGTTATAATCGATGAGGTAAATTTTTTTGAGTCAAGGCCCAAATTACGGTTGGAAGGAAATGAAATAGAACATTTCCAAAATAATGACCTGACATCGAAGTCAGCCTCAATAAATCCTCAAACCTGTGACAGTACGAAATCTGATACGCCTAAAGCTGATAGCACTGAAACCGATAGTTCGAAATCGGGTAGATCGAAATCAGTTGGGCAAAAATCAGATAGCACAGAGTGTGATAAATCTGTTTCTAGTAGTAAGATTCGTAGGTTGAACGATTCGTATGACATGCCTAATCAAAAGGTTCGCGATCAAGCAAGTTCAAGTAAAACTTGTAGTTCTGATAAAAATAACGATGATTCTTGTCAGTTGAGAAGGAGTGATAGGCTAAAAGGTCGTACACCTGTGTCGTATAGCGAAATTGATGTTTTATTATGTGCTCAGTCATTAAATTGCAAAGTACCCACTTCATTTAATGAGATTAAAGATCGGAATGATAGAAATATATGGGAAAGTGCGATTAAAGATGAAATAGATTCTCTTTTAGTAAATAGTACTTGGACGTTAGTGCCTAAACCTGATAATAAGAATATAGTTGACTGTAAATGGGTTTTTAGTGTTAAAGCTGATGAGTTTGGTAACCCATTACGATATAAGGCACGTCTTGTCGCCAGGGGCTTCAGTCAGGAACATTTGACTGATTATGATGAAACTTTTGCCCCAGTTGCTCGTATAGCAAGTTTTAGATTTTTGATTAGTTTAGCAAATCAATATAATTTATTAGTAGACACACATGGATGTAAAAACTGCATTCTTAAATAGCATATTGAAGGAAGATATTTACATGAAAGTGCCAGATGGTATAGTTAGCAAAGAAGGTTATGTTTGTAAATTAAATAAAGCTTTGTACGGCTTGAAACAAGCTGCTAGATGTTGGTTTGAATTATTTGATAAGTGTCTGAAAGAAAAGGGGTTTGTTAGCTCATCAGTTGATAGATGTTTTTATATTCTAGATAAGGGTGACGTGAGTAAAAATATTTACGTTTTACTGTATGTAGATGATCTCGTTTTGGCCTGTGCAAATAAGCAAACACTCGATAGTTTAAAATGTTATTTGATGAGTAAATTTAAAATGATGGACTTGAATGATATTAAATTATTTCTTGGCATTAAAATCACCCGTAAAAATGACACCATAACTTAAGATCAAAGTTCATACATAAAAACCATTTTAGAAAAAATTGGTATGTCTAAATGTAATCGGCGGGCTGATTATCTAACTAAAAACCACCTAGCGACTGGTTGCAATTCACAGATAATCGTGATCCATTGCTGCTTCTTTTTGGGTTAAAAAAAAACCTACCAAAGAAAAGTGGCAATGTATGTCAAATGCAACCGGTCGCTAAATAGTTTCTTTTTAGATAATCAGGGTGCCGATTAGTACGCCTATGGAAATTAAGCCTAATTATGAAGCTTTAAACTTGGACGGTGATTTTAATGCACCTTCTCGTAACCTTATTGGTTGTTTAATGTACACTGAAGGAAACCGTATCTACTATTATAAATGAAAATAAACTGTTTTCAATGTTATGAGCGTTTTTATTACAAACAATCTTTCAGAGCAAGAGCACACAATGACATTGACAGAATAATGGCGCGGTTGCGTTCCATTTCACCAACACCCTCCCTAGGGACGCAACCCCATTTTCGACACACAATAAAAATGCTTTTCAGCAGTACTGCCTTTAGTTAAATTATCAGTAATCATTTCCTCACCTTTAACATAACAAAATTTTAACTTTAAATTACAAACAAGATCCTTGAGGAAATGGTAACGAATATCAATATGTTTAGATCTAGGTAAATAACAGTCATTATTGGACAATCTGATTGCACTTTGGTTATCATTGAAGATGACGAGTGGGTTGTTCTGCTGTTGACCGAGCTCAGCATGTAGTTGTTGGAGCCACAACGCCTCTTGCGCCGCCGACGACATCGACATGTACTCGGCTTCAGCAGTGGATAATGCGACAGTCTGCTGTTTGTGTGACCGCCACGATATAGCACCATCCTGTAACATAAAAATGTAACCAGTGCACGACTTACGATCGCGCACGTCGCTTGCCCAATCAGCATCACAATGTCCTCTGATGTCCTCATTACCATCTTTGGTGTAAACCAACTTGAAATCTTTTGTACCCTGTAGGTATCTGAAGATTCTCTTCACTGCAGCCCAGTGCTCAGCAGTAGGATTTTTGTTATATCTGCTCAGTGTGTTCACTGCAAAAGATATGTCAGGACGGGTACCTTGAGCCACATAGAGCAATGAACCAATAGCTTGTTGGTTCTTGAAATTGATCAACAAACAACACAAAATAATTCTTATTATCAGTTGTACAAGGAGTGATCGGACCACACACGTCGGAATGAATAACAAATAAAGGCCGCTTAATATGACTTTTTTCTTTAGACACGTTAAATGGCAATCGAGTCTGTTTCCCGTTTATGCATGATTCGCATAGTTTTTCGTCAGGTGTTATTGATGCGATTAAGTTTACGTCTTCAGTCATTCAATTATTTTTCAAAGTTAAAAACTTCTGCTTACTTATGTGGCCTAATCTTTGATGCCACAAGTCGTAGTTATTTTTATCACTTTTGCATATTTGAGAAACAGACTGATTACCTTTAACTTCAAAATCTACCGAAATTAAATTATTAATTGCCTTACCTTGCATCTGTACTGTACCGTCTTTACTGATATAAGTTCCATGCTGATCGAAGGTGATGGTCAGGCCTGCACACTGCATCCTCGATACCGATAGCAGGTTGTACGGCACCTCCGGACAGAACAGCACGTCTTCCAGCGTTCCTTGAATGCCAGTGTCGCTTATTACTTGCAACGTCCCACGTTTGGTAGCTGAAATAAATTCACCGTGTTTAGCAATTGCAATTTTAAACGGTGTATTTAAATCAGTAAAAGTACTGAAAAGGCCTTCCCTGTTAATGATGTGGTCTGTTGTGCCGGAATCTAACAGGAATGTTACGAGTTTCCCGTCATTACAGGCTTCGTAAGCACCAGACATGAATGCGAACCCGGAGGCTTCTCTGGATGTCGTCGCCCCCTCAGTCAGCTCCACCGTTTGAACAGTCCGTGGTCGTTCCGCCGGCTTCCAGTGTTGGTTGGAGAGACTTGGTCGGTCTAATCTTGTTGGTTGATTTTGGCGCTTGAAGTAATAGCAGTCCTTCTTGACGTGGCCCTTCCGTCCGCAATGGTGGCACCTAGTAAATTTCTTGGTATTCTTGAAACTCTGCTGGCTCGGTCTTATATTAAATCGCTTCCCACTGGGCTCAGCACGAACATGAAGTACGTTTTTCGAAGTGTCGGTACCCTCATTTTTCAATTTTACTTCTTGATCCAACAATCTCGTTTTAACAAAGGCTAATGTTAAGTTGTCTTCAGATAATGTTTCGATAGCCGTGATGACGCCATCGTATGCACTCGGGAGGGTAAGAAGTAAATGAGATACCTTGTCGGTTTCTTCAAGCTTCGCTCCAGCAGCCAACAGCTCTGTCGTCAAATCGTCGAAGATTGTGAAATGTTTGACCAGTGGAGTATCACCTTGCATTCTTACAGACTAACCGCTGAGTCATCGATCGCCATAGAGTACATTTTACTATCCCTGCCAATATTGCTAATGCGCAGGAACCTTGTCACATTAACATCTTCGTTAACGTCATCCGTAACTAAAAATGTCATGAAACAAGATTATTCTAATAGGTTAAAATATTATCATTAATTATTAAATTATTATTTTCAGTATGATAGGGTCTAGGTATATAAACATTTTACAATTGTTTTTCGCTATTCGTTTCGTCTTTATCACGAAAATAAATTTTGGATACTCTGGATTCAATTATAGAAATATTATTTTCTACTTCTTCCAATAGATCGGTAGTTATATTATCCGAACCTGCAAATAAGGTATCTATATCTTCCATTATTCTGATAAGAAAACTGATTAATTTCACTCAAAAGTAATATCATAGGCCGACAGACAGTTGACGAAATAACCTATAAATGTACTGAAAATACTGATAGCTGAGAGAATTCTACGTTTCTCAAGTAATGCAATTGGCGACTAATTCTTAGCCGAGTATTCTTACTTTTGACAGTTCTTACTTCATTCAAATTCTTGTTTATTGTATAAAAACGGCAACTTAAGTAATGACTTATACTCAAGTAATGGTTTATACTCGTCTATAGATACGGGGGTTAGACGTCAAGCTTAGACGTCATTAGAGACACATGCGTTTTCTTATTCGATCTAAAGATCTTTGGCCCTGTAAATGATTCCAAGTGAAATAGATATAGGTACTTTAAATCCCATACCTGAGTCCGACCCGCAAAAATCTATAATTAGTATGGAAAACTAGCTTAATAAAATTGAAGAAGAGATGTCTAGTATGGCTGGGATGAAAAGACGACCATATTCAACACATCTTCAAAATTGAAGTAAAGTAAAGTAAGCATTTATTCGGCGTTTTTAATACAATATAGATCTTAAAGATTAGAATTGGACGACCGAAAGGGCTGACCAGGCTCAGCTTGTGTTGTGGAGTCTATTCCACAACGCTGGTTTTCAGCTGGACCCATAAATATACTAAAAATATAAAATATTATTAGAAAAGGGCAGGGAACCTACTCAAATCAAACAGAAATGAACACTTTAACTTTATAATTCAATCAAACAAAAGTTTAACAATGGCCGCTTATGACTAAATCTCCTATCCTAGCACACAACGTATAAACCTAACAAGCCTAACGACTAACAACCGTCCACACCGTTCGTCGAGCCAAAAGTGAAGAGAGAGCGCCGCTCGCTCGCCTACCGCCGCGCTTTCGCCCTGAACTTCTTTACCGACATGAATCTAGTCGATAAAACAGTCTGTCAAGCTTGTAGTCGCATCTATGGTCATCAATGGTTTCTTCTTTACTAATACGGCCTCTCCTGACCGGAGAACGTCCTCGTTCTCCAAGGGGTTTTGTCGCCTTCCTGGGTGGGACTACTGAATCTTCGTCTTCTGGAACAGATCCCGATGCCGTGGAATCTTGAGCAGTAGGAGCTGACAATGGGCCGCTGTGATCTGCTGATGCCGATGAGGCTCCTTGATTCACAGCCATATTGTCGTTTTCGCTACAGATGACTCGAACTCGTTCTGGTCTGCACCTATAGTACAAAATGAGGTCTGCTCAAACTCAAACATAAGTAAATCAATCGTACGAGGTCTGCTCGCGTAGATATATAAAGTCATACAACTATGATACATCATCAAATGCATGAAATTTGCACGAGTGTGAGGTCTGCTCACTATTACGAGTGAGGTTTGCTCAGATGTGAGGTCTACTAAATAAGACGAGTGAGGTCTGCTCGTTAAGTAAGACGAGTGAGGTCTGAGGCTTTCGTAGCGGGCGGGCAGCCAGATTGGTCGGCGATTAAGGCGCGTGGAGCGCGCGGCGCCCCCTACGGAGGTGGAGAGCGAAGGAGAAACACACACTGAATTGACTCTGCGGTACAGCTGGTGTTGCCAGAGCGTCTGGCCGGTGTTAAAACAGCATCTGCGGGATTGAGACTCTTTATAGTGACAATCATACAGTAGACGGCTAGCAGCTCTAAGATATTTTATAATTTCTTGTGAAACATCATCTTTACTTTTAGTGATTGACAGATTAAGAGCTTTCCCCAAGGCCGATAAACAACTTGCTAACCAAATATGTTTAGTTTGAGAATATAAATCTTTCTTATTATTAATTTCGGTGAGATCGGCCTTAATTTCTAGATCAAGTTTAGGAGCCCCCATGTTGAGGCAATTCTCTGGGGGTGCATATTTTTTACTAACTCTGATCTATTTTCTTTAGATAAACCATTTTATAAAAAGTGTTGCCATCTGGTGGGAACATTTTTGTGCAAGTCATCGTCCAATAAAAAAAAGTTGCTTTAGTATTAATCTTTATACTTTTACCTTATCTGTAATTGCTAAGTTTTTTATACTAAGGATGAGCGGTTTCGTCTAATACAGGTGCCAAAGTACCTAAAAGAAGGAAGCAATCACTGTTTTGTGTTTTAATTGTTAATATAAAGGAGTAAAAATATTTCAATTTAATTTAATAAAGGTTGACCAGCTGATAAAACCTTGAAGTGGTGGTGATGCATATTCGGGATAATCCTTTAACTCATTATTAATAATTAATGTTAAAGAGTGGTCCTGGCTGCATTGTCCAACAGGCCATTTTCTTGGTACTGAAGAAGAAGGCCCTTACCTTCATAGCACTAGCTTAACAATTTACACAGCTCCTGAAAATAAATTAAATGTGGCGTTATTTAATAAAGTACCTACATATGATGCAAAAGTGAGACTCAGACTTGAACTGACCACACCACACCGGCAGCTAGACCGCCTATCTCAAAGCAATAGCAATGCTCTATCCGTCCTTGTCTTGTCATAACACGATGACAAGGACGGACAGTGCACTGACGTCATAAATGCCCTGTGAGGCACAATTAGTGTATCTTAAGATACACTAATTAAGCTTAACAGGTCTTATTGAGATCGTCTAGTCCCCTTCTATATGGGGCACTTTAAAAAAAATAAAGTTTGTTCCTGAAATTTTTCAGGAACAGGCTTGCCACATTAGTGTAACTCGGGGATTTTAAGCGCGTGTTACGCGGTCGCCGAGTAATTGAGTTATTACAGATAGGCATAACAGGCGCAAGCGCCAGCTAAACGAATCTATCTAGAGTAATTATAGATAAAGATGTAGGCGAAACAAACCTGTACGAACGTGTTGTGCGGCCTATAACGGTCGCGGGCGCCGGCGCCGCGCCAGCTTAACGCACCTATCTAGTGTAATTAAAGATACACGATATAAGCAAAACAAACCCTGTACGAACGTGTCGCGCTACCCCCGCCGCCGGTGTTATTGTTTACGTCTGTCATTAGCGAAATTGATCTAGCACGCATCACTTCGTGTAGTGTAATTTAAATAGTTTACGACATATTTTTTTAGTTTATTGTAATAAGAAATCATGAGTAGCTTGCGTAGAAATGTAGTGATGCATTTATCACAAACAAATAAAGTGCTAGACAACAGTAAAGTGAGTGAAATTAATCCTGGGACCATATATCGTAATGCGTGTTTTGAACAACGTGATGTGAATTCGCAAAGTGATGAAAATTATCAAGATATTAATGAATCGAACCTGTACCACCCAGAGGCACCTGACCACGTTTCAGATATGAATGATCGCACCATATCCCCCTTTAGCTGTGCAAGTGAACTTTTAAGAATAACTCCAATATCTGGAATGGATAACTTGTCTAGTTGTGCTACATCACCGAAAGCTTCTTTACCTGGATATATCTAACAATGTTTTGGTGCCCGTCATATCTCAAGTTGCTGAAGTCTCACGGCCCGATGTTTTTGCTGCTGGAATGGATAACTTGTCTAGTTGTGCTGCATCACCGGGAGCTACTTACCTGGATATATCTAATAATGTTGTAGTGCCCGTCGGGTCTCAAGTGGCTGAAGTCTCACGGGCCAATGTTTTAGCTGCCGAGTTTCCACACATCGAAATTCAGGTTATGTCATCTCTTCCTATATTGTCAATAGGAGTAAATGCAAATCCTATTGAAACTTTTGATACAGTAATTATTCATTTAATAATAATATTTATTCTACATCCACACCAAAGCAAAGTAGCAATCAACCATTAGGCAAAAACTCACGTACTAACCTAGAAAATACAGAATACGTGGCTAACATGGCTGCCGAGAAATCAGACCAGGCTCATGAAAAAGACGAAACAGATGCCTTAGAAAACAGTATCGAAAAATTAATTGAACATTTAAGTGGAGAGCAGACATCAGAAGGAAAAATATCGGAGGCACTAAAAATAATGAAAAGAAAAGAACTAAAACAAAAGGACTAAGAAATGACTCTAACAGTTCAATGACAGCTAGTGTTACAGATAAATCTCAAAGTCAACACGATTCTTTAGAATCAGAAGGTTCTCGGCAGTTAAGAAAGAAAAAAAGAGTCAGAAATCCATTGAAAAAACAAAAATTAGAAAAACGAAAATATCCTATGTTACAGTCTTGTGGAGAAAAATGTTCTGAAGGTTGTAGCACCAAATTTACAAATAACGAACGTCGATCAATATGGAGAAATTTCAGAAATCTTGATAAACAAAATCAAAGAAATTTTATTTCGAGAAGTGTTTTAAGGAAACCTAAACAAGTCTCTACTAGAAAAGATTCTCGGCGCAATTCTACGTTAAAATGGATGTTAAATGAAATTCCTGTTTGTAAAAAGTTTTTCCTGAACACATTGGGATTCAAAAATGACCACAGTGTATTTACTGTCCTTAAAGCTAATTACAGATGTGGGGTTACAGATCCCAAAATGCAACCAGCTGCACCGGAACAAAGGGGAAGATGTTCTCCTTGGAATAAGATATCTCAAGAAAGAAGACTTTTATTGTGGACTTCATTAATAGATCACAACCTGTAGTATCATACCACACTATAATATTGCCCATGCGCCAAACCGTAAATATTTGCCTAGCGGCATTACCTTTTCTGATATTTTTAACGATTATTTAGTATACTTTGATGATCAAAATGTAAAACCATGCAGTTAGTCGTATTTCCATAAAATCATTAAGCAAATAAATTTATCAACTGCTAACCCACGTCAAGATTTGTGCACGGTGTGTGAAAACCATAATCAAAAGCACCCACAGAATGCCGAAGAAAATCATTCATGTGCTACTTGTAACTGTAAAGAGTGTGATATATTTGAAAGGCATTATCAAAATAAAAATCTTTCACGTCAATGCCTAGATAGAGATATATTAAGTTTAAAAGTAGATTCCGCATCTCAAATTTTCACTGCAGACATGCAAAAGGTTATATTAATGCCTAAGTTTACAGTTAAGGATTGTTTCTTTTCAAGAAAGCTAGTTCTCATAAATGAAACGTTTGCAAGCCCCGGAAAAAACGAATCAGCATATTGTGTAGTATGGCATGAAGGTGAAGGAGGGCGTGGAGCACCTAATGTCGCTTCTGCGTATGTACACTTTATAAGCAAATATTGCCGTGATTTGAAGTCTATCATGTTTTACGTAGACAATTGTGCGGCGCAGAATAAGAATAGAGTATTGTTTTCTGCCTTGCTTCGACTTATCAATTCCCCGGCTTTGACAGGTTTAGAAAAAATCAAAATTACTTACTTTGAACCGGGCCATACTTATATGGCTGCTGATACTGTCCACGCCAATATATCAACAAAATTTAATCGTAGTAAGAATATCTATGATAAAGATGATTTTATTGAAAAAATAAAAAAGTCGAGAAAGAGCATGGAAGTTCTCGAACTTACCCATCACGACATGGTCGTGTTTAAAGATGAATTAAAACGAAAATTTCCTCAAAAATACAATATATCTGCGCTTAAGATATTCGAGTTTAGAAGAGGGACTACGTCAATATTTTTGAAAAACGCTTATGACGAAAAAAACTTTACAGAATTTTCTGCTCTTTAACGTGCGGGACCATATTCACTTGATGACAAACTACCAAATTTATTAGAAAATTTAGAAAGAGAAACACAGCCAAGAGGAATATCTTCAATAAAAAAACAAGATTTATTAAAGCTCTGTGCCAGTATGCCCCTCTCTCGACGCAAATTTTATCAAGACCTATATGTCAATAATTCTGTCGAGGATCTTGACAGGAACATAGATCTTTGATTTGCTGTGAATTAAGTTCCTAAATCAATCATTCAAGACTTTTTAATTTTGCAAATAACAGGCAGTTGTTTGCTATTCCTTTATATGTGGCCAAAATGGGCTATTTTAATAACCATTATAGACTTTTGATTTGTTATCGATCGCTAAATTAGAAATTACAATTTTTTATTCAATGAGCGGTTTTCTGACAGCAGAGAATTTAAATATAATTTTATGTCGACAGATGGCGTTACTTCAACTAAGTCGATTTTTTAAATATTATTTCCCACTAATGGTCATATTAGTCATAGAAAAGTTTTCGTAACACGCCATCGGACAACCAACGCACAAAGCAAAAAACCACATACTCAACAAACGTATTATAAAAAAGTAATTACATTTCATATTTTTCATAAAAAGCTACCTACTAAGTACAACGACATCTAGTTCTATTTTATGAACTACTTTTTTTTTTAAACTGCCTTTTGAAAACCGCTCATTCCTAAATTAATCATTGAAAACTTTTTCATTTAGTAGCCAAACAAGCAGTTATTTGTTTTTATTTTTATGTTTGGCCAAAATGGGCTGTTTTAATAGCTATTATTATATTTATTATATTTTTAACATAGTTGCAGAAATTGGTGACTGTGAGCTACTGCAGGTAAACCTAGACATTATTACTGGATGGTGCGAAGTCAATCAAATGTCCCTCAATACTGACAAGTGTCATGTAATATCTTTTACTAAAAAGAAAAATCCCTTGGATTATAATTATAATATCGGCGGTCAAACTCTCACTCGAGTGCAGGTTGTACGTGATCTAGGCGTATATTATGATGCATGTCTCTCATTTAGGCCCCACTATGATTATATATGTAGCAAAGCCAACCAAATGCTGTCGTTTATTCTTCGCCAAGCGAAACCATTTAAACATATTAAGTCGTGGATAATGTTATACGAAACTCTGGTGAGAAATATTCTAGAGTATTGCTCTTCTGTATGGTCACCGATTTACAAAACTCATATCGACAGGATAGAAGCTATTCAACGCAGGTTCGTACGCACCTTATGCTCGAAGTGTGGATTACGCAAAAAACTACACCAGTACACGGATCGTCTGAATAACTACAATATGGCCTCGCTTGAGAAACGCAGACGGATATCTGATTTGTGTGCACTTTATAAAATAGCCAATGGGTTATCTGACAGTGATCTTTTGAAAATGCTTAGGTTCAAGGTTCCGACTCGGTCTCCACGCATACAGCAGCTGTTCTATGTGCCCCCAACTAAAAACAATGTATCCAAAAATAGACCATTGTATAGAATGTGCCATTACTACAATGAGGTTTGCTCCGAATGTGATTTGTTTCAAAACAGTTTACCAGTCTTTAAAAAAAATATGTTTACAGCCATTAAACCTGATTAATTTATTATATCAAAATGTTGTACCTATTTTTAACCTATTTTTAACTTTTTGCTTAATATTGTATTCTTTATTTAGATACTTTTAGATACTCATAACGTCTAGTATTAATTGCAGTTGTACGTAGCTAATGGCAAATGTTGAGTACGATTGTAACTGGGCACGGATATGCAATACTATTAAATTAATCACTGGCTTCCTATTTATATGTATCCTATCTGATGTCTGTAATTGTACCATATTCTAAAATAAAATAAAAAATAAAAATAAAAATTATAACCTGTATTAAAAACTATGTGAATTGAGTTTTGAGTTCCTAAATCAATAATTGAAGACTTTTTTATTTTGTAGCCAAACAGGCAGTTATTTGCTATTTCTTTATATGTGGCCAAAATGGGCTATTTTAATAACTATTATAACGTAGATCTTTTATTTTTTACTAGCTTTCGCCCGCGACTTCGTCCGCGTGGACATTCGGAAAATCCTTAGGGGACTTTTGACCGAGAAAAGTATCTGTTTTAATCCAGGTTATAAAATATCTGTGTGTGCCATTTTAAATCCGTCGTTTTTGCGATTGAGTTATAACATCTCTAAACATCCAAACCTTCACTAAATAACTTTTTAATTTTTGCAATCAACATTCCATTAAACTTCAATAACGATTTCCATAAAGATTTTTAGGTTTATTTACCCTGTTTAAGCCTCGATTACATACGCTGATTTAAGGAACCAATTTAGAGTTGCCACTTGTATAAATAAGTTAAATTTTAACAGTGAATAAGCACAAATGACGGAAAGGTCAACATTTTTTAAGATTTTTTATTTTAAATTTTCATCTCCAATCTTAAACAATGTTTACTTTTTCGTTATCACTATAATCGATTCGATTTTAAAATCGAACTTATACTACAATATTTTATTGTCAAGTACGGGTGGCAACCCGAAATTGGTTCCTAGCTAGGAAGCTAAATTGGCGTATGTAATCGAGGCATTCAAGAAGCATTACTCCTTAAGGGAAAAAAATCAGAAAGTCACAAAATACATATTTGCTTATTTTTTTTAATTTCTACTACGAAGTTGTAGGTTGCAATGACGATAAAATATTATTTTTCCACTGGATTGATGATATTTTTTATTAATTCCTGGGCCATTGCAATCATGGGCATAGGATAAAGCACTATTTTAAGACGCTGCTATAAACTATATTGTATGTCTTTCCATTTGGCGCGAATACATACAAATTCTGGGCAGTAGACACACGCGAACATGCTACATATAGTTGACCATGGGAAAAACATGGCTTTTCCAGATGAACCCCTGCTACCTGTAATGTTTGCCCTTGCGCTTTATTTATAGTGATAGCAAAGCTTAATTTGACTGGAAATTGAAGCCTCTTAAACTGGAATGGTAGGTCAGTGGGGATTATTGGGATTCGAGGTATCATCAAATCATCACACTTTTCCCTTTTCCTACACCCTGTTAAAATAGTGGCTCCGATGATATTTTGTCCTAATTGTGTGATACGAAGCCTCGTCCCATTACATAACCGGGGTGCATCTATATTTCGCATCAGCATGACCGGTACACATAATTTCAATTCAGTTTATGCGAGGGTACACCGGAAAGCTCCAGAGAATTTAAAAATTCAGCGGGGTATGAAGTGCTCTGTTCTGTGTCCATGATTGTATCTATAGAAATATACTGTTTTGTTTCTCCCAGCACCTCTTTCAAAATTTCAGTGTTTAGTTTATTGACTATTTCATTTTTTGGTGCAAGAATTGCTTTTGCACAAAACCACTGATCACAGTTTAAATTATTTTGCAAGTCCGGGTAAACTTTAGCCATGAGCTCCAAATCAAATAACAAAATTCCCTTGTTAGTAAAACACAACCTTCAGCATCTGTTTCCAAACGTCCATCACCAATTTTCAATAGAGTCTCTGCATAAAGTCCCGAATCTACGTCATTATAAAGGTGTACTCTCATATTAGTTGTTAGACTAAATTTTTTCACTTTTTCCCATAAGATTGATGACTTGAGACAGGTTTTGATTTCATCTGCAGGTGTGCCCTTTTGGATTACCGGTAGAGTTTGTCGGAAGTCACCAGCCAGTAAAACTGCCATTCCTCCCATAATATCTGTACTGACTCGCAGGTCCTGAAGAGTACGGTTTAACGCCTCTATGGCCTTTTTGTGAGACATCGTACTTTCGTCACACACTAATAGTTTACACTGTAGCGTAGCATCATACCTCGAGAGCTATTTTTGCTGAAATTGC
The DNA here is from genome assembly GCA_928269145.1 of Agriphila tristella. Lineage (NCBI taxonomy): Eukaryota > Metazoa > Arthropoda > Insecta > Lepidoptera > Crambidae > Agriphila > Agriphila tristella. Next base: position 12,355,237 of record OV743435.1, on the reverse strand, counting down.
AGATAGGTGACTCTTCTTGTGCAAGGTTTAATGGCAATTTTAGAACGGAATGTGCAGTACGGCCACCGTTGAGCAGTGTAGCGGCTATACCAGAGGAAGCTACGGCAACGGCTATTTTCTGGTCTTTTCTTATGAACGTCAATAATAAGTTCAGTAAAAACGTTTTTCCGGTTCCTCCAGGGGCGTCGAGAAAGAAGAGTGCACCCTTCCCTGACTCTACTTGACTTAATACCTGATGAAAGACGTAACTTTGTTCTGGAAGCAACCGCGGAACTAATTCGGTTACTTGCTGTTGCAACGCTGTGAAATCATAATTTAATTCTCAAGAAATTTCATCGTTTAAGTTATTTTCGTCTGATCGTCGAGGGCTCACCATTCCAAAATCTTGAAGCTTCTTCCCCGCCATTGTGATAACCTTGTTTTCAATCTTCGTCAGCGCTTCGTTGTAGATGTGATCATTAAAAGTCATATCTGCATGTAATTGCTGATATGACTAAATATCTTCCGCCATGTACTGTTCGTTTATTCTGGATGAAAAGTACCCTATGTCCTTCTCTGTACCCCTGAAAATGTGTATGAAAAATTTCATGATGATCGGTTCAGTAGTTAAGACGTGAAGGCGTAATGGGCAGTTTTTAACTATCCCTCGGGAACTGTTCGTTTTTTCTGGATGAAAGGTACCCTATGTCCTTCTCTGTACCTTTGACAACATTTATGCAAAATGATGATCGGTTCAGTAGTTAAGACGTGAAGGCGTAATGGACAGTTTTTTACTATCCCTCGGGAACTGTTCGTTTTTTCTGGATGAAAGGTACCCTATGTCCTTCTCTGTACCTTTGACAACATTTATGCAAAATGATGATCGGTTCAGTAGTTAAGACGTGAAGGCGTAATGGGCAGTTTTTAACTATCCCTCGGGAACTGTTCGTTTTTTCTGGATGAAAGGTACCCTATGTCCTTCTCTGTTCCTCTGACAACATGTATGAAAAATTTCACGATGATCGGTTCAGTAGTTAAGACGTGAAGGCGTAATGGACAGTTTTTTACTATCCCTCGGGAACTGTTCGTTTTTTCTGGATGAAAGGTACCCTATGTCCTTCTCTGTACCTTTGACAACATTTATGCAAAATGATGATCGGTTCAGTAGTTAAGACGTGAAGGCGTAATGGGCAGTTTTTAACTATCCCTCGGGAACTGTTCGTTTTTTCTGGATGAAAGGTACCCTATGTCCTTCTCTGTTCCTCTGACAGCATGTATGCAAAATTTCATGATGATCGGTTCAGTAGTTAAGACGTGAAGGCGTAATGGACAGCTTTTTAACTATCCCTCGGGAACTGTTCGTTTTTTCTGGATGAAAGGTACCCTATGTCCTTCTCTGTACCCCTGAAAACGTGTATGCAAAATTTCATGATGATCGGTTCAGTAGTTAAGACGTGAAGGCGTAATGGACAGTTTTTTACTATCCCTCGGGAACTGTTCGTTTTTTCTGGATGAAAGGTACCCTATGTCCTTCTCTGTACCCCTGAAAACGTGTATGCAAAATTTCATGATGATCGGTTCAGTAGTTAAGACGTGAAGGCGTAATGGACAGTTTTTTACTATCCCTCGGGAACTGTTCGTTTTTTCTGGATGAAAGGTACCCTATGTCCTTCTCTGTACCTCTGACAACATGTATGCAAAATTTCATGTTGATCGGTTCAGTAGTTAAGACGTGAAGGCGTAACAAACAAACAAACAAACAAACAAACGGACTTTCGCATTTATAATATTAGTAAGGATTGATCGCTGAATTTTAATTCAATTTCTAAATCAATCATTAAAGACTTTTTCATTTAGTAGCCAAACAGGCATTTATTTGTTTTTATTTTTGGCCAAAATGGGCTGTTTTGATAAATTATAACCTGAATAAAAAATAAGGTGCATTGAGTTTTGATTTCATTATATAGAATCAATCATTGAAGTTTTTTTTTATTATTTTGTAGCCAAACAGGCAGTTATTTGCTATTTAGTTATTTGATTTGTTAATTTTTTGGCCAAAATGGGCTTTTTTAATAACTGTATTTTTTTTAGTTTTGTAGCCAAGTAGGCTGTTTTTGGTTGCGTATTAATAAAAGTTATCTTTTTAAATTAAATATGTTTTCTTTAAAATTTCATTGATTATTTAATACAATTCATATCAATCACAACTGATAGGTTTGTTTCAGTAAGACACACAACTTATTGCGCGGATCGCGTGTAACTTAGATACACGCCCTCGCGTAACACGATTTGTATGAAACTTGAATTAAGCTAAAATTTCAAATCGCTATAAGTAATTATTTAATTAAGATATTGTAAAATAACCAAGATTGTTTAAGAATATATGCTTTATTTTTTGAAAACTTTTATTACTTAAATTTCTAATTTGATAAGAAATAAGAACATAAAAACGGTTTTTACTTTCAAACGCGTTTTTCTCAAAACATGGTGCAAAAAGTTACACGGAATGCGCGTCACAGGGCAGATAAACCAAAGCAATAGTCAAAGCAATCGAGTTAGGCTGTAAAGCCGCGGGTGCTTCTCATACCTGATATGATGTCGAAATGAAGGATCTGTTCAACTCGGAAGGAATATGATGAGCGTTTTGTTTGTATTTATCCAAAGACAATGTCAGCTGGAAGAAATTTCTAAATGTACCTATCGTTTAATTGACATTGTTAAAATCTATATTTACTTTCTGTAAAATTTACTCTCAAATCTACCTATTGAAAGCTTATATTTTTATTTTGGCATTGCATTTTTATACAGGGTTTTACTTATAATGGAAATGTATACATACATGGTAATAGTAAAACCCTGTAATATGTCACCTAGCTCAATAAATTTACCTTTTTTTAATTTTCTAATTGTTTTAGAAGTGCAATTTTTTGGGGTTCCAGTCCGTTTTTTAGCCGCTATAATAACAATAAAATAATGAATAATAGGTTGAAATGGGAGATTGTACTCATCATTGTGAACAACTTTTACTATGAGACCAAACCTAAAATCAAGAAAAAGGGTCAGCTGTTCCCTACATCTATGTGAACTTAAATGGTATGTCGGAACAGCGTTTGCCGATAGATTACGATGATGAGTACAATCTCACATTTCGGTTTGTCGCATGTTTTTAATTTCAACCTGAATAGCTTTACGAAAAACAAAATGTCAGAAGATCTGTGATTTTTGTTTCTTCTGCAGCTTTGCCTGTTGCCGATGCCGCGCTGCTTTTAACTGCTTCGACAATTAAAAATGATGAGAAATCTAGTGAAAGGATCATAGAACCTGCAGCTTATTCCCCCATAACTCCTCGACCACCGAATGTACATGGGGAAAGAACCATAGAACCTCCAGCTTATTCCCCCCTAACTCCTTGACCTCCAAATGTTCCTGGTGGAAGGAGCATAGAACCACCAGCTTATTCTCCCCTTACTCCTCGACCACCGAATGTACAAATTCTTATGTCTCCAAAACCACATTGTTCAACAAAAGAAAACATGCCAAACAGTAACTTATCTTCGCCATTGCGACCGATGTCGCCAGAGACAACATAATTATTTAATATTCTAGCTGGAATCATTGACAATGAAGAATTTAACCTTAATAGCAATAGAAACGCTGCACTTGGTTTACCGATATCTTCGGACATAACAAACATCATAAATAGTGATGACTCCGTACAGGACCCAGACTTCGTCATGATGAAAGCTAGCGATTTTATCTAGTGATAAAAACTCTAAAAATTCCGAATCATTGCTAGCGACAATAGAAGAAGGCCCTCAAACTGCAATAGAAATACTGGATGAAACTAATACATCAAACCGTCCAAATTTTGCAAGAAGAAGATATTGAAACTTAGGCATCAACATCATCCCAAGGAATATATTTTTTTAAATTTCCATGGTTATTGACGTTAATAGAATAAACTATGTCGGGATTTACACCATGTACAGTCAGCAAACTTATGAGCTGAACACCTTAAGGTTCATTTTTAGATTCAGTCGTCCGTTTTGTATTTCTATTGTCTTGCATTTGTCAACCAATGGTGTGTAAGATGGGCAGTTCCAATCCACAGATAACTCTGTGTTCCAACCCAACACAAATGATTTTTGTTTTAAAGTTTTTTCACCAAAAAGTCATTGCGCTTTTATCTACCTGCGTCTCCGAACACTTCTTTGTGAAAAAAGGGTCTTGTTTTCGAAACTTTGTAGTAAGTTTAACTCTTTCCTTAAAGTTAAATATTTTAGCAAAGCCTTTGACCATTAGGCATTGTTATGTTATGTTATAGTCAATTTAATCTGCTTTACATTTGTTTACGTAAAAAAACATATCACATTTGCCGAACAAACTTTTATGAATTAGATAAAATTTCGTGTTACCTATAATTTGATATTTAATCAAAATCAAATATCATCAAAATAATCATCAAAATAAAATCAATCAAATTGATATTTAAATGAACTGTCAGGCAGGTCAGGATATTTTTTTTATTATTTTCTACACCTTACTACAAATCTAAGGCAAAATACTACATTAATGACATAAAAACTACACACTTAATATTCAGTTAGAGCCTCGCCAGCATCTATTACTGCGTAACATCTACTTCGCATAGATTTTACAAGTGTCTCAAGATCTGACCCTCGGAATGATTCCCACACCTGGTCAACATGTGCCACCAACGCTTCTTTTGTTAGCAATGCTCAATGCTGGAGTTGCAACTGAACTTATGAATGATTACAAAAACTATGGTTTGTTGAGTGGTGCCCAAAAGTCATAAAACAAAACATCCGTCTTTAGAAAAAAAATTACGCTGTTTGTCTTTGCTCGGTCATTGGGCGAATAAAACAATGGGGACCCACCCCCAGCGAACTCCTAGTCTCATCCTTGCAAACGAAAAATTTTAGAATTGTTCATCTGATAACTTTGCTGACTGTACCTGTTTATTTTTGAGACTCCGATATTTCGGCGCAGTTACATGCGCCATGATCACGGAAGAACTGTCGATTGTTGCGTGCGGGTAGATGTTATTGGCAGACGAATCGGTCTACCCTCCGTCTAGTTCTTTTATTACTACGTTCGATACCGGTACCACTGTCTGCAAACTCACTATTCACTCGAATTTGTTCTCGACACACGACACTCACTGTATCTGTACGCGGAAAGGCACTTTTTCTATTTTTGTTGTTTTTACACAACCGGACTACTGGATTTCAGACACTCGACAATTTAAACCCATCCTCACGATTGAAATTTTTGTATTTGGTAATTTCAATCGCTTCCCTGACCATTCTTGGTATGTAGTGGCGTTCTGTTGAAATAATCTGGGGGTTATGTAACTCGATTATTTCAACAGAACGCCACGACTGCGCGACATCATTTAAAAAGAAACAACAAAACATATACTCGGGAATATTATTTGAAAAATATCCAGGTCTCACAAATGTGCCTGAATACACTTCAAACATCACCTAAAAGAATAAACACAGCTCTTTGTAAAATGCGGAATAATTGCCTGAAAGATATGCGAGGGCTACAAGCGGGTCATAATGCGGCTTCAACAGACAGTGAATTGTTTCTAATAACTAAAAACAAATTAAGGCCTTTTATTTGATGCTTATATTGAAATGATCGAAGTTATATTGTAATAATTGAAGAATTGAAGATTAAATAATAACTAAAAACAAATTAAGGCCTTTCATTTGATGCTTATATTGAAATGATCGAAGTTATATTGTAATAATTCAATTATTTTAATGAAGAATGAATTGAAGATTAATAAAAAAAATCACATGGATAAAAATGGCGTAGTACAGGCGCCATATTGACTTATAAAAAAATATATAGCCAGTGTCACTCGGATTGATGTAAGGATTCTAACGATACCCCATACATCAAAATCCGTTGAGCCATTTCGAAATTATGGTGGAATAAAGAAACTCACATACCCACAAACATGTCGGATTGTGTAATAATGACACTTTGACATTTTGATCGCTCTCTTCCTTGCAACGATTAATTATGGCCGGACGCAATTTTACACTACTGTATAAAATAAGTTCAATTTGTATTTACTTGAACAGTTCATTATGAGTAATAAATTCATGAAAGTGATTATTGTGTTTTGCTGTTGGCTGTGCCCGCCTCCGCTCTCTCCACTACTCTACCAAAACTTAATAGGTTATGTGACCAGCATGCGTTCGAGCGTGAGCTTTGAGGCCAGTCTTTTAATACAGCATCCGTACAAATTGCATAGTAATTTTTATATGTTTGGAATTGATTTGCATCCGGCCCAACGCCATTATAATCCGTTATGGCTGACGGAAGTTTGCCGGCTACTTCAGCGAAACCGAGCCACGTGGTGGCCACACAGTGAGTTGAAAAATTGGATGGCCCTGCTAATTTCCATACTTGGAAATTTACGATACAAAATATTTTCATTTTGGAAGGCCTTTGGGATGTCATTCAAGGGCGTGACGAAGATGCGGTGAGTGGACAGCGTGCTCTGGCGCGCATATGCCTTGCCTTGAAACCTAGCCTATACCAGTACGTCCGGAATGCCAAGACCGCTGCTGAGGCATGGAAAAATTTATCAGACGTTTTTGAAGACAAGGGTCTTTATCGCCGTGTATTACTCCCTCGAAGATTGCACAGAACCCAATTCAGCAAGTTCGACACAATGAGTGCATACATTGAAGAGGTAACTACGTTGGTGCAGCAGCCCTTTGACATTGGGAGATTCATAGAAGACGCTGAGGTAGCTGAGATTTTGTTTAACGGGCTGTCGTCAGACTATGACACTATCGTCTCTAGCATGGCTGCTGTTACTGCGACTAACCAACTCTCAAAAGAACATGTAAAAGCAAGACTTGCAAGAATACTCTAGAAAAATGTCAAATGGAAGTGGATCAGCTTTTGCATCAAACGAAATTGGAAATTTGTATGCAATCATTGTCGGAAGAAAGGATATTCGGAAGCCCGTTGTTTCAAATTGAAGTGTGAGAAAAAATCAAACAAGGCAGCGACTGCAAGCGTCGATGAAGCACATTTAGTTTCAGCATTTTTGACTGTTCCCGATAAGGACAAGAACTTTTACTTAGACAGGGGTGCAAGCAATTATATGATTAACAACAGAGCTTTATTTCAGGATATTAAACCTTGTAATAGTTCAATTAGAGTTGCCAATAATGACACTTTATTAAGCAAAGGAATAGGAACCGTTAAACTATCAGTTGATAATCAGGTGAGTCCATTGACTTTGTCTAATGTGTTGTATGTACCTAGGGTTCCCACCCGTACTCTAAAATAGAGTATTGTCCTCTTTTTCATGTAGGCGTACTTTATAATCTACGCCACCAGTAAAGTACGCTAAAATACTCTATTTACGTAAAACTGATTATTACTGGCCCGTTACTTGTTACGCGTCCTTGTGAGATGGTATCCCTAACCTAACCCTATCCATCCACAGCGTTTCATAATATTGACCGTTTACCCTATATAATAATACTTACATCAGACAAGGACAAGGCAGTATGAACTCGATCTCTTTGCCTTTTCCGAAATGGACAAATTAACAAAAAAAAAATAACGCCACTTGACAAGTAAATGTCAAAAATGACATTCTTCTTAGGTTGAGTACTCGCAGCATTGAGTATCAGTAGTGCATTATTTCCCTATATTTTCTACTGTTTTTGTGAATATTTGTCAGTTATTTCATGCAAAAAATTAACAATTAAAATGGATGAAGAAGATGTCGCTTCTAGTGCGTCCTTTGATAGGATTATCACGCCTAAAAACGAAAATTAGATAAGCCAAAAAAACGACCCCAGAAGTATACAAAGCTCTGGGAAAAAGAATATACATGGCTGACAAACGATCCAGAGAATAGTTTTAACGCGAAATGCAAAATCTGTGGAGTAATTTTTAGTATTTCTTCGGCTGGAATTGGACACGTAAGTAACTGTTTGTTTGGTGGGGGTGATCTGTTTGTTTGCCCTACAAACTGCTTGCGGTGTTGGTTGGTGTGTGTTTGGTGTTATTATGGTGTTGGTTATTTTCTTGTTCACAGATAAAGCAACACCAAGAAACAAAGATACACAAATCTAAAACTGAACTAAAGAAAACAGCTGGAGTTCTTAATAAATTTCTTACACCTACTACAAGTACATCTGAAGTATGTGATAGTAGAGAAAAAATAACTGCTGCTGAACTTGCTCTGACATACCACACTGTGAAACACAACTTATCATATAACAGTATGGACTGCACCATCAAACTGAATAAAATTATTTATGTGGATTCAAGTACAGCCACTAGTATTCATTTAGCTAGAACTAAAATGGAGGCTTTGGTTTCTGAGGTGTTGGGGCCATATGCATTACAACATGTGATAGATGATTTAAATACTGAAAATGTATATTTTTGTTTGCAGACTGATGCATCAAATAAGAAAAATATAAAATTGTTCCCATTGGTGGTGCAATATTTCACAGCACAAAATGGAATTCAAAACAAATTAATTGATTTTTATGAGAACAGCAATGAATCAGCTGATGGCATGTTTCAAGCTATACAGGAGTCAATTGCATTGCATCAATTATCCTTTGATAAAATATCAGGGCTAAGTGCAGACAACACAAATTCTAATTTTGGTGCACACCATTCTTTGTTTACTAACATGAAAGAGTTGATTCCTGATTTAATAAAGGGAAATTGCCATGCACACATAGTGCATAACTGCATGAGACACTCCATGAGCTTCTTATCTTATGATATTGAAAATGTAATTCTGAAAATTTATAGTCACTTTTCACATTCAGCTGTCAGAAGAGAAAATCTAAAAAAATTTGTTAAAAGTGTTGATGGTGATTTCCATGAGCTTAAACGCCATGTAGGAACCCGATGGTTAAGTCTTTTACCTTGCATAGACACTATACTTTTAAATTGGAAACCAATATGAGATTACTTTTTAAGTTTAGGAGAAGATTGCCCTATGATTTTGCAAAATTTACTTTTATTGAACAGTGATGTGAATTATGATTTGATTGAGATTTATATGCATTTCTGCAGTCATATATTAAATTTATTCAACAAAACTGTCAAATGCCTAGAAGGCAACAGTATAACAATACTGGATGTTTACAACATAATGAGCATGCTCAAAAAAGAATTAACAAAAAGGAAGGAAGATTGCTTCTTTGGATATGAAACAAAAAAACTGCTAAGACAGGTTGAAGAATCTTCACTTGAATTGAAAGATAGGATTTGTAAAAATTTTAAATTATTCATTGACAAAGCTTTATGCTATTTGGAGAAATGGTTTAATTTTTCAAATGAAAATCTTTTATTTTCACTAAGTTACTTTAATTTAAAGTCACCTATTTCATTTGAACATTTTGAAAATAGTATTGCAGCATTAAATATTCAAGAAAAACTTGGTAAAGTAATGGACAATTTATATTCAGAAACTATACTCCTGAATGAAACATATGAAAAAGTAATGCAGAATAATAAAGATTTTTCTGACTTATCAACGGCTCAGAAGTGGCAATACATATTCAATAAAAGTGAAGATTTTCCAAATATTTTCAAATTCATCTCGTATATCTTGTCTGTGCCGGCCACATCAGCCTTCACAGAGAGGGTCTTCTCTCTTATGAATGTAAAGTGGAGAGATGAAAGAAATAGAGCTTCCCTAAACTTAATTAAAAATGAGTTAATTATATATTTTAATTTAAAGTATGAGTGCAAAGATGTGTTAAATGTCTTTGAAAAAGATAAATATTTGCTAAAAGTTGCAAAGAGCAACCAAAAATATGTTTTTAAGAACAAATAAATAAATACTCTTTTTTTATGCTGTGTACTTTATTTTCGACCTAACAAAATGAAAAAATACTTTATTCGTCCTAAAAAAAGGTGGCAACCCTATATGTACCCCACTTGTCAAGAAATTTAATTTCCATTTCAAAATTAGTTCAAAAAGGTTATTTTGTTATTTTTAATGATAAGGGCTATTCTATCTATAATAAAACATCTGTGCAACCCAATTGCATGTGTTGCATGTACAAGTGGTTTGTACAAGTTGTGTGTATGTGTAAATGTGGAGTATGATAACCCCTCGCCAAAGGAGCACTCTTTGTTCCTGGGTAATGTAAGCCAGGAATCACCGAGAGCCACAGTAGCAGCGAGCTTACCGGCACAGTTGTGGCACAGACGTCTTGGACACTTAAGTGAAAAAGGTATGATAAAACTTCGGGAATGTGCATGTGGTATTATGTTTCAAGATGAACTTCATTTGAAGTCCTGCAAGCCATGTCTTCAGGGGAAGATGTCGGCCGCAACTTATCCCAGTGAACGAGCAAAACGAGCTACTAAGCCACTGCAGTTGATACATAGCGACGTTTCTGGACCAATGCAGGAGCCAAGCTGGGGTGGGGGAGATTTCTTGTCACCTTCACGGATGATTACACCCGCAAGACTTATGGATACCTTATGAAGGAAAAATCTGAGGTAATCGACCATTTTATTACTTTCAAGTCACATGTAGATAATCAATTGGGGTTGCGAATAAAAGTGTTGAGATCTGATAATGGTGGTGAATATTTTAGCAACAAATTCTCTGATTATTTAAGAAGGGAAGGTATTATACACCAAAGTACCGTAACCTACTGTCCGCAACAAAACGGGGTCAGTGAGCGTCTTAACCGTACAATTATGTGTTGTCACACTGATTCGCCCGTTAGTATGCGCTACGCAGCCATTGGCCCGATTGCGGGCTTCTGCGCAGGGATTGGCACAATCGTGAATTCGTGAACCCGGGTGGCCTCGTACCCACTCGCGGCTAACTTCAATTGCAAGCATGCTTTTGCTCAGATCGTGCATTTCTCATAGAATCTATACACCGAGACTTTTCATTGGTTTTGGAGCCGAAACCCTGTTCATGTTTATCATCAGTAGAAGCTATTTAGCTTGTAAAATTAAAAATATGAGCATAAAAACCATCATTAAAAAATATCAATAAAAAATTTAAGAACCCTTAGTACCGGACGATCTTATCAAAGTCAACGACCGGGCTCGGCGCAGCGCGCGCGCGGCGAGCGCGGTTCGTACAGGCCCGGCACGGATCTCGAGCGGTCTTCCTCTCCCCCGCCCCGCCCGCCCGCCAGCAGCGGCCGGCCAGTCTCGCGAAATTAGGTCAAGAGATCGTACGTGTTTTGGCCGTAGATACCTATTCCGTGTTTTGCCGCGAGTGCGTTGTAATCTGTAATGGATCGACACTACGAATATTCTAACATTGAGTATTTAGCCATGATTCGGCTCGTATTTAGCGATTATACGCTCACACCTGGACAGTGTGTTTGGTGATAGATGGATAGGCCACGGTGGGCCAGTACCTTGGCCAGCAAGAAGCCCTGACCTGACACCCTTGGATTTTTATTTGTGGTCTGAAGTTAAAAGGCGTGTTTACACTGAAGAAGCAGAATCACGTGAATAATTAAAAATTGCGATAGTGGATGCTTTTAATGTGGTAAAAAGTGACAGAAACACACTAAGTAGATTAAAGAATAATTTAATCAAACGTGCGAGAATGTGCATCCAAGTTAATGGTAGACATTTTGAACAATTGTAACGGTACAGAGAAGTGTAATAGTGTTTTATTGTAAAACAAAAAACTCGCCAAATTAAGGTAATTTAATTGATTATTAATTATTGTAAATAGGTCTATTCCAATTTTTAAATACGCCGGAAATAAGTAACTAGCGTTAGTAAAGTAACGTTTAGTAAATAAATAAAATAAGTAGGTATTCTTAAAGTAAATTTCTATTTTCTAAAGTAGGTTATTTAGAAGCTTATTCCTGACGGTCCCCCGTAGGTAATAAAAAGTATAAGGAAACTTTGAATTGCATTTCAATAATGGTTATGATTTGGTAACTATTATTGAATCTAACCAATGGTTACCAGTGGTTAGAATAACAAATAAAACAGAAATCAGCTGTTTCATATCGCCCGTGTAAGTACATCATACCTACGCTCACTCGACTGCGACTCGCGCTCGCCGGAGGCCGCGCGCGGCGCGCGAGCGCGTGAGTTCATAGGGGTCACGGTGCAATCGAGAACGTTACTACGTGTTTTCGACAAAAAGTCACTTTTACAACTGTTTTATCTTTGCTCGTATGGCAATTATTATTTCATAAATAGGTACAACACTTCTTTTGTGTTAAGAGGTTTTCGGTTCCAAAACCAATGAAAAGTCTCGGTGTAGATACGTACAGTAGTATGTATGTAGTGGGGTACCAGTTTCGTTAATATCAGAAGAGTGAGGATATATGAATTCCCGAAGCTCGGTTGCAAGCCAACGAGTGCCGCCTACTAGCAGTGAGCAATTACAAGATCAAGAAGAAACGACGCCGACGGCTGCAACAACTTTGTTTGACTGTATTCAGCGATTTTACTTAAGTGACGCAAACAGTGTCTTATCAGCTGGTAAAAAAGAGTTCATCACCAGAAACAGAGACCGGATGCAAAAAAGATACCTACGTCTGCCGTTAAAATACTTATATCAGGTATTTTCATCGGAACATAAACAGTATAAGGTCAGTTATTCCTTCTTTTGCAAGCTACGGCCGTTTTGGGTAGTGTTTCCGCGAGAAGTTGATAGAGATACGTGTCAGTGTTCTTTCCATACAAACATAGAATTGTTAATCAAAGCATTGCACCGTTTACATGTAATAAGTGAAAATAATTACCAAGAAGTGCTCACTACACTATGCTGCGATCCCAAAAATACCGATTGCTTGCAAAAAACTTGTAACGTTTGTAAATCCAAAGATTTGAAATATAATGATGTTCGAATGCCAGTAACTCTTTATGAATGGCAAAGAGTAAAGAAAGTAGTAACTCTGAGTAACGGTACAAAAAAAGACCAAAGAATAACAGAAAAGCAAAAAAATGTTGTAGACTGTGCAGTAGCTATTACAAAATTTAAAAATGATATAGTCAAGTTTTTAGCTCACACTTACAAAATTGTATGTCAGTATTCGGCCATCAAAGAATTGAAGGAAAATTTGAATATGCACGAGGCTTTAATACATGTAGATTTCTCGGAAAATTATTCTTTAAGATACGCAACAGAAGTGCAATCATTTCATTTCGGTGGAAGCAGGCAACAGGTATCATTACATACTGCAGTAATATATACTCACTCCTATTCGACTGGACAGGTTACTCCAAACTCTATGTGCACAATAAGCGACTGTTTGCGCCACGACGCTCCAGCAATTTGGGCACATATAGTGCCTCTTATAAGAGAAGCCTTAACAATTAATAATTTAATAGATACAATTCATTTTTTGTCTGATTCACCTACATCGCAGTACAGAAATAAGTATCTGTTTTACATAATAAGCCAACTATCACAAGATTTCCCTCAGTTAAAACGGGTCAGTTGGAACTATTCCGAAGCAGGACACGGAAAAGGTGCCCCAGATGGTGTTGGTGCGACATTAAAACGTACTGCTGACAGAATGGTTTTATACGGACAAGATGTTGGAACTTTTGACGAGTTTTATGATTTGATCACCAATTGCACTGTGAATGATCGGCTCAATGTAATTGTAAAGAAAGTAGAGGATACAGACGTACTTCTAAAAAATAGCTTGTTACCCAAGAATATAAAACCATTCAAAGGCACCTTCTCCGTATATCAGGTTTTGTGGGATGAATTACATTCAACATCGGTAACGATGAGAACGGCGAGTTGCTTTAGCTGTGGTGCTTCAGAAATCTGTACGCATGGCAAACACTTAGGCTATCAAGTCAATCAAAGACTTCACTAGAAAAAATATTCTTAATTCCTTTAGATCATAGATTGAGATGATAAGCCTGATTGTGATATTGATGAAGAATGTTAAATAATTGTTAAAGAATTTTACTGAAATGTATATACGGGTTCGAATCCCGTCTAAGTTGCTACGGGTGAGCCGATTTTTTCTAATATTTTTCATTATTTATTCATCTGAAATGTATATGATTATAGTAAAGCAAATCTTGTATAACTAAAGAAATTCTCATAATTAAGAAAAGTCTAATTAATAATAGTATAATACGTGACAATGTTAGATCCTTCATTGCTTTAGGTTTGGACTGATTGAAAAGCTAAGTCTGATTATAGTGAATTGTGATATTAATGTGAAGTATAGAGTAAAAAGTAGATACTTATATAACTATAAATATTAAAGATAAATCGCATATTATGCGTGATATTAATGTGGTTAAGTTACTTAAATGAAGGCAAATTTTGTTAAGTTTGAGATCTGACATTGTTAAATCCTTCATTGCTTTAGAATTACATAGATAGGGAACATAAGTCTGATTATAGTCAAAATGTGATATTAATGTAAACTTAAATAATAATGCAGAAAAAAATTTAAAGCAAATAGTATAGTAGTAGTAGTAGCAGTAGTAGTAGCAGTAGTAGTAGCAAATAATAATAACATAGTTAAAGAAATTGTAACAACAGCTGTGGAAAAGTTTGACTGAATAAATTATACTAATGTCGAAAATTTCTTAATTTAAGGAAAGTCAGTTATATTTAATATGTGACATTATTTTACTCTAGGTTTAGATAAATCGAGAAGATAAGTCTGATCATGGTGAATTGTGATATTCACATAGAAAGTTAAATATTAGTGAAGAAAATTATCACATACTTTTTGTATAATATGATTATAGTGAAGATTAATCGTAAATCGCAGAAGAGTCTATTAATGGCAAATTAAAGTCTGAGTACAGTATATTAAAGATTTAATGTATAAAAATAACCTAAAATAAGGGATATAAATGTTAAGTTTGATATCTAAGGTTGCAAATCATGTTAACTTGGTGTGTTATATTTTTTCGTTTAATAAATTGAAAAAAAAATCTATATAAGAATATTTTTAGACACTTAAGAAAATTTTAATACTTAAATTATTATAAATTGGGCTATTTCCACTAGTCCGCAACCTATTGCCGGATTTTTTTCAGTAGCTCGCAGTGCAGAGAGGCTGTGGGAATAGGTTTATACATTGTGAATTATATGGACAAGTTGTTACATTTTATAGAGGTCGTTGATCATTTAATAAACAAATTACAAAATCATAAACTTGTATTTCATTTTTATCATCATTCAGGTTATTTAAAAACGATAGTTACTGGTTAGTGCTTACTATGAACCACCTATGAACATAAGTCCTTCTTACTTACTGACTTAAGACATTCGTCATTGTGGCCTACACCGCGTCATTGCTGTTAGTGAAAATGTCATTGTGGATACAGTTCGTCATTGTAGGTCACTGCTCTTTTTTTTCAACCTCAAATATCTAACTAAATAATGTTTTTCATGAAGTGCCTCCCATGTAAAACTTTAATATTAAACTTAAAGTATCATTTAAGTGTCAGAATGAAGTCCTAGGACTAAGATAACTGAGGGCACAAAATTTGTTCGGGGAGAATTTTTCTGCGGAGAACTGCCCAGGTGCAACCGCAGGTGGGCCAAACGTTAAATTACCTACTATCCACTTACCGACCTTCTCTGGACGCTATCAGTGTTTGGAATATAACGTGAGATGGTTAAGATTTGTTTGTTTAATCTAAAGACAGCATCCCGCCCGGAATTCAAATGTCGCGCACGCATTTCACAGTGCAGTAGGTTTCGAATTCCGCCGCGCGTGGCGCCCCGATCGACAAACGATCGGTGTGAACACAGCCGTCTGGCCGGTCACGGCATAACCTCAATTTTCCTTTATTCCGAACCTAACCCCAAAACCTAACCCCCATGGGGGTTAGGTTAGGAAAGCAAAAATATTATTCCCAACCTAGCCCTCGTAGTCCCACCGTCTCACCCTTGACTCTATTCCATGTAATCAAACTACTTGGATATAGACCTCCTTTCTTTTACATGTCAGAAAAAAAACCAAATAAAAAATAATAATTAAGTCACCTTTTCCTATCATTGGTACATTGATGTGCTTAATTTTATCAATGTTTAAATTTTGTGTGTATCTAATAAATAAACGAGGAAAAAGTAAACGGTAACCTACAGATACTTATTTTATTTCCGTCTCTATTAGACCAATTTGTTTACTTCATTAATAATTACTTATACTTCACAGATGTGTGATGTACCGAGATGTTCCTCAACCACTTCCTCGTTTAATTTTATAACCAGAAATGGTGGTACTGTTATGTTACGTGCTGGTCATCAGTACACAAAAAAAAAGAAAAATAAAGACTTTGTTGTATGGCGATGCGTCAATTATCATAAAAATATTAAATGCAATGGGTTAGTGACTGTGAAGGTATGTAACTACTATGCACACTTTGATTTATGCACATTTGTTTATTATTGGGTAAGGCCGTACATTTTTCCACTTTTTGAATGACCAGTGAGGTTCATTTACCAGCTTCGGTATTTTTATCCTGTAGAATTATTGTATTTAAGTTTAAAATAAAAACATGCGATTACATTATTTTAAACATGCGATTTCAAGACTCAGCGTACCTAGTTATTCGTAAATACTTTAACTGAATAAGTGGTTCTTACAGGAAAATGGAATAATCGTCAAAGAAACACCACACAATTGCAGTGCTGACTTTGCTAAAAACGAAGTGGACATACGGCTAGATGCCATAAGGAAATCTGTGGTTAATTCAAATTTTGAGCCAGTGCCAACCATTTTCAATAAATCTATAGCTTCCATTATCGATACTGGATTACAACTAGTAACAAAAGTTCCCTCTTTTAAAAATATTAAATCTTCTCTCTATTACAATAGAAACAAAAAAGAAAATATTAAGAAAATAAAATTTAATAAACCTGAGGATGTGGAAATCCCACCAAAATTTAATGATTTTTTAATCGCAGACTACCATGATAAAAGTACTCGTATCTTAATATTTGCTAGTGCAGAAGCGAGAGAATCGATGTCAGACATAAAACATTTTTTCGGTGACGGCACTTTTAAAAGCTGTCCCGCCCCCGCCCCATTTAAACAAATTAATACTATTCACGGAGACGTCGACAGTGACATAGAATACACTCGTGTTGTACCTTTGGTATATGTGCTCATGAATAAAATGAAAGAGGCTACATACAAGATAGTTTTTAAACTAATCAAAAAAGTGATTCCGAATTGGAAACCACAGAAACTTACCACGGACTTCGAAATGGCCGTCATGAACGCCATGAGGAAATTTTTTCCTGAGGTTGAAATCAAGGGCTGTCATGTCCATATGGCAAGAGCTATAAGGAAAAAAGCTAAGGAGTTAAAATTGCACAAAAATAAGCTTCAATATCGAACCGTGGAATTGTGTACCGCTTTGCCTCTTTTGCCGCGAAATCAAATTAATGACGGTTGGAGGTACATTATTGAAATTATGAATCCCACAGAAAACTTAAAGCTTTTTATTGATTATATGATAAATCAATGGTTAAAAAACGAGAAGTTGATAGATATCTGGTGTGTATGCGAAGAAAGGCATAGGACAACAAATTGTCTTGAAGGATGGCACAATCGACTTAACAAAGTGATTAGAGGAAATTGCAATTTAATGACTGTTCTAACTGCCCTCAAATGTGATTCTGAAATAAATAATGTGAAAATTAATCTTATGAAAGAAAAAAGAAGTGAAGATTCAATTAATAGAGATTTATGGATTATGTATGCTGTCAAACAACTTAATACTGAAAAGATTAGTGTAGGTCACTGTTTGGAATTACTAAAGTGATATTTTTATGTAAACACGGAAGAATATAGCCTAGCTTTAGCCACCCTAGCTTGACCGACGAAACACGATATATATTGCATGATAGGTATAGCGTTTTATCGACATCCAACTGCAAAATCCATTGTCTTTTGACAGTTAAACGTTTCGGTGGTCATGCTAGGGACAGCCTGCCTAGCATGACCGATTTATATCGCGTGATATAGCGTTTTATCACGTTTAACTGTCAAAAAGACAAGATTTTGACAGTTGAGTGTCGATAAAATACTATATCATGCGATATAAATCTGTGATGCTAGGCAGGCAGGCTTATTCTGAGGTAACAGTTATGCATTAAGGTTATTTTATTTTTATTTTGACGAGCTCGCCTGGAGGCGACCCTATGAATAGGGTTTTATTTTAAGTAAAATAAAAGTCAATTTATTAGTACTTACTTTCTTATTTACACCAAAAACTTCTTATCTACACTCGTGTACACACAACATGTTGACCTTGATACCGCCTTTATGCTCTACGTAATAAAAGCTATTTTCGCAGTTAAACTGTATAGCCTGATGTGCTGTCGTGTGTACTACAAAAAACGCAAATGTTGCCATTATGACCGTTTTGCGTAAAAGTAAAGAAAGTATGTAATTAGCAATTTTTCTAAAGCAACTAAATAAATGAATATTTTAGTCAGTAAAGTAAAAATATAATTAGTGAAAATTAGTTGGATTCATTAACAAAATGACAGCTAGCCATTTATTCTAACGATCAAAAGAAGAAAGACCGCTATTGCAAATTATTTATATTTCGTCATACTAGCTCCGGTAATTTTACTGAACTACAAGCTTCACTCAGAATCCCCTTTAAATAATACTTTTGTATGAAAAGATGAAAAAAATCCCCCACAACCCCTGCTTTCCCCCCAAAATGTACCTTTATTTCGAAACGAAGATTAAAATTCCGTTACAGGGTAGCATACCTATATTTAGAGGAGGTTAACACGAAGCAGAAGGAATTTTGTACAATGATCCGTCTATACTTTATCTCTGTCGCTCTCACGCTAATATTCGCATTCACCAGATTCTATGAGCTCGGTATGTGCGAGCACAATAGCGAAAAATATTAGAAAATAAATTTCTCTTAAAAATACAGAAGTTAAACCTTCTCCATATTTATGTGATCCTTGGTACCTGGTACTTTGATGACGTATTGTTTTGCGAAAAAAAGTTATAATTTTCTTTGTAATTAATTTTTCATGTCAAGGGTGAGACGGTGTGACTCGAGGGTCAGGTTGGGAATAATCTTTTTGCTTTCCTAACCTAACCCCCATGGGGGTTAGGATTTGGGGTCAGGTTCGGAATAAACGTCAATTTTACGTTTGGAAAATGGCGTCTATCGCCTGATTTGATTTTATATTCATTCGCGTGTGTTTTGTCATTGCAAGGGCACTTTTACTTTGTTGCGTACGCTGTACGGGCAGCGATATTACAAAAACCTTGTGACCGCCTTTATGCCGTACGTTATAAAAGCTGTTTTGCAGTTCAACTGTTTAACTTAACGTGCTGTCTTGTATACCCACATCAAAGAGTACTTTTGTAATATAGGAAATAAAGAATCTTGCTGGCTTTTTCTGTTAACAAGAAAATTATGATCACTGATAATGTGTTTTTTTGTCTTTTTTGTAATATTCTTTATTTATAACAAAAATATTAATGAAAAGATAATAAATCGAAATGAAAAACACATTAAGTATCACATAAATATTACTTATGTCAGATTAGTGATGCAATAAAACATAATTAGGTATTGTTTATTAATTATCCAAGAAACTTGAAAATGCGCTCTATCAAGCTACCGCCCGCGACGTTCTTAAGAAACCAAAGTCTGCTATATTTTAATCCAGGTTAAAAAAAAACTATCTGTGTGCCTTTCATCCCAATCCATCCCATTTAGCATAGCCTGCCATTTTTATGGGTTTAAGAGAAAAAATATTTTAACATACACAATAAATTAATAATAATAGTAGGATAAACTAAAAAAATATACCACTTTAAAAAAATATCGCTAGTATGACTATAAATCACTATTTTAATATTCTACATAGGTAATTTACCGAAACATGAAGAAAGAATACTTTAACCACAACTGTAATTTTCTAAATTGTCTGTTATGTGTTCCACAGGCTTTTTACGGTGATATTATTAATTTTTTAGTCGAAAAACCCCGCGCGCTCCAGAGCAAGCGATGCTCTGAAACACACAGGCTTTTTCTAACGTTATTAGTTAGAAAAACCCAGAGCGGTACAGAGCAGGTAGTGTCTGTACCCCACAGGCATTTCTAATATCGCGTACGGGCAGCCGGACATTTTGTTTTGTTATAGCAAGGTCACCTTTTCCTTTGTTAGTGCGCATTGCGAGCTCGGCTCGTCATATTGAAAATTGTAACTTGCTTTGTTTGATAAAGTCTAAATAATCAGTTTGTTTGTGCTTTGATTCTCGTCGCGTGTGAAATATACTTTATTAACCTTGTTGCAAAATTGGACATTTGTGGTTTTCATTTGTATTATTTTGACTTTCTCGCGGGTGGAAACGTATTTCATAGATTTTTGTGTGTGTTGTACATCTTCATTTGAACACTTTTGGAAGTGAGAAATATGAGCTCCGCATTACTGGTGCCGTCTGCGTATTCCGATAGCTTGGCCAAGTGTTTTTTTATCCCCACAGGACGGCACCAGACACCGAAACCAGCGGTGAAGATTGGGACAGTTTGGGACATCCGGCGAGGTCGTTTTAGCAGTAAGTAGTTTTAATTTATTAGTTTAATTAGCTTTATGGGCTGTCGGGCCGCCCTGAATCCCGACTGGTAGCAGACGGACACAAAGAAGCAAATCACGAATTTGGGGTAAAATCACGAATTCGGGATGATACGTTTTCTTTGGGTCCGTGTGTCCCCTGTACGTAGGAAAAAACAATTTTGGTAGCCAGAGCGCAGTTTTGTCTCGGACCTTATTTTTGTTTGTTTTGTTTGTTAGGGTTTGGGGGCGTCCATTAATTACGTGAGGCATTTAGGGGGGGGGAGTGGGTCGAGCCTAATCTCACCCAATCTCACGTAGGGGAGAGGGGGGGTCTCGGCAAATATCACGTAATTTTTTTTCTGCAGGAACAGTATCGCGAAAAAACTAGTTTAAATAAAGTTAAACATTTTTCATACCAAAATATGGCTAAATCTTAAACAATAATGTTTATTTCAATAAATGCAAAGCAAGCAAGCACAGATTAACGTAATCACACTAAAAATACACGTATTGAAAAATCTCACGTGAGATTTATAGGGGGGAGAGGGTCGAGCCAAATCTCACGACATCTCACCAAGGGGGGAGGGGGGCTTGAATAATCGCCAAAATCACCTCACGTAATTTATGGACGCCCCCTTTAAAATTTTGTTTAAGTTTTAAATTTAAAATTTTGTAAACTTTTGTAAATTGGAAATTTGTTTGTTTAACTTTGTTTGGTTAAATTTGTAGTGGTAAATTGTACTTTGTAAAGGTCCCGATTTATAATTGGTGAGTAGGGTGATTCTGCTAATTTTAGGAATAATTAATTTTATAATTAATTAATCATTTGGGACCAAAATTTGTTTTGTTTATTTTATTTTATTTTGTTCTCTTGTTTGAATTTGACCTTGTGCCCGTTTGTATTTTGCGGTTTGTGCCTTTGTCGGAGTCGTTCGTCCGGTCGTTTTTTTTGTAGATTTAATTTAATTTGTTCGATCAATGGCGAATGCGAAGGTCACGGCTGCGAAGGCGGTGATTGCCACCGAGCTCAGGTGGTTTGGGTGTGCCGGAGGACTCCTCTCACGCACCGACAGGGACGTCGCTATTCAGTACTTTAGGTGAACTACACTTTATTTCCAGATGGGAGTAACTGTTCTAACTTGAAACTGTTTTGTAGTTTGTCAACTCAAAACAGCGCAAAAACATGTAATAAGCAGTAAGCAGTATGTTTTCCTTTTTTAGATGTGCCGCGAAATCGACGAGTTATTTGTGAACGTTGTGGACGTGAAACGTTTTCAAACACATCAACTTATTATTCTTTTTCGTGCCCAACTATTAATTTTTACTGTGCATTGTGCAGAAGAAATATTGAAACAAAATAAAAATAATTTAGTTTATCTAATTGGTATTTTTTGTAAAACACAACTACTTACAATAAACTAAATTTAAAGTCTTAAAACATCCGACTTACATCCTCAATTACATTTTTTAGGAAAAAATTAAGTTAGCCCCTTATTTTCCACACTTATAGATTATCGGTTACTGAGGATTCGTGAGCGTCAATTTGACGGGATCAAGTCCCCAATTTGAAATGTATCACATTGAAGAGTTAGTGCTACATATGTACTATTTGTACCCTGAACCAAACATTTGTACCTCTAACGGTAAAGGCAATATGTCAGGACCTCCCTGATCCCGCCACTTTGACGTCAAAGTGGCACGACCTTCTGAAAGTGCTACTCAGAGGCAGGCAATTCATACTCGAAGACTTAATACTACATATGTACATGTATATGCTCAATTTCCAAAACTATTGTAAGTGCCGAATTAAAGTTAAAGATTAAAACTTTGGTCCCGTCAATTTGATGATTCATGTTATCGCTGAATTCGTTTGAAAATCGTAACAACTCGTGCAAAATCTAATGTGGAAACTTAGTACATCCTAAGTACATGAACTTGGTGTAATTTTCATATTCATTATTTAAGTAAATCAAAAGTTATCCATCATTCATCGTTATCAAAATTGGGGACTTGATCCCGTCAAATTGACGCTCACGAGGATTCTTGTATTTGAATGATGTACTGTTTCACATCACTACCTATCCATTCTCGTCTTTCTTGGTAATTATTTTTCTTTTTGATGATAGAAAAGGTTCAGAAGATAACAACAATCTCCTCATTAAATCAACATTTGAACTTTTTTGTGAGCATTTTCGGGTTTATGTCTTGCTTCTAAAGCATCTTTTGAACAGTGAATTTGCACAAATAACGGAAAGGTCAACATTGTTTATTATTTATTTATTTTCTATCTCATCTCCAATCTTCCGAGTTACCTTTCCGTTAAAGTGTAAATTCACTTTTAAAATCGAACTTATTATACAACATTTTATTGTCGAGTACGGGTGGCAACCCGAAATTGGTTCCTAACTATGATGCTAGATCGGAATAATAATATGTAATCTTTGCACACGAGGCTGTGGGCTGCTACTCATTTGCGAGGAAAAGCAAAATAATTTACCATACAGCAACAAATACGATAAAAACAAAATATGAAAATTATGGGAAAAGGCTACAGGTTTTTTTTTGTTTTTTTTTTACACGCCCAATGCAAGAATATTTTGCGAACAAAGGGGTGAGTGAGCATACAGCCTATTTGAAAATTATAATTTTAAGTAATAAAATGCAAATATTTTATAACAAAATATTGGGAATAATGAAAATTTGATAATAATAAATATTTGTTTGACTTAATTAAGGACTTACACATTTATTTATTCCAAAAATGAATATGAATTTTCAGCATAATAAAACCTCTTTGTTGTTACTAAAAAAAATTACTGTATTACCCGGTTAAATTAGGAATGCTCTGTTTACTCGCATAGAACTTGCAGTAAGGTACTAATTTAACTTTGTAGGGATAATTCTATAACAAACTAGTGTTTTGTATCTATTTACGTCCTATCCTATAGAGCTTCGAGAATTCGAAATACGAAACTCCAATAATTACTTATACGCTGTAAATATAGTCGTGAGATGTGATAATTCCTTATTACTTACTATCCCCGTCAATTGGTAATGCGCTGGAACCTTGTCAAATTAACAAACACATCATCGTCATCCGCAACTAAAAATGACAAAAAACCGTAGAATTCTAATAGGTAATATAATATATTAATCATTGAATTCTTATTTTCAATAAGAAAGGGTCTAGGTATATGAGAAAATTACAATTGTTTTTTGTTTTTGAGGTTAAAATCATGGCCGCCAGGCGCATTACCAATTGACGCGGATAGTATTGATTCTGTGTTTTTCCTATTGAAGCATTAGACTTATTTACATAACTAATATCATTTTCAATTATCCGTGAGCTGTGCGAAGTTAAGTGCGAACAGTAGGTACCAGAATTATGGCTGACATTATTGTTCCAACAAAAGTAAAGCGAAAATCTTTAAAGGCGGACTGTTACAACAAAACAGAATTGCATTTCGAATGTAAAACATGTAAGAATATTTTTTCCTTAAATACATCACATTCTGTGTTAAAACAACATATTATCAATTGACATACGAGCACATCGAATACATCTCCCAACAACTCGGGTAAAAAGAGAAAATGTGCATATTATTACAAGTTGATTTTAAATTTCATAGTACATGGAAGTCACCATTGTTGAAGAAGAACATTTTAAAACATTGATCAGTCAATTAAATCCCGCATATTCGTTGATTAATCGACCAAAATTAGTAACAAATATTACAGAATTATTTAACAAAAAACAAGAACAACTGAGGGCGTACCTGAATACTATACCTAATAAGATATCTTTGACCCTCGATTTTTGGACTTCTGTGACAAACAAGCCATATATACCGTCATTTTGTAGTAGTTTTAATTAACTTACGGGTGTGTTATACCAATGAAAATAAACATTTTTGCCCAAGAAACATGGGTAAAAAAACGAACAAAAATTGTGGTCCTCCCATACTAACTAGACAGCTAAAACATTGTATTTGTATGGGAAAGTCAGAAATTTTTGTCGTTTTTCGACCCATGTTTCTTTGGCAAAAATGAGTATTTTCATTAGTAGAGCACTCCCTTAAGTTAATTAAAACGACTACAAAATGACGGTGTATAGTAGAATCCAAATTGACATCATTAACACTTGATTTTGATATAATGCCATATCCCCACAAAAAAGTTGATATATTAAGAAAAATTATTGAAATTTTAGATAATTATAACTTACAAGGAAAGGTTTTATCAATCACAACAGATAATGAAGCTTCCAACATAAAATTCATGCAGTTATTAATGCTTTTCAATAATGAATACGAAGATGTACAACATTTAAGATGTTTCACGCATGTTTTAAACCTTTCAGTAAAAAATGGGTTGAAGCATATTGAAGAACCTATAAGTGCAATTTCACGTTTAATCAAGCATATAAATTGTTCACCCAAACAAAAACAAACATATTTTGAAGTTTGTGATCGTTTAGGAGAAGATAAATTGGCACTTTTACAGGATATGCCTGTAAGATGGAATTCGACATATATAATGCTGAAGCGAGCATTCGCAATGAAGTCCGTATTGAAACATATGTGTGAGAATATAAAGACATATTCCGCAATTAAATGTTGAGGAGTTGGAGAAAGCGAAAGATCGCACGGGCACAGGTCGGAGGGAGCGATGTGAAATTTATGCAGGTATGAGCACCGTGGGCAGTGAGGTATTGTGTGAAGTAGAAGTTGTGAGGGATAAGACTTGTAACTTACAATTTACAACCACCCCGCGCCTGCTTGGACATTACAAGTTGTAAGTCCAAGTGTGTTGTGCTTGATTTTAATAGATTTCAAAGTCTGTATTTTTAAACAAACTAAAACAAATGAAATATCTTGCCAGAATATGACGCTTTGAATATATTTTTGTGAAGCATAAGTTGTTGTCGTACATTCATAGTCCAGAAAAAACACCACGCGTAAAAACAATAAAAGAGTAATCTTAAATGACTTGGCAATAGGCTTATTATTTTACTACAATGGCAGGGCCTACAGCACAGCAGGTAAGTAAAGGTCGTGGTGGGGCGCCCGCGCCGGCCGTGCCGCTCCTCCCCCAACCGCCAACCCCTCATCGTTTGTTTGTACTTGGTACTTACTTATTAGTACCGAAAGCAACGATGTCTTGTACGTTTGTGTGATTATTTCGCTAGCTCCCGCTATACCTACGTTCTTTTTTTGTTTTCGTTTGTTTTCACCTCTATTAAGATTTTTGTTGTTATTACGTTGAAATATTGACTGTTATTTTTTTATTGTTGTTATGTTTTGTTATTGACTGTTAGGTACGTGTATGTTAACACAAGTCATAGATAACTGTATCTTGTGTCGTGAAGCGACAGGGAATCGGCGAAGGTATGAATAGACTTCCCGAGATAGGGAGCATTTTGATATCGCCCAAATAGTGATTGAAGAATTGGTAGATCGACAAGTAAAAATACAGTCCGCTATTATTATTACTTATATGAATTAAGAAATTAACACGTTCCAAAAAGGTATTTGTAAAAAGCAGTGTCAAGCATTTTGTTACACGATTAGATAACTGACTACATTGCTAAAAGTCACTGGTTCGAATCTCGCGATCGCGAGTGGAATACACTGTTTCTTCCAAGTTAGGTATGGTAACGTTATAACACCTGTTTTGGGGCTAGATGATTGGTGTGAACGCAGCCTGATTTAAAATACTTTTTAGTTGAAGTGAATTTGCTCCTCATTATTAAGTAGGTACCTTCCTACCACAGTCGACATGCGATGCGTTCTTGCCAGTGTTGACAACTTGGGGGATTTTCCCCTAGATTTAGGGGGGACAAGTGTCAAAAGGGGATTTTTAGGGGCAGGAATATTTCAGGGGTTTTTAGGGCCTTCAAATAATAGGAATAAAACGATATCAGTTTGATAAATAATTCCTTATGTGAGTACTCTGAACTAGTGATGTGTCGTTATCGCCTTCCATTTAACGCGTAACGACTAATCAAGAATTAAGCATTAGCTCATTAATTTTAAATAAAATATTCTGCTCAAATTAATTAACGATTCTAACGTGAAGTAAGTTCCAAAAAAGCTAAGGTCCCTCGCTCGACCGCCACCGCACGTGTGCAACACGTGTTGCACACGTGCGTAGTTCGGTCATGGGCCGAGACAACGGTATCTATTGTAATGTTTTTTGGTCAGTATAATAACCAAGGCGGGGCAATTTGCAATTTAAGTAAGGAACCCTCCCTTACTTAAATTGCATAACACTAATAAAACTAACTTTGCAAGTAAGGCATATTGTTCTGAGGTTCATTGCTTCCTGCTGTGGAGAACTGAGTTTAGAAAACGAAATTACTGTGGTCTTTATTATATGACACCAAAGGTTCAGTTTTGGATTAAAATTGTGTTAATTATTTTAACAACTACTAGCCTTAACGGCGTTTAGTTTAATAACGTGAAGGAAGGAAGAAAGCGATTTTCACTAGCCACTCTATCTAGTGTAGCGTAATCGCTACTAGATCGTCGTCTTGCGACATCAATAATTATCTTTCAATTAATATTTTACAGCTAAGATACTTGGTAGCGTTGTTCCTTTTTGAGTATTCTGACATTAGATATGCGAAACCTCCGTGGCTGTTTGCTTTCAGCTTTTTATTTTATTTCGTATGCTGCGTCATTTTTGAATTTCAAACTAGGGTTTTCCTTTTTTTGTTTTGTCAACGCCATTTTTTTTCTGTTTGTCATGATTTGTGGTGTTGATTTGTGGCTAACGAAGTATTTGCCTGTTTATTATTTTTGCCTGTTTATAAGAGGTGATTACGAGGCGCCTGTGAGTTTCAGCTGAAACCTAAAAGCCGCAATATTATAAGCAATTTGTTTGAACGCCAGGCTATCTGGGTAAGTTGGGAGAGCTTTCGATGCAAAGGGGTGGGTTTTAAATTTGCTTATTACTTTCGTGTGGACGAAGTTTTGATTAGGTGCGTTTGGTTTTAGCAAAACCGTACGGGCTACGGGCTATAAACGGACGTCCACCGTCGGGCCCGCCGCCGCTAGCCAGCTCTCACGTGGTGCAAGCCTCGTCAAACCCGTGCGGACGGTAGCGGTCCCATTCAGCGTCAGCGGCATCGACTCTACGTGGTTTTGTGCAGGAATTGGATTATAGGCTTGTTCGCCTCGTCCACTACAGCCTCGTCAAACTCGTGCGGACGGAAGCGGTCCCATTCAGCGTCAGCTGCATCGACTTCACGTGGTTTTGCGCAGGAACTGAATTTTAGGCTTGCTCGCCTCGCCCTCCACACTGCGGCCGTGGTCTCGGTTGCAGTTCCCGTTTTCTTGAAACCATTTTTATTTAAGTTCCGTTTTCTATGTTTTACCGGTTACTTATACACCGTCATTTTGTAGTCGTTTTAATTAACTTAAGGGAGTGTTCTACTAACGGAACTAAACATTTTTGCCAAAGAAACATGGGTCAAAAACCGACAAAAAAAATTTGACTTTCCCATACTAATAAAATGTTTTAAAATAAAATGTTTTAGCTGTCTACTTAGTATGGGAGACCCAAAATTTATTGTCGTTTTTCGTCCCATGTTTCTTGGGCAAAAATGTTTATTTTCATTGGTACAACACACCCTTAAGTTAATTAAAACGACTACAAAATGACGGTGTATAGTGTTGTTCTAATAATTTTGATTGTGATCCAAACGATCACCAGTGAATTCTCTAAATACTAAAGTTGTCGACGACTGAGGAGTCGGGTTCCCAGGTTTATTTGCATTTTTACAAACCGTCGGCTCTCATCCCAATTCACCCATGCCCATCATCATCACCCGTCCACGCCGCAAGCTATAAATCTGCAATTTACCCTTTTTTTCGTGTTCTTTTCGTACCCTTCTAATAATTTGAGTTCTAAATTAATTTATTCTTATTTTCCTTTAAATTACCTTACAATTGTGATAAATACCGACGTTTGCGTTTTCGTACGTTCTCATGCAATTTTAATTCGATTGCCTGTTCGTGCCTGTAAATTTCGTACGTTCTCATGCAATTTTTTTTTATTTAAATAGTGTTCTTCTACTTGTTTCCGACAAATAAATTAACCGTGTAAAGTGAAGTGGAGTTTTCTTTTGTGATTTTCACTACACTAGCCAGTGTCAAAATAATCTTCAACGAAATTGCTCGCGTTATAACGTTGGTTGATAGGTGTTGCGGGTTCGTGTGTAGTTTGTTTGAGCCTTTGCAAAATGACTGGTCTTAGATCAAGCTCGATTATCTGGAACTAGTTCGAGCGAGCCTCATGTTGTAAATTATGGCAAAAAAACTGTCATATCGCACTACTATTACAAATTTGAAAACACATTTGAAATTAAACACCTCGGAGTGTATAACAATTATTTGGACGATTGTGGTGAAAAAGAGGCTGTTGCACCGACCATACCAGTAGGTGATTATTGGGCATTCTGGAACAACTTTACTCCAGCGATCTCACTTCCGTTCGATCACCTTCGTAAAGTGTTCCAAACTGCCCAATAATCACCTCGATCACTTTTGTGAAGTGTTGTTGCGTATTTGATGGCTTTATTACCAACAATCAATTATAGCAAATAGTACTGCCACTAGCGACAAATGTAAGTCAGACAATCAGTTTATACTCGCATGTAAAACAACGTAGTAAAAAACGTTGGGTTCATCTTCCGTGTGTTGTCTTTTTAAATCATCTTACCTAATTTCACCTCGCATGTATCCAGTTTATATATATTGGAGCATTAAATTACTTCAGTCATTTAATTGCAGCCCACGAACCTCTGTAGTCAAATAAGTACAATTATCGGATATGAAATTTGTAAAACAAAAACAATCACTAAAGTTAAAATGCGTTTATAATCCTTTGCCGAATGAGCAAAATCGGCATGGTAGCTTGTTGCCAAACTCAATACGTTGTATTGTGTGCGGTCCATCAAATAGTGGAAAAACAAATTTAGTAATAAGTTTATTGTTGCATAAAGACGGTCTACGTTTTCGTAACCTATACGTGTATTCAAAATCCTTGTATCAAGCTAAATACATATATCTAGAAAAGGTTTTAGATATGGTTCCCAGGATATCATATTTTAAGTATAACCACAATAGCGAAATATTGAGTCCACATGATGCTTTGCCAGATTCTATAATTATATTCGATGACGTAGCTTGTGAAAATCAGAACAATATCAGAGATTATTTTGCCATGGGACGTCATAAAAACATTGATTGTTTTTATATAAATCAGACTTATACTAAAATACCGAAACAGCTTGTAAGAGACAACTCGAACTTAATAATACTTTTTAAACAAGATGACATCAATTTAAGACACATCTACGATGAGCATGTAGCATCAGATATGTCTTGGCCCCAGTTTCGAGAAATGTGCTCCGCTGTTTGGAGTGAGCCTTTCAATTACCTTGTAATAAATAAGGACTGTGAAAAAAATAAAGGCTGCTATAGATTGACATTTGATACATTTGTAATAGTAGATTAACGTACATAATAGTTTGTCATGATCTGACTCCATCACTTTCATTCGTGACTCAGAACTGAGCAGTAAACTGTGTAAAATGGAGAAAAATATTAAACAACAAATTGTGAAATCTGCTGCAGCTGTAAAAAGAAAAGTTAAAATGATAAAAGACGCAAAAAATAATGAAAATATGGTCTTGGAAAAAAATCTTAAACCTATAGTTGACCCACTTAACTCATTGGCAAAAAAGAATGACGAAGAACATCTCGAGACAGAAAATCATTACGGACCCTTAGTTAAAAGAGTTAAGAATAGCAATAATAATATTAGCGAAACATCATCATGTTTGTCTAGTGAAGATCTTAATGAATTTTGATTCGTCCAAACCAATAAACAGCAACAAGGGATTTAAGTACACGAATACTATAAAACCTTTGTTTAAATTCGCTAGAAGTGCGACAACTAGTGTGGAATATAAAAACTAGTGTGGAATAGAGTATAAAAAGCGTGATGCATTGGGGAAGCTGGGCACTATACTCAATATTTCACTGAAAAGAGCATCGAGACGGCAATGAATATAGACAAATTTGGTCACCACGTTCACAAACGTTTACGATTAACAGAATACATTGATACCCTCAACGACTATTTGGTGAAATCTGATACAGATAGATCTGAGACGATAGACCTTTTAATTTCGATGACTTTAAATCATAGTATCCTATGATTTAAAGTCATCGAAATTAAAAGGTCTATCGTTTCCAAATGAAGACGATGAAGCAGTGAACAAAGCTTACATGGATAAAACTGTTGAAGAAATAAGAAAAGAAATACAGAAAGTTAATACTAACGTTAAGAATTATCTAAATAGCTTGGAAAAAGTAACTTCAAATCGTCTAAGTACTTTATATTATACTAAAACAGAAATAGATAATTTGATTAAAGCTAAATTAAAAGCTAAATTAACTAAAAATGAGATAAAAACATATCGTTGACGAACTCCACAAAGCAGCAAGAAGAAATTATCCACGACGATGTACCATCATAACAGGAATAGACGATTTATGGCAAGCTGATCTTATAGATTTTCAGAAATATTCGCATTTTAACAAAGGCTACAAATATATTTTGGTAGTAATAGATACTTTATCAAAGTTCGTCTGGATAAATCCTTTGAAATCAAAAGAAAAAAAAATTTAACAAAAGCAATGCAAGAGATATTAACTGTTTCATCACGGAAACCTAAACATTTACAAACTGATTTAGGTAAAGAGTTTTACAATGATACTTTCAAAAGCTTGTTAGCAAAAAATAATATAAATCATTATTCTACTTACTCTGTAAAAAAAGCTTCCATTGTAGAACGAGTAATACGCACGTTAAAATGTAACATTTACAAAGTTTTTAGTTTAAACGGTCGCTATCAATGGATAGGGAAAAATATAAATTCTGTTGTAGAAAACTATAACCACACAATTCATCGAACAACAAAATTTAGACCTATTGATGTTAATATAACAAACCAAGCGATTGCCAAGTCTAACATAATTAAAACACGAAAGAATAAGATGGTTCAACAACCTAAGTTCCAAGTTGGTGATCATGTTCGTATCAGTAAATATAAAGGAGATTTTTACAAAGGTTACACTCCAAACTGGTCAACAGAAATATTTATTGTCAAAAAAGTAAATAGCACGCATCCACTAACTTATCACTTGCAAGATAAATATAAACAGAGGATTTTAGGGACTTTCTATGAAAATGAACTACAGAAAACGAAGTTTCCTGAACTCTATCTAATTGAAAAGGTTATAAAAAGAAAAGGTGACAAATTATTTGTAAAATGGTTAGGTCTCAGTGATAAATAAAATAGTTGGGTGAATAAAAGTGCATTAATTTTGTAATATAAATTAAGCGTTGTAATAAGATGTATCTCACTTCAAACACATCAATGAAGGAAGGAAGTGGTATTATTAACGACTTAATAAATAACTTACCGATTGAGTTACATATTCCTGGATATCAGTATTGTGGTCCCGGAACAAAACTTCAGAAACGGCTACTTAGAGGTGATCGAGGTATTAATAAGTTGGATGAAGCTTGTATGTATCACGATATTGCTTACAATAACAGTGATTTGAACGTTCGACACAAAGCTGACTTAGAACTTTTGAAAATGGCGAAAAAAAGGTTGAAATCAAAGGATGCTGGGAAAGGAGAAAAAGTTGCATCATGGATTGTCAAAAATGCAATGAAAGCAAAACTTAAAGCTGGTGCTGGAGTAAGACCGTTTATGTCCATCATTAAAAAAATCCAATCTCAACTAAAACAATTAAAAGCTAAAGACAATCGCACAGCTATAAAATATGCATATGCAGCTGCAAAAAAACTGTTTACTAATAAAAAAGGAATACGCTTGCCGCGGTGTATTCCTATACCGAAGAGTGAGGGTTTCTTACCTCTCATTCCAATTTTCGCTGGGTTGTCAGCTCTGGGTTCTCTAGCTGGTGGTGCAGTAGGTATAGCAAAGGCTGTCAATGATTGCAAGGTTGCTCAAAAAAGCCTTCAAGAATCTGAACGACATAACAAGATGATGGAAGCTGTGGCTCTTGGAAGAGGAATGTATATCAAACCTCTTAAAAAAGGAACTGGTTTATATTTAAATTGTTCAAAAAACTAATTAAACGGCTACCTAGACGTCCTCTTACTAATTTTGACATATTGGAGCATGCTTCAGATATACCGTACTGTACTTTCAAGGAGTCTTTATGAGAGATACACTACCTTCAAAACCAAGAAAAATAGAGTATGCCATAGTAAATTTAGATAGTTCTGATAATCCTGGAACTCACTGGGTAGCCTACGTTAAGCAAAATAACTACTGTGAATATTTTGATAGTTTCGGTAATTTAAAACCACCATTAGAATTAATAAATTATTTGAGATATATTTCTATAAATTATAATTATGTACAATATAAAAATTTTGGTACTATAATTTGTGGTCATCTTTGTTTTAAGGGACTATTGGAAAAAACATTTATATTAAGAATGAAATAAAAAACATTGTCAGTACTAAAATGTCTTTCACTGTGTCAATAACTGGAAGAGGAGAGACTTTAATAACAAATTACTCGCCAACCTTGCAATTACACGGAGAATATGAATGCGGTCTCTTATATTTTTCAACTTTCAATTCTATTCCTAATATAGACAAAAGAAACAATAAACTTTATTATGGCAAAGATGGAGTTATAGAAATACCTGAAGGTTCATATGAACTCCAAGATATTTGTGATTTTTTGAAAAGTAACATTAAGAATGCTGTGCTAAAACTGACATGCAATAACAATACATTAAAAACAAGTATTTATTGTTCTGAAGAATTGCACTTTGATAAAAATGATTCTCTTGGTAAAGTTTTGGGTTTTGGCATGGAAACAGTAAAAGTTAATATAAAAACTGAGTCCAGGTATCCTGTCAGCATTTTATCGACAACTATAGTGCGCATCGAATGTGATGTTATCAGCGGATCATTTGTTAACGGGAAACCTAGTCATATAATTTACGAATTTGTGCCAAACGTACCACCCGGTTATAGAATAATTGAAATACCTAAAAAAATAATTTATTTTCCTGTCAATCAAACCTCAATAAGTTCTATTAATATAAGATTGTTGGACGCTGAAAATAAGCAAATCAACTTACGTGGTGAAGAAGTACAGCTGTATTTACACTTTAGAAGGAAATGTTAAATTTCAATAAAAACCCGTCATCACCTCCTGTGCGTGTCAGTTCTAAAAGATCATCTAGTAAAGAAACACCGCTTCGAAAAAAAAGAAGCTCACCAAAAACAATAAAGAATTTTTAAAACTAATAGGTTTGCTAAAATGAATATTTTAAATATATCTCAACCTGTGTCATACGATAACAGCATCGAAAGTTTTGAATATCACTCGTACAAGCCATATGTAACAAGTTTCAACAAGAATGATGAAATACGAATACCTATTAATCAGCAAGATTTGTATGTGCTGCCTGCCCTCAGCACTTTGTATATTGAAGGCATAGTAAATGTGACTAAGCATAACAGTATTACTAAAGAAAGTGAAAGAGTAAAGAGTGTACATTTTGTAAATAACCCGGCGCTTTTTCTTTTTCAAGACATTCGATATGAACTAAACGGGATAGAAATAGATAAAATAAAAAATGCACGTATCACTACAACAATAAAATCTTATCTTTCATTAAATGAAAATGAATCGAAATGTGGAAAAGTTTGGGGCTGGTCTACAACAGGTACAACCACTGTTAACGATGGTCTGTTTTCCAGCTCTATACCTCTGAATAAAATATTAGGTTTTGCCGAAGATTATGAATAAATCATTATTAACTGTAAACATGAATTAGTACTATTGAGAAGCAATACCAATCTCAATGCTTTAAAATTAAGTACGGGTGAAGTTGTGGACGATATCATAATAAGTAAAATTGTATGGAGAGTTCCTCATATTAAAGTGTCAGACCGCCAAAGGATTAATTTATTAAAGCAATTAGAAAGAGATCGACCTATAACAGTAGCATTTCGTAACTGGGACTTATATGAGTATCCTTT
Source organism: Agriphila tristella (assembly GCA_928269145.1). Classification (NCBI taxonomy): domain Eukaryota; kingdom Metazoa; phylum Arthropoda; class Insecta; order Lepidoptera; family Crambidae; genus Agriphila; species Agriphila tristella. The sequence continues at coordinate 12,320,565 of OV743435.1, read as the reverse complement.
ACTACCCAGAACACGTAAACATACTTGGTCTATTAAAACATCGTCGCAGATTGAAAAACCACGATTCGTAGTAATTGCTTTACAAACCAACCGCAAACATAATGCACTAATGTCAATGGCAGAGTTCGACCATTGTTTTATACGGGATGTGAGAGTATTTTTAAATTCATCGTATTATCCATATGAAGGACTGAATATCAGCTTTGCTGACAATAAGTTTTCATTGATATACGAACAATATGCCAGATTTCAACAGTCTTATCATGGACGTCGACCAGAGCCGTTGTTGAGTTTGAAAGAGTTCAAGGAAATCGCGCCTTTATTTGTTGTTGATTGTTCTCGTCAGCACGAAACGCTAAAAGGATCCATAGACGTACGCGTTGAAATCGAAGCAGAAGTAGAGATACCTGACCAGACCGCCGCATATTGTCTTATATTAAACGATTGTATATTTGAATATAAGCCGCTCAGTAGTATAGTTAAAAAACTATCATGAATAACGATACTATAATAGTAGATGTACAAGGTTTTAAAAATGAAAACAACGTTTTCATATTAAAAGAATTAGTTATAGGCACATTAGAACACACACAAATATTTTTGATAAAACCCCCATACCCATTCTCAACTCTGACTCTCGAAGAAAGAAAACATGTATGGTGGATAGAAAGAAACAGAGGATACCGATGGAGCGAGGGATATATTGACTACAGGGAATTTAAAAGAGTTATTAAACCTTACTTAGAGAAGCGCAAAATCATAGTGAAAGGTGAAGAAAAAGTAAAGTGGGTGCGAGAAATATGTGGCCATGACAATGTTTTAGATATAAGTATTAAAGGCATACCTAGTTTAGAAACTCTATGTAAGCTCTATTGTAAAGATATATTTGCGTTTAATTGCTTTAACCATATTAAATATTGTGCTTTGAAAAACGTTATTTGTATAAGAAAATGGTTATTAGAGAATAATATATCAATGTATGATTTTTTCAATAAATAAATAAGTTTACCTACATAAAAAAAAACCTTTTTTATTCTGAACACTTTTAACAGAGAAATAAAACGACATCATTCCTTAAGTTTAATTTATTAAAAAAATATACTGACATTTATGCTAAAGCCTTAATTAATAAAGTAACAAAAACTTTTTACATTTGTACACAATATAATATATCTAACATTCGAAGATAATAATAGGTATTAAGTTTTAAAATGTATCTCTCTATAGGTTCATAAGTAACAAGAGAAGTTACGTATAATACCTACATGAGAACTTTAATTTACAAAAATAAGTTGATTCGTAGCTTTAAAAACTATAGCTAAAACCACATTTTTTTTTGATATATTGTTGATGAGACCTTCTGCCTGGTCCATAATCTGGTCCATGTCTTCCGACACCACATACTGCGCAGACAGTAGGGCATCCTCCGACGAGTCACCCAGCACTTCTTGCTCGAGGTCTATTATCTCAATTTTGATGAGACGTCGTCCTTTCTTCGGCGGACTTTTCATCACGAACGACTGCTGCGTGTTGTGTAAGTGCTTGAGGAAGGACGATCTCTTCTTTCGTTTCCTCTTCTGCGTGTTATATGCCGCCTTTCGGATTTTGAGCTCCAACGGCGTTTCTTCGTGTTGTGGCTCTACAACCCAAGGAGGGAACATTTTTGTCCATCCTTCGAGCGGGTCCTGCGCGACTTGTAAGACCGGATATGGTGAGCGTAGGTCTTCGACGAGATGCTCGGTGTTCACTGACATATCCTGAAACAAATAATATGAGTCATATATTGAAATGCAACCAGATTCCTATATTTAATTAGTAAGCAACTTACCATCTTTGATGTTCTTATGAAAATAAATTTACATTAGCGATTGACACGAATATTTATACCCTAGCTTTGTGATCGTGTGAGTTTCTAAGTAAACCTATAGCTGACACAGCTATTAAAATTAGACAAGTAAGAACTTGTTCCTGATGTTGACACCTTATTGAGTTATCGTGTGAATTTTTATGTAAGTGGAAACGTATTGCTGACAAAGCGGCAAATAAGTGTCGTGTTGCATTCAGAATCTTAGACAAGTTAGGACTTGTTTTTGTCATTTATATTTTAAAAATCCTCGATGATAATGATTACTACGTATTCGGTGGTGATAGGTACCATGGGCAACAGCGACGCTTAACCACTGCTAAGGTCAAAATCGCTTGCACGCCGCGCCGTCACAACCATACGTTTAGTTCGTGTAGGGGCGATACGCGCGCACACGAATTTTGTTGCAAACTGGTTAAGCGTCGCTGTTGCCCATAGTACCTAATTAGATTTAGAATAAAACAACAAATCACATATAGGTATATAACGGGTGGCGCAAAAGTACTGGCACTAAAGAAAATACTTTTATTTTTTTTATATGACATTTTCTGTCATTCTGTTGTTGAAAATTGTGTAGTGAACAAATATAAAATACACTGAAAATAAACATGGACCGTTTTACTCCCCAAGAACGTGGAATAAATATGGATTTAGTGAGGGACGCTTTTCCAGGCCGAGTTATCTCTCGTTTTGGCGATTTGCCTTGGCCTGCAAGATCACCCGATCTGACCAGTCCAGACTTCTTTCTTTGGGGTTTTTTGAAATCTCGGGTGTATGTGAACAAGCCACAGACTCTCGCAGCTCTAAAAGAAAACATTCGTCAAGAAATAACGAACATATCGCAGGAAGTGTTACGGCAAGTTATGCAAAATGTCATAAATAGGGCTCAAATGTGTATCAACTCTGGAGGTCACCATTTAAAAGACATCATCTTTAAATCCTAATGGTACGAAATTTAATGGCACAAATATACATTTAAAAAAACCTAAATCTAGTTTTCTAATTTAGAAAAAATGTTATAGCTGAACCAAATAGGGTCTTTACTTTTGCGCCACCCGATATAATATTTATTTTAAAATAAGTAGGCGCTGCTTTTACATAATATGTACAGGTATATTAACAATTATTTACTTATACCTACTAAAAACTAAAATACTTATACATAGAATGGAACACTTATGCGGTAACATTTTATTTGATCATTTATAAAATAAAAAATAATAATAATGAAATTGATCTTTTTTTTTTGCTGTCACAGGCGGAATGGTAACCTGCGTCTAGCCACAGTTGCTAAGTGGTCATACTTGTTAATTAACTTACTCGAGTTGCGATTCACATCTCGCTTGAGACAGTAATTACAATTTTTTAATGTACTTGGAAAGTATATTATTTTATATTACATTATTTTATCATTAGTAGGTAGGTATACCTACACTATTCATTGATAGCATTAATAAATTCACATTAAAGTGTACACGACTCTATGATTTTTTCAACCAGTCCAATCGGAAAAACTCAGAAAAGGCTTGATTTATGTCCCCAGGACAAATTAGATATTTTATTTTTAAGTATAATGCGTTTATCATCATTTGAAGATAGAGCAACTTTGTTAACGGTGTGCGTAAAAACCACTTGAATATTATATTTTTCTTCCTAAGTGACTTATTAAGAAGTAGAACTTTATTATAATCTTTAAAATCAATTCTTTTAACTACAGATTTTTTAATCCCTTTTGCCTTTTTTATCTCTTTATCTTGAGTTTTTACACAATATAACTTAGATCTCAAACCTACAAATTCAATTATAAGTTGGCCTCCCATCTCATCTTTAAATAATCCAGGGACCTTTTTGTTTCTCCGAACTATATTATACTGATTATTTTCCGTGTAATTGCTCGTGTCAAAGTACTGTTGAAAATTAGATCTTATGTCTTTGTAAATGTCCGTTGCCTCAATAGAGTACAAAAAGCTATCAGTATCGGTGTAACATAGTTTTAAATTGGAACCATAAAACGGTTTTGTAATAGAATAGTGAAAATCATACATATGATTTTTAGATATTTCTAGAACAGTGAACAACCTATGTAAATAGGTTTATCTAAAATAACTGACTCGGGTTTCATTTGCACAGCTACAAAATTTTCTGTAAAAACAGTACAACTATGAAAATTAGGTCGTGAAATGAGTTGTTCGGCCGTGTAACATTTTTTTGTTTTGTTCCTAGTATCTGTCCACCGATTAACTAAGTGAATATTTAATCTTTTTTCAGTATCTTCCAATGTTTTGCCAAAAATGCTATTATTTAATAATTTGAAAAAGTCCTGTTCAAATGTTGACTTAGCCTTTTGCCGTAATTCTGTATTTAAATCTATATATTGTTTTAAAAATGGATGTTGTTTGAATTTTATTACTCTATGAACTTTTTTTAATATTAAACCATGTCGTAAGCATGTTTTTAAATATACGTAGTGTATGACATAATAAAATTTGTCGTACAAATTTGGAATCAATTTAGGGTTTTTAGATCCAGGTGGTGTAAATTTCTCAGGACAAAAAGGTAGGTCATTGTGCAAATCGTGAAGATGTTCTGGGTACTCTAAATCTACTTCTAAAATGTAACCATATTCGGAGTCATTAGGGACTTGAAGAATATTAAGTTCATTAATTTCCGTTTGGCTAATTAGTTCGAAACCAGAATAAGGCAAATAAGAACACATTGCATAACCGTATAAGTTATTGCAATCAATGTACAGTAAATACAGTAATTATCAGGAATAGACGGATCGTAACTTGATATGTACTTGTTATTCGCCTTAGAGTATCTATTGGAGCATAAACAAACGCCTCCGCGTATTCCCTTTTGAATCATACGTATAATTTCTAGATTTTCTATAAGTTGCAGTTTTACTTTCGTTTTAAGTAACATTGCATCAAAACTTAACCCAGGAGCCTTCATGTAAAATGCTGGATCTAATCGATAATTAATTTTACAAGTTTGACGAAAGTTTTAAAAAACATCTGCAAGTAAAATAACATCGGTTTTAAGATATAAATCAGTATATTCCCCAAGGTTTTTTATTTTAAATATTTCCCAGATACACTGAGCGTGACGATAATTTGATTCTGAAACGGTTTCATCAGTTAAAGTGCTATAAAAGTGTTTCAGTGATGGTAACCTATCTTCTTCAAAACACATCCAGTTCGTCATATATTCATAAGGATATACACCTTTGCGTCTAAGTAATTCAAATTTTTCGGTTTCCGGGAAAACCTGACATAAGTGAAAAAAGTCGTTTCTATTCAAATTTCCAGCAAGTTTTTCTAAGCTAGTGCCTAAAAATTTGAATGAATCGACAAATCGAACTGGCATGTATTCCTGGCGCCCTGTACTGAAAAACTTCGTAAAAGAAATACAGTTTTCCTTATTTTTTGCTATAACTTTTATATTGCCCGGTATTTCTCCTAATTGTCGTATGAACAAGTGACTATCGTAACCGGATAAATTGTGAAAAAATACTGGTATGAATTTTGGTAAACAAAATTGTAAATTACAGTAAGAATGACTTGGTCCCCGATATTTCCCTGTCAAGTGACAATGATCTTTAACTTTATCGTCTAATAGTAGTTGACTACAAAGGAAACAATATTTTGTATTATCAAAGCTTTCTTGCTCCTCGTCTGTTAATGGCGTCATAGGAACTGTTTGTTTTCAAATCTTTTGTATGTTAGCAACATCTTCACCAAGGTATTCTACAAATTTTTCAACACAATCCTATCGTACGAACAAACAATGTAATATGCGAATGCAGCGGGTAAATGTTTTTGTAAATTCGTTGTGGTATTATTTGAATTGAGATGGTCACTACTCGATTTGGGTTCTAATAATGATTCAAAATCCGCATATATAATATATGGCATATCTTGCATTCTTTCGAAATTTTTAAATTGAATTGTAGTACCTGGATCAGGCAACAAAGTCTCGACACCGCTACAAATGTGGGCATTTAATGCTGGTTCGTTATTAAAAAAAATCATGCAGTCATCACAAAAATATATTTTCCATGAAGTTTTGTTAATTGAGGTCTAAGCAATCTACTCAAATTTTTTATCAAACAGTAGTGTTTAAATTCACCCTTTTCCAATAATAATAAATTAATATGATGCTTCTTTTTGTTTTCTGACTTAAGGCTCAATTACACCATACAATTTTAAGCAAGCGATTTTAAGACTGTCTTGAAAACGACTAAGAATGCGCGCATTTACACCACACAATTTCTAGCACGCTCGGCCGTGTTTACTGTCATAGTAAAAGAGAAGGCAGTAAGTCTCTAATGTCTTTTTCAATCAACGTAGTATTGGAGTTATTTACATTGTAGTTTTTGTATTTGTTTTATTTTCTGTTTTAGTTCTTTAAGCACCTACTTATACCTAATTCCTTTTCTTTAATCATTGTTTGTTAAGAGGTTAATTATAAATATTTTCAATTTGCAGTCGTCGTGTCAAATAAAATTTTAGGTACCTATTAGAAACCTACATAACATTAATATCTGACTAGGTTGAAAATTCGAAAGGCTCACGAATAGAAATATTTTACCTAGTAGGTATGAAGTAGTAGTAGGTATATTTACCTAGTATCATTTTATTTAAGTAGTAGACATGGGTTGTAACAGGGTAAATTGCCTACCTGTTACAACTGTTCCTGTTACACTAAAATAACAGTTTCAACATCCTGTTACAAAAATAACAGCCATGTCGTAACAATTTGCTTCCATTGTTCTGCCTGTTCCGTGAAACAAGCGCTTCTTTACTCTAACCTAAGGACTACTTACATAATGAAAAGAGACAAAGCTTGTTATTTTTATCTATTATGATCATAAACTGTTATTTTTACTGTTAAGCAAGACTAAACTTTATTACAATTAAGTAAAATCTAATATTATAAAATTTGTTTTCCATCGCGGTAGTTACGGCACACAAGCGTCATCTAGTTTTTATTGGGTAAACCATCATGTCATAATGAACGTGCTTGCAGCATTACTTTCATTCAGTATTTCACTTTAATTGCGATAGATGGCAGTAGTTATCATAAATTCACTAAAGAAATTTAAATACCTAATAAAGATAAAGAAAGATTGTTGTTAAAAATACAGGTGCAAGCGATTTTCGACCATATTGACATTTGAAATTTGGTTGGTTTTTTCGCATATTCTCGTTTACTAACTTTGCTTGTTCATTAAAATCAGTTATTTTGATAAATGTCTGATAATGTTTTTTTAACTAATGATCACTAGTCAAATGTTTCCTTACCTTCCCTTTTTTCCCCCTACATCATTTTATTATTTCGGCCGTTGCCTGTGCCCCAGCAGTGGAGACATAAATGGTGATGATGATAATCATGAAACACCAGGAGATTTAAGTCTACTGAAGGAAAATTCTAAATTGCGAAAAATTAAGCCCAATCTGGGAACCCTGATCTTTTCCTTAACTCCCTGGCAGCACTAGATGTCCCATTTCCTACCCGCATATCCTACTTTGCCTAAGAATGCATCCATTCCACGTAAATAATAAAAGTGCTTTAACATCCTTTAGGCGATAGCTACACGCGTGGTAAAATATACGGTGATCCATCAGTATTTAATCAGGGGCGTATTTCTTAAAAAATAGTTAATTTACTACAATACTTTACCATTGTTGTCATTGGGGTAGGATTATGTTTCTTATAATTTATAAAACATAATTATACCCCAATAAACTACAACCTACTTTTTCATTATTTTATGAAAAAGACCCCTGATTCAATACTGATGGATCACAGTATTTACTACGCGTGTAGCCGTCGCCTTAGAATCTCAATAAAATAAAATTATTTTATTTCAATTCACCCCGTTTACCTACCTTTTAACATAACATTGGCAAAACAGTCAAACTCCATTGCGACAAAAAACAAAAAGGCCATAAACAAACATAGGAACAGATAACACGACTAATTTACAAAGTCGAATGTATTTTTGATATGGTCGGTTTATATAACAGGTAAAAATAACAAGCTTTGTCTCTTTTCTTTCCATATGTTAGAGTAAGATAGCGCTTGTTCCCACGTAACAGGCGGAACAATTGCAACGGTTGTTACTTTGATAACAGCTAGGTACAGGGAACAGTGAAGACGGCGAGAACAGTCTGTTTCGCCTGTTTCTTTGAACAACAGTTATTTTATAGCGCTCGTAACAGGGCGAAACAGTTACATTTAATTATCTGTTGTTTTTATCTGTTACAATAAATACGCCTCACGTCTATTAAGTAGATGAAAACCTCTAATGTGTAGGTACTTACTTAAAGCAAACTGCAAGAATCGTATCAAACAAAACAAGACTGTCGCTCTTGTGAATAAGTCGACGGACACACACGCCGCACCGCACCGCACCGCACACCAACGCGAACGCGACGGCTCGCGCGCGGGCCGCGGCAGCGGCAGCCGCCCGCCCCTCGGCGTGACCCGCCCGCCTCTCGGCGTGACCCACCCCGCGCCACGCCCGCCCACGGCGTCCGGCTCAGAAGGTGCACATCGTCGTTGTAGTCGGTCGCGCACGTATCGACCTACCTAGATATCGCGTTATTATACGTTACACTATTTCCCAACAAAGCACTCGTCAAGACGATTCAAACGAGCCCAAACTCGATGGGGTTGCATGGTTTTATTATAGAGTTCCTATGGCTTTCTTTCGGCTCCATCATCAGATCCTTGGACATTATTTCCCATTAGAGTACTCGCCAAGACGATTCAAACGAGCCTAAACTCAATGGGGTAGCGTGGTTTTATTAAAGAGTTCCAGTGTCCTTCTTCCGGCTCCATCATCAGACCTTGGACACTATTTCCCAACAAAGCACTTGTCAAGACGATTCAAAGGAGCCCAAATTCAATGGGGTTGCACGATTTCAATATTAAGTTCCTATGGCATGGCCTTCCAGCTTCATCATCAGAGCCTGGACCTCATCTCCCTTTGAAGTACTCATCAAGACGATTCTAACGAGCCCAAGCACGATGGGGTTGTATGGTTCCATTATAGAGTTCCTGTGGCCTTCTTCCGGCTCCATCATCAGATCAGCCCAATGATACCATACCTAATATTGCATTGCTTTCCATTTCTGACCTATGTTCAAAGTTTCAAGTCTCTAGCTCATCCGAAAGCTAGTTTAAATTGTTCGCAAACTTTGTGGAGAAACAAACAAACAAACACACAAGCAAACGAGAAAGCAACCTAATAAAAGCGTGTAAAAAAACAACCTACCTACCTATAAGTTTCAAGTCTCTAGCTCATCGGGAAGCTAGGAAGGTAGGTACTTACCTAGTATAAAATACTCTTTTCTAAAATTACGGACAAACAAATAAACGAACCTACTTATAAATATTAATAGTATAAATAAATAAATAAACAAGAAAACGTCCATATGAAAACGTGTTAAAAACCAACATTCCTTTTGGAACTTATCTTGTACTGTGGCAGTATCGTCTATCTGTCGCGAGTCAGACAGAGTCTGTCTCTGTCTGTCACATTACCTCTACACGTTGACCTGGAGAACGCCTTTATGCCTTAGGTATAAAGTTGGTTTTTGTAGTACAACTGTTACGTCTGACGTGCCGTCGTAGGTACAGTTAGACTGTCTTGAAATCGTGCGTGCATTTAGACGACACAATTTTAAGAATCTTATTATCGAGCGGGCTAGGCCCCACGATTTTAAGATTCTTACTGTCTTAGTCCGTTTACACCATGCTTAGTCTTGAAATCGCTTGCTTAAAATTGTGTAATGTAATTGAGCCTTTATAAAGTGGTCCGACAATGCTCGACTTGTTTGCAATACCATAGACATTAACACTGATATCGCGATTATTTTTCTCAAAGATCCTTATATCCGAGAATCCGACTGGAAACGACATGTTTCAGTTCAGAACGTTTTCAAAGTTAGGGTAAGAGGATGTCCGATGTGCGTTATTCTTAGCTGGAAATAATGCTGCCATTATACACCATAAGAAACAGAATGAATCATTATTCTGTATATTAATGCAAGCATGCTTCAATTTTAAAGTATTCGGTAATTCAATAAACCGGGCGGCTCTCAAAGGGTTGTACTTGTTGATATTGACTTCTAAATATAGATTTCTTAAAAATGCCCAGCCACTATCTCTTTCCTGAAACTCGTCAATTTGTGCTATGATAGAGTGAACAATCTTTGAAAATATAGCTCTAAAATCATAATTACGGTGCAATACCACATTTTGACTAAAAGCAAATGATTTTATTTCACTAGTGCGATCTTACGGCAAGATAAATTCAGCGAATAATTCAAAGTTTACTTTAATAGTGTTATACGTAGCTAGTCTTGCGTCTAGCAAGTGACGCACGCGAGACTGCAGCCTACGCAGAAACTCAGCTGGCAGGCATGGGAGCTCGGCCTCGTCAGCGCTATCGCCGCACGCGGAAGGCCGCACTCTATACGATGCAATCCTACTTCGGAACGCACTACTTATTTTTTCAATGCCATCGCTTATTTCGATAGAATTGTTATTTTTATGAACATTACTCCGCAAATGACCTGAGAATGCTTTACTTTTAACGGATATGTCACAAACTGTGCAATATATTGTTCTACTTGCCATGACTGTTGGATTCAGAAAAGTCTCAATGTATTAGAATTTAATAATATGCTATTGAATGGACTGGTTGATTAAGTAGGTAATAATAATAAAGCAAGATATTTATTTTAGTACAAATGAAATATTTTTATTTATTTAATTATATTATTATAAGACCTTATACTAAACACTTACATTAAAAACGCCTATCTATTATACCTAACCTATCCTAACCAACTTACTAATAAAATGAACAGAGAAGTACCTATACACTATGTATTCTGTGCCTATACCTACCAATAAAACTTACAAAACAAGCGCCTACCTATTATACAAGTAACTTAACTATTTTTTTTAACTATAAAATTTACCTTCTTCTTCAAAGTTTTTCTTAGACTTTTTAATAAATTCTTTTAAATGGACCAGCTCGGGAGCGTTTCCGTCTGCCTGGTATTTGAGGGAGACGACCGCGTGCTCCCAGCGGTCCTTCGGGTCTACGGCTAAAATTTCTTTGGTATTATAGATTTTTACATCAACAAAAACATCGTCGTCTCTAAATGTGGCGCGGCGCAGGTATCCGTCGGCGACACGCCGCGACAGCACCGAATGCAAGGGTTGGTTCTTGATACGTCGGGTAGCTTGCGCCTGCGCTTCCTCCTCGCTATCCAAGTCGAGCTGCCACCCAGATACAGATGTAGTAGGCGGCGATGTTTTCTTTGGCGCCTTCCTTTTCGGTGGAGCCTTGGGCTTCGTCTCTTTCTTGGCGCTAGAAAAAATAATACATTTGTTATAAACAAGGTCGTCAATGTAGAGAAAATATTTACAGGGTTTTTATTTTACCTATTATATTTCTCGCAAAATATACTATCCAAAAAACTTTAGTGTTTGAAAAATATTTCAATAATTGTATTTCTATTTATCGTTTGTACCATAATAAATATAAAAATTATAGGTAAGTACAAGTACTTTTTTATTTAAATGAAATAAATAAATGTATAGTATAATGTCTTTTGTTAAATAATTTACTAGAAACAAACAACTCGTCACCAGCGCCTCAGTTGGGACTCGAACCCACGAGCGACTGAGTCACTGTGTTTTGTTCACACAGAACAACAATTCATTGTAAATTATGAAAGCACGAATAAAATTAGACTCACTATCTAGTGTGGATAAATAAATTAGTGTTTGTGATGATTAGATTAGACTTTGTAATACATACTTTATTTTGGTAGGTGTATCCTCGCCGCCGCTCTCGGAGTCGGCAAACTCATCTGCTAGCTCCTTCCTCGCCCCCTTGCTGCGCTTTGCCTTATATTCTGAGTCAGACCTGCAAAAACAATTTAAAATTATGAAACAACAAATTCATAATATTAAGAGATAACTCAAACAATGAGAAAAATTTACTACTCAGTTATTGAGATAAAAATATTTCAACTCCAACCTTTGAAAACTACAAAAACTAACTAAAGCAAAAGATCGTTTCCTAATTTGATCCAGCTGGAACCAAACCTTGAAACGTTAGAGATGGTGACACCATAAAAAATCACTCGACTAGGGAGGTCATCAAAATAATTATATGCTTATAAATAAATAAGTAAAAACAAAACTTACGAACATTATTTCAAGTGCACGGATCCTCGTGTTGGCAGGTGACTGGTGAGCTTGTGGTAGTGGAACAGCTGGTCGGGCGCTAGGCGATGGGCGGGCAGACTTGTCTTGCAGGAGGCCAGTTACGCTAATTTAAAACGAGAAAGCTTCACATTAGGTCTGCTCTTGTACCAGTTCTGTCAATGATCCAACTTTGGTAAAAAACCGTATTACTATAAAGTTCCACCGTCAATCAAACTACAATCATTGTTGATACGCTGTCAGAGTTGAAACGTTAGGGATGTGATACGTTATTTTTAGCAATCGACGGTCGACTTAACAATTTTACCACATCACTAGGTGTAATGTGACGCTTTTTTTTTAAATTGTGTCTGTGGTGTTTTGTTTGTTTTGATTGAGAAACGGAGAAGGTAGTTAACTTTTAGGAGCGCAAAAATATATTTTTAAAAACTACATTTAAGACTAGTGAGAACCGCAGAGTTTGATGCCGAACTGAGGAGCGAATATATTTGAAGTTAAAAGAAGGCTCGTACAAAAACAAGTTGGTTCGAAGAATTGGTAGAGACTGTTTACGTTGCGTCTGCGGTCCTTCCTGTCCAGAGCATTTCATAGAAATAGGCTTACAATGTAGTTACTTTGTCCTACTATGAAGTGCTCTGTCAGCGTATCTTACAATATAACTCCTCCACCCTCAGAATGAAGTTATCGGAAAATTGGGAAGAATCAATTTTTCTGATACTTCATATTTGAAATCTTACAAATTTTAATTGTGAATTTAAATTATATTTACTTTTTTAAATGAATCAAGGGAATTTCGTTTACTTGAATTTGTGAGATTTCAGGGTTTTCAACATTATTTGAAGGAGGACTTTTCTTACAAATTTTTATTATAAAAGTTTTATATTTGAATACAATGAAACTTATAACTAGTACAAAGATTAAAACATATAATACTATAGTAGCAACACCAACGTTTTCAATTCGTTTTTCACTATCACTTTTCATGATTTTCACACTTTTCCGTAGCGCGTAATTTAGGTGATGAATGTCGTCCAAATTTATCTTCTTTAGGTTTACAGGTTCGTAGTCTTTCGTCGAGTTTTCTTCATAATTTTCAGGTAAGTGAGGTAATTCTATTACAGGTAATGGCTTATTTTTGTTGAAGATGGAGTAATAACGTCGTCCTCGGATTTCTACTCCTTCTATGGATACTATACATCTATCTGGTATGGTAAGTATATATGTTCCTTTTATCTGCCCATGAATGATGTTTCCATCACAATTTTGTGATATGATTTTGTTAACTTTGGAGAATAAAATCCAACCATTTACTGTAATCCTTTGTAATTTCAGGTTTTCCACGTCGACTGATCTCGGGAAACACGTCGATGGATTTTGGCAATAGGTCATCAATTGTTCAATACAGGTTTGATCGGCGTAAGGTGCGAGGTCATCTTCGGAACATAAATATTCTTTATCTGTAATTTCTTTACATTGTTTGGCAATCGGTAAGTATTTCAATCCTTCTATGAGTAGGTAGGGAAAGTCAGGGATTATAATATAGGTTAGGTTTACGGAATTGTAGAACATGGGGAGTGAGAACAATTTGTAATAACTATAAGTAACGTTATCGACTAAAGGTACTTCTATAATAAATCTTATAACACTGTCAGTAATATAAGTTTTTACAGAAAAAGTTTCTTCTAAGTTAACTAGGTTATGATCATTTACGGAATACATTAGGTTATCATGTTTTGATATTTCTATTAATATTTCAAGTAATTCGTCAGGATTTAATACACATTTATGGAGAACTGAAACTTTACTAAGTGCTAGAGCAGTTTCTATTTCGTTAAGTTTTATATACATGGTTCTGAAATTAGCAATAAATATATTTAATATACTAATGAGATAAGTTACATAACTCAGCTGATTTTCCTTTTCAGATAAATCACTCAATTTTGTTTCAATTCGAATAAGACGTTCATTCATAAGTTGCGTATTTTCATCTATAATTTTAGTAGAATTTAGGAAATGATCTAACATTTCAGATACTAATGTAATTTTATTGGAAACTTCCTGTTCGTGGGTTTGTATATTTGTTATAAGTTTATCATATTTAACTGCGTCTTCGTAATCTAAATTTCCTGTAATTATTTTAATGATGGAACCTAATGGGTTGATAAGTCCTCGTTTTACTCTTCTTGAGGGATTTAGCTGTTGGAATTTTTCAACTGTTTCGTCACGTAAATACTGTACTAATTGTTCTAACTCCTTAATTTCAAACTGATAAAAACTATTATTGCTATAACGATTAGTAATGCTATTTAGTTCAGAATATTTTTCAATATTAAATAAAATATCACGTTCAAAACCTTTCAGATCTATTGTTTTTATAATCGCCCATTGATCGCGTTGCAGATAAGCATGTCCTTGTTGAAAAGGTAAGATTCCCGGATTATGTTTAATTTCTACCAGTTGAAGTCCCTGGCTGGGGAGAGTTTGACCTAGGAGCAGCTGTGTTATCGACGTCCATATTAGAAGATTTGTCCACCACATCCACCACCTGTGAAGGACGTTTCACATTTTTAATCGGAACCTTCGTATCACGCTCGTTTACTCTAACAGGTAAAATATTACGTTCCACTTCGCCTGTGACTATAGCTTTCTGATACTTAGGTTTATCTTTAGACTGTCGCTTATTAACTGCTTTTGTGTATACTGTTTGACCTACGTCCAATTTAGGGCTTGCTTCTCCGCCTCGCTTATGAATTACCTTTTTCTTTAATTTTACTGCATTTTCTGATAAATATTTATATAATTCATTTGTTCTTTTTCTATGATCTTTAATAAGCTGTTGTTGATAATTTTTCTGGAAATCTATATCAAATGTTGTATTTAGTTCAGTATGGCCAAAAACTACTTCAAAGGGTGTGAGATCAGTTGTACTATGGATGGTGTTATTATAAGCCACAACTGCGTATGTCATTACTGTAGCGGCATCAGTATATTTTCGTTCATACTTAGCAATTCTTTATATTTCTGTTAACGTGGAATGGAAACGTTCAACTAATCCCATGGAATTTGGGTTGTTTGGCGTTCCGATATGTAAAGTTATTTTATGAAAATCTGTTAATTCCTTTATCAAAGCATTGTTAAATTCAGTTCCAGGATCTGAGCTAATTTTCTGTGGAATGCCATAAAAAGAAAAATATTTAATTAAGGCTCTAACAATTTCTGGTGTTGATCTAGACGGAATTTCTATTGCTTGACCCAGTTTACTAAAGGCATCGATAATTGTCAAATATGTTTTCGATTCTATGGAAAATGTATCAATAAATATTTCTTGAAATGGTGCATTTTGCGTTTGAGTTAACTGTAAAACTGGTTTTAAGGGCTTACGATCATATTTAGAAACTTTACATTTTTCACAAGAATTGATAAATGCTGTTACCATTTCATGCATATTTTGCCAAAAATAATTACGTCGGATTTTTTTAATGGTTTCTGTAATTCCACAGTGGCAAGTTTTTCCATCGTGTGTTTTATTAATTATAGCTCGCTGTTCCTGTTCATCTTCTATGTAAACTACTCTTTCCGTACATTCTACAAAATTAACTGTACCTTTTTTTAAATAATTCGATAACAATTTTACTAAATCGTTTTCTATGTTCTGGGTGTTCAAAGTAAATGAAATATTTGATTTTGGGTTTAATATATTGTTTCAGGAAATCTTTTATTATTTGGTCGTTTTGCAATGGTAAGAATACTTCTAAAACTTTTTGTTTATCTCTAGACAAATCTGTAACTTGCATATCATTACTATGTTTATAAAATATTAATATCTGATTGGGTTTCGTATCTATAGCTTCGTGAAGTATGGGTATACCTAAAGATTCTGTTTCTTTTGCTGAATGTATGGTCTGACTAGTACTATCAGAATTTTCGGATGGAACTGGATATTCGGATGGTTCTATATCTGTGTCTGAGATTGATACTGTTTTCTCGGAATCTGAAATAGTTATGGTATCTGAGTGGTCCTTATCCTGCTTTGTAAATTTAGATGATTGCTCTTCGTTTTCGTCTATGTTAACTATCATGGATTCGTTATCCTCGTTTCCTAATGCATTGATTTGGAGGCGAGATAACGCATCTGCGTTTGCGTTTTGCTTTCCACTTTTATGGATTATATTATAATCGTATTCCTGTAAACGTAAACGCCAACGCGTTAACTTGCTATTTAATTCTTTTAAATTACTAAGCCAAATAAGAGGTCGGTGATCTGTGTAAATTGTAAATTTATTGCCATATAGATATGGTCGAAAGTGTTTTGTAGCCCAAATAATAGCTAACAACTCACGTTCGATCGTACTATATTTCCTCTCTATAAGAAACGAAGATAAGAAACGAAGGTTATTTAAATTTTCATTCAATAAAGTATCTATTTCTACATCCGTTATAGTTTACTTGTTAGAAGGCAATCTATGTGAAAATTTTCAACGGAATCTACTTTTTCTTCGTTATTTTCTGTAGGTAAGTTATTGGTTTGTGCGTTTTCAATATCACTAGGTTCAGGAAAATCTATAGCGTATGTATCTTCGTTATAATATGGATTCATATATTCATCATAGTCACTTTCATAATAAGGATCGTAATACTGAGTTTCTTCTGTATATATTTCATTTATAGGAAACTGTTGCGGTCTAGCGGGTGCAGTTCTCATAGATACATCATTAGAAAAATTTGTGGGTCGGTAACCTTGAGGTTGTTGAGGTCTATAACCAAATTGGCCTGCTTGGGGTCTAAATCCATGTATTGGAGGACGATAGCCAAATTGACCAGTTTGCGGGCGGAAGCCTGTTGGCTGAATAGGTGTGTTTGTATTTAACTGGGGTTTACCGAATTGTGGAAATGGTTTATTAGGAAATTGTGAAAATTGTTTATTTCCAAAATTAGGGAATTGAGGTCTGTTCTGTGCAAAAGGGAATGGTTTATTATTAGCAAATTGATTTATTGGCCTGGGAAAGTTTTGATTACTTGGAATACCGAATTTAAATTGATTTGGCGGAATACCAAATTTAAATTGATTATTTGGAGTAAAAATAGGTTTGGTTGAAGGTAAGCTATCTTTCCAACTATTTGAAGGTTTATTTTGTAACATTCTTGATCTCAAATTATACTGTTCTTGGAAATTAACTTCCTCTAAATTATACATCAAAGCCTGCTCTAAGGTAGATGGATTTTTAATACGAATTATCCGTACCATATATTCGGGTAAATTATAGAGAAAAACATTAAGAGATGTGTTGTCATATATTATACGTTTGGCTTCTTTTAATGCAAGTGAAGGAATTTGATTTACCTTGGATAATAAAATTGCACGAACATTTTGTATCCTACTGCAGAAATCTAAGTAAGATTCGTTTGATCTAATTTTTAGTGTCTCTAACTCGATAGCTACGCATTCCTCACTACGTGCTACTACTCGCCAAAATGCTGCAATAATATTTCCTTTAATTCATCGTATGTGGTAAAGTCGTTTCTTTCGCTAATTAAAGAAGTGGCCTTTCCAGTTAATTTACTTGTAACTGCTTGAATAAGGTAATCATTCACTTCCGGATGTCCCTGATATTTTGTTATAACGTATTCGCATTTACGGAGGAACAAACTTAAAGTTTTCGAATTTCCATCAAATTCAGGAATTAAGTTTATCATATCGCGTGGTACTCTTTGCGAAGGAAAATCATGCTGTCTTTCAGCCATTGGTACTGGTATCTCAATAACGTGTGCTGGGTCATCCATTTTATCTATATAAATATAATATGTATAACAAAATTAAAAGTTAGGTACTTAAAATAAAGATAATGAAGTAAAATCGCGAGATTTTATCGACGATAATTACTTATGCTTTATAGCTAAACACAAAATACAATTTTTTAAGAAAATAACCAAATATAGCAGTCAGATATTTTCTTAAAAATAAACGATTACAATTAAAATATAAAACACAATTTTTAAGAAAATTCGAGATTTTATCCAATTAACTTCAAAATTGCAAATAAATACTTGAAATATGTAAAACACAAATTTTTAAAGAAAGTTACAAGATTTTATCGTAGTTTCCTTTAAAACAAATAATTAAGTAATACTAAAATAAAGTTTTTAAGGAAAAGGCGAGATTTTATCGCTCTATTACTTAAAAAGTTATATTTAAGGAAAAGTTCGAGAGTTTGATCGTACAATTCACTTAAAAAGTTACAACTAATTTAGTTTTAAGGGAATGTTCGAGATTTTATCGTACAATTCTCATAAAACACCTATCGTTTACGGGAAACACAGAGAGTTTGATCTGTAAATCGCATAAACACCTATATATATCTATTACTATAGTCTACGGGAAACACAGAGAGTTTGATCCGCGAATCACATAAACTTCCTAAATCTACTTTGTTTCAATTACAATTTTTCAATTCAATATTCTGTTTCTTCATAAAAAAAAATAAAAAAAAAATCACTTTATCAACTTATTTCTAATACAAAAATCTTAGGTAAAGGAGGGAAAGGAAAGAAGAGGATTTTACTACTTACATTCCAGTCGACACCTTATTTTTTGCCATCACCGATTTTAGGCGATATTACTCCC
The DNA here is from genome assembly GCA_928269145.1 of Agriphila tristella. NCBI lineage: Eukaryota > Metazoa > Arthropoda > Insecta > Lepidoptera > Crambidae > Agriphila > Agriphila tristella. The sequence continues at coordinate 12,301,822 of OV743435.1, read as the reverse complement.
GTTAACAAAATTTATTTGGTTCGTGGATAGCCTGTTTGGTGTTGAAACACACAAACTGCGTAAACGCGCCGAACGTCAGCCACGATTTCGGATGCTACGATTCGCGACGACTTTTCTCGGTTTCCGCGATTTTAGCGTACTTTTATGAGAATCAACGCGTCTAGCAACAGCCGGCTATCCTACCGGCTGCGCCAGTTAACTTTTAGGAGCGCAAAAATATATTTTTAAAAACTACATTTAAGACTAGTGAGAACCGCAGAGTTTGATGCCGAACTGAGGAGCGAATATATTTGAAGTTAAAAGAAGGCTCGTACAAAAACAAGTTGGTTCGAAGAATTGGTAGAGACTGTTTACGTTGCGTCTGCGGTCCTTCCTGTCCAGAGCATTTCATAGAAATAGGCTTACAATGTAGTTACTTTGTCCTACTATGAAGTGCTCTGTCAGCGTATCTTACAATATAACTAGGTTATAAATAGAAATATTATTTATTAAATGATTTTTAGTGATAATTTCACAACAGAGTGGATTTTTGTTTGTTCTGAGTGCGGCCAAACAAAGCGATTGTTTAAGTTGTTACTGTTAGTATTATTATGTTAGTATTTTGTGATCACCTACAGTCATAAAAACAAACATGAACACCTACTCTTTGATGTGAAAAGATAAATAAAATACGGTCGAAGCCCAGTCAATAAGGCTCCTTAATAATCAAAGGTATGTACCTATGTTTAAGCAATGAACTTTTTATAGCTATGCCATGCTCAAATGCATGAGTAATAATGAAAGTGTATTTCGGTTACAGAAATTCAAAGTAAGGTAAAAAATTGAGCACTAATGCTGACCAAAGAGAGGATACGGCCTTCATGAAGCAGCATTCATAATAGCATCAGAGGAAAGAATTACCAGCAATGCAATTGAGGCAGATATTTTACTTTACCGAATGTAGAGGCAATTTTTGTATAATGATAATGGTAAGATAGTTTTATTATTTATTAATTGTTGATATCACTCTCAAACATACCTTATTACCTATTACTTCTCTGTTAGTACTAGCGGAAGTAAAAAAATAGAATTTATTCCGTTCTACTACCTACTCATATTGTGTGTGTGCCCGTTGATTCTTTGTGTGCTGTTTTTCATTCAATATTAAATAACGTCAGTTCCCACCCTAATAAGTATTTTAGTGTTTAATTTCCCTAATACCTTTTTATTAATTTCAGGGTATAGAATAAAATTAACATTAGAATAATAAAATTGGTTCTACATATATGATGGAAAAATGGAGCAACGTTGCAGTTTGCAGAGATTTAAAATGATCGCAGAAGGCTGAAGTCAGACAGAGACCATTTGTTGAAAGGTATTTTTTTATAGATATAAATTAAATATCCCGCTTTTATTAAATCTCTGTTTACAAGTTACAAAACATCTAGTTATCATTTAAGTTAAGATTTTTAATCTACGGTGTGATGTGATTAATATTTAGAACAAAACGACTTGTCACCAGCTCGTCAGATGGGACTCGAACCCATAACTATTGGATCTACATCTAGTTATGTTTTTAATATCTTAACTACTAATTTAGAATAATATTATCATAAATAGTAGTTATTACTAAAAGTGACAATTTTTTTTCTTTTGTTTTAGTACCCATTGCCAACAAGAAGAGGAGGAGATGCACAATAATTAATAAAAAATAACATTAATAAAGTTTTTTAAAATCATTTATTGTTATTATTCAATTGTATTATCCCCAAACAATTAGGTAAATAACTCAAATTTTGTCAGAGCATGAGCGAGCACCACACCTAGTGTGTACACTTCCACTAATCCTCAGTCTATGCTCGGAGCAACCTTTTCAGACTCCAACAGAGTGAATGAAGTGTTGTCTCTTTTTGCTATATGTTTAGACATATACCTATACTTTAGAGTAGCATATGGCATGCATGCATTGGTTATCTTCGCTGCTGCTACTGGTGAAAAATGCAGCTTTATAAGGACCGGCACCTAAAGCAAAACGTTAAAAGTTAATGGAGTAAGGATGATTCAATAGTAAATTTTAAAATAAATAACATTGGTTCTTAGTCTATTACATAATATGTTCTAACTACTAATAAATATTTTAGTTGTATGAACACGGGTGATGTAAGTTAAATTTGTAAGCATACCTTGGACTTGACTTGGAGTTACTTAATGAGAAGTTTTGAATCTAGCGGCATAAATTTATGGTTAATACCACCAAAATCTAGGTAAGTATACTAGTAATAAACATAAACAAAGAAAGGATGAAAATTATTCACAATGAAAATTTTTAGGTTAGGTACCTATTATATTATGGTTTTCTTACCTTAAGTATCTTGTTTCCACACCAAAGGCATTCGAATTGGCATTTATGGTGTTGATTCCTCATAAGTAAACTAACTACATGATTTGTTAGTTTACAAATTTCCGATCGGACATTTGAATGCACTTTTTCATGACTTTTTCACAGTGTTATCCATAACTTATATTATTTAGCACTCCTACATAAGAGCCTCTTACAATAACTATAAAAGCGTTCTAAATTTTTGCATTTAATCTGAATAAATATCACAAAATTGAGAGAGTAAAAACCAAATAGTTGATAAATGGTCCAAAAAAAGTAACATCTTCCTAGCTTTGCCTTGACGCACAGTTTATAGTCCAGTTCCGCACGAGATCCGTCTCAACTAGCTGTCAAAATGTTAGCGTGATACGAAATATGTCAAAAGTTATGATTGGTCGCAGTTCAGTCGAGGTCCAGTTGATCTAAACATTAGCGTAATTGGCACCCTGAGCTGACGGAGCACCGGTGAACTTCATGTGGTAGTGGACCAGCTGGTTGGCACTAGGTGAAGGATGAGGGGCAGACTGAGCACACGCGACTAGATAGAGCAGACTCCCGTAGGGCTCTTTAAAACTAGTGGAAGTAACGGTGTCGTAAGAATGATTTTTGGGGCGATTTACATCGCATTATAAAGGAATCGTTCCAGTACCTATCGTTCAGGTATCGCAAACCTTAATTTTCAATAGAAATTATTTTAAACAAATAAATTGTTCTATAAAATCGGTTTTACCGAGGTAATAAACAGTATACGATTAAAAGTTTATTTTTATTATCAGTGAAAAATTAAAATGAAAAACAACAAGTTTACTATTGTAAGTTTATATTATTAATTTAATAATGAGGGAAAAAAGACTACACACATAAAATTGAGTATCAACTTATTCATACGAAGTTTTTGCAAGTTCAATACTTATTTAGTGTTTTAAAATGTTTTCCAGTACATATTGCAATAGTTCACGACCACTGAAAGAACCACGTCAACACATTTTATTTTCCCATAGTTCTTCACTGAAAATCAAGTTTCATATTCATAATATTGTATTTTATTTCAATGTTAATTTGATATTCAAATGTCGACAAATTCAGTAAGGTTGTCTACACTTGATAAAATAATAATGTGGCTGTATTATTGTGTTTTATAGTAGATTGTTATACAAGACGCTAAAATGACCCATTGCATACGAGGTAGTTTTATTCCCGAGCTTTAGCGAGGGAATAAATAGAAACCGAGTTACAGTGGGTTTTAGCGTCGTGTGTTACACTCTACTTTTCACTACGATTGCGAGAAAATAAAATACAATATTAAATACCTAGTTTATACTTCCGTAAACGAATCCACTCGTTTTTCTATCCTCCACTTCATAAACTTTTCATACAGTATTTAAATAAATGATTTGTGCTTGACGGCAAAAGATTAAAATTATTTCGTTCCTAAGTATTACTTACTTACAGTCACACAATTCAATCAGTTTGGAATTAGAGAAAAATTCTAAAGATTTCGCGCCTTTTTTATTTAAGGCGCGCTTGTAGTGGAAGTTTAGGTATTTGAAGGGGTGAAGCAGACGAAGTGGCTGATAGACAGGCGGGGGCCCCGCACAGCGCCCCCCTCTCGTCCCGTGCAGCCCGCTGACGTCCTTATTCTGTGACTGATTAAGGGTGGCCGTATTCTGATTTTTATGGTTCCGGATTTCCGGAAATTTATAGGAAAATATTTTTTTAAATAATACTGTAACTCAAAATAATCACTATTATGTACTACTTGTCAGTATTTAAATATAGCTAAAACCTAAAATATTAAAATAAATGAAAAAAAACAACAATGTGACAGCGGCGACAGAGGGTAGCGGAGTCGGTGTTGGACTACACGTGCCGACGGGTTGAATTCAAATTCAAATTCAAAAATAATTTATTCAGTCTAGGCTGTTACAAGCACTTGTGAATGTCATAGAAGCTACGCCATCGGTTCGCAAACCCTAAGCGGGAGACCTTGTAACGAGAAGAACCGGCAAGAAACTCGTCAAGGGCTGCTTTTTTCTCCCTGTATATTTCATACAAAGTCGTCAACATTGAAAAATGAGCTCCACATTTAAAGTGAGGTCATTTTCCATCACAATAATTAACAAAAAATAGCACACAATGGGTAGGTAGGTTGCAATTAAATACCTACTACATATCGGATAGGTAATTGTGAGAGTAAATATCTTTCAACTAGTTAGGAAATCGCTCTGTCTGCTACTCGAAAGTGCACCTAAGTAGGCAAAATTTACTAAAAAAACACATGTTACAATAAAAAAAAAAAACGCAATTTTTACAATTCAATATGCGTTAATCCGAATCGCTGAGTGTCGAGACAGCTGCTAAATTTTAGTGTGTTAGTGTTGAGCTTTATCAACAAACCCCTAGAATCCTGGTATCAGCGTTTGCTTTACAATCCCGAGACCCTCATCCATAACAAAAAATATTATCATTATTATTATTATTATTATATACATACTTTTATTTTATACTTTTATCAAAGATAACTTATAGTTATCTTACGGAAGAATTCTAGCAAAGTAACTCTAGTTATGATTCAATTAGGGAAAAAATTAAATGAAAAGAACAATATTACCATTATTATACTTTTATACTATTATCAAAGATAACGATACGGAAGAATTCTAGCAAAATAATACTAGTTCATAATTAGGGATAAAATTACTAATGTTTGGATTTATTACTATGACAGAATAAACACATATACGTAATGAAATAAAAGTTTAACGGATACTGGCGCGGTTTTATTGAAAGTACTTTGGTAATTAGTTGGTATTTGGTTTGATTTTTTATTTTCCCGACGTTTCGGCACCTTTGCAGCTGCCGTGGTCACGGGGGACTGAAGCTACTCGTGAGCCTACCCTCAAGCGATGAATTTTTTAAGACGTTCAGAAATTAATATTTTACAAATTTCGAGAGATTCTCTCTCTTTAGCATTAATTAAATCACAAAATTAACTTAGGGCTGATTTTTCAATGCCAAGATAAATTTTATTCGCTTGATAACGAATTAAACCGCCAAATTGACAGTGTTTGTCATTCGCTTGTCTGTCAAATGTTTTCAATACTATTTATTTTATTTGGTTAACAATTTAACTGACTGATATCTGTTATCTGGCGATTGAAAAATTAGCCCTTAAACTAATTAAAAAGATAAAAAAAAATCTGAACGTATAGTAACCAAAAATATAGTAGCTGTTGTTCTTTAAATGTTTGATTTTACTTACTATCTTTACATTAATAATAAATGTTTTTCATAGTTACTATAAACGTTTACTAGAAATTCTCAAACATTATCTGCCTGCTGCAACTAGGTCTATTTTCCTTATCATCGTCATTATCATCATCTAGTGATAATGAGAATTCTTTATCAAATCTTTGTCTTTTTGGTGATGGTGGTGATGGTTCCTTTTCTTTTTTATCATTATTTTTTGGACTTTCATTTGTTTTTTCTAATTCTCTTAGTGGCATTCCTCTTGCTGGCCGAGAATCAACTATTTCAGGCAATAACCAGTCCATGTAAAATGTCAATAGTTTTTGTTTCATGTTTTTTTCCCAAAACAAGTCATCTCTATTAATCAATTCAGTTTTAATCGCCTTATTTTCACCACTCCACACGCCAAATAAGCAGTTTTTTCTTCGTGTCACGTGAAGTTGCCCTTGGATCTGATAGTACCAATTACTATTTTTATTGATACTAATCAGTCCAGTTTTTTTATTATACCTCCAAATCTGTATTTTGTTTTCTTTTGTTGACTCTTCCAGACCTTTTTTAAATGCAACTATGGGACACTTTATTTCTACTATTGTGTCTTGCCCTATTAACCCATCGGGGGTTGCACCAATAAAAGGGTATTCATCGTCTATGAATAACCCGCAGGGCACAATATCCAGTTTTTCTTGAATAGCAAGTTGTTTTAAAGCAAGACTTTCATTTTCCACACCATGAGCTATGGCCGCTACATTACTGATGTTTGAAGCATATAATATAGTTTCCACTAATTTTGATATACTTGAATGTTCTCTTCTTTTTACTACTAACCCGAAATTGGATGCGGTTATCATATTTTTTCTAATTTCCACCCAGTCTTCACTATCTCTTTGGTTTATAGTAGAAAGTTGTATTTTTTCTTTATCTAACGTTAACTGGTTCAGGCTCTGAAGATGTAATTCCTTAGCTATCTTTAAGTCTTGTGGTGAAAGATCAGGTGTAGTACTTTGGGCTCCATAATCGTTTTGAGCTACATTGTTTCTCTTAGCCATTCGGTTTTTTTTGTGAGGCTTTTCTTTGTTTAATTTTCTTTTCGACAATCGTTTTTCTTCAAATTTTTTCAAAATTGATTTTGTAGGACTCTTGCCTAAATTTTTTTTTTAAGTAGATGTCTTGGATATGGATTGTTAAAAGAAACAACTGCTGCATTACAGCGTGCCTGATATCCTCGACGAAGTGAGAAATTTATTCTTTTTCCTCCCACAGTTTTAGCAATCACACTGTTGAAGCGCTCAACAGTATTTGTATCCACGTCCTCAAGCATGCTTCTCGATTTTGAAAGAACTGATTGAATTATTGTCTGTATCCTGAACCAAAGCAAGGTATTTTCTATTTCCATGTTGCTCTGAGTTGTCTTTTCTTTCGAACAATAATAGTTATTGCATTTCGCGTGGTCACCGAAAGCATGCCGAACAGAATTTTGTACGTCATTTCTAAAACCTACTAGTGCTTCTGGTTTCTCTTTTTCGGATTTATGTTTTTCAATTGACTTAAGTACAACTTTACGAATGCTGAAAATTTTTAATTGTGTTAATGTTTTTCTATGTGCCAAAGGGTATTTGGTATCTCCAGACAAGGTTTTCAATTTATTACACATGTTACGTAGTACGTGGTTTCTACATTCTATTTTTTTAACCGTGTGAGTTGGGTAGGGATTGCGTGCCAGGATTTTCGCGTAAGTGGCCGAGTCACCATCAGCAATCAGTCTTCCATAGGCAATGTTGTACATTGCAATTGATGTTTCAAATCCTTGGCATATTATTTCGGATTCCATGCCACTTGAAGATCCTGTGTAGTTTTTGAAACAAACATGGCTTGGTTTTGCATCTTCCTTTTTCTCTGCTCGAGCACAAACGAGGCAGTATTTGTTTCTTATACCCAAAAAAAGGACTTCACCAAACCTGCGTCCGACTATAGCTGCGGCTCCGGATAGTGCCCTATAATTGCTACCATACGACCGTGCTGACCAGCATGCGTCGGCATAAACATCGATTATAGGTATGCCGTCTTTTGTCAAGCTACCTTCCGCTATGGCTGCATTTTTTTCGCGCATAGCTGCTGCTGCCATAGATTCAGCAGCTGTGGATTCCCATTTGTCATAAACATGGTCTTGGATCTGTGAATAAGTCTTTTCTGTAAATACAGGGATGTTCATAGACGCTGTTATTTCTTCAAACTGGGAATAACCGATACCGGCAGAAGTAATGCCTATAGCTGCGGACGTATTAACATTAACATTGTTTTTGTCGTCTTCGCTTGTAATTAAGAAATACTTTTTGCACACACAAAAAAAAAAAAAAAAAAAAATTTGAACAAGCACGGTGTCTTGTAATTAAAATTTGCAAATTGCGTTAATTCTTAAGCGATTTTTCCTACAATCTTGAGTTTATCATAAAACAATAAGTGTTGGTAGTGTCTACATTAATAATTTCTAAGTTTTTGTCACTTTGTGACTTTGTGTGTAATCGTCAAAACAAGTGGCTGAGGTAACCTCGTTCGACGCCATTTTCAATAAGAAAATTGACTCCACGGCTACTCCGACTTATGTTTACTGCGCCCTGGTGAAAATCCTACCAAGAAACAAAGATTTCAACAATCTTTACATATAGCTTAACTCCAAAAAGAGCGCACGGCACAGCACATTATGGCGCCAACAGCAACTTCTGTTATTTCATGTTCGAAATGTCAAAATAAAATTGAGACGCGCACATTTCTCAAATGCAATTACTGCTCTAAACATTATGACCTGACATGTGCTAATGTGAGTGAAAAGCGATTCCTCAATACAATGTCTGTGGAACATAAGAAAAACTGGAAATGTCAGGAATGCACAAACAAGAAACCTGATGAGCAGGCTGATGGTAATGTTACTTTGCGTAACCGCCTTGCTCAGACTCTCGCGTCTCCTCCGTGCAGTCCTATAAATTCGACTGAACTTGCTGATATAATTTCCGAAATTCGTGAATTGAGGGAGGAAATGAAAGCCTCGCGCACTGAGATGATGGCATCACGTGCTGAAATGATAGAATTTAAAAGCGCAGTCTCCAATATAACTACTGCCCTCAACTTTAGTAACCAACGAATTGATGATTTGTTTGAACGCGTCCAGTCCGTTGAAAGACAACAAAAGGAAATGGTGCAGTGCGACGTCTCTGTTTTTGAAAAAACAATAGCTGATCTCAGATGCGAACTCAATGACCGTGATCAAGAGCTTTTGCTCAATGATGTAGAAATAGCAGGCATTCCGGAAGAAAAGAATGAAAATCCAATACATTTAATACTTAAACTGGCCGTGAAACTTGGTGTCCCCCTCGGAAATCAAGACGTTGTCAGTGCTGAACGGGTTGGGCCGGTTCGCCGACGCCCCTATGCAAATGCAGAGTCCGAACAAGCTGTGGGGACTCGCCCGCGCCTACTGGTGGTGCGTCTGACAAGACGCCCACTGCGTGAACAGCTGATTGCGGCAGCACGGGTACGTCGTGGAGCCACTACAGAAGAACTGGGTCTGTCATCACCTGCAGTGCCTTTCTATGTAAATGAAAGGCTCTCCAAACACAATAGGCAACTATTCTACAAAGCTCGCTTAGAGGCCACAAGAATGCAGTGGAAGTATGTTTGGACGCGCAATGGTAATGTCTATGTACGTAAGGAGCATGGGGCACCCAGGCATCGCCTGCAGAAGGACTCCGATATAAGTAAAGTTTTTGGAGGTTGAAGCAGTTAGGTCCCATTTTGTTAGCGGATCTCATCGAATCTTTTCATAAGACATATTGTTTTTGTAATTCCTATCCTAATTGTAGGATGTTTGTAAGCATATTATGTTTTGCAATCTTATGTGCCATTAGCGATGATGCTTGTAATCTTTGTTTTTATTTTTATCAATCTTTTCTTCGGTTTTGGATTGATTTTCTTAATTTGTGCAATTTATTCACTCACAATTTTTTGGTTAACTCATTTACAAAAAGTGACAATTGTATTATTTTGTGGTTAAGTAGTTTTGAATGTTGCTACTTTGACCTTTATTTTGTTCTGTGCAATTTATTTACTGAAAAATTTTTGCTCAACTTTCACAGAAATAATGTTGAACGTTTCGTCAATACTCTTTCAATTCTTGCTTTGTGCTATTGGTGTATTTCAATTATTTTAGAGAAGATAACTTTTATGTATGATCTAAGATTTATATTTCACTGTGTTCCTTGCAAGAATTGGACTCATGTTTTTAGAATAAACTTAATTTGTAAGTTACAAACTTATTGTGATTTGGATGTGCTCAATATCATATATAATTGCAAAGAAAGTGTCATTTTAACTTGTGTATTTTACAACTTCTGCTGTCACTGCCTTTTGATTGATTTGTTCTATGTAATGCTGAATTATTATTGCAAATTTCACCATATAATTACCATATTTGACTCCATAGGGGTAGTGTTATTTTATGTTAGATGTTACATTTTCATTTGTTTGTTATTTTTATTGTCATATTACATGCTGCACGTTTATAATGACTGCTATATACACTACGTTTTACTATTTTCATTCAGCCAACCATCCTTTAGAATGATATTTTTCTTGAAACTAATCATTTACACAATGATATTGCCTACAGTTTTTCTCCTGAATAATTACAGTAAAAGCAACCTTTTTAATGGTTCTAGTATATTTTACAATCAATCGAATTGGTATCTGTGTGCCTTTTTTATGTTATTGTGTAATTTATCTGGTCATAAATGTCTGTTCAACTCATTAACTCAGGGAGTTCATATTGCACGTTTGAGGCTAATTGATATTGCAAATAATTGTTTTTGTGTTTCATATGGTACCAACAATAATTATCTAATAATCGCTTCATTACCCAGCACATCACATCCATGTATTTGTTGTATGTCAACCATCTTATACAAAAACACGGATAAGTTCACTCTCATGTATGATAGACTTAGTACTGTGTGGTATTACTGTGTTTTTTATTATATTTGCAATCTTTACTTATTAATTGATTTGCCTCCGATCACATCATATTTTAACGATTGGTTATACAAATACATGGATGATAGTGCCTTTAACTATGATTTAAGGCTTGGTTTTCAATGTGTCCTTGGAAATAATTCGAATAATTATCTAAGCCTCATTATTATTTTAATCTGTAAAGTAGCACTCTATTGTGTTTTTATCACATCTATGGTAATAGATAACTATGAAGTGAATGTTATTACAACCTTTGGTGCCAACTGCTACTCCCTTTGTTTCATAATTGATCTGATTTATAAAATGTTAATATATTGCCACTTTTACAAAATAATTACCTTAATTAATTCCAAGGGAGGAATAAATTTGTTAACTAAACGGGACAGATCTTACCACTACACAAATAATAATTTCCTTTGTTGGCTAACCTATTGTTCTTATTGCAGTCTGTATGCTTATTACATCTACTATTTACTATTAATCACACCAGGGAAACCATTGGCTAGTGGGATGATATGTCTGGTGTACACCATTTTTACTTTTTCCTTTTGTACAACAAATTATATACTCTACCGCTGCCACTATTTTCACTATATATTAGTATCAGTTTACAATATATTTTTTCATGGCATTATACTCTGTAAACATATTTTGCTTCTCATCAGGAAACATACAGCTTGGTTCATTGAATTGGCACTTGCTGTACTGAATAGACACAGTAGTATCATGCTGCTGCGTTTGCCTTACATCATGTTGACTAACTATATATTTAAGATATTCTTTTTTAGATTGATTCGTCAAACGAGTCTGGTCTCATTTATCGAAAATTTTGTACTGGAATATAATTATTGCTCTCTTTGTCTTAAAACTATTAAACATCCATCTTTTTTTAGTAATGCTCCCTAACAAGCACTTCAAGGTTGGCATCTATAATCCAGGCTCTTTGGGGAAAAACCATGAGGAATTCATAGTGGCAGTAACACAGCGATCTATTGATGTCCTAGCGGTTAACGAGACATGGCTTCGTCCGGGTGAACAAGGTAAAGCTCCACGTATTCCTGGCTATGTACTTCGCAGCGTCCCGCGTCCCGCTCATTTGCGTGGAGGCCGCGGCGGCGGCGTTGCATTCTATATTCGTAGGGGTATTTTTGCGCGTAACTGTGTTCACCCTGAGGCACCGCAAGTTGAACAAATGTGGGTACGGATTGATGTAAATGGTATAAAAATTTTAATTGGGACAGCATATCGTCCTCATTGGGTGAATGTGGATCTTTTCTTAAATGCAATCACGGATTCGATTAACTCTTTTTCTTATTCTGATAAAGTTATTTTGTTAGGTGACTTTAATATTAATCTCCTCTCTGACTGTACAGAGAGGCGAAAATTATTGGAGTTTATTGAGTTAATGAATTTAGAGCAGGTTGTGGATTCTCCAACCCATTTTACAGAAACCAGTGAATCTTTAATTGACATCATTTGTACTGACGCTAAGGTCAGAAATGTGTCTGTAGATGTTATAAGTAGCAAATTATCTTTACATGCTCTTGTGACTTGTACTTTCAATTTTAGAAAACATAGATCGCCTCCTAAGTACATAACATACCGTCCTTTAAAAGATATAGACTCTGTTGAATTCAATGCTGATTTGACAGCTATTCCATGGGATGCTATAATACCGTTGGAAGACACGAATGCTAAGGTAGTTGCATTTAGTAAATACTTACTATACTTATTTGATAAACATGCACCTGTTAAGAAAGTTTTAATCAAACATCAGTTTTACCCCTGGATAACTGAAAATGTAAAGTTAATGATTAGGCTTAGAAATGAATCTCATGCTAAATGTTTGAAAACAAAAAAGAAAGAACATCGTCTTTATTATAAAGAATTTAAAAGAGTTGTAATTACAGCAATACATAATGAAAAGGGGGCCTATTTCAGATATCACATCAATAGTAAAATCAATGATCCTACAACTTTGTGGAAGAACCTTAAAGATCATGTTTTGCCTTCTAAAAAGGATACTGGACTCCCACCTGGTCTTCCATGTCCTGACGAAATTAACAAACAGTTTTTAGATTTACCCAATAATGAAAAAAATGAACTGTCGATGCTGACCTACTTCGAATGGCATCGTCTGTGCAACTCTACTTTTAAGTTCGAACAAATCAGTAATTCTAATGTTCTTAAAGCTATTAAGAGCTTGAAATCAAACGCCCTTGGAGTAGATAAGATATCATTAGACATGTTACTGTTAACTATTCCTCATACGCTAGATACCATAACTTCAATTATTAATTCATCTTTACTTTCTTACACGTTCCCAGATTTCTGGAAAACTGCTATTATCCGACCAATTCCAAAAAACAACAACCCCACAAGTTGTAAAGACCTCAGACCTATTAGTCTTCTTCCCTGTCTGTCTAAGATATTAGAAAAAATTGCTTGCATACAGATTACCGAATACATTGAACGCAATAATATTCTTCCTCTAGCACAGTCTGGCTTTAGAAAGAATCACAGTACTACTACTGCCTTACTTGATGTAACAAGTAATATTTTGGAAGCACAAGACAACGGGATGGTAACTTTATTAGTACTTTTAGATTATTCTCGCGCTTTCGACACAATTAACACCTCTCTGTTACTTTCCAAGCTAAATTACTACGGTTTTGATAGCACCGCTATAAAATGGTTCCATAGTTATTTAAGTAATAGATCCCAATACGTTTCATTTAGTAATGATGATGGTACTACTGCCGAATCCTCTACTCTGACAGTTAATAGAGGTGTCCCACAGGGATCTATCCTTGGGCCTTTGCTTTTCATACTTTATGTTACGGATGTAATTGAACATATAAAAAATTGTAAATTCCATATGTATGCAGACGACCTGCAAATTTATATATCTTGCAAACCTAATCAAATAGGTTCAACTCTAGCTTTGCTAAATGAAGATTTGCAAAGAATAAGTGAATGGTCTCATCGTAACTCACTAATGCTCAATCCTGCTAAATCAAAGTATATGATTTTTGGTTCCAAAAATCAGGTAGCTCAAGTTAAACTATTCGCCCCTCAAGTAACACTTAATGGTTCACCTGTAGAATATGTGACGGAAGCTCGAAACCTCGGTTTGCTTTTTGATGACGAGCTTCGTTTTCACTCACATATAGTCGAGATCGCTCGAAATTGTTTTTATCGGCTTAAAGTTCTATATTCAATAAGGCAATATTTGAGTGTTGATTTGCGTATTCGTTTGGTTGAATCTCTCATTTTATCAAAGTTCAATTATGCTGACTCAGTTTATGGCCCACGTTTGTTAGCAAAAACAAAAATGTTGATTCAGCGTGTGCAGAACGCGTGTTCAAGATTTTGCTTCCAAATTCCCTCTCGGAGCCATGTCTCACCTTATCTTAATAATAATAATATTCTAAACATGTCATCTAGACGTTACATCCATTTGGCATCCCTCTTGTTTGGTATTATTACAACTCGTAAACCAATCTACTTGTGGTACAAGTTGACCTGGTCTGCTCAAAATCGCCTTGGTCGACTTAATATACAAAGCCACAAAACGACAGCTTTTAAAGGAAGTTTTAAATACGCAGCAGCCAAGATTTGGAATGACCTTCCTCCACCATTTCGTAAGTTGAGTAGTGTGGTACTGTTTCGTAAACGACTTAAAGAACTAATTCTGTCACAACAAAAAGACGGCTGCAGTACATTTCTATGATTTTATAAAAAGTAATATCTATGTAAGTATTATTAATTCAAGATATCTTAAATCTATCATTATCAATCTCTAGATACCTACCTATCTATTATTACATTACACATCTTTTATCTATCAACACTCGCACAATCACCGTTTTATTTACGTTTTTTATGCATGCATAAGTATGTATTACTATAAAACCACCGTTACTTGTTATTCCTTTTCGTGTATCTCTATTTCAGGCCCAGCTGAAAATCAGCGTCGTGATCCTAAGTGGTCATGATATTGTTAGCTGAGCTGGTTGCCTTTTTGGTTACTATTACATAATTATACCTAAGTAATTTAGAATGCGTTTAAGTATTTTATAAGTGAATGTTTTTGTAAACCATTTTGTTTGTAAGTAACCAAATAAAGTTTTATTCATTCATTCATTCATTCATTCATGTTACATTTTAATTTAAATTTTGATATTAATCCATTTCTTTTTTCTCCTAATAATGAAATATGATAAAATTTACAATTAAACAACGAGGCATGATCAGATATAGTTTGAATCTGCTGAAAAAATGATATTACGTCAATAATACGTCGACCATGCACTGGTTCATAAGTTTCTTCACATGTGGTTTCAATTACTAATTCATAAGTTTCTTCTTCACATGTGGTTTCAATTACTAATTCGGGATCCACGGGCACGACCATACTGAAAAAAAAAATATATCTTAATATATAAAATCGCAAACTGAATGACTGACTGACTGATGTATCAATGCACCACAGCCCAAACCGCTGGACCTAGAGAATTGAAATTTTGTACACAGATACCTTATGCAGTGTAGGCAATGTAGGCATCCATTAAGGAAGGATTTTTGAAAATTCCATCCTTAAAAGGATGAGGTTTGTATGAAAGTCCCTCAGTTTTGAAGCTAGGATCTTCAAATTTTGTGTTTAGGCTGACAATTGAAAATTAATAAGTACTTGTCTCAGTGTTTTTGAAAATCCCTCCCCCTTCGAAGGGGTGAAAAGAGAGATAAAGTTGTATATAAAAGAAAATCCTTCATTTTCGAAGTAAAAATCACTAAATTTATCATTTAGGCTTATGGATGGAAATCTAACGCAACAAATATCGTTATTGTTAGTATTTCAACCCCTATTGGGATGAAATGGAGGTGAAACGAGGTCAATAAACCATAAAATCGATATGGATGTCATTATTGGGGGTTTATGGGACGGTGATTGCAAAAATGACATTTATTTTATTTCAATTTTTATTTAAATACTAGCTTCCGCCCGCAACTTTACAAAAAAATATTCTCTCTAGATATTTGTTTTACTTACCTATAGTTTGATTCCGGAATATTGAATGTATCTGTTAGCTTTACTGGTATGTCCAAATCAAGATAAATTTCGTCAGAATCATTCTGTGCTCTGAAATTGAAAATAATAAGTAAGTTAGGTAATAAAATTAATATGAATACGAACGGGGTATATGCTGAAAATATTTATTTAAATTGAGATATTTAGGTACACATTACAATAATTAATTACAGCAATATACTTATATATTACTTAGTCAAAATAATAACTACAATCGTCTACAATCTACATAGACTGAACTCATAATAAGTGCTACATCCGATGGTTATTATTTTGGTTATATTTTAGTCTAAAAACAAATTATAAATAGGAAAATTTAATAAAAATCCGATTTTTCCGAAGTTATACTGCGTGGTGAAATAAAACTACATTTGATTTCGTACGAACTGTTTGATCTGCCTATCTATTGTCTAATTTCAAAATCTATCGCAATCGCTTTCAAGGATGTAACACAATGAAGCTTCTTTTTGGCACAAATAAAAACGTATCAAAGAAATGCAGCAATGTATCACATCCATCTGTCAAACGAAAGCGATTACGATAGATTTTTAATTTAGACAATTAGCCCCTGGGTTGAGGAACAATCGTTTATAGTATACTTAATATTACTTACTCGTCATTGTTTTGCGTTGAATTTGAAAGTGTCTTAATGTTGCCGGGAAAATTCTCTTTTCTAAAAATTGAATAAAAAGGTGTGAAAGTAATAATTTAGAAACAGAATATGGGATTCCGGAATTTTCGACATTTGAAAAATTCCGGAATTTCCGGGTTATGAGAATATTGCAAAACTCGAAACTCATAAGTTGAAGAGTATAGAATCCCAGGTAATCTGTTTTGATTGACAAATTATCGCTAAATAACCTAAGAAACTAGGATATATATACCTTTTATCAATATTCATTTTCAGTAAGGCTTCTGTATAAGTCGAGTTTGTCTCAGCTGTTCCATTGTCATGGTCTTTTTGCGGGCTAAAATAACACAAAATAGGTATTTCTTGTAATTGAAAGGAAGAAATTTATCTTTATCTACACACACACAATTATCGCTAAAAAACCTAAGTAACTAGGATATATACCTTTTATCAATATTCATTTCCAGTAAGGCTTCTGTACAAGTCGAGTTTGTCTCAGAATTTCCATTGTCATGGTCTTTTTGTGGGCTAAAATAACACAAAATAGGTATTTTTTGTAATTGAAAGGAAGAAAATTATCTTTATCTACACACACACACACACACACGCACACACACACACACACACACACACACACACACACACACACACACAAGAAAATTGCTGCTATGGTTTGGATTGAATCACTACTCACTTTTATTTTCTACTAGCTATCTATCACTAAAATTATCATAAAAATAAAAAAAAACATAATACTCACTGCCTGTGAACTCTTATTTTATTCATATGGTTTCTTAGTTCACGCCGCCATGCTCTTTTCCGTTTATTTTTTTTAATACTATGGTTACCCATATTTTTAAAGTAATTGACCGTAAATCACGCAATAGCACCTGCACAGACCGCGCGCGGGAAAATCATGCACAGAACTATCTCTGACAGTGGTCACGGGCGTACTGATGAGATGAGAAAGCGAGCGCGCGGTGTTGTCGTGCGGGTAAATGTAAATAAAATTTAATTGTAAATAATTTAGTGCACATATCGAAAAAATTACAAGCTAAAATTTAATATTACTGAAGAGCTATCGAATAAAGCAAATTTCACGCTTCTATGTGTTGTAGTACTTGTAAAATTTGAGAATTCGTAAAAAAATATGCATATTTTTAAAAATAAAATCTATCGAGAAAATTTTTTTCAATCGTGTTTCTGTTGTGCAGGAATGTAATTGAAGAACTGAAAATTTACATACAAAAGAAACAACAGATTAAATCTCTATAAGTCTCGTAATAAGCTTTCAAAAAAGGTAATTTTACTATTTACAGCGCCTTAATTAATTTCTACTGTAGCAGCTAAGAAACACAATGCACGCATATTTAAACTTAAAGTCACAGAGTATAAATAAGTCTATGATTCCACCGAAGAGATCGCTGCTTTTAGTTCCATTTTCAAAAATAAAAATGAGAAACAGTATTAAGTCGAGCGAGTCTTTATTCGTGATTATCAGTGATTATGAATAACTTTTCACTCCTCTTGCTCAAAAAGTCCGTCATTGTAACGTACAAAAGCACGCACAATGCACGCATTCTACTTTTTAACCTTAGAGTTCGTTCACACGAGCGATTTTTTCAACGCGCGATATTTTTACCGCCGACACGGGAAAGATACCTTATGGGGCCAGGTCATAAGGTAAGGTAACTATTCCCGTGGAACGTCGTCATCGTCCGTGCGAACACCCACCTGAGAAGTCTTCTGGTACCTTTTCCCGTCGGGCGGTAAAAAAAACGCGCGTTGAAAAAATCGCACGTGTGATCGATCCCTTACAGTAAAATAAGTCTATGATTCTACTGAAGAGATCGCTGCTTTAAGTTCCATTTTCAAAAATAAAAATGTGTGATTATTCTATCTATGAATAAAAACTTTTTCGTTTTAGTAGGCTCATTGGTAATAGACAAACATTAAAAAAGAAAAATCTTTATCCCCTAGGGGTAATTATGCTATTTTATCCTGGCTCTTGTACCTTACAATGACGGACTTTTTGAGCAAGAGGAGTGAAAAGTTTATTTCTTTAATAATGTCCTACATCTTTACTAATATTATAAATGCGAAAGTCCGTTTGTTTGTTACGCCTTCACGTCCTAATTACTGAACCGATCATCATGAAATTTTGCATACACGTTGTCAGGGTGAAGGACATAGGGTACTTTTCATCCTGAAAAAAGTATAGTTCCCGAGGGAAAGCAAAAAACCTTTCCACGCAGACGAAGTTGCGGGCGGCCGCTAGTAATATTATAAAGCTAATTCGTAAATACTTTAAATATTCCTATTGTAATAAATACAGTTAAAAACAAACTTACACAATCTTCACATCGATTAGGTGTAGGTAGGTTTTATTACATTTCCTTGATTTTGTCATCATATTTAGTTTAATTCCATTTCAATTAATCTTACTTTAATTTTCACACTTTTCGTTTATGTACGAGTATCTTAACTTATTTTTAGTTCATCGAATTTTAAAACAGTAAAATTGCATCAACCCTAACAATATTTTATATTTATATTCATAAAATGTGTAAGTAAGTTTGTTTGTTATGCTTTAAGAGGCATATTACATTTTGACTGTTGATTTTTGCGTAAAATGGCCAATTTTGGCGTTCTCGATCTCAGAAACAAAAATACATTAACACTTTTGACTTACTGAATGGTGCAGAATAGCTATTGGAATAGTTCATAGCGGCCTCGCTTTTTTGAAAATTTGCTTAACTTTATAATTAAACCCGAAATTGCAGAGAAAGATTTTCATAAAATGCTCGAAGGCACTTTTTTGAGTTCACGGATTGAACAACTGTGCTAAACAATTGAAATAAAAAAAATTGAGTGTTAACTCTTATATAGTCGAATAGTTCATAGCGGCCTCGGAATTTTGAAATTATGTCTGGAATATGTGAAAAAAAATCCCAATCAAAAACCATAACACTACTAAAAAAGCTCATAATTAACTGTGGATTTCTTCTAGATACATTGTTATTACGTAAAAATGATATCATAATAATCTTTACTTCATAAGAAAATCAAATTTCATACTTTTATTTGTTGTTTTTACTTGTTTGTCTTTCTGTGTATGTTCAAAGTTGACTCTAAGAAATCGTTCACCAACTTTCATTTTCCTTTCTAACCCTTTAATTTTCCAGTGAATCATCATATTACTTTTTGTCGCAGACACATATAAATGTATTCAGTAGACCCAAAGGTTTCTCTAGGTTGTATCGCTAAAATCCGTCAAAATCGAAATTACGACGAAAAAATGTGATAGGGCCCTTAACATCTTAAATTATCATAAAATGAATACACGTTGCACGTTGTCAAGAGTATGTATTCCGGGTTGCTGCTAGTATGAGCACCGGGTAAAAAACTGTGATTATAGGTTCGCTAATTGAAACAAAAACAAGGTGCATTGTCACTCTTTATTACAGGCGAGCTGTAAATACAACAATAAAGTATCAAGTGGCGTAGCGCTGGTAGTATAGTTAACTAACTCCGACGGGTTCGATTCCCGATTACTTCAGAATAAACCTAATTATATTAAATTAAATTTATTATTCTAAATAGAGCGTACCTGCTATATCGTTTTTATGCTTTTAACATATAAAAAAATCCCTCAACATTTTTTAAAGTCACCGGAAAAAATATTATAATGAATTCGATTAAAGCAGCGTGATTTAACTAGTTCATATTATAAATCCATTCTCACGGTGGTAATTTGCTGACCAAACAGAATGTTACACCGCTGCAAAGAATAGAATGTATTAAGTCGTTGTATAGTAGATGCAATTTGTACCTTAAATCAGATTATGATTAGACGCTATTTAAAAAGTTTACCTTTAATCAGCAGATGCACCGTGACGCAATAACCTTGCAATTGAAGCCATAGTAGCTATGCCGTCCGCGGGAGTGAGTGTGTACAGTCAGAGTATATATTCTGTGGTACAGTGCAGTGCGGGTTTACTAAGTATACTCTAAAATTGGATAGATGGTCGACCACCCATCTCTCATTGGGTTCGTGATGAAACCTTGTTTCCTAAGTGTCGCCAACCAAATTTGTTAATCGGTTGATGGGTTAGGGCGAAAAATAATAAGTAATTGTTTAGATTAACAACGATTTTAATTTCAGTAAAGCAGGGAACGGGCGAACAGCGAGAGGCGAACCACACAGAGTAGGCAACAGTGTTGCCAGATGAGTGACATTGACATTTCGTTTACAAACCTAACACTACCCCTTAAACGAATGACGTCCCCTTAAGAAACAATCTTAAGTCTACCCCTTAAACATATTTCTACATGTTTAAACATTACTGAAATGTTTTTTTTTAGGAAACAAACATTTATACTGTAACATAACATTCTGTGTGAAGAAAAACACAAAACTAAAATAATACCTACTTAGTTATAAATAGTTACTTACTATACAACAAAACAAGTATAGGTACCTAGTTGCTATTTTCAAATGAAATTAAGCTGGGTCATTGAAACAACATTATAACTTAGTTAACAAACGAGAACAGTTATTTCCTTTTAGAACAAATTATGCACTTACTAAGTTAATTGACCCAATTACATACTATATCATTTTGTACACATTACAATAGTACCTTATTAAACAGACAAAAGTGATGATACAAATTTAACATGTTTTTCTTTTGTAAGTGGTTTTGTGAGAACATCAGCAATCATTCCATTTGTACACAAATAATTAATGTCTAAACAATCATCTTTAATTAAATCTCTAATGAAATGATGTCTCACGTCTATATGTTTTGTACGTGCATGAAACATTGCATTTGAACACAATTTTATTGCAGATTGGTTATCATTAAACAGTTTTATCTTACAATCAATACTTAAACTTTCAGTAAGGAAGGATTTCAAAAACATAGCCTCTTTGCAAGCATCGGAGAGCGCCATGTACTCAGCCTCAGTGCTGGACAATGCCACCGTCCTTTGCTTACGACTTTCCCAGGATATGAGTGAATGACCAAGTAAGAATACATACCCTGTGTATGAGCGCCTGTCAACTTCATTGGCAGCCCAATCTGCATCTGCGTAGCCAGCTACATCCAGATCACCTGGTTTGAAAGCTAAAGAATAATGAATTGTACCTTTCAGATATCTAAGTACTCTTTTGGCCGCTTTCCAGTGTTCTTCCGAGTAGCATTCGTTGAACTGGCTCAGCACGCTAACTGCATGTGTTATATCAGGCCTGGAACAGACTGCAACATACATTAAGCATCCTATTAAGTTTCTGTAGTCATATTTAGAGTCTTTTACAATCCCTTTTTTCAACTTGGATCCCGTTTCCATCGGAGTGGCAGCTGCTTTACAATCAGACATATTAAATTTCTTAAGAATTTTTTCTATATAACAGGATTGATCCAAATAAATATTTCCGTTATTTCTCGAGATTCTCATACCCAGAATTTGATGGGCAGGACCTTTCATTTCAAATTCTTTCATGAGATTTTTCTTAATGGATTCTTTCTCACGTGACTCATCTGAATAAAGTAAAATTATATCATCAACATAAAGGGCAATAATAATCAAATCCTCCCCTTGTCCTTTATAATACACACATGGTTCAGATGACATTCTTTTAAATTGAAGTTTATTTATCAAAACTGCATTTATCTTTTCATACCACGACTTCGCAGCCTGTTTCAGACCATAAATGGCTTTATGCAATTTATATACTTTGTTTTCCTGACCTATTATCTTAAAACCTTCTGGTTGCTCCATTAATACATTTTCATGCAAATCACCACTTAAAAAGGCAGTTTTCACATCCATATGGTCTATATTCATGTTATATTTTGCTGCTATTGCAAGTAATAATCGTATAGTCCAGGGGTTCCCAACCTTTTTTTGTCTACTGCCCACTTTAAGAATAAATTATTTTTTAACGCCCCCCTTTTTAAACATACTTAAAAACCGCTAAGTACTTATAACTGATTATTGAAACGCAAAGGACATGTCCTAATTTGGGCCACGTCTATGTACACCACCCTCAAAGATGGAGAAAAATACACTGATTCTGAGAAAAATACAAATAATTTTATAGAATGCATGGTTAAATGGTTATTAATAAAAACAGATCAATATTTTTTACTTGAAATAATGGCAACTCTCCGTTAAAAAGCCGTCAGTGGGCACATTCTGCCAGACAAATCTTTGAGTCATCGATTGCCATTTTTAACCATGGAAAGTATAGCTGTAGGTGCTTAGGGTGTTTCTACACGGTGCAAGTAGCCCGCGCAAGTTGAGCACTTGCGCAGGTTACATGCTTCATGGATACGGGTCCAGCTCCATAGCATTGTACACCCGCGCAAGTAACCCGTGCCTCAAGGTGCGCAAGATACATGCACCGTGTAGCACTCTCATCGCGCGACCGACCGACGAGCGAGTGAAGGAGGCCTGCGTCTTGATTGCTTTGTCTATTTTTGGTTTATGACGTCAGAGCACTGTCCATCCTTGACATCGTGTTATGATATGACAAGGACGGATAGAGCATGCTATCGCTTTGAGATAGGCGGTCTAGCTGCCGGTATTGTTCAATATTTTACTTTCAATGGTTAAAATGTAGTCTCTTGGCGATCGATGACTCAAAGATTTGTCTGGCAGAATGCGCCCATTGTCACTGTCATTGAGTTCTACCTACTCTGTGCTGTGGGTTGTTGTTAACACAGACGTATAAGAAGTTGTTAACATCTTCCGCCATGATGCTTTTTTTATGCGTTTTTGCATTTTGTTTAATGTTCCTTCCAGAAAACAAAGCGACTTTAAAGAAATTGAATAATTAGAAACTGTTTATCGTGTCTTTATCTATTTTTTGGTATACTGTACAAAGACGTGGCCCAGACCTCATACATTTTTGGACATCACCTTTATAGTATTCGAACAGAGTATCTTTTATTGAAAATAAAACAAACATAATCAATTCTTATATAAAAACTAATGTAAAGGTTGAATCTGATGCTGTTCAATAATGCCCCCTTTTTTTTCTGGGTCTCTTACCGCCCCCCTTTAGGCCTGCAGCGCCCACAAGGGGGCGTTATCGCCCACGTTGGGAAAGACTGGTATAGTCGAATACCTTACAACTGGCGAAAAGGTCTCATGGTAGTCGATTCCATGACATTGTGTGTACCCTTTTGCTACCAACCGAGCTTTATATTTTATTATTTGACCATCTAAGCCCATTTTCTTCTTATATACCCATTTACATTTCACTGGTTTTTGCCCTTCTTGCGGGTCAACAAGAGTCCAGCACTTATTAGAAATAAAGGATGAATACTCATCTTGCATAGCCTCCATCCATTGAGAAGCCTCACTGCCATTCAGGGCTTGCTGCACCGTCTCCGGCTCATCGTCCTCCTTGCATTCCGCCTCAGCCAGCCAAACTGCCATTGCCGTTTCGTCGGCATCCTCGAAGACCGTTGTGCTCGAATCTTCAGACTCAATTGGCGAGGACCCTGGAATGTAAGTTTCATCCGCCGGATCATCCGCATCATATGATTCACTAAAATTAAAAATCGTTTCCCTACGTATTCGTCTTTGTTTGTCATCAGACTGTGGTGAAGCCTCACTACTCGTATCAGTTATGTTCTCATTTATGCCAACAGGTACATAATCACTCATATTATCCGAGCTTTCTATTGGTAAATAAACAATGTGAGGGTTATCATCATTTGACAAACTATTTCTCCAAAAACGATTTTCAATGAATGTTACATTCCTTGCTTTTATACAATGCTCAGGATTGGATGGATCTATTAGCCGATACCCTTTACTATTATCACAATATCCCACAAAGATGTATGCCTTTGATTTTGGATCAAACTTCTTTGTATTTGTTTGTAAAGCATAGGCTACACATCCAAATATACGTAAATACGAAACATTTACCTTTTTGTTGCTCCATTTCCCCTCCGGTGTCTTTCCCATGACAGCCTTGGTCGGTGATATGTTCTTGAGGTATACTGCTGTGTTCACAGCCTCAGCCCAGAACTCCATGCCTAAGCCCGAGTCCCTCAGCATGCAGCGAGCTTTCTCAACAATTGTTCGGTTGGCTCGCTCCGCTACACCATTCTGCTGACTACTGTACGGGATGGTAGTCTGATGCCGGATCCCATGAGTTTGCAGAAAGTCCTGTAAAGCACGATTCATATATTCACCGCCATTGTCACTTCTAATACATTTTATTTTCTTGTTTGTCTCATTCTCAACAAGTAATTTAAAATGTTTAAATTTTTCAAACACCTCCTGTTTTGATTTTAAGAAATAAATGAATGTTTTTCTTGAAAAATCATCTATAAACGTTAGGAAATAACGAGCTCCACTCAAAGATTTCACAGGCATCGCTCCACATAAATCAGTATGAACTAAACCTAACACCTCTTTGGACCTATTTATAGAATTTTTAGGAAAAGGCAACTTCGTCTGTTTGCCTTCTATACAAGCAACACATGACTTATAATTGTCATTATTAAAATTAATACCAGAAACCATACCTTTCATGGCTGTCATACTCCTCGAGTTCAGATGTCCCAGCCTCCTATGCCAAACCTCTTGTGAAGCCATGCAGCTGTCAGCAGGTCCGCTGGCCTCCTCGCTAGCATCACTCTCCACACCATGTGTAGTCGTGCAGCCGTCAGCTGATCCGCTGGTCACTCCGCTGTCACCGCTCTCCACACCCTGGGGTTCCATGGCACTCTCCAAAGCTGTACAACTCAAGGCAAAACCTAATGTGTCTAGTTGATAGACACCATTTACATATGTAGCTGTGGCTACGACCTCATTTTTATCAAAAATTTTACATTGTTTATTATTAAAAACAATTTGATAACCTTTTCTAGAAAGTTCGCTAACTGACAACAGATTTACAGATAATTTAGGAACATAATGAACATTACTAATAGTTTTTACACAATCTTTCAAATGTACCCTAACACTTCCGCAACCTACGGACGATAGTCTTTCTCCATTGGCAACATTCACTTCCAGCGAGTCTATTGTTCTAAAGTCAAACATCACGCTCCTGTCGTTACACATGTGATTGGTAGCCCCGGAGTCCACGTACCACACATCATTCCGAAGCCCGACCGATAGTGCCAACACCAGCGCCTTCTCTTTGGCCGAAGAGCTATCCTTCTTGAAAGGTTTCTTGTCACTGTAGTTATTCGAGGGACAATCCTTCTTGAGATGGCCGTGTTTCTTGCACTTGAAGCATTTAGGTCCACTTTGATGTTTCCTGGCAACAAGCGCTGACTCTCCGTGCATACCTTCATGTCTGTCATCACGTCGCTGAGATTCCTGGAGTAACTTGGTCTTGACTATTTCGCTGATCAGCTTTGCATTGGAGTTCTCTAAGGCCATGATCAGGGGGTCGTAGTCAGGTGTCAACCCGCTGAGCATCAGAACTGCAACAAACTCGTCATCCAACGGGAACCCGACGTCACTTAATTGTTGTGAGAGATCTGTTACCTTCGTTATGTAACTTTCCATGGTGCCGCACTCGCTCAGCTTGGTCGCAAACAGCATCCGCATCAAACCAAGCCGCCTGCTTAAACCCTTATCCTCGAAAGCTTTATGCAAATTTTGCCATGCATCATATGGTGTTGCTGCATTTCTTACGTACTGGAAAACGCTGCTGTGGACAGATAAGCATATTTTAGCTAAAGCCTTTTGATTCTTCTTTGCGTCCTGGCTACCAGCCGCCGACTCGATGCACTCATGGAGGTCTTCATGCATTAATACCATTCTAAGCTCGAACTTCCAATTGTTCCAGTTATCGATGCCGCGTAGTTTACTGATTGGTATCGACGACGATGAAATAGTTGCACCGGACATCTTGTTGCGTTGACCACACCACGTTCTCAATCGAGGTTAAGTTGCCGAAATCTAATTTTACGTATTTTTCGCCGAAATAATAATTTGTATTGTAAAACAAGCCTACTGGGCCCATAACCTGATGGGTTAGGGCGAAAAATAATAAGTAATTGTTTAGATTCACAACGATTTTAATTTCAGTAAAGCAGGGAACGGGCGAACAGCGAGAGGCGAACCACACAGAGTAGGCAACAGTGTTGCCAGATGAGTGACATTGACATTTCGTTTACAAACCTAACATCGGTAACCATTCTTAAAATATCGAGAATATTTTTATCAAAGCGTTATGTGATCGTCGTTTCTAGGTGCCAACAGCCCATGGAGGACCCGCACGAGCAAACGGCCTAGAACGATGGTTTCCTAAACAACGACAATGATTATCATACTATGTTTTTGATTTTAAGGTGTCACCACAGAATTACCAAATATTTTATCAATGCCTTTGTGATGGATCGTCATTTCTAGGTGCCACTAGCCAGTGGGCGACAGGCACGTGCAATCGGCCTAGAACGACGATTTCCTAAACTCTGGCAGTGATTACTATTCAAGTATTTTATCAAAGTCTTTGCGATGGAACTTCGTTTTTAGGTGCCACCAGCCAATGGGCGTCCGGCACGAGCAAACGGCCTAGAACGATGGTTTCCTAAACAACGACAATGATTATCATACTATGTTTTTGATTCTAAGGTGTCACCACAGAATTACCAAATATTTTATCAATGCCTTTGTGATGGATCGTCATTTCTAGGTGCCACTAGCCAGTGGGCGACAGGCACGAGCAATCGGCCTAGAACGATGATTTCCTAAACTCTGGCAGTGATTACTATACAATGATCTTATTCATATCGCGATGGAAATCTTTTCTGAGGTGCTACCACCAATGGGCGATCGGCACGAGCAAACGGCCTAGAACGATGGTTTTCATAGTGTTGTGATTTAAACTCGATCGAAGGTGCCACTCTCCAAATTTCGCTACTGACACGAGCAATCGACTTAGAACAAAACAAAAAGCTTCATAACGTCTGCTCATGAGTGTAATCCAAAATAATAATAAAAACGTGTTAAAAAATGTGTAGTAGTGAATTAACCAGCATATCCGAGGCATAGAACAAAAACGAGAAGCTTCATAACGCCTGCTTCTGACTGTGAAGTGTTAAAAATAAGTATAGTGAATTGAGCAGCATTAATCATTGGTAAGTTTTACACTTATTGATCTTTGGCAGACATAATTAGTTACCTACTTCGTTTACCATACTCTTGCTATAATTGACTGTAATGAACCCATCAAAGACGCAACAACACTTCACAAAAGTGATCGAGGTGATTATTGGGCAGATTGGAACACTTTACGAAGGTGATCGAACGGACGTGAGATCGCTGGAGTAAAGTTGTTCCAGAATGCCCAATAATCACCTACTCATACCGGTAGAGATCGTGGGTACAGTGCGGCATAGTGGCAATCAACGTGCGATGCAACCATCGTCTTCAACCATTCCTCGAGCAGCTTCTGCAGTACAGCCTGTTGAGGATCACGCATATCCAGCAATCGAAGAACCAACAAACAAAGCAGTAACGTCCCAAGACTACATTGCGGTGCCAGCAAAGTGGAAGAAAACTGGAAGTATTGCATCATATATTATGCTCCAAAAATATTACGGGCAGAAATTGTTTGCCAAAACCTACCAACCCTTTTCTATTGTTGTGGATTTTATAGAATTTGTGAAGGCGTTGAATCGCCAAACTGAAAAAAATCTGAACACCTCATTCCGTGTTTGTACCAAAAATGTTTGGACGGACACAAAAAATTGTGAAAGAACAGGCAAAATATGTCTGCCTAACTACTGACAACTGGACTTCCAGTACGATGGACTCTTTCATGGGAGTGACTATACATTTCCTGACGGAGGAATACATCTTTAAATCTGATGTGCTGAAATGCACCCAATTAAGTGGATCGCAGACTGGCGAGTATTTAGCTGGAGAGTTGAAGAAAATAGCTGATGATTGGAAAATCACAAATAAAATATATTTTTGGAAATCACAAATGATAATGATGCTAAGATTGTTAACGCAATCACTCGTCTAGGATGGACGCATTATGGGTGCTGTGCTATGTTCATAATTTAAAAAAACCGGCCAAGTGCGAGTCGGACTCACGCACGAAGGGTTCCGTACCAAAAAACGGCAAAAAAATCACGTTTGTTGTATGGGAGCCCCCCTTAAATATTTATTTTATTTTGTTTTTAGTATTTGTTGTTAAAGCGACAACAGAAATACATCATCTGTAAAAGTTTCAACTGTCTACCTGCTGTCGTTATTCATATCGAGCAAAAAACCCCCAAAAAATCACCTTTGTTGAATGGGAGCCCCCCTTAAATATTTATTTTATTCTGTTTTTAGTATTTGTTGTTATAGCGGCAACAGAAATACATCATTTGTGAAAATTTCAACTGTCTAGCTATCACGGTTCATGAGATACAGCCTGGTGACAGACAGACAGACAGACAGACAGACAGACGGACAGCGGAGGCTTAGTAATAGGGTCCCGTTTTTACCCTTTGGGTACGGAACCCTAAAAAAGGACTTGATAAATTCCAGGTACCCATTAAAAAAGTTAGGTAATTGTTGCGCACTGTCGTACCAGCTATACTAAATCAAAAAAAAGTTGATGAAATACCAGCAAACTGCAACAGGGCGTACTGCAACAGTACCCAAAGTACTGACAAAATGCGTTCCAACACGATGGAATTCGACCTATTACATGCCGCTGAGATTCACGTCCTTACAGGAGTCATTCCAAATTTGGATGTTGATCTTCCTGAAATCACCATGAAAGAGTGGAATGCGTTTAAGCAGCTTTGTAGAATACTTAACCCATTTGAAGAGACCACCCAAATAATGAGCGCAGAAATCTGTGTCTGCAAGTAAAGCAATCGTCCTTACAAATGGTCTGAAAAATGTTCTACAAAAGTTGAGAAATGAAGATAGCTTTCAAATTATCAAAGAAGTTATCGATCTTTTATCCTCTGAAATAGATCGTAGATTTAAGGACATTCACTGTTACCACAAACAAATAGTTAGACAATATTTTAAACATTCAGTACAGTCACACAGTTCATTCATTACGTTTCGTGCTAAGCAGGTTGCATTCTGCACACAAACAATTATAAAATTAAAATATTTAAAATGAATGATTTTATTCTATTAATGCAATATAATTAATTAAAATGTTTATTATAAAATTATACTTAATATGAAAAACAATGATTAAAAAATATTAAATAATGAATTCGACACTTAACAGCTCTTGAGTCCGTGATCGGAAACGTGTTTGAAGAGTCATCTTTGACAGTCTGTCAGTTTGACAGCTATAGTAGGGCTGCGATTCGAGGTTCAAAGTTCGGTTTTTTTTTTAACTCTCTCTAAGGTTCGGAACGACCGAAGAACATTATTAGATGTCAATAATAATACAAAGTGTTCGTTTTCCATTTGGAATACGGATAATTTTAACCTATTTTTATACACTAAACCAAATAAAATCTTTTTTGTTGAGGAGCAACCATGAACTTTTGTAACTTAGACATAAAAACATCAAAATAATTTCAAATGACATTGACAATTTTATGTAAAGATAAACGTAAGAGCATTTTCAACGACCGACTTTGATGGTTAAAAAGTTGCAACGATCTGACGTTTGGAACGGGAATGTTGTGTCAATTGAACGTCACGCTCCAATGTTTGGAACGCCGCACAGTTAGAGCGTAGGTTTTGAACGCGCCTCTGACATTATAATTTTTCTTTAAAATTTGCTTTGCTTACTCTTTTGTGGTTTAAAATAAAACAAAACTGTTTGTTGCTTCTAATTAAAGGTAAATTTATTACATTTGAAAGAAATGGATAATAAAAAGAAAGAACTTGCCGAAAAACGGTCAAAAGAAGAAAAGATCAATTCAATATAATCTTTACATTGCTTGTGTTGTGCTGTGAACTCACGTAACGTGGTATTTTAAAAATTGAATTTTTTTCAGGATATCCTCATGTTTCTTATAAAAGATTCCCGAACAATAATTGAGAACAAAAACACAGATACCAATACCAACAAAAAGAAAAACTCAGAGTGGAACATGATACACCAGAAGTATGAAACTTATATCTACTTACAATTCGATTAATTTGACAAAATTCAACAAAAACGGCAACTTCGAAGCGCTTTTACAATACGATGTAATAAGTATACATTCTCGAGTGAAGCTGCCGTTGTTTTTGGGTAGGTGTTGTCAAATTAATCGGATACGTATGTTCGTGTTATAATTAATTATGGCATGCATTCCCAGTATTGCATCCATAGTGATTTTATCTTTGATTTAAGGTTTATAGAACGCACTGGAAACAAGAGAGCTGTAGCACAGCTGAAAGGACAGCGGAGACGAATGAAGGTGTCCGTAAAGAAAAATATTTCTCATTACAAAAGAGCAATTAAGTTTACGGGTGGCGGTGAAAAGCCACCATCACCATCAACCGAGGACCAAGAAATCATGGCTATATGTCCAATTGATTTTATAGAAGATCAAAATGATTTTGACAGTGATGCAATCCATACAATAATTAATGTAAGTAGTGCAGATTAGTCAAGATAGTTATTTTATTAGTTGTAAATGTTTGATTATTCTAATTTTCAGATACCATCTACGAGTAGCGCTAATATTAAAAATGTTAATACAACAGATTCCGCAGAAATTCAAGTGATTTCTGACAGGTAAACTCGGCTATTCAAATGTAAGTTTGTAGTTTCACATTTAATTTAATTAGGTGTATCCTAAATATTATTACAGAACACTAATTGAATGACAATTATCTTTATTTTATTTGTATTTTTTTTAATTACCTAGTTTTAACCATGTAATTATTCAAATTTTCAGAAACCATCTTTGAGCAGCACCAAGATTAAAAAATTTATTATGATAGATTCTGCAGAAATTCAAGTGCTTTCTGACAGTAAAATCAGCTATGAAAATGTAAGTTTGTAGCTAAGCTATGCATGTAATTTGATTAGATAATATCCTAAATATTATTACAGTAGCACTAATTGGATAATAATTATCTTAGTTTCATTTGTATCTTTTTATTTTATTAGTTCTAACTGTGTAATTATTCTTTTTTTCAGACACCACCTACGAGTAGCACCAAAATAAAAAATGTTAATATAATAGATTCCGCAGAAGTTCAAGCGCTTTCTGACAGTAAAATCAGCTATGAAAATGTAAGTACCTAAGCATGTAAATTAAATATGTATATTATCATAACTAAGTATTATAACAGTACACTAATTGTTTCTTATTTTCCAGACTGCATCCATGATAACTGATATAACAAATACCGAAAAAAATGATAATGTGACTTTCAAATCTAAAAAGAAAATAAATTTTGATGATGTAAGTTATTTTGAGTGTAACGATGAGCGTAAGTCTCTACAGGTAATTTTAATACATTCTTCATGTTTTCCATTAATTTTATGGTTTCAGATACTTCTAAATAATTCTATTGTGGAATTAGTTAATGAAAATACACCTATATTACACAAAAGAAAAGAAAAAAAAGCAGGAAAATGGGAAAATTCTGGAGAAGTAAAAGAAATTTTCTGTTATTTTTGCAGTAAGTAACCTGCTTAACCTTTTTTTAATATAACTGTTTTTTGTAGGTGCCATATAAATGAAAGTATTCTGCAAAGCAACAAAGAATATAAGGAAATATTATTGGAGCTACAAAAAAAAGAAATTGATTTAAGGATATTATACCAAGAACGCGAGCTGCAGCAATAAAGTATCAGGCACAACCTAGAGACTGAAGCATTACAACTTGAAGTTGAAATAAAAAAATACAATTGTCACAACTTCTCTAAACAAATGCTTTTTATTATATTTTAAGTTTTAATTGATGCAAATACAATAAGTTAGCTGTAAGTTCCTCTCTCAACATCCAAAATTCACAATAGTAGGATTCACATATAAAATACCTACTTAGAATTAAAAGTTTTCTTCTATAAATCTGTTTCGCGCAACATTGATGAATCTTGATTTACAACATTGTCCCTTAATGAGTCTTGATTTATTGGTGGCACTAACGGTAGGATTTGATTTTCTATTATTTCAGTTTCTCCAATTAATTCTTTATTCATTTGAATTGCAATGTTGTGTAATACATCCAATGCAACTATGTATTCATACCACCAACCAAATCATATCTTTTCAGATATGATTTGGTTGGTGGTATGCATATAATAAAGAAAACTAAAGCGAATTAACGACACATTAACTTTGCCTAAGATAATTGAAAGTAGTCATTCATGATGCACGCGCGTTAAAATTGACGTAAAAAAAGCGTTGAAATAAGCTATTTATTTTTAAATAGCCTTAACGCCCATCACTACTCTGAACCGATTTCATTCATTCAAAACTCTGTACTTGAACGCAGCCTGTACGTAACTGAACGCGAATTAACCAACGAACGAATGAACTGCACGCACGCCACGTCTGTCCATTTACTTAACTTTTACTGTCCATTTATATAACTTTTACAAACCATTTTAGTCTATTGTCCGTCCAATTATTCCGTGTTTACAACTTATACAAATTTATTTTATTTACCGTGTCAATTGTTCAATCTTAGATACCTTAAAATTTTGAATTTTACGTGTAGCTTGAGACAGTCCTATTTAGCACAAATTATCCGTCTCCGCCCTCTAACAAGCAAACTCACACAAACTCAAAATGTCGAAGACACAAACAAAAAATTTGAATGTTAGGGAGGAGTCGATAAATCTATAAATCGCCGACGAAGCCGCAACCGGCTAAATCAGAGCTTGAACTTACCCACCTTATCCCGAGCATGAAGATAGAAGATATCGTGGAGCACGCCAAGAGGGCAAAAGAAAGGGTTAACAAAGCCTTGGAGCCCAGTGGAAACCACAGATCGGTTAAAAAGGATGACAAGATGACCATACAGAAAGAGACAAATGATCTAGTGGAAATGATAACTGAACTAGCAGAAAGATCGAAAGAGGAAGAAAGAGGAGAAACAAATAAAGAAGTAAAAATACATAAAGTACAGAATGTGAATAGTAGATTTGAAGAAGATACTGGGAAAAAATTAGACAATATATACGCACTACTAGCGGAGACAAAACAGGAGACTGAAAAATGCGCCAATATACAGAAAGAAAGTAGAAGCGAAATAATAAAGAAAATAGAGGAAATCGAAGCTAAAGAACTAGAAAAGCCACAGAAGGCCACATACGCAAACGTCATAAGACAGCATAGAGTACACCTAAAACACTCCACTCCCTCATTATTGCATCAACCGACGAGAGACTGACCAGTGACGAAGTCATGGAAAATGTCAAGAAGACGGCGGAAGAGAATAGCGACGGCGAGTGGATCAAAGTACAAAGGATGAGGAAAGCGAAAAACCAAAAAGTGATAATAGTATGTGAGAATGAAAGAGAAGTGGAAAAGCTACAGAAGAAATTAGGAAAAGATAAATCACTCACGACAGAAAAAGCTATAAACAAAAACCCGTTAGTAGTGGTGAAATTTGTGCGCGGGGATAAGAAGAAAGAACAAGTGGAGGAAGCAATCAGAAGAAGAATGGAAAATGTAATTGATAAAAAGAAGGAACTAGTAACAAATAGAAGCAATTTATGAAAAGCGCACCAGAAACCAACACGTGGCACACATAGTGGTGAAGGTGTCCCCCGTGATATGGCAGCAGCTGACAGAGTCGGGGTCCATCCAGCTACAGTGGGGCATCTCCAGAGTAGAAGATCAGACCCCGTTGATCCAGTGCTCCCGCTGCTTGGGCTACGGCCACATCAAGCAGGTACCTACGATAGTGGTGTTGGTGGGTTTATGTCTCCATAGGGTCAGGAAGCCACCATGGCTTTGCATGGTATGCATATGGTGGCTTTCTCCAAATAAATAAATTTATTGATATGAATTATTATTCTTATACATTTGTGTGGTGTGGGGTTTTCCTTAGTGTTGCCACTTCTTAATAATACCACTATGATATGGTTTCTTTTTTACTAACATGAGTTTCTTTCGCTGTTGACTTATGCGTATTGTTCATTGTTTTTTCATACACTGGGACAGAAAGGATATTGTAAAAAAAACTATTTTTTTCATTTGTTTGCAGATCCAACTGATGATATTTCTGCTACCTGTAAATACTGTCCTGTAAATTTAAAATCACATAAAAAAGATCTAATAACTCATTTAAAGAGTGAAAAACATAAAAAATCTGTAGCTTTGAGCAAGGCAGCCAAATCATGCCAACAATTAACAACTATTATCAAATCAATCTTGTCAGAAATAACAAAAATAGCCGAATTGAAAATTGCCGCATTCATTGCAGAACATACCTCGCTTTTAGCTGTAGATCATTTGATGACAATAGTGCCCCAATTAGATCCTTCGTCAGATATATTAAAAAGTTTAAAATTACATAGCACCAAGTGCTCCATGTTATTACAGACTGATCAAATTAGTAAATTGCGACGCAATAAGCGTTTATAACGCAATCAAAACTTTAAATTAGAAGAAGATGATTTGAATTGTCAAAATATGGTGGGAATTGGTGCTGATGGCGCTAATGTTATGGTTGGAAAGCATAATTCAGTTACTGCCTTGTTTAACCGAGATGTAGGTGATTTGATTGTAATGAAGTGTGTATGTCACTCTCTGCATTTATGCGCCGAAAAAGCAGCAGAAGAACTACCTCGTCAGTTAGAATTCTTAGTGCGTGAAGCACACAATTTGGTTTTCATACAGTCCAAAAAGGTTGAAAAGGTATAGAGACTTGTATGAAACAATGAATGATGGAAACCGGAATCCTTATAAAATTCAAGGGCTTAGTGGTAC
Organism: Agriphila tristella; assembly: GCA_928269145.1. Lineage (NCBI taxonomy): Eukaryota > Metazoa > Arthropoda > Insecta > Lepidoptera > Crambidae > Agriphila > Agriphila tristella. The sequence continues at coordinate 12,266,624 of OV743435.1, read as the reverse complement.
ACGTTGGCTTGCGCATTCAGCTATAAATACGATATTGGAACAATGGAGTGAATTACAATTACTCTTTTCTTTAGCAGCATCGGAAGACAAATGTTATATGGCTGAGCAGTTGCATGACATTATGAGACGACCTGCATTTAAAACATATTTGATATTTTTGAAACACGAGTTAAAAAACGTTACGCAAATAAATATGCTGTTTCAAAAAGAGAATGCTGAGCCGACTAAATTATTGGAAGATTTGTTTCTGCTGTATAAAAATACTCTACAAAAACTCTTAGTGCCATCTCAGTTGCAGAAAGTGGATGACAATGAATTGTCTGAATTTAATTTTCAATCGTATTTAATGCATACATCTTCTATCTATCTTGGCTATGAATTTGATAATATTGCCAGAAATCTTAAAGAAACGGAACTTTTTGATGTCAAAGAAAGATGCAAAAAATTTTTGTGCACTTTGGCAAGTGAAATGCAAAAAAAGATTGCCTGACAATTTATGTATTTTGAAAATGATGTGTAATCTCAAACCTGAAGTTGCCACGTCGCGTCGCAGGTAAAGCCCAGTTTAAACAGTATTTTGGCAAAATTTCAGCGGACTGCTTTATATGGTAATCAAAACGATGTTGAATCGGAATGGAATCAACTGCAAAACAAACAGTGGACACATATTTTGTCTAATTCTTTCTTACGCTAAATTCTATTCAGAAGTGTATAACGATTGCGATATTTCTAATTGCAAACGTTTTGAAAACATTGCAAAGTTTGCTATGCAATGGCGTTACTGACGCTGCCTGTATCCAACGCCTCAGTTGAGCGGGCTTTTTCTATTTATGCAATTATTAAAAAATAAATAAATAAAAAAAAAATATTTAAAACACGACTGCCCTGCCAAAAACGAACTAAAAAGATAAATAACAAGGTGTCATTGCAGTCGGGGGACCTCTTTAATTGAAAATTATTCCACAACACGGTCCCCCGACTGCAATGACACCTTGTTATTTATTTGATTGAATCAGGCGTCACTTGGCGGAAGTCAAAACCTTGTTATTTATATCTTTTAAGTTGATGATAGTTTGAAGAGTACCGAAGACACAGATGAGACTTATTACCCTCCAAGTGATATTATACTAGAGCAAGAAGAACAGCGAAATATTACATTGCGTCCACGAAGAAATAATAACTTTGAAGTGAACCTAACCGAGTTAGAAATACCCACCACTTATGAAGAGGCAATACATAGTGATAATTGTCATCAGTGGAAGAAAGCTATCGCTGAAGAACTTCAATCTCATGAAAATAACAAAACATGGATAATAACTGAAAGAACTGAAAAGAAGCCCATTACATGTAAGTGGGTGTTTAGTATAAAGAAGAATAAAGAAGGAGAGATTGAGAGATATAAAGCAAGATTATGTGCTCGAGGCTTTACCCAGGTGAAAGTTTTGGACTATAATGAAACTTTTTCTCCCACTAGCAGGTACGACTCCATAAGACTATTGCTCAGTGTAGCCGCGAGAGAAGACCTACAGATAGAGCAATTTGATGTGAAGACAGCCTTCCTGTATGGAGAGCTTTCTGAGGAGATATTCATGGAGGTGCCAGAGGGTATCGAAGCCGAGCCGTCAAATGTATGTAAGTTAATTAAATCTATTTATGGACTTAAACAGTCATCCAGATGTTGGAATAAGAAATTTTGTTCATTTTTAACTACTTATGGATTTTAACCATGTCCTTCTGATAATTGTGTTTTTGTTGGATATTTTGATAATATAAAAGTAATATTGATTCTTTATGTTGACGATGGATTGTTACTGGCTAAAAGTAAAATCGTTTTATCTACTGTTTTAAATGATTTGAAACGAAACTTTGATATAAAAAAATTAAAGTTTAATTCATTTATTGGAATGGAAATAAATAAAACAGAAGGTTGTATAAGTATAAGTCAAATACAGTATATTGAGACCTTGATAAATAAATTCAATATGTCAGATGCTAAATGTAGTAATACCCCTGCCGATGTTAATGTACGTTTATCTAATAATACAAGTAGTGTGCCTACAAATTTTCCATATAGAGAGGCAGTGGGAGCATTGTTATTCTTAACAACAGTATCTAGACCTGACATAGCATATGCTGTGAATGTTGTGAGTAGGTTTGTCAATGATCCAGGTCCTTCTCATGTGACTGCTGTGAAAAGGATCTTACGTTACTTAATTAATACAAAAGAAATGTCTATTGTTTATAAAGGTAATTTTGAATTAGTTGGCTACTCTGATTCTGACTTCGCAGGTGATCTGGACACTAGGAAATCTAATACGGGGTACATATTTTTAATGAATGGGGGTCCTGTCACTTGGTCAAGTCGTAAGCAAAACACGGTGGCACTGTCCACAACCGAGTCGGAGTACATGGCTGCCAGCGAAGCCACAAAAGAAATATTATGGCTTAGACAATTTTTGTTCGATATTGGGGAGCCACAAAACTCTGTAATTTTAAATGTAGATAATCAAAGTTTGATTAAGTTGATTAATAATCCAATATTTCATAAACGAAGTAAACATATAGATATAAGATATAATTTCATAAGAGAAAATGTTGAAAAGAAAATAGTTAACATTAAGTATATAGAAAGTTCACATCAACTGGCAGACTTTCTGACCAAAGCTTTGCCTGTTAGTAAGTTTAATTATATAAGAGATAATATTATGAAAAGTACTTAGATACTTATAAGATTTAAAGTAAAATACATATAGGAGATAATATTAATTTATAGTTCCTATATGATTTATATAAGTTTTTAGGTGAATAATGTATGACACCTTGTAAATTTAAGTGGGAGTGTTAAGTAAATAAATGTAAAGGTGTCTTTATAAAAAAAAACTTATATCTCTGGCAACACTGCGCTGTTGTCTACTCCGTCCTTCTGTAATGAAATTTTGTTGTGTGGCTTCGGCTAATAAAGTAAAAGTTTATTACGAAATCTTACTCTCTTTTATTGAAATATTGCCGAAGTCCAATACATAAACCCTGAACACTTATACACTCTTTTTGCTTTGGGCAGTCAAGTAAAAATAAACTGAGGAATAAATATTATCTCTTACAATGCTACAAAGTATCATAATGGTGAGATTTTCTCTGAACAAAGAATATGGATCTTGTGTAAATTTCAAACCAACGGCTAATATTATGTTAAAAGCCTTTAATATAAGAATGTATGACTTTAAAAATACGTTGAAAAGTGGCACTACCGACGACGATGGTGATGCCGTTTTGGAGATCATTAACAACTTTTTAGGTTAATTAAAAAAACCAGATGAATTTCTTTAATTGCCCTGTACAATTAAAGAAATTCATCTAGGTTTTTTTTAATAAAAATACATATTTATTTGCAAGCGTTTTATTTGATTAGTCACGACGTACTTTATAAGACTTTTAAAATCGGGGGTTTTTAGGGGAATTTTTAAAATTTCTTCGGGGAAAATTTTGGCAGAGGTTAGCAACACTGGGTCTTACTTGCACTTTCACGGGCGTTTGACTCATTCATCTTTAATAGTTTTGGATTTCTCGACCAGAAAGATTTTTTCTTTTCAGCTGGAGTCTACCTGAGTTCATTTGCCGACCATGTTGGCAAAGAAGAGAAAGGACGTACCGACGACGCACACTGGGAATTTGGGGGAAGAAAATCAAATTTGCAACATACTACCTTCGTAATGACTAATGGTATTTTTAAATTCTAGAATAAAATCTACAATAAATTTTTAAAGAATTATTGTAATACAGCCTATAGTTTTTTTCTATAGCTTTGTCAAAAGTATCGTTTTTGTTTGTAGTATTAAACTGACTGCAAAAAACCTTCGAAGTCAAAGGTGTTTTTTTTATTTTGCTTAAGCCGACTTCTATTTTTTTATTTTTCCTTTAAGATACATCATTTCACCATGCTGAAACCGAAAGAAGAAGAGTGTGAAGAATTCGGTTGTCTAAATTATAATTAATATATTGAAAATAGAAAAAAATATCATATTCCTTCATTACTCTTAGACCTGAAGTATAGCTACAGTCGGAGATTAGTACCAACATGTTGCATAATATCTACTCATTCAGTTTAAATCAATTTCAGGTGCCACCAGGCCCCTATTTCACCAAATTGACATTTGTCAGTGACATATTATTATGCCGGCAATTTTTACAGTCTTTTTTACTTTAATAAGGGACAATTATGGATATATGGATGGATAATATTTACAAGTCGACAATTGTCACGCAAAGTTGCCTCAGCTCCAATCTCATGTCAAGAATTACTGACAAATCTACAAATATGTCGACTTGTAAAAAATATCCCTGTTTCACAACATACCTATCCCTTATTAAAGTAACGACAATTGTAAAATTAACCGACATATGTCGTTGACAAATGTCGATTTGGTGAAATAGGGCCCTGGTGCCACTGGTTATTTAATTGGCAATTTTCAAATTTAGAACATAGTTCACCAGACCACCCGCGTATGTTGAAACTTCCGCATTCTTTTTTCAAATGTAACGATAATATAATTCATTTCATATAACTTATGCGTAAACATTTGCTGTCATTTAATTAATAACCTGTTAGTTGTTATAATTATACTGTATACCGTTTAATAAAAGTTTAATATACTAATATAATGGAAAGTTTTGCCATTTCATACGCGGATTTAAGCACGAAGCTTGTGGAATATGACACAGATAGGACAAAATTAAAATTATTTTTGGAACAATCGTACATTGGCTTAAGTGAACTTAAAATTGACCATATTGTGGATGCAGTTTACAAACGATTCTACTCGCAATTTAAACGGAGGTGGTTGGAATTTAAACGTACGAAATCACGATTTGAAAGTAAGAACGCAAATTGGCTTGAAGGAACTTTTAAGATTGACTTTGCTAATGATGAGTGTTCAACTTCTACCATCTCCAGATTAATTGGTCGTCCACGGAAATCCTTTGACGAGTGCTGTGATCGCGCTAAACGATATAAAAGGGATGAAGTACGTGCTATGTTTCCCCAAGAGGTAATTGATTTTGCTTCTTCCTCTAATATTTCTATAAAAGCTGATCAGAAGATTTGCAAAAAAAGCGGTGGGTATGTTTACTAAGCTTGAGCTCACAAAAGAAAAATATGAGTATCTAATGCACTGGTTACAAAGCGAAGGATATGACATACTTGTATCTTACAAAGCACTCTCGGAACAAAAAGGCTAAAAGTTATCCAGAAAGTATTATTAGAACTGAAAGTTCAGCAAGTGTACCCTTACAAAAAAAGCTTTTAAAAAAAAAAGAAAAACCGCCTTCAAAAAACTGAAAACAAAAACAGCTTAAAAATTAAATACCTCTAAAAAGCAAGAAATAATATTCGAATCATTCGTTACACATATCAATATTAATAAAACACGTCTATTGAAGTCGGGTGGGGCTGGAGGACAACTTCATTTTTTTCTTAAAGCCTTTAAGAAAAAAATGAAGTTGTCCTCCAGCCCCACCCGACTTCAATAGACGTGTTTTATTAATATTGATATGTGTAACGAATGATTCGAATATTATTTCTTGCTTTTTAGAGGTATTTAATTTTTAAGCTGTTTTTGTTTTCAGTTTTTTGAAGGCGGTTTTTCTTTTTTTTTTAAAAGCTTTTTTATTTTCAACTTTTTAGTGGTAGGTATGTAAGCGCAGCGTGTAAATATTTTTTTACTTTATATTATAATATTTTCAATGGTAAAATGCCCAGAACTCAATTTCCAAATTTACGCTGTTTGTTTTTGAGGAGTTCCGTTGTGTCATCGTAGTCCAAGTCTAGTCCAGAACGTTGCATCGCAAACCATGATTTGGTTTGTTCTGGATTGCCATAAACTTACCAAAACCTAAATCACTTTACTTATACTATTTGATTTTGAAGAGTTCCTTTATGTATCTTCGAAGTTCGAAGTCCAACAACAATGAAATTAAATTGTGACCACTCTTGAAGTATACCCTTTCAAATAAAAAAAGAATCATCTAAATCGGTTCATAAACAAAGAAGTTATGTCCGAAATTCCATAAAAACTCGTGCGATGGCGAGCTAAATAATTGATATTTTTCAGGATTATGAAAAAACTACTGGCCAGATCTCTGTAAAAAATTTATGGGACCACACACGAACTATGTTCTTTGAGTTAAAAAAAGAATTGTACAAATCGGGTAACAACTGACGAAGCTATGTTAAAACATACATAAAAAATAAAAAAAATAAAAAAAAAAATACCGTCGACTTGAGAACCTCCTCCTTTTTTTGAAGTCGGTTAAAAATCTTTTGAATCACACTGCTAAAAGAATCTTAGAGTCTAAATCAGTAGAGGAAATAAGCCAAATTAAAAACGAAAATCTCACATTATACTCTAAATGGGGTTGCGATGGAGCTTCAGGGCAATGTGAGTATCAGCAAACGTTTTCAACGGATGGAGTGTCTGACTCTCATTTATATATGACATCTGTAGTTCCACTGAAACTATCATTAAGTGACAACATAAATGAGTCAGTGTGGAATAATATAAAGCTTCCTCTACACAATATTGTAGAACATTACAGTTTTCATATGTTAAAGAGACGCCTGAAGTTATACGAAACGAAAAAAGAAAGGTGGATGAGGAAATATCAGAGCTGAGAGAAACTGAAGTCATAATAAGTAATCGTGAATTTAAAGTAAAACATGAACTATATTATTCGATGATCGACGGTAAAACAGCACTATCTGTGACAGAAACACCAGCAGCATCTTCTTGTTTTATTTGTGGAGCAACAACCTCAAAAATTAATAAAATTGAAGATGTTCAATCCAGGCCCGTAAACGAAAAAGCATTGAAATTCGGCATGTCACCTCTCCATGCTCGTATCAAGCTGTTGGAGTGTCTTCTGCACGTTGCCTACAATATTGAATTTAATCGAGGAAGAGTCGACTCAAATACTCGTCCAATAAAAGAAGCCAGAAAAGAATTGATAAAACGAGAGCTAAAAGATAAAATTGGGATACAGGTTGATACTGTCAAACAAGGATCGGGTACAACAAATTCTGGAAACACGTCACGAAGATTCTTCGCCAATCCAACTTTGGTTTCTGAAATCATAGGTCTGGATGAAGATTTAGTCAAAAGATTTGCTGTAATTCTTGAAGCCATTACCATACGCGAACCAGTGGATCCAAAAAAATTTGGAGATTTTTGTATGGAGACAGCAAAACAGTTTGTTAGCTTGTATGAGTGGTACAATATGCCTCCTACCCTCCACAAAATTCTCATACATGGTAAGGATATAATGGAGAAGTGTATTTTTCCCGTGGGTATACTGTCCGAAGAAGCTCAAGAATGCCGAAACAAAGATTACAAAAAGTATAGACTAAAACACTCCAGGAAATGTATAGTTGGGGAATTAGTGGCAGAAGGTCAAAATTTGTCATTAGATGAATTCACTTGGCACATATGTACCTTAGGTAAAACTGAGCTGATTCAGCCCGGTAGCCATCAGCCCCCCCTTGGCAGGTAGGGGGGGGGGGTGGCATTTAAAGTTTCACACCGCCGCACTTCAGAAAAAAAGTCATATCTCCTTCAATATACCTACCACCTCGAGTGTGATATCATTTTATGATGAATCAAGGATGAGGAATTCATTTTTAAAACTTTAAATGTACAATGTCATAGAAAAAAGGTAAAATATTGACGATAGTTTAAAAATAAGTTTACTATTTTTTTATTCAACAGTCAGTATCTATTAAAAATAATCATTTTGTGCAATGAAAGAAAATATTATCTTAAAGTACATTTATTCAGCTTTTTAAAAATATATACTTTATATATAGTTATCTTTGAATGTCTATCTGAAAAAAAATCGAACATGGTATGCGACGCTGTTTCCAAACATCCGCGATTGAAAGTTAAGTTGGTTTTTTCATACAAAATGTATAGAGTACAAACTTAACTTTGCGTTCGGCTGCCGCTTATGGTCTTACGATCTTATAGTCTCTTTTAACTATTTTATGTTTTGATGCATATTTAGTTCTTTTTGTAGCAGGCATGAGGAATTTATTTTTGGGACATTTAATGTATAGTTTCATTGAAAAAAAAAATATGTTGACTAGTGTCAAAAATCGGTTTACAATTGTTTTTGTTCAACAGTCGGGTATCTTTTAAAATGCTAATTTTATGCAAAGGAAAAAATACTACCTTAAAGAACATTTATTCAGCTTTAAACTAATACAAACTTTATATATAGTTATCATACAATTTCCATCTGAAAAAAAATCTAACATGGTATGCGACGGTGTTTCCAGATGTCTGCGATTGCAAGTTAAGTTGGTTTTTTCATACAACATGTATGGAATACAAACTTAACTTTGCGTTCGACTGCCGCTTATGTTCTTACGGTCATAAAGTCTCTCTCAACTATCTTACGGTCTGATACATACTTAGATCTTTTTGTAGGAGTCATAAAGACTATATAAAAAAATAGACAGACTTGATCTATGTATAAGAAAGTCATAAAACGACGAAGCGTCGTGACGTCAAAAAATTAGATCTGAGAACGGTCAGGGAGGAAAATGTCTTACCACATTAAAACTAAAGTGCAAAAATTTTTAAAGTTTTAATAGGTAGGTTCCTTAAGGACCTAGGCATATAAATATACCGTAGAAATTAAAATATTTTCCATTGAGTATTTTTTGTACACTCGTGAGCAGAAAAATTAAATCACAGACCAATTTTCGAACAAACGGGGTAAACCTACAGCTTTGGTTCTCTGCCCAGGATTGAACGAGGTGTGTGCTGATGATGGCAAATTAAAGAATGAATGACGGAGGCTCATTATGCTAAAAAAACCTAACAGATTAGATGAGCGGTTTAGCTCAGGGTTGAACTTAAAAAAATATCAAATGAAAATTAAGAAGTATGGAAAATGTAACACTAAAAGCTCCAGACGGTCTCTAGTGTAAACGACTCTTCTGATCCGTTGGGTTTCTTAAGCAATCTTGACCTCCTCAATTCACTCTTTGGATAACCATCATCAGACCACACCTTGTTCAATCCCTGACGAAGAACAAAAGCTTCAAAGTTACCTCGTTTATATTAAAATTGGACTGTGATTAGGGTTGCGTTCCTGGGTTCCCATTTCTGGGAATTACCGGGATGTTTTTTAAACCCGATCCCGAAAAATATGTGCCAGGATACCCGGAACGACGGGAGTTTATATTGCGGTTAAAAAGTTTAATAACTATTATATTATTTAAGCGTTTCGTTTTACATTTAAACAAGAAAATATCAATGACATTGTGACCGTAAATTGTAGCAGAGAGAAAAAACAAAAGCTTTTAGAGACAACTAATACGACAAGTATTAAAAGACCCTTGACTAAGCCAGGACCTCCATATTCTGCCCACCATCAGGATAGTTTTTGCATACCTGGGAAATCAAAAGCAATGAAGATATTGAAGGTAAAAGTAAAAGAAAATTAAATATTTTTATTTAAATATATAAACGTTCTTTTTAATTTTTGTCCATAAATCATTATCAATATTTTAAGTATTTCGTAACAAACGAATGCTTGCAGTGTTTTTTATTTAACACCAAAAAAGAAAATAATTAACAAAATTATTTTTTAATTCTCTTATTTTGATATACAGGGTGTTACAAAAAAAACTCATAATTCCGAATACGATAGAAGGGACCATCAAACTAAACAACTTCTTCTATGGTACCAAAATGTCGAAAATACCCGATTCCTGGGAATTCCCGGGAATTGCAAAATGTATATGAAAATGAAAGGGTGTCATTATTGTACCAAAAATAAAAAACACATCTTAGATTTATCATATTTTAATTGAAAAAAACAACTTATACCTAGGTACTTAACTTATTAATTGTAGACGCTTCGCTTGGAAACAGCGTCGCATACCATGTTCGATTTTTTTTCAGATATACATTGAACGATAACTATACATAAAGTATATATTTTTCAAAAGCTGAATAAATGTACTATTAGATAAAAAAAAATTTCATTGCAAAAAATTTGTATTTTTACAGATACTGACTGTTGAATAAAAAAATAGCAATTTTTTTTTTGAAACTATCGTCAATATTTTACCTTTTTTCTATGACACTGTACATTAAAAGTTTTAAACATGAATTCATCATCTCTAATTCATTATAAAATGATATCACACTCGAGGTGGTAGGTATATTGAAGGAGATATGATTTTTTTTCTGAAGTGCGGCGGCGTGAAACTTTAAATGCCACCCCTCCCTACCTGCCAAGGGGTGGCTGATGGCTACCGGGCTAAATCAGCTCAGTTTTACCTAAGCTACATATGTTCCAAGTGAATTCATCTAATGACAAATTTTGACCTCGCCATACATGAGTGCCAGTACTGACTGGACTAGTAGCCGAATTGCCACAAATCAAGATATCATGCACCGAATGATGGTAACATCAGACCCGTTGATATCACATTTGACACCTTCTTTTAGTAAGAAAAAAAAGCAGAGTGATTTAAGCGAAGAAGTAAAGTCTCTTCTAAAAGAATGATGAATGTAAGTAAAATAACTGTAATATAAAAATTGTTTAAAAAAACTGACTTAAAAAACCTGAAAATAAAAACAAAATTAGCTTCAAAATTAAATACCTCTAAAAAGCAAGAAATAATTTTCAAATCATTAGATACGCATATCATTGTAATAAAACACGTCTAATGAAGTCGGGTGGGGCTGGAGGACAACTTTTTTTTATTCTAAGAGCCCCACCCGACTTCATTAGACGTGTTTTATTACAATGATATGCTTATCTAATGATTTGAAAATGATTTCTTGCTTTTTAGAGGTATTTAATTTTGAAGCTTATTTTGTTTTTATTATCAGGTTTTTTGAAGTCGGTTTTTTGTTTTTAAACAATTTTTTCTTTTTCTTTTTATTGTAAGTACCTTCTGTATTAGGTAGTTTTACCTTTTTATGGGTATGTATATTATGTAAATGTAAGCGATGATGTTATGTATTTTTTTATATTCACACTTTTCCGTGGTATAATCCCACTAAAAAGAAAAAAATAAAAAATTGTTTAAAAACAAAAAAACCGACTTCAAAAAACCTGAAAATAAAAACAAAATTAGCTTCAAAATTAAATACCCCTAAAAAGCAAGAAATAATTTTCAAATCATTAGATACGCATATCATTGTAATTAAACACGTATAATGAAGTCGGGTGGGGCTTCTAGAATAAAAAAAGAAGTTGTTCTCCAGCCCCACCCGACTTCATTATACGTGTTTAATTACAATGATATGCGTATCTAATGATTTGAAAATTATTTCTTGCTTTTCAGGGGTATTTAATTTTGAAGCTAATTTTGTTTTTATTTTCAGGTTTTTTGAAGTCGGTTTTTTTGTTTTTAAACAATTTTTTCTTTTTTTCTTTTCAGTGTAAGTACCTTCTGTATTAGGTAGTTTTACCTTTTACCCAAAGTATGTACATGTATTATGTAAATGTAAGCGATAATGTTATGTATTTTTTTTTATATTTCACACTTTTGCGTGGTGTAATACCACTAAAAACTCAATTTCCACTGTTCGTCTGTTTGTTGTTAAGGAGTTCCGTTGTTCCTTCACAGTTCAAGTCTAGTCCAAAACGTCCTTGACCATAGTTAGATACCTAATTTGTTTAAGATTGTCATAATCCTAGCAATATTTCAATCACTACACAGTTTCTATTTGATTTTGAAGAGTTCCCTTGTGTATCTTTAAAATCCAAGGTCCAATAACAATGAAATCAAAATGATATCATCACTAAAGTGTCCTCTTTTAAACAAAAAAAGAATCATCTAAATCAGTACATAAACAAAGAAGATATGGTCGATCATCCGTATAAATTCATAAAATGGTAACAAAAACGACAGTATTTTCAAGTTTTCCTGAAAAATACTGAACCGATTTCAAAATTTAAAAAAATGGGACCAACTTGGGAACAAACCTGATCTAATAACGTTTGAATTATTTCAATCGGTTCAGCCATCTTCAAGTAATCGGTGGACATACATAAAAAAAAAACATACATACAGCCGAACAGAGAACCTCCTCCTTTTTGGAAGTCGGTTAAAAACTCAATTTCCACTGTTCGTGTTGTTTGTTGTTAAGGAGTTCCGTTGTTTCTTTGCAGTTCAAGTCTAGTCCAAAACGTTCTTGACCATAGTTAGATACCTAATTTGTGTAAGATTGTCATAATCCTAGCAATATTTCAATCTCCATATAGTTTCTATTTGATTTTGAGGAGTTCCCTTGTATCTTTAAAATCCAAGGTCCAATAACAATGAAATTAAAATGGTATCATCACTAAAGTATCCTCTTTCAAACAAAAAAATAATCATCTAAATCGGTACATAAACAAAGAAGATATGGTCGATATCCGTATAAGTTCATAAAATGTTAACGAAAACGACAGTATTTTCAAGTTTTCCCGAAAAATACTGAACCGATTTCAAAATTTCAAAAAATGAGACCAACTTGGGAACAAACCTTATCTAATAACGTTTGAATTATTTCAATCGGTTCAGCCGTCTTCGAGAAATCGGTGGAAAAACATACAAAAAACATACATATCCGAACAGAGAACCTCCTCCTTTTTGGAAGTCGGTTAAAAATATAAGTAAATAAACAAATTAGGCTCTTTTACAAAAATGATGAATGTAAATAAAATAACTGTAATATAAAATGTAAGTAAATAAACAATTTCATTTCATTTCAATAGCTGTTATAGTTAAAATACTTTTTACTAGAATAAATTATTATTTGGCAGTCCTTATTTTTATATCTTACTACTAACGTCTACAAAATTGTTTTAGTTTTAATAAATACAACCGCGTCAATAGTAAAAAAATGATATTTTTTGAGATACATACTTTTTTCTTTGTCTCTATACAAAAATCCCCAGTGTGCGGCGGTAGCGGCAAACTGGCTCGCGATAGATAATCTGCACAGTTATCTTTGCTTTTTACGTATTCTATAATGTAATTATGTGCAGGCCCAAAAATAGAAAGTAAAGGTTTGTGGTCTGTACGCAGAATGAACGACGAAGACCTACCATATAAATATTGGTGGAACCGGCGTACACCAAAAATAATTGCTCTCGCTTCTTTTTGGATTTGCGAATATCTTTTTTCGGCGCTATTTAACGTCCGCGACGCGATTGCGATCGGTTTCTCCTGCTGGTCACTGTCAATTTGAGACAAAATCGCCCCAAGCCCACTAGGAGAAGCATCTACGGTTAAAATTATTTTTGCATTCGGATTGAAATGCGTTAATGTTTGGTCGGAAGTTAATTTACTTTTAATTTCTAGGAATGCATCGTTTTGGGCCTTTGACCATTGCCATTTTGTGCCCTTTTTCAACAAATCATACAAAGGAGAAAGAATTGTCGACGCACCCGGTACAAAACATCTTTAATAATTAATCAGACCCAAAAAGGATTGTAACTGACATACATTCGTAGATACCGGCGCTTTTACAATTGCCTTAATTTTATCCGGTGTTTTTTTTAATCCTTCTTTATTGATGACATAGCCGAGATAACTTATCTCCTCTTTAAAAAATGCACATTTCCCTTTTTGCAATACTAGCCCTGCCTTTTCCAAACGATGTTAACACCTGATGGAGCCTGTCAAGGTGTTCGGCCCGGTCGCGGCCCGTGATAAGTACATCGTCTAACAAACACAATACGCCACTGATGCCGGCCAGCAGCCCCTCCATAACTCGTTGAAATATAGCTGGTGCAGAATATAACCCGAACACTAATCTTGTATATACAAAAAGGCCGCGGTGTGTATTAATGCAAGTATATTTTTGAGACTCTTCATTCAAAACCAATTGGTTGTAAGCCATTGATAAATCAAGTTTTGTGAAATGCAGTCCACCATGAAGTCTAGAAAACAGCTCGTTTACTGTAGGCAAAGGATACTGATCTACAACTAATTGTCTGTTGATACTAATCGAATAGTCTACACATATACGGACTGACCCGTCACGTTTTAATACAGGTACAATTGGGGACGCATACTCAGATTGGTCTACGGGTCTCAAAATACTTTGAGAGCGAACGGCACAGTACGAGCTTTAATAAACACGGGTTTAGCGTTTTCCTTAAGAACTAATTTTACTTCGTATTTATTAAACCGACCTAACTTTGTTGAAAAAATATCGGGATAAAGCGAAAACAAGGAATCAATTTCATGTGGATTAAGAACCTTACAGTTATACACTGGCGATAGTTGTAATTCGAATGTCGATATAAAATCCCGGCCAAGCAAAGGCGGTCCGCCGTCGCGCACTATGTATACCTGTAGTACGTGTGTACGCCCTTTCCATTCTACTAGCAGCCGTACGCAGCCCTCACATTTTAACACTTCGCCCGAATAACCTATGAGCCGTATTTTAGTGTTTGATAATGGCTCATTACTAAAATGTAAACTATATGTTTTTTTGGATATTACTGATACCGCCGAACCACTATCGATTTCAAATTGAAAACTAATGCCATTAATACACACCGTCGCAACTAAAGGCTCACCTTTTAACGATCGGATATTATAATTTGGAATCAAAAACTCACCGTCATCGTCATCTCCCTCGCTTACCTCGCCTTGTTGTTGCACGTATTTTACTGATTTACACATTCGGCGCAAATGCCCCTTTACATGACATTTTTTACAGGTATAATTAGCGAAACGACAATCTGGGGTTTTATGATTCGTATATCCGCACACTGAACACCTCATTTTATCACTTTTCTTATCGTATTTTGCACTTTTTTCGTTGATTCTAAACAACTCGTGTTCTGTTGCGGCTGAGCCGCAAAACGCCGCAGCGCGCGCGCTTTTCAAATTCTCGACGAGTTCAACGGCCTTTGCCAGGGACAGCCCGTCCAAATCTTGAACGTAAAGCTTTTTTTTTTCCGCTCCCGGCAACATTCCCATTATGGATCGGTCTCGTAACACTTCTTCTACATTGGAAAACTTGCATTGCGCTGCTGTGAGCCCGCGCAATCTCGCCGCCCATTGCGACGCTGTTTCGGTGGGGAGCTGCGTTGCCGCGTAAAATCTATGACGCTCACCAAAGCCGACTTGTTTTGGCGTGAAATGCGTATCCAAAAATTTCACTATGTCCTCGTAGGGTACTGTTTCTAATGCTTTTGGCAGCGCGAGGTCAGTTGCAAGTCGGTAGGATCCTTCTGTGAATGCGCTAAGTAGAATTGCACGTTTTTTTACTGCTTGGGGATCCGTTTTCTCGTCGATATTGTTTGCGATAAACCATTGTTCCTTGAACGTACTCCAACTTTGCTCCGTATGATCAAACGTCGTAATTATGCCGAAATTTAACGACATCTTGACTTTTTGCACACTAATTATCGTCGCCACTAATAAGTATTGGAATAAGGGAAGAGAAACGCAAGATGGCCGATAACTCACTGATGTTTATTTCTTCGAGTGTTGCCATATACGTGACGCAGCACGTAGCATTGCCATTACTTAAAATACATATATGACAATTTACATTATGCAAATATCAACTATTTGAGCAAAACTTAACTGATTTCCACTAAAATGCTCAATTCAGAAACTGGCGGTATGTATTTTCAAGCATTGCGTAACAAACAACGTGTTTTTAAGACAACTGAAGTTTAAAAACACAAGTCAATCATGAGTGAGGCCGTCATGTCAGGTGTTTTCTGAGTTTGAGCGCGGCCAATTAAACTAATATATTTCAGGGACTCTGGATTAAATGTAAGTCAAATGGCGTGAACTGAATTTGTCGGTAAGTGTTCAAAGATAGTAAGCATTTATTGCTGAAGTGATTTTTCCCCCTTTTTAAACACTCTAATAAGCATTTCTTTTTTATTTTAGAGAAATTTAGTCTACCTCTGGACAAGTCGGTATGACAGTGAGGGCGTGCTACAAATGAGACCACATATAAACCCGCCACGCATCATAATATCGGGGCGCATGCAGCAAGTGGTAGCAACACAAGCAACTTATGAACAAAATTCATTTACACCAACACGTGTGTTAGCATAACGTTTTGATTGTAGTTTGCAAAAAATAGAAATTATTTAAAGAAAGCAGGTTAAGGCACAGAAAAACTTTAACAGAAAAACGTAAACTGTTTATCTAAATAGTTTATGATTAACTTCCTTCTAGTTTTGGAATTCCCGTTTTGTGTGGATATAGAAAAAATTTTGATTAATATCAGAAATACGTTTATTAGTTCTGTTTTGCCCAGCCCAAGTCTTCTTCAATGATCGCCGCTGCCAGGTTAGTTAACCCAGCAATACCTAGGCCTAGTTGATTCTGAGATGTTTCTATCAGTTTATCTCTATTTTTAACTGGGTCGCGAAAAACAGCCGCAATTTCCAAATTTAATATCGGAGCTTTAACCAGTTTGAAGTTTTCTGGGACTAACGTTTTTTCGATAATACTTTGCTTTTGATCCTTATTGGGACATAAGGTCTATATCTCTTCTGGGACACTATATAGGCCCGAATACTTCTTCCTTATTATTTGTTTTCGGATCACCTAGTGCCTCCAAAATATCCTGAAGAATAGTAGTTTCTGCATTTTCTGGTATGGATATTGGGATCAAAATTGTGTCAGGACCGTCAGGGGGCTGATTTTCGTCAATTTGTATGGTCTTCCTCCAAGAGATATGGTTCACAATCACTGGACACACTAGGAGTGTGTCTACGTCATCGTTTAGGTGATGGAGAGTCGTCATATCGACGATGTAACTCTGAAAAACGTACCAAATTTTCAAAATTACTTTAAAGTCATTGACCGTAATCACGTTACGGCACGAGACTATTTTTGATATTATTATCAATCACATAGAGCAGAGGAGTATTATGTAAATATTAGCTCATAAATAAGGTTATAAAACTCATCAACTATCAACCGCGATGACGTAGAATTAAGAATCAAACGAACTTACCTTGTGAAGTTTGATTCCAATTATGTGAGGGTCTCAACCGAAGACGATTTATTTATTACAAGCAGCAGTACATGAGATGGTGCTATCTTCCTCACACTTTTAGATCTGTAATATCTTTAAAAGACAAAACTTGATTTCCTGTCGCTCCCTCCCCGCCCGGTTGGCCCCCCGGCGCGCGCGGCGCCGCCATTTTGACTTCATTATTTAGAGTATTTTTTGTGTTATTTGTTATTATAATTTTTTATGTTTGACCTGTGGGTGGGGGGGATGGGACGACTAATCGTCTTCGGTTGAGACCCTCACATAATTGGAATCAAACTTCACAAGGTAAGTTCGTTTGATTCTTAATTATATTTCGGGGTCTCAACCGAAGACGATTTATTTATTACAAGCAGATGTTTAGAGCATTATTGTAATATTCAAAGAAATAAAAAAATTTAATAACGGAATTAAATATTCTATATTTAATTTCACAACAATATTGTAAGAATAATCATTTAAGGATAATATTACATTTATCGTACTCTTAACATGTTAATAAAATAAATGCAATTAACCTTTACCGAAGATGGCATTAACAAAATCATTATTATTTGTATCCACAATGTCTCTACGATAATATTTGAGAAACACATTTGAAGAATCAGACCAGCCCGCGGCCTTGCGAACCACTTCTAGATTCACTCCAGATCTGTGAGCGGCAGATGTAGATGCCGAGCGAGTGCTGTGAGCTCCAAACACAGAAGTATCTACACCACTGTCGTGCAATGTCTTTTTTACCCAGTGCGCTAATGTTTGAGAACCCACGCTTTTGTGCGGTTTTTTCAATCCAATAAAAAGGTGTCTTTCAGGGAGGTCGCATTGTAAGTTTTTTGTTTTGTTTATATAAGTTTCAACAGCCAATGCTGGGCAAATACTGGGATTCTCACGAATATACGGCAATCTTATAAGTGGTTGGCAAGCTCCGGGCCTCGATGTTTTTATCAAATCAGTAATTTTAATAGTAATCGAATCATCTTGTTTGGATATGTTATTTAGTTTAATTAAACTAATAGTCTGCATTCTTTGAGCAGAAGCTATGGCCAATAGAGTACAAGTCTTATGTGACAAATCGACTAATGGAATATTATCATAAGGATACAATTTAGAAAGATGGTTCAACACAATATTTGTGTCTCAAGTTGAATTGTATTTTGGATGAGGTGGAGCTAATCTGTAAATACCTTAAAGGAAACGATTAATGCAATCATTTACAGCAATAGTAGTACCTAGAATGATCGAGAGTGCAGACCTATGTGTGTTCAAACTACTATAGCTAGAGCCTTCCTCAAATTTTTTTGTAAGAAATGACAAAATTTTAGAATTGTTAGCCTCATAAATATCGAAATGATTGTCTTTGCAATAGATCCACCAAGATTTTATAGCACTATTGTATTGATTTAACGTTTTTGGAGCAAGCGAGGCCATCATTATGTTTAAGGACGTTTTTGGTACACCACGTCTCATCATCGCTTCCCTGATAATTTGGCTGCCACCAGGATAAGGCTCGCGTGAAGTGGATGGCTGACTCTGAAAGGAGAAGACAACAAAGATTCGTCAGGGCCAAAGAAAAGCTTTTCTGATATGACAAGCCTGGACCACAACGGGTACCAAGGCTGAGATGGCCAGTAAGGTACCACGACAATACCTGTCGCTTGGTCAGATATTATTTTCTCTAGGACTTTGGTAATAAGACAGAATGGAGGAAATGCATAAAAGAAATAATTTTTCCAACAAAAAGTAAACGCATCGACAACTTCAGAATACGGATCAAGTTTCCATTATGCATATCTACGGCATTTATAGTTTTGAGCGCTAGCGAAAAGATCAAATTCGGGTATTCCTATTGATTTAGTAATTTGAGAAAACACATAATCTGAAATTTCCCACTCAGTATCTATATTAATTCGCCGAGACTCTCGATCTGCGATTATGTTATCAGCAGACTTGACATAGGATGCAAAAACATTGATATTTCTGACCTCACACCACTGCCAGATCTTTCGTGCAAGTTCATTTAAATGTGGATGTTGAACACCGCCCATCCGGTTTATATAAGATATGGCAGTGGTGTTATCGATACGTAATAAAATATTACAATTCCGTAAGTCCCTAGAAAAAATTTTTAAACCATAAAACGCAGCCGTTAACTCAAGTGTGTTTATGTGAAGGACTTGTTCTTGCTCTGTCCAATTACCATTTGCATTTTGACCACCGCATGTTGCACCCCAGCCAGTCATTGACGCATCACTAAAAATTTCCAGTGAATAATAATTATTTTTATGGATTGGGGAGAATGATGTTAATATATTATCTCGCCACCATAAAAAATCTTGTTTAAGATGATTTCCAACTATCATTTGTTTATTATAATTATCTGAATAATTTAAGGCTAAAAACTTCTCCCTTTCAAACAGTTTGGTGTAAATACACCCATAACTAACAGCTGGACATGCGGAGGTCAAAAGGCCTATGAATTCAGCAAAGAACCTTATTGTACATTTATTTTTGGTCATAAGCTCTATGGTTTGATTCTGTATTTTTTCTTTCTTTTCGTCTGGTAATGACATAATCATATTTTCTGTATTAAAAATAAACCCCAAAAATTTACAAACCTTGCTCGGTATCACAACACTTTTCTTAGTGTTTATGATGAATCCTAATGATTCTAAAACCTTACAGGTAGTGTTAACATTAACTAAACACTCATCATATGAACTACCGATACATAGAAAATCGTCTAGGTAGTTAACAGACAATAAACCCGATTCACGCAAGTATTCTTGAACGGGTTTAAGTAATTTTGTGAAAACAAATGGTGCAGTGCAAAGTCCGAACGGGAGCACATTGAATTCGTATAACTGAGACCTCCACCGGAACCGCAACTTTTTACGATCACTCTCATTTATAGAAATTAAAAAATATGCATCCTGAATATCTAATGTTGCCATAAAGTAGTTATGATTTAATAATTTAAGCGCAGTGCGATAATCCTCCATTTTAAAATGTTGTACTTTTACAAATTTATTAAGTTCTTTTAAATTTAATATGAATCTATGGGTTCCGTTCGGTTTAGGCACTGTAAAAATAGGTGAGACAAATTGTCCTTCACAAAATGTACAAGCTGATAATTATGAACTCGTAATGTATCAGTTCTGAAATACAATCATCAATAATTTTTATTTGAGAATGTGTGTTGCACGCATTATTTTGGGGTTCAGTTATTTGAACTGGTTCATCCTTAAAGGGGATTTTATACCCTTGTACCCAATCCAGAATAGTTCGATCATTTGTGAGTTCACACCATTGTCCATAAAAATAAGATAATCGCCCAGCGACTGGTACCTGTTCGTCTTCTATCGCCTCCTCGTCTGATGCCGTGCGTGGTTGGTGGGGCGACGGCCCCGCGGCGCCTCCTGACGGCGGTCTCTCGGTGGTCGGCGAGGTGCAGGGGTCGACCGCGGCTCCACCGTAGACGCTACGCGCGGCGCCCCCCTCGAGTTTAAAGCTCCCCGGGTTTGCGATGCTGCTGGGAACCTATATGCAGGACGTTGTGCCTTTTGTTTAATTTCTGAACCAGTCCTGGTTATTGCTTTCGATGACTTGATATGATCAGATAAGGAGGACCCAAAGAGATTCTCATCTATATTTGTATTCTTGACAGTATCTCTAATGTTTCTGTCTAAGGTGCTCAGAGCTGCATAACGTCGTGACTGAGACTCCTTGTGATGGTTGTCACATATTAGTCTGCCAGCATCGCTTAAAGATTTAATTATATCTGGAGGTACAATATTTTTTGTTGACAGTGCCCAATTCAAGGCTCGTCCTATCGCAGCAAGACTACTTGCAAGTTGATTTTGTTTGCTTTGGCTATATAAATCTTTCTTGACATTTGTCTCCAAAAGGGCAGCTTTTATCTCTAAATTAAGTTTGGGTGCTTTCATCGTCGGGCAATTTTCCGGAATTAAGTACGATTTTATGAGTTCCATCTGGATGTCCTTAGATAAGCCGTTGGCTAAAATATGTGTCCACCTCGAAGCTATATCCTTATGAAGGCTCTCTCCATAGGCTTTTTGGTTCGTAGGGTCTTCGCCAAGTAATTGTAAAAGATCTGGGTCCAATAAAGCTACATTATCTTCAGCAAGTTTTTTCTGATTGTCGTCTCCATTGTCGTTCGACAAAACAGGTGGCAAAGGCGGTGCAGGTGCTACCAGCGATGTGGATGTAGCAGCGTCCGGCTCTGCAGGTAGTGTTGACGGCTCAGCAACTGGCTCTGCTGACTCGGGTTGGCCTTCATAAGTAATATCATCAGATAAATGTTCATCTGCAAAGATACATTAAACATAGAATACCACTAGGGCATATTTATATGTTGTAATAGTGTTAATGGTCATCATAAGTATCGTGAGGTACTGGCCTCGACACTGTTAAAGTGGAGTATTTCCTCGACACGTTGAACGTGGAGTAGAAAAGCCTCAACACTGTTAAAGTGGAGTATACATATCCTCGACACGATTTACGTGGAGTAAAAAAGCCCTCAACACTCTTAAAGTGGAGTATTATATCCTCAACACGATTTACATGGAGTACTAATTGGTCACAACACGGTTTACGTGGAGTAGGAACATAACATCAATACTATATAGTTATTTGAAATAACTTCAACACTGTTTGTGTTAATATGAAGTAAACATATTACCTCGTTGCCTTTAACAGTAGCTTAAATACATTCTATAACCGTTTATTGGAGCAAACAAAGTATTATGATGGAAAATTTTCGTACTAAAATTGTCTCAAAGAAAAAACAGTTCCGAGGGTAATTTAACATTACCTCAACGATATTTCACAGTACAGAAAGGAATAAACCTTAAACTAAATAATTATGATTTGTTAAACTGGTAAGTAGGATACTTTACCTGATAAATCCTCATATTCCTGTGTATTGTAGTATGGCACATAATGTGAATTGTCACTATCGGACACCGGCGAAGATGAACGCCGACATTTTTGTAATTTTGTTTCTAGTTTCCTTATTTTTCTTAAAACACTTTGGTAATCACTTTCCTTTGACTTGGAACGCTTTCGTTTTCCCATTTTTGATAACTTTTATCACTAATTTCAACTATTTTCGAAAAACTTGCGAATAAAGTGTGATTCCGATAACACAAAAACACGTAATGAAGTCAAAATGGCGGCGCCGCGCGCGCCGGGGGGCCAACCGGGCGGGGAGGGAGCGACAGGAAATCAAGTTTTGTCTTTTAAAGATATTACAGATCTAAAAGTGTGAGGAAGATAGCACCATCTCATGTACTGCTGCTTGTAATAAATAAATCGTCTTCGGTTGAGACCCCGAAATATAATAGAATGTAACAAGGCAACAGTAGTAACGCATCATAATGGCCACCTTTGTTCTCTTTGTGTTTTTTCTGTTCAATGCGTTCCATGAACATATAGTTTGTGTTATCAACTTATCAGCCGTGATCGCCTCACGGTGAAGTGAGTTGAAGGCCAAGCACTACCCCATCGTGAATAAAAAAAATGATTTAAGTAGATGTAGAAAATGTTCATACATCGAATTATAGTCATACTTTTTCTAATTTATTAAGATAAGTAGATAAGTTGTGCTCATTAATTGTTAAGTAACTAATAAATACATCTGTTAATATCATATAAATAGTTAGTGTAATAAGTGTTTGTAGGTAATTTTTTTTCATAAAGCCAGTTTTTTCCTAAAGGATCTTAATATGATATATTATATTATATATTATTATTTATATATTATATTGTGAGTATTGCTTCTTATATCTTCTGTATTATCAATATTGTCCTCGAAGTTAGATGGAATTGCATTGGAAGTAATTGCACATTTTTTTGATCTTAATTTAGGTTTTTGCGATTTTTTGGATATTTTCTTGTTTTCTTTCTGTAACTGCTCTTTCTCTTTATTTTTCATTAATAAAGTCTGAGTGATTATTTCTGCGCCTTTGGCTACACGTTTTTTTTTCACAGCTGTATGATTTGGTTTTTCCTGTCTTATTCTATCCAATACGAGTTCTTCGATAGAGATTTTTAAATCCTGCTCATTCCGTAAACATTGTGGAAGTGTTTGGCTTGACACAAATGGTCGACTCTGTTCGTCTGTGTTTGAAATTTGACTCAACAATATCACGGCGTCATCAGTAGAAGATTTATTATCATTCTTTTGTGTAATTGGAGTACTAATTTCTCCAGAAGTAAAGAAATTATCACCATTAAAGATTTCAATACACAAATTCACCAGTGACTTTGGAGATGAAAGCTTTTCCTTAAACCTTTTTAGAGCAGCTGGGTCATATTTATCTTCTGGAATAACGTTCTTGTTGAAAGGGTAAATACCAGTTTTTTTTAAAGCCATTTTGAATAACTTCAAGTTTAGTATTTTGCCATACCTCTGCAAAAGTTTGCGCAAATATATTTTTTGGCATTTTTTTTCTAATATTACGGCGCTGCCAGTCTACTAACTTGTTGTCCCATTTTGTTTTAAATGATTTAAATACAGCCACATCAAGTGGCTGTAATAAATGAGAAGTATGAGGTGGGAGCTTTAATATTGTTATATTATTTTTAAGGGCCAGCTCCACGACACTTACATCTACGTGAGTAGAATGCCCGTCGTAAATCAAGAGTACCGGGCGCTCTTCACCAAGAGCGGGAATAAAGACTGTTTCCATATAATTATAAAATATAGTTGTCCCCATCCAGCCCTTGGAACTAGCCGTGTAAGAAATTTCAAAATCGAAGTCTTCTTTTTTTGCCATCCACTGGTCCCACATTTGTTTGCCCTTAAAAACTATTAAAGGGGAATTTTTTTTTCCAGCGGCACTTACGGCTGTTAACACTGTAATATTTTCTTTGCCGGTTCCACATGTTGTTCTCGAGCAAGGTTTATTGACTTTTCCAACCACTTTTGTTCTTTTTGGGTCCAAACAAACAGAAGTCTCGTCTAGGTTCCATATTAACTCTGGTTTCGCAAACAGATTGTAATCAGTAAGAACCTTTTCAAGTAAAGTGAAAAATTCGGACACAATAAAAGGATCTGTCATTTTTTTTCTTACAAATTCCACTGCTTGTGGTTTTTTATAGATAGGCCTTGTCTTTTTTTGAAATTTAGGAACCAGTCGGGTCCAGGCTTATTACCAGTAAAAGGGGTGGTCAAATTATTTTTTTCCACATACTCACCAACTATGTCTATTAGTTCTTGCCTAGACAGACCGAACCCCCACTTTTCCATTACTGAAATAGCATCTGCCAGTCGTTTTTCGACTGACAATGGTATAGCTAAAGGTCTGCCAACATTTGAAGAGCTAGTCTTTTTTTTCAGTCGATCAAATAGCGTCGTTGCTGGGACCTTAAAGGTTTTAGAAGCAACGTACATGCTCATCTCATGGTTCACAACTACTTGAATGGCTTTATTCATATCTTCTTGCGTATACTTTGGAAGCTTTTTTCTCACGTAGGTGCGAGGCATTTTTTCTGCAAAAGTTTTGTACAATATTAATCTTTCATATTTTATTGTTTATATTATGTCTCTGCATTACTTCTGTTAATGAGCGATATTTAATAATTTAATCTATGAATTTA
Source organism: Agriphila tristella (assembly GCA_928269145.1). Classification (NCBI taxonomy): domain Eukaryota; kingdom Metazoa; phylum Arthropoda; class Insecta; order Lepidoptera; family Crambidae; genus Agriphila; species Agriphila tristella. The sequence goes on along the minus strand of OV743435.1, from coordinate 12,241,959 downwards.
ATTATTTAGTACAAAATATGTCGCGTGTCGGACACACCCAGGGTTCCGTAGTCCATTGCATAGTTATTTCTATTTCTATTCATGCACTAACAGCGCCATCTAGTAGAACTAAGCGGAACTATAGATTTATAGAAATTAATCAGATTTTTATTAATTTCCACAAAACTGTACGTGCTACAGTGTCCGTTATAATTTTCATTGAAATAACTTAATATAGACCTTATTTTAGATTTTTTTGTAATTGTTCTTTAGAAATTAGTGGGTAGGGACACACAGTTTTACACTTTGAACGCAAATATCTAAGCATTGAAATGACATAGTCTCAAAAGAATGTTTTACTCAGTTTTGTTAGACCTGTACAACGACCCCCACTCAATATGGTAGTAAGAAATTTTTTTTGTCCCTCTTAATTGTATGGGAGGGGTATATTATATATTTATAGCATTTCTAGTTTTGGGTTTTTATTATCTGTCTTCATATAAAATTTCTGTCTTCATATAAAAATGAGAGTTATTGAGGCGGGGCATACAGACAGACGGACGGGCGGACGGACTTGACGAAACTATAAGGGTTCCTAGTTGACTACGGAACCCTAAAAATATATATTATTACAGTCTTAATGAAGAAGTTTTCTAAATGAGATAAAACAAAATTACCGTTTAAGCATTATGCACTTAGAAGATATTACTATTGATTGATGAACATTTTTTTCTTGAATGTAACAAAAAAGATAAGTTGTCTAAAATAATGATAGTAGGTACTTAAAGATTTTTACTGTACTTAACTGCTTTTTAATACCTACCTTCTGTCGAACCTTCTGTCAAAATGTCAAACACAAATTGAAAGCCTATATTTAGAACCCTATCGCTACTCAACATACGATCTTTATCGGTACTGTCAACTCTTGTCTGTCCGTCAACTTTACATTTTGCACACTGTTCTCAAGCAGCATCATTACGTTGATCATCTTTCTTTTGCTACTCGCTCTCTTCGAAATCACTTAGCCGCCCCCACAACATTATTTCAAACAAAATTCTCACATCGCTTTTTCTGTTTTTTGGGCCCATTCCTGTATAACAGACTACACCACAAACTTAACATTGTTTCACTTACGAAGTACTTCTGCAAAACTTGTGTAACTTCATTCCTTCATAACCTCAATTATGATGACACTGAGAATCTAATACTTCCTATTGAATAAGTCATCATAATTTTATATTTAGATGTTAAAAGTCTTGTTTTAATTTAAATTTAAGTTAATGTCTAAACTGAAGTGTAATAGCTAATCTCTCCATAGTATATAACCTTACAATTAAGACTTTGTAATGTATCTCATGGTCACATCACGAGGAGGAGGGTACTGGTGCACTGAGACACAAGCCTTGCTTAGTTCAGGTACCAGTTCTCTCGCAATCTTATATGTTAATATTTTTTAGATGTACACTTAGAATTTATGTTCAAATTGTAGATTGTTGGAGAAAAATAAATAAATATTATTATTATATTATTATTATTAGAACCACTGGTTCTTTCGGATTTACCCCTCGGGGGTAATTCCGAAAAAAACACAAAATCGGTACCTAGCCTATTCTAACCTACACAAAAAAGCGCTAAAAACGATTATCTATCGTTAAAAACAATTATTAGCACTTGGTCGGATTCGCTAAATGTCGGATTCTCATTTCGCCGGAAAATAGTCGAAAAGAAAAGTTTTTAGTATTAACACTTTTGTGGGATTCGCAAAACGTCGGATTCTCATTTCGCCGGAAATGAGGCAAAAAATAATTTTAAATTACCTAGCTTGGATCTAAAAATAAAAACAGTTTTTTATTATTAATATATTTTTATTTAAAAATAAACAAATCAAATTAACATAAATACACAACCGCTCCAAACAAATAAAAAAAAACTTTGGTTTCACAAAAAAAAGATTTTTTAAGCTTAATCTACTCTGCACAAACGCTCCAAGCACTCGATTGCGGTAATTTCGTTTGATATGCAATCACCAAATCGAACTAATATTATAGTTCGATTTGGCGATCTTTTTGAACGTAAATTCTATTACGCTTTTTCATAGAGCAGTGTAATTGCATACGGTTTATGCATTTGTCATAAAAAGCAGCCTCCTTTTTTAGTAAACTTAAAAATAAATGCAAAGTTGTTCTTTTTTGAATTTTGGTATTAAGGCGGTGGTGCCACCCTTCGACAGCATTAGTGGTCCGTTGTTTTTCGTTATAGCAGGAAAATATGTCGCAAGTTATTTTTTGAATCCATTGATTGGAAAAATATTGCTGGAAATTAAGAAATTCTTCAGTTTCAGGACCCCGATCTATGATTGCCAGGAACGCTTCTGGAATTATTATAGGGGGAAGGAGTGCTAACTTTGAACACAGCATAGTAACGTGACGACCTTCTCTAGTAGAAGTCAAACCAAGATCTTTCGATTTTTGCCAAACAGCTTTGGAGAAGTGGTAAAAGCAACCGTTAATGCGTACATTTCTGTATGAGTTTTCATTCCATTTATCGTTGCTAATTCGTAATCACACTTGTAGTATTCAATATTAATGTGTAACTGATCCCGTAATAAAGAAAACAATCTCGTGTACGTTATTTCAGACTTATCTGGGAGCAGGGCATAAATCAATGGAACTAGATTGTTCGTGTCATTATTATCACTGCTAATCTCACCGTGCAATGAGTACAGTTGGTAGAATGGACGCGGGCAGGATTTAAAAATGCCATCTCCGTACCTAATATTTTTTACATTCTTTTATTACTTTCCTGGCTAAAGGAGTAGCAAAAATTAAAATTTTATCATCTGAACCATCGTCAAAAACTAAAAAGTTTTCGACAATATGTTCTGTAGTTGAACTTCCCGAATAGATTTATATGTACATTTAGATACATTTAGCGATTTTTTTCTACTCCGGTACAGCGAGTCCTTTTTCGAAGAAAATAATGGTATTTTATGCTCTTCTGTATATGTATCTGTTCCTGGTAAATTTTCATTATAGAAATACCTTTCAAATAAGTATTTTAGGTATTGGCTCCATATTGGACTTAACTTCTTTATTGCATTTATGTAAAATTTTTGCTATTGTATTACGATCGCTATCCGGCAAACAAGAATGAACAGCTTCTTTAATTATATTGTTCTTGGAATCTAATGTCATAGACGTGTAACAGTTATTTCTATTAGCACAACGCCAATTCGTTGAGCCCGATTTGTTAGAAACGGCGAAATGGTACCTGTGTCCAGCATACAGGAGGACTTTCCTGCCTTTATTGCTTTCAATAAAACTAAATTCTGGTACTCCACTACTAGGTCCTGGTAAATCCATATTTATCAGAGTAGGTTTATTACTACCTATCGTTTTACGTCAAAATATTGTTTTACAAAATTACAGAGAAAGTACCTCGTTACTTTAGCAAAATGATTCTCAATAAATCAATGACAAACCATGACAAAACAAAAGATTTTTTGCAAGTGTCACATTTCGAAAAGAATATATAAATTTCCTCAAAAGAGATAGACCTCATAGAGTAAAGTAATTAAATAGGGAAAATTCTTTACTTCATTAGGTATCACATACGGTTACTGGTTGATTGTTACTGTAAAACGCCGAACTTAGGTAAATTCTAAGATTTACCAATATACCTACGGGCTTTTACAGTTATACTTTGATACCTACATAATAAATGAATCTACGAGAAGGGACCACGGGCGACAAAGGAATCCGACCTTTTGCGAATCCGACCAAGTGCTAAATATAATTGATATATGTATTTGTTATTGCCTGTACTGAATCCGGCGAAATGAGAATCCGACCTTTTGCAAATCCGACCAAGTGCTAACAATCCCTAGACAATCATCATGATAACTTACCTAGATCCTGAGATACTGGACACGGGGTAATTTCGATGGGCCAAAAAATGTAAAAACAGCAGTAGATTCATAAAATAACCTCTAGCACACAAACTTTCGGTCCGGGGTGCGTGACATGACTGACAAGCGATAGAAAAATAAAATGGCGACTTCATTAATGTTGCCAGACAAAAAAATAATGCCTATTTTGGTAGTAATTTATCATTTTCGGAATAGACCCATTTTTGGTTTTACCCCAATAAACCTTAGTTCCTTTTGTAAATATATTGATAAATATAAAAGACGGAAGTCGTCAACCCTCTCGCAAGTTTTCTTTCGCCGTTTCTTTCTTGGAAAAGCCTCCAAATTTTGTGAAGTAGTGGTACATTCAGTATGTGTGAAATGGTGATACATCTTTCTTCTTTAGCATTATTTAATTCACAATTACAACATAAGCTTTAAGTTTAAACCAATTGATTATTTTGTTTAAAATAATTCTGAACGTCACGTGTGTCTCCACGGCAGTCCTGCAAAGTTGACTGTCTTCAGGTGTCGTCCCCTTTCCGTTTTAAACGAAGAAGTTCCATAGATAGAACATGCGGGCTCACAAAGATCGTAGGTATTTATTCCGACCTTGGCCGCTTTTGTAGCGATTTCTGAGCGAATGTGAGCCGCCTGTGCCATTTTAGGAGTGACTCATATATTGCTATGTCACGGCATGGTAGATGAAAAGATTTGTAACCTGTAACTATTTCTAAGATCTGGGGACCATTTGTGATTTCCAACCAGATATTCACAAAATACTGAAAGCGACGAGTGGTTAACTGGGCTATAAACCAGTGGTTAAGTGGTTAACTGGGCTATGCCCGAGAAGTATATAGCAACTACCAAGTTGGTTTTGCAACTTGGTAGTTACCTACTACGTCCAAGTTGCAAAACCAACTTGGTAGTAGTAACTACCAAGTTGGTTTTGCATCTTTTCCAATCTTTTATCTCTGTTTTTTACAGCTTCATTAGGAACCGATACAATTTCTGGATTTAACTTTGGGGCTTTAGCGAGGGTAACGTTTTCTGGGATTAGCATCTGAGAGAGCAAAGCCTCCTTTTGTTCTTTAACCAGTCCCTTCGATCACTTCCTTTTCCCCAACGTTCAGAGATTGGAGTAAGGATTTGGGATCCTAATTTCTCCACTGGGTTCTTTGCTTCACCAAAAACCGCTAGTATTTCTGGAGGAATCGTATTTTCCTCGTTTTCCTTTGACGTTGTATTAGGGCCCGCTGTTCCCTCGAGCAGGGCCTGCTGCTTTTTGGCTACGACGCTAGTACTAGGGCCCGTGTCAAGCGGGGCATGCATCTCTTCGGCTGCGTAGCTTGTATTAGGACCCGTTGTTTCCTCGAGCGGGGCCTGCAGCTCATCCGCTGCATCGCTTAAGACACCATCGTGGTTCTTATAATATTCATATAAATCCTCTCCCGGATCTATATGTTGAATAATCTCGACATTTACTTTTATGTTGTATTGTACGCGAAGGTCACTGCAGGCTGCATGTATAAAAAGATTGGCAGATGGCTTTAAAAAGCGTGACCTTGACTTGAGTATTGCATATCGCAAACCTGCGGGCCAACATATTGCAGCGAACTGACAGCGACGTTCTTTCTCTCTGAATATCAACGTCATCTTTTAAATCAGCAGTAACCCAATGGCCCAAATACTTGAAGCGTTCGACATTTTTAGAGGAGTACCACATAGCGTTATATAAGGTACATTGGTATAAATATAAATTTTTGGCGTTGTACCCATGAGCCACTGCATAATTTTCACAAACAGAGTAGTTTCGTTAGCGCACCACTTGATGGGCTCAGCAACACCATATCATCTGCATAGCTAATATTGTTGACACAGACACCGTCAATATATTATTTAATCTAGTCATTTTTGTAACTGACTTCGAAGCTAGTGCGATTTCAGCAATTCATGAAGTATTTCCAGAAGCTAAACTTCTTATTTCACTACACCCAATCTTTACGTCGAAAAGCAAAACAATTTGGTCTAATGAAGTCAAAATTAACTCGGAATCGTGTTCAACGTTGTATGACTCTAGCATATATTTCTCGCGACTATAGACAAGATTGTGGCTGTATGTATATTAGAGACGGATGTACTTCGAATAAAAAAAATGAGAAATTTGATTACTATTTTCAAAATACTTGGATTAATGAAAAGGCTTTTCTATGTGATTTCCACAATGTTCGGCATAAAACCAAAAATGCGGTTGAATCTTGAAATTCGAGGCTTAATAAAAAGGTTAAGTGCACTAAACCTAATATTGCACATCTCTTAAAACTGCTGCAGAAAGATGCCAGTTATTATAATGGACTGCTACAAAAAGACGGGTACACAACAAAAAGAACCCACGAAAGTATAAGTAATCAAAAATATACCGAAAGATCGATCAGAGAGTTAACTGATCATGAAATCAGTGTAGGCAATGGCCTTCGATACAATGGTATCTAAAAATAAAACTGGCCAAGTGCGAGTCGGACTCGCGCACGAAGGGTTCCGTACCAAAAAACGGCAAAATTTTTTATTTTTTTGTATGGAAGCCCACTTAAATATTTATTTTATCCTATTTTTAGTATTTGTTGTTGCGCCAACAGAAATACATCATATATTATGTGAAAATTTCAAGGTTCATGAGATACAGCCTAGTGACAGACAGACGGACAGTGGAGTCTTAGTAATACGGTCCCGTTTTTACCCTTTCGATACGGAGCACTAAAAAATAGGTACTTTATAGAAAGGTTTTGTATTCGATAAAAAAAAATACAAATATTATTTTATTTATTTTGATTATGCATTTAAGAAATCAAACATTCAAATGTTTTATTTTCAAGTGAATTAATAAATTCAAATATATTTAAATTGTAATATAATAATTTCTATATAAATGTATAAATTGTTATATTTTATAATTACCTGAGTATAACATTTACATTACATTTCAATCTTGATAATTATTTATAGTTAAGTAAGTACCTATACTATACAACGTGTTGCAAAAAAAAACCCTAATGCCGAATATGGTAAGTGGTAGGTTATTTGTATTGCGTCGTGTGGTTATTATTTTGAAAAAATATTTAAAAATGTCCTTTTCTTCGTTATCATCACTTTCCGATAGAGAACATGCGGCCCCAAGTGTTTCAAGGTTTGACCGGCCTAAACTGGACGCTTTTAATAAATATGATGATGTGGAATTTAGAGTAAGGTTTCGCCTTAATAAGGAAACGGTGATCTTTTTATCTGGATTAATAGAAAATAAAATAAATCCTATGACCAGAAGAAACAGGGCATTACAGGCGAAAGACCAAGTGCTAATAACACTACGTTACTTTGCCACTGGATCTTTAAAAAAAGGTGTGGGTGACCTTTTCCATGTACAGCAGCCCACTATACACATAATCGTACACAAAGTGGCGGCAGCAATTGCCTCTTTGGAGCATTTATATCGGTTCATTTTGAACTTACCATCCAAATTTTGAGGATGTGTTCAGTCCATGAAACTGAACAACTTTCTCTAAGGAACACATGGTCAAATATGTAAAAAAAAAATTGACTATCCATACAAATCAAAGAGATCGCGTGATCAACTTAGTATGGGATGACCAAAATATTGTGGCGAAATTCGAAACATGTTTCGTAGAGAAAGTTGTTTAGTTTTATGGACTGGACACATCCTTGTTTGGATGGTAAGTTCAAAATGACCCGATAAATTAATATGCCTGGAGATGCAAGGGAACAGGCAGAAATTGCTAACGAATTTTATTGGATTGCGGGGTTTCCTCGAGTACTAGGTGCAGTGGACTGTACACAGACATATCAAAATTAACTCGACTGGTTTACTAACCAGGCCATAATATAAATCGGAATAAATTTACTTAAACAGTTCTTAAACTTAATGATCTGAATACTTACTACTTATTTCTTTCAGGTGGATCTAATGCAGAACAGTTTAGGAATAGAAAAGAATATTTCAGCCTGAATGTTCAAATGGTATGCGACCCCATCATTGAAAATAAGAAACATTATCGCACGCTGGCGGGCCTGGATCCGTCCATGATAGCACAATATTTAATGATTCACCACTTAGTGCTGAATTTGAGCGTGGATTTTGGTTATTATTTTTACTGGGTGATAGGGGCATGATGGTGTGGTGATATCCTGGCCTTATTTACTAACGCCATTAACTAATCCCAGTACACCAGCACAGGAGCGATGTAACCAAACTCAAATAAGCACACGCAATCCTGTGGAGCGTTTGTATGGTGTGCTGAAACGCAGATTCCCATGTTCCCGGATTGGACTTGGAGTGGACATAAGAAGGATCCCAACAATTGATTTTAGTTTAATTAAAGTAGTTGAGTTGACCAATATGGGTTAAAAACATATAAACATAGAAAATAGTTGGGATAAATTTAATTATTATGATATGTAACCCACATTAGAACGGAACTTCAGTCTCTGGAATTTCGCCAGCCAGAGCAATTACTAATGAAGATCAGGCTATAGCTGCACCACAGGCGTGGCTAATGATGCCATTTTCAGCACCTCGGTGTTGTAATGCATCCTGTGAGAAGGTGCATGGGTAAAGAAATGCGGCCCAGCTATAAATAGGTTACCGTTGTTGGCGGTACACAAGGAGTAAGTGGAGGGCCATGGTATCTCCGCTGAAAAACACAGGAGCGGAGTCACGTAACTTTTCTAGCGACACTGCGCCTTGTTTTGCATTTCCTTAGGCGCGATAAAGTAACCCAAGCCGTTTAAGATGTTGGATTAAAACGAAAAAGGCCGCAATTCAATTTTTTCATTTTTTGGAGAGATATGTGAGGTGGCCGAGGCCCACGACTGGGTACAGATTGGCGGAGATGACGATGCCGTAGAGATGGATGAGTGACACCCATCTCTACAGCAGATACCTACCAGAAAATACCACCGCGGTCGCATAAGACGGGTTCTGACAGTTAAATTCGAAGATCAATATTATCAATCAAGCTTATTGAAACATCTGAATACAATTTCAATCAAATAGAATTTCGATTGAATTGAACCCGAATTGAACGCTCAACATAGGATGACATCAAACTTTTATCATTTTAGTCAATCGAATGCTTGATTAAGACAGAAATGGAAACTTCAGATCTGCAGTCGCTTTCAAGTACTGGAGCAAGCACAAAGGAAGCAATAAGAGCGAGACGCACGTGTTTCCCGCCAAAAATGTCGACTACTAAAAAATAATGACGTAATGTTTTTAGAGTTTAAACAGCTTAAATGTCTTTGGATTATCAAACATCAAGATTATAAAGACAAAAACAAGAGGGAAAGAGCCTACGAATTATTAAAAAAATATTTAGGGTTAGAAAACTTGACATTGTAGGATGTAAGAAATAAAATTAAGGGCGTCTCTCATAAAGAGGGCTCCACACTCGCGCCGCGAAATCCCGCGAAGGCCGCGAACCGCGAGTGTGGAGGGTTTCGCGGCTTCGCGTATGGGCTTCGCGTTCGCGCTTCGCGGCGTTCCCCGTCCGGTGGCGGTTTTTTGGTCCGCGTCAAAGGACTTGTGTTCCGAACTAATGTTGCCGTGATTCGCGGCCGCGGTTCACGCGCGAGTCTGGAGGGCTATATTTTTCGCACCGTTTTCATGCGCGAACCGCGCCCGTGATTCGCGGCCGCGGTTCGCGGCGCGAGTGTGGAGCCCTCTTAAGAATATTATGTCTCTGTATTTTATTTAAGACGTTTGACAACAATTTCTGTGAATTTTTCTTCTTTCAGGCGAAAATGGTTTTCGTATGTGTCATGAATCTTCTTCAGAAATCTTTTGGATCAGCTGCTCCGATGCACCCAATTTTATTCTGAGCAGTATCCATGGGCGAACCCACCATCTTCGTCGTTTCAACTCTATCTTGGGCTCAGTGTTGTTTCTGTGCAAACTAAGGGTTGCCGTATTTTAGGGAAAATATAACAACATTGCCGTATTGTAAGAAAAATATTTAAATATCGGCAGTAATTCTGGAGTCCGAGAAACAAGATTTTAAAACTTGTGATAAATGATCCATAGCTAAAAACTTAGAGCATTCGATGAATGCGCTAAGACTAAAAAGGATATGTTGTGTTCTGCAACGAAGGCACTGAGTTTTATCTTGGTTAACAGTGAACCTTTTTTTCTGTGCACAGTTTATTGACTTAGGAAATAGGTAATAACACATCTTGTGGACAACGTTAGATATTTTCTACGTATTGTGTATTTGAGACATTACGTTTTAAAGTTGATATTTCGCAAGTTAGTTTGATATCCCATATTGTGATTCTTGCCTTGTAGGGATCGTCATCGACAGAGGCAATCCAATTTTTATAAGTTCATTACTCTCCCACTGCTTTCTATACTTTAGTTTTATATGCTTACTTTTCATCTTCTTACGGCCATCGTAATCGTCACGCTCTTCACTCATTATTCACTTTAAAAATCTTTCGTAAACTTAGTTAAACTTTCACTCACACATCCAATCAATTATACGTGTAGCTAAAGTACTTGAATGTTTTAATTACTAAAAGCGCACTCTCGTTTATTGTGTTAAAACGATAAAAAAGCTATCCTGGTTGTATGAAAAATCACATCAATATCGTTGAAAATAGTGATATTTAGAATTTTCCGAATAGTATTCCGATGTCTCAAGGACTATTCTCTATTGGCAAATAATATTTTGTTGAAAATATGTCAGTTGCCCTTCCACAGTACAAATACGACAAATCAAAGTTCTTATAAGGCGTGACAACTTCTGGTACAAGACATGCACTAAGGGTTCATCGCGCTGGAACAAGGCAGTAAAAGGTGAAAATATTTTGTGCACTGTGTGCTGTGAATGTTATAGTACAGTAGCCCGTAATACATTTAAATTACCATAAAGGTTACCGCTCGCCGTTGTGGTATAGTTATTTATTACGAAATTATAGAGCCTTTAACCCAAGTTTTACAGATCGCAACCCGCCGTAACCTATATTTGTATATCTCCAAAAATGATATTTTTTTAGTTTTCGAGGTTTACCACATGGTTTAGCTATTGTCGTGTTCTACAGCTTTGTTTAATTGCCACTGATAATAGTAAGACTATGAAAAGCAGCCATAGACAGATTTAAGACCAGATGAAAATGGATGGACTTTATCTGGTCTTAAATCTGTGTATGGTCACTTTCCATAGGCTTTTGCACCAATATATCATAATTTTAATATATTTTTGGTCTATGACAGTCATAGCCAAAATCACTTCCAAGTAAGTATAACCCAGTAAGGTGTAAAAGTTTTTTTTCACTAGGTACTGAATGTGCGTCAAATTTTATCCGAGCTTAGAAGCTCGTTTCTTTTCATTTGATTCAATTTTTTTTGCTAAGAGAGATTCGCCAGCCTGATAAATACAAAATGAAATATCTTTATTTTCCGACTTTTCCTACTAAGAATTTTGATGCTAAGTTCCCCAAAAATTTATTCTGGATCGTTTACGCAATTTTAAATTTCTAAACGCTATAATTTTAAATCAAATAAGTTCATGTAGAATAGAATAAACATTTATTGACACTCACATAATTACAGAATATAAAAAACACAAAATACAATAAAGGCACGGAATAAAGGAGAAAAACTAAAATTATATTTTAATAATACATACTTAAGAACTAAAAAGAAAACAATAATAAAACAAATTAAAATAATCGAATGTGAGGCCAATAAAAAAACCCTATCACAACATTTGTGCCTCTGTGTCAGTCTTAGCAGGGCACAAAATATGAATATAAGATTCTTGGCTGGGCAGAAAGAGCACAGAGGCGCTGTTTTTCTGACAGGGTCACAGTGAACAGTGACGTGATTCATATAATAATATAAACTATTTAACAGACTGTGATGATCTGTGATTAGAGGCTTCGATCCCGGGATCCCAGTTTTCGGGACCCCGGGATCCCGACTGTTTGTCAATCCCGAAATTTTCGGGATTGAGTTTTCATAATCCCGGGATTTTCGGGATTGGTTAATAAATTTAAAAAAAGTTGCAAAACATAGTGCGTGATGCTAAACGCTCAGTTCCAGTGCTCTCAATATAAATGCACGCCCATCATTTATTACATAAAATACAAGAAAACCTGTATTTCATTCAAGCAGCATTCCAAGCAAGCAATACAAATTAAATCATGGTTACTTGGAATAAAACTTTTTTTTATTTTGAACTAAAGTGATAGACAAGCAACTCTCACTGGGTTATGTGGTAATACACTTCAGTGTTACTGCTACTGAACAAAAATGTATGAACATTCTTCAAGATTAGTTTAGAAATGAGACATTTTGTGACACATGAATATTATTTTAAATCATTTTTTGCTAAGAAACTACTTTAGGAACTACCTAAATACTAACTAGGTTTTTACATGAAATCCGTCTTTTTGGTCGACGTTAAGAGAGGTTTTATCAATTATCTTTATTTGCATATTTGTTAGATATTTTTTTTCAATTTATTGAAGTTTAAATGAAGATCTTATTCACACTTGAAAAATATTTTTTTTATATATAAAAAGTGTCAAACTAACGAGACTTAAAGTCTGTTAGACTTAATTTGACTCTAACTTTGATGAGTTAGTGATTAGATTAGCTAGGTGTGTATAGTAACATAAAATATGTTGGTTTTTGTTAAAATTTTGATTAAAGTACGTCGATTTTTTGACGAAACCGAAAATTTGAATTTTTAATCTTCAATCCCGAAATAATCCCGGGATCCCGGGATTGCCTACGTATAATCCCGAAATCCCGGGATCAGAAATAAGGGCCGAGATCGAATTCCCTATCTGTGATGAATGTGGTCTTATGTGGTGATGCAATAAAAAATACAGTAAACAAAACAAGTCTTAAATAAAATAAATGCATACATACTAATACTAATGAAACCGTACCCATCAATTCGCGACTCGCGTCGCATCTAATCTGTGCGTGAGTGACTGGCTGACTGACATTGACAGTGCATTGACATTTGATGAAGCATTTTACTCAATGAAACAAAATGACAACATAATTATGCTTGGGCCGGCCCAGGTCGGCCCCCCTTCCGCAACACCTCTACGACTCGCAAGCCCGACATACACATCTATACCAAAACATCAACCAACATTATATCAATTCTACCAACATACAACAATCATACATTCACTTAAAGTCACTTACACATTTCATAGGCTAGCGGCCCGGGCAGGCCCCCCTCTTACAACATTGCTCCAACCCGCACACCCGGTATACACACTCGCATCTACAAACCCACAATAATCATTGGCTCACCTTGTCGGCGGACCACCTGGGCCGGCCCAGGTCGGCCCCCCTTCCGCAACACCTCTACGACTCGCAAGCCCGACATATACATCTATGACATATACAACATATAAATCAAATATATACACTCACCCTGACATATCCTTCAATATACACTTGCCACACGGTCTTGCACTATTCTCACTAACACACATATCACTCCATTTCAACCATTTGCTCACTCACAATTATCTCTCTCCCTTCTCTCTGTTTCCGGTTCAGCATATACAGCCCACCGACCGCGGAACGCACAATCATCATCACCAAAGTGCAGAAATCACAGGAACTCTCGTGGAAAACACACAAAGGACACAGGAAACAGGAGGAAAAGAAACAACGACACGAATACAAGCATCAACATGGCTTGGAGGAGCGATGAACTCTCCAGGGGAATCATAAAGGAATTAAGAAACAAACAAAAATACCTGGTCCAAAAGCTGGACCGGTCACTAGCCACAATATGCCAACTCAGAGGAATCAACGCTAACCCAAGATCTCTTGTATCCCCGTACGTCCCGGAGCGAGGGGCGGTAGCTATTCCTGACAGTTTTTTCCCTTATGAAGCCTCCCCAAACAGCACCACTGTCTCTTCAAGGACAAGCGAACAGCAGTCACATTCTAATTCACTGACCTGCCCGCATTGTTCAAGACCAATTTGGCTCACGGCGTTGCCTCATCCTCCACCGCCGCCTCCACCTTCACCATCGCCACAACCTCTAAGCGGGATCGCCGCAACACACACCGGTACTAACGAGCAAGGGCTGACGACCATCATGGAAACCACAGGCGGAAACTGGAGCCGAAATCAACTCACCTCACCGCAACCCATAATAGATAATAATAACAACAATCACAGTATTCCTACAACCGACGCTAACTACACCCACATCGACACTACTTCTGGCACTAACACTAATAGACCGGGCCCCGATTCCGCGGCTCCCCCCCCCTCCTTTCTCTTCTCTTTCTTCGGCATCAGAATCACACCCTCATCCATCGGCACCACTCAATATGAACATAGGTATGGGTGATCTCATGGACAACCCACTGGATCTTAGGATCTCCAGAAACAGCCTCACACAATCAATGCAGCGGGCGGGGGAGGAAACAGAAAGGAACTCCCCTCCTCCTCCCCATTCCCCTTTTTCCCCCTTCCCCTCCCCCAGACCCTTCCCGACTTTAAGTACACAGACCCTTCCTTTGACCCAAAACGTTCCTGAACCTGTAGATTACACACTAACCTCAGTCAATACCGCCCACCCCTCGACAATCCCCACCCCCATCCCATCCGACTCATTTTTTCCCACTAGCTACCTCCTCACCCACCCACAGTATTGTCCCACCGTCACCTTTCAACCCGCAAACTACTATCTTTGCGCAACCTCACTCACCACCATCACCACAAATGCCCTCTCGGCCGTCGCTGTCACCCCCATCTTCATCGCCTGACCCCTTTCTTTCACGGCCTCACCCGGAGGAGAATCACGATTCCTCTCCTCGTCGATTAGAGGACTTCAACATAACAAAGTCAACTGGTGAAGACGAGGCCGCTGCTGCCCACAGCACTGCGGCGACCGGTTCCGGGCCCGCCAAGGAGGGGCGCGGAGAACGCACGGCGTAGACGGACGACAGTGGACGAGCGTCGAGATTCGTCCTCCCGCGCGCATACACACGACTTCACCGTTTTGCATTGTCACTGTCGGGCGCGATTTTGTACCGCTGTTTTCTATAATCTGATTTATTTTGATACCAGTACATGAGTATTACAGTCCGCTCAATTTTTATTTATATCCATGGACAGGATTCCCTTTACTCTACCATCTATATAGGAAGGGCACTGTCCCCATCATATGGTCCTTCGAGCCGACAAAAACGGTCAGATTTTGAAAATACGGGCGAGTCATCAACGGTCAGCTGGAGGTCATCGCCACAATTTCAAGACTTCGTCACGCTTGTGAGGCATTTTTCTCCGGGTGAACAACGCAGAGGACTTCGGATTCAAGCCACCTTTTGCTGACACTTACGGAAGAAAACCAAAATTGCGTCGGTCAAGAATTGGTGATCGTTACCTACCACTACGGCTGCAACCATCCGACAGCGACATCGGAATAATCATCATTTTCATCATTATCACGTCAAGAAAAGTGATATTTGATCAAGAGGATAGTGCACAAAGACCGCGAGATCGTTCCAATTATTCTATCACTCCCTTTTCCTTTTCATTTTTTTCTTTTCATTTCTCATTCTACTCTTGCATCACATTGTAGCATCATCCTAGTAGTCATCGAAATCACAGCTTAATCATTCATTGTTTATCATCAATAAGTACTCGTAATTTCATAAAGTAATATTTTTAAACATAAAATAATTATAAACACCTTATACGTAAAAAATAATTTAAACTACAAATCGTAAAATTACAAAACACAATTATTACAAACACTTAGTGCCGATTTCACCGTTAACCGAGTTAAATTGAACTTGGTTTTACTTAAGCGAGTTCAGAAATTCGTTTTGATCGCGGTCTACGTTGCACCGGTTTCACCGTCTTCATTTTCATAACCGTAGTTCAGCTTTGACAAAGAATAAAGTTGCGTTCAAAGTATTGCAATTAAATAAATTTTCCCTTCATAAATGGGAAAAAAAATACAGATCATGATATTCTTCGTGGCGCAAACCACATTCACTCGTGGTGTGAACCCTGTGAAACATACCTAGTCAGTGAATTTAAAGAAATAGGCTACGCACTTATTCATTCATTATCTACGCAAAAAATAAAGTTCAGGGTCAGTTGTCAAGAACGTCAAAAACAAAAGTAAGTAATGAAAAATTTGATGTCAAGTTTACGACGGTCTTTTTAAATTTAGAACAATAAACAGCTTGTAAAGAGTTGACAAAAAAAGTTCGCCACTTTATTTTTCAATAACTTACAATTTTTATTATTTTTCAATAATTTATAACAACTTTCTTTTGCATAGGTCAACACTTCAAAATCACATTGACTATCTTTTGTACTTAAAAATATTAGTTCCATTAAAATTCTTTCTGGCCCAAGTATAATTTTTAATTTTGAAATGATCGAAATTATTTAGGGTAAAACTAAAACTTGGTAGTGGAAACACTGACTTATAATCTCTTTGATTTTTGTCAAATTTCTCTATGGAATTTGTTTTTGTCAGTTTGTCAATTTTAAAACAATGTTTATCTGATATTTTTGAGTTTTATGCAGTATTTTTATTTTCTCTCTGATCTGATGATGGCAAATTAAGAAAGGTGGTTGAGGAAAAAAGGTGAATAGAAAAAAGCTGAATAGAGCATTGGCACTAGCTAAGGCTCTATTCATCTTTTTTTTATTCAAATACGAAAAGAATATTTCTTTCCACTACTTATTTCTTTCTATGCAATAATCAATTCTCCCATGTACACCGTACATACCTACCTACTCCACAATCATGGCAATGAAACAATATTATCTACCACTGAACTATTCAACATTTGACACTGGCAAAAATTACTTCCAAGAGGAAAGTAGATTGCCAAAACAAAAAAGAAGAAGAAGAAGACATCATAGCAGACAGATGACAGACAGTTTTTGAACGTGTTCAAACCATAGATAAGTTCAAATACGCTAACCGTCGTAATTCGGCCGTTCAGAAACTGAAACCAAGTTCAAAAGTTGAAGCGCGTGAGCTGAGGTTAACTCGAATTGAGCGCGTTCAATTTAAGCGGTGAAATCGGCTCTTATTGACTTTACTTATTTTATTTCTCAATTATAATTACGTAAAAGGTGTCTTATTTCGTATTCATAAACAGTAATTATTGACAACAATAACATTAATCACTTTCATTCTTCATTTTTCGTACCCCTAAACATTTAATCACAGATTCACAATCACAATTTAAAACAATCATCTTTCATATCCCGTGCACAATAAAACATAATTCACATTCAACAATTAATTTCTTTGTTTTTATTTTAAAGGCCGGTACTTTGGTAATCCTACCGCACAAGACGGGCGGTGGACCTCGCTCGGCTACGAGTTGTTGGGTCTCATTAACCGCTCGGGCCGTAGCGCGTAGCTGCTACGGCTACGACCGCCACCTGTGCCTGCTACGACCAAGGACAGTATTGTTCATTAATCGTGTGTTTATCAGTAGTCGCTTGTTACTAAAATTAATTGTTTTGATGCATAAATATCATGTTGTAGTTAGTGCTTAACTTAATCAACGCAGTAGTTATCTTTGATTTTAAATTTAGTAGACTATTTTACTAAATTTAATCGTGCTTTTTATTCACAATAAAGTTATAACTTAGTATCGTAGTACAATAGTAGTAGTCAGTAAACACGATTGGTTTTTACTCTTAGTCTAAAGTAGAAATCGCGTAGCAGTGTAGTAAGCAACTAAGTTTTTTGTGGTGTTTGCTTTCTAACACAACTGTTCATTATTTATAAATAGTTAGAATATTTTTTCTTCTTACTTATTAAAACTTATTACTTTGCAAAATTAAAATAATATATTACAAAATGGGGAAAGAAGTTGAAGTTGATATGGAAAAAGAAATGAAAACTTTGAGAAAAAAACGGGGCATTTATAAAGCAAAACTTACATCATTTGATAATTATTTACATAACATTAAAGAAAATAATGAACAGTTAAGCGACGTAGCGCTTCAAATAGTACTAAAATTACGCCTTCAAAAAATCGAAAACTTATACAATGATTTCGATACGTTACAGGATGAAATGGACAGTTTGTTGGATGAACCCGAACTCGACGTCAGGGACACGTTCGAGAAGCAGTACTTCTCGCTTGTTTCTTCGGCTCGCGCGCTTCTTGAAGGTCAACAAGACCATGAGACATCTGAGGTAAGCTCTCGTAATGCACAACAATTCGTGAGACTTCCCAAAATTGATTTGCCACATTTCAACGGCTGCTATCAACACTGGCTCGAATTTCGCGACACTTTCATTTCGCTTATCCACACAAATGATAGCATAGATCCCATCAACAAATTTCATTATTTGCGCGCTTCGCTTCAAGGTTCTGCCGCTTTAGTCATTAAAAGCTTGGACTTTAAGGCCGCTAATTACTCGGCAGCAAGGGATTTGTTGTGTGAGAGATTCGATAACAAACGCTTGCTGGTAAACAACCACGTACAAGCGCTTTTCAATGTAGCTAACATACAAAAAGAATCGAGCAAAGCGTTACGTTATATTGTGGACGTCACTAATAAAAATCTCAGAGCACTTGCTACCCTAGGTCAACCAACTGATCACTGGGACACTTTGGTGATTTACATGATGTCTACAAAACTTGATAGCGTCACTAGCCGCGAGTGGGAGGAACGTAGGAATTCTATGGACGATCCCCCCACTTTAAATGTTTTTGTTAAGTTTCTCACAAATAGGGCGGATCTCTTAGAAACTATCGAGGAATCGAAACCGGGACTTAGGAATAGGACAGAGTACACTTCCTTTCCTCCCTCTAGACAAAAAAGTTTCTTAGCCTCAGCCAGCAAGGGTCACACAAATAGTCCGCACTGTCCTTTGTGCAAAAATCACAATCATCAATTGTACAGTTGTGAGTCTTTTCGTGGACTATCTGTGGAAGCTCGCAATCATAAAGCTAGGGAACTTAAGGTCTGCTTAAATTGCCTTAGAGTGGGCCATTCCGAATTAAAATGCAAGCTTAGTCACTGTAAGTATTGCAAATTAAAACACAATACATTGCTGCATTTCGAACATGCACAAGAACCACCCATCCAGGGTCATGTCGCGTTGTCAGTTAAGGATACAAATCTTACTGCCGCTCCGCAAATATTGCTTTCTACTGCTCTAATTAAGGTACTAGATTGCAATGGCACTTCGCATGTGGCCAGGCTTTTACTGGACAATGGAAGTACTGCCAACTTTATTACTCAAGATCTCTGTCATAAGCTAGGTCTTCAAACATTTTCAACTCATTCAAACATAACCGGCATTAACAATCTGACGTCTCGTAGCTCACGACGATGCTCTCTTACAATGGAGTCTTATCAAGGTGACTACAGGACGAACATTGACTGTTTCATTTTGCCAAACATCACATCTGTGCCAAACACATTCATCAATATACATAATATAAATATACCTACTGGCATTTGCTTAGCCGATCCCACTTTCCACATACCGTCAGCCATTGACATTCTAGTAGGCGCGGATTTATTTTGGAACGTTATAGGCACAAATCGTATCCAGTTAGGCAAACACAAACCAACTTTGTTTGAAACAAAGCTTGGTTGGCTTGTTTCAGGCACTGTACACAAACCCAATACGGATGAGCCTGTGTGCATGTTTCTTCAAGACACGTCACCACTATCAGACCTCTCTCGCTTTTGGGAGTTGGACACAATTTCACCTAAACATGATCTGACACTTGAAGAACGTGCATGGGAGGAAAACTTTATAAATTCTACCACACAAAATTCTGATGGGCGTTTCGTCGTAATCTTGCCACTAAAAGAACCTTCAAATTCATTAGGCAACTCGTTTCAATCGGCGAAAAACAGGTTTTTATCATTAGAAAGACGCTTGGAAAGAGAACCAGATTTTAAAGAAAGGTACGTAGAATTTATGGAGGAATACATTCATTTGGGACACATGAGCATTAATACCAACGATAAAAATCTAAATACAAATTACAATACAAAATTAGAAAATATTTACAACACAAACACAGAATCCAACAATAATACACAAGAACAATCATACTTTTACGTACCACATCATGGCGTTTTAAGAGAGTCTAGCACAACAACAAAATTGCGCGTTGTCTTTGACGCATCGGCTGTCACAACGTCAGGCAAGTATTTTAACGACATTCAAAGGGTCGGTCCTACTGTGCAGGACGACTTACTCTCTATTTTGCTGCGCTTCAGGCAACATAAGTACGTAGTCTCATCCGACATTTTAAAAATGTACAAACAAGTTGAAGTGCACCCATCACAACGCTCACTACAACAAATTATGTGGAGGTTCGATCCCTCTGAACAGCTAAGCACATTTACATTAAACACCCATAAAAAGGTAGTAGAATCTGTCACCTTCCAACCTACTGGCATTTTCTTTTGGACGGACTCGACAATCGTTTTGGGATGGCTCTCGTCACCGCCACAGCAGCTTAAGTCGTTTGTTCGCCATCGCGTTTCGGAGATACAGGAAGATTCAGGTGAACATGGGTGGCACTATGTTCCTACTAAAGAGAACCCTGCAGACTTAGTATCTCGAGGCGTGAGCGCGGATGAATTGGGCGCATCGTCAGTTTGGTGGACGGGTCCTACCTACTTAAAATTTGATCAGTCGAAGTGGCCTACAAATCCTAATAACACACGCAAGGAACTACCAGAAATCATACAAACATTTCATTCAAACAATCAGTCTTAATTTATTTTCTACAATCATTCATAATCATTCAAATATTACTAAATTACAACGTGTAATTGCATTTATTTTTCGTTTTATAAACATTGTTTGTCGTAAATCTAAAGTTTCTGGTCGTCTCTCAACTAAAGAACTTCAAAATTCCTTACAATTTATATGCCGCATAGCTCAACAGGAATCTTTTCCTGATGAGTACAAATTATTAGCTTCTAACAAAGAGTTGCCACACAAAAACAGACTATTAAATTTATCACCATTTTTAGACTCTGATAACCTTATTCGTGTAGGTGGCAGGCTTAACAATTCCAGTTATGACTACAACGTAAAGCATCCTATCTTGCTTTGTAGCAATCATCATGTCACCAAACTAATACTACAATCTACTCACATAACAAATCTCCATTGTGGTCCACAGCTTTTACTGGCTTTAATAAGGCATAATTACTGGCCTGTAGGAGGCACCAACCTATCCAAGCGCATCGTGCGTACTTGTGTCACATGCAATCGGCACAAGAGTCAAAACGCACAGCCAATCATGGGAGACCTTCCGAAGCAGCGCGTGCATCTAGAATTTCCATTTCTAGAGACAGGCGTGGACTACGCGGGACCAGTGATGATAGCAAACCGTAAGGGAAGAGGTTCCACATTAATAAAATCTTACATATGCGTTTTTGTTTGCCTTGCAACAAAGGCTGTGCATTTGGAGCTTGTCTCAGATCTTTCAAAATATGGTTTCATTGCTGCTCTAAACCGTTTCATCTCTCGCAGAGGCAAACCCCAAAACATTTTCTCGGACCACGGTACAACTTTTGTGGGTGCATCCAACGAACTGCACCGAGTAATCAAATGCTTAAAATTAAACATAGTAGAACATGGCATAAACTTTTCTTGCATTCCAGCATATACTTCACATTTCGGCGGCTTGTGGGAGTCTGCTGTCAAATCGACAAAGCACCACCTTAGGCGCGTTTTAAAGTCAACTCATTTGACATACGAAGAGATGTCTACTTTGTTGGTGCAGGTAGAAGGCATCCTTAATTCCAGGCCTCTTACTCCACTTTCCGACGACCCATCCGATCTCTACCCTCTAACTCCTGCTCATCTCCTGATTGGACGGTCTTTAATCTTTGTGCCTCACCCACAGATCCAGACAACCAGGATCACCTCACTGCAGCGGTTCCAGCGCATCGAGTTCCTGAAGCAGCAATTCTGGAATCGCTTTTCTAATGAATATGTTTTGTGGCTTCAGCAGAGAACTAAATGGCAGCGTTCACGTGGGCAACTGAAGCAGGGGACCCTGGTCCTAATTAAAGACAAGGCATTGCCGCCATTAATGTGGCTACTTGGCCGCATCGTACGTACCCTTCCCGGCCAAGATGGCGTTGCTAGGGTGGCCGACATAAGGACAAAGAAAGGGATCATACGTCGGGCATTCAACAACATATGCCCCCTGCCGTTGGAATCCATTGAAGATACTTCAACGCGGGGAGTATATGGTGAAGACGAGGCCGCTGCTGCCCACAGCACTGCGGCGACCGGTTCCGGGCCCGCCAAGGAGGGGCGCGGGGAACGCACGGCGTAGACGGACGACAGTGGACGAGCGTCGAGATTCGTCCTCCCGCGCGCATACACACGACTTCACCGTTTTGCATTGTCACTGTCGGGCGCGATTTTGTACCGCTGTTTTCTATAATCTGATTTATTTTGATACCAGTACATGAGTATTACAGTCCGCTCAATTTTTATTTATATCCAAGGACAGGATTCCCTTTACTCCACCATCTATATAGGAAGGGCACTGTCCCCATCACAACTATTCATGAAAGAGATCCCGCAACTTCACGTGACAGACCTGCAAGGGCCATTGAGGCAGCCCCTCTGGCCACCCACGGGAAAACTCGGAGCTCCCCGATTGGCGCGATCATCACCAAACAGTGCGTTGTTTGCGGCTGGCCATTTGGGGTGAGTGGCCATGTGGGGCGCCATTTTGTACGACATCATAAGGGTCTTGCCTTTTCAATGAACCATCCAGAATACCCTAACAAATTCTATTTCGCAACTGGTCGAGTCTTGGAGCGCTGCCCTCCCCAACATCAATATAGTAAGCAACAGCTAAAACGTGTAAGGGAGGTTTGCCCCAAGTTTCAGGGCTGGGCAGAGGAGTGCGGCAAGTGCCCAGCGTGCAAGCGTGCAAGAAAATCACCTGGAGATAAATACAGTATTGACGATAGATCAAAAGGTAAAATGGTAATAAAAGACGCTTTTATCCCGATTAACGATACAGAACAACAAATTAAAATGTTTTTACTAGAAAATACAATACCAGATAGAACGTTTCATTGCTATTTTCATCACGAAGAATATTACGATTTATTCTGTAAAATATATAAATCAATATTTAACAATCGCGGACCAAAATTAATCAGATGTAAAAATAGAGTGACCCTAATAGAAAATATAAATGAACAGTTAGAAATGATTAAAAAATATCATGAAGGAAAAACCATACACAGAGGAATTCAAGAAACATTTAAACACCTACATAAAAATTACCATTGGCCAAACATGATGTTAACAATTCAAAAATTTATAAACAAATGCGATAAATGTCTAAAAAGTAAATATGAAAGGAATCCTTTAAAATTACCACTATCACTAACAGAAACACCCCATAAGCCTATGGAACATATGTACATGGACTTATACAGTAGCGGCAGTACTACATTCCTCACTATTATAGACAACTTCACAAAATACGCACAAGCAGTACCTTTAACAGCAGCAACTAGTATTCATATCGCAGAAGCATTACTTAGTATATTTTCTACAATAGGTATACCCACAAAAATCACCACAGATTCCGACCCAAAATTCGATAACGAAGTAATAGCGGAAATCTGTGCAATGCACAAAATAAATATTCATTTTTCAAACTCACCTGTAGAAAGACTTCATTCTACATTAGCAGAACTGATTAGAATACAAAGAATTACAGATAAAAATGAACCCTCTGACCTCATGAAATATGCCATAATAGCATACAATAACACGATACATAAAGCAACAGGATTTACACCATTTGAACTTTTATATGGGCACACAAGTAGTAGAAATCCGCTAGAATTACATTTCCCACAAGAATTTTACCAGGAATATGTAATTAAACATAAACAGATAATGGAAAACGTACACAAATTAGTAAACTATAAAATTTCAATCGAAAAACAATCAGTAATTGAGAGAAATAATAGAGAAACAGAAAACCCAAATTTCAAAGTAGGAGACAAAGTATACAAACAGGTGGCAAAAACTGCACGATCTAATAAACAAGAACCTAGGTATTTAGGACCGTATACTATTGTTCGAATACATCCACAACAAATAGCCGAAATAGTAGGAAAACACGTTAACGCTAAAACTATTAGAGTACATTTTCGCTTACTAAGGCGGCCTGAAAATGTTTCAGGAACGCCATCGCCTGCGTCACCGTCCTCGGACTCGTCGCAGCAACAGCGATCATTGAGCCAATAGATAACCACAATGGAATCCTAGTACTAACAGAAGCAAAAGCACAATATCAGATAGACACATACCATCTTGTAGTCATTTACAACACTACACAACTTAGAGATATTTTTATAGAGATAGGCAGTAATTACTTTACTTTAAAATTAAAAATAAATAACACTAAAAATAGCTCTATTATAAATAAGCAAATAGAATATTTGATAGATATAGTAGAAAGTAAATTAGTTTACTTAGGATTAAATACAGTAGGTCTAAGAAAAGCATACAGATATAAAAGAGGTTTAATAAACGGTTTAGGCTCAATAGTTAAAAGCATCACAGGAAACCTAGACAACGATGACGCAATAAAATTTGAAAATGAAATAAATGCACTCAGAACGGTAGTTAACAATAACGCTAACAGCCAAGAAAATACAATAGGAATAGTAAAGGATTTCATGCAGGAATACGAAACTAAATTGAAACAGATTAAATTAAACCAAGATTCAATAGCTTCAGCTATCAAAAAACTTTCGGGTACACTCTCCTCATTAGAATTGAACACCCATCTTTCTAGTATTTATTACGAAATAGAGATATCACTTCAACAGCTCTATGATAGATTGTCCATATTGGAAAACGCAATTACATTTTCTCAATATATTGTTTTAATTTTCCATGGTTATTGATGTTAATAGAATAAACTCTGTCGGGATTTATCCCGACATAGTTTATTCTATCCGCTTATCCGCTTATTATAATAATATATCCGCTTTTATGTGCTCCTTTAGGAGCACATAAAAGCTGTCCAAAACAACGATACGCAAAAATCGGCCATTGCTGAACATTTAATTCATTCGGACACAAATCACTGGATCGAGTTACATAACCCCCAGATTATTTCAACAGAACGCCACTACATACCAAGAATGGTCAGGGAAGCGATTGAAATTACCAAATACAAAAATTTCAATCGTGAGGATGGGTTTAAATTGTCGAGTGTCTGGAATCCAGTAGTCCGGTTGTGTAAAAACAACAAAAATAAAAAAAGTGCCGTTTCGCGTACAGATACAGTGAGTGTCGTGTGTCGAGAACAAATTCGAGTGAATAGTGAGTTTCCAGACAGTGGTACCGGTATCGAACGTAGTAATAAAAGAACTAGACGGAGGGTAGACCGATTCGTCTGCCAATAACATCTACCCGCACGCAACAATCGACAGTTCTTCCGTGATCATGGCGCATGCAACTGCGCCGAAATATCGGAGTCTCAAAAATAAACAGGTACATGGTGTAAATCCCGACATAGTTTATTACATTTTCTCACCTTAACAAAATGCATCCTAGTATAATAGACCCATCTTACCTGCTAGAAGAACTGAATTTCTTACAAAACCAAATTCTCTTAGATTACCTTATGCACCTAACATTAAAAATATACATGTATTAGAAAAAGCAATCACAGTAAAAGCTTATGGTACTAATGAAACACTAAACTTTATACTAGAAATACCACTTGTAACAGACAAAAATTATAACCTATTACACCTGTATTCCATTCCCAATAATAATAACACAATCCTCATTCCACAAAATCCTTACCTTATCTTGGGAAATGACGAGTTCGCTTACCCTCGCGAAAAATGCACGGAAATCACAAACGATGACGTCATCTGCAAACACCTGGAATGGCAAGAATTACTACACGCAAGCGACTGTATAGCACAACTCGTACAACATCAAGAACCACACTACTGCACATATGCTACAGCAAACTACAGAAATAACCTCATTCAACAAATTCAAGACAATAGTTGGATAGCTATCATGAAACAAGAAGAAGCAGCAAAAACCACCTGTGGAAACGATGTCCAATATCAACGTGTAAAAGGCGTTTATTTAATTACTAGCGATAACAAATGCACCATACAGTTGGCAGACAGAACGTTACAAACGCATCAAAAATACATCAATATAAGGGAATCAATTCCATTACCACGTGCTTACGAAACACCTATTTCATCACCTATTACGATTGATTTGGAAGACGTCGAGTTGGATGACCTGAAAAACTAAATAAAAAATAAAAAAAAAATATTGAGATAAGTGTATATACATACATAGCATTTAAGTCTAGGGAGAAATTTACATGTAAAACTGTACATAGTGATTAAGTTTAGAAAATAGATTTAGATTCATAATTTGTATAATTTATAAAATTGATTTTGAAACATTAAATTAACATAAATTATAGATTAGTCAATGTAAGAAGATCAAAGTCAAATCTAGAGTTGTTACAGCGAACAAACCAACCGAAAGTTGTATATAAACTGTACATAGCGCTCAAGCTAAAGAAATAAACTTAGTGTTGTAAGATTGATTTGGAAAATATTAAGTTAACTCGGATCATAAGTTAGTTAATGTTAACAGTATATATTGCTCAGGGATAAGACAGGCACAGAAATTATTTATATATTTATACATAGCACTCAAACCAGACCAAAACACTAAGACACTCAACAAATAGTCATTTACATGCCCTTTCGGCAGGTGACCCGAGTGGGCCCCCCTCCTTCACAACAATTACGTTACAACTTTCATACACGGCACACACACTCGCACCAACACACACCAGTACAAATCAGCCTCACGATCACTTGCTCATTACACCGACACATGGCCCGGGCCAGCCCAAGCCCCTCCCCATTAACACTCATCGTTACGACTTGCACACCCGGTACATACATTCACGCTAATACATCCACCAATATACACCAACCTTATAATCATCCACTCATCTTATCGGCAAATGGCCTGGGTTGGCCCGGGCCAATTCCCCCATTACAGCATTTCTACTACTCATGCACTCGACACATACCTTCATACCAGCTGACTTGACGACACACACACATATTAACCATATAATCACTTGCTCATCCTATTAACGAACGGCCAGGGCCGGCCCGGGCCAGTCCTCCCTCATAGCATTGTTATGATTTGTATGCCCGGCACGTGCGGTCATATCAACACACTCACCAATATATATCAATCTTACAATTATTCGATCACTCTACTGATAAATGACCCGGGCCGGCCCAATCACCCTGACAATAAATTAAACCACTTCCACTAGCACTTGAATCACTACTTCTTTATTCACTCACACAGCAATCTAATCTGCGCTTGGATGAGCTGGGAGCATGATTGGCGGATCTGCATGGGACTCCCGACGACGTCTTTACACAAGACTTTCAGCTCTAGATCATCGGACGTGTCATCGAGTGATTATGGCCCGGGCCGCTCTTATCGGCGGAGGCTTGTTTATGGGAAATCACTATACGACCAGCAACAAAACCACTTCACCAATTCTTTGAATCACTATTCTCAATTTTCAACTCACTTAAATGCGCTCCCTTAAAGCTCAGCCCCCCCTCGGCCCGATTGGCCGGAATGAATCACTACCTCTTTAATCAACAAAATCACCCTGCCAATAAATTAAACCACATTCACTAACGCTCGAATCACTACTTCTTTATTCAATCACACAGCATTCTAATCTACGCCTGGATGAGTTGGGAGCATGACTGGCGGATCTGCATGGGGCTTCCGGCGACGTCTTTGCACGGGATTTTCGGCTCGAGATCATCGGACGTGTCATCGAGGGATCGTGGCCCGGGCCGCTCTCACCGGCGGGAGCCTGTTTATGGGAAACCACCACTATACGACCATCAACAAAACCACTTCACCAATTCTTTGAATTACTATTCTCAATTCTCAACTCATTTAAATACGCTTCCCTAAAGCTCAGCCCCCCTTGGCCCGATTGGCCGGAATGAATCATACTTCTTTAATCAACAGAATCACCCTGCCTATAAATTAAACCACATTCACTAACGCTCGAATCACTACTTCTTCATTCATTCACACAGCATTCTAATCTACGCCTGGATGAGTTGGGAGCATGACTGGCGGATCTGCATGGGGCTTCCGGCGACGTCTTTGCACGGGATTTTCGGCTCGAGATCATCGGACGTGTCATCGAGTGATCGTGGCCGGGCTGCTCTCACCGGCGGGGGCCTGTTTATGGGAAATCACTGTACGACCATCAACAAAACCACTTCACCAATTCTTTGAATCACTATTCTCAATTCTCAACTCACTTAAATACGCTTCCTTAAAGCTCAGCCCCCCTCGGCCAGATTGGCCGGAATGAATCACTACTTCTATAATCAACAAAATCACCCTGCCAATAAATTAAACCACATTCACTAACGCTCGAATCACTACTTCTTTATTCATTCACACAGCAACCTAATCTACGCCTGGATAAGTTGGGAACATAACTGGCGGATCTGCACGGGGCTTCCGGCGACGTCTTTACACGAGATTTTCAGCTCGAGATCATCGAACGTGTCATCGAGTGATCGTGGCCCGGGCCGCTCTCACCGGCGGGGGCCTGTTTATAGGAAATCACTATACGACCATCAACAAAACCACTTCACCAATTCTTTGAATCACTATTCTCAATTCTCAACTCACTTAAATACGCTTCCTTAAAGCTTATAGCCCCCCTCGGCCCGATAGGCCGGAATGAATCACTACTTCTTTAATCAACAAAATCACCCTGCCAATAAATTAAACCACATTCACGAACGCCCGAATCACTACTTCTTTATTCATTCACACAGCAATCTAATCTACGCCTGGATGAGTTGGGAGCATAACTGGCGGATCTGCACGGGGCTTCCGGCTTATCTGCCTTCTTTGATGGGACTTTTATAATAAAAAAGTTTTCCTTTAGCGCCAACCGACTTCATTAGCCATATTTTATTGTAATGATAAGCTTATCTAGTGATTGGAATATTATTTCTTGCTTTTTAGAGGAATTTCATTTTGAAGCTGTTTTTGTTTCTATTTTCAGGTTTTTTGAAGTCGGTTTTTAAGTTCTTTAGAGACCGGCAATCATTTTTGGTAAAAAATCGGTTGTTATCCATAAACATTACCATACTTTATCTCGATCGTTGGCATCTGAATATAATAGGCAGAAAATTTAAGTCCAATGACAAAATTATTAATTCAATCTAAAGCAACACATCTATAAATATTTCATTAAAAACAATAATTTAGGAACGATGTATCGTTTTCGGTTTTTTGCATTGCTGAACCCTGTTTGGTAAGAACATAGCGGGTTCTCTGGTTTTTCCGTTTTAAAACCTTGTAACAAACTTCAAAATGCCAATTGCGAAAATGTCAGCTGCCTTGAGAACGTGTAAATCTCATTTTGGATTCAATCTCAATCTGGATTACTTAAAGTAATTGTTGTTAATTAAAAATATTCACCGAGTGTGCCCTCTATAGTAAGCTGTATTACCTAATCAGCTTTTCTCTGTGTGTGTATGGTCTGTAGCAAATGAAGAAACTTTTACTTCCGTTGTGAATGAGCAAACCTGCAGTTTTATTTATCAGTTTTATATTAGGCTTTGGGCCCTGCCTGTCCCAGTAATTCAATTCTCGCAACAGTTTTTTGCAATCGTATAACAGTGTGTAATAGTAAAAGTTGCTGTAGAAGAACAAAATCTCAAAGTCAGTTGTGTCGTGTCGTGTCGTGTGCGCGTGTGCACATTGTGGACTCATAATGGCGTCCAGTTCGAACTATTCGATTAGTGTACCTAAACTAAGAGGACGCGAGAACTACAGCGAGTGGTGCTTTGCGGCAGAGAATCTCCTCGTGTTGGAGGGCACTCCTGGATGCATAAAGGTGAAACCTGGTCAAGGAGGAGCTGTTGAAGACGCAAAGTGCATAGCAAAATAGATTTTTTACGATAGATCCTGCAATATATGTACGTATATAGAATGTCAGCAACTGAGACCTTGGACTGCCAGCAAGGAGCTTTGGGACAAGTTACAGTCATTGTACGATGCAGGCGCGTTCGCAGTTTGAAATTTTGGAGGGGGTCACTAATTAATAATACAACAATTGCTTTTTTTATTTTGTAAATTTATAGAAGCAAGTGCCGGTTTTAGCACTACCAGCGTAGCAGCGCCCTGGGCGATATTTCTACGGTACGCCCCCTATATGCGATTCCAAGATTTTAAATTTTGCCTGTTAGTCAAAAAACGGCCGCGCAGCGCGATTTTTAGTCAATTTGAACTACTAATCTTGTAATTTTGCTGGTTTATAGCAAAAAATGGCCGCGCAGCACAGTTTTTAGTACGTTTCATCTACTAATCTTCTAATTTTGCTTATTACAGTAGAAAAACCGCCGCGCAGCTCGATTTTTAGTCAGTTTCATCTGCTAATCCACTAATTTTGCTTATTACAGAAAAAAACTACCGCGCATGGCGATTTTTATTCAGTTTCATCTACTAATCTTGTAATTTCGCTTGTTTATAGAAAAAAATGGCCGTGCAGCGCGATATTTAGTCAATTTAATCGACTAATCCTGCTTGTTTATATTCAAAAATGGCCGCGCAGCGCAGTTTTCAGTCAGTTTCATCTGCTAATCTTCTAATTTTGCTTATCACAGAAAAAAAACTACCGCGCAGCGCGATTTTTAGTCAGTTTCATCTACTACTCTTGTAATCTCGCTTGTTTATAGAAAAAAAAATGGCCGTGTAGCGCGATTTTCAGTCAGTTTCATCGACTAATCCTGCTTGTTTATATTAAAAAATGGCCGCGCAGTGCGATTTTTTGTCGGTTTCATTCGTTGCTTCGTCGCTCATCACCAGGCAACAATACGATTGATAGTCGACCGATGGTCGGGCGTTTTCAGCGCCCCACACACGAGGGCGCCCAGTGCAGTCGCAGACACGAGAAAAATAAGCTTATTGAGAAATATTATATCTGTTGGGCTTGAGAATTGTAGTTCCATGAGTTCATACGTCACTCAAATCGTCGAAACTGGTCAAAAATTGGCTAGAACGGGGTTTAACATCAATGATGAGTGGATTGGCTCGTTGTTGTTAGCTGCTTTGACCGAAAAATATTCGCCGATGATAATGGCGATCAAGCATTCAGGTTTGAGCATTTCGACCGACGCCATTAAGTCAAAATTACTTGACTTGGACACGGAAGTAGGCGAAGTTGACAGCGCTCTATGGTGAGAAACAACAAAGAAGATAGCGATGGCGAGCATGTGTCAAAGTCAAAAGTGAAGCAGATAAAATGTTATGGATGCAAACAGGGTATCTATTGTCTAATTTCAAAATCTATCGCAATCGCTTTCAGGATGTAACACATGATGCTTCTTTTTGGCACATATAAAAAATTACCAAAGAAAGACAGCAATGTGTCACATCCATCTGTCAAATGAAAGCTATTGCGATAGATTTTGAAATGGGATGTATTTAATAGCACTTTAAATTTGATGAAAACAGCTATAAAATTGTATATCAGCACTTTAAAATAATAATAGACCTATAATTTAATATTATCACTACAAAAATAATAGTTTGCACTTTAAAATAATAATAGATCTATAATTTAATATTATCAAAATGCAATGCAAAAATAATGATTTGCACTTTAACTGTGTCCCAACCATTGGTACCAACTCCGAAACCATTTAGTTTCTGTCCAACCATGTCAGACTGACCACTGTTAAAATGAGATGAAAAGATGAAAACAACTTGTGGCATAATGCATATACGCCATCAGGTCGGTTCTGGCGTTGTTGGTCACAATGGAACCTGACCTCCTCCTGGGCTCCTCTCTCGCTGCGCCCGCTCGTCGTCGCACCTAGACGTCTGTTTACCAGTGCTAAAGTTATAAAATTTATTTGTAAGGTGCAAAGTATTAATTCTAAAGCAAGGCTGCCCAACCCCAGGCCCGCGGGCCACAGCGTGGCCCGCGAACGAATTTTGAATGGCCCGCCGCCCGCGTTCCTAAAAACAATTTAGTAGCGATGTATGCCAAGCCAATCGTGTGACCGCGCGTGGCGTGACTCACACACACAGTCAAGCGATCGGCTGTCTCGCTCGAAAAATGTCAGTGACTGTGAGAAGCACTCTGAGTGAGTACGCGTTCGCGTGCTATTTATTTACAGTTGCAGTTTTTAAATTTCATTCTTACAAGTTATGTACTTAAGTGTATCACACTAAGACACTCACTGTATCTGTACGCGGAACGGCACTTTTTTCTATTTTTGTTGTTTTTACACAACCGGACTACTGGATTCCAGACACTCGACAATTTAAACCCATCCTCACGATTGAAATTTGGTTGTTGTTTGCTTGATAGTTAACGCTCGTTGAAATAATGTAGAAGAGGTAGCTGAATGCAACAAATCTATATCATCCAACAATTCCTTCTGTTTTTTCTTCTCAACCAATTTTTCTACTTTTTTTGTATGTTTTTTTTTGCGTGTGCCCAACACATTTTAATAGTAGCCTCTGTGCCAAACACTTCTTGAAAAGCGTTTTGAATGCTTTTTGCTGCGTCGCAAATAAGTGCTTTTGGTTCTATATTAAAATCATAAAGAGTTAAAGCGCCCCTTTTGAGTGCATCGAACAGCACTACAAAATCTTCTTTACGCTCTGAACTTGAAATCGCCATACAAAGAGGATGGAATCGCTTTGCTTTATCAGTTGTGCCAACCACTAATACTGGAAACCCCTGCCATGTAAGTTTGTACGTGGCGTCTGCATGCAAGTTGGTAGCTAAAGTTGCTAATTTTAACAAAGATTTTGTTCCGATCGCAAAACGAAAGGTTGTATTATCATCATCCTCGTACACGTAGTAATAAATTACATATGGTTCATTATCGTCCTCAGGTATTTCGGATTTATTTATTAACCATTGCTCTAACTCTCCCAGACTGATTGTAGAAGGGCCATAAACAACTCTGCGACGGTCAGAAAGATAATTATTTAGTTGCTTTTTTGAGGGAACTTTAATACCATTTATTTCACTCAGACGTGCTAAAATAGCTTTTGGCTTTAAATGCAATGCGTATAGCTTATTAATTTCGTCCTTTGTTTCTTGGGTTATGCCATAATCATTTTTGGTCCCAATAATCTCATGATCATGATCGCTGCTTGTACGGTACAGTAAGACAGCATCGGAGTTTGACTCAAAAAGCAAATAAATTTGTGCTGCACACTGAGGGCCTCGGTATTTAACTTTGTTGCAACGGTAATACTGTTTTTTACCTTCTTCTGTCGTGTGAGTAAATTTAGCAGTCCAAATCTTTTCATCTCGAAGAAATTGTTGTGCTTCGTCAAAAGTTACGAACTTTTTGACAAATATCCAGTCTAGGCCACCTTTTCTCGTTCGTTTGGTACATGGCTCCTCTTGTGACTCAGGTTCACTGTCCGAACAATACACAGGAACATCACTTTGTTGTTGTATATTACTTGATGATTCCATGGTATATCATCAGTAAATTAACATTAGATAAACTCAAAAGTCAAATGCACACTAATTACACACAAATATTGCAATTATTGTTTTTATAAGATTATCTTTCCGGGTCGCCGGCGCAACGTAACACCGAATGAATATAAACAAACAAATACACGCGGATTGTGTAAAACGACACCTACACTGACGAAATATTTCTATTTCGCTCTTACGCGCGAGATATACGGTTAACTCCCGACGACACGACCTAGTGCTATCTCTATCTTACTCAATCGCGCCACTCTGCACTCCAGTGACGAAAAAGCGCGCGAAGCCGCGAACCCTTTTTCAGTTAATTTGTTCTGCTTTTAGAAATAATGCAATGCAAAAGGATTTTTTTTGGTATAATAATCATTAAATTTGCCGAGCATGGCTACTTGAAAATTAAGACAAATATGATGAACAGGTTTTGTTGTACTTATTGGTTAATATGCGACTGGGATAGTTATTTTGCTATGAAATATGAAAAATTTGCTGTGCAGTCAGTATTTATGCTATGTATGTAGTATTTTTGTACAAAAATAAATTTAACTGTATTGCATTATGAGGAAAAAAGTAATGTCATATTGATGTAAAATTTCGAATTATCTGCAGTTTGAGTTTTGTTAAACATTTAGTTTATTTGTAGTGAAGTAAGTTATTTGATGTAAAAAAGAATATAAATGATGAGTATGTATTGATAGGCGATTATTTATTTGATATGCAATTTATAATATCCCATAAAAGAACTAGACGGAGGGTAGACCGATTCGTCTGCCAATAACATCTACCCGCACGCAACAATCGACAGTTCTTCCGTGATCATGGCGCATGTAACTGCGCCGAAATATCGGAGTCTCAAAAATAAACAGGTACATGGTGTAAATCCCGACATAGTTTATTCTATTAACGTCAATAACCATGGAAATTTAAAACAATAGTTTTCGGTATTCCGGAAGTAAACTAAAAAATGCTGTTTGTTACAGTATGGCTCACAGCAAACCAAGTACGTCGAAATCGACAGAGTCCTACCGTGTTTTTCATGATGAATGGGAAAAGAAATATTGTTTCACAGAAAGCAAGGCGCAGAAACCCATATGTTTAATTTGCTTTACTACAGTAGCTGTTGCAAAAAAGTATAATTTGGAAAGGCATTATAAGCAAAATCATAGTAATTTTGAAAGAGAGTATCCTGCTGGTAGTGTCATCAGAGAAGATTTTTTAAAGAAAAAGAAACGAGAACTATTCAACCAACAGAATATTTTTGTAAAAAGGCACGACGAGCTTGAATCCATGATCAAAACATCTTACGAGATTTCTTTGCTTTTAGCAAAAAAGAAGTAACCTTATTCTGATGGAGAAATTGTTAAAGAGGCTTTAACAATCTTTGCACAAAATTGTAATGACCAAAATGTCAAAGCTAAAGCCGACAGTCTTTCACTCTCACGAAATACAGTGACAAGACGGGTGGAGGAGATGTCAGTTGACATCAAAGATCAGATACAAGAGATCGTAACAAAGTGCAAATACTTTTCGTTGGCGTTGGACGAAAGTTGCGATTTAACGAATAGAGCTCAATTGGCTATTTTTGTTCCTTGCATTGATGAAAATTGGAATGTATTTCAAGATTTACTACAATTATGTCAGCTGGAAACTACGACCCAAGGGAAAGACATTTTTGCGAAAATTAAGGAATGCGTTGAAAAAAAGGATTTACCATGGGACAAAATGAAGTCTATTTGTACTGATGGGGTACCTGCAATGACCGGAAAAAACAATGGTTGCGTTGCATTGTTACAAAATTACTTGGGTCGAAAAATATTTTCGTATCATTGCATCATCCACCAGGAAGCGTTGGGTGCAAAGGACATGCATGGATGATGTTATGGACCCAGTAGTACGCTGCATTAATTACATACGTGCAAAAGCTCTTCACAGACGTCAATTCAGGGTTTTATTTGAGGAAGAAATCAGCGAATATGGAGAGTTACAACTGTACTGCGCTGTGCGATGGCTTTCAAGGGGAAACATGTTGAAACATTTCTTCAACTTGAGAGAGCAGGTGTTGGAATTTTTAGAAGAAAAAAAGGCTTTACCTTTGGAAACTGATTTACTTAAAAAAGAATCCTGGTTGAGTGATCTTGCATTTCTTGTTGACATTACTAATTACCTCAACATTTTAAATCTCAAATTACAAGGAAAAAATTGTTCACTTCCGACTATGTTTACTTTGATAAGCGGTTTCAAAGCTAAATTAAATCTTTTTTTAATGAATTTAGCTAATGAAAATATTGACCTTTTTCCTACACTCAAAGATTTGAAAGTGAAACTCAATATCGCCACTATCCATTGTACTAAGTACGAATCTAAAATTAGATGCTTATTACAGTCGTTTGAGAGCAGATTCCAAGACTTCGAAAGTATAAAAACAAATTTACAAATTTTTGTGAATCCTTTTACAATCAGTTTGACTGAAATAATCAGTTATCCTGCTAATATTCAGTTAGAACTCACTGAACTGCAAAATCATTCTGCACTAAAAAACCTTTTTTTAGAAAAAATATCTTCAAAGTTAGAAACTTCTTCAGAAGAATTTGTAGATTTCTGGAAATTGGTACCAAAAGAAGATTTTCCTACAATCACTGACCTGGCCTCTCAATTTTTAAGTAGTTTCGGTTCAACATATGTTTGTGAAAAGATTTTTTCAAATCTTAATTATATAAAAAACAAATACCGCACATCTCTAACTGAGCAACATATTTCTGATTTGTTGTTACTGTCAACTTCTGATTTGACGCCTAATATAGGAAAATTATTAAAACAGAAACAATTTCAGAAATCACATTAATTGTGCCATTATTTCGTTTGATTTAAATTTTTGTTAATTAACGCCATCTGTCGACATAAAATTATACTAAAAATCTCTGCTGTCAGAAAACCGCTCATTATCGGAAGAATCTCAAACATAATTTGAAAACTAGAGTCTGGCCAGCGAGTCGTGTCATTAGATATTTTTTCAATCTTTGCGATGGCAACATTATTTAAGCTGTCAAACAGTTCGTCATAATTTCTGTTTATAAACACAAAGCGTAATTATTTTATTGTAACAATGTCACAACCTATCAAAAGCAGTGTCTTAATAACCGTAACCGAATAAAACGTGATTCAGAACAACAACTAAAGCAAAAACAACGGATTTTTGATGAAATTGTTTCAACAGCAGGTACGCGTCTCAAAACATTGATACTTTTTCTTCCACCTGACTCTGCATTATTTTTTCATAATTTGCGTTATATTAAGTTCGTAGTTTTTTACGTTCCTTTTCTTATTTGTTTCTAAACGGCTGGCATGATGATTAACTTGGAAAATTAAAGATCAAGAGCCTAATTAAAGATCTAAAACATAATAAAAATAACGAGTTGATCAACTATGACAAAGAATATATGTGACTTTAATCTCCAATATGACAGGTTTGATTACAAAATTAACTTGATTGAAATAATAATTATCATGTCTCTTAAAGTTGTAACCAAGAACATGTTTTTCCAGGAGTAAGTGTAAGAACATTACAAAGAATAAAAAAGGAGGGTAATCTTAATGAAAGGATGTGGAGTACACCAGGGAAGAAACGGCCTCGTCAACCTTCTGTGTCAAATTTAGATGACTTTGATATAGCAGCGATACGTCATAAAATCAATGAGTTTTATACTGTAAAAAACAAGTTCCAACGCTGAGAACTTTACTTGTAGAACTTATAGAATCGATAGAGTTCAAGGGATTCAGAGAGACACTGCGACAAATATTGCTCAAAAATGGGTTTACATTAAAAAAAAAAAACAAAATGAGAGATCTATCCTTATAGAAAAATTTTAAATATCTGCATGGAGACACAAATATCTCAGAAAAATTAATGAAGCAAGGCAGCAAAAAAGTTAATAGTTTATCTCGATGAAACCTACGTCCACCAAAATTACAAACCTAAATAAAAAATCTTGGCAAGGACCGTCAACAAGTGGTGTAATTGATAAAATATCTTCTGGTAAACGGCATATTATAGTTCATGCCGGATCAGAGAAAGATTTAGTCCCTAATGGATTGCTAGTCTTCAGCACAAAGTCAAAAACGGCAGATTATCATGATGACTGATGATGTTCATACAGGAATAATTTCATGAAGTGGTTAGGTGATAAATTAATTCCCCATTTAGAAGAACCCAGTGTAGTTGTAATGGACAACGCTAGTTATCATGTCACCCAAAGAAATAAGCCTCCTACAATGCAGAATGTGAAAAGTGATATTCAGAAATGGCTTTCTGAAAATAATATACCATTTGAAGAATGCTTTACTAAGGCTGAACTTCTGTATCTTGTCAAATATAATAAACCAGCACCTCTATATGAAGCAGAAGAGCTTTTCAAACGGCATGGTCACGAAGTTATAAAATTACCACCCTATCACTGTGACCTCAATGCTATTGAGCTCATTTGGAGCTTAGCAAAAAGGAAAGTGGCAAGCAAAAATTTAGGAGTGGAAGGTAAAAAATGGAACAACTAATTATAGAATGTTTTGCTGAAGTGACAGCAGAAGACTGGAAAAAGTGTACTGACCATGTTATACATGTTGAAAATGATTAGGGTGAATAACCCAAACGCTAGCACTGCACCAAATTATCAGCACTCCGAATAAATTGTCAAATTCTAAGGTTTTCACTTACTAATTTGGGTTACTACACTAATAAATAAAATAAATGTATGTTTTTGGAATCCTACTATTGGCAACACCATACTTTGAGACTTCAAAATGGCGGAAATTGTGTGAACAAACATTTGTGTCCTGCAGTTTCTTCTGTTTTTGTCTGTTTCTTGTGATCGCCGGTAAGTTCACGTGTTTACATTTTATCATATATCATATCTTTTACATATTTTATATTGAAACTACCGATTTCTCTGATATTTGAGATAGTTTATGAGGATAATCTGAAGAGTAGAATTTGTGGTTATGGTGATAAATTGGTAAAATACGTGGTGCTGATAAATTGATCGAATATTTTGTAAATTCCAAATTATCAGCACTGGTGCTGATAAATGGAAAAAAGTACATAAATACTAATTTCATATTTTTTAATGTAAGCTGTGTTTATTTTATGCATAGAATTAATTTTGTTTTGTAAAAGTAGTTTATACTATCAAAATCCAAATCTTAGCATGGTGCTGAAACTTTAATAACCATTTTTCAGCATGGTGCTGATAATTGGATCAGAAGCATGCTGATAAATTGGTTTTCATAGAATTTCATCATCTCTTTTTTTTTCAGAACCACTTATCCACCTACCATGAAGCCAAAGGAAGAAAATAAACCAAATAAACGAAAAATGTACACAAATGAAAATCTACTAAAAGCCTTGGATGCAGTTAAAAAAGGTATGTCCAAAAAACTGGCCTCGAAAACTTACAATGTGCCGAGAGGAACTATCCAGTCGCGATTAAAAAAGCCGTGCAAGGAATTACCAGGTCCTAGGCCAATATTGTCGACAGAAGAAGAAGGAGTTTTGGTACAGTGGGTTGTAGATTGCTGTCGGAAAGGATTTCCAAAAAGAAAATCTGATTTACAATTAAGTGTAGCAAACTTCTTAAAGAAGTCAGGAAGAGAAAACCCCTTTAAAGATGACATACCTGGAAAAAAATGATATGACCTTTTTATGCGCCGTCATCCAGAACTCAGCGAACGCACTGTCGAAGCTGTCACATCAGCCAGTGCTAATGTGTCAGAAAAAGACATCAAAGGGTGGTTCCACAAAATTGAGCTTTATCTTAAGGAAAACAACTATTTTGACATCTTACAGGACCCAGCTCGTGTTTTTAATGGGGACGAATCTAACTTTCAGTTATGTCCCAAAAATGGCAAAGTTATTTCGTTAAGAGGAGAAAGAGACGTGTATGAAGTAGATCACGCTACAGCTAAAACAGCCCTTACTGTACTGTTTACATTTTGCGCCAACGGAGATGTAACACCTCCATTAGTTGTGTTTCCCAACAAGAGGCTTCCCAAGGATATAACATCATCAGTTCCAGATGAGTGGGGCATTGGTCTAAGTGATACTGGCTGGATGAAGTCTGAACTTTTCTATGATTATATTAAAAAATGTGTTTCATCCTTACCTCTACAAAAGAAAGGTAACATTCCCCGTCATACTATTTGTAGATGGACACAAAACACATCTCAGTCTTGAAGTAAGTGAATTGTGCAGCAAATTGCAGATTGTTTTGATAGCACTTTATCCCAACGCCACACGGATTCTACAGCCAGCTGACGTGTCAGCATTTAGACCTCTCAAAACTACATGGAAGGAAAGTGTCCTGAAATGGAGGAGAGATCATCCTTTGGAGACTCTCACAAAGAACAATTTCGTACCTGTTCTCAAAGAGGCTTTAGAGGTTGGTGTCAAAGATACGACAATTATAAATGGATTCAGGACTACTGGCTTATGTCCTTGGAACTCTGATGCCATTAACTACAATAAATGTTTGGGTAAAGGAAGTAAACACGATGAAAAACCAAAAGAAGACAATTTAAAACTACAAGACAATTCAAATAAAGAAAAAATTATGACACGCGAAACTTTAGAAAACATTGTAGGTCAAGAAAAGGTTACATTTCTGCAAAGAACGCCGCTTGAAAATCTTACAGAAACAGAAAGGATCTTGAAGAAAATTTGTTGTTTTTTTGATACGTCCACAACCAAAGAAACTCACATCGAAATTGAATATTCCGAAGCAGTTGGATTTCAAGACATTGATCAATTACCAGTAATATTAGCAGAAGATTTTGTAGATGATATGCAAGCTATGTCTATAACGAATGAACAATGTTATAACAATACTGAAGATTGTCTTGGTAGTGCGCAATTGGTATGTCTTGATAGTCAACAATATTTACTAACACCAGTCAAATTACAGGACGTTTTAATTGCTGAAAAAACACCTGAACGAAAAAGTTTTAAAAATGTAGAGAGATCATCATTCGTGCTTACTTCAGCGGAATGGCAGAAGACTGAAAACGACAAATTAAAAGCTAAAAAACTTAAAGAAGAAGAACAAGAGACTCGCAAGAAGAACAGATTACTTAAACAAGATGAAAAAAAATAAAACAAAAGAAACCACCAGAAACAAGATTAACAAGAAAGCAAAAGGGACAAAAGAAACTAAAAAAACAAGAGACTGAAGCTAATTTTATACAGGAAACTAAAGTAAATAAAACTAAAGTAGAAACCACCAGAAACAAAATAAACAAGAAAGCAAAAGAGGCAATAGATACTAAAAAACAAGAGACAGAAGCTAATAATAACAATAATATACAGGAGACAAAAGAAAATAAATCACAAGAGACTTTCATTAATCACAACCAGACATTTAAACACGAAGTTATGATTCATAACACGAATACACCATCCTCACCTGGAAATGAACACCCATTTAACATTAAGAAAAGAAAAGCCGAAGAGCAGAGTATGTATCCACCAAATAAAAAAATACAAATTATTTCCGACATTAAACTTAATTTGCCACCCAGAACCTCGCATGTTGGTCAAAGAGATAACAACCAAATAGACCAGTTGGAAAAAATAATGAACACTAGAAGAAAGAAGACTTACTCTTTACAAGAACTAGAGAATATCCTTCAAGAGGATTAGAAGATGTGGTCATGTGGTAGCAAGAGCCCTATACTTTTTTAATTTTATTTACTTACTGGTACATTTTATGTTTCTTAATGGTTGTTGATACCTACCTAGGTACATAGTTTTTAGTATTGGTCGGCTACCATATTATACCTAGGTATTTAAGTAAAACACTTTCTAGTGAGATTTTGGTTAAGTCTGAACAAATTATTCAAATTCTGACCTAGGATAAT
This sequence comes from Agriphila tristella, assembly GCA_928269145.1. NCBI lineage: Eukaryota > Metazoa > Arthropoda > Insecta > Lepidoptera > Crambidae > Agriphila > Agriphila tristella. Next base: position 12,200,488 of record OV743435.1, on the reverse strand, counting down.
GTTAAACTTTGTCAAATTTATAAAATTATTATTAGATTATAAGTGATTGTTTTGTATTATTATAATAGTACCTAGGTAGGTATACTTACCTACTATTATAAAAAATAAATAAATTACAGATTTTAAGAATGGAAATATTTTTTTAATGCAATTCCTAACAGTGATAGTTATGTGCTGATAATTAGCTCGCTCTATGCTATTAATTGGGGGCAATGGTGCCAGTCAATGGTGAGAGAACCATTTTTTATTCTTACTTGTCTACAAAATCTTGGATAGAGATCAACCATGTTTTTCTTTTAATATCCTCTTCCTTATTAAATATCAGAACTATAAAATTTGCCTTAACAGGTAAAGAACTATTTTTCACAATAATAAATAGGCTTAAATTAGGGCTAACTCTTAAAGTGCTGATAATTTGGTACTTCACCCTTTAAAGAAAGAGATAGGAATTTATAGTTTGTCATGCTAAAACACCCTAATTCAAATTACAGTGTTTTGGCTTTACTTGTTTCGCGAGACAAATAGTTACCGTGTTATGGATAGCCAGTTTTGTCGGACCTATCGTGCAGTAGCATTTAGCATGGAGGAGTAGCTATACGATAAGTGGTCGTGCCAGGGTCACGCGTCACGCACGATCATGCAAAAATGTGTGCGAGTGGTCGCAATAAAAAAATTTCAACCGGTGATTTAATTTTATTGATGCGTGTACTTCAATCATTATAACCATCCCACCAGTGCTACTATGGCGTCAAAATTAAACAGTATATCAATTAAAAAGGAAAATAATAGCACCCGCAACAAAGATCATATTGGCGCCAATAGATCATACGAACGTCGAATTTAATAACACTTGTTTAGTATTGCCTCAGCAAACTAAATATTCTTTGAAATTGTATTGCTTTCTCGCTCTGACGGCCTCTTCCGTCTCGGTCTCCAAACAGTAGAAACGTGCTCGCACCTAAATTAATTAAATAAATTAGTTGCCTTTGATTTGTAACAATTATAATAGTTTAAAAAGCATTGTGAAAGTGTGTGTGGTGTTTTGGACAATAAACAGTGAACAGCAGCCTAGAATCTTTCATTCGACTACATCTCAAACATCTATGGTCCTTCGTCGCCAACGCCAAGCAAGACGCCATTTTTCCTTCATCGAGTTCATTGCTTCGATCATCGGAAATCGTCGCGTGGATTCGTGTGGCGGGCGGAGAACTTCCAGCGCACCCCAGCGCCATCACAGAGCGCAATCAAAACAAGAGACTAGACTGCTTTACCGACTCGACGGAAGTTGCAGCAGACGCTCCACAACGTCCTGCGCCATCTACAGAACAAACCTCGCGGCGAACACGCCAATTACGTCACTCGGCCATCCTCGAGTATTTTATCGGCTGTCTACGGCGTACACGCCAACCAATCAACGAAACGACAAACTTCACACCTGTGTTACCTGTAGAGGCGAAAGCGACCGACGAGCGACGACGCGGCTGTTCGCCCCCCCGCCCCCGGCTCGTTTCCGTCTCTCTCTCGGCACACCGAATCGGCCATTTTTTTCTCTCTGCAACGAGTACAACTCAAATCTATTAAAATCAATCTCATCACAATCAAAAGTGATACAAACATTTATCATATTGTGTGCTTTGCTACGCACGCAAAACGTAAAGTGAAATCATTCTATTTCAGCAGTCTGACAAGACAATTTTATCTATCTAACTCAAGATGGACGTGGACGCTTTGAAAGCTCAAAGAAGTTCCGTAAAAGGGCGATTAACTCGCATCTTCAACTACGTAAACAACGTCGACGCAGACGGTGACTACAACATACACGATATTTCCGTACGAAATTCCGAGATCGGCTTGATAAGAGATCGATTCGAAAAAGTGCAACTGCTTATCGAAAGCTGCGAAAATGAAGTACACGACGAGACTGAACGCGACGCCTTCGAAACAAAATACTTCTCCGCGAAAGCTAAAATGGAAACGTTGCTGCACCCGAACAAGGCAAATTTATCGCTTACTGATCAAAATCTCACGACCGCGTTGGTGGATGGCACAAGAAAGCCACGTGTCAAGCTTCCTCAATTGGAACTTCCACGGTTTGAAGGCGATATAAAACAATGGCCAGCATTCAAAAATATATTTTACGCATCCGTGGACAACGTGGATTTGCCTTTGGTTAGCAAGCTCCAGTATCTCAAGTCAGCGCTCTCAGGTGAAGCTGCTGGGCTCATTTCATCGCTCCTCATCACGGACAATAACTACCATAAGGCCTTAGACATACTATCAAAAAGGTATGAAAACAAAACGATTGTTGTAAATTATCACTTAAAAGCTATAACTAACTTCAATGTCATTTACAAAACAAATCTCAAAGAATTTCTTGTTATTTTACAACAAAGCTTAGACTCTTTAAAAGCAATTAATTTACCAGTTGACAGTTGGGACACTCTTTTAGTCTTTTTAATTTGCCAAAAACTTGATAATTCTCTGCGTGCCGCTTGGGAAATTAATAGGAAAGAAACCTCAATTGCAACTTTGTCCGAATTACTTGAATTTTTGAACTTACGTAGAAATGCCTTTGAAATGTTAAATGATAAGCAATCTTTCGATAAATCTAATGTAAAAACAACTCATTTAAATACTGATCAATCTAGTTTTTCTTGCAGTTTGTGTCAAAATAAGCATGCGTTGCACAAATGTCCTAACTATCTAGAGCTGTCTATACCAGATCGCATACAGCTGATCAAAACTAAATCTTTATGTTTTAACTGCTTACAGCCTTATCAAACAAAACATAAGTGCTCCAAATATAAGTGTTTAAAATGCCGAGGCAGACACCACACAAGTATTCATATGGATAAGCAACGTAATGAATCTCAGGTTAGTTATGTTTTATCAAAACCTAATGACAATTTGATACAATCTCAAGTGCTACAGCCGTCAAATAATACATGTCCGATGCCAACTACACAACAGTCTGATTCTCATCTTATTCCTACACAGTCATTAAATGTTTCTAAAAATAACAACATTCCTTCAACGGTGCTTGTGTCTAATAATAATTCAAACCAAATATTGCTTTCCACAGCCATCATAAAGATACAAGATGCTTCGGGAAAGTGGGTGAATGCACGTGCGCTTCTGGATGCTGGAAGTGAAGTGAATATTGTTACCCACAGACTCGCTACCTTGCTACAGCTTAATTTAACAGACAATGCTTGTCTGATACAAGGTGTTGGCAACAGCCAAAAACCAACACATGTGAGTACTAACACAACCATTTCATCTCGCTACACTAATTATACTGCACGTTTGTCATTCATTGTTATGGACAATATAACTGTTCCATTGCCACATACTTATATACCTACACAAACATGGCCTATACCTCCAAAACAAGCAAACTCACTTGCTGACCCTACATTTTATATTCCAAGCTCTATTGATTTACTCATTGGCGCCGAGCTGTTTTATTCTATTATGCAAACAGGTCGCATGAAGCTAGGTCCAAACTTGCCTTATCTTATCAACACTACATTTGGTTGGGTGGTTTCTGGTCCAGTTTGTATGGACAATCCTACTGCTTTACACAGTGCACAGCCTGTCAGCATGTTTGTTGCATCTCATTCGACAGATCAAATACTTCAATCCTTTTGGGAACAAGAGGAAACGTCTCCCAAGACAAAAATCCTTTCACCAGAAGATAAATATTGTGAAGATTTATTTGTGTCAACTACCACAAAAACTCAATCAGGTAGATACATAGTTAACTTACCCATTCAATCCGAACGTGTCGAAGAATTGGGTAACTCATTCAACATGGCCTATAAATATTTGCTACAATTAGAATCAAAAATGAAAAATAATCCAGTATTACACCAACAGTATACAGCATTTATACAGGAATTTATTGACCTTGGTCACGCTCACTACATAGACAACTTCTCACCTACAGATCAAAATGCTTATTACATGCCACACTTTGCTATTTTGAGACCTGATAGTGTTTCTACTAAACTTCGTACCGTCTTCAATGCAAGTGCAAAGTCATCCTCCGGAATCTCATCAAATGACATATTATATGAAGGTCCCAACATTTACAATGATCTTTTTGAAATCATTCTTAGATTCAGACTTTATAAATATGCATTTTCTTGTGACATAGTCAAAATGTTTCGAGGAATCTTTATAAATCCTCAACAAACTTCACTACAAAGAATATTATGGAGAAATTCAAGTTCTGAACCACTTAAATGTATGGAATTAGACAGGATTACATACGGAACCAAATGTGCACCCTATTTAGCTTGTCGTGTTTTATTAGACTTAGCCGAGCAATATAAAGATACTCACAAATTAGCCTTCAGTTGCATTAGTAAGAATTCATATATGGATGATTACTTATGTGGTGAACAATCAAAAGAAAAATGCCTTCAGCTATGTATAGAACTCATTGATTTGCTTAGCAAGGCAGGATTTACATTACATAAATGGTCTTCTAATTTACCTAACCTTTGTAAACATGTTTTTATTTCAAATCCTGATACTTCTCAACATGCTTTGCATACTGAAGAAAATTCATATAATTTCACATCAAATACTTCAGTGAAAACCCTTGGTTTAAAGTGGTTACCTGGTGCAGATACACTTCAAGTGTCAATCCCAAATCCCAAGGATGTACCATGTACCAAGAGAAATATCTTATCTCAAATAGCTCAAATTTTTGATCCCATAGGGATATTCGCTCCTGCTACAATTTTACCTAAAATATTAATGCAAGACATTTGGAAACAAAATATCAATTGGGACTCTTTAGTACCAAATGAAGTACAAAGTTCTTGGCAAAAGTTTGTAACTGAATTTAAAGACTTAGAAAAAATTCAAATACCTAGATATTGTTTCACAGATATACCTGATAATATAATTTTAATAGGATTTTGTGATGCCTCAAACAAAGCCTATGGTGCTTGTTTATACTTAAGAGCCACATACCCAAATAGAAAACCTAGTTGTCTCTTAGTCACAGCCAAGTCCAAAGTTGCTCCCATCAAAAAGCAACAATCTATCCCTCGTTTAGAATTAAATGGCTCACTAATTTTAGCTAAACTGTCAAATCGATTTATAACCACTACTAAAGATATCATAACCATCAATCAAATATTTCTCTTTACAGATTCAACTATTGTACTTAGTTGGATAAAAGCTCCTCATAAAAATAAGCTTCAAACCTATGTGTCACATCGTCTTATGCAGATCATTGACATCTCTAACAGTAATGATTGGTATCACATAAATACCAAACAAAATCCAGCTGATCTCATCAGCCGTGGAGTCATGCCTAGCGCCTTGCAATCTTGTAATGTATGGTGGCAAGGTCCTTCATGGTTACTTGATGACCCTACCTTATGGCCCATTAGTGAAGCACAGACGCTTGATATTACTCAAAGTCTTACTGATGAACCCACTTGTACTAAAAGTACCATGATGGCTCATTGCAAAGAGGCACCAATAAATTTTTCCTTTTTCTATGAACACTTTTGTAAGTATTCTAACTTCTCAAAGTTAATCAGATCAGTCGCATACTTGTTTAGATTTATTTATAACTTAAAGAATAAAAATAACAAATATACTTCATTTCTTTCTGTTTCTGAGCTTAAACATGCTCATGATTTCATTATTAAAACATGTCAATATCATTTTTACTCTAGAGAAATAAGTGAACTACAGTCCATTCAAATTAACCCCCCTGAGCATAAAAATAAGGAAAAGTCATTTACACTATATACATCTAGCTCTCTTAAAAATTTGAACCCCTTTTTAGACGAGTCCAATCTTCTAAGAGTAGGAGGTCGTATCAGACACTCAGATATTCCATTTAGTCAAGCGCATCCCATTATATTACCTTCAAAATGCCACATAACCAATATTATTGTGCAACATTATCATTTGAAATTACTACATGCAGGTATACAAAACACACTCTACAACATTAGATTAAAATACTGGCCTATAAACGGCAGAGTTGAAGTGAAAAAATGTATTCACTCCTGTGTTAGATGTACTCGCTACAGCGGTCGAGTCTGTGGACAACAAATGGCAGATCTTCCAGCAGCCAGGGTAACGTTAACTCGTGCTTACAGTCATGTAGGAATTGATTTTAGTGGTGCTTTGGCAGTTAGGAATACTATGACTAGAAATTGCAAATATAGTAAAGGATACATATGTCTATTTGTGTGTTTGTCTACTCGTGCCATTCATCTCGAGTTGGTCATGGATATGTCATCTCAGTCATTTATTTGTGCTTTAAAAAGGTTTATAGCTAGGAGAGGCATACCTACTTGTTTGTATACAGATAATGCTACTAACTTTAAGGGTTCTAAAACAGAATTACATGACTTATATAAAATGTTTAAAAATGAAAATTGTTACAGCGACATTATAAACTATGTTTATTCCAACCAAATAGAATATAAGTTTACTGTACCGTTAGCCAGCCACATGGGTGGTATTTATGAAGCAGGTATAAAATCTGTAAAATCACTACTTAAAAGACACCTGTTTAGTACTAAGTTAACTTACGAATTTTTGTATACTGTGTTATCACAAATTGAATGCATACTTAACTCTAGACCTTTGTACCCTTTAACGGACTTACCTTATGATTTAACATGTTTAACTCCGGCTCACTTTATAATAGGTACAGCTCTGACAGATTTACCTGAACCTAATGTATTAGATCTTAATGAATCTAGGATTAATGTTTACCAGAAAATAATGCAAATAAAACAAAAGTTTTGGAAACAATTTTACTTTAATTATTTGTCTGAATTACAATCTAGAAATAAATGGCTTCAAGTTCATAAAAATTTAAATACTGGAGATCTTGTTATAATTAAAGATGAAAATACTCCTCCCACCTTTTGGCCCTTAGGCAGAATAATATCTACTAATATTAACAAATCTGACGGTTTAGTCAGATCAGCTGTTATTCGTACCTCTAAAGGTGAATACACTAGACCTATTCATAAGTTAGTTTTGTTACCCACTAAATAATGTTTAATAAGTATTTAATCAGTAATGTTTAAGCTACATAGCAAATGTAAAAAAAAATTAAAGTAATTACTTAACTTTTAACTTTAGTATTTCTGTGTTACTTAGATCAGTTTTTTGCCTTTTTTAAGAAAATGTAAACACTAAATTTTAATAATAGATACTGATCTGCATTATGTATGTTCTAATCATAAGTAATATAGCCTTAACTTTAAAAAAAAGGTGCGAGAATGTTTAGTATTGCCTCAGCAAACTAAATATTCTTTGAAATTGTATTGCTTTCTCGCTCTGACGGCCTCTTCCGTCTCGGTCTCCAAACAGTAGAAACGTGCTCGCACCTAAATTAATTAAATAAATTAGTTGCCTTTGATTTGTAACAATTATAATAGTTTAAAAAGCATTGTGAAAGTGTGTGTGGTGTTTTGGACAATAAACAGTGAACAGCAGCCTAGAATCTTTCATTCGACTACATCTCAAACAACACTGACAAGTATTCCAAGTTCTATTTTAATAATTCACGCAATAAAAGTGCCTTAAATACATTATCTTTTAAATTAGTCAGGAAAATGTACTGGAGATACAGTGTTGTGGTTTACAAATAGCAAAATTTCTTACGGCTTTGTTACGCCAATACACGTTTATGAGTATTATTGCAAGAATATTCACTGTATTGGCCTAAAACTTACATGGCTATATCGACCATATAGATATCTTTCGATTGATACCTAACACTATAACACTTTAATTGAAAATTTAAACTTAAATCGTCAAAAATATGAAAAAACTTTTAAACGCCGTTTTCTCAAAACGGGTGTTTCAAAGATACAGTGTTTTGGATTTATAGGGCAGATCGATCTTATAACATAAGCTTTTTCTTTCTCAGCCATTTTTGTACCAGACGAATTTGCATAAACCACCCTCCTAAGTGTAGTTTTGGATTTCCACAGCAAAAACAAATTTCCTGGTGTTAGGGACTCACGGATAATTATTTTTGAATTGTAGCTGAATCCTATATCTGTGGTTTTCAGCTCGATGGCCTTGGTGGCAGCCATCCATTTATCTTCGAGGCCATTGGATAGTACAACCACAATAGGTGGGTCTGATCGTATTTGTGTTTCTTGTATTCTTGCCTTTTTTGTACGCCCTAAGTATCCCTTCGGGAAGATGTTTCAGTTTATTTCAAATTAAGTAAGTAATTGTCTTTTTCCTCTTTTATACCATGAATTTCGAGAAAATTGTGCATCATATTTTCTTTGATGTGGTTGACTTTTTGTTCAAATGCTTAATTTTTAAGTGTAAAGTTTTTACAAGTGTACTCTATAATTTGGTTTTCAGAACTATTTATTCTGATTTCTCATAATCGTCTATTTTGTCTGAATAGAATTGCAAGGCTGTTTGCAACTCAGTACTCACTATGTTACGTATTTCAAAACGTATTTCGAGTATTTTTTGAGTTATGTTGGATGCCGGCATTGTTTCATGGTCAGTATTGTCTTCTTCCTCTCGATCTGGCATAATAAAAGACAGGCGGTGTTTCCGGTTAGCGTTGCCGGAACAATTGCGGCACTTCCATTCGGAAGATTCGGTAGAACATCCTCACAGAAGGAGACTACCGCCTGCCACGATCTCTCACTGCCCAGCATCGCATTTATGATGCTGGGCAGAGAGAGATCTCCACCCACCAAGTCAAAGTCGCCCTAAACTAATTAAGTCAAACATAAGTGGTTTTTGTCGAAGATGAAATGAGTCAAATTAAACATAAGTTATTTAGAACAGTCCTAAGTTACAGACGTAATCGGCCGCACTGACTTACGTGTTTGTTCCAGTCGGCGCATTGAACAAAAATACGCGTATTGTGACTTTACAAATTTTTGAGCGAAAATTGACTTAAGTGCGCCGGGTCTAGAATTGGTATTAAGGTTATGTATCCATAAATAATTATCTACAACCAGGGGGCTAATTGTCTAATTTCAAAATCTATCACAATCCATTTCATTTGACAAATGGATGTGACACATTGCTGCATTTCTTTGGTAAGTTTTTATTTGTGCCAAAAAGAAGAATCAATGTTCTGTCAAATGTAAGCGATTACAATCGATTTTGAAATTAGACCCTCGAAAGAATTTGTAACAATATCTTTCGAATCGGAATGTAAAATAAAACTAAAAAATTCAGAAGTTTTATATTTAACCATTGAAAATGGTTATCAGATGCAAATCGCCTGAGACGTATTTTTGACCATATCTCCAAGGATTTTGGGTGGATCGAGATGAAAATAGTACCAAAAGTTGACGAGTTTATCAAGACATGTGAGAAAGTTTGAATTTTGAAAATCTACTGGTAACTTTTTTTGGAATTTTGTAAAATTCCGAAAATTCCGGGTTTTTTGGGGGCTGTTTGTTTACTAAATTGTAAATAATATTTCGGATAAAAAACTGACTTAAGAAAAAATGAAAAAAGGGTCCTAGGGTATTAGTTTAGCTACCAAATGAAGAAATAATTTTGAAAATCGGTTAATAATTGTGACTTGTAGGTGGTCCCTTTAGATTTGGAATTGTAGAAAAACGGCTGTTTCCGTACGTAAAAAGTGATGTAGCTTCTATGATTATTGACCGACCGTCCGTCATGGTAATAGTGTTAAAAGATGCAGAATTAGACGAGAAGTGCATTCGTTGGAATTTTGAAAATCGGTTAAAAATATTTCGGCTGCGTCGAGGCAGTCAGCGGGCGCTTTTGTGACACGAGGCGGAGCCGAGTGTCACAATCGTAAAGATAAAGGTACTACCTAGAAAACTTTAAAAATATAGTAGGACTTTGCATTTGATTTGATTTTGGATTTTCGTAAATTTTTGTGTTCATTTTCAATGCTCCGATTCCTGCGGGGACTGTAAAATCTGTGAATTTTTTTTAACCTATATGTCGCGGCGTCCAGCCTCCTTTGACTAATGACTGATAGACAGACGGAGGGTGACAGGGTTGACGTACGGGACGGACGGACAGATGATGACTATCGACAGAAACCGGAACTGGTGCTGAACTGGTAAAAAGACACTATCAGTGACTATAAAGACGACCAGGACCGACCCTTGACCCGCAGGACGACAACTGCGACCATATACTATATTTTTAAATCTACTTTTCTAAACTAATCATTTATCAATATTAATACTATACTCGTACTCATCCCGACATCTATGAAAACCTTTCTTATGTCGCACTGGGTATATGAGATGAAAACTTTTTGTCGAAAGTACCGTTAGCTATGATGTCATAAGTTACTATTAATGAACACTTACCGACAAAAGTTCTTACGCTAATTGACTTATATATAATCCAGATTCCAGAGTCCCTTAAATAGATTATTTGGCCGCGCTCAAACTCAGACAAATACCTGGCGGCCGCACTAGTGATGAATTTGTGTCTTTAAACTTCACTTGTCTTAAAAACACATTGTTACAAAATACTTATTATCTGTGCAGCAGTGAACTGCTGATTCATTGTCTTCCAAAGGCAGTAAATGCCACAGATTTTGCTCCACGTGTTCGCTGCATAAACGTATACTTTCAGGTACATACAAAATAACTGTATCGACAGAGCATGCGAAGAGTATCCTAAGGAATGAAGCGGGTGAAATCGCTTATTTTGATCCCTACTATTACTGTACAAAGTTGCTTGCTTTCATCATATTTTATTTATTTATTTGGTCATGTTTTGACATACCTTAGAATAATTACACCGAGTCCGCGTCCGTATGGTGAGGCAACTGAAAAAAAGCCAGAATGGCTAAGTATGGTTATTCGGCCCATCAGTGCTCAAGTGATATTCGTGTCGAACACCAATTCCGAAAATTTCATTAAAAAAGGTTTGCGCAATGAACGGATGTCACAATCAGGTCACATTACATCGGAGAAACACAAGAAAGATTGTAGATTACATTTCACGTGTAATTAATGCGTTTGATTTTAAATTTTTACGTAAAACATTCATCAAAAATAACTACAACTTGTCACTTCACATTAATTTATGAAAATGTTGCTAGTAAGGGGAAAAAATCTCCCGCATTTACTTAGTTGTTCAATTAATGCAGGGTCCATAGTGCATGTTTGCCCTACACAATCAACAAAATCGTGTTTGTGTTTCGGAGATTTGAATGCTCGTCCCATTATGTAGTAGGTAGTCAGTTAAAGCTCTAGGCAAATATCAAATTTAGTCAAATTGTGTTCTAGACAGTCCAAGACCGACCCGTGAAATGGCTCAAAGTGCGGGGACTTCCAAGCGCTGAAAATTGTTGATATATAACAGAGCGAGCCACATTCAGGGAAGTGTGTGAGGCACATGGTCTATGACATGGTTGACAATCACTGGGACTTAACTATGGAAGAAGCCGTGTTGTATCGCTCAGCTGCTAAACTCAGAGAGCTATTTGCAATTTTGGTATGTACATGTAAACTATATAACCCGATCCATCTGTGGGAAAATTATAAAAACGCACTGTCAGAAGATGTTGCATACAGATTACATACACACATGAAGATTTAATAATTAACGAGGCATTAAAATTGATAGAGAACAAAATAAACGAGTTATCTGGAAAGAATATGGCGAAGGTGGGATTGCCCTCACCGCAACGAAGGTGAGAATTGTCAAAAAATGTCTTAAGAACTGAACCTGAACTATGATAGAGCAGCTTAGAGATGCATGTTAGTGAGATAGAGCCACGTTTATTACCCGAGCAAAAACACGCGTATGACACAATTATACAGCGCAGCGCATAAATAGTGGTCGTGAGTGCGTCTTCTCTTTACGCATTTACGCACCGGGGGGTGCGGGGAAGACATTCGTACTGAATCTACTTCACATGGACCGCAATATAGCCTTGGCAGTGGCTTCCTCGGGAACTGCAGCAACGCTGCTTAGCGGTGGATGTTCATTTTAATTGCCGTTCAATCTTGCAAGCGAAGAAACATCAGCAAGAGTATTAATAGGGGTGCTCTCTTGCGACAGTGCAAGCTAATTGTATGGGACGAGTGCACCATGTCATATAAACGCGCAGTAGAGGCGTTGGACCGCAGTCTGCAAGATATTTGCGGAAACCAAACGATATCGAAAGTAGTTTTGCTCGCAGATGATTTCTGACAGTCATTGCCAGTTATCGAGAGGGGTACACTAGCAGATGCAATGAACGCATAGAAATATAAATAGAAATATTTTTTATTTAAATAGACTTATTACAAGTTCTTTTAAATCGTTCAGTTTTTTTCCCCCTACCACCCATTCGGGACGTCTTTTTGCTGACAAGAAGAATGGGCGCAAGAAACTTATCAGCTTCATCAAAAGTAACGATATTTACAATTTATTATATCGTTACCTACCAGACACAACAAAAATAAAATAAAAAAATAAAAAACATTAAAATAACAAACACACACAGATTACAAAGACCATACCTAAGTAAACATGTAAATACAAAAGCAATTTACTCCCATGCTTTTTTGTCATCTAAATAATCAGCAATCTTGTAATAGCCCTTGCTCATAAGAATAGATTTAACAGTATCTTTAAATTTTTCTAGCTAGCTAAAAAGTAGCTGGTATTCATTTGCAAACTCCTTGCTTCTCCCACGGTCATTATACGTTGCATGCTCAAGAGTATCAGGTGCGCGAAATTTACATGTATTGGTAGAGAATAACAAATCATATTTCGACGGGGAAGTTCTTAACAACTCCTAACTTAATTTTTTTTGCGAAAACGATAAAAAAATTGCGCCTCTACTGGTATACGAATTAAGCTGAAATTCGCAAAATTGACGTAGCTAGACACTGAAGAATGTCTCCTATATTAAGGTCCATCACAACCTGATTAATTTTGGCAGAAGATATACTCTAACTTACTAATGGAAACATCTCGTAAATTCATTTAAAATAAAATTTTGAGCTAATATCTCTTATGCCTTGATCACACGTACCGAGCAAACCGGCGAGACAGTGCTCTCGGTCGAGTACTCGGTACGTATAAACAAAGCGGGCGAGACAACAGCTCGGCTGCCGTTCTACCTACTAGTCCGAGTTACCACCCTCCCGCTTCCCCGCACTGTCTCGCTCACTCACTCGGCAGGTTTGAACGTGCACTGTCTCGCCGCTCGCCACTCGGCCACATGATTGTCGCGTCGCCGCACGTAGTTTTTTTGAGTGCAGTTGTTTAAAACAAGTTAAAATGTCTACAAATATCAAATGGGACGTCGAAACAACTATTAAATTTATACAGTTACATAAACTAAATCCGTGTCTATGGAACTTTAAATCACCTGAATACAAGATAAAGCAAAAAAGGGATGCAGCATATAATTCCATAGTTAATGGAATGAATATAACGGGATTCGGTACACTAGAAGTTAAAAACAAAATAAAAAATTTACGGTCGACGTACCAACAAAAAAATAAGAAAATTCAAGAATCAAAGAAATCCGGAGCGGGTCTCAGTAATGTGTATGTCGCAGCCAACTAGCTTAATCAGTCGTTCAATTAGCGGCCTAGCCTTTTCATTGACAGGCGCCATTCAATCATCGGCCTAAATAACATCCCGGCATTTAATTTAACGGCTAGGCAAATGTCTTGGTTCGATAACGTTTAAACCACTTGCCTAGCCAAGTCATTGTAATTTAGTTCCATTTTCTATCACCAGGCACGCTGAGGCGATGTTGCTGTCAAATCTGTAAATATGGCGTCGACCAGCTGTGATTTCTGGTGCTTTTCACAATTAAATTACGTTTACACTTCGTTTACATGAAAATATCGTGAAATGGAAGTGTTTGGTGAAAAAATAATGTGCAAACCAATCTTTGAACGAACGTTTTAAAGAGTGTTTTGTAATATACTCAAAATATGACCAATACCATCAAAGTGATTGTTTTGTTTTTTTTCGTAATTTATTGTTTGTTCCGTTGTTTAAGGTAAACAATGTTATTGACAAGTTTAAATATGAAAATAATTTGTGTTTTCTTTTTAACATCTCACCGTAAACCTTGGAGTTTAGACATTAGAAAGAATCTTATTCAGAGCATAAGAATAAATATTTATTCTTATGGTTAGAGGTTATATACTATCCCCGTCAATTGGTAATGCGCTGGAACCTTGTCAAATTAACATACACATCAACATCATCCGCAACTCAAAATGACAAAAAACAGTAAAATTCTAATAGGTAATATAATATATTAATTATTTCATTCTTATTTTCAATAAGAAAGAGTCTAGGTATATGAAAAAAATACTGTTGTTCATTTTTGAGGTTAAAATCATGGCCGCCAGGCGCATTACCAATTGACGGGGATCCCATCAGCCATTTTTGATCACTGCTGGGGCACAGGCCTTCCTTATGGGTGGTAAGGAGGATGGGCCATAACCCACCACGCGGGCCCAATGCGGATTGGTGGGTGTTAACGACTGCAAATGCAGCCGGGACCAACGGCTTAACGTGCCTTCCGAAGCACGAAAGAGCTCGAGATAATAATTTTTTGGTCACCCATCCCATGACCGACCCTTGCGATCGTTGCTTAACTTCCGTAATCGCTGGGCCAGGCGCTAAGCCACTGCGCCACCGAGCTCCTCCTGAAAAAAATCAAACGCTTAATGAACCTAAGTACTAGAAAAATGAAAATGAATAATTCTTTATTCTAAGAAACAGGTAATTAAGTGCTTTTGAATTTTCTATATTTTACTACCATTCGAGACTTTTTTTAGTTGACAAGAAGATTTCTTAAAATGTGTTTTATCTTATCTTCTTCGTTAAAACTCAGCAGTTAATATTGCGAAAGAAAAAGACAAAACAAGCACCTATGATATTAAAGTACTAGCCTCCGCCCGCAAATTCGTTCGCGTGGACATTTGAAAAATCCCTAGGGAACCTTTGGCTGAGATAAATAGTAGATTGTTATACAAGACGCTAAAATGACCCATTCCATACGAGGTAGTTTTATTCCCGAGCTTTAGCGAGGGAATAAATAGAAACCGAGTTACAATGGGTTTTAGCGTCGTGTGTTACACTCTACTTTTCACTACGATTGCGAGAAAATAAAATACAATATTGAATACCTAGTTTATACTTCCGTAAACGAATCCACTCGTTTTTCTATCCTCCACTTCATAAACTTTTCATACAGTATTTAAATAAATGACTTGTGCTTGACGGCAAAAGATTAAAATTATTTCTTTCCTATTACTTACAGTCACACAATTCAATCAGTTTGGTATTAGAGAAAAATTCTAAAGATTTCGCGCCTTTTTTAATTTCTACTGTAGCAGCTAAGAAACACAATGCACGCATTCTACGATCAAACTTAAAGTCACAGAGTATAAATAAGTCTATGATTTCACCGAAGAGATCGTTGCTTTTAGTTCCATTTTCAAAAATAAAAATTAGAAACAGTATAAGCAGTATAAGTCGAGCGAGTCTTTATTCGTGATTATGAATAAAGACTTTTTCGTTTTAGTAGGCTCATTGGTAATAGACAAACATTAAAAAAGAAAAAACTTTATCCCCTAGGGGTAATTTTGCTATTTTATCCTGGCTCTTGTACCTTACAATGACGTACTTTTAGAGCAAAGGAGTGAAAAGTATTTTATGTTTTAATCCAGGCTATAAACTATCTGTGTGTCAAATTTTATCCAAATCTGTTCAGCAGTTTTTCCGCGATTGAGGAACAAACATCCAAACCCACAAACTTTCACATTTATAATATTAAGTAGGATTTTACTTAAATAATAATAAAGAATTCAATATCAAAATATTTCATTTTCTATTCGTCACGACGGTTATCCTATTCAATCAACGGCCTTAGCATCTGCCAGCCCGTTAATTAGATATTGTTTTGAATGTATATTGGCTGGATGTCATTTAGGCTGCTGATGAAACGGCGACGTTCTATGAAAAGGCTAGGCGGCTAATTGAACGGCTGATTAAGCCAGTTGCCTGCGACATGTACACTTCTAACATTAAATGGCTGAAAGAGATGGAAGAGGTGTTTTCAAAAGATTTAAACAAAAATGTTTTTGAAAACGTAAGTATTTTTTATTGTTACTTTTTATGTTATAATATAGATAAGGGAGACTGGGGACACTTGATTTTCTATTTTTATTTTTATCGCTAATCTTAATATATAAAATCGTAAACTGAATGACTGACTGACTGACTGACTGATCTATCAACGCACAGCCCAAACCGCTGGACCTAGAGACTTGAAATTTTGCACACAGATACTTTATACAGTGTAGGCATCCACTAAGGAAGGATTTTTGAAAATTCCATCCTTAAGGGGATGAAATAAGGGATGAAAGTTTGTATGAAAGTCCCTCAGTTTTGAAGCTAGAATCTTCAAATTTTGTGTTTAGGCTGACGATTGAAAAGTAATAAATACGGGTTTCAGCGTTTTTTAAAATTCTACCCCCGAAGGGGTCAAAAGGGGTTTGAAGTTGTGTATTAAAGAAAATCCTTCATTTTCGAAGTAAAAATCGCTAAATTTATCATTTAGGCTTATGGATAGAAATCTAAAGCAACGAATATTGTTTTTGTTAGGATTTCAACTCCAAAGGGGATGAAATGGGGGTGAAAAGGGTTAAAAAAACCTAAAAATAGATATGGATGTCGTTATCGGGGTTTTGTGGGATGACGATTGCAAAAATGACATTTATTTTGAAGTCCAACCACGGTGAACATGATTTAACCCCTAAAGGGGTGAAAATGGGGTCCAAATTTTGTATGGAAAAATAATATAAAATAGACATTACAACTTTAAACTTCGTAGCAGCACATCTAAAAATAAATAGGCAAATATGTATATATTTTGTTATTTTGAAAATTAACCCCTTAGGGGGTAAATGGGGTAAGTAAACATAAAAATCGATATAGATGTCGTTATTGGGGTTTTCTGGGATGACGATTGAAAAAATGACATTTATTTTGAAGTCCAACACGGTGGACATGATTTAACCCCTAAAGGGGTGAAAATGGGGTCCAAATTTTGTATGGAAAAATAATATAAAATAAGTAGTAGGAAATTGGGCTTTCTGACTCACGGTCTTTCAACATAATTGAAGTTTTAGTTTTCAGTCTAAAGTGAATCATTCAACTTAGGGCGCGCACAAGAGGCGCCGCTAGGCGCCTCTCAAGCGCGCTCCCGCGAGTCAGAAAGCCCAATTTCCTACTTTCACGTTTTTACATCTTCGCATCCACAAACTGGATTTATTGGAATCGTTTAGTGTGACAGTTTCACATAGGATGAGTATTAATACCTAGCTAGGTTCCTTATTGGGGTGCGCGGGGCGCAGTTGCTGTGTCTTGACGTGTTTTAGTTACGCTCTGTTATAAAATTGACAAAATAATAGTAAAAGTAAACGAGTCTTCATAAAACTAATATCAGTTTATTGCTCAAGTTACAAGCTTTAATTTGGTGTTTGATTCGACTCTGTGCGTCTTGTGATTGTGAAGTTATCAGTGCATTTATCTTTCGTTTCGACCGCTTCAATCAGCTGAGCGTTGCTTAGTCACCGTGAGTCACCGCCAGTCACGCCGCACGAACGTGATCTTACTTAAGAGAGCGAAGTAACTGAATATTTTGCCACTAGCTACAGTGAGCATTTGGCGTAATCGGGACTGGCGCAGCGTTAGCAACGAGTGCATAAAATCCATGGTTCGAAACGGACTTGGGACAAACTTTTTTTTTTTTTTTTAATATTTTGTTTCTCGAATAATTAATTTACTTTTTGATTTGTTTTTTTTTATTATTATTCTTTTTTAATATATATTCGAGTAAATAAAAACTCATCATGGACTCCGGAAAAAAGGTTTGCGCGAGCTGTATGCAAGTAGTCAAAGATAGGCAGTACTTACGTTGCAGCATCTGCTGTGAATTTTATCACATTTTATGTGCTAATGTAAGCGAGCAGCGTTTCCGTAATACCTTGATCGGAGAGCATAGACTAAAGTGGAAGTGTGAACTGTGTAAAAATAAGGAGCCAAAGGTCGACAACCAAAATACTCCGGTTCGTGGACTCGATGACCAAGTGAATCCGCACCGGGGAACCTCAGTGAAGAGTCCACCAATAGACTGTGACCTGGGTAGCGGCCGTGATGATGCTCAGGCAAAAGCGCTGCAAGCCCTGACTGAGGAGATGCGCCTTTTGCGTAAGGAGATGCAGGAAACGCGAATCCGGGTTGAAGCTTTTAACGAGACACTCTCTAGTCTCGTGACGCGGGTGGCGGCAAATGAAAACCAGGTGCAGCTGCTTGCAACACGTGTGGAGAAGCTGGAAGGTCGTCAAGCAAGCCCCGACGCTGACGCTGCCTTAACAGGAATCATAGAAGGGTTAAGAGCTGAACTAAATGAGCGTGATCAGGAGCTCCTTCTCAACGACCTGGAGTTCACTTGCATCCCGGAACAGAAGGGGGAGAACCCCCTGAATATCGTCACCACTCTGGCGACTAAACTTGGCATCAAACTTGAATCACGTGATATCGTCTGTGCCACAAGAGTTGGTCAGTTGTTGGAAGCTAATGCGAGACCCCGGCCGCGAGCCATCGTCGTCCGCCTAGTGCAGCGTGCGGTGCGCGATGAGCTGCTGCAGGCGGCTCGTGTACGCCGCAACATCACAACGGAAGGTGCCGATCTTCCTGGCCCGCCACGCAGGTTTTACGTCAACGAGCGGCTGACACGCACTAATCGTGTTCTATTCCGCCGTGCACGACAGATTGGCAGGGACCAGAACTGGCGCTTCGTGTGGACGAGGGACGGCAAGGTATTTGTGCGGCAGGGCCCTGGGGAGGGCGTCCCCCGTCATCGTCTGCGCACAGAGGCTGATCTTGTTAGGGTTTTTGGAGAGGATGCCGTTCGAACTGTTAAGGACTGAAAAAGTACTTTATAATATGTTACTCACTTTTTTTATACTTTGCTTTGGCCTACACTCTTTTGTTCCACTGTTAATGGTTATTTTATTTCATATACGTGTTTTGTTGAAAGTAATTTTATGCACAGCCAACACTTTGTCAATTTTTTTTATTTTTATAATTTTTTACCGTACTTACTTCATAATAATTTGGTGTTCATTGTTGCTTTTGCTAATTATTTGCTCTTTGCGCTCAATATTTTCCTTACTTGTTTTTACTGTTCGACTGTTGTCATTGTTCGTTGTTACTATCTGTTTTTTGTGTGCTTTGTTCTTGTATTTGTGTGCCAACACTTTGTCAATTTTTTTTATTTTCATAATTTTCTACCGTACTTATTTCATAATAATTTGGTGTACATTGTTGCTTTTGCTAATTATTTGCTGTTTGCTCTCAATATTATCCTTATTTGTTTTTACTGTTCGATTGCTTGCGTCATTGTTCGTTGTTACTAGCTGTTTTTTGTGTGCTTTGTTCTTGTATTTGTGTGCAGCAGTAGTAAGGTCTAGTATTAACCGGGACGCACTGGAAAGGAACAAACAACATATTCATTACACATACATTACACCCGTATTTAAATTTAATTTCATTGTAATTCTACTCACTATATTTTACAAGTATTTATACCAAAACAAACAAGCACTTTATACAAATGATATAATATTATTTTTTAAGTTTTCCTATTTCACAATTGTTTTAATCTGTCTCAATGACTACATTTTATCGCTCATTTATTGTTTCTCGACTTTATGCTGTTATCATAATAAAAATCAAATAATAATTACTCTTACCTCGCGCTCAGAGACTTTTTTTGTGTCTGATAACGTAATTGTAATTACTGTTGTGCAGTATTTCTGTGCCTGCTTTTTGTTGCTTAGCGCTTTATTAGCTCCATGCACTTTTAATATATTTTCATTCAATATACTTATTTTTCCTAGTTCAGATGCCGCCTTTGAAATATCTTAAGTTAGCACTTTTTAATGCAGGCTCTCTTAACACTGGCCATGATGACTTTGTAATCGGCGTCAAGGAATGCGACGCAGATATTATCGCAATAAACGAGACGTGGTTGTCAGCGGGACAGGAAGCGCGCGCGCCGGCAGTGCCCGGCTATCGACTGCGCTCCGTCCCTCGTCCGCTGCATATGTGCGGCGGGCGGGGTGGCGGGGTTGCGTTCTACGTTAGGACTGGAGTACACGTGCGGTATGAAAAGCATCCTGACGCCGATATTGAGCAAATGTGGCTCACAACTAAAATTAATGGATTGCGTTTTGCAATCGGAACTGCTTATAGGCCACAGTGGGTTAATGTTGAGAAATTCTTGGATGCCTTGACGGAATCTGTAACATATTTCGGTAGGCATGACTTTATTGTCTTACTGGGGGACTTCAATATTAACTTTTTGGATCCGACTAATGGTAACAGCGTTAAGTTAAAGCAATTTTTGGAGTACATGGACCTTGAGCAGGTGGTAACTGAACCGACACATTTTACGGCCGATTCTCACTCACTCATCGACTTAATATGTACTAATTGCCGGGTCCAAGACGTAAGTGTATCTCACATTACGGGTTTGCTTGGCCATGCTATGGTTAATGTGTCTTTTCCTGTGAGAAAACCTAAATACCCAAGACTTTGTCGAGCTTATAGGCCCATTAAGAGTATGGATATGGAACAATTTAATGTTGATTTGCATGCCTTTGACTGGAGATCTGTCTCTGCTGCCGCTACGGTGGATGAAATGGTAGGTATATTTGAGAACCTTTTATTGTCCCTCTATAATCATCATGCTCCGGTAAAATATATCTCAATTAAGCCTGATAAATCGTTTCCATGGATTACTGAGAATTTAAGACATATGATGCACTTGCGCAATCAGGCTCTTCTTAAGTATCGCCAAACAAAATCAGACCAGGATAAAAATTCATGGAAAGATTTGCAGAGTACGGTAGAAACTTGTATGGATACCGAAAAGCGCGCATTTTTCAATCACTTCATCAATTCTCAAGTCAATAATGGCAGGTCATACTGGAAAAACCTGAAAGAAAAGGTTTTGGTAGATCCCTGTCAGGGCAAAGACCTACCTCCAAATTTTAATGATCCGCATGCCATCAATTCACATTTTTTGAGTGTTCAAAGTAATAGCGTAGTGCCTCAATCAAGCTTCTCCTTTTACAATTCGCATCGCTATAGTCATTCTAGTTTCCAGCTGCAGCCTGTTACTGAGAAAGAGGTGGCTGATTTCATCTTATCAGTTAAATCAAACGCATCGGGGTCGGATGGTTTTAGCAGAGATATGATACTTTTGACTTTACCCTGCACGCTGACAACTATCACTGCTATTATCAATGCCTCCATCATTTCTGGTGTTTTTCCTGCACAGTGGAAGCATGCGATGGTTACACCGCTGCCTAAAATTGATCGCCCTGTCAACCTTAAAGACTTGCGACCGATTAGCATTCTGCCGTTTCTATCAAAGATTCTAGAAAAAGCTGTATATATGCAACTTATGAAATACGTGGAAGAAAACAACATCCTACCAGTGCATCAATCAGGGTTTCGTCGAAACCGTGGCACGTCTACTGCTCTGTTAGATGTTGTTGACAATATTCTGTCGGAGCAAGACGCTGGTAATGGCACTATCCTTGCACTGCTGGATTTTTCTCGCGCATTTGACAGCATTAATAAAGAGCTGCTACTGGCCAAGCTTAGGTATTATGGTTTGGATGTCTCGTCACTTCGGTGGTTTGAAAGTTATTTGTCCCACCGGTCCCAATCAGTGAAATTGACTTGTGCGAATAGTGGAGATGCTAAGCTATCTGATCCTGAACCTGTGACATGTGGAGTACCTCAGGGTTCAATTCTGGGTCCGTTACTTTTTATTATTTACAGCGCAGATCTCCCTAAGGTGTTACAATACTGCAGATACCACTCCTATGCTGATGACGTCCAACTGTACATCTCTGGTAAACCTGCCAATACTCCTGACACTGTGCGAAAGATCAATAGTGACCTACAGAGGATCGCTCAATGGTCAGCTGATAATGGTCTCCTTCTAAATCCATCCAAATCAAAATATTTAATTATGGGAACTAAAGCACAGATACAACAAATGAAAAACTTCAATCCCGCTCTTTGTTTAAACAATCAAAATTTAGACAGAGTATCGGAAGCTCGGAATCTAGGTATAATCTTCGATGAACAGCTGCGCTTTGAAACCCATGTATTGGGTTTAGTGAGGGGCTGTATGTATCGCCTGAAGGTTTTGTATAGGATACGTAAATATCTCAGCGAAAAGTCACGCGTAATGCTCTGTGAGTCCTTGATTCTGTCAAGACTCAATTATGGGGATATTGTGGTGGGACCTCGTTTATTGTCTAGAACGCAAAAACTTATTCAGCGGGTTCAAAATGCTTGTTGCAGGTTTTGTTTTAACGTACCTCCTCGAACACACATCTCACCTTATCTCAACTCTGCGTCAATTCTGAGAATGGAGATGCGTAGACGAATGCACTTGTTATGTCTCATGTTTGACGTGAAAAAGTACAAAAGACCTGAATATTTATTTGAGAAGCTCAAGTTCACGCCGCTTAGTGACAGGTATGGATTTAGATTAATGCGGATGCCACTCGCTAACCATCATCATCGTACCATAGCCTTCCGGGGCAGCTTTCGGTTCCAAGCCACCAAGTGCTGGAATGATTTGCCGCCACCTATTCGGAACCTAACTTCTAAATATACTTTCAAACAAAAACTGACCACACATTTACTTACACTACAAAAGTTAGGTATTCCGACTGGGTGGTAATCTGGGTAATCTGGATGGTTTTGGCGGCGCGAGGGTCTGAATCTATGTCTGTAGGTGTGAATTACTAATTATTATTTTACTTCGGTTTCCTATTCCCAATTATTAATCAATTTTATTCATTATTTTCATTATTATTATTATTATTGTTTTTGTTAATATTATTGCAATACCAATCTTATATTTATATTTTATCACAGACAGTGCACTCACACACACTCGCACACATATACACACACACACACACTCACAAACACACACACACACACACACACACACTTGTTCCCGACCGAGCGCAGCTGCTGGTTCCCGCGTTTCGTCTGGGTGATGGCTGAAAATCGGTGTTTTGCCGAAAGGCAAAATTCACACACCGAGACTGGACCCTTCTTGCTGCTGCACACACATGCATGCCTTCTTCTGATTATCTCTTTTACATGTCCATTTTGTTTGTCTTTTCTTTTTATTAGTTATTAATTTAATGTACCTACCTATGTAATGTTATTTGTATGAATGTGTGTGTTTTAGTAAATAAACTTTCTATCTATCTATCTATCTATCTATCTTATTGGTGAACATCAGCGATATTGTTCATAACCTATAGAAAATGAGATATTATTGTAGTAGGTAAGTAAATAATCCTAACTAGGGAACCTACTATTAGCTCTCAGTTAAAGTGAATAGTAGTACCTATATTCTGAATTAGGCCTTGTTAAGGTCTCAGCTTTCAGTTAGAGTGAATAGTAACTACTTAAAACTTCTGTGTTCGAAAAGTTTGCAATTCAGAACCTACAATTCTGCATAAAAGTATAATATTTTATTAATAATGATTATCTTTTCTCTATTTATGTTATAAATAGAAATAAGTAAGTAGGTCAACTGTAAACTGAGTCATGCGTAATTTAGTTCTGTATTGCATAAACAAAGGGAAAATAAAACAGTAAAGATATAACACACTTAATATTTATTAGGGAAATAATTTTAAAAATACTCTTCTTTACATATTTGCTCACTCATTTTATCAAGTATTTCACGTGCAGCTTTATATATTTCATCCTTGAAAATATTTTGAACGAAATGCTGACAACATATTTCAGCGGTACATTTACGCTGTTAAATCGCTCCGCATCATAGATTTCTAACTTGATAACTTTGCGCCCCATGGCAGGAATTTTGATATAAGAATATGTCTCGTTTTCTTTGGTTCGCTTTCTTGAGACGTCTGATCCTTCACCAACTTGTTTTCCATAATTTTCTTGAACTTGATTAGGACGAATAAAATTAAACAGAGACTCGGTATCCTGAAATTAAAAAAATATATAAGCTTGAGAAGTGAATATTAAAAAGAAATGTGAACATTTTATTGCTTCTCGTTATCGATTTAGCTTGCTTTCACAAATTATGTAGTTTAAGTTTTATTAAAC
The DNA here is from genome assembly GCA_928269145.1 of Agriphila tristella. Classification (NCBI taxonomy): domain Eukaryota; kingdom Metazoa; phylum Arthropoda; class Insecta; order Lepidoptera; family Crambidae; genus Agriphila; species Agriphila tristella. The sequence continues at coordinate 12,176,284 of OV743435.1, read as the reverse complement.
TTACCGACATTGTCCTTTGATCTTCAGTTTTGAACAGATAGGCACACGTGCGACCACACTCAACAATATTTTAAGACTGTAAAAATACAGATGAACTGGTAAATTCCACAATTGTTTCTACAGCATTTTATTATAACAAAAAATACTTACATAGAAACTGTTACCTACTGTGCGCAAATCTGTTAATCAAGTAGCTACTTACTTTATGGATATTCAAATTGGTATAGCATAGGTACTTACACTTTAAAATAAATTAATAAATAGTATGAGGAAAAACGTATGACAATATTAGTATTACTTACAAAGATATTGATTGCCTTTCTAATATGGAAATTTTGGTGACATATGCACCACGCGTCGTGAAGTGCGCGCACACACCAGTATGTATTCCATATCGGGTAAGTTTCTTTCGTCTTACAACGAACCACCACTAATGCACCTCCTGAATCTATTTATAGACTTGTACGTGACATTGATGATGTGTAAAGCTAATAATTGTTTTTATTATAAATTAATATTCTATTTTCTTATTTAAAGTAAACATGTAACATGTAATCGGATACTTTTCTAAACAAGCTAAATGTCATTGTAAAACATTACGTGTTGACCTATTTGGAATTACTATAAAAACCCGGTCAATAAAAAATCAACTTTTATTGTGTTATTTCGTCTCCCGACGCCACACATTGCAGATTTTACTACTAAGTAATTCAAGTTATCGTGTTTTCAAATAACTTCAGTTTTAAAAAATAAGTGTTTTAAAAGGAGCAAGAGGATTAATCATGTAAGTATACGATTGAGTTTTACAAAGATGTTCTTTATAATATAAGTGACTAGATTTTCTCCATACATTTTCTGTGATATTTTTAACGTGATTAATGTTTTAAAATAATCTTTATAAGGTCGAGCAAACAAGAAGTACAAGCGCACTTGAGCGAGAGTAGCTCATCGAGCGATAGCAGCTCATCGAACAGTCGGGAGTCATCCCCCGAGCGTGCGCCCCAACCATTGCCGGAGCCTGCAGCACATGAGCGGAAGAGGAAGTACACACACTCACATACGTCTAATAAAAGGTAGCCATAATATATTTCTTATATATTTTTCTATGGTTTCATAAAATATTCCTTTTATTATATTTTAAATAGTTATCATAAAGATAGAGGTTTATTTATTGTATGCTATTAACCCAGTTACTTCATTTAAAACTCTCTTATGTATTCGTCAAATGATATTATTTTAGAATTTACATAATTCTTGTACAAGTTATATATTTGAAAAGTGTGTTTGTTGAATGTTGAAAGAACCGGAGCTATGAATTAGTCTGATAATTGCACGGGTTATAGTTTGAAGGCTGGAGCACTACATAGATTACTTTTTAGCTCTGTGTATTCCGCGCGCGTGCGATACCGCGGGCGGAAAGCTGGTATATTATAATAAAACTAGTCTAACTAAAACACTGACCTAAAACATTTTTATTCTAGAGCTAAACATGGAGAAAAATCAAAGAAGAGTCAGAAGCATAAGGTGAAGAGTGATGAGCGTGTGGCACAACCACCAGCTGAGACGTCTTCCGCCAAGGTCACTGCGAAAGATATTATGGGAACCGATTCGGATGCGGATGAAAATCAAAAAGCCGGTAAAAAAGATGAGCTTATATCTTATTTGTGTCGTCGCGGATCTAACGGCATTTCCAAACAGTTCAATCCAGATATTGGAGGCTTACGTTTTGTAGATCTTAAGCTTTATATGTGTAGTGAAATTGAAAGTATTTCACCTATGAACAGGTGGCGTCATGCTGTAGTAACATTGAAAACTAAAATAGACGACGACAATCCAGCATACCGTTATTTGGTAAATTTTTAAAAAAAGTAAAAATAACTTCAAGGATTGTCCGATCACCTATGTTAGTACGCCGAATCAGTAAATATTAAAATAAAATACTTACTGAATTCTTGAATTATCGCATTGTACATACTAAATTCCTAAGTTTTTGAATACTTTGTTGAATTAAGCACTTATTCATAGATATAATATAATATAGTATTCATACAATATACCTATTTTTATCCCAGTTTCATTGTATAAGTAAGCATAGAATAGTTTTATTGTTTAAGATGATTATTAAAACATTAATATTAATTAATATATTTTTATTCTTTCAGACAAAAACCCCACCAAAGCAATGAATGAAAAACTAAATAAAAATAAAAATAAAAATAAAAATAAAAATAAAAATAAAAATAAAAATAAAAATAAAAATAAAATAAAGATTTGTACTGAATGTAATATTCAAGTTTTGGAAAGCTCTTACAGATTTCATTTAAGAACTAATTTACATAAAAAAAATTGCTTATTGAAAACTACTTTCGATAACATTTATATTATAGCGTCAGCTTTTCGAGAGAGAATAGTTACTTATAGAGTAAACTCTGATGATAATGTTTGTTCAACTCCCGAGGATTTTTTACATAAAATTATGGATGATGTTAAAAAACTTATAGTCATGAATTTGTCTAAACATGGTTCCGTAAAACTTAATTTTGAATTGTTTGCTAATTTCAAATTACCTACATCGGATGAAATCCATATGAAATCATTCAATACTAAGTATGAGACCATATTTAGAAATACTGATTTATCTGAACTGTATTCAATAACTCAGAATATATTGATTAATAAACTAAGTGAATTTCAGCACCGTGAGTCAGGCTGGTGTTTTAACTCTGTCAGTCATTTAGAAATAAACGTTAATAAATACTCCCCTCTTAGGGGTGGTAGCTATTTAGAATTATCAAAAGAAATTAGTAGTACTAAAAGTTGTCTAAATGTGAAAAATTATGACAATCATTGTTTTGCATGGAGTATAGTGGCTGCTTTATTTCCTTGTACCAAAAACGTCAATCGTACGAGTTCATATCCATTTTATTCTTCAGTTTTAAATATCAAAGGAATGAATTTCCCACCATCATACACAGATATTAGATTATTCGAAAAAACGAATCCTTCTATTAGTGTCAGCATTTATGGTTTAGATAACAAGAATCATATCACAGGCCCATTATACATGACAAGTCAGAGAAAAGAAAATCATATCAACCTATTGTATTTTGAACAGAAATCCAGAGGTCATTATTGTTTAAGGCCTGGGCACACCGGATGCGTAGACACGCGCGTGGTCACGCGTGCGTGTACACGCGCGTAGTTACGCACGTAACCCCCTGACACACCGGGTTACGCATACGTCTACGCTTACGCATACGCATACGCAACGCAGCCTGTCCCTTGCGTACCCAGCGGGCACACCGGATGCGTAGACACGCGCGTGTACACGCGCGTGGCTACGCACGTAACCCACTGACATATACCCAGCCGCTGCGGCAGCCATACTTTTTATGTTTGCAATTCCTGTGCACGATGTCTGATGATGTGATTCAAGAGTGATTCAAGAGGAAGGTTTATAATTATGTCATCGTGTCAAATTCCACACTACACCGAAGCGAAGCGAGGGCGGGTCACAAGTCCTTTTTTTGCCAAATGCGACCTTTGATTTGATTTGATTTTTTTGGGACATTCCCTATTCCATAATACATTATTTATTTTGTTAGAGCTGCAAGTTTATGCAGTGCTTTCGATGCTAGGCTTCCCAAGCGGCTTAATTTTTGCCGACATTTTCATATTTCTACATACATAAAACCTCAACTTATAATTCACCTATACCTTCCTCAGGAATCACTCTATCATTTGGTAAAAATCGCATGAATATACGTTTAGTAGTTTTTGAGTTTATCGCGAAGCGCAGACAGACAGACAGACGTGGTGAGGGAATTTGTTTTATAATAATGTATGTAGTGATATCAAGCAATTTAGATGACTAGTTTAAATTCATAGAAGTGACGAAGTTCTCTATTTGTAAGAAAAAAAGCAAATTTCATAGGTGGGTCCCGAACAAAACAACTGAATGCGTAGTCACGCGCGTGGTTACGCGCGTGGTCACGCGCGTGATCACGCGCGTAATGACGCGCAGGAAAGATACGTGCGTGTTCGTATTTGTTCGGTGTGACGTCCAATAGGGAATGCTATTGAGTACAACGTCATCAATGCGTTCCGCTCTGCGTAAGTACGCAGCCTGGTTGTCTCATGAGAGCTGCAATGCGTAGGGTTACGCATCGGTCTACGTGCACGCGTACGTTACGCAAGCGGTGTGCCATATCTCATAAAGTTTCAGGTATTACAACGTCATGGTACGTCTACGTGCACGCTTACGCATACGCTTACGCATCCGGTGTGCTGGAGCCTTTAATAAAAGACTTGACAAAACTTACTAGACGACAACTCAGTAAACATCATGGTAAAACATACTTATGCGAAAGCTGTCTTCAGTTTTTTATAACACAGGAAAAATATAACTCACACACTTGTTCTAAAGTTTTAACAGTATTACCAGGTAAAAATAGTAAATTAGAATTCAAAAATTATGAAAGACAACAGAAAATTAATTTTGTAATTTATGCTGATTTCGAAAGTTTACTATTAAACACGCATGAAAAAAACAGTTGTAATACCGAAACATATAAATTACATCAACCTTCATGTTTTGCATATTACATTTGTTGTTCACATGATGAAAGTTTAAATAAACTTGTGCTGTATAGAGGTTCAGATTGTGTTGAAGTGTTTATAAAACGTCTAATCGAGGATGTAAAATATATCGAATGCATACTTAGAAAGAAAAAACCTATGCTACCGATGACTCAGTCACAAAAAGATGAGCATCGGAATGCAAGTATTTGTCATGTTTGTAAATTACCACTAGTTAATGATAAAGTTGCTGATCATGACCATATAACCGGTGTATACAGATGTGCTGCTCATACTAAATGCAACTTATTATATAGAGTGTGTCCCTTTGTGCCAGTAATTTTTCACAATTTAGCAAACTATGATGCTCATTTGTTCATAAAAGAATTAGCTAATTATGAAGGTGATATCAAAGTTATTCCGAAGACTAAAGAAAAGTATTTATCTTTTACAAAATTTTTGAAAAACCCTAATTTTCCTTCAGCAATTCAAATTAAATTTTTGGACTCATTTCAGTTTCTCAGTTCCAGTTTAGACACTTTAAGTAAAAACTTAGCAGATATAGATTTAAAACATTTACAAAAAATATTTAATTTCGAAGAACAGTTTTATTTACTTCGTCAAAAAGGTGTATATCCTTATGATTATATGGATGCATTTAAACGATTTGAAGAAACAAGTTTACCAGTAAGAGACTACTTTTACAATAGTTTAACCGGTGAGCACATACATGAAGAAGATTATTCTCGCGCACATAAAATTTGGAAAGTCTTTAACATTAAATCGCTCGGTGAATATACCGACTTATATTTGAAATGTGATGTGTTGCTTCTATGTCATATTTTCGAAAAGTTTAGAAATAGTAGTCTTAAGTATTATAAACTCGACCCAGTTTATTATGTTACTTCTCCAGGCTTAAGTTGGGATGCCATGCTTTTATATACAGGTGTTAAATTAGACTTGCTAGATGATAAAGATATGTATGAAATGATAGAGAAAGGAATACGTGGTGGCCTAGCTCAGTGCTCGCTTAGACATGCTAAGGCGAATAATAAATACTTGTCAAACTATGATGAATCAGTACCATCTAGCTACCTTATTTACTTAGACTGTAATAATCTGTATGGTTATGCTATGATGCAAAAAATGCCTATGTCTGACTTTAGATTTTTATCTGACGATGAAATTCAAAATTTAAACATATTAAGGATTAAAGATGATGCTGAATTTGGATACATCTTAGAAGTTGATCTGGTTTATCCTACTGATTTACATTCAAGTCATAGTGATTTACCATTTGCACCGGAAAAACATGTTCCACCGGGTGGCAAAACTAAAAAACTTATTGCAAATTTATATGACAAATTTTATTATGTTATCCATTATGTATATTTAAAAGAGTGTATGAGAAATGGTTTGGTGTTAAAAAAAATTCACCGAGTGATCAGTTTTCGACAGCAAAATTTTTTAGCTAAATACATAAATTTAAATACATATTTGCGTCAAAATTCATCTTCCACATTTGATAAAGACTTTTTCAAACTTTTAAATAACGCTATTTTTGGGAAGACAATTGAAAACAGAAGAAAACAGGTAGATGTCAAATTGGTTACAAAATGGAGAGACACTAATAATAAAACAAATAAAATAATTGGAGCAGAAAAACTAATTTCGAGACCCAACTTGAAAAGTATATCCATATTTTCAGATAATTTTGTTGCAATTCAGTTAAAATTAGAAAAGATTATTTTAGATAGACCAATATACATAGGATTTTCAGTACTTGAATATGCTAAACAACACATGTATAATTTTCATTATAATTGTATTAAAAAGAAGTACAACGAAAACGTAAAGTTATGTTATACTGACACCGATAGTTTGCTATATTTAATAAATAGTAATGATTTCTATACTGAAATGAAAAGAGATATTGCTTATTATGATACTAGTAACTTTGAAAAGAATAATGTTTACGGTATGCCTGCCTTGAATGCAAAAATACCAGGTCTTTTTAAGGATGAAATGGGTGGTGATATTATTAAACAATTTATTGGTTTGAGAGCAAAACTCTATTGTATCGAAAGTACAAAAACTCAGATAAAAAAAGCAAAAGGTATATCAAAGTCTGTAACTAAGAAACTGAAACCAAGTCACTATGAAAACACACTGAATAAAAATATAAATATAAGATGTAGTATGAATTTAATTAGATCTTTAAAACATGTATTATATTCACAGAGAGTTAATAAACTGGTGTTAAATAGACAAGACGATAAACGACAAGTTCTTTCAAATCAAATTTATACTTTACCATGGGGGCATTGTGACACTTTATTTTAAAGGTTAAATTAAGATAGCTGTATTGTTTGTATTTTGTTAAAATTGTATACAATTTTATTATTATGTAAGGAGTGAAATATAATAAATTTATCTTGATTTTGAAATTTCCTAAATCTATACAAAGACCTAAAAGATACACTATCTATTTAAAAAGCTGAAAATAAAATATAAGTAGTGGATAATTGGGGTTCCAGTAAGCAGACAGTTCCGTTACGACGCGACGTATGTGCCGGTCGCCCAACTGCTTAGCTTACTGTGACATATGCAAAGATAACAAAAAACGTTGAAAATGAGTCTACATCTTATTTTATTGAAGCTTGAAAATTTACTAATTGATAAATCGAAATATTGGTTGTTTAAAGATTTCGAAACTTTTAGAAACCAATGCTTGAGTTCAGATATTTTTCTGTATTATTTTGATTTGCTGGGAAACATTGACGATGCAAACTTTAAACTAGAGCCCCATGTGTTTATGGATAATATGAAGCTGTTTTTCAAGATTTGTAGTTTGGTGACAGACAATCCATGGAACACGCAGCTTTTGGAGCAGTGTACCTTTGAAAATAAATATACTGATAATTTTGAGGAAGCTATTGCTAATTTGGAAGAAGACGATGATGAAATTGTTTGCATTCAGATCCAATAAATAATTTACCTATATTTCATTTATTTAACATAATCTGGATCTTATTTAAGGAAGCTACACATTCTTTCAGCCTTTATACTCATAATGAAGCTCGTAAAGCAAACTCTTTCGTTGGAGGTCAATGATTTGAACATTGATACCAAATTGCATAATGCAAGGCATAGCAAGCTATTACCTAGTACAATACGGTGCATAATTTGTGGCCCATCAAATTGTGGGAAAACAAATGTTATGATAAGTTTATTATTACATGAAAATGGCTTGAGGTTTCATAACGTTTATTTATATTCCAAAACAACTTTTCAACCTAAATACAAATTTCTACAAAATGTGTTAAAAAGAGTAGAAGGAGTGAAGTTTTTTGGATTCAATGACCATGATGAAGTTATTCGCCCCAGAGATGCTCTTCCAAATTCCATCATTATATTTGATGATGTTGTATGTGATCGACAATCAAATATTCGTAATTATTTTACCATGGGTAGACACAACAATATTGACAGCTTTTATTTGTCACAAACATACTCTAAAATACCAAAACAATTGATACGTGATAACGCTAACTTCTTAATAATCTTCAAACAAGACGATATTAATCTAAAGCATATTTACAATGAGCATGTTAATACTGATATGGTTTGGCTTTCTTTTAAAAACATGTGCTCAGAAATTTGGAAAGACCAGCACAATTTTTTAATAATTGATAAAGACAGGCCTATAGCACAAGGAAGATACAGAAAAAAGTTTGACATATTTATAATATTCTGAAAAGTATTAAGCTATCATTATAACACTATATATATACTACTACTATACACAGGTTGGTCAAAAGTTCTGTTACTGAGTTTCTTTATCGATTACTGGTCATTAAAACAAATGAAAAGAAAAAATAAAAATGACATATTATTGACAGTTTTATAAGCTATAATTCCATACCACACGTATATCATATTTTGTTTATTTCACCATGGAATGGGGGTTGAAGGAGAATCGTGTCGCTGTAATTGCTCTGCACAAATGTGGGCAGCCACCGAATATGATTTTCAAGTTGCTACAAAAGTTGAAAATCAACAAGCAATTTATTTATCGCACTATCCATAGGTACAGTAATACCTTGACCGTCGATGACCGAAAAAGATCAGGAAGACCACGCACCGTTCGGACACCAGCTGTGATCAAGGCAGTGAAGGCGAGAATCACGAGAAATCCCGTCTGGAAGCAAAGTTATTGGCAATACAGATGACTGTGAAGAGAAGTTCCCTTAAAAAAATTATCAATGATGACCTTGGGCTTCACGCTTACCGTAGACGAAAGGACCATCTGCTAAACGCACGATTGAAGGCTATGAGGTTAGCACGAAGTCGCGCTCTACTAAAGCGGTACGCACAAAACGGCCATCGAAAAATCTTGTTTACTGATGAAAAAATCTTCACAGTCGAAGAAAATTTTAACCGTCAAAATGATAGAGTATACGCTAAGAATAGTAAAGAAGCCAGCATGATTGCTCCGAGGGTCCAACGAGGTCACCACCCCTCATCAGTGATGATTTGGCTGGGGGTGTCCTATTCAGGGCTAAGTAAGGTTCATTTCTGTGAAAAAGGTGTGAAAACTGGCGCTAGAGTCTATCAAGATACCGTTCTGGAACCTGTTGTCAAACCCTTAAGCCACACTTTATTTCAAAACCAGCCATGGGTCTTCCAGCAGGACTCTGCCCCTGCGCACAAAGCAAAATCTACACAAGCATGGTTTCGGGCTAACAAAATTGATTTTATCGCGCAGGAAGAATGGCCATCCTCCAGCCCAGACTTAAATCCTCTGGATTATGCCATATGGCAACTTATTGAGGAGAAAGCATGTGCTAAGCCCCACATGAATCTCGACTCTCTTAAGCGCGCTATTCTCAAGGCAGTCGCAGAATTGGATATGGTGGTAGTTCGTGCTGCCATCGATGACTGGCCTCGTCGTCTAAAGGCGTGTATTCATGCCAGAGGCGGTCATTTCGAATAATTTTAATACATGATAATCTTAAATATTTGTGCTTTCATTTGGTATATAATTCATTGTAGCATTATTTGTAAATTTAGTATTAGTCATGTTTTCCATAGTTACAGAACTTAGTAACCAACTAGGTATATATATAAACCAGTTGAAACGATAATAATAATATTAGTATCTTTATTTCTATTACAATTAATGGTTGTGTGTTAATGATGGAGGAAAATATTAAACAACAATTAATTAAGTCAGTTAACTCTATACAGGCTAAAATAAAACAAATGAAAAATGAAGACGACCAAACTGAATTAACTATGAAAAAGTTGCTGAAACCTGTGAGCGTTCCAATTAAAACCTTAGTTGAAAATAGCTGTAATAATAATAATGATAATAATCAACTTTTGCAACATAACAATATGAAAAAATCTAATTCAGTGCACAGCTTTAGTACAGCAAGTGATGATTTCAAAGATTCAAATTCTAACAATACTGTTATTGGAAAAAAATATGACGATGATGAAGATGAAAGTGAAGACATAAACATTTCATACAAAAGCTCTGATTTTTATGACGATGAACAAAATATTTTATTAAAGTCATTAGTGAAAGATGATTTATTAAATATTTATGAAAACCTAAATATTCCATGTGGAATAAGAAGTCTAAATCAAAATCTATTTATGGGTGACTCAAAAGTAATTTTATCTAAAATGGACAATGCCCCGGGTTATGACTCCAAGTATTTCATTACTATAGATAGTGAACGATGTGAATTAACACCAGGACTAAAAGAATTGCTGTTATCTAAGAAACCCGATTTAAGTTTGGTTTCTGAAAATGATAAAGTTAAATATAAACACATGCTGTCTATAACTAACGCACATAGAAGAGATTATCATCCTAATGGACAAATCAAAGGTGATAAAAGCGCTAAATATCGTGAAATAATCAAACCATTATTCAATAACACCGACATAGAAAAGCATGGTGGAAATTTGCCAAAGTTTAAAACGTATGGATCTAATACTGATTTGGTATACTGGGATGATCCTAATGAGTTGATAGAAAGATTAAAATTACTGATTGCTTCCAAAGAAGCTGGTAATACTAATCATGATAATGAAATTTTATCTATTATTGAAGAATTGAAAGAATCTGGAATTATTAAAGAATAAAACCATGAACTCGATAAAATGAATATTTAGTATCAAATAAACATTCAATATGAACGTCGACAAATTTGGTCACCATGTACATAAAAACAAAAGAATTAAAAATGATTTGATAGTAGTTGAATGTGCTCTAAAACATTTGAGTGATAACAATTTGGATGCTCAAAATAAAATCATACGAAATGTAAAATTTCCAGTTTACGTAACAGATAGTGCAAACAAAGAATATGTTGATAAGTCTATTGAAGACATCTATAAAAAGATAGATAATAAAAATACTACAGACAAAGAGTTATTATATAAATCCTTAGAAAAATGTTTAAAAGCCATTCAGTCAACTGATAAGAAGTTGAGTGAGTTAACTGTTAACTTAAATAGTTTTGAAAAAAGTATAAATAATAAATCCAAAAAATGAGTAAATCCGATGTGGTTAATGAAATACATAAAAATGTTAGGGTGAATTTTCTACGACGAAGAGTTATTATGAAAGATATTGATGACTTGTGGCAAGCTGATCTAATTGATATGCAAGCTGTCTCTAAAGAAAACAATGGTTATAAATATATTTTAGTAGTAATTGATACATTCTCAAAATATGCATGGGCCTATCCATTAAAACGAAAAACAAAATACGATACATGCAAGGCTTTTACTGATTTATTCAGTAATGGACGTGTCCCGAAAAATTTACAAACTGATCTTGGGACAGAGTTTTATAATGAGGAACTGAAAAAAGTTTTTGCGAAATATAATATCAGACATTATTCCACGTATTCTGTTAAAAAGGCCTCTATTGCAGAAAGACTTATCAGAACATTGAAAATGAAAATGTATAAATTATTTAGTTTAAAAGGTAATTATAAGTGGAATGATGGAACTTTAAATGATGTGATTCATGAATATAATCACACTTATCATAGAACTATAGGTCTAAAGCCTGTAAATGTAAATAAAAATAATGTTAAAATATTATATGACAGGTATGCTAACCTATCTAATAAAATAGTGAAGAGACACAAGTTTAAAGTCGGGGATTTTGTGCGAATAAGCAAATACAAAGGAGTATTTGAAAAAGGTTATACACCTAATTGGTCAGCCGAAATATTTAAGATAATTAAATTACAAAAAACGTCTCCACCAACATACTTAATAGAAGATGCAAGAAATCGGGTTATTTTAGGAGCATTTTATGAGCAAGAATTATTGAAAGCAAAGCATCCTGATATATACTTAATAGAAAAAGTATTAAAAACAAGGGGAAAAAAGGTATTTGTGAAATGGTTGGGTTTACCCTCGAATGAAAACAGTTGGATTAATAAGTCAAAAATAGTTCAGTAGTATATTAATATAGGAACATTCTTCCACAAAACTAGTTCCATACGAGTTATGGTAGACAGCAGTCTACTAAATTGGTTTATAAATAATTTACCTTTTGAACTTCACTTACCTGGATATAATTATTGTGGTCCTGGAACTAAACTACCAAAACGACTTGATCGCAGAGAAAGGGGTATTAATTTATTAGACGAATACTGTAAAGAACACGATATAGCTTATTACAAATCATCTTCATTAAGTGATCGTCATAAAGCTGATATAAAATTAATGAAAATGGCACGAAAACGTATTCAAGCTTTAAATGCTGGTCTAGGAGAAAAGGTTGCAGCTCATCTAGTGAATAAAGCTATGTTAGCTAAAGTATGCACAGGCTATGGTTTGAGAAAAAATAAGAAAGAAAATGAAGAAACTCTTAAAAGTGGAGGTGGTATGAAAAAACATTTAAAAAAAATCGTTTCTCATACAAAAAAACGTTTACAAAAACTAAAGCCCAAATGTAAAAAAATGGCTATTGAGCTAGCAATAGCAGCAGCTAAAGAGTGCATGAAAGATTCTTCTGTAAAACTACCTCGAATAATTCCTATGCCAAAAACTGGTGGAGTTCTTCCTCTCATACCTATATTTGCTGGATTGTCTGCGGCTGGAAGCTTAGCCAGCGGAGCAGCAGCAATTACTAAAGCTATTAATGAATTTAAAGCCGCTAAAAAACGTTATTCCGAACTAAAAAGACACAACGAAAATATGGAAACTTTGTGTATAGGAAAAGGTTTAGAAATTAGACCTCATCATAATGGATTAGGAATTTTTATTTCTAATAAAAAAAACTAACTAATTGGCTACCCAATCGAGCTTTGAGCAATATCGATATCATTAAAAATGCTAAAGATATTCCATTCTTTCGAGGTGTTTATATGCGTGATCAATTGCCAGAGTATCCACTTTCAAAAGAATGTGGTATTATTAATCTAGATAGCTCCAAAAATCCAGGTTCTCACTGGGTAGCCTACGCTAAATATCATAAAAGTATAATGTATTTCGATAGCTATGGTAATTTGAAGCCACCAAAAGAATTTATTTCTTATGTTGGTACTAGTAATATAAAATATAATAATGAAAATATACAGCGCAATCACCCTTTTAACTGTGGGCATTTATGTCTTCAATTTCTTAGAAATTTTTGGTCTAAAATATTAGATAAATAGATAGTAAAACTTTTAAATTAGTTAGTATTAAATAATGTCTATTACTTTAACCATCACTGGAGAAAAGTCCTACTTGGAATCACAATTCCAACCCCCTTTAACTTTATGGGAAAAATGTGAATGTGGATTATTATACTTTTCCGCTTTAAATTCCATACCAAATGTTACTGCTCTAAACAACATATTTACTTATGGTGATGATAATAAGCAGTTAAAAATACCTGACGGAACTTACGATCTTTACGATATTGCTGAATATCTTGAAACAAATATCACCGATTGTGAAATCAAGATTAAAGCTAACAACAATACGTTAAAGTGTTATTTTTATTGTTCTCAAAAAGTAGACTTCAGCGTAAATAACAGCATTGGACAGTTATTCGGCTTTCAGAACGTAAAGTTACAAGCAAATAAATGGCATGAATCTGTAAGTCCAGTAAACATTCTGCCTCTATCTGTGATCAGGATTGAATGTGATCTAGTGCAAGGATCGTATAACAACGGCTCGCCCTCACATATTATACATGAATTTGTGCCGGACGTATCACCTGGTCACCAATATATAGAAATACCGAAAAATATTGTATATCTACCAGTTAACAAAAACAATATATCATCTCTGAGTGTAAAGATTCTAGATGAACACGGAAACTACATTGATTTCAGAGGAGAAAGTATTCAATTGCGTCTTCATTTACGTAGAGCGACATGATAGTGTTTTATAAAGTTCAGAATACGAACACCAAGCGTGTCAATACCCGACATAGCGTTAAAGTCTCCACACGTGTTAAACCTGTTAAAAAAATAACTAAAGTCAATAAAAAATTTCTTCAGACCCTAGGATTTAAAACATGAGTATTCTCGGAATAAGTGATTTACCTCAATACGATAACTCAATTGAAAGCTATGAAATTCATACTTATAATCCTTACAATAATAATTTCAATGAAAATGATGAAATAAGAATTCCAATTCATCAGCAGGATATATACATATTACCATCGGCGAGTGCTATATATATTGAAGGAGATATACAACTCTATGATAAAGACGGTAAACCTATGCAAAAAGCTGTTAAGCTCACTAATAACCCGGTTTTATTTCTATTTCAAGATATTAGATATGAGATGAATGGTATTGAAATAGATCGCATCAAAAATTCTGGCATAACCACATGTATGAAATCGTATATATCAATTAATGAAGGGGAGAGCAAAGTTGCAGCTATATGGGGATGGAGTTTGAATGGAACTACTAGGATTAATAATAGTTTCAGTGCAGTTGTGCCCCTTGATAAAATATTAGGATTCGCAGAAGATTATAAGAAAATTATAATTAACTGCAAGCATGAACTTATTTTAAACAGAGGTCATAGCGTATTGAATAGTGTAATTTTGCCAGATGATGTCAAACACATTAAAATAAATATACAAAAAGTACAGTGGCGAGTTCCACATATTAAAGTTTCGGATTATGAGAAGCTATCTTTGCTTAAACTTCTTGACAAAGATAAGCCTATCCAAATTGCTTTTAGAAACTGGGATTTATATGAATATCCTGTATTGCCTAAAACAGTAAAACATTCATGGTCAGTAAAGAGTAGTTCACAAATAGAAAAACCTCGTTATGTGATTTTAGGCTTACAAACAAACAGAAAGAATAGTAGAACTCTGGACTGCTCTGAGTTTGATCACTGTAAATTAACAAACGTTACATTATTTTTGAATTCGCAATATTACCCCTACGAATCTATGAATTTGAAGTTTAATGAGAATAAATATAGTATATTATACGATATGTACACTAAATTCCGTCACTCTTATTACAACATTTCACCAGACCCATTGCTCAATCTAGATAATTTTAAAAACAAGGCTCCCTTATTCATCATTGATTGCTCAAGACAAAACGATAATTTGAAAACTGGACCTGTAGATGTGCGAATAGAAATTGAATGTTCTGAATATTTACCAGATGATACAACAGCATATTGTTTAATTATTATTGATCGTCTGTTTGAATACAAGCCTCCGAGTAAAATAGTTCGAAAATTATCATGAAGGTTATTGTAGATGTACAGGGTTTTAAAACAGATGATAATACATTCATTCTAAAAGAAATTGCTATTCTAAACAAACAACACTTACAAGTTCTTCTTATTAAACCTCCATATCCTTATTACGAGCTAAGCAAAACAGAGAGGAAACAGGTAAATTGGATTGAGAGAAACAGAGCAGTTTACTGGAAAGAGGGTTTCATACCATATCCCAATCATAAGGAACATATCGTGCGACTGTTGTCAAACAAAATTATTTATACTAAGGGAATAGAAAAAGTGAAGTGGTTAAAAGATGTAACAGAAAATAACAATGTTTATAATTTAGAAGATAAGTTTTGTCCTAGTTTACTTAATTTGTATGATAAGTATAAAGACTCAAACGATGTATTTAGTTGCATGTATCACACTCAGGTGTGTGCATTAAAAAATGTATTTTGTTTAAACAAATGGTGTGAAGATAATAAACTTTTTTAAATAAAATTGTCTCTTTCATTTTATACCTACCTACCTATCAATACATTTTATATGGGTACTTAACTAGATAAAACTGCTCTAGAATAATGATAATCACTGAAAGGTTCTAGCATGGTAACCTATCTATCTGTAATGGACATCTCATCCTTTGCATAAATAGGATTACTAACATAAAGCACTCTCCAAAATCTAGTTCGAGTGTAGGGAACTTACCTAAGTATACTTACTCATCCTATGCTTATGTGAAGCTATCACACCACTCTCTATAAATCCAGTTTGTGGGTGTAAAAGTAGGAAATTGGGCTTTCTGACTCGCGGTCTTTCAACATAATTGAAGTTTTAGTTTTCAGTCTAAAGTGAATCATTCAACTTAGGGCGCGCACAAGAGGCGCCGCCAGGCGCCTCTCAAGCGCGCTCTCAAGTTGAATGATTCACTTTAGACTGAAAACTAAAACTTCAATTATGTTGAAAGACCGTGAGTCAGAAAGCCCAATTTCCTACTACTAAAATAGACATTACAACTTTAAACTTCGTAGCAGCACATCTAAAAATAAATAGGCAAATATGTATATATTTTGTTATTTTGAAAATTAACCCCTTAGTGGGTAAATGGGGTAAGTAAACATAAAAATCGATATAGATGTCGTTATTGGGGTTTTCTGGGATGACGATTGCAAAAATGACATTTATTTTGAAGTCCAACACGGTGGACATGATTTAACCCCTAAAGGGGTAAAAATGGGATTCAAGTTTTGTATAGAAAAAGAATACAAAATCGAAATTACAACTTTAAAATTCGTAGGAGCACGTCTAAATATATATTTTGGGATTTTGAAAATCAACCCCTTAGAGAGGGTAAGTGGGGTGATTAATATAAAAATCGAAATGGATGTCGTTCATGAGGTTTTATGGGATGGTAATTGCGAAAATGAGATTTATTTTGAAGTCCAACGCGGTGGACATGACACATATGGACCTGGACCTTGTAACGTTGCAAATTTTTTTAACGTTATATTTCTATAAAAATAGTTATTAATTTTCTTCAAAATCGTTAGTTGAAAAGAGTGTACTTCTCAAGCCTCACAAGAGATGGCGTTAGCAGCCTGACAAATCAGGAAAATATTTGAAGTTAGACCTAGTTCTCGTCTGTGGTTACTCATAAAAAAAAAAAAAAAGTCGGGAGAGGAGCTGTCAGAAAAATGGCTAATCAGGGTCATTTTTAGATTTCATTTTTTTTTGGGAGAATGGTCTCCTGGAGCATGGAAAAGAAAATTAGCCGTAATCATCGGCTAACATTTTATTAAAATGAGGGAATTCCCCTTGAATATCTAATTTTGGTAAGTAAAACATTTTCCCACATGTTGTATTTTTTGGAGAAATCGAAATATTCTGATGGTTGTTCAACATGTGCCGTGCTATTCCTTCCAGGGTTGTGGAGTGGTTCGCAGAACCGCCATGAGTTGTTAAAATATAATACTCAAAATCAAAAGGCATCTGCGGTAAGTCAAACATTTTGAAATTTCCAAAGTTGAATCTGAAAGTGAAATATTTGTGAATAGTACTCATCACATGTTTATTGTTTCAGATGGGTTTTTTCATCTTTTCCTTAATTTAATTTCTTACCTTTGGTTTGGATATCGGTGATCTGCTGGTTAGTTCCTTCCATCACTAACCTCCTGCGATGGAACACATTCTTTGATGATAACGCAGCAAGTCAGGGTATGAAGCCGTTACATTGTTTCCATCGAGGATCCATGAAGGTCAGTTCACCACATCCAGTCGACAGACGCTGGGACCGTTTTATATAATAATTCTCTCCCAGCCGCTGCCGCCGGGATGATATGCCGCTACCAATCTAGGATCTCTTGAAGGGCTTCCAGTTAGTTTTCCGTACAAAATTTAGACTGATTATTTAATTAATTTTCTTTTAGTAATTGGGATGATTTAATCATAATCACGAACCAACATAAAGCGACCCCGCCTGGGCTTATGCATTTGCAATGCTTGGATTGATATATTGATATATTCTCCACTAGGGTTTCCTTTCTCATATACCTACACCTCATAGCGCTTGATTGTATTTTAGTTAGAACCCTAAATTTAAATATCCAGGATGATGTGTAAAACTAATTAAGTACCTAACATAATAATCTAAGAGAAGGAAAGCCTTGTGTACTTTGGATCAACCAGTGAAGTAAATAAAACCTAGGCATTGAGACAAAGTACATCTTTTATTTCTATCCCAACGTCAATTTAAGTATTCCAGCATAACGTTTACTAATTACCTACATTTTAAATACTTGAAACAACTAGTGCTCATTATCTAGGAAAACACCAGTTAACAATTTTGTTTCCAATACAGTAAAAAATAAAGTTTTCAATGGCGCCCCTTTATTATGATTAAATTAATCCCAATTCAATTAATTTTAGTGAAAATTTGGTATTAAAATAGTTTATATTGAACGTAGATTTAAATATTGTAATTTTTTTTTTGTTCGGTAAAGTTTGACAAGACATGGTTTGTGAGCATTAAGTTATTTGTTTGTTTGGTACCTATCATTTGTGTTGTTTTATTATGTTGGTACCTACCTAATTACAAAAAAATAATTTGGAACAATTTGAAATGCGACGAACCTAAAACCATTTTTTATTAGGTTTGGTCTAATTTGTCAACACAAACTATTACTTACTATGTTTGATAATTTTAAGTCAACATAATGTTGTATTTTTTTTTAAGAAATACTTTATAAAAATAGAATGATTTACTTATTCTATTTTTAAAAGGTGATTTGTTTATGTACCTTTTATATAGAAGATTTAATGGTTCATAGTAACAACGTCGGTTAACATTGTATGTACAGGCAGTAAAACAATTAGTTAAGTTTTGTTAAAATTTATAGAATGTTAACTTTAAGTAAAGAATTTAACATGTTAATTAATACATTTTAACAATAGAATTTTGTGTTAACAAAACAGTTTAAAGGTATTTTGACGATTGGTCCCCAAGACTGGAAAAAATAAAATTTTGATCATGAACTAGGGTGACCATCAGTTTGAAATTTTTTTAGGACAAAATTTTTTTTTTGTTTTGTTCAACTTTAGTGGAGAATACAATAACAATTAGTAACGTTAAATTAAAATAACTAAACTTTATTTGTTTTGAACTTAGGGTTTTTTATTTTTTTCGAAAGATAAAAATTTTTTTTTTCTCTTTCAAAATGGAATTGAACACAGTGCACCTTTATTCTCTGCATCGCGACGAGCTGATTTACGAGGTTTCTATTCGTGGCGAAACACCTGAGGACACGGTTTTCAAGTTAAGAAAACAGTTGAAAGATTTATTAAAAGACTTTAGGCCTGAAGATATTTTAGGTGACGACGATGCGCTTCCAGCGAAAGAGTTGCCGATCATCTGCGACAAAGTAAAAGACCTTCGGAAACGCATCGCCGATTTTGAGTCCTCAGGTGAACGAAGTTTGTTGTCTAGGGCTAAGGCTTTGTTCTGCCATTTGTGGTTTAGGTTGGATAGGGTGAATGCGGAAGCAGAGGCTGACGTCACAGTGAAATCCAGTATCAAGGATGCCCTGAAACAACTGCGTCAGCGTCTGAATTCGCATGAATCCGGTTCATCGTCCTCATCTTCATCATCACCAGCAGATGACAAAGCGATCGAGCCACAGGTGTCTGTGTCATCTCCAACCACTTGCTCGGCGGACTCCAACGTCGCCAAGTGGAAAATACAGTTTGACGGCACGGGAAATCCCCGTAGCTTTTTAGAGTCTGTTGCGGAACATGCTATTGCATACAATGTTTCGGAGGAAAAATTATTTAGGTCTGCTTTCGCATTGTTTTCAAATCAGGGTCTGATCTGGTACCGAGGCGTCAAAGACCAAATCTCCTCTTGGAAAGACCTCAGTTCTTTGCTGTTGGAGGAATTTGACATCGTCGACTACGATTATCGACTGATGGGGGAGATTCGGTCTAGGACCCAAGGTCAAGAGGAACCGATTCATATTTATTTCTCGGTAATGAGTTGTTTGTTTTCGCGACTCAAGAAACCTTTGTCCGAGGAAGAGAAAGTGGAAATTTTGTTGCACAATGTTAGGCCGACTTTTACGGAACAGCTGGCGTTACACAACTTTGAAACGGTGACTGATTTAAAAACGGTTTGCCGTAGGTTAGAGGCAGCACGGCAAAAAACAAGTTTGTTTACTGAGCCACCCAAGGCCTCAAGTTTGAATCCCGAGTTAGTTTATAAGGGTAAAGGTAAGACTCCGGTTGGTGTCGTAGGGAACAAACCTACACAAAATTACCGACAACCGAACAAGAACAACTTTGTTAGGCCACCGGAAAATAAGCCTAGGACTTATGATTCAAACAAAAAGGTTGGGTTTTGCGACCGATGCAAGGTCAACACTCATACCAGAGCACAGTGTCCGGCGGAGGACAAAAGAATTAAATGCTTTAATTGTGGTGAGCTCGGTTACACAATTAGGTCGTGTCCGAAGTGTAATGCTAAGCCAAAAAACTAAATTGTTTAAACCGCGGCGGAACCACTTCAGGGAAGGCCGACCCTGAAGATTGGAAATACTGGCAAGAGTTAGTGGTGACTTATTTTAAATCACATAACATCGCCCCGGTTTTGTTTGAACCACATGCAAGTGATGTACGGCCATATTTAAATGTAAATTTATTGGATTTGACAATTTGTGGTCTATTAGATTCGGGCGCAGCTGTTTCCATTATTGGTAACGGAGCTCACGCACGATTGGTGAATGCAGGTTATCCGGTGGAATCTTCCACGGACTCCAGAGTAACCGTCGCTGATGGATCTGAGTGTAATACTATCGGTTTCATGACATTGCCCATTACTTTTAATAACGTTACAAAGATCATTAAGTTTCACGTAATACCATCTATCGTCTCAGATGTCATATTGGGCGTAGATTTCTGGAAAGCTTTTAATTTAATGCCGGAAATATTTAGGAGCATTGCGTACGTTAACTCACCTCCTGATTTTTTAGTGAATCTTTCAAATTTGAATGGTCCGGTAACGTCTGTCCATTCTTTTCAGGATCTGTCCTTGCACCAGAGGGAATTGGCGGATTCCTTGATAGAAAGTTTTAAAGACATCTCTTTCGAACGTAAGGGGTTGGGTCGGACTAATATGATTCAGCACACGATTGACACCGGTGATTCTCCTCCCATAAAGTGTCGACCATATCCAATGTCCCAGGAAAAATTAGGTCAACTCCACAAGGAGTTAGACAAGATGTTGAAATTGGATGTGGTCACCAAAAGTGAGAGCCCGTGGAACAATCCTGTGCTGATGGTTCCGAAATCCGACGGTTCCTGGCGTTTTTGTCTGGACTGCCGTAAGCTGAACGCTATCACCAAAGGTGACGCTTACGCCATTCCATACATCCCGCAGATCCTGGACAGCCTGAAAAACGCAAAGTTTATAAGCAGCGTAGATTTTAAAGCTAGTTTCTGGCAAATCCCTTTGGAAGAAACGGCTCAGGAAAAAACTAGTTTCACTGTTCCCGGACGAGGACTATTCAAGTTTAAAGTTATGCCTTTTGGACTTTGTGGCGCACCCGCTAGACAGCAGAGACTGATGGATAATCTCTTCGGTCATCCATTTTGTAGCGACGTCACAAAAGGCATGATTTTCTGTTATGTTGATGACATAATCGTTGTGAGTGAGGATTACGAGACGCACCTTCTGTTGCTTAATAGATTACACGATCAGATTAAAAGTACATCTTTAACCATTAATTTTGAGAAGAGCAAGTTCTTTAGAAGCTCTCTCAAATATCTGGGTTATGTCGTGGATGAGTGCGGTTTGAGAACGGATCCGGATAAAGTGAGCGCAATACTGAATTTTCCAGTACCATCGAACCCTAAAGAGGTAAAAATGTTTTTAGGGACGTGTTCGTGGTACCGTAGATTTATTAGGAATTTTTCAACTATCGCTGCTCCTTTAAATGCGTTAACGAGCACCAAGGTCAAGTTTAATTGGAGCTCGGAAGCAGACTCCGCTTTCAACGAACTCAAAAACGCTCTAGTTTCTGCTCCAGTTTTAGCCTGTCCCGATTTTGACCAACCTTTTACTGTACACTGTGACGCCTCGAGTTATGGAATAGGCGCTATGTTAACACAGGTACAGAACGGAGAAGAGCACCCAATTGCATACATCAGTAGGTCTCTTAATAAAAACGAGCGAAACTACGGTGCGACGGAACGCGAAGCGTTGGCAGTGATTTACGCGGTCGAAAAGTTTGAACCCTATTTGGGGATACGCGAGTTCACTGTCGTAACGGATCATGCGTCGTTGCAGTGGTTCCTTCGGCTCGAAAATCCTACTGGTCGTTTGGCACGATGGGGATGCCGGTTATCACAGTACAACTTTAAGGTCGTGCATAGGAAGGGTAAGGACAACGTCGTACCAGACGCTTTATCACGTCTCCTACCAGTCGAAGCGATTGTTGGCGTCGACAGTAGTGATGATTGGTACGACCGAATTTTTAAAGGTTGTCAAGATAATCCGCAAAACTTTCCGAATTACCGAGTGGAAAATGGCACGCTGTATCGGTTTAGTAAGTCCAAGTACAGTTTGACTCAGGAGTTCGATTGGAAGGTGGTTGTGCCCAAAGGACAGCGAGCAAAAGTAGTTGCGGATCACCACGAGCCACCCACGTTCGGACATTTCGGCGTGTTTAAAACTCACAGGAAACTTTCCCTGCAGTTTTACTGGCCAGGAATGTACCGTGACGTGGTGGAATTCGTGAAAAACTGCAATACTTGCGCTGCATATAAGCACTCCACTCGACTAACTCCAGGTCTCATGGGTCAACCGAAACAGTGCTATCGCCCGTTTCAAGTCCTCTCGTGCGATTTGGTGGGCCCCCTGCCCAAGTCACGCTCGGGTTTTGTACACCTTTTAGTGGTAACCTGCTGTTTCTCCAAGTATACTATGCTTTTTCCTTTGCGTCGTGCGACTAGCGCTTTGGTGGCTAAGGCGTTTGAACATTTTGTCCTTTTAACTCATGGGGTTCCTGAAACCGTAATTACCGATAATGGGGTTCAATTTACGGGATCGGAATTTCGTGGGTTATTAGAACGTTATAACATCCCCAGGGTGCATTATGGCCCAAGATACACGCCACAAGTCAACCTAGTCGAACGCTACAATAAAACTGTTATGACAGCAGTTTCGTCTTATGTCAAGGACGATCATAGGACTTGGGACGTGAATCTGTACAAGATACAGTTCGCGTTAAATAGCGCTGTAAATGAGTGCACAGGGTTTTCGCCATTCTTTTTAGTGCATGGTAGGGAACCGATTATAAATGGTTCATTTTATAAAAAGTCGCAAGAAGGTGACTATGAAGTAACGATGCCTAGAGAGGAATATGCGGGCGAGTTCGGTATTTTAAAAGAGGTCTTTGAGAAGGTCAGAGAAAGGATCCTTAAAGCGCATCAGACAAATGCGAGGTATTACAACACCCGCAGACGACCATTGACCTTAAGGGTTGGTCAAGAAGTGTGGAAGCAGACATTTGTCCAAAGCGATGCTGTGAAATACAAAGCCTCAAAACTCGCGCCGAAGTTCGAAAAGTGCATAGTGGCTAAAGTTCTTTCTCCTCTAGTTTATGAGTTGGTGTCACTAGATGGAAAACCACTAGGTGCTTGGCATATCTCGAAAATAAAGGTGCGTTACTAACCTGCCATGCCATAGGCCACCTTTAAAGTGTGTCGGTGTCTCGCACGGGACCCGGCGATGCCAAGGCGAACCCTAAGTTTAGGTTAGTTTTAGGTTTTTATGCGCGCTCAAGCGCACTAGAGCGTTTAACCTCTAGTTTTAGTTTTTTTTGCATTTAAATGTGTACTTTGATAAATAAAACTTTGAGTAAGTTTATTTGTAAGTCTGTGTTTAACAACCCGAAGGTTCTCCTGAAGACGGTTGATTTTGTTACCAACTCGAGCTAACATTGCGTTGACGGTTGCGTAAAAACATTTTTTTTTCACAACTCGAGGGTTTACCCCGAAGACGGTTGATGAGTTTAATTAATATTGGTAAACCAATAAATTTTTTTTTAGGGCAAAAACTTTTTGTCCTACATTATCAGAAAGTAGGGAGTTACGAGTATCTTCTATAAAAAACTCTGGGGTTATTGCAAGGGGTGGCGAAAGTAAACAAACTTGTTGCTACGTTAGGTTAGATGATGAATAGTAGATAAGATTTGATAGGAGCTCGGAAGGTGATGGAATAAAGTTAGAAGAATGAAAGGAGTATGTAAGCGGATCAATGTTGTGTTCCGGACAGAAGGAATTATACTATAGTCCTGAAGTTGGCAGGGTGGGGGTTTTGATTATCAGAGATTGGACTAACGTCAAAGCTGTTGGATATATTTTGTTGGTTTTGAAGTCAAGGTAGTTTTGCTTTGGTTTAATGGCTATGGTGATTTAGCTGGTAAGCTGTTTGTTTACCCGCCAGGCCGTAGGCCACGTATGTGTGTCGGTGTCTCTCCGGAGTCCCGGCGACGCCAAGGCAGATTTTTAGGTTAAGTTTTTTTGTCTCAATTCCACAGGTTTTGGTTTTAGCATGTTTTCAGTCAATGTTTGCACGCTCCTCCGGTAGGATTTTAATTACTGACGCTGAGGGCAGCGTAGTTTCTCACTACGTTCGAAACTTTCATTGGAGGGGGTGTATTGTAACGTTGCAAATTTTTTTAACGTTATATTTCTATAAAAATAGTTATTAATTTTCTTCAAAATCGTTAGTTGAAAAGAGTGTACTTCTCAAGCCTCACAAGAGATGGCGTTAGCAGCCTGACAAATCAGGAAAATATTTGAAGTTAGACCTAGTTCTCGTCTGTGGTTACTCATAAAAAAAAAAAAAAGTCGGGAGAGGAGCTGTCAGAAAAATGGCTAATCAGGGTCATTTTTAGATTTCATTTTTTTTTGGGAGAATGGTCTCCTGGAGCATGGAAAAGAAAATTAGCCGTAATCATCGGCTAACATTTTATTAAAATGAGGGAATTCCCCTTGAATATCTAATTTTGGTAAGTAAAACATTTTCCCACATGTTGTATTTTTTGGAGAAATCGAAATATTCTGATGGTTGTTCAACATGTGCCGTGCTATTCCTTCCAGGGTTGTGGAGTGGTTCGCAGAACCGCCATGAGTTGTTAAAATATAATACTCAAAATCAAAAGGCATCTGCGGTAAGTCAAACATTTTGAAATTTCCAAAGTTGAATCTGAAAGTGAAATATTTGTGAATAGTACTCATCACATGTTTATTGTTTCAGATGGGTTTTTTCATCTTTTCCTTAATTTAATTTCTTACCTTTGGTTTGGATATCGGTGATCTGCTGGTTAGTTCCTTCCATCACTAACCTCCTGCGATGGAACACATTCTTTGATGATAACGCAGCAAGTCAGGGTATGAAGCCGTTACATTGTTTCCATCGAGGATCCATGAAGGTCAGTTCACCACATCCAGTCGACAGACGCTGGGACCGTTTTATATAATAATTCTCTCCCAGCCGCTGCCGCCGGGATGATATGCCGCTACCAATCTAGGATCTCTTGAAGGGCTTCCAGTTAGTTTTCCGTACAAAATTTAGACTGATTATTTAATTAATTTTCTTTTAGTAATTGGGATGATTTAATCATAATCACGAACCAACATAAAGCGACCCCGCCTGGGCTTATGCATTTGCAATGCTTGGATTGATATATTGATATATTCTCCACTAGGGTTTCCTTTCTCATATACCTACACCTCATAGCGCTTGATTGTATTTTAGTTAGAACCCTAAATTTAAATATCCAGGATGATGTGTAAAACTAATTAAGTACCTAACATAATAATCTAAGAGAAGGAAAGCCTTGTGTACTTTGGATCAACCAGTGAAGTAAATAAAACCTAGGCATTGAGACAAAGTACATCTTTTATTTCTATCCCAACGTCAATTTAAGTATTCCAGCATAACGTTTACTAATTACCTACATTTTAAATACTTGAAACAACTAGTGCTCATTCTCTAGGAAAACACCAGTTAACAATTTTGTTTCCAATACAGTAAAAAATAAAGTTTTCAACCTGGACATGCACATCCAGGGAACGGGATCGGGAACCGGAACGGGCACGGGCACGGGAACGGGAACGGGAACGGGAACGGGAACAGAACGGAACGGAACGGAACGGACCGGACCGGACCGGAACGGAACGGAACGGAACGGAACGGAACGGAACGGAACGGAACGGAACGGAACGGAACGGAACGGAACGGAACGGAACGGAACGGAACGGGAACGAGAACGAGAACGGGAACGAGACGGTAACGGGAACGGAAGGGGTACGGGACGAGTACGGGACAGGAACATAACGGGAACGGAACGGGAACGGAACGAAACGGGAATGAAACAGGAACATAACGGGAACGGAACGGGAACGAAACAGGAACGAAACTGGAATGAAACGCGAACGGAACGGGAATAGAACAGGATGGGAACGGGAACGGGAACAAGAACCGGACGGGAACAAGAACGGGAACGTAAGGCGTACGGGACGGTTAGGGGACGGGAACGCAGCGGGAACGGAACGGGAACGAAACGGGAACGGAACGGGACTATAACGGGACGGGAACGGGAACGAGAACAGGATGGGAACAGGATGGGAACGGGAACGGAAACGGAAGGGGTACGGGATGGTTACGGGACGTTTACGGGACGGGAACGCGCGCTTGATGGGGACTCGCCTTATCGCGTAAAAATGGCTGGCCGGATCCTGGTTGAAGGTTCTTTAAAAGGATTTCGTCTAATATCCACGCGGACGAAGTCGCGGGCAGAAGCTAGTTTATTATATTTTTTACCGTCGTTGAATGTATTATACTTCCCGGTTTATAATTTCAATATTTATCAAACATTCGAAAGAGGCCAAGTTATTTTTATATTTCTGGTCATAAATTAATAAATAATCAACTCTTCCTGATATAATATTAGGGAGAGTAGTTTTCGGCCGAATTACCATGAAAAAATACCAGTTCACCGTACATTTGCGAGATTTCTTCTGTTATTACCGATTTAAAATATCTACCTATATAACATCGTTAAAATATGTCGCCTAGAGATGAAGTGTCCCTAGTTCTCCCTATTTCTTAAATAAAATTATGAAATCATTCTGTTTTGCCACGATACGGCACCTGCCCCACTGAAGAACTCTGCATATTTATCTCGAAGCTCCCTTGCTGTACGTGCTGCATTGTTGGTGCTATGATCAGTGATAGTTGGCAAAGTAGCTATAAGTTCTCGCCTCCAACTCCCCTCAGAAACGGATCCTGAATCTATATCTTCTTCATCAACACAACCCCTTGGAAAGTAATGGCCAGGACTTGTGAGACGTAACCAATTGTGCAGCGCACATGAGGCGCGAATAATTTTATCGGTGGTTTCGTCATTAGTTGGTATGGGTTTTTGAAAAATTCTAAACCTGCTTGCCAGAATACCAAATGCATTTTCGACGATTCTCCGTGCTCTAGAGACTCTGTAATTGAATATTTTTTGTTTCGTTGAAAGATTTGTGCCACTGTATGGTTTTAATAAATATGTTTTTAGTGGAAACGCATCATCTCCAACTAAAAATCCTCCTTTTGGAAGCAAATTATTCTCAAGATCACTACGTAATTTGCTGTTTTTGAATATCCCCCCATCTGAATTTCTTCCATTAGCCCCAATATTTACATATCGAAAACAATAGTCATGATCCACCACAGCCATCAAAACCACACTGTTGGAACCCTTGTAATTAAAATATTCACTTCCACAATTCGGTGGTGCTTGAATTATCACATGCTTCCCGTAGCGCCGTGGCAACCAGGGAAATTCCACCTTGTTCTGAAGCCTAATTCTATTTCTTTCCATTCTTCATTGTTCTGCGGTACCTGAAAAAATAATTTATTTTCATTTTATTTCACAGGTTCCTGGTCCTACTAATGAAGACACAGTTTCTCAGGACAGTAGATCTGCTACATCTTCGCATCCAAACATCAACCAGGAAGTATTAGCTAATACAAGCAACGACCACCAAGCACCACTTACTGTAACTACGACTGCCACTGGAAATACCGCGAGAGCTAAAAAGAGAACTAAAGAAATTGTTCAAGCTGTTTCTGATCTCAAAAAGTTAAATGATGGGATAAATTCTGAGAGTGAAACCGTATTTGATGTGTTTGGAAGGAGTGTTGCGTTACAACTTAAGAATTTATCGGCAGAGAATGCTCTAATAGCACAAAGTAGAATCCAGAATATTCTGACAGAATTTGGGATAAAAGAACTTAGACAAAGAACTACTTCGTCTTTTTCTAATCACAGCTACCAAACACCGTCTTCTGTATATTCAGACACGACTAATGACTATTATCAGTTTCATGAAACTTATGTGGATTCTCCGCCACAACCACCAACACCAGCTCCCTCTACATCGCAAACAATCTTTGCTGCAACATCTACTCCAGTGCCTAATGTCAACGCTACGCCAGATTCTATAAGCACTAATGACATCATAGCAGCTGCGATGTTTGCAGCTATGGAAACAGATGGAAGACAACAAGTTTGATTTTTATTTTTGTCTTTTTTGTACCCTTTGTTTGAAATTAATAAAAAAGTAATAAATTCACTCAAGTTTAATTTTTAGTATGTAAGAAAAAAGTACGTACCTTTAAATAATTTTCCAAATAAGTAAATATTGCATCCATGACTTCCGGTATGAGTGATAATAAATAAAAATAAAAAATCTTTTATTTGCAATTTTCCACAAGTAGGACTTAAACTTAGTAGGTACATTTTGTATGTAATAAGGTATAATACTTGTGGAGTCTGATGCCTAGGATAAGCAAAAGCCTGTGTTCCAGGATCACCAGAACCCCAGATGAACAACCCGGATGTACTTCTTTATAGTAAATTTTAGCAGTCCTAAGTAAATTTTTAAATCTAAATTACAAAATTTCAAACTTGTTACATTAATGTCATAGTCAGTGTGTGTGTGTGTGTGTGTGTGTGTGTGTGTGTGTGTGTGTGTGTGTGTGGGTGTGTGTGTGTGTGTGTGTATGTGTGTGCTGTGCTTAGCCCTACGACGAGATACTCTGTAAAAAGCCTGCAAATAACGGTAGCTCGCGCCAGTTACCAAATAGCATAATTTAATCTTTGCAGTTATAGCTTCTCTCATGACTGTATCTTGCCTTTGTATCAATGGAGTAATATTTTCTAACAATGTGTCAAAATGTTGTACATCCATTCTTAAAAGCATTCTGAATTCATCAGGATCTTCTACCTCTAATTCATTAAAAACAGTGTTTGTGGCGCCAAAACTAGATCTTCTCAACATCCATGGCCTTGTCCAAATGCGGCGTTGCTCCTTTTCCAGCAGTTCATTTAATTCTTCTACTAATAGTGGAATAAGTAACTTTGTATATTTTCTAATTATCTTTTTACGATCCATCATATACGAATTGTAGTCTCAATAGAACTGAACTGACAGTGCTTATTTCAAAACGTGTGTGAACAGCTACTCGCTTACTACACTGTCTCGGCCGAGAAACATTTTACTGTCTTGCCGGTTTGCTCGGTACGTGTGATCAAGGCATAACAGAGCGCCTGAAAACTTAACAGGTAATAAATGGGCAACTATTAAAGACTGCTTGCAAACTCTAAAACCATTCCTAGAATTGACTGAAATTCTCTCTGGAGAAATAGTTATTTGTTATACAAGTGACCAAAATCAAATTGTGCTGCGAGTAGCGACTTTAAATCACGAACTAGCGAAGTAGTCTAGAATTGAATCACGAGCGTAGCGAGTGATTCTAATATAGACTACTGAGCACAGTGAGTGATTTAAAGGCACGAGGCAGAACAACATTTTGGTCTCGTGTAAAACATACAACTTTTCACCTCGACCAGCGAGAAAATTTTCACGTGACTTTCCTGGTAAAAAAGGTTAATTCAGCATTAGAAACTTGTTCACTTAACTCTTTTGGAGTTAGACAACTATCTTCATCGTTGGACGCATTCATTTTTGTAATTTATCACAAAAATAATTCAATCAAACCTATGCTGAAAAATTTTATTCATAAAGTCAGTAAAGTAGATTCCCGTCGTTTTGATTACATTGCGTTGTGTTTTTCTCTTATTCATTAATATTCCGTCTTATTTATTTATTTATAATCATAAAACATATAATTTGTTAATAAATTTCATTAATTTTTCTTATTTCATATTTGTTTCATACATGTGACCTCATTACCTACATACTCTTTATTTCGAATGATCAACCTTCTTTTTTAACAATCCTTATTTAAAACTCCTTGGTATATCCGTGCATTTTATTTTTTTACTTTTTAATCCGTGTATGACACCATAAAGCACTCTATCTATCCTTTTCTCACATATCAATTTTACAAGTGTCATCCTTGTCACTTTATTTGTTTTTTCTTTATTATTTTAAAAGTTGGTGTTAGTAATTAAAAAAGCACTTTGTCTCACGCTCGCAGCAAAAAACGATTTTGCTGCGAGTTTTTAAGCGCCAAAAGCACCCTTTTCGTGCTGGAGAGGTGAAAAATATATTACCATGTCCACCATAGTGCCTTTAATAAGAGGATTACAATTTTCGCTGAGAAACGTTTTGCCAACTACACCTATCGGTATTGCACTTCAGACGTCACTAATTGACATGGTGGCACGCAGGCTTGGAAATCTGGAAACAAGCAAAATTGTAGCTAAAGCTGCTTTTCTAGACCCACGGTTCAAAAAAGCAGGATTCGGACACGACGATAACGCAAAAAATGCCCAACAATGGGTAACTGACGAACTTTCACATCTTATGAGCCAAGACCGAGCTCAGAGAGCGGTGACAGAAACAAACGAAAATAATAATCCTGCTCATGTTATCATATGTTATGCTGGATCAAAATATCACTCGAGGTTATTTTTTTATAACAGACAACAGAAATATTTTCTTTTATTATAATAACCGACGCGGTACGTTTGCTGTTTACAAAGCAATTCTGGCTCTTGTAAATAGCAGACGCGTTAGTCGGACACGTCTGCTGTTTACCACGGCAACCGAAACTTCCCGATTGGATAACGCGTCGGGTATTTACGAATATGCTACCGGCACCCTGATTATCTAAAAAGAAACTATTAAGCGACCGGTTGCATTTGACATACATTGCCACTTTTCTTTGGTATGTTTTTTTTTAACCCAAAAATAAATAGCAATGGATCACGATCATCTGTGAACTGCAACCAGTCGCTAGGTTGTTTTTAATTAGATAATCAGCCCGCCGGATAGTTTTAAAGATTGGGTAGAGATTGTTGGTGAAAATCAGTTGACAAGTTCAAAGAATGGGGTCTGCAACCTGCACCTTCGCCAGCAGGCTACGGCCTGTAGGCCTGCCTGTAGCCTGTAGGCTCCCTTTACTTACCGGCAATTCATCGTGTAAGTTTTTTATGTAGGTATACTAGGTACCATAGTAGAATCAAATTACTACTTGATTTAGGGTGCGTTTCCACTGAAGCAACATCATGTAAATTTTTTTGGGGTTGGCTTTAAAAATGGGGCGCTTGATTTTGGAATGGAAATATATCGCACTTTGTAGAGTTTCGTACGACCTTTCAAATGATACTATAAGTATTTCAGCTTTGTGCCTTCGGCTTGACCTTTCGGAGATTGCCTATCACCCCTAACGATCTGCATGTGCCTCCTAACTTACCAAGAATGTCTGTGAGTGTGGATAAAGGTATCTCCCATGTGATCCAACGAGCGCAGTGACGCGGCAGCGGCGCGCGCGGCGCTGACCCCGCGCGCGCCGCTGCCGCGTACCGGCAGGCGCGGGCGGACGACAGCCGTCGCCCGCGCTCCTCAGTACGCTTTTATTACACTTAGCGAGTGCATGTGTCTCTCGACTACGTATCGTACTCGCGATATCGCGAGTCTTGAAAACGTTGTTGTAGCGTTCGAATATAGTTTGATTCTACGAGAATAATCGTAAGTAAAGTGTTATTCTATATTATTTTCTTTCAACTTGTCTGTGAAGTGTGTGTGTGTGTTATTTGCAGTGAAATGTAGTGATACGAAGATAATGTGATGTTTTAAATAACCGCAGTTATTTTAACGATGTGTTTTGCTTCACTGCTAATTACATATTATTACTGCTGCCTGTCTGGTTATCAGACACGCATTTTTGACAATCATCATCCGTCGGCCATTCAGCCACGGCAGTACATGTGATTGTCGGTACTTGGTACGTTGGCCACGCCACTACCTTTTTTTCTTGAGTAGCGAAACTTGTGCCTCTGAAGTTTTGTGCTGCGCCTCTCGAAAGTCGAGCGGCGCCTCTCAAAAGTCGAGCGGCGCCTCTCAAAGATTGAGCCGTGCCTCTCAAAAATCATGCCGCGCCTCTCAAAAATTGAGCCGCGCCTCTCAAAAACTGAGCTGCGCACCTCAAGGAATTGGACCGTGCCCGCTTCACGCCTACCATATTCATTCCAAGTTAAGGGATGCTGCTCAGTTTTTGAAGGGTATTTCATATTAGTCAATTATGAGTTGAACTGCGCTGCCTATAGGTGTGGCCATTTTCGTTACTTATGGCATCGTCGTAATCATGGGCTGATAAGTATTTATATTGCTTCAGATGACGCAAGGAGGTGATTTTGTGACACTGGCGACTCTCTTAGAAGAACGAGGAGAGACAGACATGGAGAACGATGTGTTAGAGCGCGTCAAGGTGCTCGCACAAGAAATTCTCCCAGCTGGCTGGGCTCAGTGGGAGATTGTTCGGGCGACGAAGGAAGACATATTTGGGTCAAGAGTGGAGGCTGCGATATTGAATAAGGTTTCATTCGCTCTACCGACGGTGGGACTAGTGCGTTGTTTTGATCCTGACGCGGACCACTTATCAGAAAAAGGCTACAGAGAGATTAGGCGTAACCTTCTCGACTGGGCTTTTGCTCGAGCCCTTATTCTAGGCCCACCATCAATAGTGAATAAGATCCACGGTTCCGCAGTGCGAGCCGAACTTTTTAAACAGTCTTTTGAACCAATCCGCCCCCTTCTCCACACACGAGCGGAAGCAAATTCCATTCTTTCTGGATGCCGTGCGGAATCAGAAGAGACAGGCCGTAGAAGTCGTTCCGTAGCAAGTTATGATTCTGAAGAGACAAGAGGGCGTCGCAAGAGAAGGAATGGGTCCCCTGACGAAGTGCATCGGTCGAAGAAGTCAAAGGTAGAAGTTTTGGAAGAAAAGATGAACAATATGTTCACTGTATTACCGGAAAAGATAGACGCTCTCTCAAGACCTCCACCAGTTGAATTTGAATCCGATAAGGAGAATATTGAGAGTGAAGAAGAGGACGCCTTGTCAGACGTATCGGATGAGGGGTCATCGGCGGATTGGAGGGCTCCAGACTTTGGCCTACCCTCAGCTAGTGAAGATTTTGCTGATCTAGATTTCCTTCCAAGGGTCAAGGAGGCAGAGCCTTTGATCCTAGAACCTAGCGCACAAATGAAGCAGGAGGGCATTGATTGCCAAAGGCTGGGATCAGTGGGTTGGAATAGGATCCGCTACAAGGAAGTTGAAAAGCAGCTCCACGCGGCTCCAGTATTTAGCACGTTGAAAGTTAACAACGAACTAGCAAAGGGGCAGTCTAACACATGGCTGTCCAGACAAGAAGGGGTCCTGGGAACCATTACCCATGGTTTATTAAAGCAAAGAAAGGTCTTGTCTAAGGGCCTGAAGAAGATCGCTACAGATTTTCTGGCGGCAGCAGATGCATTAAGAAAGTTACTTGCCGACGACTCGGAAGTCAGATCTGTTTCTGATAACCTTCTGCAGTTTGTGTGTGTGCATCGCGCAGAGGCAATAGAATTGCGGCGTAAGGTCTTCAGACACCGGAACGATGCCTTAAACGTGGTGTTGCACCAAATTCCACCTTCTACAACACACCTTTTCGAAAAGAAATGAAAAGTCGCTTTCAAGCTTTATCAAGGACAATGATCAGGTGTATGCACCCCCTAGGACTTTAGACAGAAGACCAAAAACAAGCTTTTTCGAAAACCCACGTCGTCACAACAGCCACCAGCAAAGAAGAAGTATCCTACACACCGTGCGCGTCCAGCGAACTCCTCTAGCTCTCGGGGGTTTCAAAGCACAAGAGTGGCTAATAAACAACAACAGCAGTTTCGCCGCCACGACCGTGACCGAAAACCTCAACGAAGTCAGAAGTTTTGAAATCCTTCGAGGGGGACAGTTGCAGAATTACCTGCAGCGATGGCGGGATTTGGGGGCTCCAAATTACGTCCTAAAGATCATCGCGGGCTACGCCATTCCATTTGCAAAGAAGCCACCTTCTGTTCCCCTTCGCACAAATATCAAGAAATTTGCGACAATTATCTCAAACCAAATGTCCTTAGAGATAAAAGAGCTCTTAAAGTCAGGAGTGATAGAAAGGTCCACAGCCAAGTCGGGCTTTATGTCAAGGATGTTTTTAATTCCCAAAGCCAACGGGAAACAAAGGCAAATCTTCGACCTCCGACGTCTCAATTATTATCTAAAGCCTCGCAAGTTTCGTCTTATAAATCAGAGTTGCGTTCCCAAGTTTTTACAGCAGGGCGACTATTTGGGGAAGTTAGACATCAGCAATGCTTATTTTCACATCCCAATAAGAGAAAGTCATCGAAGATACCTCTGCTTCGCGTACAAAGAAGAACTTTATCAAATGACGTCCCTACCCTTTGGGCTGTCCAGCGCCCCACTGGCATTTTCTCGAGTCACCAACTGGATAGCAAAGCTGTTAAGGGAACGCGGTCTGCGGGTTCTAGTTTATTTAGACGATTTCTTGGTCGCTCACCAGGATCTGAGCTTGTTAGAGACTCACATGGTCTATGCGGTCAATCTGCTCCAGAGTCTGGGTTGGTGTGTCAATCTAGGGAAATCAGTTCTGAGGGCGACAAGACGGATAGAATTTCTAGGCATCATATGGGATACTGGTACAAATCAAACGTTGTTGCCGGCAGAAAAGATAGTCAGAATAAAGAAAGAACTGAAAGTTCTGCAGACAGGCGGTTATTGGAGTTGGCGAACAGCCACCACTCTCATCGGCAGATTGGGCTTCGCCTCTCATGTGGTACCCCTGGGACGCCTCTTTACCAGAAACATGCAAGCAGCCGCCCGAAGGTTGTCAGAGGATCAACCATTTCGAAAGAGCAAGTTACCTACAAATGCACTGGAAGACTGCCTTTGGTGGATTCAAAACATCGAAAAGACTGGCAGGATATTCACTCCAGAACCAACAAAATTTATAACAACGGACGGGTCAGATGCCGGATGGGGAGTCAGTTCAGCCGACCATGGCATTTTCAGTTAGCGTGGATCTTCCCTCCTCCTCCTCTAATCCCCAGAGTGCTTCGTCACCTCAATACATCGTCGGGAATGTTCCTGCTGGTGGTACCTCGTTGGGTGGTGGTTTTGGTGGTTTTGGAGGAGCGATCTCAAACGCAGGGCGTTAGAAGCTCCGTTCCAGATTTTCAAGACGAGCGAACACCTAATCGACCTATCCACAGGAATTCCCCCGCCAAGAGTACAAGACCTACATTTAGAGGTTTAGAGAATACGGGGTGGAGTGAATTGATCGTAGGACTAGGCCCTGAAGACGTGGAGCTTCTTCAATCAGCATGGCGTGATTCCACATGGCGCACTTACGGGTCGGCGTGGAAGCAATGGATCTCATGGAGCACACGAAATGGGGGAGACCCAACGAATCCCCATCCTCAAAACGTGACTTCTTACTTAGGCTACCTTGCCCGTGTTAAAAATTTAGCCTATCCCACCATTTTAGTTCATAAATCAGTAATAGTCAATTTAGCAGACCCGACCCAGGAAAAACGATTGGCCTCGTATCCTTTGATCACAGCTATGCTTAAAGCATTGAATATTAAAAGATGTTCTACTGAAGTAGTCAAAAAGCCAAAAGTTTGGCATGTATACAATTTGGTCGAGTGGTTACGGGGCCATGTACCATCTGAAGACAGCATCTTCCAAGTTTCTCGGCACGTAGCACTACTCCTACTTTTAGCATCAGGGCGTCGTATACATGACCTCACTCTCCTTAGTATCGATAAGGATCATTTTGAACATATAAATTCTCCCATAGTCTTTTGGCCGCGGTTTGGATCCAAGACGGATAATCACCGGAGTCGGCAGTCAGGTTGGCAGCTAATATGCTCTGGTGATCCAGCCTTGAGTCTCGTTAAGTGGGTGCTCATCCTAATAGAGGTGTCCAAAGAAAGAAGGAAGGCTCGAAAAGATCTGCATAATTTATTTATCACTGCGAGAAGTCAAGTCAAAGCGGCGTCTAGAACGATCATTGCCGGTTGGATTAAAACAGCATTTGAGGACCTTGGTATAGACTGTCACCCAGGATCGATTCGATCAACAGTAGCGTCAAACGATTTCCAGCATAATGTACCGCTGGATCAGATTCTATAGCGTGGGAATTGGAGGGGTTCCACCAATTTTTTCAAGCATTATTGTAAGCCGAATTTATTGAATGTTTCTTTCAAAGCCTTATAAATTTTTGAAATGTAAAGGCTAGTTTACATTTCAAGCCTTGGCAAGACCTGAAATAATCGTTTTCTGCCCTTCGGGGTGGAAAACGGTTCTATTATTATTTTAGTGTTTGTGAAAATATTTTTTTTTATATTATATTTTTTTCAGTCAACCAGACCCATCCCAGTTCCAGACCCATTTCAATTCCAACCCATCCCAGTTCGTCTTCATATACCAGAAATATCATGTAAGTTTTGTTTACGCATATTAAGGGTATTTCTCTAAATAATTATACCGTTACGTGCAGGTAAAACGCAGTTACTTTACGTACACGTTTTGTTATGAACATCGCACCTCTAGAATTACAAATACGTAACTGCAAACATCATGTCCCTCATTATGCATCAGTTTCATAAACTACAATATTTTCAATAGTAAAATTACATACATTTTTTTTTTCAGATCACAGCCCACTCCCATTCCACTCTTCTTCATCCTGATACAGGTGCAGTACGATACGAGCAGTTGAGCAATTTAGTTGTGGCAACCGCAAATGATGAAAATTAATCGGCTTGTATGGACCCTTCGCCATTGGGCTGTAGGTACATTAGTAGTAGTAATGCTACTAAGTATACTAATGTACTACACAAACACGGTCAGGGTACCTAGTACCGCGTTTTCCCTCGGCATACAAAAAAAAAAAAAAAAAAGGGTACCTACTAGTTTTGAATAAAATTATCCCTAGGCATAAACTGAGAGGAATAAATAAAACATCCTTTTCTTTTCTCCCTTATGTAATTGATGTTTTTAACTGTTTTGTTCTAGTTATCTTATAACATTTGAAACGTTTGTTCTCATGTGTTGGTTATTTTCTTCGGAAAAAATACTAGTGAACACGGCGATTAGAATGTTATAAAAGATAATTAGAACAAAGCCGTAGGTAGGATTGCTAGATTAGGTACTAAAAAAAAACTAACAAGAAAAACGCCGATCAGAGATGGCGCTTCAAAATGAGTAAGTCTTAAAAACGCGAGAGGGCTCTCTACCCCTATTTTTTTTATCTTACTCTATGAAAATGACGATGGTATCGATTCTGAAGCTGAAGAAGATGGTGTTAATTTTACAGAAGATATCCTACCTCGTCTAGACTCAAATCATCAAGAGTTCAAATAACACACTCTCGTACAGTCAGTGGCACGAATCATGTAATCGGGTGGGGATTGCGCGGAACGCGTATTTGGGTATGCGTTGCGGTGAGGGGCGCGGGCGGCGGGAGAGGGGCGCGCACTATTGGTCGCTCACAAGAGCACATGCGCGAACTTATCCCCACTCCGTCGAAAAATTTTCATGATTCGTGCCACTGACTGTATCAAAATTACGAAATGTAGCAAGAACTTTCCGTAAATCTACCACAAAAAATGACGCATTCTCCAGAAATATATAAAAGAAGAACATGGAAAAGAGTATCCTTTAATTCTCGACTGCAAAACAAGATGGAGTTTGATGTCTGATAGATCGCTTTTTGAAAGTTAAGTCATCTTGCCTAGGCCTTAAATCTTATATAACTTAGAGATACAACAATTGCAGGAACTGAGTAATGTTTTAGATATTCTTAAAACTGTAATATAGGATTTGTGCCGTTGCGACGCCACTCTTGTCTTGACTGCACAAATTTCGATAAAATTTGCTTTAAAGAAACATAATAACATCAACACATCTTTGAGCATTGCTATGGCTCAGGCCTTGTCACAAAAATACCTTAAAAGTGGCTAGATAAATGTGTAAGCAGTAAAACAGTTGTGTTCAGTAAGACTGTTCTATGTAATAATAACTATGTTAGTCTAAATAGCAATCACAGGCAGCGAACTGCAAACCTTTTGACTAAACCTTTTAAGAAATAACCCTAGCGTTGTGGCGTTTGCATGCGCGGCGTGTCCTTATTTGTAATATAATTTAAGGCCACCTGCAGGCACGTTTTAATACTTTATTTAATCATCCTTTTGTGGTATTTAGTATCTATTTATTGTAATTAATACATGTATATGTTACAGTCAAAAACCATAACCGGTCAAAACCACTTTTGACTGCGAAAATCAGGAAAAAGTGATTTTGACTAAGGACGTTGATAAAAACCATTTTCAACTGTTTTTTTTTTCAGTCAAAAGTAGTTTTAGCTAAGGGCGTTGGTCAAAACCATTTGGGAAGCGAAACCCTCTGCTATGGAAGTTAGATGGTTAGGTTAATACTGCGCCCAAAACGTGCTAACGAGGTAGCGGCCGGCGTAGCGCTAGAAACGAAAGTTTGACTATCTATAGTGAATAGTGGTCTTCTGATTTTATAATACCGCACCGCTTAATAAAACAAAAATGTTGTCGTCAGGGTGCACCGATAAATAGACACTTCCTTTCTATAAGTAGAGTAAAATCACAATAAAAATTTACATTAAATTTCCCTGCTCTCGTGTTTTACACACATTACCGGCTGCGCATTCGGTATTAGATAGAATATCTAGGTAAAGTATAAAATAAAGAATAATTCATACATTAATGCCCAACAGTCTTAACTTGTAATCAGGTAAAACCCCTTTAGACTAAGAACGTTGGTCAAAACCACTTTAGACCACGAAAATCAGTCAAAACTGCTTTTGACTAAGAGCCTCTGTCAAAACCACTTTTGCCTGATTTTTACAGTCAAAAGTGGTTTTGACCGGATATGTGTTTTGACTGTAACATATATAGTTATATAAAAAATAAATTTAAATAATAAAAAATATTAAAAACACGACTGCCCTGCCATAAACGAACCAAAAAGTTAAAAAAACAAGTGTCATTGCAGTCGGGTACCGTTTTGTGGAACAATTTTTGATCAAGGAGGTCCCCCAACTGCAATTACACTTGTTTTTTATTTTAACTTTTTAGTTCGGTTTTGGCAGGGCAGTCGTGTTTTTAATTATTTTTTTTATTAATTTTTTTTTTCACACATTTTAGTGACAAATTATATAGTTTTGAAATGTACTCATTAAGGCCTTTCATTTGATGCCCATATTGTAATAATTGAGGGATTTTTTTTACACTTGAAAATAGCGTCGTACATTCGCACGCAATATTGATTTTTTTTTTCAAATAAATATTGCCAGTGTCACTCGGAATGATGAAAGGATTCTAACGATACCCCATCATACATCCAAATCCGTTTAGACATTTAGAAGTTATGGTGGAATAAAGAAACTCACATACCCCCAAACATACATGAATCCTGAACACATATACACTCCTTTTTGGGCAGTCGTGTAAAAACACTACACAATAATAATAATAAAAATAATAAAACACAATAATTAGTGTCAAAAGAAAATGAACACAAATAGTATAAGTTCCTTTGTACATTATAGACATAGAATTAAGGCCCATATGAGCGCCAATGACCTTGAGCGTTCGGGCGTGGCCAAGTGTTTTGCGCCCCGCCACCCGCCGTTACTCCGCATCGATACATCACTGTAGGGTGTACGTCATTCTTATTTTTTTGGGAATAAGGAATAATGGGTACCTATAAGGTCTTTTCTAAATTAATATCTAAGTAAGAAGTAGTAAGAATAGCACATTATTGATGTCTTACTAACTGGTGTGGTAATTATAAAAATTGCTTCACACAAATACTATACGATTTGAATGATGAAATGAAGTACCTGTCAACTGAAAAAAGCTAATTCACCTAGACTCAGGGGACCAACAAACATGTTCATGCAAATACAATGGTCCCTGGGTGGTGATCGAACTCACGACCTTCGGCTTACTAGACAGTGACATTACCAAATCAAATGATTATTTTAAGTCATTATGTATATTTCAAGTTCACGATTTTCTTAGAAACGAATGGACCCTGAAATGAAAATTTTGGTAACACGTTGTATACAATATGGCAGGCAGACATGCCATATTGTATACAACGTGTTACACTTGTACTATTATGTATTCTGTGGTGTCACAAAATAACGTCTCCAAAGTATCTCAGGATCTCACAAATATGGAAAAGGTTGACTTCTATGATAAAAAATATTTTTTGTTTTTTTTTATTTTACAATTTCTTATAACTAAATATAAAACGTCGCCAAAGTACCAGGATTACATAAATATGGAAAAGCAATAAAAGATAATTCTTGTCTGGGAATGCAGTATTTCTTGCACTTATGTCGTTCATCAGTCCTCTTTCCCTCTCTCATACACACCTCTCCCTGTTACTCGTCCTTCCATTCCATTCCACGTCTTTCACCCATCCTACACTTTCTAGGATAAAAAAAAAACTTTTTGTTATTTTTTTCTGGTCACATAAATATGGAAATGATTAAAAACCCCGGCAAAATATAATCGAAAATAAATAAATATTTTTGTAGAATTTTCATCATCATCATTATCAGCCGCACAACACCCACTTAGAGTTGTTCCTAACGCCTATAAAGCAACAGCACGTTACAGACTATATGCTATTGATTTCTAGCACGCTATTAAATACGCTATGTTATTACGCGCTATTTATCAGGTAGCGTGCGGGCGGCTGGATGGCGCGTTAGATGCAGCACGTTAGATATCGTAACACGTTACAACATCACACGTCGTTCGTTAAGACAGATCGCGCGCTATACAAAAATGTTATAACAAAAACAGATTTCCGACCTTACTGATGTTCAAATTCAGTGGTTTTTTTGTCGTATTTTCCATTACTTAGGTACTTTGATGTTTCATTAAAAACCGTGATTTTGATAAATGTCAATAAGGTCGAAAATGGCTTGCACTCATGTTTTTAACTTGTGATCTGATCACTAGAAAATGTTTTCTAATTAAAAAAACAGGTGCAAGCGATTTTCGACCTTATTGATGTTAGAAATTCGGTTGCTTTTTTGCCGTATTCTCGTTTACTGTGATGTTTTATTAAAAACCGTGATTTTGATAAAGGTCAATAAGGTCGAAAATCACTTGCACTCTTTTTTTTTAACTAGTGATCACTAGACAATGTTTTCTTGTTAAAAAAAAAAAGATGCAAGCGATTTTCGACCTTATTGACTTTTAAAATTTTTTGTTCTTGACTTTTCTTTTTTTTCATTCATACAACGTGTTACAAAATAACCCCTAATGTAGATAGAGACTCATACTGAACAACTTTTACTAAGGGGCCAACTCTGAAACCGTGAAAAAAAAACAGCTGTTTCATAATAAAAAATAATATCGAAAATATCAAAATGTTGTATTTATTGCACGTACGTTGTTGATCAGTCCTCTTTCCCTCTCTCACTCACACCTCTCCCTGTTACTCATTCTTCCGTTCCATTCCAATATAATAAAGATTTTTTAAATCATATAATAAATTTTATTTTAAACGAACGAAAGAAAAAAAAATATAAAAAATATCCAAAATCTTAAAAGTGATTGAATATATATAAACAAAAATAAATATACCTATCAAAATGTGATTGAAAATATTATTTGTCCATATCAACTAAAATCTGGCATTTGTAGACGTTGGCATTTGTAGAATTTGTCATTTGTAGAATCTGGCATTTATAGACTAAACCAATTAATGTAAAATGTTTATGTAGTATGTAATGTAGGGACAATAATTATTCAAGTAAAACTTAAGACAAACTTGTAACTAAAATATTTTTTATAACGAATCACAAAAAGCGTCTTTTCACACACAAAGTTACGTGACTTGCACTAAGGAAACGTGTAACGCATTCAATAGAAGTGTGGGCACCTTAGCAATAGATGTTTATTTCGCGTAACCACGTGGATGGCGGCAGCGCAGAGCGCGGCCTTCCCCTTCGAGCGTTAGCGTTAGACTGATTCTCATCGCCCGTGCGTAGAAATTTGTTGTGAAATTGAAAAAAAAAAATTTTTGGCAAAACTAATAGTTATTTTTAAAAACCCAATGTACCGTTTCAAGAGAAATTAATTACCATTGTGGTGTAATAATAACCATAGACATATCTCCAGGGGCCGTAATCTTAGTAATGTCAACCTGGAAGCTTATTATTGTGCAAGTTGCGTAATTCTATCTCTAGGGGGCTCTTTACTTATAAGATAGTTCATTTAACAACTGAATAGATGGCGCCACATCAACGTTTAGACGGTGAGATATTAGTATGGTTATGGTGCGAATCAATATAATGATAAAATTCAACATTAGAAAATAATGATAAGTTAGCGTAATGGATACCAAATCACTGTATACTTGACACTACTACTGTGGAGATCTGAGTTCAATCCTATAAGAGTGCAAAATGTTTTTAGTGTTTTTTGTTTTGAGTTATCCTTTTTTCATTCATATTTTGCTATAAATAAAGAATAAATAAGTCACCCATAAGATTAATAAAATAAAATTTTCTTATACGAAAAATACCAACATAAAGTTTCATACTTCAATCGACAGATGGCGCTAGTGAGATACTTCCATAAAAATGATCGAAGATTGGTCTCTATTTCCTATTATAAAAAAGTACTTTGTGCATATCTCTTGTAGTTTAGGAGTAGACTCATACTGAACAACTTTTACTAAGGGGCCAACTCTGAAACCGTGAAAAAAAAACAGCTGTTTCATAATAAAAAATAATATCGAAAATATCAAAATGTTGTATTTATTGCACGTACGTTGTTGATCAGTCCTCTTTCCCTCTCTCACTCACACCTCTCCCTGTTACTCATTCTTCCGTTCCATTCCAATATAATAAAGATTTTTTAAATCATATAATAAATTTTATTTTAAACGAACGAAAGAAAAAAAAATATAAAAAATATCCAAAATCTTAAAAGTGATTGAATATATATAAACAAAAATAAATATACCTATCAAAATGTGATTGAAAATATTATTTGTCCATATCAACTAAAATCTGGCATTTGTAGACGTTGGCATTTGTAGATGTTGGCATTTGTAGAATTTGTCATT
Organism: Agriphila tristella; assembly: GCA_928269145.1. Classification (NCBI taxonomy): domain Eukaryota; kingdom Metazoa; phylum Arthropoda; class Insecta; order Lepidoptera; family Crambidae; genus Agriphila; species Agriphila tristella. The sequence continues at coordinate 12,132,927 of OV743435.1, read as the reverse complement.
TGTAGAATCTGGCATTTATAGACTAAACCAATTAATGTAAAATGTTTATGTAGTATGTAATGTAGGGACAATAATTATTCAAGTAAAACTTAAGACAAACTTGTAACTAAAATATTTTTTATAACGAATCACAAAAAGCGTCTTTTCACACACAAAGTTACGTGACTTGCACTAAGGAAACGTGTAACGCATTCAATAGAAGTGTGGGCACCTTAGCAATAGATTTTTATTTCGCGTAACCACGTGGATGGCGGCAGCGCAGAGCGCGGCCTTCCCCTTCGAGCGTTAGCGTTAGACTGATTCTCATCGCCCGTGCGTAGAAATTTGTTGTGAAATTGAAAAAAAAAAATTTTTGGCAAAACTAATAGTTATTTTTAAAAACCCAATGTACCGTTTCAAGAGAAATTAATTACCATTGTGGTGTAATAATAACCATAGACATATCTCCAGGGGCCGTAATCTTAGTACTGTCAACCTGGAAGCTTATTATTGTACAAGTTGCGTAATTCTATCTCTAGGGGGCTCTTTACTTATAAGATAGTTCATTTAACAACTGAATAGATGGCGCCACATCAACGTTTAGACGGTGAGATATTAGTATGGTTATGGTGCGAATCAATATAATGATAAAATTCAACATTAGAAAATAATGATAAGTTAGCGTAATGGATACCAAATCACTGTATACTTGACACTACTACTGTGGAGATCTGAGTTCAATCCTATAAGAGTGCAAAATGTTTTTAGTGTTTTTTGTTTTGAGTTATCCTTTTTTCATTCATATTTTGCTATAAATAAAGAATAAATAAGTCACCCATAAGATTAATAAAATAAAATTTTCTTATACGAAAAATACCAACATAAAGTTTCATACTTCAATCGACAGATGGCGCTAGTGAGATACTTCCATAAAAATGATCGAAGATTGGTCTCTATTTCCTATTATAAAAAAGTACTTTGTGCATATCTCTTGTAGTTTAGGAGTAGACTCATACTGAACAACTTTTACTAAGGGGCCAACTCTGAAACCGTGAAAAAAAAACAGCTGTTTCATAATAAAAAATAATATCGAAAATATCAAAATGTTGTATTTATTGCACGTACGTTGTTGATCAGTCCTCTTTCCCTCTCTCACTCACACCTCTCCCTGTTACTCATTCTTCCGTTCCATTCCAATATAATAAAGATTTTTTAAATCATATAATAAATTTTATTTTAAACGAACGAAAGAAAAAAAAATATAAAAAATATCCAAAATCTTAAAAGTGATTGAATATATATAAACAAAAATAAATATACCTATCAAAATGTGATTGAAAATATTATTTGTCCATATCAACTAAAATCTGGCATTTGTAGACGTTGGCATTTGTAGATGTTGGCATTTGTAGAATTTGTCATTTGTAGAATCTGGCATTTATAGACTAAACCAATTAATGTAAAATGTTTATGTAGTATGTAATGTAGGGACAATAATTATTCAAGTAAAACTTAAGACAAACTTGTAACTAAAATATTTTTTATAACGAATCACAAAAAGCGTCTTTTCACACACAAAGTTACGTGACTTGCACTAAGGAAACGTGTAACGCATTCAATAGAAGTGTGGGCACCTTAGCAATAGATTTTTATTTCGCGTAACCACGTGGATGGCGGCAGCGCAGAGCGCGGCCTTCCCCTTCGAGCGTTAGCGTTAGACTGATTCTCATCGCCCGTGCGTAGAAATTTGTTGTGAAATTGAAAAAAAAAAATTTTTGGCAAAACTAATAGTTATTTTTAAAAACCCAATGTACCGTTTCAAGAGAAATTAATTACCATTGTGGTGTAATAATAACCATAGACATATCTCCAGGGGCCGTAATCTTAGTACTGTCAACCTGGAAGCTTATTATTGTACAAGTTGCGTAATTCTATCTCTAGGGGGCTCTTTACTTATAAGATAGTTCATTTAACAACTGAATAGATGGCGCCACATCAACGTTTAGACGGTGAGATATTAGTATGGTTATGGTGCGAATCAATATAATGATAAAATTCAACATTAGAAAATAATGATAAGTTAGCGTAATGGATACCAAATCACTGTATACTTGACACTACTACTGTGGAGATCTGAGTTCAATCCTATAAGAGTGCAAAATGTTTTTAGTGTTTTTTGTTTTGAGTTATCCTTTTTTCATTCATATTTTGCTATAAATAAAGAATAAATAAGTCACCCATAAGATTAATAAAATAAAATTTTCTTATACGAAAAATACCAACATAAAGTTTCATACTTCAATCGACAGATGGCGCTAGTGAGATACTTCCATAAAAATGATCGAAGATTGGTCTCTATTTCCTATTATAAAAAAGTACTTTGTGCATATCTCTTGTAGTTTAGGAGTAGTTCGGAAATTAAAGTTGAAAACAGCCTCTTTTCAAAAATTATTTATGCATAGTATTTAATATGCCTAAAACTTTTCATATGTACCGATTATAGGCCATATATCAAGGCGTAAAATATATTTTTTGTGGAATTATTTGCCGGCTAATTTAAGAGCTGTTCGCCTCCAAAAACGATCATTTCAGATAGCTAGTCGCCTTAATAATAATACTTTGTTAACATAGATATCTCTTTTCGCACCTGTAAACAAGCACGGCTATTGACCCTCACCCTTTGACCTCGATGACCCCTGCGCGCCTCCGCCAGCGGAGGTCGGTCGCGAGTCGCGGCTGACCGCGGGCACCGTTCGCCGATGAATACGAGTACCGGTCGCGGGTCGACGGTCGCGGGTGGACGGTCACGGGTGGTCACAGACAATTTGTCGCGGGTGGTCGCGGTTGCGGGTGGTTGCGCCTGGTCGCGGGTTGCGGGTGGACGCGCCTGGTCGCGTCTGGTCGCGGGTGGTCGCGCCTTGTTGCACATGGTCGCGGGTGATCGCGCCTTGTTGCACATGGTCGCGGGTTGCGGGTGGTCGCGCCTGGTCGTGGTTCGCGCCTGGGGTGCGTTCCGTGGCTTCGCTCGAGTGCACTCGAGCGCACTCCGGTGCGCGCTCTAACCGTTCCGTGGTTCGGTGAAATTTTACTCTGACAGCTGTCAGAGCGTACTTTCATCCGTTCCGTGGCTTGGAGCGTTGCAACCAAACAACCATCAAAATAGATGGTTGAAAAACGCTCTGACGTTTACCTTACCAAAATATGTCATTGTCATTTTGACATTATTTTGTATTTTGATGTTTTTGTGTCTAAGTTTCAAAAATTTCATGGTTTCTACTCAAAAAACAGATTTTTATTTGATTTAGATTAAAGGAAGGTTTAAATTATCCGTATTCCAAGTGGAAAACGAAAACTTTGTACCTAAAGAGGTTATAAAAACAACTCGATCGTTCCGTCGCTTGGTTGCAACCCAAACGGGTTAAATTTTAACCAAACAACTACACCCAAAGCAACGGAACGCAGCCCTGGTCACGGATCGCGGGTGGTGGTCAATGATCTTGTATATTGTTTTCTGTTTAACGTATTTGCATTTTTTTGTATAAAACTTGTCTTAAAAATACAATAATCATGTGCCAAAAGAAAATAAACACATATAACATAAGTTCCTTTGTACATTATAGACATAGAATTAATTGAATGTTTAATCTTTTGTGTGCCCTAAGGTTGTCGCCCAAATATTAATTTAGTCGCCCGTTCTAAATAAATAGTTACTCAAATTGTATTTTAAGTCACCCATTCGCAATATCTGTAGTCGCCCTCAGTCCGTCGCCCACTTAATATTTCAGTACACTATATTCAGTATTTTTGATACCCAAAATGGGAATTTATTGTTACTCGATTAAATACTACTCTAAATAAATATACGAATAAAAAGCGCGCACGGCGGCGGCTAGTGCCACTGCACTACGAAGTTTTGCATTGCGAATTAAGATTGCTTAGCGGCCGAGTAAATAACGCATGTACGTGTGTTTGTCGATTCCGGTCACTAATATTTGTTGTATGGTCTGTACTTCCGGTGTTCTTGTTTGTAGTCAAATAACTGCTCTTATCTACATTGTGATGTAAGTTTTTTACAGTTTCAAAGTAGGTAGTGTAGCCACGGGTATAGGTACTGTAGTACCTAATGGTCACGGCGTGACCATTAGGTACTACAGTAGCTATGGCGCGTGATACGCGCCCAGCTTGGGTTATTTAAGGATTTAAAGAGATTGTTAACCTTGTTATTGGTTTGATCTTCTCTTTTTCGTACTGATTTCTAGATAGCGTTAAAAATATTAGATGACTGACTTCCAATTGAAAACAATAATTTTGAAATTATTTCTTTTGCGTGTTTTTTTGCAGATATAAAAGTGAGCGGCTGAGTAAAAGGGCCAATCAAAACCCTAATGCTGTGTCGGAGCAGTTTCTTGATGTCAATTCGGAATTTGATAGAGTGAAACATGCACAAAATAAGGATAAGAGTGAACGACGCACTAAATGGGCAAATTAAAACACTAACGCTATGTTAGAGCAAATGCTTGATGTGAATTCCGAATTTGATAAAATTAAACAAAATCATGATGGAAAAACTAACAAAGTGAACACAAAGTTATTAGATAGTGAAGAAAAGAAATACACATTGATTAGAACTCTCAAGTTATTATTAGTGAAAAGCCAAATAGACAGGATTGCTGAGAAAAGAAAAAATATACTTGTACTATGTACTTTAAAGACGAATGCATAGCGTAATCGAAAGGGAAGTTCAAAAAATCATAGTGTGGAGCCCTACGCAACGGGCTACTTTAATGCAGGCTGCTAAAAAACCACATCCACATAAAGTGGAACCGTTAGACCATACCAACTTCATTGAACAAATAACTAATGATACATTCTCAAATAAAACAGCACCAAACAAAATTTAATAATCGAAGATTGACATCTTCGTTTATTAAATTCTCAGAACTCAAAAAACAAAATTTGAATATTATGTATGTTGAGTATACAATGAAGGAAGATGGAAAAAGTTATGAAATTTCATTAGGAACAGAAGACGCAAGGATAAATAAAAGAAAAGGAAAAGGAGCATAAAACTTAACACGAAAAAATGTCATATCTGATGGATGTTTGCCAAATTTGTACAAGGATAAGCTCCCGATTTCTCGTGCGAAATATAAAGATTTAAAAAAGCTTTTGAAGACGGTACAATACCAAGGATGTTTCAAAAGGATTACTCAAATCTACCACACATTGATCAAATTATTGATAAAATAAGTGATACAGAAATTGAAAATCAAAGTGCACCCAATTGCACGCACCAAAAACAATGGTAAAGAAATTTCAAATACCAAAAGAAAAAAAATGATGATGCAGGAAAGAAAGTAGAAGAACAGATAGTAATAATAATACAAGAGGAGGTTGAGGTAAAGGAAAGCGGACAGGTCTAGTTCGAGGACGGGAAAAATAAAAGCGATTTGCCTACATATAATGTCTTATTTCAAAATCTATCGCAATCGCTTTCAAGATGTAGCACATTGATCCTTTTTTTGGCATAAATAAAAACTTACCAAAGAAATGCAGCAATGTATCACATCCATCTGTAAAATGACGGCGATTGCGATAGATTTTGAAACTATAATTAGCACCCTGATCAATAAAATTACCCACTAACAACGCCATGATTGATTAAATTAAGTAAATTTTAAAAACAGTTTCAGATGCCACCAGTAAGACATTTAAGACAAGACCGTTTCCAGTGCCGGGTATGCCGGCACTGCCGCCGCCATCATCAAATTCGTGTGAGTATCAAATTAGTGAATCTGGGTCAGTAGTCGCCGTTTCTGATGTCATTGCTGTGCTCAGCAGAATATCAGTGCAGCAGGCCTAGCTTGCTGCTTATACTGAGTTGAGCACAGTTTTGGCATCACAACGTTGCACAATGTGTTATTTTACTGTTTTTGTGATATGTCTATTTCATGTACTTTCATGTTGTGTATTCGTTGTGTATGTCCAAATAAATATATTTTCTTTCTTTCTTTCTTTCTAATTTTGTCACTCATTTAAATTATTTATCTCCCATGTAGTTGCTCGTTTTACGTATTTTTTGTAATCCACAGTTTTCTATACTTCATAGTTGTCTGTACCCACAGATAAGTTCGCATTAGTCCGACGCTCAGCATGGCTTCCGTCCTGGGCGGGGGACAAATGGGAATTTGCTGGAGCTTATGACGATATTCGTACCGGCGGTCGATGCTGGCCTTCAGGTGGATGTTGCCTACTTCGACTTCCAAAAGGCTTTTGATACAGTCGACAACGATGTCCTTTTTTGTAAGTTGGCGGGTATAGGCTTCACGGCTCACACGTTGTTATTTTTCTCCAGCTATCTTCGGGATAGGCACCAGTTCATTGACTGCGATGGACATTAGTCACAACCCTACCCTACTAGATCTGTGGCCTGTTTCATAAAGATTACAATTGTCAGCGACAGGTGACAGGTGACAGGCGACAAGTCGACAATTCGACAATTGTACGTTTCATAAAACATTTGGTCTGACATATTTGTCATCGGAAAAGCCGACATATATGTCAAATTGTCGCGACAATTCGACAATTTAGCGTTTCATAAAAATTTACGGGTGACAATGAAAATTCGACAAATTGTCGAGCATTTTCTGACAAGTGTCGTTTATGAAACACATAATTGTCAATACGCAATTACAAACTTGTCGAATTGTCGCACATTTTTGACAGGCACCTTTGGGCTGTGTCAGGATTACTCAGGATTAGATTAAGGAAATCAATGCTACTTAAGTAAAAATGCTAAATTCTAGCAGTGATAATAGTAGTGACAGTGATGATAATTATTTGGAAGAAAATAGGCGGAGGAGAGAATAATTAGAGAAAAATATACTTCTCTTTGGAAGTAACCGACTTTACTTTCAACGAAAAAGTCTGTATAAGTAAAGTTGTGGTAGATTTTTTTTAATTAGTTGTAATAAAAATTGAATCTGCTTTTGTCGATCGATACGGAAACCACTTTATAAATTTAAAGATTATAAGTATGTGGTCTAAATCTGGGATTCTTTTATGCTAGCGCACGGTGGGCACTTGCCAGTTTCGGTTCACGATTCAAGAATACCAAGATGCTCGTCGTTAGCAAGCCAATGGGAAAATAATAATTGAAGGCCATTTTCTAATGTATCAAGTTCTTCCACAACTTAATATTAGCATCTTGTTTGCCTCCGCCATGTTTGCGTCTGATTGAATATCAGTGCATGTTTTGTTGGTAGGTAGTATATTAGAGGGTATTAATTAAAAAATAAACACAGTTATTTACCAATCGCTAACAATCATTTACCTGTCACTGACATTTTTTTAAATGACACCGAGAATGATTTACCTGTTCCGACAGGTATTTTATACAAGACTTGTCATGACTATGGTTTTATGAAACAAACGGAAAAAAGTGACAATTTACCACTGAATTCTTGTATACAATTATAAATATGTCAAGTTTTATGAAACGGCAATTGTCGTGACAATCCGACATATGTCATGATTTCTGACAAATTGTCGACTTGTCAAGCTTTATGAAACGGGGCCCGTGTAAGTCAGGGAAGCAATTTAGGACCTTTGCTATTTATTGTAATGATAATGATCAATGATTTGCCAAATGTGTAGTTAATAATTGTACACCATTACTATTTGTAGATAATTTAAAACTAGTTTCTAAAATTAAAAATCAATCCGATTGAGAGTTTCTCCAACAAGATATTAACAATGTTTTAGAACGGTGCATAAAAAATAAACTTAAATTTAATATCTCGAAATGCTCAATATTATCCTTTGGCCGATCACAGACCCCAAATCATCATCAATACCACATGAATGGAACCGCTACAACGTATCACAGAAGTTAGGGACCTGGGTGTACGTTTCACTACCGATTTGAATTTTAGGGTACATATTACTAATATTTGTAAAAAGGCATATCGCAATTTGGGATTAATATTACGTTTAGGGAATAAGTTTACAAATGTTGGGGCTCTGCGGGCGCTTTACGATGCGCTCGTAAGAGTCATTTAGAGAGTAATGCAGTAATTTAGTCTCTTCATGAGGCCAAATATAAATTTATGTTAGAGCGTATCCAAAATAAATTTATCAGATACATGTATCTTAAAATGTTTGGAATATATCCGGGCTTCCCTTTGTTATATCCTACTTTATTTTTGCTAGGCATGGTAGGGTACTACAAGTTGGAAGTCAGAAGAGAAGCAACTCTCGTTATGTACATTCTTAAAGTGATAAGGGGGGTGATGCACAACCCTAGGGTATTGGAAATGGTAGAATTTAATGTACCGGATAGGTACGCGGAGCGGCGGCGGCAGCCCCCACTGCTGGCGGACTGTGGCATAGCACTGTGGACGAGAAAATTACAGTGAATGGTGTTTCGCAGCCGAGAACTTTTTAGTCTTGGAAGGCATGAAACATTGTGTTTTTCCAGTGACAGAAAAAAAAGTAGATGAGGCAGATGACGAAAAAACAAGAGCAAAGTTAGTAATGACTATTGACCCGACCTTATACGTCCATATAAAGACAGTAAAATCATCGAAGAACTGTGGGAAAAACTGAAACAATTATTCGATGACAGTGGTTTTTCGCGACGAATTAGTTTACTACGGAATTTAATTTCTATACGCCTTGAAAACTGCAGTTCGATGACATCATACGTTACTCAAATAATTGATACATCGCAGAATTTAAGTGGCACAGGCTTTGAAATAAATGATCAGTGGACAGGATCATTGCTATTGGCGGGTTTGCCGGACAGATTTGCGCCTATGATTATGGCCATTGAACACTCGGGAATTCCAATAACGGCCGATTCCATCAAAACAAAATTGCTGGATATGTCGTCACCGGAACACGAAGATAGTGAAGTTAATGGTGCGTTCGCAACTCGTAACAAGTTCAATAAAAAGAAAAACACGAGTTTGTCTATGGCAAAACATAGTGGCAATGTTGGCAGCATTGATTCATCTGTCAAATCAAATAAAATGTTGACCATTTTATTTGATTTGACAGATGGCTTCTTGAAAATGGTAAAGTGTTACACTTCATGTAAACAAACCGGCCATTACCGTAATCAATGCCCGTTAAATGAAAATTCCTCGTCTAATTCGAAGAAAAACATCAAGATGCAGTCGAATGCTTTTAGCGCAGTGTTTTTGAGTGGGAATTTCAATAAACACGAGTGGTACATCGACTCGGGCGCAAGCGTCCATCTCACAGCAAATGAAAGTTGTATTATGAATGCTAAATACGATCAATACAAGGAAATTATTGTAGCAAACAATGAAAAAGTGCCAGTTTTATGTTCAGGTAATGCGAGAATTACCACAAAAACCGACGAATGCGAATATGATATCGTGGTTGAAGACATATATTGTGTTCCAAGTTTGACAACGAATTTGCTCTCTGTCAGCCAACTAATAAACAAAGGAAATAAAGTCTCGTTTACTACAAATGGCTGTGAGGTTTACAACCGGGACAACGATCTTGTGGCTACAGCATCGTTAGTCAATGGGGTCTAAAAAGTGAATCTGTCCAGTCAAGCGAGTCTCGTCGCATCAGCAGTGTCGGCGGTAACATGGCATCGCAGATTGGGCCATGTCAACCAGGACTACTTAAAACACATGAACAATGCAGTACTTGGTATGTCAATTGGCAATAAGATTGAAAATATAAGCAAGTCCTCGTGTATTACGTGCTGCGAAGGTAAACAAAGTCGGTTACCATTCCAAAGTACCGGCCAGAGCAGTGGTTTACTAGAGATATTGCACACAGACATCAGCGGACCCATGGAACATAGTTCTATTGGCGGCTCCAGGTATTTTCTATTGTTTATCGATGACCATAGTCGCATGACTTTTGTTTATTTTTTAAGAAACAAAAATGAAGCCCTGAAGTACTTTAAACAGTTTAAGGCTGAAGTAGAAAATCAAACAAAGAATAAAGTCAAGATACTAAGAAGCGACAACGGTCTAGAATACTGTAACAAAGAATTTGACATGTTTTTAAACAAAGCTGGAATACTTCATCAGAAGACTAACCCATACACGCCAGAACAGAACGGATTATCAGAACGTTTTAATCGCACAATCGTAGAGAAAGCTAGGTGCATGCTTTTTGATGCGAATTTGGGAAAAGAGTTCTGGGCAGAAGCCACGAGTACAGCAGTGTACTTGCAGAATCGTACTGTGGCAGCATCCTTGGGTTACAAAACTCCATATGAGATATGGAATGGCACCAAGCCGGATATCAGTCACATCAGGATCTTCGGTAGTTTAGTGATGGTGCACATAGCTAAAGAAAAAAGGAAGAAATGGGACAAAAAGTCAGAAAAGTGCATTCTTATTGGATATCCAGAAAATATAAAAGGATATAGACTTTTTAACCCCGAAACCAAAAAAGTGTTAACCAGCAGAGACTTCGTGATAACTGAGCCGGAATCAAAATCTGAATGTCAAATTGAAGTACAAGGTCAGAGTTTTGCTCAGTGGCGGATGGCTCACAGGGCTCAGATCCAAACAATGTAGAGGAATCCACCCAGGAGACCAGTGTAGAGACGCCCGGTCAAGATAACACAGAGTTCCTAGATAGTACATTAGAAGGAAGTGATGAATCATATCTTCCTAGTAGTGACTATGAAGATGCAGAGACTAAGCTGGAGAATGTCACATATCACACTCCCAGACCTACGCGAGAGAGGAAGAAGCCAGAGCGATTTGGGTTTTCTAACCTCTGTATGAATGAAGAAACCTATGATGATGCAGCTGGTTTATCTCTGAGTGAAGCATTACAAGGTCCTGAAAAGGAGCAATCGAAGGAAGCTATGCGGGAAGAATAACAGTGCTTCAAAGACAATGATGCGTGGGAGTTGTGCGAAGCTCCAACAGACAGTAGAGCTGTACAGTGCAAGTGGGTGCTACAAAAGAAATATGATAATGAGAATAAAGTCCGTTTTCGTGCGCGATTAGTGGCGAAAGGTTTTTCGCAGGTTGAAGGTGTGGACTATACAGACACTTTTTCTCCCGTAGTGAGACACACCACGTTAAGATTATTATTTGCCCTTTCTGTTCACTTAGGTCTTGATATAACGCATCTTGATGTGACCACAGCTTTCTTGAATGGCACTCTTGAAGAAACCATCTTCATGCAGATACCAGTAGGGTTTTCTGATTCAACTCATAGTGGTCAAGTTCTTAAGCTGAAGAAAGCGGTAACCGATCACATGTCCGAAATTTACTTGTCCTAATTTCATTTGACCGAAAACTGTTGACCGACGTCTTTGTTGCTATATGTTTTGTTTGCCATATTTTTAAATCATCGAAATATCGTTTGGCATATGTCTCATTTCACCGAATTACGTTTCACCGATTTTCAAAATAACTTTTTACTATTGGCCGAAGTCTCTTTTGATTTTTTTTTCATTTGCCAGATAACTTATTTGCCATACTTTCACTTCACCAGAACAACATTTTACCGAATATCATTTGGCCGCAAGTTTATTTGAATAAAGATATTTTTACCTTTGACTTTGACATTGGTGGGTTAGGTTAGGTCAGTGTTTTGACCACTCGTAGCAGAGCGAGCGAAGCGGGTGGAACTTAATAATGCTTGCATGCATGCTGCATGATTGCTTGCATGCTGTAGGCTTGCTTGCATGCTGCATGCTTGCTTGCATGTTGCATTCTTGCTTGCATGCTGCATGCCTGCTTGCATGTTGCATGCAAAATGCTTGCCGGGGGGTGCAGGGGGCTGGCCCCCCTGCTCGGGGGGGTCGGGGGGCCGGAGGCCCCCCGCTATAAAGAAAAACTTTTAATGCACCTACCAGTAGGTTAGGTTAGGTTAGTGTTTTGACCACTCGCAGCGGAGCGAGCGAAGCGAGCGGAGCTCCAAAATGCTTGCATGCATGCTGCATGCTTGTTTGCATGCATGCTGCATGCTTGTTTGCATGCATGCTGCATGCTTGTTTGCATGCATGCTGCATGCTTGTTTGCATGCATGCTGCATGCTTGTTTGCATGCATGCTGCATGCTTGTTTGCATGCATGCTGCATGCCTGCTTGCATGCTGCATGCCTGCTTGCATGCTGCATGCCTGCTTGCATGTTGCATGCTTGTAAAATTTGGGAAAATATTAGTTAACCTAGAACCGAGTGTTGGTAGTTATTTTGCATGCATATTATTGAGTCAAACATAAAATAATTTAAATTAATAAATAATAATTTTCAGAACATTACAAAAAATTTATCCGATTCCAGTTTAAAACGATTATGGAAATCAATTAATAACATTAGAATATACTTCATATTATACTAGAAAAAATACGATTCGCTACGAAGATTAGGAATCGGAAAAAGTGTGCTACAAGTTTTGTAGGCGTTTGGTGAACTGAAATTATGGCAAATAAATCAGTGGTGTAATGAATGTTCGGGAATATAATACTTCGACGAAACGTTCTTTCGAGCGAGCAATAATTCGGTAAAAAGATTTTCGGTCAAATGAGACGTCAGAGTAACGAAAAAAATCGAATTAATATTAGGTCAACTGATACAGTGGGAAACGTGATTTCGACGAAGTAAAAAAAGGCGAAACGAAAATAGTCGAAAAGTTGTCGGTAAAATGAAATTCGACCAACACAAAATTCGATCTTAAGATAGGTAACCGAAGAAAGCCATATATGGCCTAAAGCAATCTTCAAGAGTGTGGTACAAGAAAGTGGATGAATGTTTGTTAAAAAATGGTTATTTTAAATCTAAATATGAACCATGTATGTATCTAAAAAGGATAAATAAGGAAATTGTCATAGTTACATTATATGTAGATGATTTTTTCATTTTTTCAAATAATCCGAAAGTAACACAGTTTTTGAAAGATATTTTGTCTAGTAATTTTAAAATCAAAGACTTAGGTGAATTAAAAAAATGTCTTGGTGTAAATGTCAGTATCGATAAATGTAAGAAATCTATATCTCTCAATCAAAAAGACTACATTGAGAAGATTTTACATAATTTTTGTACGAGTAAGTAATTGTAAAACTGTTTTAACTCCAATGGAGACCAAGTTACAGCCGTCAAGTGACAGTTATGTTGGTAATTTTCCATATCAACAGGTTATAGGTTGCCTTATGTATCTGGCAGTGCTCACCAGGCCTGATATTGCATTTGCAGTAGGTTTCTTGAGTCAATTCAACAATTCTTATACTAAAGAACATTGTACATATGTTAAGAGAATTCTGAAATATTTAAAAAAGACTTTGGCTTAGTGTATTCTCATGATGGAAATTCATTGTTAGAAGGATTAATATAATAGGAGATCGTATACTGGCTATTGTTTTACCCTTTCAGGCTGCATAATTTCTTGGGAATCTAAAAAACAGCAGACTGTTGCATTATCTAGTAGTGAAGCCGAATATATGGCTATGACTGAGGCTTGTCATTTATTTAAGGAATTTACAATTTGAGATAACAAAAACAATGTATAGTATTGATCTCAATAATGATAATCAAAGTGCTCAGATGTTAGCGTTTAATCCTGTATTTCATAAACGGACCAAACACATAGACATTAGATATCATTTTTGTAGAGATTGCGTATCTAGAAAGATTGTAAATTTAAAATACATGTCAACAGCTGAAATGCCTGCTGATCTGCTAACAAAAGCTTTGTGCTCAATAAAACATCATAAGTTTTAAATAAATTAGGAATTCAGATTGTTTAACCATGTTGTTAATATTGTTTAGATATAGTGGCGGTGTTGGAAAATATCAGAAACAATATTACATTATATTAGGTATTCGTTTTATGTAATTGCTAATGCTCCATCCATACTAATTTTGTTGGTAACATTTGTGTATAATCTGTGGCACTTATTTTGTCGTTATAAATAAATAAAAAATAGTTGATTTCGTACAGAATTCAAGTGGTTTTATTATAATATAGTTGATGGCAAAAGGCACCCCTTTACTCATTACATTGAAAGTATTGGAGCCCTGCGAATAGTTACAAAATATGTATTTTTAATTGCAGGTTTGGAAAGACTTAAACAGTCGCTGCTCTAGCAAAGGAACAAAACTAAAAATGGCGAAGGGGCAAACAGGCAACCGAACGGTAGATGCACCTGAGCTAACCGAAGTTGTAAAAAGGGTTGTCTCTATTATTAATGCAGACTACTCCTTTGGGACTGTTTGCCCCGACCCAATTCCATGCCCACTGCTGGAGATGTGAGTTATAAATTATCTATACCTACTTATGTTATAAAATGAAGAAGTGTGTTGACGACAGCAAGCAGCAGACGCGAAAAACGGAACATTTGAAACGAAAGTAGGGTAGTCAAATCACAGTTCCTTGGTGAAATTGGATATAACGCGGTCGAAGCTACGGGGCCGAAAGCTAATAACTGTACACTGCGGTGTGCAAACTATCGGACGTAAGACGCGGATGTAACCATAGACTAATATGAAGTCATTGGACGTCCGGCGCGGGACGGTGCGCTGAAACGTCCACGGACGGTGTGCACGACGCGTCCTTGCGTCACTCGATAACAGGAGAGATCGCTAGTCTGCGATTGTATGGTCACTTCTGTGTTAACTGCTATAATTGGAAAAAAAATTGATAGTGTGTTCATAATTTCAAAATTTTATACAATGTTAAATTAAAAGAATACAAAAATGCCTGTTTAAAACAGGCATTTTTGTATTCATATCATTCATTCATATTCGTTTAAACATAACAGGTTTTAAGGTAAGGTACTTCAAGAGTTTTATTATTCTAGGCGGAAACGAACAATATGAGCCTCATACGCCCAAATTGATTCCCTAATAGCAAGGATTAATTGGAGGCTCGACCTTTTTTAGCTTCGAGAAGATTCTCCGGCCTCCAAGGCCGAGATAATTTTGATACGGCATGGAGGGAGCTCGCTGCCGAACTTAATAACATTGCTAACAGCGCCAGTAAAACTCCGGAGCAGTGGACTACGGTAATGACTCCAAAATATTTATTTTTATTGGTTATAGTGTAAATATTGTTTATAGTTAATGGCAAAAGGCACCACCTTACTCATTACATTGAAAGTATTGGAGCCCTGCGAATAGTTAGAAAATATGTATTTTTAATTGCAGGTTTGGAAAGACTTAAACAGTCGCTGCTCTAGCAAAGGAACAAAACTAAAAATGGCGAAGGGGAAAACTGGCAACCGAACGGTAGATGCACCTGAGCTAACCGAATTTGTAAAAAGGGTTGTCTCTATTATTAGCGCAGACTACTCCTTTAGGACTGTTTGCCCCGACTCCATGCCCACTGCTGGAGATGTGAGTTGTAAATTCTCTATACCTACTAATGTTATGAAATGAAGAAGTGTGTTGACGATAGCAAGCAGCAGACGCGAAAAACGCAACATTTGGAACGAAAGTAGGGTAGCCAATCACAGTTTCTCGGTGAAATTGCATATAATGCGGTCGAAGCTACGGGGCCGAAAGCTAGTGGGTTACTTTTAAAATTTGTCGTATTTTTTTACAGGATAATGCATTTACACTACAGTTTCCAGAAGGGGAAATATCATACGCAGTAACTCTATAAGAAACATCACATGCTGTACTAACTTTACCAGAAATATCAAAAGCTATACTAAACCAAACGTTATTTTAAAAAATTCTAATATCTTTGATGTCACCGAAGATAGACCTACAAAATTGCTAGAAACAACTGAAATAATTTAGAAGATTGACATTCTAACAGAAAATCTGAAAAAAATGAAAGTTGTTTTTTTTAACACGATTAAAAGGCTTAAATCAAACCTATTTCAAAAATTTGCTCATTTTAACTATTCATCGTTTTTATGGAGCAGTGTTCTAAAGATAATTTCTCTATTCAAGAAAAACTATAGATTTCACAAAGATATCCAATAAAAAAGAGTCTTGATGAATTTGAGGAAAATCTCGAAACACCATTGTGTAAGACACATATTATACTTCAGATTCGTCCTCGATATTAGTATATTAACACATGTAGTACCGCTTGCGTACGTATCACCACTTAGCACGTTATTTTAAAGTAATAACCTAAAAAACCTAAAAAGAAAAGGTTTTCGACTTAAAATTGACATATATTTTGACATTTCCGGTCCAAGTTTGCCCCGTCACTACTACACGCCAACCACTTCATTCGCTTTTCGTGCTTCGCCACGGACGCACGTATACAGTCTCAAAGTGAGACTTCTTTAGAATTATATTTTTACAGTGAAAATTAAATTATAGTTAAGCATTTACTTCGTGAAGAAAGGAAGAAGTTTTCAAGGCGGAAGAGGACAAGAAAAAGGAGTCAAGACGCAGGAATGCGTAACTGCCACGCTGGGCTTTTACCATATTTTAATTATTTATCTGATGCGAACTTACCATACTGGGTACTTTCTGTCAGTTTTTATTTATCTGATGCGAACTTACCATACTGGGTACTTTCTGTCAGTTTATTTATTTGTCTGATGCGAATTTACCATACTGGGTACTTTCTGTCAAAGCATTGTGTCTAAGACATCAATTAAATATCTATGGCACTCGAAATAGTCATACTGGACTATTTCACCGCATAGATAGGTCAAACAACGCTACTGCTACAACTACAGCATCTCAAAGTGCCGTTGACGACGTGACATTGTAAAAAGCAGACTACCCTCAAAGGTTGCCACGTTGGAACCGCTGCCGAGCTCCAATCGGGTGACTCTGTCATCCGCTGAATCCGCCGCCATCCGTCTTCCAGGCAGGCGGCCGCTATGCTGGAGCTGCAAGAGTGGTCCTAACAACAGCGTTGCTCATCAGGTATGAGTGTTGACATCATGTCAACCTTGGTGTTGAGTCAATCTCAACGGTATTATTAGTGTACCATCGGTACTAAGATAAATTTATAGTTTACAAAACTGACAGAGCTAGCTATAAACGCTAAAACTTAACAACTTACTGGAACCTGATATTGAGTTATACAGCAACTAGCTCATACCTGTTACTTCACACCTTTTATGTAAAATAGCTAGCTGCTGGCATGCTGATGGAAAAATCAACTAAAATGTAATAACAGAATCCTTACATTTTATTATCTATAATAAAATGTAAGGCATATCATAATTGCAATGCAATTATCCTACTAATATACGTAGTATCTTGTTATACGTCTGTGCTACTAATATTATAAATGTGAAAGTTTGTGGGTTTGGATGTTTTTTCCTCAATCCGGCAAAAACTACTTAACGGATTTGGTTGTTTTTTGGCACACAGATAGTAAATAGCCTAGATTAACACATATAATACTTTTTATCCCGATATTCCCACGGGAACGGAAACCACACGGGTGAAACCGCGGGCGGCCGCTAGTAAATCATAAATGCAATTTATGTTTGTTGGTATACAGTAAAGAATTTAATCATTTGCCTTAACTAGGAAACCTTGTATTTCAGGCGGGTAGACCTAACATGTTGAAGAACTTGTTAATCACTAACTATATAATATGTTTCTTTCTAAGCTATGCCCTTGTACAAATTATCTCCATTACTTTTCAAATTTAATTTGTGTAAGTGTGTACAAAATAATGTTTCTAATGTGAAAAAATTATTAGCTACAAGTATCAGTAAAGTTTTAGGCAGCTTTCCAATACAAAACTATACACCTTTTTTGTGACAGTATTTCGCATTTTTTACATTATGTCGGGCATTACAACGTTTAATTATACCATACACGATCAACTCTAGTGTACCTGAGACTGATCACTTAAAAAGCCACTGACAGTTCAGTCGAATATGAATGATGCATTGGCCACAGGCCTGATGTGAACGATATGCATCAACGAAAAAACTGTAAGTAAATCGGGCGCAGTACTCAATAAAATATTTTTAAAACTGATTTATATATTTATTTCCCTGAAAAACGACAAACAAAAGACGTAGGCAGGTATGCCACATGCTTCATCTCCGACGGCAAACGACGGCTTACAGCAAGACGCGACGAGGAAGCCCCATCAGCGATTTGTTTCGTCAGACACAGCAGACTCGCAGACGGGCATTACGGCCCATCCAAATAGTTAGCGATGATGTATCATCAATTTTCGTCTTCGATCATCGTACGTGGGGTAAGAACACTCATTAGGATAATGTAAGTGGGGGTGCGGGCTGGTATGGCATTTGTCTGTATTCAGTGAATACAGGCAGTGGTCACCACCTACAGACGCAAAGATCCACTCAATCGTTTGCGCCAGTAATCGTCTATGTGTGGAAGTACCATTTAGCCGCACTACGCAGGTCACCTAGATTATTATTATATTTTTTCTATTATATAAATGTATCTGTTTAATGATTCACTTTGTACTTCTCTAGAGATTTTATAGTCTACCATTAATATGACTAAAATTCGAGCAGAATGCATAACAGTTATGATACGTACAAACAAATGATACTTTTGTTACATTTTGTTGAAAGTTCAACAGCAGGTTCTCAGTAAAAAAAAAAAAAAAAAAAAACTGGTTGTCATATCAGGTTTAGTTAGGAACTGTTTAAAATTTAACTTAGATAAAAAAAAAAAAAAATACGTACTCTAAACGTATACGTACTCTGTACGTAAAAATGACAATATCGCAATTATAAAAATGCTTATTGCTTTTAAAATCACAGTCTAGACATCCCATCACCTTTAAGGTTTTAATATTGATAAGGAAATTGATAGAAATATACAAATTTAAAATATTAACTCTTGGGCAGTGTAGTGCCCATATTTTTATTACAAAGTTACCGCCGCCGGCTATTATGTCTTTTAAACAGCATGATTTTCCTGTTATTGGACAGTATTTACTATTTATAAGGGTCTCAGAACATTTTTTAAAGAATGAAGTTCATCTTTTTAAATACAATGTTTTTTTATACAGCTACCGTCGCAATTTTACATTATATTACAGATGTATTAGCAATTATGGTCTTTACAAGACAAACGTTCACAAAACTGCAAAAATCACTTAGTTGAATGTCATCGGTACTTAAAAGGAATTAAGTCTAATTAGAGACGACATAATTGTAGACATATTTTCTTTTGGGCCTTTTAACAATGGGGACTAGGAGACACTAGTGGTCACATCAGGAATCACAAATTGCAAAATATTTGCATATCAATTATCTAGAACATGCAGCTCATTATGCTTTCATTGCAATTTTTTTTTTATTGTATTCAGTGCGAGGTGTTAATTATTCTAGATATTATTATTCTGATGCTAAATAGAAATAATTCAATTCATAATTTCAAAATCTAATCACCAGTTTTGTATATTTTTTTTCCAGATTGAGATTGAGTAAATTCGAATGCAATGCAAGTTGAATTAAGCAGTGGAAATAATATGTAGTAGATTTTTCTCTATTTCTAGCATTTGATTCCAAAAACATTTATTTTCTAATTTGTGATTTTAGCATTCACAATGCTTTTTTGGTTTAGTATTGTACAAAAACTATTCTGACACTAATCTACATATTATTTTAATTCTTTTCCACCAGTTTCTGAAACTAGAGGTATAACGATTATGCCATCATGATCGTCACAATCTTGAGCCTTGGTTGGGCACTTTTTATTCACATGTAAGCTACTTCTTCGTTTATCTTATTCTAATATAAAGTTTTAACATCCCAAAACTTTTAATTTCAGGGACGGAAATTAATCTCACAAATAAATTGGTACTCACAACATTATCAAGGTGGTATTATTTTACAGGTATATTATTTATGATATTATTGAAGCTGCTGTCTGTTAATACTATCAGGAAGTATTGAGTTTGGTAACAGAAATGGTTCGATTATTTAACAAATAATAATATAGACAGAATAAACACACTTTTTTTTTCAAAAGTGTATAAGTAACACAATTTGCAGTATTACATAATATTGCGTTTATTATTGAATGGACAAAATTGAGCTTATCTCAATTGCGTAGACTTCATTGTTCAAATACAATGGATATCTTAGATAACTTAATACATTTTATTAAATATTTTCCAATTTTATTCTTTTTTCAACATTTTTATCTTAAAAGTTTAACTTTGATTACCTTGTCTATTGCACAAAGAATGCAAACAATACAACAAAAAAAATATAATTTCAAGAATGTATTATACATATTTATATTAAGTATAATAAACAGTTCATAATCACATTTTATTTAGAAAGAAATTAAATTCTATATGTAATGTAAGTAATAGATTGCTGAAATGAAACATTTAATGATAATGGATTAGACTCGCGTCCAACCAGTTTTAGCACTCGACGTACGCCGATACCTTTATAGCCCTAACAAAAAATGTTACTATAGATGTTCCAGGTAACACGGCGAGATAGTCAATGACTCCACTATATTTGCAAAATATTAAAACATATTATCATCAATAATCAAACTGAGTTTTCTAAACCAACCTTGTATATTTTTATATATATATTTTTTTTTGTACCAGCCATCTATATAGGTACCGTTTTTAGTACATGTAATAATGTAAAACGTTCAGAATTATGTTAAATGGTATTATTTTCTTTTTTAAAAGACTAATACGCAAGAAATGATATTTCCATTTTCTTATTATAATGCTTTAAACATCTACATGTGTTAATATACTAATATCGAGGACGAATCTGAAGTATAATTAATGATTAAACGAACTTACCTGTAAGTGAAGTTCTATCATAATTATACGAAGGATTCGTCCGAAGATATTAGTATAGAGTCCCACCCTCCCTACAGATTATTGTAAATTACAATTACTGTTTACCCACTGAAGAAAATGGGGAAATATCATAGGATTTGGACTTTAAACGAAATGAAGTGGTTGGCGTGTAGTAGTGACGGGGCAAACTTGGACCGGAAATGTCAAAATATATGTCAATTTTAAGTCGAAAACCTTTTCTTTTTAGGTTTTTTAGGTTATTACTTTAAAATAACGTGCTAAGTGGTGATACGTACGCAAGCGGTACTACATGTGTTAATATACTAATATCTTCGGACGAATCCTTCGTATAATTATGATAGAACTTCACTTACAGGTAAGTTCGTTTAATCATTAATTATGGATCATTTATCTTTAGTTTGCGGCAAGGGCAAAGGCCGCGGTAACACAATGCATATGTCGCAGGCAACTGGCTTTATCAGCCGTTCAACTAGCGGTCTCGTCTTTTCATTGAACGTCGCCATTTCATCAGTTTTCCTAAAATGACATCCAGCCAATGCGTCCAATACAACATTTAAATAATGGGCTGGCAGGCAGATCCTCAGGGACCCAATTCTCACGCAATAGAGGAAAAGTTCACATTCGAAAAAAAGTTCGAAATTAGTTTTTTTTTCGCAGGCATCAATTTTTGCAGGCATCATTTTGCGTATTCTCAGAACTTCACAATCGTAATATTGTACGTGTGAGGTATTGGAGCATAAAAATCAAATACTACCAGTGTCATTTTTAAACTTTCGCGTTGGATTGTACTTAGTTAAAATGACAGGAATTATATGCGTGTGACGGATTTTAAGTAAAGCTTTTTTCCAATAATTGTATTTTGGCTGTATGAACATTTGCCTTTGCCTTACACGTTCAGATAAATAATGTTTGGTAATAGTATGATCAAATCATGTGTATTGTTTAACATTTAATTTTGATTCAGTTCTTATGAAAATAATGTAAATATCTTATACATATCTTAGCAAGTTTTAAAAAAGTTACCATTTATTATATTTGATAATTTCACAATAGTTAGTCGTAACGCCTATCATTGGCTGAACGTATTTTCAAGAATTTAAGCAAGTAAGAATATAACAATTATTGTAATTCATTGGGATTTAGTTTCAAAAAGATTACAACGTAATTGTTTTATAAAATATTATCTCTGATATTACTTTTTCGTGCAAATAGTATAGTCGATTGTGATTGGTTAAAAAGTGGTGTGAGAGGTAAACTTTTTGTGTTTAATTTAGTGGGTATTTAAGGAATGGAAAATTGAGCATACGTTTCACTTTTAAGTTTGGAGCACCACGGGACATAAGTTAAGTAAATTCTTCATTGTTATTGTGTTACTTTGAATTATTGTTTTGTGTGTGACTTAATTGTTGTTCAAAGGCTATCCGTTGTTAATTTTCATTCCCTATTTTATGATTATTCTGATTATTTGTAGTAATAATAAGTAAAGTACATTATTAGACAGATTTCTTTAGCATTCGCTTGGTAAAACTTCATAGTATCCTACTAGTTTTAATTGTATTTTTTAGGGTTCCGTACCAAAGGGTATAAACGGGACCACATTACTAAGACTCCGCTGTCCGTCTGTCTGTCTCTCTGTCACCAGGCTGTACCTCATGAACCGTGATAGCTAGACACTTGAAGTTTTCACAGATGATAGTTAAGAGATTAACTGATAACTTTAAAGTTTATTTGTTGTAGTTTGTAACTCTTTAATAGTAAATATCTGATTTGATAAAGCTGACGAGTTTCTTTCGCCTGTTCTTCTCTCAGCTAAAAAAAGACGTCCGAACAGGTGGTAGGTTAAAAGAAATTGGACGATTCAGTTTAATAAACATAACTTTATTTAAATTGATTTATTTTGTTTTAATTCTCTTCATGTTTCTGACCATTTCTGACACGTGCAACTACGATAGGTATTTTCACACCTACCTATTTTCCCGAAAATACCTATCGTAGTTGCACGCATTTAATTCCTGCCATTTTAACTAAATACTGTGTCAGCTTTTAGACACAACTATTAATATGCAGTTTGCTTAATCTAGGCAAAAGCCTAAAGTAATAAAATAATAAAAATTACTTTCCGTATTAACAATATGTAATTCTTATTTTTTATTTTTATTTTATTTATTAGGAAACTCAACAGCTTTTTTACTACAATCATGCATAAAATATAATATAAACTTAAAAGTTACACTTAGCCAATAACAGAGTTTCACCGCATGTTATAATTTTACGGGCAAATTGTTTAAAAAAAGGAAAAAAATTACAAGTGGGTAAAAGTATAAAAAGTTGACTAAAATACAAACTAAATTAAGCAAGAGGTATGGTTGGCAGATTTAATTCTTATCATTAATTTTATTCTAGATTTTAAGACTTATTTCATTTTTAGATAATTCTATGTAAGCCTGACAACATGTGTGTCAGACACTGGTGCATGAGGTGTCAGCTATTGGTGATGGGCATAATTTATCTTTTTTTTCACAGGTGGACGTAAAGAAAAAAAAATATTCACATCAAAGCAAGGTAGCAGCTTTAGATGCTATGCGAATCGGCATTCCCTATTCTACCGCTGAAAAAAGATTCAAGTGTCGAGACTAACTTTTATATTACAAAAGACATGTACCATCGCGCCTATGTTATTTGCCCCACCATTCTCAAAAAATGAAAGTCTATCGCGTCTTAATCAAAGTAGTATGTCAGAATAGGTATTTTACTCTAGAATCAGATTGATAATTATTTTCTGCATTAAAAAGTGGGATTATTAAGTTATAACGCTTTTTAATCACAATTTAATTTTTTATCATTAGAGTACTATTTACTTACATTTTTTCACAAAATACTGTTGTGCTAGCTGCGTTATACATGAAAAACTGCAAAAAATTTCAGTATTTGCAGTTTTATTTAAAAACTATGCGCTTTTGACATTAGTTGCCATGTCAGTGTATAAAGTGTATTAAATTTCAAACAAAGGTAACCCACAGCTCCGTATGTCTTATAGTTTTTGAAATATGGTGCTTGAAACATTGACACTCACCGGCATATCTAACCGCCTACACCGTTATTTTCATACAAACATGCTCACTTCACAGTCTCATAAATATAAAAGTTTACGCATCTCTGCAATCGTTTGTATGTTGATAGATTAGGAAGGTGCTTGTTTTTCGAATAAAAATGTCAAGTAAGTATAGACACCTCTCAATTTATCCAAAAAAAGGAAAAGGTAAACCAATTTTCTCGTTCCATACAATGATATATGGTATTAAAATTATGCATTGCTTTACTGCATATTATAAACGAATAATTGCCTGATAGTGAGTAGTGCACAGTGTTGGTATTCGCTGGGTGCAAAGGTATAATAATCGATCGCAGCGCTCATGGTGGCAAAAAGTATAAATAATGTAGGCTCTGTAATCTGTTTGAATACGATATTTAATTTATAACTAGCGATACAGGAACAATTATTTATGTTTTTTATCACTTAATAAAATTATTAAAGTAGCTTTATCCTCATGTTTTACAAAATTTACAACTAAAAAAGAAGTAAACATACCCTGATTTAACCAAAATAAAACACTTTTTTTGAATAGATCTTACTTGCCATATTTAATTTAAATGACCAAAAATGATTTCACAACACTTTGGCAACCCAAATCACAGTAATTTTGAATTTTACATTAATAACACAATATGTATAATATTTTTTAATATTTTGTTACAATGCCACCATTACATATCAAAATGTCAAAACGGTCAGGTCAGAGCCAACAAAGTTGTAAAAAGCTAGATGGCGCTAAAAGCGTGCACGGTGCCAATAGAAGCTTAGTTGGGATTCTATAAGGTTTAAAACTCGTTACTTTTAGTAGAGATCTTTGAGCCCTTTTGAGTTGTATCAGATAAGTCTTACAAGCACCCCCCACACACCTACACAGTATCCGATCACTGATTGAGCCAGGGCAAAGTATATAGAGCGTATGAGCTCAAATTCGGCAGCATGTCGTAGCACTCGTAGCCTTTTGAACGTCCATATTAATTTGCGTGTACGCGCTGTGTTACAAGTTCAATGTGAGGGAGCCAACTTAATTAACTATCCAATATAATTTCAAGGTATTTAATAGTATCTGACTTTGTAATATTAACACATGAACATTCATTCTGCATCATGTGTGACTTTTTAAACTTATAACAGGCGTCTCAGAACGTACCGTGTGGAATTGAATAAAAGATTTTGAGATATTTAAAGAAAGCAAATTATTACAGAGCCATTTTGCCACATTTTGCAGTCCAGTTTCAGCAGTATTTTGAACCTCAGTCCAGGTGTCCCCATAAAATATCAAGGCTGTGTCATTGGCATATAGGTTAACAATTTGCCATTACTTGGTGTCATATCGCACAAGTCGTTGATGTAAATGAGGAAAAGACTTGGACCAAGTATACTGCCTTGTGGTACTCCGAAGGTTACAGTGGCATCCGAGCTAATAAAGTTATTGATCTTAACTATTTGCACACGATTACTAAGGAAGTCTTTAAAAATAAGCAAGGCTGAATCTCTCATTCCATTTTTTTCTAGTTTGTCTACAATAGTGTAATCTAGATTATCTAACTTTGTTGCAATCAACTCTGACAGAAATCGCAGTCACATTGCTGCTTTAGCTAAGAACCAATGTGATAACTATCTTACTTAAAGCAGCAATGTAACTGCACTTTTAATCGAGAATTGTTAGCAACAGACTTACGTAATCAATGGGCTGAAAGCTCTAAGCGGCGGTGTTTCGAGTGTTTCATAATTTGGTGCTCACTCACAGTAATTTAAGTACTTGGAACGCTCAGTGTGTGTGTGATGTATTAAGTAGCCGTATTAATATATTTTGTATATTAAACATCTTTTTGATAAGTAATAAATAGACTAAAGTAAAATTTTGACGATGGAGAGTGGATTTGTACGTGGACAGTCTAATAATTTACCAAAAGTGAACATGGCTATGGTTTTAGACTTTTTACCAAACAATGCACTGTACACAAGTGCAGAGGTCAGAGGAGTGAAACTTTCAACGTAAGTACTTACTAAGTCTTACACAATGATTTTAATGAAACATACAGCTCACTGGCCTATGGCTTACTGAGGATTTCGTCCTACAGCACAGAGTGTTGCAAATGAAGCATTTTAAGGGATTTCATACGGCTGACAAAATTCGTGCTGGCCGTCTTGTCAGACTTATCTGCAAACTGGGAGATTGATACCGTTATTCATGTGGTTTTGAGAGCCAATGGACCTAATGTAGTGAAGGCTATAAATGATAGCCCATATGTAGGTAAACGCTGTTACACATAGACTACAATTAGCAGTAAATGCTTCTCTAAAAGTGAAAAACGTGAAGACGTTATTGCCGTTGCAAGAAAAATAGTGGGCTATTTTAATCACTCTGTAGTGGCACAAGTAAAACTGGTCAAGATTCAAAAAGAGCTTAATTTACCTGAACACAAACTTCTACAGGATGTTGTGACGAGATGGATACTATATGACTGAAAGATTGTTAGAGCAAAAGAGGGCCATTTCACTCTATATATAAGATAATCCAAGTACAGCCAAGTTTCAGCATTTAACAGAACGTCAATGCGAAATCCTAAGAGAGTGCATAACTTTACTTCAACCATTCGAATAAATTACTGAAATTATCAGCTCAACATGCTAAACCATTTCGGAAGTACTACCAAGGCTCTATTAAAATATTTATCAAAACCCGAAGTTTGTGAAATCTGCCCATATGTAGCAGACCGAAATCGGTCTTTGAGCCTAACATATACATGACGGAGTCAGGAGGCGAGCGGGGTGTCGTCAGGATAAGGTTATTCACCGCCAAGCACAAAATAATAGTTTCTTTACAATGCACAACCTCCATTCTTACAATCAACATCAAGTTAGCTCAAAATAACGGATGATCGAACAGATTCACACGGATTCAAGTCGGTAAACGCGGCAAGTTCGACACAGCGAGGCGAATTCAACTCAACGACCGTTTACTACGGCTGCCAGTCACAGAATGTCTTTACAGACTACCCACAGATCGCGCTCTTCACATTTTCCCGCCTCCGGAAACGTCAAGACTGTCAACTGTCAAACTGACAAACATCAAATCTGTCAACTGTCACACGTTAAACTGTCAACTGTCAAACTATGTCATTGACAATAACATCGCTTGCTGCATAGATTATACACTCGCTGTGTCGACCTTACCCAAGTAAGCCACTTGACGTTTCCGACTTGATAGTTACGAGTAAACTCAATAGATGGCGCTAGGAGTTCCAATAATCACGGGCAGCACGGCGCTCACGCTCCGACACGGCCATCTTGACATTTCACACGTCCTCGTGTGAAGCAGTTGGTGGAATACCTGGAGACAAACAGCACCAAACAGTACACAACGTTTAACCACTCGGCCTTCCTGACCAAAGTTTAGGAAACTTAGTCTCTTTCTTATTCCTTTACTCAATGATTACAATTTAATCAAAATGTTAACTTATCTTCTATCTGAAAATGCTCTGATCAATTTTAAAATTTTCTAAGTAGGTAGCTTTATATCATTCACAAGTACTCCAACTCGACATTCACAATAAATTAACAAACCAGTCAATAAACAACGTTTGCACATAGAGAAATGATAATAAGTCAAACAGCACCAAGTATTATCAAAATTGACAAGTTTAACCTTGACAATTTGTCTTTTGAAGCCATCAATTCTATCAAACACAAGATAACCTGTACCTAATAGTGACTCAAGACAACCGCTATCCGGCGTCTGATAGTCAATTAGTACTTCAAGACAACCTCCATCCGGCGTCTGACAGTGACTCAAGACAACCTCTATCCGGCGTCTGATAGTCAACTAGCACTTCAAGACAACCTCCATCCGGCGTCTGACAGTGACTCAAGACAACCTCTATCCGGCGTCTGATAGTCAACTAACACTTCAAGACAACCTTTTTCCGGCGTCTGACAATGACTCAAGACAACCTCTCTCCGGCGTCTGATAGTCAATTAACCCTTCAAGACAACCTGAAGGCATCAGGCGTCTGACAGGCATCACAATTATCAACACTATCATCGCCATCATCATCATCACATTCATCATCAACACGATCACATTCATCACCATCATCATCACTATCACCATCATTATCACTATCACCATCACCTTCATCAGCATCACCTTCATCAGCATCACCTGCATCATCATCAACGCTTGCCACTCAGTCGTGATTGCAATATAACTTTACAGTAACAAAAAAGCAAAACTTTGATCTGATCACCTGATGGAAGCAGAGATCCTCGAGATATAGTGACGTCGTCGCCTACTTCTACCTCCTCGTCTCGCACGCCGTCGAAAACACGAGTCGCAGAGATGTGCCGCTTCACGCCGCTTGGTGATGAAGCCACTTTTTTGATACCACCATCGCTGTCAGCACTCTATGCCTCTGGTACATCAGCTGAAACGGAGAAGAAAACACACAGTATGCGCTGCAAAACCTTGTTCACTCACATTTTTAAAGATCCAAACACTTTCCAGATAGTCAAAAATAAACTTTGTTAAGTCAGAAACTAATTAATTTCATAATTATGAACACTAGTGACTAAACTGAATTCATATTCCTACATAGCAACAGCTGCTTACTCAAATTCACCACACTATGACTAAAAGTGTACTGACAGTGTACTAACAGTGTACTAACAGTGTACTAACAGTGTACTAACAGTGTACTAACAGTGTACTAACAGTGTACTAACAGTGTACTAACAGTGTACTAACAGTGTACTAACAGTGTACTAACAGTGTACTAACAGTGTACTAACAGTGTACTAACAGTGTACTAACAGTGTACTAACAGTGTACTAACAGTGTACTAACAGTGTACTAACAGTGTACTAACAGTGTACTAACAGTGTACTAACAGTGTACTAACAGTGTACTAACAGTGTACTAACAGTGTACTAACAGTGTACTAACAGTGTACTAACAGTGTACTAACAGTGTACTAACAGTGTACTAACAGTGTACTAACAGTGTACTAACAGTGTACTAACAGTGTACTAACAGTGTACTAACAGTGTACTAACAGTGTACTAACAGTGTACTAACAGTGTACTAACAGTGTACTAACAGTGTACTAACAGTGTACTAACAGTGTACTAACAGTGTACTAACAGTGTACTAACAGTGTACTAACAGTGTACTAACAGTGTACTAACAGTGTACTAACAGTGTACTAACAGTGTACTAACAGTGTACTAACAGTGTACTAACAGTGTACTAACAGTGTACTAACAGTGCACCAACAGTGTACTAACAGTGCAACAACAGCGCACTAATAGTGTACTAACACTGTACTTACACTGTACTAACACTGTACTAACACTGTACTAACACTGTACCAACACTGTACCAACTCTGCAGTAACACTGCACCAACAGTAAACATATTCAGAAACATTGATGCATCTACCAACTGTTAGCAGTGAATTCGAACAGAAAAGTGCTAACATTACATTACCACAGAATATGACATTACTAAGAAAGATTTCATTCTATTTCCTTATTTTTGCATAACAACAATTTCTAATGAATGAAGTCACCAACAACAAATTATCTAGCCCCTTTTAATTTTAGTTTAATTCACTCCCATGAATACCTTTGAAACCTAATGAGAATTCAATCTGAACCGTTTTCTTTGTAATTTTTCTTATTTCTACACCAATCAATTCATTTTTCATAATAATCACAACCAATAGACAAAACTGAGTTACTTTTCAGTTTTAAAATAAAATCAAAAAAAATCGTTACGACTGACCATTTTAAAGTGACCTTGTAGATTCGCCACGCTGAGCTGAGTAACAGGATGCTCTCAGGTTCACACCCGCCACTGCATCGCCACCGCCATTGCATCGCTGCCGCCATTGCATCGCTGCCGCCATTGCATCGCTGTCACCCTTGCATAGCTGCCGCCATTGCACCGCTCTCGCCATCACATCACCGCTTGCGCTGCTAGTTGCTTTTCTCAGCTCCACCACTGTTGCCGCTGCAGGTTGCACCACTGTTGTCTGGTGAAGCACCTGTTATCCTTGGAATTAGTCGGTACTGTGCGATGTCCTGGAATGCTACACCTTTGTATGAACAGCTGGTTGAAATCACCCCATGTCATCCATCACCATAGCTTCATTACGTCTTTATGAGCCAGGCACGCACGTCGACATCTTTTTCTCGGGGTCAAAGTCAGAAAGAAACATTGGCACTCGAAGTAGGCACACGCATCGCTTGTAACAAAGCAATAATATTGCGATTCGATCAATAGACGCCACTTTTCGTCGATCACATTGATTTTCCTTTGCACGGACCTCATTATCACACCTCATATCGTTTGATTCACTTGATTCATTTTTCTCACCACGATGGACGTTTGGATTGCATCCCGCTTCTGATGACGGAGTCAGGAGGCGAGCGGGGTGTCGTCAGGATAAGGTTATTCACCGCCAAGCACAAAATAATAGTTTCTTTACAATGCACAACCTCCATTCTTACAATCAACATCAAGTTAGCTCAAAATAACGGATAATCGAACAGATTCACACGGATTCAAGTCGGTAAACGCGGCAAGTTCGACACAGCGAGGCGAATTCAACTCAACGACCGTTTACTACGGCTGCCAGTCACAGAATGTCTTTACAGACTACCCACAGATCGCGCTCTTCACATTTTCCCGCCTCCGGAAACGTCAAGACTGTCAACTGTCAAACTGACAAACATCAAATCTGTCAACTGTCACACGTTAAACTGTCAACTGTCAAACTATGTCATTGACAATAACATCGCTTGCTGCATAGATTATACACTCGCTGTGTCGACCTTACCCAAGTAAGCCACTTGACGTTTCCGACTTGATAGTTACGAGTAAACTCAATAGATGGCGCTAGGAGTTCCAATAATCACGGGCAGCACGGCGCTCACGCTCCGACATACATAATTATTACAGCAACAGCACCGCACAGATCTAGAGCAGTTACATCTAGTGTGGGTGATATACTTAATGCTAATGATGCAGCTGCCAATGTTTCTGATGCTACCAGAAACCGAAGCCAAACTCGTTCTAGGAGGAGCAGGAGTAAGTTTTACTAGCTAGTCTATCTACTATCTACATTCTACACAATAATAATTATTAAGCATTATTTAAATTTATTGATTTTGAAATTAAAGAGAAAATTTTGATTAAGATTTTCAACTAAATTATTTATTTTAGATATAAACTAGAGATGAAACGGATAGCAGTTTGGCCGGATACCAGATATTCGGCCAACCATGTGGCCGGATAGCCGGATATCCGGCGGCCGGATCCGGCGGAACTTAGCCGTTTGGTGCATCGCACACACACACACACACTTGCGTAGGCGGCGCCCGAACGATCGGGTGGACTCGGTTCGATTCGGGTCTTTTCGTTGATGAGCGAAGTTAGCAATTGTTTCATTCATTGTCTTAGTGCAGTTTGAGTACTAATTAATTCATTTTCTATTACATTCATTTACTATTGTGTGATTAATATTTTAAAACTAAAACTAATTATATTTCTTAAGTGATACTTAGACTAACTAAATAAAGCAAATAATTACTTAAAAATATATTTCTTTATCCAGAGTTTTTTAAATTCGGCCGGATGCCTATCCAGCCGAATAGTAGTTATCCGGTATTCGGCCGGTCGGATAGTATTAAAGCCGCCGGTTAGGCCGGATACCGCATAGTTACTGGATATCCGTTTCATCTCTAATTTAAACCCTCGGCGCACCATCGACGTTCAGTTGACGACAGCAAGAAATTAGTTTTTGGCCGTTGCTCAGTCAAATGCCGACTCAATGCAGATATGTTGTATGGCAGTCATTCATTACACACGCCGTAAGGCGAACCCTACACACACAGTAAATACTGTGATCCAACAGTGTATTATCATGCGCCTATTTCATAAAATAATTATAAAACTACAATAATTTTGGGTGGCGTTTTGTCTCCTTTGCTATTCGCCATCTTTATCAATTATATTTATTTCCTTCTATCACCTTTATGCAGATGACTTGCAAATATATATTCAAGCACATACTGGCCAACTCTTTCGAGCTATCGATATTTTAAACAATGACTTCGAAGCGATTTGTTGTTGGAGTAGCTCTCATGGCTTAACAGATAGTCACATATAATACTGGTGGCTCCGTGAGCAGTAAACCTCGCGTTAAAAACTTAAAATGTAAACAAGATTAAAAAATAATAGATCTCGTCCTCTTGCCACGAGGTTTTCAAAGCACATAGTAGAGTACGTGCTGTTTGGTATAATTATCTATTTGGTATATTCGCAACTAGACGGCGCTTCTAGTTTTGATTTTTGTTTGATTTCAGGCTCGCTCGGTCAATCACATAAGTTTCATTTAAAAAGATTGTTAGTTGACTTATTTCGAACGTAGGCGTTAAATAATTTTACTACTTACCCACTAACACAAAATATTATTAAATGTACATCGAGTGTTCTCATAGTGTTCCCTTAGCGTCCCCGCTGACGGGCGATTAATCGCTGAGCGATTTTTTGTCGCTGAGAATAGAACATACGGAGTTGTATACGTAACCGCCAGCAACGTTTAAATAAATAAGTGGGTGATAATGATAAGTGTTGTGATTGGTCCTGTTCTAAGAAAAAAAGTAAAAACTGTAGTAGTGTAGTGTAACGGCAACAAAAGGATTTGCTGGCTCCAAACAAATTCTCAAAAGTGAATTGGTTGAACACCTTCATCCACCAAGTCCTGAGGATATCATTTCAAGAGATTTGAAAAGCTCCTTAAAGGGAAAAGCTATCTCTATGGAAAGTACATCGCAGAATATTCAAGCCTGCAAACAAGAGATACCAAAAATAGAGCTGCTCCATACATTCCCAAATTGGCTGCTACGAGAATGGTAGTAAACAGAATAAGATTGAAGAATTTTCCTAAGGTTCTAAAGAGTTTGAGCGATATAGAAATATTACAAATACATACAGTCATTACAAACAGGGAAATTAAAGTGTTCTATTCTAGCCATTAGCACTGGAGCAAATTTGCGATTATTGAGTAAGTTGAAATGTTGGCTGTTAGATGGCACATTTATGTGCTGTCCCGAACCACTTACATACATGGTTCCATACATGGTTTTGTAGGAGATAAAGATGGCGATATTGAAAGCAATCTTCTTGGTGTATGGTCTTGTAGATTTTTTGTTGAATCAATTTTTAGTTTCGTCACAGATGGTGCAATAATTGTGGATGCAGTGGTGGATGAACCCTGTTCTGAACCCAAAGGTAAGAATATGAGCAGATCACTTATAATTAATGGTTATTATCATTAAAGCACCTACAATATACACTTCACTACTAATCCTACTAATATTATGAATGTGAAAGTTTGTGTCTGTTTGTTACCTCTTCACGCCAAAACTGATTTGTATACAATTCGGTAGGTAGACAGGGGATTGACATGTAGGCTACTTTTCCAGATCAATGCGAGTGAAATCGAGGGGCGCTGCTAGTTCTATATAAAGATAAGAAAACTGAGCAGAAATTGCATTTTTAATGTTGCAGATTTTAGACAACACGATGCAGCTTGTACTGTGACTACTGCAACTGCACCACATGATGTAATTACAACAGAATCTACACCAGCAGCTGCACCAGGTGGATCAAAAACAGTATTGATAGATGTACAGAATAGCCCCAAAGGTAATTAATAAATTTTTACTATTTATATATTTACAAAAAACATAATATGTATAAATTTCTGCCATTGTAACCGGTGTAACAACTACCTTATAACTAACTAGCTTTCCGCCCGCGTGGTTTACACGACGTTATCCCGCGGGAATGATATATTTTTCCGGGATAAAAAGTAGCCTATTGAAATTGAAAAATTCTTTATTCAAATAAGCTTACATAATAAGCATTTTTAAATCGTCAATTCTTTTACCCTGTTACGTTCCAAGGGTGCTTAAATAAAAAAAAAACTAGACCCTTGGTGTAAACAACAAAATTTATTTGGGCGTGGTCCGAAGTGCCCGGTACAAAATTACAAACGGTTTTTTTATGCCAGTGTTCGGTACTTAAAACAATTACAAGTGAACGTTTTTTTATGCTTTCCCGGCCAGGGTTGGTACTCTCCTGGTTCCGCCGAAGTGAGGTCCGGGCCCAGAGAAGAAGGGGTTCGTATGGGGTGATGTTCACGCTGCGGAGGTCGTAGGGTCGACAGTGATGTCCCAAAATGTGGAAGTCGTCGCCCTTATGACGGCAGCAGGCGCGAACGATGGTGGACGCCAAACGATGGGGTATGGTGTACGCCACACGATGGACCCAATACGTGGGTTTGTGCACTGAATGTAATAATTAATTACAGTAGCACTGATAAATAAAGGTGGAAAATATGATTAGACACTACGCGGTTTCCGCAATGTTGTTGGGAGCAAAAGACGAACGCGGGTCTGCCTCAAAGAACAAATTCGGAGTCACGAAGCGAATGCAACAGCCGGCCGCAACTGCCGCGGTGCGGGTCGAGGGGAGAGGAAACTCAACAAACGGCCCGTTGACCTTGAACGCGCGGACGCCGCTGGGCGCAGTGCGTGCATTGATCGATGTCTAATGAATTTTGTGTTTATAAATAATAGGTATGTTAGTTAAAATATTAAGGTTTAATTTAATTTTAATAGTAAATTGTAATTTATCAATTAGAAAAAATATGTAACAACGTTACAATACCCCCGCGCGCAGTGAAGGATTTTATTGGTTATAAAGAAATAAAATCCGTTTTGGAAAAAGTAAATGTATTTGCTTAACCTTAACATAAATCATCTTTCATTCTTCTATCATACATCTATCTTCATTCTTCTAACTATTAAAAACAAAGTAGGTACCATAATAAGGATAATACCGACTCCTGCAAGCAATCCTGAAGACATCTAGTTTTATGAACTAGAAACTTGTCAAATACTTATATCCATTAAGTCATCGAAAACACTAGATAGACGACCTAGGTTTTCGGCATAAGCATCACTTGCGGTAAGAATGATAAATCATTACCGAGGTCATTGTCAACGTAAGTGAGCCACAAACGACTAGCTCCCTACCAAAACTAAAAATGAGGGTGTATACCCTGTAACTTTGTACTCCAATTCGGTCTTTTGAAGAGACATAAATTTAACAGGATAAGACATTTTGCAAAAAAAAATTAACAGAAAAAAAATTGACAACCCAAAAAATTTTTTGACAACCCTATCAAGGTGAATGTTGAACAAGTATGGCAAAAATAATACAACTACTCCGTCTGTTACAAAAATCAAAACTACTTTATAACGCTCTGGTTGTTATAAAAAAAAACGACTAAAGCACTATACTACAAAAGTGCTAAAAAAATACACACAAAAATAAAAAAATCAAATCGCAACTAAACAATAAAAAGCACGAAACAAAAAATGCAACTAGTGTGTACGAACTGTTAA
Organism: Agriphila tristella; assembly: GCA_928269145.1. Classification (NCBI taxonomy): domain Eukaryota; kingdom Metazoa; phylum Arthropoda; class Insecta; order Lepidoptera; family Crambidae; genus Agriphila; species Agriphila tristella. The sequence goes on along the minus strand of OV743435.1, from coordinate 12,097,642 downwards.
AGAAAAATAAAAACACATTTTTTATTTAATTGAGCTGCTAACTGTACTAAAGAAGTAGTAACATTATTTAAATGAACAATTGGTTGAGCAGCTATGAAAAGAAAAAAAACAATAAAATTAATAAAAAAACATATACAATTTTGTTGCTGACCGTACTTTATAAAAATAATTACAACGTTTCTTTCGTCCAAGCAACGTTTGTACACCTTAGTTGCGGCAACCAAAAATAAAAAGCGTTTTACAACTAAAAAAAACAACAATCACAATCACACAGCACAAAAATATACCACCGGCACAGGAAAGCAAAAAAAATGTACCTTAGAACCACGTCAAAGGCGCCAGTGTTACGTTCCAAGGGTGCTTAAATAAAAAAAAAACTAGACCCTTGGTGTAAACAACAAAATTTATTTGGGCGTGGTCCGAAGTGCCCGGTACAAAATTACAAACGGTTTTTTTATGCCAGTGTTCGGTACTTAAAACAATTACAAGTGAACGTTTTTTTATGCTTTCCCGGCCAGGGTTGGTACTCTCCTGGTTCCGCCGAAGTGAGGTCCGGGCCCAGAGAAGAAGGGGTTCGTATGGGGTGATGTTCACGCTGCGGAGGTCGTAGGGTCGACAGTGATGTCCCAAAATGTGGAAGTCGTCGCCCTTATGACGGCAGCAGGCGCGAACGATGGTGGACGCCAAACGATGGGGTATGGTGTACGCCACACGATGGACCCAATACGTGGGTTTGTGCACTGAATGTAATAATTAATTACAGTAGCACTGATAAATAAAGGTGGAAAATATGATTAGACACTACGCGGTTTCCGCAATGTTGTTGGGAGCAAAAGACGAACGCGGGTCTGCCTCAAAGAACAAATTCGGAGTCACGAAGCGAATGCAACAGCCGGCCGCAACTGCCGCGGTGCGGGTCGAGGGGAGAGGAAACTCAACAAACGGCCCGTTGACCTTGAACGCGCGGACGCCGCTGGGCGCAGTGCGTGCATTGATCGATGTCTAATGAATTTTGTGTTTATAAATAATAGGTATGTTAGTTAAAATATTAAGGTTTAATTTAATTTTAATAGTAAATTGTAATTTATCAATTAGAAAAAATATGTAACAACGTTACAACCCTACCACCCATTACGACACTACCGCAGAATACCTACTATGGCTACAAAGTATCTGTGACCCAAATTTCAGCCAAATCCGTTCAGCCGTTGTGGCGTGATTGAGTAGGTAACAAACATACAAACATCTAAACGTTCACATTTATAATATTAGTAGGATTAGTAGGAAGTAGGATAATAAGTAAGCTGAGCAGCATTTAAGTACTCGTATATATGGGTTTTTTAACATTCTCTGATTTTTCAGGAAAACAAGGTAAAAAAAGGAAGTTAATGGCGCAGAAAAGATTGGATAAAACCAATCAAACAGCTGTATGTAGCGTTAAAAAATGTCTTGGGAGGAAAAAAATAAATACAAAAAGGAACATGAAATAAAAGACTTTTTAACGGATACTAGCGCGGTTTTATTGAAAGTACTTTGGTAATTAGTTGGTATTTGGTTTGATTTTTGATTTTCCGACGTTTCGGCACCTTTGCAGCTGCCGTGGTCACGGGGGGGACTGAAGCTACTCGTGAGCCTACCGATGAATTTTTCAAGACGTTCAGAAATTAATATTTTACAATTTTATTTATCTTTTTAATTGGTTTAAGTTGATTTTGTGATTTAATTAATGCTAAAGAGAGAGAATCTACTGAAACTACCACCATTTCACAAAATTGGGAGGCCCCTCCAAGAAAGAAATGGCGAAATAAAACTTGGAGAGGAAAACCGACCTCCGTTTTTTATATTTATTAATTTATTTGCAAAAGGAACTAACCGTATCATTAGATCTTGCAGTGTGTGTATGGGGCTTCAGCTTGTGAATGATGGGGTCCCAAGCTGGTGGAATTTTCCAACCATCATCTCTATTGAAATTAGGATATTTATTTATTTCGATAGCCTCGCGGAGCATTCTAGGAATAAATCTACGTTCCTTAGCAAGGATTTGGGGTTTGTCAAATCTAATGTAATGGTTGGGACCCTCAAAGGCGTGATCACACACTGCAGACTTGTTATCGCGCCTATGTTTCATGTCAGCTACATGCTCTTTAACGCGGGTCCCTATACTTCTCTTTGTTTGCCCGATGTAGGAGAGCCCACAGTCACAATCTAGTTTGTAGACGCCTGCGGCTTGAAGGGGGATGTTACACTTGACAGGTCGTAAGAATTGGTTGATCTTCTTCGGCGGCTTGAAGTAAGTTTTGATTGACGCTCGCTTCAGAATGTTTCCAATCTTGTCAGTGACACCCTTCAAATAAGGTAGGATGGCAGGTTGACGCTCTACTGTGGCTGGTTTGTCGCGTTTTCTGTGACGAAGGCGTGGTACTTGCAACTTGTTTTTACGCAGTACTTGTTTGACGTGCTGAAGCTCAGCCGTCAGGTGTTGTTTGTCACAGATGCCGCGGGCTCTCTGAAACAAAGATTTCCCTACGGTAACTAACTGTATAGGATGATGGTGAGAGTCACCATTGAGGTATCTGTCTGTATGGGTTGCTTTACGATACACTGTATGGCTCAAGGTTTGGTTCGGATTCCTGATAATGAGAATGTCTAGGAAAGCTAGTTTATTATCTGCCTCTAACTTCATAGTAAATTGTATGTTGGGGTTTATGGAGTTAAGATGGTTAAGAAAAGCAGGGACACTGTCTCTAGGTAGTATTGTGAAAGTGTCATCTACGTACCGTTTGTAGAACCGGGGAGTCACTGGTGCTGTGGTTAGTGCTTTCTCCTCAAAATCCTCCATGAAAATGTCAGCAACAATGGGGGATACAGGAGAGCCCATTGCTACGCCATCCACTTGCACGTAGAACTCCTCGTTCCATAACAGATAGCCAGATGTTAGGCATAATTCTAGTAGTTCTGCATATTCAATTGGCATGTTGTTATCAACTAGCTTTTTCCTGATGATATCAATGCAGTCCTGTACTGGTAAGCATGTGAATAAGGACTGAACATCAAAACTAACCATAGTTTCATCATCAGCGAGATGTAGATGTTGTATCTCACTGACAAACTGGTAGGAATCTTTTACAAACGCTGATGTATTACCTCTCAGTGGTGTGAGTGTTTTCGCTACGTGTTTAGCTAATTTGTAGGTTAGTGAGTCAATTTGGCTTACAATGGGACGTAGCGGAGCATTGTCTTTGTGTATTTTCGGTAACCCATACAGTTTCGGCGGTATAGGGCAGGATGGAATAAGATAATCGACGTCAAGATCTAACTGTTCTGAATGTTTTTTGATGAGTTCTTTCGTATTATTAAGGATCTTGGCGGTTTGATCACATTTAACATGTTTGTAGGTTTTCTCATCACTCAAAAGTTCTTGTATTTTTGCGTTATAATCCGACGTATCCATAACTACCGTTGCGTTACCTTTATCAGCTCGAAGGATAGTTAATTCAGGTCTAGTGCGTAAGTTCTTCAACGCGACGTTTTCATCATAAGGAAGATTTTGCTTGGGCAGTTTACTACGACGTAAAACAGATGAAATATCTTGACGTATAGCTTCACTGTCCTCTTTTTTGATCTGATTTTTAACTAGACAATCCTCTACGCTGCAGATAATATCCTCATACGGTATTCTGCGAGGTGTTACCGCGAAATTCAGACCCTTATTTAATACTTTTAAAGTAGCTTCATCCAATATTTGTTTTGATAAATTGACAACTGCACGGGTTTGACATTGACGGGTGTTATCTTCTACTCTATGGTTCGTATCGTACGGAAATGCATGATGACGTTTGTGCAACTTCTCATATTTAGAAATTTGTCTATGCTTACATTCGTTGTATACGGCTGTTTCGCGTTTATTTAGCACCAGAATGTAATGGTTAAAGTCCTCCGTGGCAAGTTTTATCTTCAAGTCATTGGACAAGCGATCTATTTGTTGATTTAATGCTACCAAATCGGAACGATGTTCACGGAGTCTAGTGAGCGTAAAGTCTTTTATTTCATGTCTAGTGAGCGCGTAAGCTTGAGAAGTGAATATACAAAAAGGAATTTTATGAAAATTATATTATTGAAATGCGTCGACAGACTGATGCCCTAATACTAATTGCAAATAATATAGGGCAAAACTTGGCCAATCGGTTATAGTTTGATTATTTGACTGCAGAAAATTAAGTATTAGAAAAAACTACTCGTCTCACAACTAGCTCCGATTGGACTCAAACCTTTCACTGTCTGGGCAACTGCTCTCGTCATCGAGTCGTAAACGACTCCGTAGCTCAGTGGTTAGTGCAGTCGCCTGGACAATGAAAGGACGTGGCTATCGAAGCTAGTTGTGAGACAGGTCGTTTTTTTCTAATTCTTCATTTTCAATTGTTATATCAATGTTAATATTTTCTTAACTGTAAGAAAGCTGTGTCTGTGTATTTGGATGCGGTTTTCCCTGTTTGATATTTTATTATTAGTTGATTATTATTATAAGAATGACACGTCAAAGTCGAGTTACTCCGATTTAAAGCACAATTTATACTTGGTAACCTGTTAAATACAATTTGTTTGTTAATACAATTTTAATTTCAATGTTATTGTTTTCTAAACTGTAAGAAAGCTGTGTTTGTGTATTTAGATATTGTTTTCATTGTTTGGTTTTTATTATTAGGTGATTATTGTTATAACAATGATACCTCAAAGTCGAGTTACTCGAATTAAGAACAATTATTTATGTTTGGCGACATGTTTATTACAATTTGTTTGGTAATTAATAAAATTTTAATACAAATGTTAATGTTATTAAAACTCACTAAGTTGATCTACCTGCCTGCAAGTTATGTTTTGTGACCTTCTTTTTCTAACTGTGGACATTATAAGTGAAAGATGGCACACCTGCGCCAAATCATACTATACTTTTATAGACTTTAGTTGTAGCGTGCTGCCTGTCGTTCTTAGTTTTAAGCTAGTTCTAATTAGTTTAAGTTTTTAGGGAATAAGTATTTTTCGCCATAACTTTCCAAATTCTTTGTTCTACGATCACGCTGTCCCTTGACAGTAGCACGTATACTTGGGTTCACGAGTTTAAACTATACAATTATTTTAAGTAATTGTATAGTTATTCTTGGACCTGAGCATAGATACAACTTGACTTCCAGGAGAGTATCCTGGAAAGTCAAACAAGCGCTTAAGGTACCTCGAAGGATTTCGAGTGCGACTAAGAGGTATCGAACAACGATATGTTAAAACAAGTATAGATGTGTCATGCGCCAACATCATGCAGTTTAAAACAGCGACAGGTACTGCAGATACACACATTGACATATTATGTCGAGAGAGGGCCAAAAATGAACGCCACCATACGGAATACTAATTGTCGTTAGAAAGAGATAAACAGACATCATAAGTTTCGTCTGATACGCTGCATGCTCATTGGCGCGATCATGGGAGTGACAGTCGCAATGCTCGCTCTTTGTAAAAATATAGCCGATTAGAGTAATACAAAATACGAAAATACATTTTACGGTTAAATACAGTACTTACGTATGAAATGAAACATTTTCCGATCTCTGACTGTTGGTGTATAATTTGCACATCGTTTAAAGACGCAGGGAGGCATTTTTGATAAGGATGTCACGGTTTTTTAGTGTCTGACTGACGAGAGTGGTGTGTGTTTACGTGTCACGAGCCTGTGCCTGACTAATTGAAAGTCGGGCAATTACCTGACTTTCGTCTTGCCATTGTGGAGCGCGGGTAACGTATCTAAACTTGTTTTAACATATCGTTGGTATCGAACCACTACACTCACTACAACTACCACTCAGTCATCTATCTCATCTCATCTATCCACTTTAATTGGGTGACCTTAAGCACCCCGTACAAAATGTTCGAAAAAAGCAAATCGGTCAATTTGGCTGAAATTTTGAGTAAATATACCCTGTAGCAGGTTGATCAAAACTGTAAAGTTGCAAAGTGAAATAATGACTAGTTTAGGAGATATGGCTTTTTTTACCGTTGTATGAAAAAATGTAAAAATAAAGAAACACATCACATTTTGATGACTTATTTAATTATTTTTTATTATTAGTTTTAACTGTACTATGTACTCATATTAAAAACGGTTAGGAGCGTTCTCAGGGATGGATACTTGACATTTTCTTCATAACAGACGAACCCCAAAAACCACAAGATATACGTCAGATAGGATTATCAGAATCATCTTTCTGTATACTGTGTATGGGAACTATGCATTAAAAAATAGCAGCCAAATACTCAAACAATTCTTAAAGTTAAGGCTATCTTAACTTCAAAAAAGTTATATTCGACAGAAAGTTTATGAAAATGATAGCTTCCTTAAAGTTAAGGAGACTAAATGCGAGTACCATAGTACAGTTAAACCTAATAATTAAATTAGAAACATGAAAATGTGATGTGTTTCTTTTTTTTACATTTTTTCTTACAACATTGAAAAAGCCATATCTCCTAAACTAGTCATTATTTCACTTTGCAACTTTACAGTTTTGATCAGCCTGTTACAGGGTATATTTACCAAAAATTTCAGCCAAATTGACCGATTGGCTTTTTTCGAACATTTTGTACGGGGTCCTTTAACTTTACTTTCAAAATTTATTTTCATTAAATTTATCTCTAAATTCTATATCACTTTACTCTAAATTCAACTTTTGCTCTAATTATTTCGCATAGAAACCTACTTTGATAAAGGAGGATTTTATCTTTCAGTAAGGAGTTTTTATCTTTTTGCTGCTTGCCTCTTTAGGTATGTACGTATAGTCACATAGTCACGTAGGAATTATTTGCTCTGTGGATATTTATTTCTCTGTGTAAAATGGATCGCTTTATAAATGTAGTTTACCTTAATAAGGCGGAATTGGTGTATGAAGTCGAAGTTAGGGGTGAAGTAGGTACCACTAGATACCATTATTAACCTGCGTACTCAAGTTTCCAAATTATTAGAGACTTTTCCATCTGAGGAAGTCGTAGACTCCATTTTGTCAGCTGACACCGATCTTCAGCAATTATCGGTTACTTTAAATTATATCGACGCTAAGATTGACCAAATCGAAGGCGGTAAACGAAATTTAATTAGAAAAATCGAAACCTTTCTGAACCATTCCTATTTTCGTTTGGATAGGATCGATATTCTCCTTTGCCCCGAAAATAGTGAATTTTACTCTAGTATTAAACAGAAATTTGACTTCTTAGAAAAAAGATTCGAACCCTTGACGTTTGAAGCTGCTGAACCAGTCCAAAAATTTGTAAGTGAACAACGTTCCATTTCTCCTCCCAATCCAACTTTTTACCCTGCCCCTTCAAACCTTCACCTTGACAGGCCACTGTGAAACCAGGTAAGTGCTCCCCATCCAGTTTCAATCAAAGAATTGAAATCTTTTTCGTTTAATGGCAAGTCATGTCCTCGTTCTTTTCTCCAGAAAATTCAAGAATTTTCTATTTCCCGCAATATCGATAAAACCATTCTTCGAAACCACGCATTCGAAATTTTTACGGAAGTTGCCCTACACTGGTTCCGGTTCCAATTATTCCGGATTCCGGATATTTCTTGGGACCAATTAACGGAATCCCTGATAAAATATTTTGGTGCTCACGATTATGATTATAAGTTAATGAAAGCTATTCGTAATCGTACACAGGGCTTAGGGGAATCCCATGGGAATCCATTATAGTCTATGTTTCTGTTATGTTTGGAATGTTTTCCAGGCTTTCTAGAAAATTATCTGAGCAGGAACAGCTTGATAGTTTACTTCATAACATTCGTCCTTGTTATTCTACATTTGTTGCTCTTAATAATATTTTCTCGATAGACTCACTTATAACTACTTGTCAATCTTATGATGACATGATCGATAGAGACAAAAATTTTCATGAACCGAAGCCACTAAACAATTGTGCTTCGGAATTTAATTACGTCGCAAGACCCTCTGCTCGGACTGTACATTTTTCCCAGGACGTTTCTATCACACCTCCAGGTTCCAATTCCCAATATTCCCATCACGATAATATCGCTCCTTCAAGTAATTCCCAGTATTCCCATCGGGTTAACATTGCACCCCCAGTTAATTCCCACTATTCCCAGCGTAGCTCTATTGCGACTTCAGGTAATTCCCAATATTCCCCTCGTAGTTACACTCTACAACCAGGTTATAGGACTCCTGCTCCTGCTAGAATTCAGACATACTTCCAAGTCTTCACCTCCTGTCGCGAGCCGTAAAATTTATGTGGATAACGAGATTTACGAAACTACAGAGGATAGGTATGTATTTGGAATATAAAACTGAACGAAAGGTTGCATTGGATGAATTTAGTCGTATGGTTGCTACAGAAAAAATCACGGGTAATTCTAGTTGTAAGAGTGTAAAACTGCCAAAGATTTATATACCTACATTTTCTGGACAATATTCGGAATGGACTACATTTAGAAATTTGTTTGTATCTTTAATACATAATAATGAAAGTTTGGACAAGGTGCAAAAGCTTCATTATTTAAAGGGATATTTAACAGGTGAAGCTGCACAACTTCTAAGGCAAGTACCAGTATCAGCCGACAATAAAACATAAAAATACATTCGATAAAAATACCCTTTGGTTCATTGTATTTACACTGAATAGTGGCAACCTAAGACTAAAATTTCTAGTCAGTTTTATCCATTAATATTGTAATCTTGCTTGCCTTTTGTAAAAAAACGGCCGCGCAGCGCGATTTTTAGTCAGTTTCTTCAAGTAGTCTTGTATTCTTGCTTGTCTATAGTAAAAACAAACGGCCGCGCAGCGCGACTTTTAGTCAGTTTCATCCACTAATCTTGTACTTTTGTCTGTTTACAGTAAAACAAACGGTAATATTAAAAAAGTGTATAAAAATGAATGTAGGTAGCTAAAAAACTGACTTTACTGACCATTTTTTTAAAAAACTGACTTTTACTGACCGAAGCCAAAAAAACTGACGTTCACTGACTTTACTGACCAGTTTCGACCCCTGTGGTTATTACAGAAAATTAAACAAACGTACAAACGCTAGCGGCGCTGAGTACTGACGATATCAAAGAAATCACCACGCAGGGAATAACTCATCAAGCAAGAGGCAAGTTGGACAGTCAATTGATGAGCACAAGGAGTAATTATACCAGAAATTAGATATTCTTGATTCCAAACAAAAAACTTAACATCTGGAGTTCATGTCTAAAGAGCAAAATGTCTACTTAGCTAAGTAAATTGTCTAAAACGCAGAATGACTAAACAGTAGTAGATTAAAAAGGTCTAAATTGCAAAATGTCCATGTCGCAAATTGTCCCAGTATAAACTTCTTTGTCTGATCGATGTTTAGAGTAATGTTTAGTTGAGAATAAAAGATATTATTATTATCATTTTGTGTTCATATAAAGTAAATTACGTTGTGCAACACTGTGAAGATCGCTGACGTCGCGGTATCCAAATTGGAGCATCATTTATTATAATATGGCGGAATCGCCGACGCTGCACAACGTGACCGCTGCACACGTACGTCGACTCCCCCCCCCGCGCGTCTTCGACGCCGCTTACCTGTTCTTGTACCACACTTCGGTTCAGACTTCGAACAAGTCATTAGCTATAAGAAATAATTGTAATTTTTGCTATAATAAATCTTGTTTAAAATCTTTTTCGGTTTTTTTTAATCCTACGGCTGCTGCCTTCGTATTTGGCGCAGTCGGTAGGATTCTCGCGGTCGGTTTCGCGCTTCTTAGAAGATTTCCGTCCTTCGTTCGCACGTGCCGCCCGTGTGGCTTTCAATTCGCGCAACGAGAATCCTGAACCTGAAGGAGCAGCCAAGGAGTATCCAGCCATTGATACGCAGAAAGGGCCGAAATGATATTGTAAGTGCACTGAAAGAATTGTCTTTGTGTTGCTTTGTGCTAGTTTTTAGGATTTTTAGTAGTTAGGTAATAGCCAAAATTTTCCATCCAGGAAAATCGTCTAGCGAAACTGCATCGCAGCAGTCTCGCCAGCGGGCTATAGATTCTCATAGGTTTAGCGTAGAAAATATAGATAATTTAGTAGAGTCCGATAACTCGGACAGTAACGAGAATTTAGATAATCAGGTTAATTTAGTCGAGACAGATAGTTTTAATAGTAGCGATAATTTAAATAGTATTTTAAATCAACAGGGTTGACAATTACCAGAAATGGCACAGCCTCATTATGACCCCGATGTGATTTTCAAGGCCTTACGCCTGGTTCCCGACTTTGACGGGAACCCTAATATACTTACCAGATTTATAAGGCTCTGCGACCAGGTGGTGCAGACCTACACTATTCTAGCCGGCCCGGGAGCCGAATTAAATAATCTGTCACTTTTAAATGGCATTTTAAATAAAATCACGGGTAATGCCGCCAGGACAATTAATTCAAATGGAATACCTGCGAATTGGCTTGGCATAAGAAACGTTCTTATTAATAACTTCTCAGACCAAAGGGACGAAACAGCCCTCTACAATGATTTGTCGTTGCAGACGCAGGGTAATAGAACACCCCAGGAATTTTACGATAGGTGTCAGACACTTTTTAGTACTTTAATAACGTACATTACTTTACACGAGAATATTCCTACAACGATTGAAGCGAAACGCGATTTATATAGAAAGCTAACGTTACAAGCATTTGTTAGAGGCCTAAAAGAACCCTTAGGGTCCCGGATACGCTGTATGCGCCCGGACAGTATTGAAAAAGCCCTGGAATATGTCCAGGAGGAATTAAATATCATGTATCTCGTGCAAAGGAATGAAAGTTCTCATAGAAACCAACCCTCATCCGCTATTAACAAATTTACACCTAATTCATTTGTGCATGCTAATAATATTAACCCCAGTGTGCCTAAGCAATTTGTGTTACCGCCTTTTGCTCCACAGCAGATGCCTCACTGGCAACGTCCTGTGCCGCAGCCGCCGCAATTTAGACCTAATAATGTTCAGTTTAATAACGTTGGCCGTATGCCGTCCCGTACCCAGCAGATGTTTAGGGCGCCGCCGCCAAACTATAACGCGAATAGCAATAACTTCCGTTTGCCCCCTAGAAATATTTTTTCTAATAACTATACGCCTAAACCTATGAGCGGTGTAAGTCCTTATGTATCAAAACCCATGCCCTTAACAGGACATGACTGGCGTAGACATGGGAATCCACCCCCAAGTAATTATTTCAAATCTCGGGACGTGAATGTAAATGACTGTTGGACTTATGACAGTAACTATGATTATTATCACTGTACCACTCCGTACGACTGTGACGCTTACAATGACTACGAGACTTACTACGACAGTAGCTATTGCTACGGTGAACAGACAGACTACGGATCCGATAGCGCTCATTGCTACGACAACGAGCCACTATTAAGTGCAAATCAATTAGAAGAATCGCAACAGACAGACTCTGACACGACTCAGGAGGATTTTCAGAAAGCTTTAATTTCAAAAAAGTCAAGATAGAATTGAACTTACAAACTCAACGTCAGCTACCGTATATTCAGATAGAAAATCCACCGCTTAACTTTCTTATAGACACCGGCGCTAATCAATCTTTTATTAGCCCCGAAGCCGTTCAAAGATATTTTTCTCATTTAGAACCTACTTATGAGCCTTTCGAAGTTACGAACGTTCACGCTACGAGTAGGAATAGTCATTCTATTTTAATACCGTGCTTCCCGGAATTTAATCAGCCGGACGGTATCAAGTTCTTTATCTATAAATTCCACGAGCATTTCGACGGGCTTATCGGTCTTGATTTGTTAACTAAATGGGAATCAAATATCGATTTAAAAAATATGACTTTAAAAACAGTATCATCTATCAACCCTATTCATTTATTTAATTCAAGGAACGCGAACTTGTATGAGGATATTATCCCTGCAAACTCAACAAAATTAGTTAAAATCCCTATTAACTCAGCCGATGGTGAAGTTTTAGTTCACGAACAAATTTTAAGTAACTGCATAGTCCTTGAATGTTTAACGACCGTCATTAACAACCGCGCTTATGTCGAAATAGAAAATCCTAGTAATAACGACATTATCTTTTCATTAGATCGACCCGCGCAGGCTAGCATGTTCAATATCGAGTGCACGCGCACCGACCATGACTCACACCGCGTACGTGAGGTTTTGTCGCGCTTACGTACGGATTACTTAAACGAGGAAGAAAAAGCGAATATTATATCTCTTTGTAGAAACTATGCAGACGTTTTTTATCTCGATGGTGAGCCTCTGACGTTCACAAATAAAATCAAGCATTCAATTCGGACCACAGACGAAATTCCTGTTCATACAAAGAGTTATAGATATCCGTTTATTCATCGGAAAGAAGTTAACGATCAGATAAATAAAATGCTAGAGCAAGGCATCATTCGTCCTTCAGACTCAGCCTGGAGCTCGCCAATCTGGATCGTACCTAAGAAAGCCGACGCGTCTGGGAAACAAAAATGGCGAATTGTAGTCGATTTTAGGAAACTAAATGAGAAAACTATCGATGATAAGTACCCAATACCGAACATCACAGACGTCCTTGATAAATTAGGGAAATGCCAGTATTTTACCACTCTAGACCTGGCATCAGGATTTTATCAGTGTGAAATGAACCCCGACGACATAGCTAAAACCGCGTTTAATGTTGAGCATGGGCACTATGAGTTTTTGAGGATGCCGATGGGTCTCAAAAATTCTCCATCAACCTTCCAAAGGGTTGAAAACTATCGATGATAAGTACCCAATACCGAACATCACAGACGTCCTTGATAAATTAGGGAAATGCCAGTATTTTACCACTCTAGACCTGGCATCAGGATTTTATCAGTGTGAAATGAACCCCGACGACATAGCTAAAACCGCGTTTAATGTTGAGCATGGGCACTAGGAGTTTTTGAGGATGCCGATGGGTCTCAAAAATTCTCCATCAACCTTCCAAAGGGTTATGGATAACGTGCTCCGTGGGCTCCAGAATAGCATATGTCTCGTCTACCTTGATGATATCGTCGTATTCAGCACATCCCTCCAGGAACACATCGGTAATCTAGAAAAAGTATTCCAGAGGCTTAGGGAATCTAACTTCAAAGTCCAGATGGATAAGTCAGAGTTCCTTAAACTCGAGACCGCTTACTTAGGACACATTATTAGTAGGGAAGGAATCAAACCGAACCCAGACAAAATTACAGCAATTCAGAACTACCCCATTCCAAAGACCCCTAAAGAAATAAAGCAATTTTTAGGACTTTTTGATTTTTAGGGTACTACAGAAAATTTATTCCAGACTTTGCACAGATTACTAAACCGATGACTGTATGTTTGAAAAAAGGCAGAAAAATTACTTTTGACTTCGAATACGTAGAATGTTTCGAAAAATGTAAGACCTTACTGACCAACGATCCCGTGTTACAATACCCCGACTTCACTAGGGACTTCATATTAACGACAGACGCATCTAACGTGGCACTTGGAGCTATTTTATCTCAAGGGCCAGTGGGCTCAGATAAACCAATAGCGTACGCTTCACGTACTATTATGGGGTCCCAAGAGAAAGACGTTTTAAAAAAAACTATTTTATTTAAACTGTATAGAAAAATGGAAATAGGGACCCGATGGCAACCGTACTCGACCGAATTCTGAGGCAGACTGAGCTCGCGGCGGCGCGAGCTCTGGGATGTAGGGATTGCTGATGCAGCAGTCTCTGGTCATCATCAGCGTTAAGGTTTGCAGAGGAAAGGTATAACACCTCCCCCCATAATGAAGAAACTTCTAGGAGAAAAGAAGTTTCTGTAATTATAATCTGGTGCGTAAAGATGGTAATGGAATGCTTTCAGGGTTACAATCTTCTGCGAGGTTAATTTCTGCAAGTTCAATGTCTTGTCTGTCTGTCTGAGTATTTTGGACTGGAGGTCTTTTATTATAAAATTTACATGTATTGCGGAGGTTGCCAAAAGGTTTTGATTTTATAATTTTAAAGGTAAGGTATAAAATAATAACTATAGTTAACAAAATAGTAATAATTGAATAATGTGTTCCATATCGAATTATATGTGGTTTATTAATAATTTTATCAAGTTCTTGTGGAGATTTTAATAGGTTACTTTCTAATTTTATTTCGTCCAAATCTATATTTAATAATTCGGCATGGGGCATGTTTTCTTTTACACTTATAAACTTATCTAAATTACAACAAGTATCATTGATAATATTAAAGTCCGGAACTTTTATAGGCAAGGTAAGGTTTACAGTATTAGTTTTTGGTAATAGCATAGTATTCTTACAAAACCCAGTGCATCCACTGGGAACGGTAATAATACCCGTTCCTGAAATACTATTTTCATACAATTTTGAATTTATACAATCTATAGACATTTTGGTAGGTTCTGTTTGCACATATAGCCACTTGTTATTGTTTATTGGTTTCCAAATATCTACCTTTCCATAAATAAACTTTGAAATACACTGTACCGGAGTTTCACTTATCACTTTTGTCATCAATTCACTCGCGCAACTAGGTCGGGCGTCCGATGCATATACGTTGGTGACGTCACATACGAAATTATCGTTCAGGGTGGTCTTACACTTGTCGAGGCTATCCAGATTACAATAATGGCGTTTGTCTTTGGTTATTGCTACATATTTAGTGTCGGGTATGATCAAACTAAAAGAGTTAGGATTGCTAAGATTATGGGGTATAGGTAAGCCAATATTATGAAACAACATGAAATTCATTACAGATACTGTAGGAATTTGGAGTACAAATATTATTTTATTATTTACAAAATAACAAATTATTGTAGAAATATTTATAATAAAGTGAATAGAACTTAAGTCCAAATCAGTAGGTAATTTCATACTTTCTGGTAAATGTCGGTAACTTGTGGCCAATTCATCGTACAGTTGTTGTGGACTTAAGATCGATGGGTGCAAAATGTTCTGACTACTAAATAAGACAGCACTTACTATATCTTGTACATGAAATGATAAAACTAAAATGGCGGTTTCTAACTTGTTAAGAAATCCAGTTTCGTAGAACTGGGATATTAATTTGTCAGTTTCAATTGAAATATTTTGCATACATTTTGTAAGGTTTTGTATGGCTTCATTTAAATTGGCTTCATTAATTTTTATCTTGTTTAATGTTTTATTGTAGCGTGAGATGACGGAAGTCGTCACTAGAATATTTTCTTTCATTAGTGTAGCCAATTTCTTTTGATCATTTTGCACCTCTTCTATTGCATTATTATACCTAATACCATCGTCTTCATCTAATGTGCCAAATACCGTTTTAAAAGCAGTGCCTATACCTCCTATCCAAGGGCTACGCCTGTTTCTTTTTTCGATCAGGTGAGAGATGGATGCAAACTCTTGTTTTACATCATCATATAAAACAACTAGGGGTTCCAGCACGCTGTAACATTCTGAGGGTTCCAACGTTCTGGGTTGTTTACACAGCCTGTCGGCAGCGTTCAATACGGAATCTATATTTTTTTTTTTTTTTTTTTTTTTTTATGCGGCTGCTTTCCGCTTTTTGGCAGGACCTTTTTTTGCCATTCATATTTTTATGCATATCTTTCTTTTTATGCTTGCTTTATAGCTAGTATCTTATTCTTTTTTTGTTTACTATTTTTTCTTTTCTATTATAACAATTTCACTTACTTGCTAATACAGTTCTTCTTAATATTCTTAATATACATATGTACGGAATCTACATACGGAATCTATATTAGTTAAGTGGTGTTTTAAATGTGAAATATCAAGCGGAACTAAAACATCTAACTGACCATTCTTTATCCTAAGTTTTCCCAGGTAATCGAAGTACAGCCCGGGGCTTGATTCGATTCGCTGAACGAACTCGTGTTGCCCTTGGATTTTCACCCAGATACTGAAAGTAATTTATGGTAAGGTTAGTTAGTAATTCTAATGATACTTGCTTGCTTATTCTAAGTTATACTTATTCTTATTTCAAAGCATAAATTTTAAGTCTATTATTAGGTACTAATATACTAATCCAATTATACCTATACTAAACTAGTATGCTATTTATTTTTGTTTATATATTTATTTATACCACTAATATTTGAGTACTTATACTATTTTACTCATACGATTCGTAGTGTTAATAATAAAATAGTCTTGACACTTTTTAAATATACATTTAATTAATGTTCTCACAAATAATTAGGTAGTACACGTCTGTCACTTAAAACAAGCTCCGGGAACTGAACTGTCGTGGCGTGGATGCTCCCAGCGCCCCGTTGCATGACGTCACGGCTCATATTCCTAACACGGCCATACTGACGACTGCTTCGCCCTCGGAGCTCTAGCTAAAATAAAATAAAATACAGGAGAGGGGGTTATGATCCTCTCACTGTCTGCCTTCTGCCTGACATTAGTCAGATTTTTGATCTGCCTTCTGCCTGACTTTAGTCAGATATTTGGTCTGCCTTCTGCCTGACTTTAGTCAGATATTTGTTCTCCCGGCCAACTTCTCATATTTTCAAAAGTAACTGTCACTCTGTGAGTGCTGCCATTGGGTCTGGTACCCAACACTTCAAATCGATCGTTCTTTAAAACTTTCGTCACTTTGTACGGAATGCTCCGGAATCTGCCTTTTAACTTTTTGTATCCCGGATTCCCTTTACTAATTCGAATCAACACTATATCCCCAGTTTTATAAGGAGATTTCACATAGCGTTTGGCATTAAACCGCCGCATCTGCCGCTTTTGATCCTCATCCAAAAGCTCGCGAGCTTTTGCTCTTGTGACTCTAAGGTCCAGCCTCTCACCTGCCTCCGTGAGATTATTTATCAAAAGCGCCTCACACAGCCCTGCCGGCTTATAACCGAACAACAACTCGTTTGGAGTTCTGCCAGTGACCTTATTCACCGAATTATTCAATGCCTGCTGTGTGGCAGCCAGGGCTTCACACCAGTTCTCTTCTGGTTCATCCCTGATAATAGCGTTCATCGTATTTAATATTGATCTGTTTAAACGCTCTACCTGTCCATTAGCTCTGGGCAGATTTAGTGAGTTTATTACTAACTGAATCCCATTTTCATTACAGAAGGCCTTCATGGCCCTCGAGGTAAATGCTGTTCCTCGATCGCAAATGAGTCTACGAGGTACCCCAAACAAATACGCCATAGCCTTTAAGGCTTTTATCACGCCTTTGGTGCTCGTTTCAGCCACCGCTTCCAAAAAGCAGTATTTAGTAAAACCATCTTGTAAAGCGATTATGTACTGGAATCCTTCTTTGCTTTTTACAAACGGACCAAGATAATTAGCATGTACCACTGCAAATGGAGTTTCACCCTTTGGTATCGGATGTAACAGCCCTGGCTTACGGCCAGTATCACTCTTGCCAATCAAGCATTTAAAACAATTGCGGACGTATTTTGTTACAACCTTCCTCATCCGGGGAAACCAGTATTTACCCCGAATGGCAGCCAGTGTTCTATCGACACCTTGATGTCCACTTTCATCATGCATAATTCTCAACACCCCCCATCTTGCATTCCGTGGTACAGCCCATTTGGATCCTTCCGGCGTCTTCCTGCAGAGATGTCCCTCTTTAATCTCGTAATCATTAAAATATTGATTACAATCTCCTTCGTCATTTCCTTCTTTCAGTACACTGACGATTCTTGACAATTCTTCATCAGCCATCTGACATTCAAGTAAATTTTCTGCCGTTGTAAATTCATAAGTCAGACAAACAGGATTACGGCTCAAATAATCAACGTGTGCCACTCGTTTACCCGGACGATATTCAATATCAAAATTGTAGTCTTGCAGGTATATCCACCATCGAGCCACTCGTGGATTTATTTCCTTTTTAGTCATAGTAGCCCTAACAGCGCTACAGTCTGTTACCAATTTGAATTGAATACCAATCAATCAAGTACACTCGAAAATGTTTAAGTGCTTGTACGACTGCTAGAGTTTCTAGATCATAAGAATGATATTTGCTCACATCCGGTGACGTTCGCCGACTGTAATAAGCTACCGGATGTAACTTGCCATCTTCATCTTTTTGCAGCAGTATTGCTCCCAGTCCAACACTCGAAGCATCAGTGTGAACTTCAGTTTGCGCCGCAGGATCATAAATCTTTAGAACCGGCCTTTGTGTAAGGATATCTTTTATTTCTTGGAATGCTTGCTGACAATCTGAATTCCAGTCAAAATTAACGTCCTTCTTCAACAGGTTGTACAGTGGATTGACTTTGGTTGCAAAGTTATAAACAAATCGCCTGAAGTAACTTGCTAGACCCAAAAACTGTCTTAGCTGTTTCGTCGTCTTCGGCGGTAAAGCCCTTGTCACACAATCAATTTTATGGAGACTAGGTCTCACAGTTCCAGCCATTATCTCCCTTCCCAAGTATTCTACACTTGTCTTGAAGAATTGACATTTTTCAATGTTAAGTGTTAGCCCAGCTTCGCGCAGACGCAACAGTACCTCTTCTAATTTCTTCAGTGATTCTTCTTCATCCTTTGCTGGTATTAATATGTCATCTATGTAGACCAAGACGCCTTCTAGACCTGCCAGAGCGTTATTAAGCGTGCGTTGGAATACAGACGGAGCATTTGCCAAACCAAAAGGTGTTCTCAGAAACTCATATTGGCCGTCAGGTGTCACGAAAGAAGTTTTCATTCTAGAGTCTTTTTGTACCGGAATTTGATAAAATCCTGATTTTAAGTCTAAAATTGTGAAGTAAATTCCTTTACTTAGAGTGTCAATATGATCCTCTATGCGTGGCAAAGGATAACGATCTTTGACTGTTATTTGGTTCAACTCTCGGTAGTCAACACATAAGCGATTTCCTCCGTCTTTCTTTTTGACCAGTAACATTGGGCTCGCATAAGCAGAAATACTAGGTTGAATAATATTGGCATCCAATAGCTCTGCTATCATTTTCTTCACAATTTCTCTCTCGATTTGAGGCAATCTGCGAGGTCGCGTAAATATGGGTTTTTCAGAACTAAGTTTTATTTCTAGCTGAGACACTGTTGAACATCCAATGTCTTTTAATGATGTTGAAACGCGATCCCAATATCGCTGCATCAGCTCTTTAAAATCTATTACACCATCCTTGGATAAGACACCAGTTTCAATGTCATTCAACTGAATCGGTAACACGATATGATTCACCTCGTTAGATTGTCGTTCATACTTGATGTAGACGCCGTCCTTGTTAGCTACTATCTGAACACCCGGATATTTTAATATGTCCCGACCGACTAGCAAATCTACTGGAATGTCGTTGTAATTCACGATCAAAGGAGTAATATCAATCCCTACCCCCTCACTAATCAATCTACAATTTGTTTCTCCAACTGCTGCTACAATGCTTCCATTTATTCCAGTCATAAGTGCTGTAGTTGGTCTTGAGTGCAAGCCAAGTCTTTGCGCTACATTATTTCGAATTAATGTTACTGAGCTTCCTGTGTCAATTATACTTTGAATAGGCATATTATTAATATAACATGTAGTCGACATCTGTACCACCTTATCAGAGCATAAGTTCACCGGTTTTAGTTTCTTATAACAATTATCAACTGTATGTCCGTAACGATGGCAATGTTTACATTGGACCGGCCCATTGTTTATGTTAGAGTCGGGATTAAAGGCGGCCTCTTTCTGATACTTTAGTTTGGTCGGAATGACCTGACCCGTAATTGTAAGTTTCGACTTACATTCAAATCGCCTATGTCCAAGCTTGCCGCATTTAAAACAAGTGGCCTTTGTTTCGTGACGCGGCGGGAGAGATTTGTTATTGTTCCAGCGTTTCTTGGGAATTGATGACGGAATGGAATGAGTGCGGTTGGGCATTTCGGCACACATGGATCTTCTGGACATTTGTGTTACTAATGCTTGCATAGTTTCACAACTTTCAAGTACGGCGCTAATATTCTTATCAACAATACCGCCTAACATAATGTCCATCTGTTGTCTTTCAGATAATTTTACTCCGAGACGCTTGATTTTTGCGGACATGCGGCCAGCATAAAGTACTAAAGATTTTGCATGCGTACTTTTGAAATTTATGATGTCTTCCATAGTGCTATAGAAATTAGCTTCTCTTGGGTAAGAAATAGAAAGGTCTTTAACAAATTGTTTCCATGTTCGTCTTTTTGGTAACCAAAGGTTGTACCATGCCTTACCTTCACCTTCCAATGCCTGTGTCGCGCGAAATAACTTTTTTCGCTCGCTCCAGTCACAAGCCTCAGCGATGTCATTGACATGCTGGATCCACTCCTTGACGTAGCTTCCATCTTTGCTGGGATCAAAGCCGGGAACAGAACCTAGCTCTGGTGTTCGAGACCGTCGGCGATGTACCTTCCGTGGTGGTGTGTATCTGGATGAGTCCGACACCGACCTCTCACGACTTCGTGATGATCTCGATGACATAGTCACTAATTTCACTAAACTAGTGTCTATTTTCACTTTCACCTTTCACTAAACTTCAGAGTCTTTTAACGGTTTATGGGTAGTATCCCACCGCTGTGTTAATAATAAAATAGTCTTGACACTTTTTAAATATACATTTAATTAATGTTCTCACAAATAATTAGGTAGTACACGTCTGTCACTTAAAACAAGCTCCGGGAACTGAACTGTCGTGGCGTGGATGCTCCCAGCGCCCCGTTGCATGACGTCACGGCTCATATTCCTAACAGTAGAGATTTCTAACTTAAGTATCTTATATCTATTCCAACTATAATCTATACTTATCAAATACGTATATGTAGTATATATATATACTTGTTTTATTTATTAATACTAGCATGTCAAACTATTCTAAGGAATTTTGATTTTATTATTGTAAAATTAAATATTTACATTATATTAGGTATATCCTATTATTAATAAGTGTATCATATAATTATGTTAAAAATGAATGTTTACTTATTACTTAATGACTAATTATACTTATTCTATTTTACAGGTTTTCCTGGACTTCGGCAGGTTTTACCTGATCATAATGGTGTCGAACATGGCGACGGTTAATAAGCAAAGATAGTGTGTTATTCCCGTGTACTTTTACAATCTTGTATGGGCCCTTCCATATAGGAGATAACGCTTTCCGTAATCGAAGGTGATTCTTTAGGTATACATATACATAATCACCGGCCTTGTATTGGGCAGAACGAGAATGGGAGTCATAATATGTCTTTGATACAGCTTTCGATTGCCGTATATGTTCAATAGCTTTTTCGCGAGAATGTTTCAGACGATTCTGTAACATTCGTACATATTCAGGGTAAGTAGCGCCTGTAGGTTCCTCAAATATGGAGTTCGGAAGGAAAGGTTTATGACCGAACATAAGTTCATAAGGAGTATACTTGGTAGTAGAATGGACAGCTGTATTATAGGCGAGCATGGCCGTGTACACATAACGAGGCCAATTATCTTGTCCCTCATTTATGTAGGATTTGAGGTACTCTTTTAGAGTCGAATGGCTTCTTTCCAGAGCGCCTTGCGTCTGGGGGTGATAAGGAGAAGACCAAAGTTGTTTGATCCTAAGGAAATCGCAAGTTCTTTTGAAGAGTTCTGATGTGAAGTTAGTGCCTTGATCGGTAAGTATCATTTTGGGAATTCCAAATATGGAGATGTAGTGGATCAGACACTCGCTTGTTTCCTCAGCCGTAGTACTACGAATGGGGTATGCTGATGAAAATTTAGTTAGGTCGTCTTGGAT
The DNA here is from genome assembly GCA_928269145.1 of Agriphila tristella. Classification (NCBI taxonomy): domain Eukaryota; kingdom Metazoa; phylum Arthropoda; class Insecta; order Lepidoptera; family Crambidae; genus Agriphila; species Agriphila tristella. The sequence goes on along the minus strand of OV743435.1, from coordinate 12,075,889 downwards.
AGTCAATATGAACCTTAGTTTGGCAGGACCTGACTCAGGAAGCGGCCCAACGATGTCCAGCGCTATGCGCTGACAGGGAGCAGTAGAAGTAGAAGTGATTTGCATAGGAGCGCGGTTGATTTTTCTTAATGCTTTGTTTTCCTGACATGATTTACACTGTTTGACATAATTTTCGACATCGGTGCGCATACCCTTCCAATAATATTGCTCTTTGACTCTATTATACATTCGAGCTGAGCCTAAATGACCTGCTATAGGAATATCGTGGTTTTCGTGTAAGATTTTCTTTATTTGACTTGGAGAAAGATAAGTGATATTATTGTGATAGATGTTAATTGTTATATTTGTATTATGGAATAAGTACAAAAGGATATTATATATTTTGACGAAAGAGTGTACTTCGAATGAGTTTCTGAAGTCTGGAATACTTTTGTCGGTTACACCATCCATGGTGACAATAATGTCACGAACATGTTTGAGGGTATTGAATATTTCTGGATATGACGCTACGTCGAAATGGTTCACTCTCGTGAATACGAGCAAATAGATTTTGTCGTTGAGTTCTATTCTATGGTGAGAATATAACTCCCTTTCAGTTTCTAGGGTCTCATTGGGATTTTCTAGGTTACCCAGGACTTCTTGAAGGTAAGGATTCGACTCGTCGAGGTCAATTGAGGTTGGTATGATGATTATTTTAGATTTACTCTTAGTGAGATCTTCATTATGTTCGATAATTTGAGTATTTAGGGCTTCCTTTTTATCTAAGGTTTTCAGTAGCGTGGAATAATCACTAGTGAACAGCGGAGCGCTTCGAGGAGAAAGAACAGGTAAGGAGTCACGTTCAGGTAAGTTGGACGGCTCTTTTACAGGAGAGCCGGATTCTGGAGAGTTATTTGCAGCGGGACTATACGAGGTTGAAGGTAAGTTACTATCCTCAAGGAGACCGACTGAAGGTAAGTCATTGCTGTCAATGTTGAGAGGACTGAAAGGAAGACTGACGTCAAGATCTTCTAATGTGATGGGACTAAACGGTGGTGATGATACTGGATCTACAGGATCGAGACTAGGCATATCAGGGGCGGTAGCACCCTGAGACAGAAGTGGTCCTCCTATGGCATTCGTTTCAGGAAGGGCGACGCGCTGCGTTGTGGAAGGATTCTGGATGGGTTCTTCAATGGCGCCTTCGACAGGATTCGTATCAGGAGAGTTACCTGTTGCTGATTGAATAGGATTAACAGGAAAACGAGATAGAGCATCAGCGTTAGTATTGGTCTTACCTTTCTTATACTTGATGTCGTACTCGAACTCCTCGAGTTTGAGACGCCAGCGGACGAGACGGGAGCCAGGATCTTTATGGTTGAAGAGCCACTGTAGTGGCTTGTGGTCCGTTATGATTGTGAAGCGGTTTCCGTAAAGGTAAGGTCGGAAAATTTTGGTACCGAACACTATTGCCAAACATTCTTTTTCAGTTACCATATAGTTTTTCTCCGCCTTGTTAAGTGTACGTGATGCATACGCGATCGGACGATCTTGTCCTACTGGGCCTTGGGATAATATTGCTGAAATCGCGTAGTTTGAGGCGTCACAGGTGAGAAGAAAGGGTTTGGTGAAATCAGGATAGGCCAGAATTGGCGCTGAAATGAGTTTATTTTTCAGGGTTTCAAAGGCGAGTTGTTGTTCGTTTTGCCATTCGAATGGGACATCTTTTTTCAACAGGGATGTGAGAGGTTTGGCCAGCTTGGCGAAATCTGCGATGAACCTTCTATAATATGACACTAGCCCGAGAAAAGACTTGATGTCTTTTGGGGATTTAGGAGTTGGATAATCGCTAACAGCTTTAGTTTTCTCTGGATTAGGCTTAACGCCGTTTTCGTTTATGATGTGACCCAAATAAGTCACTTCCTTGCGGAGAAACTCACACTTTTCAGGTTGTAGTTTCAGATTGAAGTTTCTGAGACGTTCAAAGACGCTTTCAAGGTTTTCCATATGGGATTTTAGATCATGACTGTAGATGACTACGTCATCTAAATAGACAAAGCATCTGTTGCCTTGGAGTCCGGATAAGCAATTGTTCATGAGTTTCTGGAATGTTGAGGGGGCATTCTTGAGCCCGAACGGCATACGATTGAACTGATAGTGACCTTGAGGAACGGAGAAAGCTGTTTTCTCTGCGTCCTGAGGATTCATTAGGATCTGGTGAAAGCCGGATGCGAGGTCTAATGTGCTGAAATACTGACTGTTCCCTAATTGATCAAGTATTTCCGTAATCTGAGGGATAGGATAAGTTTCCCCGATGGTTATATTGTTGAGTTTACGGTAATCAATCACTATTCTCCATTTGCGTTGGCCTTGAGAATCAAGTTTTTTGGGAACCACCCAAATGGGAGAGCTCCAAGGAGATGAGGATGGCTCTATTATATTTTGATCGAGCATTTTCTCAATTTGAGTAGCAACTTCCTTTTTGTGGCACTCTGGAAATCGATAGGATTTAGTATGTACAGGAACATCAGTATTGGTTTTGATCTGATGATTCATGGCATTGGTAAAGGTTAATTGATCATTAGGGAGATGGAAAATATCGGAATATTTGGAACACAACTCTATTATGGCTGATGATTCTTCTTGATTTAAGTGAGAGAGTCTCAGTGAATTTAATACTTCATTTGTTCTTTCCATAACATTTTGGGATTTAGATGACAGAAGTACGGCACCGGAATTCAGGGGCAGTACTTTGAAATTCTGATTGGCATTGATTTTAATTGGTGACTCGGATATATTTGCTACTGTTATATTAATTCTTTTGTTATCTTTAATTTTAACGATACAGTTAGCGACTAATAAAGACTCTGATAAGTGTTGATCCAGGATCAGTCCCTCCTTCATTGATTCGGGGTTTTGGACTGTGCATTCGATAACTGCTTCTGAGCGTGGCGGAATGATATAGGTCGGATTATAAAAATGAAGTTTGACATCGTTAGCTTTAATTCGAAGGATATCTTTTGTGTAGTCAATGCTACAGCCAAATGAAGTAAAGAAATCGGTTCCTATAATTCCATCGTAAGGAAGATCTATATCATTGACGACGTGAAATTTATGATGAATATTTTTTCCAGGAGTTAGTTCTATTTTTAATTGGAAATGACCTAAAGTCGGAGTTGTATCATCGCCTGGATCGATACCTTTTAGGTTAATACTTTCTTTGGTTAGAGCGATTTTTTTATGAAGAGAGGATTTCTTTAGTAATGATACGGCAGAACCTGAGTCTACGAGCAAAGTCATGGGAATATCTGATACTTGAGTATTGACAAGAATATGAGGTAACATCCTTTTTGATGTGTCTATATGGATTTCGTAGACTTCAAGACTATTTTTGACGTTTCGGGATTTGGTTTTGGATTGGGCGCTTATTTGGGGCTGGTTACCCGTGTGGTCCCTGAATGTTGAATGAAGGGCGCTTATTTGGGGCTGGTTACCCGTGTGGACCCTGAGTGTTGAATGAAGGGCGCTTGTTTGGGGCTGGTTACCCGTGTGGTCCCTGAGTTTTGAATGAAGGGCGCTTGTTTGGGGCTGGTTACCCGTGTGGTCCCTGAGTGTTGAATGAAGGGCGCTTGTTTGGGGCTGGTTACCCGTGTGGTCCCTGAGTTTTAAATGAAGGGCGCTTGTTTGGGGCTGGTTACCCGTGTGGTCCCTGGATGCAAGTGGATGTATGTTTGGTTGGGTGTCATTGGATAATAAGGATGCAGTGGATTGTTTGGGTCTCACGCGACACCTACGCGAGCCCTTTATTCGTTTAAAGAATCTATAGTGTCGTAGCCTGTTTCTCCCTCCTCTTGTGTTGTAGGAATGTCTTGTTCATGGACCTGGTCGTTAACGTAGTGGACGCGCCTAGGAGGTAAGTTGTTATAGGAACTTTGGGTTGGCGGCCCTCGGAATTGCTGTTGGTCACGGTTCCTATTATTATAATACTCTCTCTTTTTACACTCCCTTATATCGTGGCCAGGTGTCTTGCAATATCTACAGAACAAGGAAGGAGCACCTTGCGAATGTGTGCTTGGATTTGGTTGAGGTTGGATCTGAGGTCTAAATTTTGCCGGGATAAAACGCCTGTTAGGATTGTTGTTTGGCCGTGATTCCGCTGTTGGGGCCCTTTTGTAGAGAGAAAGTTGGATTCTTTCTTCGGAAATTGCTAAATTTATGGCTTCATTAAGAGTTTTTGGTGCGCGACATCTAATTATGTTGGATAGTCTAGGGTGAAGCCCCATTAAGAAATGGTGAAGAGATAAATCTTCCATTGCCGCTGTGCGGCCTGGAAGTTCCTTTTGTTTTGTGGTGGAAAGCGAAATCTCCGTAAGGAGTTGTGACAGGCAGGTTTCAACTCTGAGGGCATATTGAGTCACGTTTTCCGCAACACCCTGTTTGCTTTCTTGCAAATCCATAAGTAGGTGGGCGTAATGCTTACGTTCACTGAACTGAGTCTTAAGGAAGTCTTTAAGCTGTTCCCAGTTGTTAAATTCTTTAATGGAGCAGGCGGTTTCCGCTCTGCCTTGCAATTGAGAAAGGATATACTTAAATAAGATGTCTTTCTGACCGTCGGCAGCCAATTCGAAAGCATTATTACAATTTGAAATGAAAGAGTTTAGGGTTTCCCTATTGCCGTCATAGGGCTTGATGAATTTCAACAGTATGTTTAAATCCATTTCTACGGATCGAGATCTGGTGCGGGCAGTATCAGTACGAGCCTTGGATTAGGGTTTAGGTGAGACTGCCGGTGAAGGTTGGTCAGACTGGATATTTGTATCTACGGTAATGCTATCTTGATTTTTATTATTTGGGATAATAGACGATAGACTTTGGACGACAAAGAGTCGTTTCTAATATACACAATTTTAATACACTGGATGATTATATACACTATGCCTGAATAAAGTTTTAACACTGGATAAGGATATGCACTATGTTCACAAGCGATAGTCTAAACAATAACCAAAGACTTACATTGAAACGATAATCGTTATCGGAAACACGGCGGCGGGCAGACGCATTCCGGAGCGATAAGACGAACTCGGAGTCTCGGACTTCACCGTGTGGGACACGGATACACGGTGAGGAATGACGATTCGATGAGGTCGGCGACAGGAACTTTGGCACGACAACTGGTGCCAAGCCCTCAGTTGGCGGGGCTTTCTGGATCAGGATGTTGTGACGGCGCTCTCGGCCGTATTGGGTAATTTCCCGTTTTTGCTACGGGAATCAGGAACACGCACACTTGCACGTTAGATGACACAGATATGGTTTATCACTAACTGGATAATTTATTTCACTTTTCGAGTACGGCACAAGCGGAGTCTGCACTTGACGCTTTTTATTTTAAGACACTGGGGATTTTCGTAATCCCACCGCTGCCACCAAATATTATGGGGTCCCAAGAGAAAGACGTTTTAAAAAAACTATTTTATTTAAACTGTATAGAAAAATGGAAATAGGGACCCGATGGCAACCGTACTCGACCGAATTCTGAGGCAGACTGAGCTCGCGGCGGCGCGAGCTCTGGGATGTAGGGATTGCTGATGCAGCAGTCTCTGGTCATCATCAGCGTTAAGGTTTGCAGAGGAAAGGTATAACAGTACGTTAAATGAAAGTGAACAAAAATACGCCACTATAGAAAAGGAGCTTCTTGCCATAGTCTGGGCAACGAAGTACTTCAGACCTTACCTTTTTGGACGCAAATTTAAGATCTTAACTGATCATAAACCACTCCAGTTGGTTATGAACCTTAAAGAGCCTAATTCCCGGCTTAACCGATGGCGCTTAAAGTTAAGCGAATTCGATTTCACTGTAATCTATAAAAAGGGCAAAGATAATACTAATGCAGACGCGCTCTCACGTATGGAGATCTGTAACGAGGAAACCAGCTCCATTGTAGCGAACCCGACAGAACGACAGCCATCATTGACAGGATCAACTACAGTAACTGCTCATACAAACCAAGAAAATCCCATATTAGAAATCCCTATAACAGACGAACCCCTTAACAAATTTCACCGACAAATACACTTGACTATCGTAGGAGACATAAAAAAGAGACCCACAGTTTCAAAGCCTTTCGAATCTCATACTCGGACCTCCGTACAACTATCTCGAGGTAACCTAGATGAAGACCTGATAAACGCTATTAAGGAGTACGTGAATCCCAAGGTTAAAACCGCGTTGTTAATTACACCCCCACTTGACATGTATACTATCATACCGATCTTACAAGATAAATTTAAAAGTTCCGCGATGAGCTTAGTACTTGTGAAAACCGAATTAGAAAACGTCAAGGAGTACTTACGACAACAAGATATTATTCGTCATTACCACGATGGTAAAACCAACCATAGAGGTATAAACGAATGTTATTTGGCTTTGTCACGTAGGTACTACTGGGCCCTATTCAATAAAACTTACAATCCTACAAATTTGTCAATAAGTGACATATTTGTCAAGTTGTATGACAAGTGCTGTTCAATAAACCTTACAATTATGTAAGAATTTTACAAGTAAAAATCTTACAAATATTACAATTGTAAATGCTGTTCAATAAACGTTTACATATGTAGAAAACGCCTGTAGATTTCGATGACAATATTGTATCTACAAATTTGTAGTTGTAATTTACAAATTACATAAATTTGTAAATTGTTGTTGTCCATCAGCCATTTTTATGTCCCCACTGCTGGGGCACAGGCCTTCCTTATGGGTGGATAAGGAGGACGGGCCATAACCCACCACGCGGGCCCAATGCGGATTGGTGGGGGTTAATGACTGCTAATGCAGCCGGGACCAACGGCTTAACGAGCCATCCGAAGCACGGAGGAGCTCGAGATAATAAATGTTTGGTCACCCATCCACATGAGCGCGACCCTTGCGAACGTTGCTTAACCTCCGCAATCGGTGGGCCAGGCGCTAAACCACGGCGCCACCAAGCTGCTCGAAATTTTTGTTGAAGATTCTTAATTAACGAGGATAGATTTCAAAAATCTTAGAATTTCAAAATAATTGATAGTTGCCTTACTTACCCTAAACTTCTCATTAAATGTGAAATCAGTTACATCAAAAGAGAAACATATTATGTTTTTAAATATTAACACGTTTTTCTTCTTTGTCGTTCGATTAACACGATTTCATCGTTATTACTCCTTTACATACTGGATTATGGTAAAAAAAGCAGCTAAAAAAAATGCCGAGTTATAAAATTTTACCGAGGGTGAGGTCACCTGTCAGAAATGTATTACAATTCTACAAATAAGTAAACTTGTAAATACAATTATGCGTTCAATAAAGCAGTTTTTCCTACAAATTTGTAAATTGTCACCTGTAACAGGAAAATGTTTATTGAACAGAAATATGTAAAATTGTAAGTAAAAATTCGACAAATATGTAAATTTTCCACCATTACAAATTTGTAACTTGTATTTTTTATTGAACAGAAACTTGTAAAATTGTCACCTGTCACCTGTAATTGTAACTTGTAAATTGTAAGTTTTATTGAATAGGGCCCTGGCCTAAAATGAGGGAGCACATTACTAAGTTTATAAATGACTGTACTATATGTGGACAATCTAAATACGACCGTAATCCTATTAGGCAAGAGTTCAATATAGTACCGCCACCTACAAAACCGTTTGAAATAGTACATATGGATTTATTCACAGCTGAAAATGAAAAGTATTTAACCTTCATTGACGTATTTTCTAAATACGCTCAAGCTTATCATCTCCGAGATGGTACAGCACTCAGCATCATTCAGGCTTTATTAACATTCTCAACTCATCATGGGCTTCCACTCACTATAGTCACAGATCAAGGCACAGAATTCACTAACCAAATGTTTTCAGAGTTTACTAAGTTGCACAAAATCACACATCATAAGACCCTTGCACACTCACCTAACGATAACGGTAATATCGAACGCTTTCATTCAACCCTTTTGGAACACTTACGCGCACTACGTTTACAACAACGAAAGGAACCGGTAGTTAATCTTATGCCATACGCAATATTAGCATACTAGCTTCTGCCCGCGACTTCGTCCGCGTGGATATTAGACGAAATCCTTTTAAATAACCTTCAACCAGGATCCAGCCAGCCATTTTTACGCAATTAGGCGAGTCCCCATCAAGCGCGCTGCCTCGCGAGGCAAGACATTTGCCGCGTGTGGCGGGCCTCGCACAAGGCTTCCAGTTCCCGTTCCCGCTCCCGTTCCCCGTTCCCGTTCCGTTCCCGTCCCGTTTGCGTTCCCGTCCCGTACCCCTTCCGTTTCCGTTCCCGTTCCCATCCCGTTCCTGTCCCGTTCCCATCCTGTTCTCGTTCCCGTCCCGTTATATTCCTGTTCTGTTCCCGTTCCGTTCCCGTTCCGTTCCCGTTCCGTTCCCGTTCCGTTCACGTTTCGTTCCCGTTCCCATTTCCGTTCCGTTCCCGCTGCGTTCCCGTCCCGTAAACGTCCCCTAACCGTCCCGTACGCCTTACGTTCCCATTCTTGTTCCCGTTCCGTTCCCGTCCGGTTCCTGTTCCCATTCCCGTTCCCATCCTGTTCTATTCCCGTTCCGTTCCCGTTTCATTCCAGTTTCGTTCCTGTTTCATTCCCGTTTCGTTCCGTTCCCGTCCGATCCCGTCCCGTACTCATCCCGTACCCCTTCCGTTCCCGTTCCCGTACCGTTCTAGTTCCCGTTACCGTCTCGTTCCCGTTCCGTTCCGTTCCGTTCCGATCCGTTCCGTTCCGTTCCGTTCCGTTCCGTTCCGTTCCGTTCCGTTCCGTTCCCGTTCCCGTGCCCGTGCCCGTTCTGGTTCCCGTTCCCGTTGCCTGGATGTGCATGTCCAGGTCCAGGTCCATATGTGTCATGTCCACCGCGTTGGACTTCAAAAAAAAAAATCTCATTTTCGCAATCACCATCCCATAAAACCTCAAGAACGACATCCATATCGATTTTTATGTTACTCACCCCACTTACCCTCTAAGGGGTTGATTTTTTAAATCCCAAAATATATACTTAGACGTGCTCCTACGAATTTTAAAGTTGTAATTTCGATTTTGTTTTCTTTTCCATAAAAAATTTGAACCCCATTTTTACCCCTTTAAGGGTTAAATCATGTCCACCGTGTTGGACTTCAAAATAAATGTCATTTTTGCAATCGTCATCCCAGAAAACCCCAATAACGACATCTATATCGATTTTTATGTTTACTCACCCCATTTACCCCCTAAGGGGATGATTTTCAAATAACAAAATATATATTTGCCTATTTATTTTTAGATGTGCTCCTACGAAGTTTAAAGTTGTAATGTCTATTTTATATTATTTTTCCATACATAATTTGGACCCCATTTTCACCCCTTTAGGGGTTAAATCATGTCCACCGTGGTTGGACTTCAAAATAAATGTCATTTTTGCAATCGTCATCCCACAAAACCCCGATAACGACATCCATATCTATTTTTAGGTTTTTGTAACCCTTTTCACCCCCATTTCATCCCCTTTGGAGTTGAAATCCTAACAAAAACAATATTCGTTGCTTTAGATTTCTATCCATAAGCCTAAATTATAAATTTAGCGATTTTTACTTCGAAAATGAAGGATTTTCTTTAATACACAACTTCATCCCCCTTTTGACCCCTTCGGGGGTAGAATTTTGAATGACGCTGAGACCCGTTTTTATTAATTTTCAATTGTCAGCCTAAACACAAAATTTGAAGATTCTAGCTTCAAAACTGAGGGACTTTCATACAAACTTTCATCCCTTATTTCATCCCCTTAGGGATGGAATTTTCAAAAATCCTTCCTTAGTGGATGCCTACACTGTATAAAGTATCTGTGTGCAAAATTTCAAGTCTCTAGGTCCAGCGGTTTGGGCTGTGCGTTGATAGATCAGTCAGTCAGTCAGTCAGTCAGTCGATCAGTCAGTCAGTCAGTCAGTCATTCAGTTTACGATTTTATATATTAAGATAACAGCTCAATACATAGTTTTACAAAATGTAGACCCCTTGATTTGATATTAGGCCACTGTGACCCTCGCGACCCTTGTGATATTGACCTTAATGAATTATTACTTCAGCAATACATTCAAACTCACCGTAAGCAAATGCAATTAGTTTATAATATTATTAACGAAACGTCGCTTGCTAACCGTACATCTCTTATTGAAAGTCGCAATAAGGATCGTGAGTCAGAAGTTGAATATCAACCTGGTCAGCAGATATTCGTTAAAAATCCATTAGCTTCCCGTCAGAAATTAGCAGCTCGTTACACTCAGGATAAAGTTTTAGCCGACCTCCCCATCCATATTTACACATCGAAAAAACGGGGTCCGGTCGCCAAATCTCGTCTGAAACGCGCCCCTAAAAACACTAAATTGTTACAGATTAATCCTCGTACTTCTACCGATGACTCATTCTCAAGAGATAAAACTTGAGAGCCTGGACAACGGACCGGGACTGCTACCATTTAAATTAGGACCCATGGCGCTTATCACTCATTATCACTCATTCCTTCAATCCATTGATTTGCATGATATAGATATTAATATACAATTAGTTTACAGTCAACTCGAATCGATCGAATCTCAGTTACATGGTAAAGGTACAAAATTTTTATATGAATCTCAGTTACACTATCTTAGAAGTAAATTAGGTAAAGCTTCATCTGAATTAAAAAACCTTCAGCCCAACGACCGTCCTAAACGAGGCATTGTAGACGGCTTAGGTTCTGTTATAAAAAGTATAAGTGGCAATTTGGATTACACAGATGCTTTAAAATATGATCATGCCATCTCAATTCTCAGGAAAAATCAAGATAAATTAGTAAATGAGTTGAATAGTCATATTAGTCTTAACAAAGACTGGATGACTCATCATTCCCATATTTTATCTCAAATTATAGATAACCAATCTAAAATTAATAATACAGTTCAACTCATCCTAAAAAGTAGTAATTATGGTGAGGACATTTATATTAGGTTAACTAAATTAAGTCAGTTACTAACTATTACCGGTGAGAACATCGATGATTTATTATTAGAATTGCGTAGGATAGAAAATATAATTTACGCGTGCATCGAGCACACACCATTCTATGATAAGTATAGATAGCTTAGGTAGTTTAGTAAAGCAACTTAAAACGTTGTATGATAAAGAGCAGGTACTTGATATTGAATTACGTGAATACTATGTCAGTTGACGTATCCTGCAAAACGATGTCCATCACCTTATCGAGAGAAGCTGGATGATAAATACTACGCCCTCGTGCTGCCTGAGCCGACCAAAGTACAACTACAACGTGGCAGCCACGAAGATTACAACGTCCTGAAAGGAAGTTATCTCGCTACCATACCACGTCACTGTCACCTACGAACCCAAAAATTTACGATCATCAACGAAGAAAACCGAATCCTGGGTCAACCTATCAAGATCACTCAACTTACCAACGAGATCGCCTCTCCAGCATCCGCAGCATCACTTCATCTGAACACCATTAACCTAAGAGAATTACACCGATGCGAAGATAAGATGTCATCTCAGCCACCTATACAGCTCGATGACGTAACAGACAGCAGCCTGTACCATACGACTCTGCCATTTTACATACTACTAATCTGCGCGACGCTGCTTGCTGCAACTTTGCTCTGGCGCCGCTACATTTCTAACCGAGTAAAGAAGAATAATTCACCAGCTCCTGTCGAAGAATTATACACAGAAGTCAACCCTGCCAATAAAGTCCAGAATCAAGTACCAGCAACTTTTTCACTAAACGTCATGAAATAGTTGCTGCTCTGAGGGTTGAGGAATTACGTTGTGCAACACTATGAAGATCGCTGACGTCGCGGTATCCAAATTGGAGCATCATTTATTATAATATGGCGGAATCGCCGACGCTGCACAACGTGACCGCTGCACACGTACGTCGACTCCCCCCCCGCGCGTCTTCGACGCCGCTTACCTGTTCTTGTACCACACTTCGGTTCAGACTTCGAACAAGTCATTAGCTATAAGAAATAATTGTAATTTTTGCTATAATAAATCTTGTTTAAAATCTTTTTCGGTTTTTTTAAATCCTACGGCTGCTGCCTTCGTATTTAGTAATCATTTGACCTTATTGTTTACGACATTCTGAAAAAAAGTTATTTAGTCCATCTCCATTTTAGTCATCTTGCTTTCTAGTCATTTTGCATTTTAGTTATTTTGCATTCTAGTCATTCTGCAATTTAGTCATTCTACATTTTAGTCATTCTGCGTTTTGGTCATTTTGCAGTCATAGTATTTTTGCCATTTAGGCAGCGTGATCAGGAAGGGGCTCTCAACAAGCATCTTTATCACCCCGCCCACTTCCTCCGTCAGTTGATACAATACAGATTACTAACAACACAAAAGAAGATCTAATGTGGCTGAAGAGCAGCTCGGAGCCATGGGAACCTGTAGAGTCAAAGTGGAAAGCTACATTGTTAGAGCGGAAAGCCGGAGTATTCCATTGAGCAATACTTCGACGATTATCCTGCGTTATGCGCGCTACACATTTTCAGTTATAACTGTGCAATTAAACTGTACGGTTGAACTGTACAGCTAAATCATTAGGTGTGTAGTATAAACAGTCGAACTCTACAGTTAAAACTGAAAGTGTGTAGTCGAAAACTGCGCAGTTTTGACAGTTTTGTTGCAGCGAGCGTGAAGTGAACACGACTTATTAAAACTCGTCGACCATGGCCCAACGCGAATGGCTGGAAGAGTTTATACAACTTTTATATTTATACAACGATATAATATTTGAACTACCGAATGTAAACTCAAAATTTGCTCGTAATCACTTTCCATATTTAGGCCCGTTTATATATAACAAAGTTTCTAAAAATATTAAAATACATAATCTCTCTCTGTATCTGTGTAAAAAAGCAATAAGTGAATACTTATTGGGATTAAATTATAGTAACACTGAGGATCTTCTGAAAAGTATATACAGTTAATATAATAAATAAATATATATATATAATAAATAAATATAAATAAAATATGTACGTCAGACTTATTTTAATATTTATTCTAAATAAACATAATATAATTATATGCATTTTACAATAATATATAAAATATCAAATATATATAATAACAACATTATTAAGTCCCGAGTGAGTAATCTGGTGGCGTGTTAATTTTTTATCTAGTAAGTAATATTAGTTAATTTTATAAAAAAATAAAAATGTGAATTGTAAAATCTCAAAGTTAAAAAAAATATTTAGGATATATTAAGATTAAAACATTAGTAGATATTATTTATAAAACAAAAACATGTTTGCTAGGTTGTGTGTAATGTTGACATCGGAAAAATATGTGATTGTCGCGCATATACTGCACCTGGGGACGAGGATTGTTTACTCTACCGTGGCACAGTATTATACTAATACGGAGGGTACTTGAATCAACTCAGTGGTTCAGTTCGAAGACTAACTGCCTAATCTTGTCACTTATCCATAATGAGATGCTTTATTAGTTGTATTTTTCTAAGAACCTTGTACTGTACTGTTCGATACAAATAAATTTTTGATTTAAAAAAAAAAAAAAAAAAACTATACCAATCGGAACCTTCATTATGGAAAATCAAAAGCTAGGAATACCACAATCGAGTAAAAAAGATTCAGCTTATGAGAAGCTTATTTTGAAATTACGCGAAATAGATCCTAAAAGTCATAAAGATGCTGTTATAAAAAAAAAACCTACGCTGTGCGTATAATAAGGAACACAAAAAAGTCATGGCATCAAAATCAGGATCAGGTGCCGAAGATATTTACGAGCCAATGTTATGGTATTACCCATTACTGCGTTTCTTAGACGATCAAAATATAGCAAGGCCTAGTCGGTCGAATTTGGATGATATAGAAGATGAGGTAAGTAAATAAAACTTAGTGGCTTTATTATACAAATATAGTTTTATTTAATCAAATAAAATTATTTTGCCAAGGGACCTGACCTTCATTGTTAAAATAGTTAATAAATTCTTCTCTAATCATTTTGGGTGTCCGACTTATGTTTTCCGCATTTCTTCTCTGTAAAGATTCCATTGTTGAAATGTCTGTTGTATATCCTGATATTATGGTTCCGGTATCAATTTGTTCTCGATCAAAACAATCTGGATTAGCATAAGTATTTGGCATTTTTTTTATTAGATAATTATGCAATGCACAACATGCCTTAACGACAGACTCAATTTTATTTGGATGTAAATTTATATCCGTATGAAAGATTCTTAAACGCGAAGCCAGAATGCCAAAGGCATTCTCCAACTGGTGATGGTGACTGTGCGTTGGTAATTGGATGTCCATTACTGGGAACTATCAAACGAATATGAATTTTTCGTTTTATTTATACGCTTAACACTGAACATCACTCTTCGGATTCATCCAACAATGAAGATGATGACAACCCATCGTCACAACTACCACCACCACGATGAACAGGAAACACGCCGACAAGTCGAGATCGAGCGACTAACAGTAAAAATACTATCATATCTTGGCTTGAACACCCATTCAGACTGACAAATATTTGACATACGTTACCCACGCCACGTTCCACGTATCTGCCTGTAAACACAAAAAACAAGATCGATTTTTTTCCCCAATTACCTATACCTACATATATTGATATTGGGATTCTAGAAATTATTGTGAATAAGACAAACCAGATGTCAATTTATAAGACTGGAAAAAGTGAGAATTTAACTTTGTTTGAACTTACCATTTTTATAGGAACTACACTGGCCTGCAAAACTAAGTATTACAGAGGTCTATTTTCATACAAACGAGGTAACTTTGAAGCATTGGTTCTCCGCCCAGGATTAAACATGGTGTGATCTGATTATGGCCATCCAGGGAGTGAATGGAGAAGATTCAGATCCCTATACACACCCAATTGATCTGATCAGCATTCTAAGAGCTGTAAGGATAAGAGTTATCAGTTACAGCATTTCCATACATTTTAATGCTATTTTCGTGGTTTTTTAAACATATCCAAACAGCTCTTAGAATGCTGATCAGATCTATTGGGTGTGTATGGGGATCTGAATCTTCTCCATTCACTCCCAAGTTTGTTGATAGATTTGCTCAATGAAGATGATCCTCTTAATTTATAGTGGATACGAGTATTAAGGTAGGCTGGTGTAAGACGACGCGATAAGAGTACGTAAAGCTGACTACTACGAAGTTGTTTGTGATTTAGAGCAAACTTCAGAGTTGTTTTGAAGTGTTTAATGGTTGCATGCTCTGTGCAAAAAACAAATACAAAGTGTGTTAAAACGGAGAGTACACGTAAGTTTGAATATTTTCACTAGTTTTCTTAATTATATTAAAGGTTTTTAAAGTGTCGTCCTGTCAAAAATGTGCGTAATTTGAGTGAAAAAAAAACCCCATACTATTGCCGGGGAACCAGTGTAACTAGAATGCCCACGTAGTACCCTAAAATTTCAACAGATGGCCACTACTTGAGGTTTGTCGGTAAAGTAGGCTTAATGTGTAAGAGTACGCAAGTTTACATCGTTTAAAAGTACGCGCGCGTACTCTTATACGACATTCTCCTACTAAACATTAATTATATTGTTTTAAATAAGTATTTTACATTTATTTTTTGTCAGCAGGATGTCACGAATGAAAAGAACGAGTGACCGAAGTTTATGGCCACCAAAACTATTGCAGCAGGCCAGAAACCGAATCACAGAACGTGAAAGCATTAGATCAGTTGCACGATCCTTGGAAGGAGATGCATGAAGCTACCCTGCGGAAGTGGTTGAGAGCATAGTTCCGTTTAATCCTGATTTTATTTCAGAAAAAGATTTCCTGGCCAGTGCTGTGACAGAAAGATCTATGCCCGAAACAATTGAACACGATACTACGCCTTCTGCATCAGTTCCCATGAGCGGACCCAGTAGGGCATCTTACATTGAAGTCCCTCAGTAACCAGTATGAAGAATGTACCGATTATAATAGCATTGGGGAAAATATTTGTGACTTGTGTGGCAAATAAGCCCTGCGTACTCTTGTCTACCCCTCCGCGTACTCTTATACATAGTATTGTACAAATGTACGCAAATGCCTTTTTGTTGTTTTTTCTTAATCACTTAAGACTGAGTTATTTGTTAGCCTAGTTGTGATTATTATGTTGTTCCTAATTAGATTTCTGATTTAAGAAAATAATTTCTGATTATTTGGAACGATTTTTTTTATTTCTACACTGTCTCAATTAAAGCCAAAGAAAGAGGATTAATGTAATTTTACTTACTTTATTTTTAATTACGTAGGTACGCGAAAGAACAAAATTTTTTTTGTTTAGTTTGTTATTACTTTATTATTTGTTAATAAATTTGCTTTTATTGATTTTAGTTCGTTGATTATTATGAAAAATAAACCATTCTCCTTAAAACTGATTTTTATTCCATATCTACCTTTGATATTATAACGTATCTTATGCTAATCTTGCATGGTTTGATACAATTGAGCGTCAAAGAAATCAGTCTTCTAAAATTTTAAGAATATTATGAAGAATTGTTATGTGTCTACAATACATTACAAAATAAGCGACATTGTTTGGTAGATTACTGTTGTGACCAATTGTAATGGGAAAATTTTTACCCCGGGGTATAGATGGAAATTACCCCACTGAAAATGTTAGTCGGTAGAGCAAAGGGGTTATGTGGATTCGCATGGCTCAGTCATCCATGGAACAATTATGATTTTGGGCGCCGTTAATATCAATGAAAGTTAAAAATTAAAAGATAAATTGTCCACAGATCGAAACAAAGTGAGTTTAATAAATCAAACCAATATTTACGTTGATATAAACATTTATTTAACACGTTGTATAATTAATACCAAGTTAACAACGATTCGCAGAAAATCTGTCATAAAAATATTTAAAACCACATGGCGTATAAATGGTTTAACGAAGAATCCGAAGGGTTAAAATGAAGTCACACATTTTATATTAATACATAATACCTTGAGAGCCCATTATAATGTTAAAACCGCACGAAGGGCAAATGGTTTAACAGGGACCCTTAACAGGTTAAAGTGAGACCATACGTTAATAACAAAAACAATACCCTTGGGTTCATTATAAAATTAAAACCATATAAAGAAGTAGGGATTTTAACTATAGACCCTTAAAAGTAAAGGTGAGGGCATATCTATTCGTTTCCCGTTAGTCAGACAGATTAAGAGGCCGGTTCCGCATTTGAAATAAGTTTTCAAACGTCACCATATCTCTCAAGTTGGATGACCGTCAAGAACCGAACACATGTGTACTCAAAAAAACTTATGCTAAGATACCTATTACTTATCATCTTAACACAAGACATTCATAGTAAAATAGAATTATTTATACATTCTGGCTCATGGACCAGATTTACGCTGAAGCTAAATAAATTTGAAACATGACTATAGGTACATTTATTGGCTGTAGACCTGCTCCGGGTTGAGTCTGAACATGTCATCAAAACACCATTTTGTACTGGATATGAACGTTAATTACTTCACCGGGTACATACTACAGAATCACTGCCGCGATGATAATAAAAGAAAGCTGAGGAATACCTTGGTTAGTTTTATAAATCCATGGCAATGGTACGGTTTAACCTGTGCT
The DNA here is from genome assembly GCA_928269145.1 of Agriphila tristella. Lineage (NCBI taxonomy): Eukaryota > Metazoa > Arthropoda > Insecta > Lepidoptera > Crambidae > Agriphila > Agriphila tristella. The sequence goes on along the minus strand of OV743435.1, from coordinate 12,058,236 downwards.
CGTCGCGCTGATTTTAATGAGACATCATAGCATGGATTACCAGCCAAGCCGCTGCACGGACGACGTTAGATCGAAATGAGCTTAAACCATAACCTTGAAAGATTTCCTGGACCAAACTGGGAACCACTTATATCTTGAAATTTTGAGGTAAACCTGGAAGTACTTATATCTTGAAATTTTGAGGTAAAACTGTGGAGCCCTGCAATAAAAAATCAAAGTCACCAAATTGTCCAACATTGAATATGAGGTTTTCCTTACAACTTACATTATAACAAGGTTGAGAAACTTACCAAATTTGGGCTTTAATTATTACAGGTTATCATCTCATGAAAGACATGATGAAATATAAATTGATGAGCTGGAGCCCTGAAAACAATACGACACGAGGTTACAATCTGGATCTCACTACTAAAAAACAGACAAATAGTTACATCCATTGGTAGAACACTCACCCCTACAATTCAGGCTCAACACATTATGAAATTAAAGAAAACCCAAACAGCAATTACATGGATTGACTTCACATGACGAAAATTTCCTGCATCTACACGACACAGGCGATATACCAAGAATGCGACAAAAGACTTCCGTCCGTCGAACCGTCGAACTACGTCGGTCATTGTTGAAACGACTCGAAAAGTCTAGAATGCCATAGACAACAAACTACCCCCAGACAAAATACATTCTATGAACATACTTACCTTTTGTCCGAATATTAATATTAAAACGCTTAACTAGCATGCGAGACATGGGTATTTACTTTATTTAATTAAAATAACAAATAGGATTTATTTGATTTTATCACCAAAGTGTAAATTAATTGGTCCGAAACATTCAGTTAGCGGAAATCGGAACGCTAAACGTCACATCTGACAGTTGTCACTTGTCAATTGAAAAGACAGCTGTGAGATATGTAAACAAGAAAGTTTATTTGCTTTAATTATTGAAAAGTGCTAAAATTCTTTGTGAATGATATTCTAAAATGAATTCAAGTGAATGCTTTGTGATCAAAGTGGGCGGTACAATCGCCGACATTCGTTAAACTACTGGAAATTGACTCAAACAAAGGTAGAAATCTGCATGCATTTATCCTACACAAACCATATCAAAAGCTATATGAAAACACTATGTGTGTTTTGTAAAACCTATCTAAACTCTTATCTACACCTAATACCTAATGTTCCTTGTCCAACCTAGAAGACTATAACGAGAATTTCGCTATAAAAAGTACTTTAAAATCAAGTGCTTGCTACCGTAAGGATAGGTAAAAAAAACAGTGTTACACAATGTAAATATGCTATACATATAACAAGGAAAAAAACAAATAAATAAAAACGAACAGCTTTTCTTAAGATATTTATAATTATAGGATTGAACCCGTTGGCAGATTTTGAATTATATTGGTCTTTTGAAAGGTTTTATGACAACCATGAATAGCGCAGCATTATTCTGTTGAACAGATTCAAAACAATCTTGGAAAGCTTTCATGTAAGTGACATTAACCAAGAGCTGCCACGAGTTCACCCAGAACATGATAAGTTAGAAAGATTAGGGCAAATGGAAATAATTCTGAACACCAATCGAAAGATGAGTATGGTCGAATTCAAGGGTAGGAATTGTACTCGTAAAAAGCAATACATGCCCTTGAAACCCATAAATGTTGTAATAAAGTTTAGTGCCGTTATGATTTAAATCGAATCGAATTCGTGTCTTCGAGGAAAAGAGAGAAAATTTGTAGGCGACGCGTTGGCGCATTTAAGCGCGTTAGCTTAAGGGACTGCTAAGGCCGCAGAAAATATGATTCAAGAAGACCTCAAGCCACCAAATTCTTACTCGAGTAAAGTTTTGCGCAAGGCAAAGGAAGAGCAATCCATGAAAAGTTTGAAACTTTAAACTTACCGAAGAAAGACCCGCTTAGTAATCTACAAATGTTGAACATGGTCCGTAGGCGGACATCGGACTGGACTTTTTTTACATTGTACAACACCGGCCCAAATATTTGTATAAAAAACACATGTAAAAAAAATTATGTACAAGTTTATATAGACGCAACAGGAACGTTAGTCAAGAAACTAGAGTGAAACTATAGTGGCCACATATTTCTATACGAGACCGTAATGGTGTCGTATGGTGTAAATGAGCAGTGCGAAGTCGTCCCAGTTACACAAATGATATCTGAAAAACACGATGCTTTTTAATGTAAAAATTTAGACATTGGTTGATCCGACAAGTCTATTTGCTGGTATTTTTGGGTTCCTATTACATTTTGTATCTTCATATTGGCCTATTTTCAATTCAATTATTTATTACATCTAATATACTAATTACAGCTGTTGTATATAACTGATTCACACTCGTTGTTACAACAAAATGGGTAGGTATTTGGCGTGCTTTGACGCCCCCCTTGGGCAAAACTACATATAAGATGGAGTGAAGTTGTTAGAGGCAGTTGAAGCTTTGCTTGCCGAAGTACGCGTGTTTAAAAGAAAATAGAGCGAATATCGAACGCTGCATGAAGCGATGATTGCTTTCTGTTGCTATTTGCCTGTTAGATGAAGCTGCTATTTGATGGCAAGACGTGAAGCAATCAATCGTAAAGAGGGCTCCACACTCGCGCCGCGAACCGCGGCCGCGAATCACGGGCGCGGTTCGCGCATTAAAACGGTGCGAAAAATATAGCCCTCCAGACTCGCGCGTGAACGGCGGCCGCGAATCACGGCAGCACACAAGTCCTTTGACGCGGACCAAAAAACCGCCACCGGACGGGGAACACCGCGAAGCGCGAACGCGAAGCCGCGAAGCCCATACGCGAAGCCGCGAAACCCTCCACACTCGCGCTTCGCGGCCTTCGCGGGCTTTCGCGGCGCGAGTGTGGAGCCCTCTTTACGTGGACGGAGTTTGAACATCAACTTCGATATAACTTTGCTCCAAAGATGGCATAGTAACAAAATATATAACGAGATCATGAATGTGAGACAACAAACGGCTGAAGATACTATATTTTGATAGTGAAAAACAGAAATGTTATTTTCACAATTGCCTGAAAGAAAGAAACCGCTAAAAGTACCACCACAAGCAAGTGAAAATATCAAAGCACGAGCCAGCGTGCCCTTCAAAGATGCAATGGCGGTCACCATCGAATACCAGCGTCCTTCTCCTTTAAAGCTTGACAAGATTGAAAATGTACACTCACAGTGGAAAATGTTCAAACAGGCAGCAGGTTTATGACTGATAAAATCGTGACTGATTTTAAATATTAAAAGTCTATTTAATGAAAAATAATTACAAATATTCTTAGGTATTGTTAATTATCCTAGATTTTTTTTGCCTGATTTAGGTGTTATTTAAAGTCACCTACAAAAACTGCTTAAGAAAGATTGTGAATTTTGTGGACTCCTGTCGATGAAAGTGACTTTAATGACATTTTTTAAAGGGTCTCCGTCACCCCTTTTTTTTCGAAATAAAAATAACAAAATGTAGTAGTATTTAATCTACCAAAAATTATAACAACATTGTCATTGTCCTCTGACGTTTCCGCCTCCTCTTTTATTTAATCAATAAACACTCCATTTTCCTCAGCCTCCTCTTTTTATTTATAAGAAGGCCCGCCACTATAAAGGCATCTCGAGAAAGTGACCCGACCTTTAATGCCTTACTGAAACAAGTTTTTCAGCCCCGGGCAATTTTGGGAAGGGGTCGTCCATCAATCACGTGAGCCTCGAAGGGGGGGGGGGGGGGTAGTGAAAAAAATCACGTAGTATCACAAGGGGGGACGAGGGGGTGGAGTGAGATATCACGTGTATTTTTTTTTTTTTCGTTGAACGTGTGACTTTTAACCGAAAAGTGTGTGTGATTGTTGACTCTTGTAGCAATGCCGAAAGAGAAAGAAGCCTACAAAAGATAGTGCAAGACAAGTAGTGGAAACCAGAGACAAAGTAAGAAGAAAGTACGATGCTATCTTCCTATGGTTGTTGTGCCAATAAACTGGCTTTTTGTTCTGTAGACGTTGAAATAGAAACAAAGCAATGCTGGTGAATGGTCTCGATGAATTTGCTTTCATATGACACAATGTGCTAAAGGGAATGTGGCGTTATTCCAGTTGTACGAATCTTTGAAGGAACGCGGTTACAGATTCTAAGAGAAACCTGCGCATGTGACATTGGCGGATGGAGTTTTGAGAAATGAAACGGTACTTACGACTAATGTAATGGTGGATCTATGTGGAGGCAAGTTTTATAACAAGTTCATAGTTCTATCATGGTCTAAAGATAAGCGAACACTCCGTGGAGTCAGCTTTTTAAAGAAAGCAGGCATGGATGTGAATCTAGCACAGTTTACCAAGCACTACGAGGAGGAACCTGAAAAGGTATATGAGCTATAAGTAGAAAGTTTCCTTATCTTTAATAAACCAAAGAAAGTGGTCTCTCCCTAGAAGTTCTTCTCAACCTATTCTGCTACCAAGCGAAGTTATAGCATCTACGTCGGTGGGAATACAGGATGACTTGGTACGGACCCTTTGAGCATCTACTACTACTACTATAGAAAGTAATCGATCTTATCCAGGATAAAAATAACATCTGGGACCAGTTCCCCAGACTAAACAATGTCGAGATTTCGGGGATACCATTAACCAACGGAAAAAATCTCCATACACTCAATTTGCAATAAGTTGGGCCTGACAGTGAACGATACTGAGAATATTGGATCCGCCCCACGTTCTGAAATGTTTCAGAAATGATTTTTTACAACATGACATACAATTTACACATGATATACAAATTGTAGGAAAATTCAGGTTCAGCAAGGTTAGTAACAATACAGTTATTAGAAGCTTGCAAACACAATAAAATCTGCAACACTGGCAATCAATAATTTTCATAATACATCTTTAATCTTCATAATAAAATTATTCAGTTTTATTTTTGACCACCTACCTATTCAATTCAATAATGGTCATAAGAGCATAAATATGTATGACTGTATTCAATTTTAATCTGTCAGGTGTAGCGAAATAGTCATCATTCATATTCAAGAATTATATCTTAAGGATAAAGAAAATCTTTTGTGTTTGCATTAACAAAGCAACACTTACAACTAAACGGCAAACAAAAATGAAAATACGGTTAGCCGCCCAAGTACTGAGCCTGAGCCATTCAATTGCAGCAGGGATATTTGCAACAAGCCTAAGTGAGTTTTTCAGTTTTTTGCATTATCGTAAGTAGAAAACGCATTTTATTGTGGTAGGAAGGTAATAATAACTAATAATGAATAAATTTGCCGAGGAGGCAGAAAGGTTCTTGAATGGAAACCGTGTACCGCAAGACGCAGCACAGGTCCCCTACAAGGTGGACCGACAATCTGAGTCTCGGGGAGCAGTTGAATGCTGGTGGCACAAGACCGTCTATATGGTGATCTGTGGGGGAGGTCTATGTTCAGTAGTGGACGTCTTTCTACTGAGATGATGATGACGAAATATAATTGTTTTCTGATTCCGTTGAAATTCAGATGTTAAATATATTTTCAACAACTAATAAAAAAATCTGACAATGAATCATTGATTTGTTCATTTTGTTTTTATATTAATTACCTCAAGAGGCCATTGCCACAGCAACAGTGGTGTCAAATATAGATAAAATGTTCGACGCCATGAATGTAGATACTCCAGACAAGAAAAGAGGAAAATAATAACTCACAAATATAACCTCAACTAGCCCTCATCTTGTATTATTAAAGAAAATAAAAATTTCTTCGTTAACATAAAATTTTTGGGAGCGAGAAGCAAACCACCATCGCAAGATGGTTGGTTGAGGACAATAAATGCGTTCGAAATAATATATTCAAATTAAAAAAAAAAACCACATAATTTTAGGAGTTTTTTAGAAAAAGGAACTGATCAATCTCAGTAGACTGATCCTTACTTCCAAGTGAATAAAGGATGTCCACAATTCACTTCGAGTGACACAAGGTTTGAGGAAATTGGACAACCTCAGTATGTGTGTGAGTACATTTGAAAAATTGGCATTACTCTGCTTAAAATGTAAAAATATCTTGCTTGCGGATCCAAACACTGAGGTATGATGTCATTTATTCTCATCACTTAAAGTATACTCGGATTCAAAACTAGCTTAAATTATGTAAGCTATAATTTTTGTACAATGGTTGAAAACGCTGCAACACTAATTAACTCCTACTTAAATGAAAATTGTTACAAAGAAAATGTAATAAAATGGAAAATACATGCAGGTACAGATTGGATGAATGGGTGTGTGAGGAACATCAAAAATCAAATTTAATAAAATTATACACAGCACAATTGCTATACGCCTAAAACGGTTTCGTAAGAAATAAAATGTGGAATTCGTTGAAGAAGCCTCGAAAATTTAAATGAAAAAGAAAATAAATGTTTTAGAACATGTTTGAATTTGTTTACTGATTTTGATTCTAATTTGCTTTTATTTGTACTATTATTTATTCTGTGCTGGAACTGAAAACAAAGGGGCCACCACGGCCTAAAATTAAACTTATATAAAAATGTAGTTCGAAATAGACACTTTTATACGCTTTTTTTAAGTGTGATAGTTGACTTTCATAAAAAAGTTATAGATGTTTTCACTCACCATAAAGATACGCTTGCTTACCATTAAATTTTATTAACTTACGAGTATATGTATAAAAAATCTATTCGCGTAAGTAAATAAAATTTAATGGTAAGCAACTTTTTTCTTTTTTTTCCTAGTGAATACCCATAAAAAATGTCACGAGCCGCCTCTGGTTGTAATACAAAATGAATATCAATGGAGAAAGTATGCCACCCTGACGAACCCCAACAGAAGCATTCCTCTTCTTAACTTATTTTCGAAGAGGTGCGATTTTTCTGACGTCGAGTGTATGTCGACATTACTGGCAATTTGTCGGTAAAAACAATTCATTCTTTCCCATATACAGTTGTGGCCATATAATTAAGAACGTTATTTAGTTTAAAAAAAAATCGATTACGACCTATGATTTATCGATGGTGTTTCTTCTCAGAAGTAATTTAATGTTTTATGAAATAGGCCAGGCTCCTGGCCCTCACTGGCGCGCCCGACCAGCCCGCGGGGGACGACCACGACCAGGAGTCCTATTTTTGAATCGCTCGAATAGCGTCGAGCGCTCGTTTCTACTGATTTTCGTTCGACATTTGACTCAAATGTATGGAGATGTCGAACGAAAATCAGTAGAAAAGAGCGCTTGACGCCAACCGAGCGATTCAAAAATAGGGCCCAGTACCCGCGGCCGGCGGTCAGTATTACTGGTCACTAGCACGAGCCACAGCTCGCCAGGCTCCAGGCCCCCCCATATATGAAGTCTTATTAATTTCGATCGCGGGCCTTTGCATGGTCTTTTGATGTATGACTATAAAACATCGACTTCCCGTTTTTTTCTGGAGTTGCCACTGTTTTGAGGGGCTACAACACTATTCGATAGTTCATGTATTTCAAGGGGTCGCTCGCGCTCGAAGTAATTCAGCACATTTTGTCGAAGAAGTTGATCTGCTGGAATCGGCGAGTAGCTGATATCAAAGTCGCGGGATGCCTGCAATAAGGATAATATTCTTTATGAATACAGAATATTATGTTTAACGTATTTCACTTATGTAATTTATTCTCGACATTGTTTCATTAATCACACACTGATTCTATTTATGGTCTCCACCTCGCCATACCCCAGACTTTTCTGAAGACGAGTTTGTCCAACTATCAACTTCACATCATGCCAACGACAATAAGATGTCCAATAAGCAACGCCTACCTCCCACTGTATCCTCGAAAGTGTCAAGAAACAAGTGCAAGAACACAACTATCGCCCCTGCTGCGCTGCAACCGCAAATACTCGGCATACGAGCTTTTCGGGACCGATAGTGAAGATGAGAGCGATGATAATAGCTCCATTCCACAAGGTAATACTCAGAAATATGATAATATGTATTCATACTTTACGCAGACATTCCCTAAAGCGTATAGCTTACGAAAAAATAAAATAATAGTTGGAATGTATTATATCAGCCTGCAAATATACAACTCTAATAGAAAGGAAATAAATTATCAGATGGAAAATAAAAGATTGGCTGACCTAATAATAAAAAATAGAACGAATTGTGATAAGGAAGCATGGATGCATCTTATAAAATTTATTAAAGCATCACAACGACAAATAAAACAATGCTCAATGTTTATGAAGTGTGACGAAAACAATCCCCTAATTTTTTTTTTCTATTATCCAGTACCAGTCTCGAAGAAGTCACGAGCGCCTCGTGTGGCTGAGGAGCCGGTGGTAAAGAAATCCAAGAGCACCTCCATCGCCACTGTCAACGCAGCGCACGGGTCATCTACTAAAGCCCCTGCAAAAGACGTCTTCGGCAGTGACAGTGATGACGAACATTTCGAGCTGATCGGGAAACCTGGTAAAAAACTACCGAAGATTAGCTCGTATTTTACTAAAAGAGTTGCTCAGGGCGTTTCAAGACAAACTGATCATGATAAGGATGGCTCACATTACATAGAATTAAAAGTATACAAATCAGGGGAAATTAAAAATATTCAACCGATGAATAGATGGCGTCATGCCATAATCACGATAAAAAATCAAACAAACTCTGACACCGAGGCATGGACACACCTTGCCGAATTTATTAAAGCCACTCGGCAAGAATTTAAACATTGCCGTCCTGACATAATAAGTGGTTACTCCACTATTTAAAAGTATTATTAAGAATATAGTTCATTTATATTGTTTTAACATTATGTATATGATTCATTTATTAATATTATGTGTAATCACTAATCAATTATCTTAATGCTAATGTAACTTTATTATAAATATATAGACATTGTTAATTGTTTTTTTTATTTCCTCAGCTTCAATGCGTTCAGTTCAGCTGCCTCGTCTACTGATGATAAGAATGAAAATATAAAATGCAATAAATGCAAAATTGAAATGTCTCGAAATGAATACAGATATCATTTGAAAACGAATTTACATAAATCGAATAGTTTAATAATAACTGAATTCAACAATGTTGATATTATTGCCACTGCATTGAAAAATAGATTGGTTACTTTCCGATTAAACCACTCTCAGAAAGTCGAGTACCTCACAACTGAGGCGTTTCTGAGTGGCAATCGAAACGATATTATAAAATTAATAAACATTTCATTAAAGAAGCATAGCTGTATTAAGATAAACTTTGAATTATTTGCTTATTTCATGTTACCAAAATCAAATGAACAGCAACTTAAGTATTTTAACACAAAATATGAAATCGTTTATCAGTCTACCGAATTAACTGAACTATTCTCGAACTTAAAAGCCTTCCGTCGCTGAACATGATATTCGCTGAACATGATATTCTCAAAACATGATATTCTCAAAACATGATGTTCTCAAAACATGATATTCTCAAAACATCATATTCGCAAAACATGATATTCTCAAAACATGATATTCTCAAAACCTCATATTCGCAAAACATCATATTCGCGAAACATCATATTTGCAAAACATCATATTCTTAAAATCTAAATTACGATTATCGATGATTATACCCCAGTACCCCATTTATTTACCCCACTTTTTAATTTTGAGCATCACTCGTAATAATGACGTCAGCATTACTCATGTGGTCGGAACCATAAATCATATATTCTATTAAAATATTTCCTCTTTAAAACAAAACTATTCAACAGGCCGGTTATACTTCTAATTATGACTAATAAAAAATATAAGGCAATGTCATCTCTTGGTACTGTCATTATTTGCTTGTGATGTAAAAAATGGATCACAGTGAAATTAAATTTATAAAAAGCCAAAAAAATAAACGTGTCCTGTTACATGGAGGTTATAGGTACAATTTTTATTTACAAAATAAGTCAGGTACGTCAAATTGGCGTTGTTCCAAGCAGCAAGATTGCCGTACATCTTTAACTTCAAAAAAGAAGTTTGCGAAAATTTTGAGTCGGTGCAAAAAATTTATGAAAAGAATTTTCATAGCCATAACTTAAAAGACCATGAAATCCCAAAATTTGAATCGGTAAAAGACAGTCTTCATAGAGCCCGAAACCGATATTTGAATATTGTTAATTCCAAAGGGACAAATTCGAAACATATCAAATTGCCACAAAATTTAGTGGAAGAGTTCTTTTTGTATGACGGTGTAGTAAAACTCCAACTGTAACTATAATCGTTTATTGGGTGTTTCTTAAATGGTATAACATCCACAACAGCATGGCATAACTTTAACTCGCAGTACAATGATAACGTTTAAATTCCGAATACATCACTTAACAGTAGTTTACAAGCCATCAGTATACGTCTGTCTTGTCCGAGTGCCCGACCAAGAATGCCCCCACTCGCCACGCGTTCCCCCGCCATATCTTGTTTGCAACCGTCAAACTACGCTAGTCAATTGACGTACTTTTAATGTTTAAATCACGAAACCGACACTTTTAAATCATACACCTTACAACGGTAACTTTTGTACCATTAGTTTATGCTCTCCTTCCAAACAAAAGACAAACCACATATCGGAGATTCTTTACAATACTTAAAGAACAGGGGGGCTACTCAAATGGCCACTTTTCTATTCGTTCGCTAACTTAAATCTTAATAATAAGCAATGAATGATCAAGTCAGACGTCGCAAGTTTATGTAAATTACAGACATTGTTGTATTGTACAGAATTGACAAGCCTACGACACGTTATTTTGGTGTTTATGGCTTATTTTTAACTTTTAAGTTAGCGAACGAATAGAAAAGTGGCCATTTGAGTAGCCCCGCAGTTCGGTTTAAACTTGATTTCTTATATGTGATTAAGAATTAGCCGTAGTGCAAGCTATAAAGGAAGTGTTTCCGTCTATACAAGTTAGTGGATGTTACTACCATTTTTGTAATGCTGTTTTTAAAAAGAGTAAGGAATTGGAAATTGAAGAAAATGCAGAATGCCGCAAAATCACACAATTTTGCACTTTTTTGCCTTTGTTGCCTCCAAGATTGATTCCCGATGCTTTTTTTTTCCATTATTGAAATGGCTCCGCGATCAGCCAATAAATTCCTTGACTATTTCAATAAGCAATGGATGAGTAGTATCACAACCGACATTTTAAGTTGTTATAATCAAAAAACCGAACTACTAATGGTGTTGAGGGCTGGCATCGCCGCATAAACACAAAAATCCAATCAAAACCATCTTTGCTTCTATTTATATCACTGCTTAAGAAAGAAGCCAAGATCCAAAAAAATAAATTAAAAAGAAACACTCTTCATTTTCCTGACACAAAAAGAAACAGAAAAACATTACAAAAAAACGAACAAATAAACAATATAGTCGAAGATTACGTAAAGTGTAAAATTAGCATTCAAGTTTGCCTGAAACGGTTGCTGTTATTAAGAGGCCACTGATAATTTAATTACTTTAAAGGAATAAGGAACTATAAGGTTTTATAGTTAACTACGGAACCCTAAGAATTGATATTTTGTTTTAAATATGAAGTTGTGTTATTTTAAGTTATGTCAAAACTATAATATGAGCTATTAAATTGTTTCAAAAAGTTACTTTTTCATTTTTTTATTTTCATCGTAATTTAGATTTTAAGAAAATGATGTTTTGCAAATATGATGTTTTGTGAATATGATGTTTTGCGAATATGAGGTTTTGAGAATATCATGTTTTGAGAATATCATGTTTGGCGAATATGATGTTTTGAGAATATCATGTTTTGAGAACATCATGTTTTGAGAATATCATGTTTTGAGAATATCATGTTCGGCGAATATCATGTTCAGCGACGGAAGGCTTAAAAGATAAGTTTCAAACTAGACTAGCTGAATTCGAATCAAATGTGAATCTGGTTGGACTTCAACCTGTATCAGTCATTTAGAAATAAATATATGTAAGTACAGTCCCATGAAAGGCGGGACATATATAGAACTACCGAAATCTGTAAAAACATCGAAAAGTTGTATTAATATACAGAATAATGATAAATTATTGTTTTCTTTGGAGTATAGTTGCCGGTCTTTTTCCGGCTAAGAATAATGTGTGCAGAATACAGTCGTATCCACATTATTCTTCTATTCTTAATATAACTGGAATGTTGTCTTTCCCATCTTCATTCACAGATATCAAGCTCTTTGAAAGCAATAACCCCGATATGTATATGGTCTAAACAACAAATGGTGTGTCACTGGACCTCTATATTTGACAAAAAATCGAAAAATTGATCATTTATTATATTTTGAGCGTGAAAATAAAGGACATTACTTTTTGATCAAAGATCTTACTCGATTAGTGAAACGTCAAATAACACTACATAAAGATAATAATATTGATAATTTACGGGAATCTTGTTTACAGTTTTTTGCAAGTGTGAATTTAAGTATCGGTCTCATGGATGTAATGGAGTTTTAAGTGTTTTGCCAGAAAAGGGTTCTATATTAAAATTCAATCATTATGAAAGACAACAAAAAATTAACTTTGTGATATATGCTGACTTTGAATGTCTATTATTAGATTTTAAAGAACAAAAATCTGAATTCGTTAATACATTGAAAAGGCATCAACCTTGTAGTTTCAGTTACCTACTATATTTGTTGCTCGCATGATCGAAACTTAAATAAATATGTCGCATACAGAGGTATTGATTGTGTTGAAGTATTCATAAAATCATTAATTAAAGATGCTGAATTCATTAATAATATTTTATCAGATAAAAAGCCAATGTTACCTTTGACACCTGATCAAGAAACTGAGTATCAAAAAGCCACGATATGTCATATATGTAATGAAGTATTACTCGATGACAAAGCGTGATCATGACCACATGGTCATCAAGTAACATTACTTCCCAGTTTAGAGGTGCGGCTCACTCTCACTGCAACTTGATGCATAGAGTATGCCCCTTCATCCCAGTGGTGTTTCATAACCTATCTGGTTACGACTTACATTTGTTTATCGAAGAGTTAATGAAATACAAAGGTGCTGCCAAAATAATTCCTAAGTCAAAAGAAAAGTATCTTTCTATTTCAAAAGTAATTGAATCAGAAAATAGTAATCGAACTATCGAACTTAAATTCATAGATTCTTACCAGTTAATAGAATAAACTATGTCGGGATTTACACCATGTACCTGTTTATTTTTGAGACTCCGATATTTCGGCGCAGTTGCATGCGCCATGATCACGGAAGAACTGTCGATTGTTGCGTGCGGGTAGATGTTATTGGCAGACGAATCGGTCTACCCTCCGTCAAAGAAAATATACACTAACGTGAAAAGAAGCGACACTTGCGCATGGGTGCTGTAAAATTGCTCGCGGCTATGTGTGAGTGCGCCGGGCGAGCGCGGGGGTGCCGCGACGCCATCGGGGCGAGGAATCTCCTCCGCGGAGGCACGTGCTATCAGGCTTGCCTAGTTCGCTCGCACCGCGCAATAGTACAGGCAAGGACGACAAACTAAAGTGATAGTGTAGAGCCGCATGCGAGGGCTTTAATCATTCATCGTTCAGGCAATGTAATTTGCTTTTCGTATTATAAATACAAGACAGGGGATTATTATTGCTTTTCTCAAGAAATGTGAGGAAATTAATAGAATATTGTACATTGAGGGGTGAAGTGGTAATAATTGCACTTTCTTCAGAGTAATACATATGCTTTATACTACAGAAAATAAATAAATAAGTACTTAAAATAATATTGAATTAAAATAGCTACAATAATGAATTATGGTGTCTTGCCTTTCACCCCACCCCGCACTATATATCTATTACACAGACACTGCACATAATAAAGTTTTTGTACTTTTGTAAGTATAGAAAAATATTAAAATACACTTGACCTCCATAGTTTTAAGGGGGGTCGAAAAAACTTAATTTTTTGGTTCCGACGCACCGTGTTCGAGATATTTGCATTTTTGTAATTTTATTTAGAGATTAGGTTAAAATAAATACTGTTCTTTAAAATGTAGTACCCACACACTATTTAAGTTGTAATTAATAAGAATATAAGTTGATATTTATTGTAATGAAAAAAACTATTTGGGCAAACGAAGAATAAACGTAGAAAAAGTCGCAAATCAAAAATTGTATTAATTTATTGATCTACAGAATGTTTGGTAATAGAGCCGAATATGGTAGATAGGGACCATCTAACTGAACCACTTTTATTATGGGACCTACTCTGAAATCGCGGAAAACGTATCAGCTGTTTCATACAAAAAATAATAATGAAAATATCAAAATGTATGAAACAGCTGTTATTTTTTTTTCGCGATTTCAGAGTTGGTCCCATAGTTAAAGTTGTTCAGTTTGATGATCCCTATCTACCATATTCGGATTTATAAGGCTCTTACCAATCACCTTGTATATATTTAATCGTAATATAGTATAATGTATTAATATTAAAATTAATATAAAATCAATACTTCACCAAACTATCGTTTTATAATTTCCTTGCGTTAATGATGCTAATAGACAACCCTATCACAAGTCGTGACTACTCGTCACGACTTCGACGCAGCCGCCGCCAAACTGGCGCCAAGCTCACACCTACAGGGAGTGCCGCCGCTGTGCCTCCGTCTAGTTCTTTTATTACTACGTTCGATACCGGTACCACTGTCCGGAAACTCACTATTCACTCGAATTTGTTCTCGACACACGACACTCACTGTATCTGTACGCGAAACGGCACTTTTTTTTATTTTTGTTGTTTTTACACAACCGGACTACTGGATTCCAGACACTCGACAATTTAAACCCATCCTCACGATTGACATTTTTGTATTTGGTAATTTCAATCGCTTCCCTGACCATTCTTGGTATGTAGTGGCGTTCTGTTGAAATCATCTGGGGGTTATGTAACTCGATCCAGTGATTTGTGTCCGAATGAATTAAATGTTCAGCAATGGCCGATTTTTGCGTATCGTTGTTTTGGACAGCTTTTATGTGCTCCTTTATACGGCATGCTATTGTGCGTTTATTTTGGCCGAAATATGAGCTACCACAACTGCAGTCGATCTTATAAACGCCAGGTTTCTCCAAAGGAAAACTATCTTTCGGGGACCGTAGACATTGCGATACCTTTTTCAAAGGAGTGAAGATAGTTTTTATTGCGTACTTTTTCAAAATATTTGAGACCTTATCTGTCACTCCCTTTACATATGGCAAAAATACTGGCTGTCTATCTACATCCTGCCTCTGTAACTGGTGCTTTTTCGTGTGTCTAGGTGGAAGCTTTCCTGAATATCCATTGCTCTGCAGGACATGGCGCACGTGTTGTAACTCTTTGTCCAGGTGTTCATCATCACAAAGATCATATGCACGTGTTTCATTGTGATGATGAACACCTGGACAAAGAGTTACAACACGTGCGCCATGTCCTGCAGAGCAATGGATGCAAACAGGTACATGGTGTAAATCCCGACATAGTTTATTCTATTAACGTCAATAACCATGGAAATTTAAACAATATATTCTTACCAGTTTTTAAAATTAAGCCTTGATAAATTGAGTAAAAGTTTGTGTGAAACTGATTTTGTTAATTTGTCTCATGAGTTTACTGATAAAGTACAATTCAGTTTACTTCAAAAGAAAGGCAAATATCCATATGATTATATAAAAGTTGGTCGAAATTCGATGAAGCACAGCTTCCTACAAAGTCGACTTTTTTAACTCTTTGAATGAATCACATATTTCTGACTGCGATTTTGAATATGCTTGTTACGAACTGGCCATCGGGCCGGGCGTGTAAATACTTTTTTATGTGTTTGTATTTTTTATCGGTCTGTCATCGTTTTTTCTTACTTTTGTTCTGTCATTGCTGTACGGTTGTCTTCGCTGCGATTTGGTTAGTAATTTTGCTTTATTTATTATAATTATTGTCCTTACTTCGAGCCTTCTCATTTCCCCTCCTTAACATTTGGGCCTTCGAGCCGGATAGCCGCTCACGCTATTGTCCACGATACTTATATGGACGACTACATCGGAAGCGTCGATAGTATAGACCGAGCGGCTTGCTTAGCTGGGGACATTGTGGAAGTGCATAAGCGAGCGCATTTTGAAGTCCGTGGCTGGGTTTCCAACGAACCTAATGCACTCGCTCTTGTACCTCCTGAACTTAGGTTAGATAATTCATGTCATATAGATCTTGGTAACATACAGCAAAGCGTGCGCACTTTGGGCCTCATTTGGGACCCATCTTCTGATCAGCTGGGTTTTAATTCAGAATCTCTTAAAACTGCGCTCGTTTTGCCAAGCAAAATCACAAAACGTCATGCACTCTCTAGCTTGATGCGCGTTTTTGACCCACTCGGCATCCTTGCACCCATAACCATTAGAGGTCGCATTATCTTTCAAGTTTCATGGCGTAGGAAAATTGATTGGGATCAGGCACTCCCCGCTGATTTGCTTTCTCAATGGAAATCTTGGCTTTCCGACATGACATCTGCCGTCGAACTCAAATTACCACGATGGCATTCAAGGGGAACTCAGCCAATAGAACGGGAGTTGCACGTGTTCTGTGACGCCAGCGAGCACGCTTACGTCGCGGTAGCTTACTGGCGCCTCATTTACTCTCATGAGCACGTTCAGCTTTCTTTCATTTGTAGCAAAGCAAGAGTAGCGCCGTTGACCCCAGTAACCATATCGCGCCTTGAACTGCAGGCAGCTACGGTTGCAGCTCGGTTAGCTTCGTCTATTTGTGAAGCTCATAAGTTCAAACCAGCACGTCGTTACTTCTGGACTGATTCCAAGAACGTGCTGGGTTGGCTTCGTAGTGATGCGCGGTCGTTTCTTCCCTTTGTCGCTCACCGACTAGCGGACATTTTAGAACTTTCAAGTCTTAGTGAATGGCGCTGGGTTCCCACAGTTTTAAATGTGGCCGATGACGCCACCAGAGGTGACCCAGGAGCTGTTCTCGCCAATAGTCGCTGGATTGAAGGTCCTGAGTTTTTGAAAGCTCCCTATAGCGACTGGCCTATTGAGGTTCATGGCCCTTCCAATCTTAATACTACCGAGCTGAAACCAAGTGCCAAAATAAACTTACGTTCATACCTCATTGATGTAAATAGTTCCACGTCTACCATTCCCATTATCAGACCCGTTTCTGCGGATCCGTCCCGCTTTAGTCAATGGATACGTCTTATTCGTGCGACTGCACGCGCGCACCAATGCGCTAATTTTTTCAGGCGTTTGAGAGGTACAGCTAGTGTAAGCGCTTCTACCTCCCACACTCCTGCAAGCTCTCATTCAGTTTCCGCCGCCCAGCTTCCCCCTTTAAGTGCCGAAAATTTGCGAGTTGCCCAAACCCACGTTCTAGTTCGATCTCAAGAGGAGTCATTCCCGGAAGAATTGGCAGCACTGCGGCTGGCAGAACCGTTGTCCCGACACAGTAAATTAGCCAAGCTCGACATCCACCTCAGCCATGATGGCCTAATAATTCTGACAGGGCGTATCGGAGCAGAGCGGCAGAGATTACTGCGTCCAACAATCCTATTCTCCTGGACGCCAGCCATCCAGCAACGAAGCTTTTAATCGACCACTACCATCGACGACTTGCCCACGCCAACAACGAGACCGTCGTGAATGAGATCAGGCAGCAGGATTTTGGATCTTGAGTCTGAGAAGCGCAGTGAGGTCCGTCGCACATGACTGCAAGCTGTGCAAAATCCGTCGAACTCAGCCGCTGAACCCTCCTTTAGGAAACCTCCCTGAGGCTCGTCTGGCCCATCACCGCCGCCCCTTCACTTTCGTCGGGTTGGATTATTTCGGCCCTGTTTTGGTAACCGTCGGAAGGAGACACGAAAAGCGGTACGTTGCCTTATTTACCTGCCTAACGACGCGTGCAGTTCATCTGGAGGTGGTCCACGACTTGTCAACGGACGCTGCTTTGATGGCGTTGCGGCGATTCACGGCGCGCCGCGGAAGCCCTAGCCAAATCTGGTCGGACAACGGGACTGCTTTTGTGGGAGCCGCCAAGTTTCTGCGTCAGTTGTATGGTCTAGAGGTGGAAAACTATGCTACGAACGCAAATATCGAGTGGCGCTTTATTCCACCATCAGCGCCTTCGATGGGCGGAGCATGGGAAAGACTAGTGCGCTCTGTAAAATCCACACTAAAAGGGACGTTGACAGAGAGAGCCCCTCAGGAATATATTCTCGCCACACTGTTGGCAGAGGCTGAGGCCGTAGTGAATTCGAGGCCATTAACCCATGTATATGTCGCAGGCGTATTGTATATTTAGCCGTATTACATAGCAACTAGCTGTTTTAGAAAACGGCGCCGTATTGTAATACGACGAGTCAACGATACGCCAGATTGACAAATGTGATACGTTGTTCAATACGGCGGAGCACGTTTAGCCGTTTTGTATCAAAGTTCTATTGTAGAGTGACCACACTAACAAAATGAAACAGTGCTTAATTGAAAATATTTTAATAATTATGAAAAAGGTAGGTTTAAGTAACTTCTAAAGCACCTAGTAAGTAGTAGGAAACATGTGTTCTTTTTGTTAATTTTAAGGAATGTATAAGTAACTACTTCTATCAAATAAGTAGATACGGTTCAAAAACGGTTTAGTTCTTGTTTGTAATATTAGTTAGACTTACTAGAACATTTAGCAATTTTTTTTTGTTTAAATAATTTTAAATCTTTTTAAAAGTTAACTTTTTTGTACATGTAATGTATCAAAATATTGTTCTTTGGGCACTGCCCGAAAAGTAGGGTCTTCCGAAATATGTTTCTTTCACTGGCTACACTCATTACGTTGTATTTCTTACACCAATAATATTGCGTAGTATTCCGCACAACACCAGAAACCATTGCCACCTTAGCAGTTTTAATCTCGTTCTTTGATCCACGGCTTTTTCATACTTCCGCATTGAGCTGCGTAGAAACTATTTAACTGCACACTAAAAATTGTCCTTAAAACAATTATCTGTACATATTTGGCACGTTTTCTTCATTTGATTCATCCATATTCTTACTTATTTTCGATGACGCATCGCACATCATCGTGATCCGCACTTGACGCCATTTTTATTGTTATGGTAGGCAGCGCCGCGAGTGTTGATAATTAGTACTAAAAACTGACGGAAAAGCGGCTTACGAACCGCCCAATTACATTACGGCTAGCCGTATTAAAAATCGCAAAGCGCTCTATTCAATGCGGCGTACTTTTGATCAGCCGTTTTGAATACGGCGTATCTTTAATCCGCCGCATTACAATACGGCGCCGTTTTCTAAAACAGCTAGTTGCTATGTAATACGGCGAAATATACAATACGCCTGCGACATATATATTCTCGCCACACTGTTGGCAGAGGCTGAGGCCGTAGTGAATTCGAGGCCATTAACCCATGTGTCCGCCCAGCCTGAGGAAGAGGAAGCGCTAACGCCCTTCCATTTTTTAATTGGGACCTCGTCCACGGCCAACAATTTTGCAACAGCTGAGCCGCAAGATATGTACGGACGAGCCTCATGGCGAAAGGCACTGCGCCTGTGTGATATCTTTTGGCAGAGATGGGTAAGGGAGTACCTTACAACTCTAGTTCCCCGGCGCGTTTCTGGCGAGGTTGGCCCCCCTGTCGCGGTGGGTGATCTAGTGCTTGTTGTTGACGGCAATCTCCCGCGCGGTTCTTGGCCGCGTGGTCGTATTACCCGCGTTTTTCCTGGGGCCGATGCGATTATTCGCGTTGCCGAGGTCTCCACTGCGGCAGGCCTACTTCGACGGCCCTGCAAGAAGCTGGTGCGGCTTCCAGTCTGATGGTCTCTTCCTACTCTCTCCCCCTCCCCTTACCTTAACTTTTTCACTGTTGAAAGAGAGGGAGAGATGTTACGAACTGGCCATCGGGCCGGGCGTGTAAATACTTTTTTATGTGTTTGTATTTTTTATCGGTCTGTCATCGTTTTTTCTTACTTTTGTTCTGTCATTGCTGTACGGTTGTCTTCGCTGCGATTTGGTTAGTAATTTTGCTTTATTTATTATAATTATTGTCCTTACTTCGAGCCTTCTCATTTCCCCTCCTTAACAATGCTCATAAAATATGGAAATGCTTCAATATTAGAAACCTTGGCGAATATACTGATTTATACATGAAAGCAGATGTATTATTATTATGTGATATATTTGAAAAATTTAGAAACGTTAGTTTGTTGCACTACAAACTTGATCCTGCATATTATATTACATCACCAAGTTTGAGTTAGGATGCGATGCTTTTTCATACTAATATTCAATTAGAACTAATTCATGGCATAGATATGTATCAAATGCTAGAAAAAGGTATACGTTGAGGTCTTGCAGTGCTCTTTACGACATGCCAAAGCATTTAATAAATATTTGCCGAACTATGATGGTTCTCAAGAGTCTTCCTACCTAGTATATTTAGATTGCAATAATCTGTACGGCTATGCGATGACAAAAAAAAATCCTATCGCAGAGTTAAATTTTTTATCACCGGAAGAAGTAAATAATTTTGATGTTATGGATATTTGTGATAACAGCGAGTATGGCTTAGAGTATTATTACAACTTAAAAAGTATGACGCAGAAGTAAAAAATATTAGTAAATTATTAGAAAAACAAAAAATGCCAGTCAATATCGACTAAAAGGCAAATATCACAAGCGCGCATGTAACTACGATTTGTTCAGATGTTATTAGGTACCTTGAGAGAAGTTTTACCCAAGTTTTAACCCTTGGGAACTCTGTACTTCTGGAAAAACTTGGCACTTGTTTCAGTATTTTTGAAAAAACTACCTTAAGGAAGCGTTTTTCAAGTATCTCTTTACTTTTATAAAGCTAACTAAATTTGCTATAATTTGAGCCTATCACAAACAAGTTTCGATTTGATTTTTAATTTTTTTATATTTAGTAAAAAAAATAACTTCCTTACAACGGTAACGAAGTTATTTTTTTTTTAACCAAACAAGAATATTTTCTTTTATTATTTTGTAAATAAAAGGATAATACGAGGTACTCTTACGAGGTATTTTTCTTTTTCAAATATTCCAATTTGTGTATTTAATGGATTTTTTTTCTATAATCAAGCGCGTATTTATTTTTGTTTTTATTTTTTGTTTAACAATTGAATCGTACAAATATGAAGCCAAAAATGAAGTCGACACCCTAAATTCATACGAATACGATATCAAACTGGGCATAGTAGCTTAACTAATACATCTATCGAGATTGGGCTGAAAGCCAAAACTTCAAAAAATTTACTACAAAAATCGTGGTGGCTCCACTTCTTATACCCATCCTAGTATTGCAGTATTTAGTGGCATCAACCTTGCAGATCGTCAACAAAGGAAGCCGCTTGGCACAGGCACACTTTGTGGTCATCTGAGCTGATTTAGCCCTGTACCCACGTGGTACCACCATGGTGGTAGCCAGGGGTGGGGGGGAGAGGTCCCTTCTACCACGCTGCACTTTTACATCCATATCTCCATAAGTTTAGCAAATAGGTCGTGTTTGGTATCGTTTTCATATAATTCAAGGACGAGGAATTCATTTCTGGAACTACTTTTACACTCGTTCATAGAAAAAACAAAAGTTCTGCACAAAATAAGAAAAATAAGAAAACTAAAATCTTACAAAATCTATGCCTACTAATAAACCACGAGATTGTGCTTTATAAAAAAAATATGATTAAACAGCCCTGTTTATCTTAAATATATAAACATCAACTTTTCCTTACAAATTATGTTTATAAATGTGTCAAAAAAAAACATTTGCGACGCGGGGCGGTATTTTGGCGCAGTATATTTGGATAGGATTTATCACTTATTGTTTATAATGACACAAATAGGTCGTGTTTGGTATCGTTTTCGTATAATTCAAGTACGGGGAATTCAATTCTGCAACAACATTTTTACTCGTTCATAGAAAAAAATAAAGTTCAGCGCAAAAAAAGAAAAAAAAAAACTTACAAAATCTATACCTACAATTAAACCACGAGATTATGCTTTATAAAAAAATATATTTAAACAGCCCTATTTATCTTGAATATATAAACATAAACTTTTTAAAGAAATTATATTTATAAATGTGTCAAAAAAATCAGTTGCTCCGCGCGGCGGTATTTTAGTGCAGTATTTTTTTGATTTGGATTAATTACTTATTGTTTAATAATGACAGGGATTAGTATTGGTAGTCCCATCATTGTACTTTAAAAAAGAGTTAAAGTAATAATTAAATAAAAAAAGTGATTTTACCTACCTAGTTATAACAAATTTTACTGGCCGTTTCCGCTGCATCCACATAGTTCGGTGCGTTTTATTTCTCTTTTTAAACAATCGCACCTTCCTGCGCATTTTTGCTTACACTTACACCTTGTTAACTCCATGCAAGCTGTGGCTCCTGCCGGTAGGGTGGTCCACACAGGCTCCCATAAACCATTATTTTTGGCCCAACCCCAATATGCAGGACATGGCAGGTTTTGGATTGGTTTTAAAAGTTGACCCCATACATTCCGCCCTGATAAATCGCTCGCAAAATATGGTTACACAGGGCGTCTCTGGTTGGTGGGAGATTCTCCAGCTGCCTGTCCTTTTTCGTGAATAGCACTTTTCTGCATTGATTAATATCAAAAGCATTGATTCATATCAAGGACATGCATTCCAACATTTCCAACAACAACTTAAATCACAGATACCAAACCTATTTGCTAAACTTATGGAGATATGGATGTAAAAGTGCAGCGTGGTAGAAGGGACCTCTCCCCCCCACCCCTGGCTACCACCATGGTGTTACCACGTGGGTACAGGGCTAAATCAGCTCAGATGACCACAAAGTACGCCTGTGCCAAGCGGCTTCCTTTGTTGACGATCTGCAAGGTCCCCATACAAATGATGCCACTAAATACTGCACGGTAGTCAGGTGGCGACGAAGCATTTTGAGATTTTTCGTCGGACTCTCTTCTATATACCTAAAACTGGTATGTATGTGTTCCTTGTGCTCTATGAAACACGAAACTGACGGTTTTAAGAGGAGGAAGTGGGGACACGCATAGCTGTGACGTCACAATGATGGCGACCGACCGTAAAAATTTTTTCTTCATTTCTCGAGTTCTATTGCATCAATTTCATTGTTTGATATGTCATTTGAAAGCTTATATAACTGTCTATGATTGCTCTTTTTATACCTACTAACTTAGTCTTGTCGTTTTTGAAATATTAACAAAAGTATGATTTTTTTTTCATATTTTTTTTCTTTTTACAGGTATAAGCTAAATAAAGAAAAATATTTGTGTACCTACGTTTGTAAGTTTGTGATAAAAAATAAAGTCCGTTTTAATATCTTCTCAGAAATATAAACATCATTGTAGTGCAATAATAAACAAACAAGTTGTTACCAATTCTGTAAGGAAAGTACTCATCTATTTTTTTCAATTTCTTCTTTATTTCATCAAGTTTTTCTGCATTTCTCGAGTTCTACTGCATCAATTTCAATGTTTGATATGTCATTTGAAAGGTTATATAATGTTCTATTTGAAACCTACTAATTTAGTATTGTTGTTTTTAAAATATTAGCAAAAATTTGTTTTTTTTCATACACTCTTTCTTATTTACCGGTATAACTAAATAAAGAGAATGGACAACCTTTCAAAAATATAATATGTCGTTTTCACTTTGTATGATGATAGTAGATACAAAATTAGGGGACACGTAATTTTTATTTAAACTTTTAATTGTTTTTTTGTATATTAAATCACTGTTTGAAATCTTACTCATTCTAAAAGAGCGTAAGTACATTGTCAGGAAGTTCAAATGTGTAGCTTTTGCCAAAAAAAAATCAATTCTGATCTTATCTGTGACAATATGACACCATGATTTCGATAGTGATGTGGCATGGGATTTCTGTAAGTGATGTCGATAATAGACAACATTTTCATTTTGAGAAAGTCGACGTTCAAATGTCGTCAGCTTATATAAATATTTTCAGCTTTTTTATATTCACAGCTAGATAGCACTTCTAATTTTGTTTTTTTTTTCCAAATGCGGGATAAATTTATTTTTATGGCCAGTTTTTTTTATTATATCAAATATTTCGAAAAACTGGCCCGATTAAAAATTCTATATAATTTTTGAACCTGCTCACAAAATTTCACGAGAATCGGTTGAGGAATGAATCCGATCTAGTTCTCTACAGAGGAGAACAAACAGCGCCGGAAAGCTGGACAGAAATATGTTTTTTTTACATATCTCAGACATTTTGCAAAAATTTCGAAAAATTCGATTGACAAATTTCCACATTTTCACGCTTCCTTTGCTCCTTACACGAGCTGCTAGATGTGCGCTTTATATTAAGTGAAAAATCAGAGAGAATAGTTTATAACCTAGCGGAAACTAGTCAAGGAAATTAAAAGAACACGTTGAAAATATCAGTGTTTATTATTTTAAGGTGTTCACTTTTTTAACTCTTTCTAGTTGTCGCTGCAAACTATAAATAGGTAATTGCTTCATGTCGATAGCTCGCAGGCTCTCCTGACGTGTTACGTTTTGTTTTTTGTTGGATAACGGTGGCGCCTAAAACAAAGAAATTGAACTTGTAGTAATTATGTTACAACTGATTTGAGTTTTCAAATGTAAATTACGTGATTATTATTTATTTACATAAAAGAAAGATGTGCCAAGCCATGTGATGGTTTTCTACTTTTTGTTCCCATCAAATATAAAGCAAGAAAGTACAATAAAACAAATATCGATATAGAAATGCACATCACTAGGCGAAATAATATAACCTCTACGACATGTAATAAAAAATCTGATATTTGCAAAATCAGCAAAGAACTGGACACAAACGACTATTTGCACAAATTATTAGTATATTATAATAGTTTCAAGCTATTTACACTACATAAAAACATTTAAAACAATATAAACTTACCGATGAAATCATAATGTTTATTGATTATTTTCATTTCTTCCTGTGCGAGATTTATAGCCTTTAATCACACAAGACGTAATTTCACTGGTAACGCATAAGTATCCCAAACAATGCTATGACTTTCTTTTAAGTTTTTTACAAGAATATTTTATAAATTTCTACATTTAACTAGTATCAGAAATACGCTTGCTTGAATGACATTCTGTCACTATGATTTATTATGACAATGGATTTTATTTTTTAATGAATGCACAGATAATATAAATACAAGACAAATAGACTCAACTCAAACTTCCTGACATTCCCAATTTGGACTAGATTTTAGTTTTTTTAAATAACGTAAAAAATACTGAACTAAAAATTCTGAAAAGAAAAATATGAGCTTAGAACACTAAAATCTCGAAATGGTTTTCTAATTTTAGTACTTTCTCAAAATGAAATGTTGTCCATTATAAGTGTATCTTAGTTTGTATGTTTATGTATAACAAAATAATGTCCATTTTATTACCTTTCCAGAAATATAAAGGTGATTGTAGTGCAATAATAAACAAACAAGTTGTGACCAATTCTGTAAAGAAAGTACGAATCTGAATTTTACCGCTGTTTTCAGTATTGATTTGAAAATTATAAGTATTTAAGACAAAAAACTGTGCTTTTTACAAATTAAAGTATAAATCTAATATGTGTTTACTTTTTTATTATAATATCAGATGTAATATAATTTTATACTAGCGGCCGCCCGCGGTTTCACCCGCGTGGTTCCCGTTCCCGTGGGAATATCGGGATAAAAAGTATCCTATGTTTTAATCTAGACTATCTAATATCTGAGTGCCAAATTCAACCAAATCCGTTCAGTTGTTTTTGCGTGATTGAGGAACAAACATCTAAACATCCAAACCCACAAACTTCCACATTTATAATATTAGTAGGATATTCATATTATTATATCACAGATCCAGTAAATTAGAAGTAATATAAGCTAAGCTATTATAGAGACAATGGACAAAAGAAAGAAAGAAAGAAAGAAAAAACATTTATTTCGAAATCACACAACGATACACAACATTACAAAGACAGTACAAATAAATAAATACAAGACAAGGGCAATAACAAACATTGTGCATCGTCGCGTGATGCCAAAACTGTACTCAGCTCAGTATAAGCAGCAAGCTAGGCCTGCTGCACTGATATTCTGCCGAGCACAGAGATGACATCAGGACAGAAAAACACCAATTTTTTCACGGTGAAAAACACACATTCAAACATTAAATACTAAAAGCAACATAAATTAAGTACTTAATTAAAACTAATGAATCCCTTGTGTTTCATATATGGGAGAATACAATACAGGTAGTAACATTAATAAACAGACTAACTTGGAAGCGAATCTGTGGCCTGTGCAGTGCATAGGTAGTCTAGTCTGTGGTCAGTCAAGCGCAAACAAGCAATGACACTGACAGATAGGTACAGTACAATCATCTTATTCGTCTGTGACTACAATAAAAGCAGACGGTTATTTTTTTCGGTAAAAAACAATTCTTCTACGTACCTCCACATAAAAGTTTATATTTTAAAACATGGACAATGGACACGTGGTGGTAACGTCATCATCAGCCGCCATTGAAAAAAAATCATTATATGCAACGTGGCAAGCAAAAAACAAAAAGAAAAGAAGTATGAAACAATACAAACATAAATGAGGACAGGACTTATTCAAAGGACAAAACAAACAATGAGCCAACGCCCAACTTTATTTTAACTCGCACCTCGAAGTGATTAAATAAGCCTCCCAAAGCACAGCATGTATGACAGCCAAGTAAGTACTTATTTTTAATAAAGCAGCTGTGTTTTTAGTAAGAGCTCCTTATATGTTTTACTAAAGGCTTTACTAAAGGAAAGACCCACGGAAAGCAGCGGTCCTGTGTGCGGGTGTCAGAAGAAAACTTATTAATAATAGTGCAAATAAAAACTATTCCTAAGGTGTAATGAAAATTACTTATTTTTACGTAAATCACATTGTACAAAATAGAAAATAGTCATGAAATAATGAATGAGATAATGTTGACATAATTGAATTATCGAGTTTAGTGAACAGAGCATAGCAAGCAACATATACTACTCATCAACATCCATAATGTTATGCTGATTAAAATATTTCTTTTCTAATATGGCATACTCCTATCAATATACGTTTTTGCTTTGAGCGTGCACAATCGCATTTCATTGTCAGGCAGTCTGTCTTACACTGGCACGATATGAGCTTGATATCTTGGTAATTTCAATTTGTCTAGGTTTTTAACATTTGAGAAAACTGGTGGTAATTTAATTACCACCTTCTAGAGAAGTTCAGAAGCACCATCTACACAGAGCTAATTACCAGACTTATTTGGAAAATTGCGAATATCCCGATCCCAACCTTACTCTTACCAGAAAACTGTAGCTGAAGGTTATATAACAATTCCCTAATTCCCATCACAAGCTTGAAACCTCCATCCAATATGTCTGCAAGATATGAGCTCATATCGTGCCAGTGTAAGACAGACTGACGTATGATAGGATTGGAAAAGAATTAATTATGTTTTAATCAGCATAACTTTCTTGATGTTGATGAGTAGTACTTATATGTTGCTTGCTATGCTCTGTTCACTAAACTCGATAATTAATTATATGTCTACATTATCTCATTCATCATTTCCCTACTTGATAAGTGATTTTTCACTACACGTTGGGAATAGTTTTTATTTGCACTGTTATTATAGGTAATTATAATAATTAATACTTTGGTTTTGTACATTGTTTTTATAATAGCTTAGCAAGTACATCTAAATTGCTTGATGTGTGATAATATAATACATATAAAAGTAAACGTAGATTATATGTATACTGTAAATTGTAAAAAAGCACAGCTACTTTTTCACAGCTCTTAAATACTTATCATTTCAAAATCAATAGTGAAAACGGCGCCGGCGATAAAATCAGATGAGTACTTTCTTTACAGAATTGGTCACAACTTGTTTGTTTATTATTGTACTACAATCATGTTTATTTTTCTGAGAAGGCAATAAAACAGACTTTATTTTTTGTTAAAAACATACAAAATTAGGTACAATTATGTTTCTCTTTATTTAGTTATACCGGTAAATAAGAAAAAGTGTATGAAAAAAAAACATATTTTTGTTAATATTTTAAAAACAACAAAACCTAATTAGCAGTTTTCAAAAGAACAATCATAGGCAATTATATAAACTTTCAAATGGCATATCAAACAACAAAATTGATGAAGTAGAACTCTAGAAATGAAGAATAACTTGATGAAATAAAGAAGAACTTTTAAAAATTTGATGAGTACTATCTATACAGAATCGGTCACAACTTGTTTGTTTATTATTGCACTTCAATCATGTTTATATTTCTGAGAAAGTAATAAAACGGACTTTATTTTTGTTATGAACTAATAAACTAAGGCACATTTATGTTTCTCTTTATTTATAGTTATACCGGAAAATAAGAAAAAGTGTATAAAAAATCATATTTTTGTTAATATTTCAAAAACGACAAACTTAAATTAGAAGCTGTCAATAAAACAATCATAGACAATTATATAATCTTTCAAATGACATATCAAATATTGAAATTGATGGAGTATAACTCGAGAAATGAAGAAAAATTTCATTAAATAAATAGAAATTGAAAAAAAAATTATGAGTACTCCCTTTACAGAATTGGTCACAACTTGTTTGTTTATTATTGCACTACAATGATGTTTATATTTTTGAAAAAATATGAAAACGCACTTTATTTTTTATTATAAAATTACAAACTTAGAAAATTTTTTTTTATTATAAAATTACAAAACCTGTAAATAATAAAAAGTTTATGAAAAAAAAACATATTTTTGTTAATATTTCAAAAACGACAAAACTAAATTAGTAGGTTTCAAAAGAGCAATCATAGACAATTATATAACCTTTCAAATGACATATCAAACAACAAAATTGATGCAATAAAACTCGAGAAATGAAGAAAAACTTGTTACGGTCGGCGCCATCTTTGTGACGTCATAGCCATGCGTGTCCCCACTTTCTCCTCTTAAAACCGTCAGTTTCGTGTTTTGTAGAGCACAAGGAACACATACATACCAGTTTTAGGTATATAGAAGAGAGTCCGACGAAAATCGTGAAGGAGACGACTTATTAAATATTTGCCTCCTAACGGTCCTAAGGACCAATCCTACCAAAGGAAATCTCTGGTTCATAAAACGCCGTATTTTTCACCCTACTGACGCCACTAGAAGCGGGTTTGTTAAATATAGACTATTCAAAAGTACTTAATAAAAGTTTATTTGAATAAAGCTTATTTGACTTTGCCCAATAAAGAATACTGACTGTTTTCCATGGTCCTAACTGAATGGTAAAAAAGGGAGTTGCGAAATTGGAACGATTTCATTACATTATTTAACTTAATGTATTCTAGCAAATGTAAGTGAAAATAGCCTTTTTCTGATACTTGCTCAGGTCAAAAAAGTAATCAATATATGGCAGCAAGTTTTTTGTAGGCTGTTCAGAATATTGAACATGTACAGATTATAAAACAAACATTTTTGGAATCCGGGCATACGTACATGGAGGCTGATTCTATGCACAGTGCTATTGAATCACAAAAGAAACAAACATAAGTATATTCAATGCAAGATTGGATTTCAGTATGCGAACGTGCAAGGCGTAGAAAAAGGCATATTGTTCAACAGAAGAAGATAGTCAAGGAGCCCATACAAAACAAAAGAATTTTTGATAAATAAATAAAAAATATTAAAAACCCGACTGCCCTGCCAAAAACGAACTAAAAAGTTAAATAACAAGTGTCATTGCAGTAGGGGCACCGTTTTGTGGAACAATTTCTAATCAAAGAGGTCCCCCGACTGCAATGACACTTGTTATTTAACTTTTTAGTTCGATTTTGGCAGGGCAGTCGTGTTTTTAATATTTTTTTTAATTTATTTATTTTAATTTTACACATTTTAGTGACAAATTATATAGTTTTGAAATGTGCTCATTAAGGCCTTTCATTTGATGCCTATATTATAATAATTAAAATAAAAAAAATACATTTGTAAATAGCGTCGTACAGTCGCCATATTGACTTTTTTCACAAAAAAAAATATAGCCAGTGTCACTCGGAATGATGTAAGGATTCTAACGATACCCCATCATACATCCAAATCCGTTGAGCCATTTAGAAGTTATGGTGGAATAAAGAAACTCACATACCCACAAATATACATGAACCCTGAACACTCCTTTTTGGGCAGTCGTGTAATAAGCCAAAGATACTCGTAAACGTATACACCATTTGTTTGTTACACAAAAGATGTCTCTCTACTTCGAAAACTAATTAATCTTAAAATAATTGTCCATTTTCGGAATGCTTTTACTTTAGTATGCAATTTCTTCGTAAGAGGATCAGCCATCTTCCTTCGTTTTCGTCGCCTTTTGTAAAGAAAAATATTTGCCATATATATTTTCATGCTGTATAATTTCGTGCCCTGCACGCGAAATTATCAAACCAGGTAATTTTAATTTGTAACCTCAAAATCAAGAACAAACTCACGTGCCGGACTACAGCTGGGCCACAAAAAAAAAGTTGGAAATCTGACTTTTTGACTATGCCATGATGAAGTCGATAACTTGTCGGAATTTGTCGCCAAAAACCAGAATTTGTCGGGCTTGCGTTTAGGAGATACGTGTGGCTCAGCTGTAGAGACGTCTCTACAGCTGGGCCACACAGATCTCGAAAACGGAAGGTCGTAGCGAAAATCTGATTACTCGTATGTGTAGCCGGTAATTTGTCGGATTTTGTCGCCAAAAACCAGAGTTTGTCGGTCTTGCGTTTAGGAGATACGTGTGGCTCAGCTGTAGAGACGTCTCTACAGCTGGGTCACACAGATCTCGAAAACGGAAGGTCGTAGCGAAAATCTGATTACTCGTATGTGTAGCCGGTAGTTTGTCGGATTTTGTCACCAATAACCAGATTTTGTCGATCTTGATGATGATGATCGAAGATGCGCTGTGGAGACCTTTTTACCTGGATCTCGAGAACGAAAGGTCGTAAGCGTATCCTCACATATCTCCTAAACGCAAGATCGACAAAATCTGATTCTTGGCGACAAACTAACGGCTACACACTCGAGTTATCAGATTTTCGCTATGACCTTCCTTTCTCAAGATCCAGGTAGAAAAGTCTCCACAGGGTATCATCACATATCTCCTAAACGCAAGATCGACAAAATCTGGTTCTTGGTGACAAAATCCGACAAACTACCGGCTACTCATACGAGTAATCAGATTTTCGCTACGACCTTCCGTTTTCGAGATCTGTGTGGCCCAGCTGTAGAGACGTCTCTACAGCTGAGCCACACGTATCTCCTAAACGCAAGACCGACAAACTCTGGTTTTTGGCGACAAAATCCGACAAATTACCGGCTACACATACGAGTAATCAGATTTTCGCTACGACCTTCCGTTTTCGAGATCTGTGTAGCCCAGCTGTAGAGACGTCTCTACAGCTGAGCCACACGTATCTCCTAAACGCAAGCCCGACAAATTCTGGTTTTTGGCGACAAATTCCGACAAATTATCGACTTCATCATGGCATAGTCAAAAAGTCAGATTTCCAACTTTTTTTTTGTGGCCCAGCTGTAGTCCGGCACGTAACAAACTCAAAGAATTAATTTAAAATAATTCTGACTTGACTTGACTTGAATAATTCTGATGACTTGAAACGTATTTTAAAACACTAATCAGCGTTTAGTGATTTCACTCCTGTTATGAAAACTTATTTGAGGTTGTGGTTGTATTATTTTTATGTGAATACGTATTTTTTAATAAAAATGGGAGTTGGGTTTATCAAAACAGACTCCAGGAATGTCGAACGAGTATTCTTTGCTATTTTCAAAAAGATCAACAAACAATAAGCATTCATTAACTGTGTTCAAGCTTGATTGGAAAGTTAGATTCTCTACAATCATTTCTTGAAATATTATCAAAGCAAATGACTACTGATAATGTTAATAAGATTTTTTTCACCACCAAACATCAAAGTGATTCACCATTGTGGTTTGAGTTGAGGTAAGTAGTAAGGCTTCTAGTTATAACAAAAAAACATGAATCTCCAGAAGTATTTACAGAAGTATGTCAAAATAAATAAAACGAAGAAATTAAACTGCAGCAAGTACTAATGAGTAATTATTTCCTGTTGTGGCTTTGTTTGACTTTGCTTCTTAAGTCTCTCGAGCACACACTGTAATAATAGTGTAACTGTTCATATTTACTCTGAGGTTCGAAATCATTGTTGTTTAAGATTTTTAGACTATTTTCTGTATTATAACCAGCCTCCCCCCTTGTGAAATGTGAAAAATGGGGGGGAGAAACGACGCCCCTCCAACTAAAATTCTAGATCATCTAGAATTTTAGATTCCGCGTCGTATTGTGATTCTCGACTCCTGACTGGACAAATCTCCAGCTGGCATAATACAATTAAAAGAATATTAACAAAATTAATTTTACTAAAAGAGGAATTTTAACGGGACTACTACCATAATACCCGGCCAGACTCCCTAGGTATGCAATCACCCCCCTTAGTGCTCCACTTCGTAGAACTATTTCTGGTTCTAATTCGCCAATCGCAAGGTTCTGTAAGGTGGTAAATGAATACAGCGACATTATTGACATTCATTACGACTCGCCAAACAAGATCCGAAAAACTATATTATATAGGTGGAATGTTTCTTAATGTAGACAAAAAAAAATAAGTTACGTACTTACTGCATTGTCTGTATCCATATCACAGATTAGATTCAAGTGCTACCTACATATCTAAGAATTTATCTTATATTTGATTTTTAATTTTATTTAAGTTTTAAGCTAGTGGTGCATGTTGTGTTTGCCTGTAAAAATTTGTGGCAATTAGTTATAATATAAATAGAATAAGTATTATTTTATTAAAATGTATTGTTGTACACAAATGTTGGCAAACCTAAAAAATAAAATAAAAAAAAAAAATAAAAAAATAATGAACTCTCTTATTGTCAATCCAACATCAAGAGTGTCTGTGTTTAGTTCGTATGGTGAATGCAAAAGCGTTTGTTTTCAAACATAGTGTTATTGTGCTGTGTACCTAGGTATGGCCCTAAATGAACAATTTATATTGTTCCCCTATACTTCGAATGAAAGAGCCGACCACAGGTCGTTTACCCTATGATAATCCTAGGCTGAGAAATTACTAGTCTAGTTGACACATCTCAATACCAGTATTGACAACAGGCAGGTCATTAAAGTAGATTAAATAATCAAATGACACTTACCGAATGGAAATTCATAGTTACCACTAACTCCATCAACACTAATAACTGACTCAGGATTAAATATTATTAGGTATCTATTTAGAATTATTCTCAACACTTTCGTCTTAAATTACAAGTCTGCACATTATTTTAAAACCTTCCGTCCCTCTCGGCCGTCCTGCCTCCAATCCCGAACTCTCGCCCCCGGCCTCGCTTCTGCATCCCTATCCCTACCACATTACCTACTTTCCGTTATTGTTCCCACGCAGTCTTTTCCACGAATTCAAAGATATTTGAATCTTAAGTTTGCACTTGTTAAATTTGGTCATTCAGATAAAATCCCCTCTGGTATAAGAGTTCTTGTTACTTAAATATTTAGAAGAGCCATTTGTGTCAAAAATGTTTTTATTTATTAACTTTTTTATTACCACTTTCCAATATTTTCAGCATAAGTTTACAAGTGGTGTCAATGTTTAATAATTTATGAATCCCATAGAATGTTTTGCTGGTCTGAACCATAGTCAAGGTAATGTACAGTATGTGTAGTAAAAGGTAAGTTATTCAGTAAGGCAAAGTTGAAATATTTTCATTATATTTCCTTCATGGCGTCACAATAGCTACAGCAGTAATCCACAACATTTCTCGTTTAAAGAGTTTAGAAGATGTACCACCAGAGATGGAAATTCCTGATGCAGAGGCAGTGCCTGTAGCCAATAATGGTGAAGAAATAAATAATATTATAATGAAAGGGAAATATTGATTGCAAAATATTTTAATAAGTTAGTATTACTTATACATACTTGTAATAATTGAATAACACTTTTTATATCATTAGAAGTAGTACATGTATTACCAGAGGCCGTTTCCTTTTTATTTTATATCTTATTTATTATATCATATGAAGAATTATTAGCACTTGGTCGGATTCGCAAAAAGTCGGATTCTCATTTTGCCGGAAGATAGTCATAAAGAAAAGTTTACTTGATTAGCACTTGGTCGGATTCGCAAAAGGTCGAAAACTCAGTTTGTTTTAAAAGTTTATATTTATTTAATTAAATTATTTTCCATAAACTATTTTTTTATTAAGTTTAATAAAAACAACATAAAAAAATATTTCTCGCTTGTTTCTCCATAAATCACAAATTAGTAACCGACCTGACAACACAAGATATTTATAAGTGTCGGATTTCGAAAATAATTTAATTTCCTCATATATTTATATACAAATTTGCATTTTGCAGTTACTGGTAGATACATAAAAAAACATTTATTGTTATTGTCTGTACTGAATCCGGCGAAATGAGAATCCGACGTTTTGCGAATCCGACCAACTGCGAATAATCCCAACGACAGATGACAGTGAACAATAGCACAAAATAACATCCAGACATGTTTTAAACCAAACTGACATCCAAACACGTGCACTGCCTGCACTCAGAACACACACACACACACACACACACACACACATACACACACACACAGAAATTCATGCGATGCAACATTTAAATTATTACAATTATTATAAATTAGTACTATAAAAGTTGCGTTAATTAATGTTGATTAGTTTACATAATTATTATAAGTAACACCTACTGATGGGCAATTCATAATATGAAAAAATGTATATCCGAAGAAAAATTGGATATAATCAAGCAACTGCTAGGTACAGTTGCTTCTTCCGCTGGGATCATAAAACTATTTTAAGCATTCAATTTGATGCACAGCAAAATAAGAAATAGATTAGGCACCGAGAATTAGAGAACCGCAGCTAAATTACTTTTTCAGATAACATCATCAACTGTGAGGAGGAGGAGTGGCTGGAAATTGAAAAAGGATTCCGCTCAAAATTTCTTAAGGCTGTCGGTGCAATTGATGGAAAACATATAAATCTGATTTGTCCACCCAATTCTGGTTCAGAATCAGAATACTTCAATTACCTATAAAAAGACTTTTAGTATTGTTCTTATGGCATTAGTTGACAGTAAATATCAATTTTTTTGCTGATATTAGACGTGAGCGTCAATTTGACGGGATCAAGTCCCCAATTTAAAATGTATCACATTGAAGAGTTAGTGCTACATATGTACTATTTGTACCCTGAACCAAACATTTGTACCTCTAAAGGTAAAGGCAATATGTCAGGATCTCCCTGATCCCGCCACTTTGACGTCAAAGTGGCACGACCTTCTGAAAGTGCTACTCAAAGGCAGGCAATTCATACCCGAAGACTTAGTACTACATATGTACATGTATATGCTTAATTTCCAACACTATTGTAAGTGCCGAATTAAAGTTAAATGATTAAAATTTTGGTCCCGTCAATTTGATGATTCATGTTATCGCTGAATTCGTATGAAAATGGTAACAACTCGTTCAAAATCAAATGTGGAAACTTAGTACGTCCTAAGTACATGCACTTGGTGTAATTTTGACATTCATAATTTAAGTAAATCAAAAGTTATCCATCATTCATCGTTATCAAAATGAACACATTTATGCAGAAATGAAACAACCCAAAATAGTTTTGATAATTATATAATACTTGCTTCTGCCCGCGACTTCGTCCGCGTGGATATTCGAGAAAATCCTAAGGGAGCATTTAACCAGGATAAATATTATTCTTTGTTTTAGTTTCATCAAAATCAGATCAACCGTTTTTACGTGATTAGGCCCAGGTCTCATCCCCTATACTCATACAATTTCATCCCCTATTTTAACCCCTCCAACCCTTATTTTGCAAGAAAAGGTTTCATTAAAAATCGGTTCAGTAGTTGCGTGAAAGCGTAACAGACTGACAGACAAAATTACTAAGTCCGTTACGCTGGCAGGAAAGTAGCTTCTAGAGGGAAGCGAGTTTGATGAACAATTTGTGCGTAATTTAGTGTAAATGTGCGCCAAGTTAAAAACTTGTGGGCCTTTTACTTTTAGAATAAAACGGGAAAAACGAATTCTGCTGGGGAGAACCACTAACGGTCCTAGAACCTAAGTTCTCCATCAGCAGGAAGATTCAAAACTAATGATCGGAGAGAAATAAAAGAGTTAGGCGGGTAGCATGATACTAGCAGGAAATGTGCGCCAAATACCTATAAAATTTATTGGTCTTACAGTTTTGGAGATATTTGATTTCCTGCTGGCGGCGTAACGTTTTGCCGAATCCCAGATCTCAGAAACTACTAAATGTGCGATCCTACAGTAAACACATATAAGCAGCCCCTAAAATGTGCGTTAAAAAAAATTTCAAAAATATTCAAAGATTTTAAAGTAATCAGACATTTTCTGGAAACAGAAAAAAATCTAGCGCCTAAACTACAATATAAATAAAGAAACCAAAAACATTGTTCTATTCTTCAACTTTTAATGGTAAAAGTTCAAACTGTTCTATGTTCATCATTCATTTCGAACATTTACCACCATTCACTCGGTAAATCTTAGGTTTTACCTCAGAGACGAGGTAAATGCTGAAAAATATTTATTTTGAAGATATCGTTGTTTGAAGGTGTTTTAAAATTATATTTTACTTTTTACAAATTAATTTATCAAATCATAATAGTTATTTAAACTAAGGATTTGCCTGATGGGTAATTTTATTGTAATTTATGACTTAGAGCCAAATTCACCATTGATTTTAAACGCGATCAAGATCACGTTTTACGTAATGTAGTTTAAGTGTCGAGTTTGATACCCCGTTCCCCGTTTATTCCAAAAATCAATTTCACCAGGTCATTAAAAAAATTGAATCAATATTTAACAAGGCATTGTTTATAACATAATTGTAAATTTTTGTAACAAATTTTACTTTGTTGTTATGACAGTGACAGCCTTAAACTTGTTTTTTGACAAAGCGCGTTTAAAATCAATGGTGAAATTGGCTCTTAGTACTCCTACATTATAAATAAAAATATTAATGATAGTGAAGAATAAATCAAAATGACAAATATTTAATACTAGCGGCCGCCCGCGACTTCGTCTGCGTGAAAATTTTTTTGCTATCCCTCGGGAACAATAGTTTTTTCGGGATGAAAGGTACCCTATGTCCCTCTTTGTACCTCTGACAACCTGTATGCAAAATTTCATGATGATCGGTTCAGTAGTTAAGACGTGAAGGCGTAACAAACAAACAAACAAACAAACGGACTTTCGCATTTATAATATTAGTAAGGATTAGTAAGGATAAAAATAATAATGATAGTGAAGAATAAATCAAAATGACAAATATTTAATACTAGCGGCTGCCCGCGACTTCGTCTGCGTGAAATTTTTTTTGCTATCCCTCGGGAACAATAGTTTTTTCGGGATGAAAGGTACCCTATGTCCCTCTTTGTACCTCTGACAACCTGTATGCAAAATTTCATGATGATCGGTTTAGTAGTTAAGACGTGAAGGCGTAACAAACAAACAAACGGACTTTCGCATTTATAATATTAGTAAGGATAATGATGATGAAAAATATTTAATTATTTTACTGATAGGCAATTTGAAATAAATTACTAAGTTGTGATAACTAATTAACATATTCCAACATTTACCAACCGTCATTGGTAAAACCTAACATGTGCCAAGATGTAAAATCCTTACATTTACCAGCTTTTGTAAATCCTTACATTTACCAACTCATGTTGGTAAATCTTCAGATTTTTAAGTAAAACCTAAGATTTACCAATATACGGGCTTATACAGTAACATATAATACCTATTCTACCTACCCTCAAATTCAATAGTACCTATTTTCTTTAACTTGTAAAACACGGTTAAGTGATAGTTATTTCGTTAAATACATACTACGTAAAGTAACTACCTACCCTCAAATTCAATAGTACCTATTTTCTTTAACTTGTAAAACACGGTTAAGTGATAGTTATTTCGTTAAATACATACTACGTAAAGTAATTAGGGTTTCCACTTATGATCAAAACATTGTTTCACAAAGTTTGTTTCATTACTGCATAAATGTGTCCATTTCAAAGATAACGTTGAATGATGGATATTACTTAAATTATGAATATGAAAATTACACAAGTTCATGTACTTAGGACGTACTAAGTTTCCACATTTGATTTTGCACGAGTTGTTACGATTTTCATACGAATTCAGCGATAACATGAATCATCAAATTGACGGGACCAAAGTTTTAATCATTTAACTTTAATTCGGCACTTACAATAGTGTTGGAAATTGAGCATATACAAGTACATATATAGTACTAAGTCTTCGGGTATGAATTGCCTGCCTCTGAGTAGCACTTTCAGAAGGTCGTGCCACTTTGACGTCAAAGTGGCGGGATCAGTGAGGTCCTGACATATTACCTTTACCTTTAGAGGTACAAATGTTTGGTTCAGGGTACAAATAGTACATATGTAGCACTAACTCTTCAATGTGATACATTTCAAATTGGGGACTTGATCCCGTCAAATTGACGCTCACTATTAGACGGCAAGGGAGAAAAAAGGCCAAGACGTTGTTAAACTAACCAGACGCGAAGAGACTCAAATTGGTCGCTTTGTCA
Organism: Agriphila tristella; assembly: GCA_928269145.1. Classification (NCBI taxonomy): domain Eukaryota; kingdom Metazoa; phylum Arthropoda; class Insecta; order Lepidoptera; family Crambidae; genus Agriphila; species Agriphila tristella. Next base: position 12,019,478 of record OV743435.1, on the reverse strand, counting down.
AGTTTGGTGCACTCCTTTACACAAAGGCGTGGGTTAAAGCACCACTAGCATCAAAAGCACCTAGAGGAGACCTCCAACTCTGGCGAAACCTCAATAACTATGAAGCAATTGATCCTGAAATTGGAGTCGCTGCAAGGACCGTTCTAGAGCGTCACTTATGGTATTTGTCAGATGAATTGGTAGGTTTATCCTTATTTTCTGATAAATTAACTCCTGACGAAAAAAGTCAAATAGTGAGCCAAATGACTAAAAGCCCTGGCCCTCGCCAAGTCAGAGGAAATCCTGCTCTTCTAGGAGAAAATGTATATATGGGAGGTTTTGCTTCTGAAAGAACAAAACGAATGCTTCCTGTTTTGGAGATCAAAGATTCGTTTTTGATTCTGTCTCCGGAAACCTGGAATGAAAATAATGATTACCTCCAGCAGCTCTATTGTCTAAAAAAATGAAGTTAATTTTAACTGCTTTTGACATTAGAAAATGGGCTTCCCGCACCGTCTAAGACCCTTAACTTCATTTTTAGGACGAAAGCAATTTGAGTGAATGGCTTAGCTTCGTTTCCTATACGATTTGACAGTTAATCGGTACCGCGTAAAAATTAAAAAAGAAAAGTCAAGCGTGATAGCCCGAATGTAATGTCAAATGAAGCTAAGAGCAAATTTGTCACTGGCTTCAATTATTTTATCACGACTTGAGCTTAATATTCGCTATTATTGAGTGCATTTGAGTAATAAATTGCCTTTATTTGTGAAACACGCAATCTGCCGTACTGTGGCAGAAGAGAAACGTCTTTAAACAGATTTTAAGTGAAGATCTTCGTACTCGACTTCTACCTATTTTCTACCAAGAATTCTGAGGTCTACAGACGTGATTAAGGTTTATTTGATCTGAGGATTAAGGTACTTACTTCATCATCCCTAGAGTAAAATGTATTCTATGTACTTTGTACATTAAATTCATGCTGTAAATACTTACTTAGAAGCTCTATTAAACACGACATTTTTTTGTTAATTTTCAGATTTTGGCTGCATTGCATTTGTAACTAGCGGTGGATACCAAACCAACGAAATCTGTAGTGCAAGGCGCCTTGGCCTCTCGCAGACTACAATGTCTGAGTACCTATTCCAGATGTTGAGAAAATATGTTTCCCAAGATCACTAGCTGTCACAAAGGTATGTTGTACACTGTTGTTTTGGTTGATATAATACAATTATGTTAAATGTGAAAGAAAAGACCGCCCCGAACCTTACTCTCTAACCAGTTTTTGGGAATACTTTGATAGCACACTGTCAGATAATGGAATTCTTTTAATTTGTTGGTTGTTATGCTAATACTAGCATAACAATCAAAAAATTCAATGGGTATACCACCCAGATAAAATTTTACTTTAAATTACCTTAATTAATCAATGGCTTTTAGGTAGTTTCAAAATATTTTTTTCCGTACATTACATTATAATACCTATATTTATAATACATAACTTCAGCGGGCTACTGAAAGCCCTGCATGCAAGGCCTGCTTGTTGGCTTTGTGTAGGCATGCAGGGCAGATATTGTTTAAAAAAATATATATTTTCATGTATAATATCGGCCCTGCATTCCTGCCTACACAAAACCTTGCATGCAGTGGCACTGCAAGCAGGGCCCAATATCTTGCAAGCAAGCTTTGAGTAGTCCGCTTTAGTAATACATATTTTTTATTATTATAGAATAGTTAATTTTAAGTTAATGTAGTGAAATACTTTTAAGATAAAATATAATTTTCATGGCTCTATCTGTATAAATGTATGGATGGTTTGTTAAAAAATATATCTATGAACTGACTCATACTGCTATTATTGTAATAATAATTGTACTATAATTCAAGGCAATAGTGGATAATAAATTTATATTATGCATTTTTGTTTCAGCCTTTGATCTCTGCAAAGCCATTTGTAGAAAAAAATTAACAAGAAAGCTGTGAACAATAATTTTGACACCCAAGACTTAAACATTTTTTAATGGTGCTTACTTATGATGTGTTTAATTTATAAATGTATTTAAGTTGCAAGGGACGACATATAAAAATAATATCATCAATCAGTCTTTCCTTTCTTAAGTAGATTACTTTCCATCCACCCCTTGTATCTATTGGGTTTATCTAGACATATTTTCCAGGGGGGCTTGGGCAAGCAAAGCTAAGGGGGGGGGGGGGGGGACTACATCCGCCGCATTGTAGTTTTGAAAGGCAATAGAAAAATATATCAGGTTTTGTTGTGGGGTGGGCTACACGCCCCCCCTTGAATGCCAATAGACAAACTATATTTTACAGAGCTTATTGTTTATAAATAAACTTTAGAACCTTGGCTACAGAATACATAATAGTACAAGTCCTTAACTTCAATCGGTAAGTGTGAATTCTCGATACATTATGTAGGTACTTAACTTAGCTAGCAATATCATTAAGATGAGAGAGCCACTGTGAGGCCACTAATCACCCTAAGAATATGACTCCTTGGTTATACACCCCGACTAGCATGACCACTGAAATACAATATTATCGCGTGATATTACGTTTTTTTATCTACAGTTAAACGTGATAAATCGCTATCATATCGCATTTCGGTGGTCATGCTAGGGGGGCAGGGTGTAAACTTATTCTTCGCTTATTAATGAGGCCCAAAGGATTTACCTTTATTCCCATCTGCTCCCTTCGAGTTTTGTCACCGGGGTGTCGGTTGGCACTAATGGTGGTGTTTACCCACTTGTAAGTGGTAAACCTATTAGTGCCACCCGATGGCAAGCTCAAAAGTGGCAGATGGAAATAAATAGGTGCCATTGACCCCCGGGGAGGTAAACGCCTACTATTAGTGCCAACCACCATCCCGGTGACAAAGCTCAAAGGGGGCAGATGGGAATAAAGGAGGGTTCACATATTGTACTTCCAGGATAGGTAGGTAGTATTTGAATAAACAGATTTTTTATTTTAAATTGTTTTTATTTTTTTAGTACTTACCTATATCAAACAACATTTTCAAAAACATAGTAAATTAGATACATAAGCATGCCCGCAGGCTACATACTAAACTGTTGGCCGATAGTTGGAATCAGTATGAAGAAGTATGCAAGTGCGCACACTACAATGATTTGGTATCGGTCGATTCTTCATACAAAACCAACTATCAGCCGTTTGGTCTGCAGTCTGCGGGCACGCAAGTGTCATTTCATTATAACTACTATAATTTTATTATTAGGTCCATAGCACAGCCTCCACTATACACAATAAAAATATTTCAATTACAACAACAAAAATTTAATATTCCTTTTAAAAACTACTCACTATAATATTTTCACACTAAATCAAATAGGTATTAAAATAAACTATGTTCGCTTTTTAAATTACTAGGTGTAGGTACCTATAATAAATGATGCACATAGCTCAGTCTTTAGTAGCTTCAGCTCGTTCTGTAGCAATCACACTTGTCACTTAGTGGCAGCTAGCAACCAGGGAATGATAACGTTATTTTTAAGTATAACGTTATTTTTTACTTTTTTTAGCGTTAATTTTAAAATTAACATTATGTCAATAAATAACGTTAATTTAGATAACGTTACATTGAAATTAACGTTATTTCAGTAAATACCGTTAATTTTAACGTTATTTCTTACTTTTTTTACCGTTAAACTTTAAAATTAACGTTATTCTAATTAATAACGTTATTTTTTTAGCGATAATTTTACCGGTATAATGTACCGGTAAAGTTTAACGCTAAATTTAACGTTAATTTTACCGGTAAACGACTTTTAACGTTATTTTTACCGGTAAATTTACCGATAAAATGTTTTAACGGTATTTTTAACGTTATTTTTTATTTATCGTTATATTTTTTTAACGGTATTTCAATCCCTGCTAGCAACCCATTCCTCAGCGTCCATTAATCTCTCTTCTACGACGGAACCCTCCATAGTCTATAGGTGGAACGCCACAGGAGACGATGAATCTAAAAGTAGATTACACAGGTCTACAAAAGAAAAAAAAAATTTTGGTGCTGGCAATCCAGTCATGTAATTTGATGAATAACTTGATACTAAGTTGTACAGAAGTTTTAAAACGTCAAAGCTACGTGTAGTTTTTAAACTACCCGCATCGGAAATAAATTCACTTTTTCTCATGTTTACTGTGTTCGCATTCCGTTAATTTGTGTGATTATGCGATAATATAATTATGTCGTCATCTAGGAGAAGTTGTTTTAACAATCAGAATACAAGTTGTTACATTTGTGGTAAATATGTGGTGGAAAAAAAATAAAAACCTATTACATACTTCATAAAAAAGGCATATTTTGACTATTTTAAGGTCATGATTGAGGACTTGGACCGGCCGTGGGTACCAAAACTTGTGCGCAAATTATGCATTGAACACTTACGACAGTGGACAAGTGGTAAACGAGCACATGTGAAGTTCGGTGTACCTATAATTTGTTATAGAACCAAAAAACAACTTTGATGACTGTTATTTTTGTGAAGTCAAATTGCATAGCATAAATAGAAAAAAAAGATATATTATCCTGAATCCTGACTAACCGTTTGCTAGAAGGCCTTTACCATGCTAAGACGATATAATGAGGACAGAACCCTCAGATTCATTGGACACAGAATGATGGTGGTGGTCTCTTCGAATGAACAAGACAAGATAGTGATTTTGAATCATCAGCGGCGCCCGGAGAAGTTAAAAGCTTGTATTTTGATGGGCCTCAAATAAGAACTTTGATGATTTCATAAATTCAATTAATATTTGGAATCAGAGGCTTAGAAATCGTTCGTCAAAGTGGTAAAAAAATTTTTAGGTAATGAAAAGGGGGAAAATTACGTGGAAATTGTTTAAGACCCTTTAGATAACTTTGAAAATCTTAGCTGTAATATAAGCGTAAAAGTGCACTATCTGCTCAGCCATTTGGACAAGTTCCCTGAAAATCTTGGTCCCTACAGCGAAGAACAAGGAGAGTATTTCCATAAGGATCTGAAGTGATGAAAGATAGGCACCAAGGTCGCTGGGATGAGCATATGATGGCAGATTACTGCTGGAGTATCACACGGGATTGTCCCGACAATGAACATTGTAAAAAAAACAGAAAAAGGAGCTTTCTACCCGTAAAATGATGAAATTAAATGTTTAAAATTCGTTTATTTTGTTATTTTAGACATACTTCATATCTCGAAAACTACACGTAGCATTCAAAAAATAAGTATGCAGTTTTAATTCGGGTATCTAATATACTAAAAATCAGTTATAGTTTTGGCGGCACCAAAATCACTGTAGACCTGTGTTATAGTCTGTTATTCATTGAGTAAAATATATACTGCTATTAAGGAAAAACCTAGTACCTTGGTAAAAATAACGAAATATTCATTTAATTTATTTTGCACTAGTGATGTCATATTTACTTATTTATATCTTATGGTTGTGTTAAAACTTACAAGCCTTCGAAAATATGTAAACCCAAAGTGTTTGACAAAAAGACATACTAATTAAAAACTTTACCTGAGAGTGGTGCGTGGGCGCTGGCGTTGGGGCGGGCGGCGTGGAAATCGTGGAATGGAACCGACCGCAGCACGCGGCACCACTGACGCCGGTGAGCGCTGGCTTTGGGCCGTTTCTTACAATTTTGTGCCCAGGCATTCTGAACTGAAACATAAGCAGTGAAGTTGAACGCAATGTTTACTTACTAAACGGTACCTATTTTGATCAGTGTCATCGTGCAACAAATTTCTCACAATATATATAGAAATACAGACGAAAATTTGTAAAACATAGGTACAAGTTCGAAGTTTTTATCAATATAACCTATTTCCATTGTTAAATTATTTCCACAAGATTGCCGTGGCAAATAACTAAAAATTACGAAAGGTCATTGAATTAAAGTAAATGAAATGCATGAATACTTATAAACTGGTACTTACTTTTCAATTTTAGAAAACTTTAATTTCATTTCATTTAACATAACCTCCATTACAAAACAATAACAACGGGTGCATTCCAGCAGACTAAATGCTGATTCATCTTTCGCCATAGAATATATTTAAGCATGGAAAGTAATAAAATAAATTGAATATCACTTTCCATGGTTAAAATGTATGCAAGTACGTACGAGGGAAATGTCTAGACACTTATTCGATTGAGTGGGGATAAGTTCTCGCATGTGCACTTGTGAGCAAGCGCCCCTCTCCCGCTGCCCGCATACTTCACCGCTACGCACACCCAAAATACGCATTCCACGTATACCCCACCCGATTTCAAGATGTTTTCGTCGTGCCTGTGGTAATCGGTGATTTAGCAATTGGCCTGCTGGAATGCAAAACCAAATTGAAACACATTCATTCATTCACTCTTCAATAAAGTTATCTGTGATTCCAAGCCCAGAGTACTTGATCTCCACCCCGGATTTTACGCGGTACCAATATCAGGCTAGGCTCACTCCGCGCTTTAGGTACGAAGCTACAAGTAGCCAGTGGGTCCGTCCGGACGGACTAATTTCAGAGGGCTATCGCGTGCCGGCTGGGTCGCACGTTAGCAGTTCGATTTCGATAGTCACTCTATAATAATATTATTATAACCAAAATGAAGGCATATTACATCGCAATGGGCTGCCTTAATACTAATAAAAAGGATCCGAACCTCACGTGTTTTGCACACTTCCAAAAGTTCCAAACGATATCGAAACGTAAGAAGTGCTTGTCTACTAGGTACTTAGTATCCATTTATTCTTAGGTAGGTACTTACTTGTCTTATTTGTTAAAAAATATTCACCCAACTATTTACTGAAATAATAATTTTTAGATTAGGTAGGTACTTACTTACCTACTTTCGAAATAAAGTTAATTATGAATACAATTTCATTTCGTATGAACGCCAATTGACTCAAAGTCAGCATGTCTGATGTGGCGTTGACTGTACCTATCCAAGGTTATTTTGAAACATATTTAAGTACCAACACATTATTTCACAACCTCATAACTTGTAATAAATTAACTACCTGCTATTTAATTATTATGTAAAAGAAGAAAGCGAAACCCTGAATTTGTTAGAGAAGATAAGAGCTACGCGATAGAAAGAGAGGCAACTTCTAGGTGAATATAACTGTAGCCAAGGGAGCGGCGTGCAACCTGAATTGCACTTTATTGTGTATGGAATAGAGTCGCTATTTAAATAAATGACTTTGCGGAGTGGATCTTCTGTACTTGTACTATTATGTATTCTGTGCCAATATGTTGAAAGCAAGGCCAGAGACATTGGCTTGAATGAAGTTAAGGTAAATTAACTTCAGTGTTTTTAGACAATAGAGCTGCAGGGCCAAGACAGAGTTAAAAGCTTACGAGTAGTAAATGATACTGCAGAAAGGGGGGTAACATTATTAAAAGAATATAATAAAGCACTTACTAAAGGATGAGGAGGAATGGCAATTTATCCTTCAGCTTGTCGAAAGGAACAGAAAATTATTTGTTTCCCATACTAACTTGGACCACCCTAACCAACACAGTAGCAAGAAGAATATTTTAGTGCCAAGATTCAATGCAAATTGCTAGCACTCAATTCGCAGGTTGAGGAGTGTAATAAGTTTTTGCGTGAATTTTCTAATTTCTCGTCAACAAATTGGATCGTAGCATAGTATTTGATTCTACTATGAACTATGATAGTAGTGGATCGACGTCCCAGTGTGCAACGTTTGGAATTGCGCCAACTGTATAGAAATAAATCGTAAAGTGACCGCTAATTTTTAACTAGTTTATTAGTTAATATTGTCAATAATTTCGATAATTTTATCATGAAACCTTCTTTCAGCGTTGTACGCCCCCTTAATCTTACTTTCTATTCCCAAAGTAGCTTACTACTTTAAAAATAAAACATTATTATACGAATACACTACAGAAAATACTATTCAATTAATAGTATTTTCTGTAGTGTATTCGTATAATAATGTTTAATTTTTCAAGTAGTTTACCTTTACCTTTTTAAATACGATTACACGAAAAAATACTAATTATTCATTACCTAACGTATTTTTTTATATAAACAAAATAACGTGGCTGTACTACAGACAGCTGCTGTGATGAAGCTGGGATTGGTTGGACGGACTATTACAGGTCGAATCCATTCGCAAGATAATGCAACTCAGACTATGGGTGTCTGTTGCATCCGCCATTGTATATACGCGTCCGAGTCCTCTAGAATAGAAGCTTTGCAAAAGCCGTCTTCGGCAGTGACAGCGATGACGAATATTTCGAGCTGATTGGGAAATCGGGTAAAAAAAATACCGAAGATTTGTTTATATTTTACGAAAAGAGTTGCTCAAGGCGTTTCACGGCCAACCGATCACGACAAACAGGATTTAAGGATGGCTCACATTACATTGAATTAAAAGTGTACAAATCGGAGGAAATTAAAAACATACAACCCATGAATAGATGGCGTCATGCCATAATCACAATAAAAAAACCGGCCAAGTGCGAGTCGAATTCGCGCACGAAGGGTTCCGTACCAAAAACAGCAAAAAATCACGTTTGTTGTATGAGAGCCCCCCCTAAATATTAATTTTTTTCTGTTCTTAGTATTTGTTGTTATAGCAGCAATAGAAATACATCATCTGTGAAAATTTTAACTGTCTACCTGCAGTCGTTATTAATAGCGAGCAAAAAACACCAAAAAAATCACGTTTTTGTATGGGAGCCCCCCTTAAATATTTAATTTAATCTGTTTTTAGTATTTTTTTTGTTTTTTGTTATAGCGGCAACAGAAATACATCATCTGTGAAAATTTCACCTGTCTAGCTATCGTTCATGAGATACCGCCTGGTGACAGACAGACAGACAGACAGACGGACAGCAGTCTTAGTAATAGGGTCCCGTTTTTACCCTTTGGGTACGGAACCCTAAAAATCAAACGAACCCCGAGAATCGTGGCACAGCAGTATTTAGGCTCGGACTACAACCATCTGAAATTCCTGGGCCCGAAAAAAACGGCCCCGGACGAGGCCATCCAATCCGAAATTTCACCCGGAATCACAAGTCTCACAAGAAATCACAAGGCACACAATAAACGAAGTTGTCATCTTTGGCGAAGATATATACCTTCTCGTTATTCTGACAGCAAAACCGGTTGCAAACGTATCACTACTGTTGAAACTCGGCAGGGGCAATAACAAGACAAAAGTATTCAATGTCATGAGTTTTAATGGTGTTCTTCAAATTATTGTGTTACTCGCCCATGCGTTCACCGGATGGATACCTAATACCTATGCGTCGGCAATTTTTAAGCAAGGCAAAAAAGCTTACTAAGATTGGTGATCTTAAAGAAACTTATGGGCGCTTTGAATCGGCGATACAAACTGCGAAATGAATAATGCATCGAATGTACTTACGATGAAGGAGCTGGGACGCTGGGGGCAAGCAAAAATATGTCACAAAAACTCTGCAGGATAGAAAAGGTCACACATGTTCTCACACCCAACAATAATATATAAATATATAAAGTTTCCGGTCACTCCTGCTGCCAGACAGACAGTCAACGGTATCAATAAATACTTATTTAGCTCATTTACATTACCATTTTGTTTGGCTGACGACTAATAATATATTAATTTTAATTGTGGTATCCCTAATTGAGAGGCACTGATCTTTTGTCTCTCTCTCTCTCTCTATATATCAGTGGCGAGGGGTCAAAATATGGCGAAGGTAAGCCGGACCAAAAAAAAAAACACTCACCGCGTGATGCAAGGCGCAAGCGTTTCTGCGGAAGTTAAGGCCCCACTTTCACCATACAAAAAAGCACTGTAGTCTGTTAAACAGCACTCTATATAAATTAAAGCCATTATGGCAAATAAAACTTACCGCAATGAACAAATATATAAGATAAACACAGTAAAATAAATAAAAAACCGGCGAAAAGTATAGATTCTCACTCACTAATTCACTATTTTGCAAATAACCTAATCACTTCCCAAACACGCACGTATTATGATAATGGCGGACACGTACTAATCATCTAATTGTAATTATCTGTCATTTCATTGCATTCGCGCCTACTCGGTATTCCGAGTAGGCGCGAATGCAATGACAGAGAAGGGAAACGTTAAAATTGCTTGAAATAGAAAGAGATAGAAAAAGGGAACTCGCGTTGGATGGAGTTATTCTAGCCGAAAGGCATGCGTGTGTGTGAATGAGACAGAGTAATAACAATGTTCCGATTACCATGGCAACGCACGCCAGGCGCAGTGCGAACATGAAGCCAAAAATAGGCGGCTTATCTCGTTGAACTTTGCTATGGAAATAATTGTAGGCGCTTTGAAATAATGACACAATAATACTATCCATGTATTTCTCCTCACAATCTTTTGACAATAATTAATTACATGTTATAATCTGCATGGTGGATCGGTGGTGGGTAGTTCATGGATTTCTCAGAGGGAAGCCGATGGGAATCGGCTTGTATGGACCCTTCGCCACTGCTATATATAGAAATTGTAACGTCAAGTGTTGCTCTTGAATGAATGAATATTAATAAATCGCTCGTTTCAATCAAGATATAATATAAATCTTTATTAGGTTTTAAAGATACTATGGTATCCCCGGAGTCATTGGGCAATCACTTCATATTGTTCCACAGAAGGAGGAAGAACATTGGTATTATAGCAGAAAACATTATCATTTTCTTCATGTACACATAGTAGTAAACAGTTACATCATTATGCTAATACACATTAAAAATAAATAAGAAAACAATTTTAAAAGCAAAATATCCTTTTTTTAGGTATGATGATCAATATCGGATAATAATAAATGTTAATGCCAATTTGCTGGAGCAAGGAGCTCATCATGGCTCACTTACGTAATGTATTATAAAATTTTGGTGACCTTTGGTATCTGCAAAGACCGTGGGTAATGACTCCAATACCAGATGCGAAACCTGACACACCTGAAGGCATTTGCCTTTATAACAATAAGCATAAAAAAGTAATTATTATACACGAGTAATTATAAAAAATACATTTTCAAGAATGAAGAATTGGTGGCGTTGTCTGCACAAAGACAGAATGCTTCATTATAAGCCACTAAAATATTCCATAATTATACATCAGGACTCCCTCAATGATCGAGAGATCGATTTAACGAAACCACCAAAAATAACCAAAAGTCGTAGTTCACATATTATACAATTTCTGCACCTGCACCGCACTGCAATTTTTGCGCAGTTGAAATACCAGCCAGAATGAAGGAAAAACTTCCGTCGCCCGTCATCACGACATTGTTGGAATCGTCCAGAAAGATCTCGACTACCATAGACAAACTGACAAAGACTCCACCAGAGACAACTGCATTGTATGAACTTACTTACCTTTTATCTGAATGTAATTATTAAAATCTTTAACTAACACGCCAGACATTAACATTTACTTTAATTATTTAAAATAACAAATACTTACGTGATATTTATTTATTTGATTTTATTGTCAAAAGTATAAATTTATTGGTCCGAAATGCCTAGGAACCACGATACGGAACGCAAACGTCACCCATGACACCTGTCAATGATGAAAATCAGCTGTGAGATATGTAAACAAGAAAGTTTATTTGCTTTAATTATTGAAAGATACTGAAATTCTTAGTGAATGAGATTTTAAAATGAATTCAAGTGGATGCTATGTTGCTGATGTGTGTAGTACAAACGCTAACACTCGCTAAACTACTGGAAATTAACTCAAACAAAGATACAAACATCCATGCATTTATCTAACTCAAATTGTATCACAACTATATGAAAACACTGTGTGTGTTTTGTAATACTTATCTAACAAACCTACCTAAGTTTAATACTTAAATTCCTTGTCCAACCTACTAGACTGTGGGGTGCATGCCTCACTAGTTTAAATTTGCCACGCGACACTCGTGCGCAATTCCAACGATCGGTTGGCAACACTGCCTCCGGCGAAGGATTAGAAGGAGATGGCGATTTTCGGTTTGAGAGAAAGAGTGTCTCGAACCATAGATGTGAATTTTCGGGTCTGAGAATAATAAACTGATCAGATGTTTTATTAATCGTAGCCTCTGCAGCCCTGTGCCCACTGCAGCCCTGCGCCCACTGCAGCCCTGCGCCCACTGCAGCCCTGTGCCCACTGCTCAACGAAGGCCCTGTTGACCCTGGACGTTGTGCTGGCTGGTTCATCGACGCGCATGACGACAGCCTGCGCCCCTCTCCAGCGGTCTAGGTATTGTGTGGCTGTTGCTGCCCAGGTACGTGAGCCGTGGCGCGCGAATTTCGCGCTCGCCCGGCATTCCATCTACCTACCTACTAACGTGGTGAGCGAACATTGACTGTGTTCTACCTAAAAAAACTCGCATGTACTGTAAATAAAAAAGTGCTATTTTGGTGACTATGACGGCGGAGGAGACAGCGGAGACTTTCTTCCGAGGCTGGATCTCCCGTTTCGGAGTTCCTACCATTTCGACAACTGACCAAGGTAGGCAGTTTGAGTCTACTTTGTTTCAGAACTTGACGCAGCTTTGCAGTATCAAGCTTAATCAAACTACGAGCTACCATCCTTGCGCTAACGGCCTCGTCGAGCGAATGGACCGCACCCTCAAGACCGCCCTAATGTGCCATGAGGAGACGTGGTACAAAGCTCTGCCCGTGGTACTTCTCGGCATGCGTGCTGCCCTCAAAGAAGATCTGCAATGTTCCACAGCCGAGCTCGTTTACGGGGAGCCCCTGCGCCTGCCCGGCGAATTTATTGCATCTTCTGCAGATCCAAATCGCGCAGAAGACCTCTCGAGCTTCGCAACACAGCTGCGACAATACATGGCACGCCTAAGGCCAACCCCTGCCTCTCGACATGGACAGCAGCGCACCTTCATATCGAAAGAATTCGAGACTGCGTCTCACGTTTTTTTGAGAGACGACACTATTCGGCCTGCACTAAAGCCTCCCTACAGGGGTCCATACCCGATCGTTTCCAGGACAGACAAAACTGTCACCATCACCGTGGGTGATAAGAATACCCAGGTGAGCCTTGACAGAGTAAAACCGGCGTTTATCTTCGACAGCCCAACCTCATCGGCATACCGGGCTCCAATCGCTAGCTTACCTGCGACACCTAGCCCGAGTTCAGCTGTTCCGGTGGTGCCCGATGCCGCCCCGAGCGCGCCTCAAGCTGTGCCTGTTCCTGCGACCGCAGCCCCAACTTAACCGCCGCAATACACGACACGCTCAGGTCGTAACGTTCGCTTCAAAGCCCGACTCGATCTGTAGTTTTAGCTCAGCCACCGTCTAGCTAATTCGAGTTTCGAAAGGCCTTTCAAATGATCTTTCAATGGCAAACTCTAACTTAAAAAAGACATAGTACCTCACAAATTTAAATGTCAACAAGAAAACAATGATAAACCTGAAAGATCTGCAGTAAAAAACGTAACCTAATAAAATATAAAAAAAAAAAATAAGTACAGACGAAGAACCCGTACCTTCGACATCATGTGCACCTAAAAACCCCGAAGAAGTATTTGTTGCTCGCTGCCCAAGCGACACAGTAATAGAAGATCCATTAATTTTCGGAAATAAAAATCAGTCTTTGGAAACATAAGGCAGTGCAAGTGAAACTTAAAAATAAAGTTATCCATAAATCAACAATAACTGAAGGAAAATATTTAAAGAAAGATAAGAAAATAACGTCTCTTAAAAAAGCAGAAACAATATCAATTTATAGTTTTTTCGACGCATTGTCTGATATGTCTACAGATGAAATGTATAATCCCAATCAAAATTCAGATATTGCCAAATCAGAATGCGCAGAACTCAATTTTAAGAACTACATGCAAAAAGCTGCCCTGTTATGTATGCATATCAAGAGAGCCACAGCTATTACTAGGTTTACCTAAAGAATTTTATATATTTATCAACATTTTATCTGAAACAACCAAATATATTCTGAGAAATACATTTCTTGTTATCATTACAATGATAACTTTAAAAAGATACGCTTGCATCAACCTAACGCCATTTTGGGATTAGACTTCGGTTTGGCTCCGTTACCAAAATCTTTAGAGATACTGCTCCAGCTTTAGCCTCCGCACTGAAATCTCTTGTATTTTTTCAACCTTCAGCCGATAAACACTTGAATCTACCTCTTCCATTTAGAAAAAAAAACTATACTCAGGTTCAGAGCATTATCGACTATTTTGAGATCCAAATTGAAAAGCCTGTAGACGCTGTAAAGCAAGCTCTCATGTGGTCTGAATACAAAGCCTGTAACACCATCAAATATTTGATATCAATAACACCCGATGGGCTTACACTTATAGTTTTATGCAAAATACAACTCTTTTTATTTTACTTTATCTTCTAGCTTGTTCCTTCGCTAACTACAAAATAAACGAACAACGTTTCAGTTAGGTGTAGTGTAGTTTTATTTTTATAAACCTCTTCAAATCTTACTACATATGAGAAATTTAGAAATAATGAAAAACAAATTGTCAAATTAAAAGTATACAAAGTTATTTTATAAATTACTAGCGGCCGCCCGCGACTTCGTCTGCGTGGAAAGTTTTTTTGCCATCCCTCGGGAAAGAATATTTTTTTCGAGATCAAAGGTACCCTATGTCCTTCTCTGTACCCCTGGCAACGTGTATGCAAAATTTCATGATGATCGGTGGAGTGGTTAAGACGTGAAGGCGTTACAAACAAACAAACAAATAAACAAACAAACGGACTTTCGCATTTATAATATTAGTAAGGATTCGTAAATACTATCCTTCCAAAAAGTTACACATTTTTCAAGAAGATTGTCACAATAGTCTTCATCATAAAGCACTTCATGTACGTCTACATTCTTCGAGGTTTCAAAGTCCACATGTGCAATCCTACTATTAATATTATAAATGTGAAAGTTTGTGGGTTTGGATGTTTAGATGTTTGTTCCTCAATCACGCAAAAACTACTCAACGAATTTGGTTGGAATTTGGCACACAGATAGTAGATAGCCTGGATTAAAACATAGAATACTTTTTATCCCGATATTCCCGCGAGAATGGGAACCACGCGGGTGAAACCGCGGGCGGCAGCTAGTACAAAATAAGTCCTTACTTTTTCCTGTCATGTGCATTTGAGTTTGAATCTGTGCATAATATTTCTTAGCCAATTTTCCATTATTATAGAACTGACTGTGTTTTGCTTGTACGGGCACTTTATTTCTACAACATAGTCTTCAGTTATCCCATCAGGCAAGGCTCCAAGCATAGGCCACTTATTGTTTGAGAAAAGACCAGAACCCATTATCTTCAGATTTTTGGCTCGTGAGACTTCATCGATCACATATTTTTCTAATGCCTTCCCTCTTTTAATAGCAGTAGTTTCTTTAAAGGTTACCGCACCAAATACTTCTTCAACCAGAGATCCATCTTTTGTTTTACACTGAGCTGCTTCGTGCATTTTGGAGGCTGTCATTCATCCGTAGCGCATTTCAAACCACAAGTTTGAATCTGGTCGCGACTCCTACACCAACAACCACAAACGGCACGGAGTCACCCAGCCCAGAGTAACAAAATCAACCCGGACGATACCGAAAGTTTTATCGACTATTTCGAAACAAAATACAAACTTTGGGGCGAGGATGCACGTATCATACAGAAGGAACTGCTTTTCACCTGTTTCTCACCGGATACCTTTCACGAAATAAAGGCTGCTCTTACACCACACCTGAAAACAGTACCTACGCGGATATTCAAAATAATACTACTCCACCATAATACAAGCAATATCAACTGTTATCATGGCTGAATTGGGCCCTTCAGGCAAGAAGAAATCTTCTCCTCTTCCAACACACTGTGGCACTCCACTTACCCTGAACAATGCCAGAAAGGCATTGTTGGTACCAGCACCAGGTCAGTTTATCAACAAAAATAACAACATCCGACGTGAATATTTAGAAATGGTAAGAAAACTACAACTTCGAGAGCCCAATTTATTTGGAACATCCCAATTACAACTCATTAAGAGGAAACACCACGGTCGAGAGAATTGAAAAATTCCTATACAAAGTTGACAAAATCAACGTTTCGTAGTCCCCTGTTTCCTCCTCCAAAACCAGACCGATTCAAATACTTGTTTCATTAATATTTAAAGAAAGGGTTTGGCTGTGTTCCTATGTTTTGATTTTTTTATATAATCTCGTCAATTTTGATTGGTGGATGTCTAAACAATGTAATTTTTTTAGGTTTTTTGAAGATTAATATCTCTTTTAATAATTAATTTATGAAAAAAGGAAGACATAGGAACACAGCCAAACCCTTTATTTAAATTTTAATGGAACAAGTATTTGAATCGGTCTGGTTTTGGAGGAGGAAACAGGGGACTACGAAACGTTGATTTTGTCAACTTTGTATAGGAATTTTTCAATTCTCTCGACCGTGGTGTTTCCTCTTAATAATTGACCAAATCCCATGGTTCAATTACCTTTACTGGAATTTAAGCAAGCTCTACGGGTGACTTCCGCTCTCTATAAAGCTCAAGTGGGATCAACAATTTCTCATTTAGCTGCTACTCATATGAAAATTAACAACGAAGAATTACTTACCAATCCGGATTTAAAGAAAGCCTATATGTCAAAATGCTTTTGGGAAGAGGCTGTTATTCTGAGCGGATCAGAGCACAAGAAGCAGGGCTTTTGGTGGACCCAAAATGTGTCATTTTTTCAACCAAGATTTCCAAGACTAGATCTAGCAATGACTTCGAATTTATATGTTACAAACTCAAAACAACTTACTGTGTTCCAGGGATCATTTGACAATTTAATCTGACCTCTCAGCGGAACAATTTAGCATCCTATTCACTTACAACGATAAGAAGAGCAATAAGCAAAATGTGTATCATCCCCACTACAGACGTTGTCGAAGGGACAAATGATCATCATACCCAATAAAGACAGCATAAAGTCCGTTCGCTCAGATAGTGTCGCCCTTTTATCTCGCCGCCTTTGCACGTGCCGCTTCTTGTCAAAGGATGCCGCCGCATAAACAAAGGATACCGCGTGCGGCGTACACCCGCAAGTGAATTTGGATTTTGGCAGTTTACATAGAAGTGTCGTAAGCTGCCGTAGTGAAAGGTTGTATTTGTTACCGGTATTCCTGTCTCTGAACACAAGTGCTTGTGGGTGTACCGACACTATCTAAGCGAATGGACTGTACACCGAATTCTGTAGTTGGGGTCAAACTTAACTTACAACTACCAAGAAGATAACTAAAGAAGCTTCAGCTACGTTTCTAAAATTGCAGGTTGCCGATGGGATGAACAGCATCGTGCTGACCGTTAATGGCAACTTAAGATTTTCTGCAATTCTTCTTTAAAAGTTAGTCTTTCAACGCCCGGAGGCCTCACCGCCCGCCTCATTCCTAATTTAATTTTCGACAACACACACGTACTCGCCAAATCCGTTATTTTTCATTAATTTTGTAACCAGTTTTTGCATTAAACTACAGTTTATTTCAAATAGTATTTTAATTGTCTCCATCGTAGACACGAATCATCTTAATTATAAAACATTGACCTTACATAAGGAAATAATGGTTGACACATGCCATACTGACATAGGTGTTTCTGTTACTTTATTAATTACAATTGTTAAATTATTGCTTCGTTGGCTTATTTAAGATGGATTCATTGCTAAAAGACAATTTCGAACTCCAGTGATAATATTTTTTGCTCAGTTTGCAATATCAATATTGTATTTAGAAAATTTAATGTTGAAAGACATATCAAGTCAAAGGCTCATGTTGAGAAAAATTTTTGTACGACACACATAGAATAGATTCTAATAGATTATTTAATCAAAGATATTCAAATACCTACTGATAAAGTGTGATGATAAAGTTTATTAAATTTATTGTGACTCTTGCACAGTGTGTAATTACAGCTTAGTTGCGGTCATGTGTAGTTTATGTGTTTATTTGATAGCTGTTACTATTTTAGAGGCATAACAAAGACACCGAAAATTTATAAACAAATATTTTTGGAGTTATTTTGATTCTCGAGAAAAACCCATAGAAACCATAGAAATGCAATATCTTTTTTCAGATACATTATTTCCGAATAAAAAACATATGTTCTCATAAAAGAAGTTCATAGCTATAACTTTGCCAAAAACTGCATAAAAAAACACGGGTAATTATGATACAATTAATGTTTTTACCAAAAATTTAAACAATTTTTTTGTGGGACAGTTACTTAATTGTCGCATTTTTTTTCTATGTGGATATAATCTACATATAATAACATATTTATACATAAAATATCAGCTAATAAAAATGAAGGGGTAACGAGTTATGAATTTTTAAATTTTGGTTAAGGGTTGTCACAAACATTTCTGGCCGGTTTCTGAATTGAGAAAAAGAAGTTGAGAACAACTCAAATGTTACTCAACCATACAAATTTCGTACTTAAGTAGTGCTCAACTTCAATTCTCAATTCAGAAACCGGCCAATGAAAATTAAATTGTCATATTAATTAATTCTACTCATCAATAACATCGTCAATTTTGGTACGTTATATTACTTAAACCTTTATATCACTCATAACTTTATAAAATATAATATTTCTGTGTAAAAATAATAAAAGTAGATTTTATGACGACGACGCGGTTGGTGCGGTTTGTAGTACACCTGCCTACTGAGCCAGCGGTCCCGGGTTCAAATCCCGGCAAGGGCAAATATTTGTGTGATGAACTCGAATATTTGTTCCTGGGTCATGGATGTTATCTATATATGTATTTGTTTTTATTATATATATCGTCATCTAGTACCCATAAGATAACACAAGCCTTCTTGAGCTTAATTTGGGACTAGATCGATTTGTGTGAGGTTGTGCTATAGGTATTTATTAAACAGGCGATGAATAATAAAAAAACTCCGCATTTTTGTTTTGTATTAGTTATTATGTTCGACCGTTGCGGCAAGTCTTTTCATATGAAAAGATCTTCGATGAAGGATATTGTGTGGTATTGGGTAGGGGTCCGCCCTCGTCAAGCTTAAGCTAAAACCCAATATCAATACTCAATGTCCGGAGAAGCGGGGGTGAGTCGTCATGGAGCCGGCAAAGACCCATGGCGCTGCTTTGCCTCAGGAGAAATTGACCCATTCTTCTGGGGGATGTCATTTCGGGCCTCGACCGATTGACTTATTGCAAGAGGGGCATGAGGGCGCCAACCCTCATGTTGGTCAACGAGTGGCTGAAATATTTAAACTGACTAATCTTGACTTGTTCAAGTTATTGGAAGATAGTACTCATTTACGAGGAACGAAATTACGACCTCTGGACATTCCCGAAAACGAGAGAACGACAATAGTCTTGAATGCAATTTACCCTAAAGGTATTCCTGAATACATACACAGAGACTTTGATATATTTAAAAAGTATACAACAAGGTTTATTTGTAAATGTGAACAACTTTACAAAGCCAGTGCTCGAAATCGCAAAAGGTTTATAACAAAAAATAAAAAATGGCTTTCTTCTAAATTTTATCTTAACATTTGTTCCAACGAATTAGAACACCAAATAAACCCAACAGAAGAAAACCGAAACGTTGAGGAGGAACCTACAACCAGTATTGAACAAATAATTCCGGAACCTACAACAAGTTTTGAACAAATAATCCCTGTAACCACAGAAGAAATCGTCAGTTCCATAGAGGCTCCTTCTACTTCTAGTTCTAACCAGTATGTTAATCTTAGCGATCGTAGTCACCGACGCATAAGAAAATCGCTGGAACAAGAACTGGAAAAATACCCTACAGACTCACTGATCAAAGTTATGTCGAAAATTGTAATAGATGAAACAGGTAATAAATTAAGTAAATCATCTGCTGGTGACTTTGAATTTGTCGTCAAAGAATGCCTTAAAACTTCAACCCAGTCAACGGAAATAGCCAAATTAATAAGATCCAATCAAGTAACTAAAAATTATCAACCCTATACACCTAATGAAGCTCTTTGCTTAATAATAGATAGAAAACTGTCAGTTGAAGACTACACTAGTATACGTGAAGGAGCCAAATCACGGGGATTTAATATTTACCCTCCATATTATAAAATTCAAATGGTAAGAAAATTATGTTATGCTGATGTAGAAATACAAGTATCAGAACGAGAAGCAAAAGTACCACTGCTAGATTTGCTTATGCACACATTTCGCCGAATTATTGATGCTTGCGATCAAACAGTTTCGGAGTACTGTCAACAGAAGAGTTTAGATACATTGCATTGTATTTTCGAGGGTTCATGGGGATTTGACGGAACTACCGGACAATCTACTTATAAGCAAACATTTTCTGATGGAGATGCTGATGAACATTGCCTCTTTGCAACCACTTTTATACCGTTACGGATAAAAACTGAAGACGGGTTTGTTTTATGGATAAATCCAAGTCCACAATCTTTTAGATTTTGTCGCCCAATACGGATTCAATATAGATCAGAATCAACACAACTGATTATAAATGAGAAAAACCGAGTTGAAGATGAAATAAAAGACATGTCACCAATTTTTTCTGAAAACTCTTTAGGATATACAGTAATTGCAGATCCAAAATTATATTTAACCATAATAGACGGCAAAGTTTTTAATGCTATTACGAATACCACTTCCCAATTAAGGTGTGCATGTTGTGGAGCTACCTGCAGCGAATTCAATAATATAGATCTAGTAACTAAAAAAACATTAAATCAGGAAGCTTTACTCCACGGACTTAGTCCATTGCACGCCTGGATAAGAATTTTTGAATTTTTATTACATTTAGGTTATAAAAATGACCCTGTTGTGCAAAAGTGGAGAGTAGCAAAAAATTCACCAGAAGCTCGTATTGTT
This sequence comes from Agriphila tristella, assembly GCA_928269145.1. Classification (NCBI taxonomy): domain Eukaryota; kingdom Metazoa; phylum Arthropoda; class Insecta; order Lepidoptera; family Crambidae; genus Agriphila; species Agriphila tristella. Next base: position 11,998,607 of record OV743435.1, on the reverse strand, counting down.
GAAGAAAGAAAAAAACGAATCCAAAACGATATCAGACACAAAATGGGTTTGTTGGTTGACGTAGTTCGCCCCAACTCGGGAACAACAAATGACGGGAACACTGCCCGTACTGCTTTATCAGAGTTAAATCGAAAGACCTTTGCCAATATTTTAGGACTCGAGGAATGGCTTCTTGATGACCTACACACCATTCTAGTGGCATTGTCATGCGGTTTGGAAATAGATTCTATGAAATTTCAGGTCTTTTGCTACAGTCTGGCTGCCAAATACGTACAAAAATACAGCTGGTACTATATGTCTGTCACCATTCACAAAATATTAATACATGGTGCGAAAATCATAGATTCTACTTCCTTACCCATTGGCATGCTCTCAGAACAAGCCGGAGAATCGAGAAACAAAGAACAATGCCCACTGTCCATACATTTGAAAACCTGTTAATGAGTTAGCTTGTATAAATCCTCTTGATAGCAAAATGTGATCGTTATTTATAACTGTTTAAGGGTCTGAAGTCAGATTTTTTATTAAATCCCACAGAAGTCTAAAAATAATACTTTAAAGTTTGACGTTAGAATTAGAAATATCTTCTCGACGTTTTACGACGTCATAGCTAAATGTTTAGCTACTATTTTTGTTTGAATTAATCATCAACAACACATATTAATCATTAATGAAGCGATGACGAGCTTAAGTCAAAGAAGAAACAAAATCTAAACAACAACAATTTATAAAACGCACAGAACACTACGAACAACAACCACAAACAACAGAGATAGATAGAGCCACAGACGAATAAGAAGATACATAGAGCTGACACTGAACACTCTGACAGTGAGTGACTCCTGTCTAGTCTGGTCAACAACACGTTCCATTTTAGGTAGCATCTTTAGTAGAGTTGGTTGTTCAGTCAATTTAGGCTCCGGCCAAACTGACGCGAGCGAATCGCGCGATTGGAGCATTTTGGCAGATTTTGATCACGTAACTCAAAGCCATAGCCATAGTCATTGCCATAGCAATTCTCTAGCAATTTCATTGACAATGGCTATGGCTATGGCTATCGCTTTGAGTTACGTGATCGCAATCGCGAATTTCGCCTTAGTTTGTACGGAGCTTTATCATTATCATCAATTTATCAATAATTACCCATTATGTTAGTTATGCGGTAAAGGTAGGTACCTACTTAACGATATTAAAAACTAATATTAGAAAATATATAGGTAAACATGCATCACAATATATCACATTAAACAAAAATAAAAAAAGTGTAACAGAACGTCTTGAGCGGCCGGATGCAATGAGGGTGCGTTCAAAAACCATAACTTGGTTACTTTACTACCGTAGCGTTGGGTGCGTTCAAGCACCTTAATTTGGTTCTAACTGAGGAAAAGAAAACACAATATTATGTTTTTCCCTGGGATTGTAGAGAAATATAGATAGCGTGGTTTGATTTATTGATTTTCGGGCTATTTTTGCCAATAGGATTTATTTCTATACATTCTCAAAAAAAGTTAGGTCTATAATGGGCATTATTCTTTTGGCGTTACGATCGCGAACATCATACTCGCAAATTAGACCGTAAAACCACAGTCCTTGACTTATTTCACCGAGCTTTAGAGTCTTCTGACCCTCTATTGTCGACTATATCAGTTGGTGATAGACAAAAAAAAAGGAAACATTTTGTCATTCCAGAAAAAGTTCTGAATCTTTTAAAACCAACAATGGATAACGTACTTATCCATGACGACTCGGCACCACATTATTCGAATGATGATACTACCAGTGAATTTGATCAGAACACTGAAGATAATGACGATATCAACATCGTATTATCATCAGAAGAAATGTTGATACATTGTGATGATAACATTTAGTTTAGTATTTCACATAGTTTGTAATTTATTTTTAGTTTCGGACAACCCTATTTCCATAGAAATTTCTAAAATACTTAGAAACGTTTTATCTCTCTACCCCTTTTATTGTCGCGTGTAATTTTTTGGGACATCATAAACAACATTATTGTACATATTTACAAGGAAAAATAAAATGCGACAACAACAAGATTTAATAAAAAATTAAAAAAAGTGAAAATCAGAAAATCTCAAATAGTTCTTAAAATATTACAGTTACAGTTCCAATTTTTTTTATATGAATAGGTTTTTAATTATATTTTTGGAGAAATAAATAAATTAAGTTTTTTTTTTAATTCCTTGACCTTTGACAAAAAAAAAACTCTAAAAGTATTCAGAAATTTACTGTCGGGATTTTTACCAATTGTTTGCCATATCAAGCTCTTTCAAATAAACACTTAAACTATACGTGGAAAAAAAAATTATTACACACCGTGTCTTGGTTTAAGAACAATGTCGTTCAAAGTGATTTTCTTCGAGAAAAGCAAGGTTCACAGCCTCTTAAACTGATCCTGGATGTACAAACTTGTTAACTCTAGATCTACATGTTGGAGCGTTATGCTAAGAGCCTGTCCAGATGGCGCGTATCGACTCGCGCGTAAGAACTCGCGCGTTTGCTAGGTACTAGAGCTGCATACATCCCGTCCAGATGCTCTCGCGCGTTTCGTCACTCGCGCGTAAAACGCGTGCAACGCACTTGACTCTCGACTCGCGCGTTCAACGCGCGAGAGCCGCGCGAGTCGAGATACTCTGGCGCCATTGTTGCGTCCAGTATTACGCGCGAGTACGCCGCGAGTGGACGTATTTGAACTAATTATGAAGGTTATTTTGTTAATTTGATTCTCAATTTAAGTTTAAAACAATAAATATTATTACCTCAAAGTAATAACGAGTTTTTCTTCTGCAGTAACAGTATCCCGTACTACATAATTTTGACATCCGAAAGTAGTTGAAAAACTTTTCACTGTGTTCTCTGAGCTTTGGGTATAATGTTATAAACATACTATGCGTCATTCTGTCACGTAGAATTGGATGCACGTGAAATCGTCGATTTTCTCTCTCCATGTTATTAACTGACTGAGTCTGTTCCATAAAACTCGCGCGTAGGAACGCGCGCAAATCGCTGTATGTGGACGCACTACAAATAGAATCGCGCGAGTCGATACGCGCGTAAAACGCGTCTTCTGGACAGGCTCTAAGCTACCAAACGTGATAAATGAGATCCTCTTACAAAACCCAAGATCACCGGATGTCCTAACAGCAGCTGAAATCCCTCCGTATCAGAAGGACAATTTAGTAAAACGCCCTTGTAGTATAAATGACGTTAAAGTAAAACGACCTACTAGTAAAACGTCTGAAATTTAAAATCGTCATACTAGCAAAACGTCTGAAATTTAAAATCGTCATGCTAGTAGAACGTCTGAAATGAAAAACGGCATGTTGGGCAAAAGAACTGCTACACTGACACAGAAAAGAAATCAAAGATAATGAGTAAATTATTTTAATTTTAAGTAGTTTTTAAATTATATATACCTATAACAAATAAAACACTTTTTCTCATAGTGACAACTAAAATGCGTTATTTTATCACAATATAGGTATAACAAATAAAAAAAATCTGAGGGTTTAACAATCGTCCTCGAAAATAATGCGTTTTAAACTTTTAAGTGCGAAACACGTTTTGAAAAATTAAAGGCAGATATTTCATTTTCTTCTAATTTTTTCACTTCCCTTTTGTATTTTTTTTTATCAAAAATACGGTCATTCTTCTTACGTTTTTGCCCCTCAAATAACGTGCGTTTATATTTTAGTTCTTGCCACCTGGCTTCTTTACGCAATGCATGAACATATAAAGGCAAACCTTTGTTTCGTCCAACTCTAGCATTATAACGCCTGTTCCAGCCCTCTAATGCATTATTGGTCCTGTGCCTTTGTTTGTAACAGGTGATTTTCACCGGTTTTAATTTAACAATCCACTGTTTGGAAAAATAATTAATGAATCGAGAAATGCAATCAGATCCTTTTTGTTATGCTTCCTTAACAATTTTAGTCCAAACTTCATGAATATATGTTGAGGGAAGCATGCCTGACTAATGTCAGGCAGAAGGCAGACAGTGAGAGGATCATAACCCCCTCCCTCCTGTATTTTATTTTAGCTAGAGCTCCGAGGGCGAAGCAGTCGTCAGTATGGCCGTGTTAGGAATATGAGCCGTGACGCTTTGCAGTAAGGCAACGGGGCGCTGGAAGCATCCACGCCATGACAGTTCAGTTCCCGGAGCTTGTTTTAAGTAACAGACGTGTACAGTCAGTGGCACGAATCATGAAATCGGGTGGGGATTGCGCGGAACGCGTATTTTGGGTATGCATTGCGGTGAGGGGCGCGGGCGGCGGGAGAGGGGCGCACGCTATTGGTCGCTCACAAGAGCACATGCGCGAACTTATCCCCACTCCGTCGAAAAAAATTCATGATTCGTGCCACTGACTGTACTTACCTACTTATTTGTGAGAACATTAATTAAATGTATATTTAAAAAGTGTCAAGACTATTTTATTATTAACAATATCGACATGAATCGAATATAGCTGATAGAAAGGGCTTGGAACCTTAAAAGTACCGTCTCCGAAATACAGTACATCGCCATTATTTAAATTCGTTATAGTTTGTTGGATAAATTTTGTAACAAAAACAAATATTTTTCATTTTCCGTCCTATCCACAGAGTAGAGAAAGTCTTCGGCTAATAATTCTGGTATCTCAACTTCACTTACAACTGAAAAATCTGTTTTTTGCATTACTTCTACAAGTGGCCAGTACCTAAATGAAGCGAGACACTTTTATTATAAGGAAAACAAAGGAGTATTTATCTGGAGTTCTGGAGTACTATTAGTGGATTGTGGCACAACACAATACACCTACCCATACAATTTACTTAATGAATTTTAATTTTGTGCACTTGAATGTACAATAAAAGTAAAGGCAAGTCCTTTTGCCCAACATGCCGTTTTTAATTTCAGACGTTATACTAGCATGACGATTTTAAATTTCAGACGTTTTGCTAGTATGACGATTTTAAATTTCAGACGTTTTACTAGTAGGTCGTTTTACTTTAACGTCATTTATACTACAAGGGCGTTTTACTAAATTGTCCTTCTAATACGGAGGGGCTGAAATGAATACCATGCAAAAATAATCACCATTCTACAGTCATTCGAATATGTTACTAGAGGTACTTGCGGGAAAAAATGTCACGAGCAGTAAAATGGTATTGGAAGCACTTTGTCGCCGAGACGCCACGCCTCTGACTGCTGATGTGGCTGTTAAGGGCTAAGAAAATTGAATAACTTTAATAGTATTATCAGCAAAAGAATGGTTACATGCCTGAAAAAAAGATAAACTGAACACCGGCTAACAGAAACTGCATTACTTCAATATTTGCAAAACCCATTTAAATTTTTCATCTGCACACAATGACGATTTTAGTGTATTTCTGTGAACTGATAGCAATAAAGTGTGCAGCGAAATAGTTACTCTTATGGAGCGCACAAATAGCGTTCAAATAGTGGAAAAATCACGTCAGACTCCTCAAATTTCCCAACCAGATCAGGACGACAGCGAAGTGCAAACTTAAGCTGATGAGTTAAATGCCGAAATACAAAAAGCTAATGCTAATACGGGAATGCGAAACTCCATAAACCCCAACATACAATTTACTATGGAGTTAGAGGCAGATAATAAACTAGCACATAATAGAATGTAAAAGAACGGGTGGCAAGTTGAGAAGAAAAGAGAAGCACGGGCTGCTATTACTAGAAAATATAATAGTAATTGCAGCAGTAGTTCGAGGGACACGGACCAATTAAAATCATTATATGATAACATGAAGCAAAAATCGCGTACCTAAAGATGTAGGAGAAAAAAAGTATGTAGTTCATCACAGACCTCACACATTAGTTAGGACAAAGACAACAAGCACTCATGGAGATATTGGAATAGAAGTTTTTTTTTTTCAATGTTTCTCTAGAAAGTTAGCAAACAGTTCGACCTCAATAGTAACACACAAAAGAAATTATCTCCGAAAAACCAAACATTCGTTATCATACTAGAAATGTATTGCCAAAATCAAAATGGAGTAATATTTTTACATAATGGATATTGCATAGCGTTAGAAAGGGACAACTTCGCAAGTACGGGATAGGAAAATTGGTTCTACAAGATGTAAAACGGGAGAGTAAAAGCGAGTGGCAGTTACACCCAGTTGCAGAAAGCTGTCCTTAAAAACGACATTAGTAAATGAGTCTTTAGCGCTAATTAGTTCATTAGATTTAAAAGCGTTGCACAAAACTGTTTAAGGTCCTTTTAGTGGTCCTTTAACTAAAGACCATTAAATGACGACATTAAATAGTATTGCAAGTAAAAAAATAAACTTTGAATGAAATAAGTGAATGGTTGCGTTTTGTTATCGATCGAGATATAGACGTCTTTAGAACACTTACTGCATTTGCAAGAATAAAACGTTGGAAACGTAAAATTTGTCAAACTCAGTTATCAAATGAAATAAATTACTGGCGGCAATACATGTGTGTTATATTTTCTGTTAGTTCATCATGCACGACACGAGAAAGAAAAATTACTTATCTTAAAATGTCACAATCACAAGAGCAAGTGCGAAAACGAGGGGCAATATATACCCTAGAAGAAAAATCATTGCTCCTAGATCATGTCGTAGTGAGTATTAAATAATATATCACCACGTGTATGTCAAACTCAGTTATCAAATGAAATAAACTGGCGGCAATACATTCGTGTTGTATTTTCTTACATCACGCACGACACGAGAAAGAAAAAATACTTATCTAAAAATGTCACAATCACAAGAGCAAGCGCGAAAACGAGGGGCAAACTATACCCAAGAAGAAAAATCATTGCTCCTAGATCTTGTCACGCAGTGAGTATTAAATAATGTGTATTATTGTGTTTATCTCAATCGTTGTGTTAACATGCTTTACTTTAGGCTTTTAATCTATAACGTCAACTCATTATCTTACAGATATAAGTACATAATGGAATTTAAAAGAACGGATGGCAAGTTCATAGAGAAGAAGACAGAAGCACGGGCTGCTATTACTATAAAATGTAATAGTAGTTGCAGCAGTGGTCCAAGAGACACGGACCAAATATGATAACATTAAGCAAAAATCGCGTAAAGATTTAGGAGAAAGAAGAATGTAGTTCATCACAGACCGCACACATTAGTGAGGACAGGACAACAAGCACTGATGAAGATAATAAAATAGAAGTTGTTTTTTTTTTTCAATGTTTCTCTAGAAAGTTGGCAAACAGTTCTACCTGTATTACTTAGTAACACAAAAGAAATGATCTCCGAAAACCAAACATTCGTAATTCTTTTAATTTAACAGGGAAAGTAACGCCACCATTTCAGTCAAAATACAACATTAGATTAATTTCAGTCCATCTTTCGTTGACCTGACTCTAATATACAAGAAGAATTATATAATTAAGGTATTTTTTCTAAATGTTTTTACTATGTTTTCAGAACGACAAATTGTTGTACATTTTATAGGAAATAAATGTGTCACAGTTTCTTTCATTTTAAGCGAAATTTATAGGTGGCGTGGCTGGGAATGGGAAGCATTTTTCTTTGCCACGCCACCAACTTTGTTCATTTACTCGTGAAACTTAATAGTACAATAATTTTACTAAAGTACAATAATAAACAAATTACATCCTCCAGCCTTGTGATGTAAAAAGCAGCTGTTGAAAACTGTCTCAAAAAGACTTGGATAAAAATTGATTGAAAAAATAAACAAGCCACAACAGCACCAATAACTAAACAAAATTTTGCTTCATTGTTCAAAAATGCCTACGATATAGCAGTAAAGCCATCCATAGTGGAAAATTCTTTTAAAGCCTGTGGTGTGTTCCCCATCAATGCCGATGCAGTAGATTATTCAAAATGTTTAAAAAAAAGTGCATAAATACTCGCAGGCAGGAAATCGCTAATAATGCGCAAGAAATGAATATGATGCAGAGCCTTGAAGAAGAGAAAGATGATATGAGATCCACAATGAAGGTGATTGAAAAAGAAATTGGCCAAGGTATGAAGAATGAATTTACAGAATGCTATAATTTAAAAAGATCACATGTCCATGCTTATTTTCCGTTGTGGACCAAGAGTAAAACAAAAGTTGAAAACAGGTTACATTTAGACCAAGTTTTGGCAAATTCAGCAAGCCTTGATGCTCCGCTTGATCTTTCCAGCACATCTATTGAAGCAGGCATAAGTCAAGTTGGCACGGTAATAATAGATGAAAATAACTCGACTAGTGCAGAAAATGAAAATTCTCATTTTGTAAGAAGCGGCCAATGTCCCTAATACAGTGATATTTTCTTTTGAGTTTTGGCATATGTCGTATAGATTTTTCATTTCTTTTGGTCCAAGAATAAGACCGTTTGATGGATTAGTTTGAAACCCCGCTTCGTCGCAATTAATTATACGGTCAGGATTACCTACCTCTCGCACGCCACAGGAAAATTCCCCCCGCGACCAATTTACTCGCGTCCGCTTTACAATTTTAGGCTGCGGAGACAAGAGGCACAAGCTCATCCAGTTCGAAAATGGTCCAGTTGTCCCCTCCAATCCAAGCAGTATGGAGAATATTATCTTCTTTCTCTTAAAAAAACTTTTGATTATGATTTATTTAAAAAAAACTTTTAGGTAGGCAAGAACGTTATAGTTAACGTAAAAAGTTCAGTAGGTGGGTGAATCTACGTTGTTCCTTACTTCCTGCGTCATTGTCTGAACTTGAAAATCTTTAAAAATCCAATGCATCACTAGGAATAAATCAAAAATATGCCATCATTTACATTATAGTACATTAATACATTGTATTTATTTGCATATTTATAATTTATTTATTGCGATGCATTGGATTTTCGAGTTCAGACAATGAAGCAGGAAGTAATAGACAACGTAGATTCACCCAGGTACTTAAAAATACTTTTAAAAGAAGTACAATTAGAATGGTCCGATTAGACCCATACCTTGACATCCAAAGTAAAAGTATCATATTAGCTCCAAATAACTCCTTGTATGTTATGTTGCCCTGGTACTTTTGACTGAATATAACATTATTTCGTAATTGAATATTAGTCCAGTAGGACCACGAGTACATAGTGGTATACCGTGGTCCTACCAGTAGGTCAAATCGGTAGGTCCACGGGTCTTCAAGGGACGGGTGACAATTGCTACAAAAAAGTTCCAGTTGTCCCCTCTGACACGAATTTGAAGGGAACATCTGGGAAAATTTAGTCCCAGATGAAAAGATCCCAGTTGTCACCCGGGTGACAGTGTTAGAGGGGACTCCTGGGAATAATCGATCCAGTTGCCAGGATGCCCTCTGTAAACCGAAGGAACCAGCCGACCTAAATGAGTGAGACGAGTGGGACCACTGATGACAACCCAAACGAGAGGAGGCGGCTGACGTAATTGGTGGAACTCGGTCGCCAATAATCCAGGTCATCCACCAGACAAGTAAACAAAACCCGCATATTAAAGTGTTGTGTAGGGGAAAGGAAATAGCCGCGTTGGTCGATACGGGCGCGTCGGTGTCTGTTTTGTCGAGTGAATTTATAGAGACTTTGCATATAGACTATGATAGGAATGACGTCTGATATTCATATTCATATTCATTTTTCATATTCATTTAATCTCCACAAATTTATAATAGTCATAATAGTTGATAATAATTGTGATTTACATAATAGTCGAACTCAAGTTAGTTTGTTTATAACTACACAATCCACATGTGTATTTTACAATCATTTTGGGAACAAGAGGAAGTAGGTACTTCCTAGGGTAGACCGGGTACGGTTGTAGCAGGGTACAGTAGTACCATCGGGAATATCTCTTTAACTACGCCCCGCAGCACGCCCGTTCTCTTCCCCTCAGGGGCCCCCTAAAACACGTGCCGACTAACTGCCAATACCCCGCGCGCGCAGCTCGACGCGGACGCTTGTGACGGCAAGGAGAAATTTCAACGTAGTCAAAGTAAGTTTTTTCCGTCAAATTTCATTGATCCTAATTGAGAAACTTCGCATTAATTTTTACCCAGTTGCATTTTAAATGTTTCTTGCTATTGTTGGCTGTATTTTAGCAGTGAAGTGAGTATATTTATCAGTTTATTTGAACGAGAATAAATAATTACCCTGAGGGGACGATTGCAGCAAATTTTCGGGGATGGTTGTAGCGGAACAACTATACCCGTGGTACAATTGACCCCAATAGCACATCACACCTGGTTTCAAATTAAAAGATACCTACCAGATAGTAACAATAGAAAATATTTTTGTTCTTTTAACTAAATAACTAAAACACAAAAATTGTCATTTTGTGACTGATTACCGTAATAAGAAGAAAAAAGTATGTTTTTATATTTAAGGGATGATTGTACCAGGGGATAATTGTACCACAGGGACAATCGTTACAAGTGATTTTCTATACAACTTGTTGATTAGTAATATTTGTTATTATTGACTAATTATAAGTGTCAAAACTACAATAACGTAGCTCTTATGCCCTAAAGAACCATGTTTTGTAGTCAATACTTTACGATTAATTGTCTAAGACTAGGAAGGTTGTGTTTTAAGTTTGTCAGTTTTTTTATATTTACTTTGAGAAGATTGTTATGCTTTGTTACTAGTTTAATGAAAAAATGGTCTGCTGTCATGTTGTAATTCAAATAAATATATTTTTCTAACTAAACTAAGATGTATTGCTTCATGACATATCTGGTACAACTAACCCTGGGTAGGGGACATTTGTAGCAGTTCGCCTGTTCCGTTTAAATGTAAAATATCTCTGTTTATATTGTTTCTACACAATTAAAGATGACGCTGCCTTAAAGCCAAAAAAACTAAATATCAATACACATTGACACTATTGCCATGATATTGTAAATGGAGCCAGAAATAAATGTTAAAGTTAAAATGTTACAATTGTACCCGGTCTACCCTACTTCCAAGCCCATAATGTCCCCTCATAATATTTACTGTGAAAACTTAAATAATAGTACTACCTACCAAGATAACTCCGGTAGATACTACATAGTAGAAGTTCACATGAACTTACCTTTACAGGAAGATAAATTGAGTTAGACAACTCATTAAATTCTGCTTATAGATGTCTACTTTCTCTTGAATCACAATTTAAAAGGAATACTAATTTGTTAAGTCAGTATAAAGATATCATTAATGAATTTATTTCATTAGGCCATGCTCATTATGTAGATATATTCTCTCTTCATTATTCTTGGCTTACTTACAGGCACAGGAAATACTATTATACTGTGATGAGTGGAAAAACAACATTTCTGTAGAAGCCAAATTCATTGCAGACTGGTACAGTCTTAAGGACCGTATCGTTAATGGGGAGGCGAAGGCAAAGTGAATTACAGATGGCGCTTCATTCTTTGGAACAATTGTCAGTTTGAGCTTATATTGTCTTGACTGTGTATTACGTGATTTTACTTTCTTAGATTGTATTTTTTTCGGTTTTGCGGACAAACAATGTATTATATGCTAACTTTAGCTCATATAAAAGAAGAATTACGGAAAAGAAAAGCCAAAACAACAGGCAAGAAAGTTTATAGCAACTTACAAAAAATTGCTAACAAGCATTACATTTCTTTAAATTTCGTGTAAGATTTACAAGTAATCTTTTTATTTCAGATTAGAAGCATATGATTTAAATTTTAACAAAGCAACTGAGTGTGAATTTCCGTGTTTATAGTTGCCTGATGATGCCTTCTGTGCAATAGTAATTTCAGGTTTCTGTACTGGAATTTCTGTACCATCCAAAATTACACGAACCGTTTTATTCTAAGTTTCTTGAATGACTCTGGCATATAAAATTCTATTAATTCTCTGTTTGGCCCCAATATTGGGCTTATTCCATATTTGATATACCTATAAAATTCATCCAAGTTATAAATATGCTAGAAACTGCTGAGGTTGAAATATTAAAGAACAAAGCTGTTATAATTCAAATGTTGTTTTATTTTGGCGAAGCTTCATCAAATTCATGAAACATTCCTTTTGATTTATAATGTTTCTCAGGCTCAGCAAAGGAGAAAATCGAGGGAAAAGCATCTTTTTTTTGATATTTTATTGCCCAATATTTTTTTTGTTACTGGGAAATCGATGAACTCCAATAATTTACAAGTTACATGCATAACAATGCGAAATTTTCTCAGTATAAAATTAAAAAGTGCAATACTCCAAGAGATTCCCATATGTTTTGACAGTTTCTTTGAGGCGGCCCGGTACCAAGACCAGACGCCACCTATCGGGATAAAATTGCGCTTTTCCTCCCCATTATGGGTACACAATACACCTGGCTGGTAGAAGAGGATTGTTGACGAAATAAAATAAATAAACCTGTCAAATATTTATACGACAATAAACAAATCCTGTGAAAAAGACTCAAAATAAAATTTTGTTCTTGCAATGAAAAGGCTTACAATTGAGAAGCGAAAACCTATTATTTCCAAATGGTGCACTGAAACTGGCATAACGTACAGAAAGTTGGCTAAAGAGGAAGGTGTTAGTGTTCACGCGGTTCAAAACGCTATCCGAAAATTCGGTGATTACTACACTTTAAGTGTCCGGGCACGAAAACTGCGACGGCGGAGCGGCAGCGGGGCGGCGCGACAGCGGAGCGGCGGCGATGCATTCAACAGTATGGCACAGTATGGAGACGCGCACGAAACGGGCGGTGGCGGCGCGGGGCGACGAGCGATGCACGGGCGGGAGGAGAGCGACGAAAACAAATGAACAAAGTAGTTGGATTTGGTAGCCCGCGATTACAGTAGTGTTGTGTTGAATAATATAATAGTGTCTGTTTGATTACTAGGTAGTACCTATTTATTCAGTATGGATGTCGGCATCTTGGACATCATATAAAAAACACAAGATGAGCAAAGAATCCGGTTTTGAAACTAGTTAACGCCTATACTTAGACCATTTTTTCAAACAAAATAAAATTTTTAGACATAGGATATATTTCGTCCTTTGAATATTTTTCGGTATTGATTTAACAAGAAATTGTTTCCATAGCAACATCACATTTGACACATCAATAGAAATAAAAAAAATAAGAAGTTACTTTAGTGGTATACCCTGGTCCTACCAGTAGGACAAATCGGTAGGTCCACGGGCCCTTAATGGTATTTAGCCCATCTGTCACAACACTACTAGCGCGGCTGACCGACCGCTAAGTTTCGTGCCCACGTTCTCATCGCCCCGCCCCGCCGCCGCTCCGCTGCCGCGCCGCCCCGCCACCGCTCGGCCGCCGCCACTTTCGTGTCCGGACACTAAGTGATGTTCCTGGTCGCGGCAGAAAACCAGGTCCTTCTAGGCCTAAGTTGGACCAGAAGATATGCAAGTTGTTTGCTGCGAAAAAAGGACTTTCAGTTCGCGATTGTGCCAAAAATGATGGTACTACTATTGGAATGGTACAACGAGCTAAGAAGCGAAACTGCTTAAAGAGCTATAAAAAGCAAAAACCGCCAAAACGGTCAGTTCAGCAGTCATCTTCCGTAAAAACTAGGTCCCGGAAGCTGTACGAAGATAATTTGTGCAAAAAAAAAAACAGTGCATCATAATGGATGACGAAACATATGTAAAGTTGGATTACAAAACTCTACCTGGAGCACAATACTATACGGTAAAGGAAGGAACTGTCGTTAGTAATGCTGAAAAAGCATTTTTTTGCGAAAAATTTGGAAAAAAATCCTTGTTTGGCAAGCTGTTTGTCAATGCGGGATGATTTCCAAACCATTTTTTACAGACAAAACTTTAAACGCAAATATCTATGAGAAGGAATGTCTCCAGAAGAGAGTGTTGCCACTCGTGAAGAAGCATAAAGGTCAGACTCTGTTTTGGCCTGACTTGGCCAGCTGCCATTATGCTGCGTCGGTACTTCAATGGTACGTCAAAGAAAAAATTCAATTTGTGAGAAAGGAACACAACCCACCAAACTGTCCAGAAATTCATCCAATAGAAAAATTTTGGGCATTGATGAAGAGAGATCTGCGTAAAAATCTTCATTCTGCAAATTCTTTGGAAAAAATCAAGAGAGATTGGAACCATGTGGCCAAAAACCTCGGTGCAAGCGTTGTCCAGAACCTTATGCGAAACATCAAGAGTAAAGTGCGAAAACTTGGAAAAGGTCAATAATTATACGCGTTCTTTCTTGATTTTGTTGTATTAAAATACATTTTAAATTGTACAGACTAAATAAAAAACAATAATAATCGAATATAAACAAATTGTATACCTTTAGTTATGTACCCATAATTAACGATACGGTCCTTAACTACCTATACATACATGGACCAACCAATGAAGGACGACCAAAATATGACCCAATGTTTTGGAGCACAGATTAATTATGTGAACGAAATTTACCGAGGACCCAAGACAGTGCAGAATCCTGGCATAAATCGCATTGAAATTTCTGTAGGAAAGCAACCACAAGGTTTTTATAAACTATCGATATTCATGAAATGAAATACATCTCAATGCAGATGCAAAATCTTATTAATGGTTTGCCCACCAGCTCGAACAGAAACAAAAATATACAGAACGTTCGGACAACATAAATAATATTTTACACAACAAAAGTGATTACCTAATTATAACTGGGTTTTAAGTACTATTGGTGCAAACCTAAAATTATTTTAAATCTAAAAATATACTTAAATTACTTACCTATGTAAGATAACTATAATTATTAATGTTATTGTAAGTAAATAAATGCTGATTTTACTATTTACCATCCTATCACTTTCATACATAAAAAAGTACTCTAAAAAAGTACACTCTCAATCATTTGAAATTAGTTCATTCTGTTCGAAAACACTCAACCTAATAACGCATTATCATTTTATTCTAACTACGACAGTTCTCCATCCACTAGCAGCACAGATCCTGTTAGCACAGCAGAGCCTGTTAAAAAAAGTCTAAATTAGGCGACTATTTTTCAAGTGCGGATGACTTTCCCTCAATGGTATCAAAACTGACGGCTTTGGATGGACTGTCGTTCAAAGTCATTGCTTCTTCTGAAATCACAAGGAAGTTATTCAAAAAAGTGGGTATAATAATCTACCTAATAGTTCAAAAACTGTGAAGAAATTAGTAGTACAAAAAAGCAACCAGGTGAAAGACGATCTTAGGGTCGAGTTCACCAACTACAACGTAATCATTGATTACCTAATCGTTCCATTAAAATTAATTGGTCGTTTAAACAGATCACGTTTTTTTTATGTTCACCAGCCATTTTTAACAAACGGTTATCTAATCAAACGTTTTGAACAAATGATCTGTAAATGAGTGAATAGGAGTGTCATTTTCTATTGTCTGTGTCGATCTCGCAGTCTTTTTGGTATACATATTTTACTCTTTTCATGTCACGTCACTTGTCAGTCAGTGTCAAAGAAACTTAATTTTCATTACAAAGAATTAAATTGAAATACATAAAGACCCTACTAATAAGGAAAAACATAAGCGTACACCCAATTTCAATAAAGATGAAAAAGCAGTTCTTACTGAACTAATAATAAAATATAAAGACATCGTCGAAAAAAAAAAATCTGATGCAACAACAACGTCTACACCTCAACGTGCTTACGCTGCTGTTACTGCTACCAACAAGCCCGCTAAACATCTCGACCGGGCTATAAACGAGGGAAACAAACAAGAATCGGTCTCCAAAGGTGAGCAACCAGTGCCGCGGAGACAGGATGCAGGATGCGATGATGATGGCTTCAAGAAGGTGTTAAATTAAAAAAAAAGAAAAACCGCCTTCAAAAAACCTGAAAACAAAAACAGCTTAAAAATTAAATACCTCTTAAAAGCAAGAAATAATATTCGAATCATTCGTTACACATATCAATATTAATAAAACACGTCTAATGAAGTCGGGTGGGGCTTTTAGAAAAAAATGAAGTTGTCCTCCAGCCCCACCCGACTTCATTAGACGTGTTTTATTAATATTGATATGTGTAACGAATGATTCGAATATTATTTCTTGCTTTTTAGAGGTATTTAATTTTTAAGCTGTTTTTGTTTTCAGGTTTTTTGAAGGCGGTTTTTCTTTTTTTTAAAAAAGCTTTTTTATTTTCAACTTTTTAGTGGTAGGTATGTAAGCGCAGCGTGTAAATATTTTTTAACCTTATATTATAACATTTTCAATGGTAAAATGCCCAGAACTCAATTTCCAAATTCACGCTGTTTGTTTTTGAGGAGTTCCGTTGTGTTTTCGTAGTCCAAATCTAGTCCAGAACGTTGCATCGCAAACCATGATTTGGTTTGTTTTGGATTGCCATAAACTTACCAAAACCTAAATCACTTTACATATACTATTTGACTTTGAGGAGTTCCCTTGTGTATCTTCGAAGTTCGAAGTCCAATAACGATGAAATTAAATTGTGACCACTCTTGAAGTATACCCTTTCAAATAAAAAAAGAATCATCTAAATCGGTTCATAAACAAAGATGTTATGTCCGAAATTCCATAAAAACTCGTACGATGGCGAGCTAAATAATTGATATTTTTCAGGATTATGAGAAAACTACTGGTCCGATCTCTGAAAAAATTTTATGGGACCACACACGAACTATGTTCTTTGAGATAAAAAAAGAATTGTACAAATCGGGTAACAACTGACGAAGCTATGTTAAAACATACATAAAAAAAAAAAAAAATTAAAAAAAAAATACCGTCGACTTGAGAACCTCCTCCTTTTTTTGAAGTCGGTTAAAAAGAAGAAGGCCTCTAGTCGTAATCTGTACGACACTGCCCCGACTGGACACAATCACCTTCGTGAAGGAAGTTTTTGGCCGAAGGGTGTCCTATTCCGCCGGTTTAGACTTTAGAGGTCGGCTACCGGATACTGCGCACGTCGCCGCCTTCTATACTTACGTGTAAATAAATAGTTAAGATATAATATAATATTATTATGTATGTTAGTCTGTAAGGTATATTTATTATATAGGCCTAATATTGTAAATGATATTTCTGTTGCCTGAAATAAATGATTATTATTATATAAGTATTATTTTCTTCATCCAATGATATCATTGTCTTCATCAAAAAATATAATTCAATGCGTCTTGCATTTTATTTTACCCAAAAGTGATGGATACAGTACGAGAAATAGACGTAACCAGCGGTTAAACTAAGTCAATTCCTTCGTTTAAGTTAAACAGCCGGTTACAGCATATAATCAATGGTCAGTGTTTGGTGAACAGCATTATATTGTAAATCAGTCGTTTATGTTGTAAACAACTGATTAAAATTTAATCATCTGTTGGTGAACTTGGGTCTTAAAAAACAATTGCAGGACATAAAAATTAAAGGTAATAAATTTTCTACTAGCCTTGACGAATGGACATTGATTCGTAATCGGAGGTATATGAACGTAAACATTCACTCGCCTTTGTTAAAAGATAAAGGATTCCGAAACCTAGGCCTATCCAGAATTGAAGGACGAGGTACAGCTGAAAATTGTTACAACACATTGCGAAAAAAATTGGCAGATTTTGGGATTTCCTTGGAGGAAGACGTAGCATGTGTGGTTACAGATGGAGCTAGCGTTATTATGACCGCTTTACGGTTTAGAACAAAAGCATATCACCAGCTATGTATCGCTCATGGAATTCAATGTGGTGTGTTGGATGTTTTATATAAAAACAACGAAAATGAAGAGGTTGAAAGGAGCAATAGTGATTCAGTCTGAAGATGGTGAAGATAGTGAATTTGTTATGCAGACTAGAAATTCGCTAAATAGTGATATTCCAATCGTTAAGTACAAGGACTTGATAGTTAAAATTAGGCAAACTGTTAAGTTTTTTAAAAAGTCCCCTACCAAGACAGATCTTCTTAATGTTTATTTGTCTCAAAATGGCCACAAGAAACAGCTTATTTTGGATTGTAAGACAGGATGGAGCAGCATGGCTAATATGGTTACAAGATTTTTGGAACTCAAAGATGAAGTTATGGAGGCATTAATAGACCAAATAATGATATTACTTTTTCAGCAGTAGAGATCGAAATATTAAAAGATCTTTCCGACTCTCTAAACATAGTGAAAGCAACAGTTGAAGCACTTTGTGAACAAAAGGCGAATCTGTTAACTTGTGAAACAGCTCTAAAATTTATGATAACCAAGCTAACTGAAAGAAACAGCACAATAAGCCGCGAACTGAAGCAATGAAAACTCGGATATTACAAAGAAGATCTTCAGAACTGACAGGGACCTTGAAATATCTGCATAACCACTTAAAATATTACCAAGAACCAATTTCTGATACTTTTCATAACCCCTCAAACGAATCAATACTTAAAACAATAGTCCACATCAATAAGACGTATTTTACTAATACACAGACACAGCATAACAGCGACGTCGATGAAGATGATGACGTCACACTTATTGAATTGCAACAGCGGGAAAGAATGCTACAAAATTCTCTTGATAATAAATCATCCAAGAGCAATTGCGACAGCAAATTGATGATACGTTGATTAATAAGGCGACTTCTTCAACCTCATGTATATCGCGTCATGATTTGGAAATTGCGATACGTGTAGAAATGGCATCTTATGATGGTGGAGGTCCAAAAAATCTACACTTGATGAGGGCATATAATTTTCTGTTAACAATACCCCCAACAAGTGTAGAATCTGAGAGGGTGTTCTCATCATGTAGGTTGACATGCAGCTACCTTCGAAGTTCATTAAACGATGATACTCTGGACTGTCTGTCATTCCTTAGGTCCTGCTATCAGGGGAAACGTTAATTTATTTATTTTGATAATTGAATAGCATTTTTAGGTTTAATCTTTAATACTCTATATTCTTTCTATCAGGTATTTTTGGCAATAGTAAGGATGACTTTGTTAGTTATAAATAATTTTATATATGCCAATTAAAAGAGGTCTGTTTTTTCTATATTGTTATTTAAAAATTAAGATTGATTGTTCAATTCGAGTCGAAATAGGAGAAAGTAATTGATTTTATTACTTTAACAATGGGAGAACTGTTTGGTAACTAATTAGAAGTTATTTTTTTTTACTTTTAAAACAAACACATTAGTTATATTATAATTTAAGTAGTGAGTACGAATACGAAACGAACCTAATAAATTATTAAAAAAGAACATAGGTAGTTTCACTTTTCAAATCATAATTATTATTGTACTACTTTAATATCGGTGACCTTTATAAAATCCACGAATTATTGTGCTATATTCAAGTGAAAAGAACCTTTTTCCTCTGAGATACAAAGTATTCGAAAAATTCGTAAAATACGAATAATCCGAATAATAGATTTGGAAGTATTCAATATATTCGAATAGTAAAAATGGACGAATATTACAAGCCCTAGCCACAGTATATGTGTTACCGTTAGAGTACGGAATCCGATAATCTGCAGATTATCTGGTCGAGTCAGTTAAAGTGCGGAATTTTTCTTAAAATAGACGATTTCCGCACTCTAACTAGTTAATCTGCAGATTTACGGATGCTACACCGTTAAAGTGCGGAATACAGTGAGTGAAATAGCCAAGGCTTCAGGAAATTGAAGTAAAAGACCCACATTGAAAGTTTATTTTACAAAAACTTCGTTTCTGGCGCTTCGCCGGGCACCCGTGAATTTTCTACGATCTCTACTGGGCCATTTCCAGACTATTCCTGCGGCGACCGAGTTAGAGACGGCAAAATGAATACCGCTGACACCCCACCTGATGAGGAGAAAAATAAGAAAAATAACCCGCAACAACCTAAACCCGCTGCTGAGATAACGGAGAACATTACTCATGTTATAAATTTGCTGACCTTTATTAATGAACTCCAATCGACGAAGAAGGACGTATCATTGCCCCTAGGCTTGCTAAGAGGAGCAAGTTATCCACTTGGCGAGTGGGAATTTAAAGTACTTGACAAGGTTTCGCCTGCTTTTGAGTTTGTGAAAACGGATAATAGGGGTAACGTTTATCCCATACGTAAGCCCTTACTTTTACGCTAAGTTTAACGATCTCGATGGGCTTCTCGCGCACTTAAAAAACGCAGTATCAAAAACCATTGAAACGTCACAGTGTATATTCTCAGAAGGTACCAATATTGGATTGGATGGTCGCGTAACGATGGCGCCAGAAGATATTGGCATTCCAACTGATGCAATTGCTGAGTCTAACCTTCCCCCAAAAATTATACAAAATCGCCTAGCTCCTTTTTGCGTTTGTTTTATCAAATTGTTTATTAAATTGTTTTATCTCTTATATCGTAAAATTCGAATTATGAATTTCAAAACGAATTTATATTGCCATACTTTTTACACGCAATGCCGAAAAAAAATTAAAAAGTTATTTTATAACATACCTTCGCTATACTAAGCAATGTTATAAAATAACTTTTTTTCTCATTACGATACAGGGCAAATCCAAGAAGAAGGCAGTGCCGCGATATTAAAAAAAACCTTGATATTCCCATATACTTTCCATGATTAAAACGAACTCTATGGTGATCGATGAGTAAGCGTACCGATTAGTCTGCTGGAATGCACTTATTTCTTTTTTTACTGACTTCAAAGAGGGGTACTCAATTCGACCCGTTTTTTTTTTGTTTTTTGTATGTACACCGATTACTCGAAGACGGCTGAACCGATTGAAATGATTCAAACGTTATTAGATCAGTACTTTGATTACGTAAAGCTGTTGCTAAAATTCTCGATTGAAATCGATTGAAAGCGCGGTTGCATTGCTGCTTTAGTTAAGATAGTTGTTCACATTGGTTCTTACTAAAGCAGCGATGTTACTGCGATTTCTGTCAGAGTTGATTGCAACAAAGTTACGTAATTACCCCCCGGCACAGAATACATAATAGTACAAGTCCCCCGGGTTTGTTCTCAAGTTGGTACAATTTTTTAAAATTTTGAAATCGGTTCAGTACTTTTCAGGAAAACCTGAAAATACTGTCGTTTTCGTTACCGTTTTGTGAACTTATACGGATGATCGACCATATCTTCTTTGTTTATGTACCGATTTAGATGATTCTTTTTTTGTTTGAAAGAGGATACTTTAGAGATGATACCATTTTGATTTCATTGTTATTGGACCTTGGATATCAAAGATACGCAAGGGAACTCCTCAAAATCAAATAGGAACTGTATAGTGATTACACTAAAAAGAATAAAATAAAATAAATGTTTAAAAACAAAAAACCGACTTCAAAAAACCTGAAAATAAAAACAAAAACAGCTTCAAAATTAAATACCTCTAAAAAGCAAGAAATAATTTTCTAATCACTAGATACCTACGCATATCACTGTAATAAAACACGTCTATTGAAGTCGGGTGGGGCTCTTAGAATAAAAAAAAGAAGTTGTCCTCCAGCGCCACCCGACTTCAATAGACGTGTTTTATTACAGTGATATGCGTAGGTATCTAGTGATTAGAAAATTATTTCTTACAATTTAATTTTGAAGCTGTTTTTGTTTTTATTTTCAGGTTTTTTGAAGTCGGTTTTTTGTTTTTAAACAATTTTTTTATACGCGCCATTTTTAGAAAAAAGTTTTGATTTCAATTTACTTTTGCTGAATTTTAAACTACATAAAAATGTCTGAAAGCAGCGAGTTTGAAGATAATTTCACTCCACCCGATATTTTGGATGCGGCGACAGAACTAACTAATAATCTGTTACCAGCGAAGTCGAGAAAATTGTATGACAAATGATATTACGATTTTATGGCATGGAAAATGCAAAAAAAGGCTACTTCGTTTTCGGAAAACGTTCTATTTTCAGGAATTGTCTGACAAGTTCAAGTGTTCCTCGTTATGGTCTTAATACTCAATGTTAAAGAGTACGTTAAGCATATATAACGAAGTAGATTATGTCCAAATATTGCAAACTAATTGCGTTTTTGAAAAGAAAATCTCAAGGATTCAAAGGGAAGAAAGCAAAGGGGCAGTTCCTGAGAAATGTGCAAATTATAACTAATGCATACTAAGCTTTCCAATGATTTTCGGATATTTATGGTATTAACATGAACTTTTCCTTTATGGAACCACATTATGCTGCTGTAATTTTAAACTATTTCTATTTAAATTTTAATTTTAAAATGTGAAAATGTCATTAGCGTGGCTGTCCTAAACCCCGAAAAGGAATTATTACATTAGAATTAAAGGTATTAGTGTCTTTTATACCCTGTTTCACATAATACTATCAAATTACAATAAATTATTCTACCTAAATACATTTATCTAATTAATTTTAACGAAATATATAACCCACCAAATAACTATTAACTTTGTCCCAAGAAAAAATAGACATTACCGTGTCTTGACTTGTCGCGACGTGCACAACTTCTTACCGAACGTTTTGTTTATATTAGTCGCTTCCCCCGCATCCCGCCAGTCGTTATTCAAACGTCAGTGAGAACGCACGTCACTTTTTCTCGTCGAAAAATTTGTGAATATTTTTTTCAGTTAGTGTTTTTGAGATTGTCACTGGGACGCGTCATCTACGTGGATCACAATACTCGGTAAGTATTGACACAATCAAAATATTATCGATATAAAACGAAAAACCGACGGGCGAAACAGTCCTTGAATGAAAGAATGTTCGAGAAAGGCATTTCGTGTCATAGTTAAGTGGCAAAAATAAAGAAATCGTCATTACCATGTTCGTAATTACCATGTTTTACCGTGTTTTTTTTTAACCACGGTAATGGTAATTACGTTAGATTTTTCAGGTTTTTGATTGTTAATAATGAGCCTACAATAACTTTTTGAATGGTCAATTACATGTATTGTTCGCAGATTTAAGATGGCAAAGCCCAAAAAATTAACTAGAGATGAGTTATTAACAAAAAAACGAGCAGCAGAGAAAGCCAGAAGGGATAAAATTAAGTAAAATAAAAAAATTAAGAATCCAGAAGCGCATGCACAGTACAAAGACAAAGAAAGGCAGAGATACAAAAAAAGAAAAGAAGATAAAAAGCTGGTACAAATAAATGATTTGACCCCGAGGCAGCAGAGAAATCAAAGGAGGAAATGAAAAATTAATTCTAGGAATTTTAGAGAGAAGCAAAAACAAAAACACTTTTGCAGAAAAAACTAACTGAAAGTACTCCTCCAGATTCAGACTTTGATGATGAAGCCCGACCTCAGAATATATTACCAGCCCAGCCCAGCCTCAACCCAGCCCAGTCAAGCATTACCCCGTCAAGCCCAGCTCAGTCCAGCCTAGCTGCATCTCCTAGAGTAGTACAGAATAGGGTGCTCACTAGAAGGCAACTCTCTAACATATCCCAGTCGAGCAATTCCCCGTCAAGCCCAGCTCAGTCCAGCTTACCTGAATCTCCTAGTGTAATACAAAATAGGCAGCTCAGAAGACGTCAACGTTACAATATGTCCAAAAAAAATAGATTCTACATACAGCAACTAATCAACGTAAAAAAACAAAATGATATGTTGCGCAAACGACTGATTCGCAGCAATAATAAATTGAAGAAGCAAAACACTAAAAGCCCGAGGACTAAAGCTGACAATTTAATATCAGATCCAAACAAAAAGGAAGAAGTTAAGAAAGCTCTCGTCTTTGCTGAAGTAATGGAAAGTAATCTTGAATCTAATTATGAAAAATTGAAAACAAACGAGGAAAAGAAAGTTTTTAAGGAGAACATTGAACACAAAAATCATTCAACCAAAATTAGCACGGAAAGTTAATTTGTCAAAGAAATTAAATGAAACTAAATATAAAGTTCAAGAAGATATTACATTATTTTTTTAAAGCGACGATAATACTAGAATGGCAGCTGGAAAAAAGAGTGCATCACTCGAAAGAAAGAGAAAAAGCAAAAAAGATATTTGCAAGACACTTTAAAAAATTTACATAAGAAATTTCTGGAAACTCATAAGTATGTAACACTTTTTTTTTCACCTATCCTTACGGTAGCAAGCACTTGATTTTAAAGTACTTTTTATAGCGAAATTCTCGCTATAGTCTTGTAGGTTGGACAAGGAACATTAGGTATTAGGTGTAGGTAAGAGTTTAGATAGGTTTTACAAAACATACATAGTGTTTTCACATAGCTTTTGATGTGTTTAGTGTTAGTTTATTGCATGCAAATTTCTACCTTTGTTTGAGTCAATTTCCAGTAGTTTAACGAATGTCGGTGATTGTACCACACACTTCGGCATTCGGGCATTCACTTGAATTCATTTCAAAACATCTTTCACTAAGAATTTTAGCACTTTTCAATAATTAAAGCAAATAAACTTTCTTGTTTACATATCTCACAGCTGTCTTTTCAATTGACAAATGACAACTGTCAGATGTGACGTTTAGCGTTCCGATTCCAGCTAACTGAACGTTTCGGACCAATTAATTTACACTTTGTTGATAAAATTCAAATAAATAAATATCACTTATTTGTTATTTTAATTAAATAAAGTAAATGTTAATGTCTCGCATGCTAGTTAAGCGTTTTAATATTAATATTCAGACAAAAGGTAAGTATGTTCATAGAATGTATTTTGTCTGGGGGGTAGTTTGTTGTCTATGGCATTCTAGACTTTTCGAGTCGTTTCAACAAGGACCGACGTAGTTCGACGGTTCGACGGACGGAAGTCTTTGTCATTCTTGATATTTCGCCTGTGTCGTGTAGATGCAGGAATTGAATAATATGTGAGCTACGGCTTTTGGCGATTTTTAGTGGTTTCGCTATTGATTTAATGATGCGTTGAGCATCCCTTTAAGTGGTGAGTGTTATATTAATACGAATCTAATTATTTGTCCGTTTTTACCAGTGGTATCAAGATTGTAACTTTGTGTATTGTTTTCAGGGCTCAAGGCTCAAATTGTATATTGTACCATGTTTCGTTCGAGATGATAACCTGTAATAATTAAAGCCCAAATTTGGTAAGTTTCTCAACCTTGTTATAATGTTAGTTGTAAGGAAAACCTCATATTCAATGTTGGACAATTTGGTGACTTTGATTTTTTATTACAGGGCTTCTAGGTTTGGTCCAGGAAATACTTCCAAGGTTATGGTTTGAGCTTGTTTCGATGTAACGTCGTCTGTGCAGCGGCTTGGCTGGTATTCCATGCTTTGACGTCTCATTAAAATCAGCGCGACGAGCACAGGTTAAACCGTACCATTGCCATGGATTTATAAAACTAACCAAGGTATTCCTCAGCCTTCCTTTATTATCATCGCGGCAGTGTTTCTGTAGTATGTACCCGGTGAAGTAATTAACGTTTATATCCAGTACAAAATGGTTATTTGATGACATGTTCAAACTCAACCCGGAGCAGGTCTACAGCCAATAAATGTACCTATAGTCATGTTTCAAATTTATTTAGCTTCAGCGTAACTCTGGTCCATGAGCCAAAAAGTATAAATAATTCTATTTTACTATGAATGTCTTGTGTTAAGATGATAAGTAATAGGTATCTTAGCATAAGTTTTTTTGAGTACATATGTGTTCGGTTCTTGACGGTCGGCCGACTTGAGAGATATGGTGACGTTTGAAAACTTATTTCAAATGCGGAACCGGCCTCTTAATCCGTCTGACTAACTGGAAACGAGCAGATATGCCCTCACCTTTACTTTTAAGGGTCTATAGTTAAAATCCCTACTTCTTTATATGGTTTTAATTTTATAATGAACCCAAGGGTATTGTTTTTGTAATAAATGTATGGTCTCACTTTAACCTGTTAAGGGTCCCTGTTAAACCATTTGCCCTTCGTGCGGTTTTAACATTATAATGGGTTCTCAAGGTATTATGTATTAATATAAAATGTGTGACTTCATTTTAACCCTTCGGATTCTTCGTTAAACCATTTATACCCCATGTGGTTTTAAATATTTTTATGACATATTTTCTGCGAATCGTTGTTAACTTGGTATTAGTTATACAATGTGTTAAATAAATGTTTGTTTCAACGTAAATATTGGTTTGATTTATTAAGCTCACTTTGTTTCGATCCGTGGACAATTTATCTTTTAATTTTTAACTTTCATTGATATTAACGGCGCCCAAAATCATAATTGTTCCATGGATGACTGAGCCACGCGAATCCACTTAACCCCTTTGCTCTACCGACTAACATTTTCAGTGGGGTAATTTCCATCTATACCCCGGGGTAAAAAAAAATCCCATTACAAGTATACAGTGAGCTACTCATTGTTCTGTCAAAATAAACCATTTTGGGTGGTCACACCAACTGACAAAGACATGGAAACCTGTATGTGCAAACTACATGAGAATATGACACTGCTTGCACAGGCACTTTGGAAGAACAAAATAATTCAAGAAAAGTCTTCTAGTGAAGTGTTGTCTGCCACTGTTTGCAGCATTCACGATTTGTCTTGTCTTGAAAGAAAATGCCCAAGTTGTATCAACAAAGTTCCAAAAATTATGGAATTTGATAATTCCGTAGAAATACAATACTTGATGTGGCAGTCTGGGCTGAAAGAGGTTAAGACAAAAACTGGTAACAAAACAATAAAAATCACTGAAAAAAAACAACATAAAGGTTCTCCAAAAACAGTTATTGAGATTATGATGAAAGACTTACAAAAGTTTTATATCCACTGTGCAAATATCGCCAACCAATATGAATGTACGACTATCCTTAAAAAATCAACTAATGTCAAATGAGGCAGTAATTCACATGGATTTTAGCGAAAACTACTCGACGAATCACAACATTGAAGTTCAAGCCATGCATTTTGGCGGAAGTCGGAACCAGATCAGCCTGCACACAAGTGTTGTCTATATTCCAGGAACAGCGCCCAAAAGCTTTTGCACGTATAGCGATTGTCTGCGCCATGATGCCCTCGATGTCTGGGGCCACCTCGTCCCTATATTAAAGTACATAGAAAATACAGCACCCAATACAGATACCCTTCACATCATCACTGATTCCACCTGCAGTCAGTATCGAAACAAGACTATCAATTTTATGATTACAAAGTTACATTGGTACCTCAAGAATTTGGTATGTATTACGTGGAATTATACGGAAGCTGGCCACGGAAAAGGAGCCCCAGATGGCGTCGGCGCAACCCTGAAAAGAACAGCAGACCAAATTGTTCGCTATGGGAGAGATATACCAGTTGTAGACACTTTTGCGACAGAAATGAAGAAAGCAATAAAAAATGTTGTCCTGGAATACGTATCGGAGTATGATATTTATGAAAAAGAATATTTCTTGCCATTTGTTCTGCTCAGACCTTTCAAAGGTATGATGCAAGTTCACCAAATAGTGTGGAATAAAGACTCGGAAAACAGTATAGTCTTGCGAAGGCAAAGCTGTGTTTCTGAGAATTGCAGAAACAAGGCTGTATCATGTTTCCATGGCAAACATTTAGGGTTTTACAATTTGCCCATATTCGACAATTCTGAGAGGACCGAACGAAGCGTTATTGTTACATCGAATATAGTCATTGTCCCTGCGAACAACACCTTACCCTTGAATCCTGATTCGACCTTGAATAAAGATTGTTCTGAGTCATTCATAGAGGATATTGAAATATCTGTTCCTGGATCATTATTTGACCCCCCTCACATGCAACCTAATTCTATCAGTGAAGTTTGTACTGAATCATTTCTACAAGATGTCGTCCCAAATCCTCCTGCCTCATGGAATGATATAGACGAAATTATGGCATACGAGGGTGAAAACAATGTTCCAAAGTCTTTGTCTGTACTGGCAACAGCTGCCTGTAACATATCCCTGAAACTTGATTTAAAGACCACTGAAATCTGTCCTAAAACTTTTATGCAGGACGTCGAGTCGAAATCTAGTGTAGCTAATAATGTACTTGAGCTTACTGAAAATTAAGGTTGTGAGCTGTTAAATGAGGACAGTTCTGGTAATATAAAATCTTCTGAAAATCAACCTCTTGTAGATACCTATTCTATTGACGATCATGTACTTGTTTCGCTATTACCAAAGGAGAAGATGGACATACTACGTGGGTACAATAAAAGCAATTAAGCCCCTACAAAACAATGAAACGGAATTTTCTATAATATTTTTTAAAACGATCAAAAAACCCTCGCTTAAGTTTGTAACAACAAAAAGAGTTGACAGGGATGAAGTCCCACAGATTTCAATAGTAAAGAAACTTGAATTGAAAGTTAATTCAGAAAATCCGAAAGATTTCTTTCTGTGCAACGATGAGGACAAAGTTTTCTTTATGTAATTTGTATTTTTTTAAGTGATTTCATTCAAAGATCAGGTGTTCGATCAGCAATTTAGAACAATTTGTTTTGTTTTACTTTAGAAGCGCTAAGAAAAAGTTATTTTTATAAATTGTTTAAGATATTATGTTATTTCTTTAGAATGTTTTATTGTTTCTAACAAGCCTTAGGAGAAAAAAGAGTTAGTTAAGTTTTAAAACTTGAGTTCCTACAATTGATCTCTATTTTAGAAGCTATAAGAGGAAGTGTTTTTATTTAGTTTTCTTTACTATTTTTATTTAATTTTGATTTATGGAGCTATTCAGTTCCTTTAAAAACTGTTACTTTTTTACATTATTCTTTTTTTTCTACCTTATTATAAGCAACAGCTTTTGAATGTTTATGCTTGTATGTTAATATTCTCGAACGTGAGAGTGTTTTGTTAATTAGATATGTCTACCAAAGAAAAAATAAAGTATTCGATTAAGCAAAGCTCATTTAATTTTTTTATTACCTATATTTATGTAGGGGAGGGTGGTACATAATGATCCCACGGGGTAAAACGATTCCCGACTGTTTTACCGACAAAACAACGCCATCTAGTCTACTTAATGTGAATTTCGTGACCCTGAGACCGTCTAAGCAGTCAAACGCAAACTGCCATGGCGATAGCAGTGTTCAGAAAAAAGTAACAAGAAAAAATTTAAAATCCTTGAGTAAAATCTAATGTAAGTGTTATTTCAATACTGTGTACGTTTTTATGTAGTCTATATTTTGTGACAAAAGTGTTTGTATCAGTGTTTAGTACAATTCTTCAACGAAATCAGGCTAATTGTGTGTAGTTAGATGTGAACGTTAGGTTATGTATGAACAATTTTGTCGGAAAGGTATTTTGGGGCAAAATGATTCCTCTGTATGCAGGGCAAAATGATCCTGGGATCATTTTACCCCTTTGTGTTGTTAAATTTAAATATTTCGTATAAAAGCAAAATAGCGTAGTTCATTGTATATTTATATGGCGTTTGCTTATTAGCGGTACACCGTCAACTAAATATAATAGACAATATATTTATTTAATTAAAATTTTGCTTTATTTATTAGGTACAATGCCGCGCAGGTATAAATCTTCTTATTTTCATAAATCTTCTAAATATTTTTTTCTTTCTTCATATCTTCTTAATTAAATCCGATTATATTTAAAACTTGGTTTTTTTTGGCAAGGTCGCCATCAGATAATATTGGGGTTGGTCGGTTAAAGGAAACACATGTTATTCGTTCCGTGGTTGGATCTGTATTCATTGAAAAGGCAAACATTACAATATACCTTATTCTAATAATATTTTATGCTTAGTAGTCATTTTGCATGTAATATGTAGCAGTCACTTAACTAATAATTATGTTACGGTACAACTATAAAATCATTTAAAATCATCATACTTCATATATAAGAAAGACATCTCGGCAGAATTGGAATCAAAACTCCATGATAAACGCCTTAGATGCTGTCAAAGCTGGAATGGCATATAAAACTGCTAGCAAAACGTTTTCAGTGCCGGTTATGGCTCTTAAAAGACGAGCAAAGGGGAAAAACGTTCGTGCTGTGGGGGCTGCAAAACTCATGGGGAATTTTATGAAAACATTTACTGAGGAGCAAGAGCAGGAACTTCTCCAGCATATTTTTGATAATGAAGAAACTATGTATGGATTTACGGCTGACGATATTCTTAAATTTGCGTACAATGTGGCTGAAAAGAACAATATAAAGCATCCATTTTCTTCTACAAAGTGCAAGGCTGGTAAAGATTGGCTTAGGGGATTTCGGCAAAGGCACCCTTGCCTCTCTTTACGAGCACCGGAATCAACTTCAGCTGCAAGGGCTCGAGCATTCAATAAGCCAATAGTTGACAAATTTTTCAGCATTTTAAAAAATGTGCAAGATAAACATGCATATCCTGCCCATCGAATTTTTAATGTCGATGAGACTAGTTTAAATACGGTCCCAACAAAAAACACCAAAATATTAGCTAAAAGAGGTCGTAAACAAGTAGCAAGGATAACTTCTGCCGAAAGAGGGGAATCAACTACGGCTGTAATATGCGGCTCAGCTGGCGGTAACTTCATACCTCCGCTGTTAATTTTTCGTCGTCTGCGTATGAAAATGGAATTAATGGATGGAGCTCCACCGGGATCTATCCATGCTTGCAATCCGTCAGGCTGGATGAATATTGAAGTCTTCTCGCAGTGGTTTGATCATTTTTTAGCGCATGCTAAACCTTCTGCAGAGGATCCCGTTCTTCTGATATTGGACGGCCATCTTTCTCATACCAGAAATTTAGACGTTATTATAAAAGCAAGAGAAAATAACGTTACAATTGTATGTCTGCCCCCACACTGCACTCACAAGTTGCAACCGCTTGATGTTGCTGTAATGTATCCTCTGAGCACATACCACAACCAAGCTTTGGAGAAATGGATGAATCATAATCCGGGCCGTGTAGTATCAGTTTTCCAAATAAGCAAAGTTTTTGGCGAAGCGTATCTGAAAGCTGCCGTCCCTCTCAATATTATCAAAGGATTTCAAAAGTGCGGAATAATGCCTTTGGATCCTGATGTTTTTACAGATGTAGATTTTGTTGCCGCAAACACAACAAATCAAGAAAACGATGATGAATCTGTTGAAATACCTTCTTCAATAAATGCAGTGCCCGAGGCTATCCCGGCTCCTTCTGTTGAAGACGTGGAAAATAACTTGGCAACCGATCCTTTCGTAAATAGTAACCCTGACACCATACTGGTTCCCCCTGGTGAAAGCGTCGACGACATTTTACAATCACGTGCAGCAGTTGTGCAACCGCTATCTGGCTCGTCCTCGCCGTCCATTTTGCAAATATGTGAAAACGAAATAGCTGTCATAACGCCACCACGTGATGATCTTTCACCTGCAGTGGCCGTTGAATCATTGGTACCAGCAGAAAATGATAAAGTTCAGGGTTATATTTCACCAATTGCATCGACTTCCTTCAATATCCCTCCACGAGTACCTACCGCTACCTAAAATGGAAGGAAAACGTTCAAAAACTAAAAGAGGATCCAACTCTGCAGCCATTCTCACTAGTACACCATATAAAACAAAGTTAGAGGAAGAAGTGGATAGAAAGAACAAAAAAGAAATACTAAAGCAAACACGAATAAACCAAAAAAATGCAAAGAAAACCAAAGAAAATACTTCTAAAGAGAAATCACTCGGCAAAGAAAACGTTAAAAAGAAAAGCAGTGGAAAAGGAAAAGAACCAAATCCTAAAAGAAAGCGACGTGAAATGTCTGAATCATCTTCAGACGCTGATGCCGAAGACGATACGGAATGTATATTCTGTAACGAAAGTTATACTAAAGATAAAAGAGGGGAAGGCTGGATCAGGTGCATTAATTGCTTAAAATGGGGGCATGATGCGTGTGCTGGAGTAGATCCCGATGATGCTGACGAGTTTACTTGTGATTTTTGTAAAGATGATAGGTTCGGAGTTGTTCGCAAACAACTGCATCTATAAAACCACACAAATTATTAAAAGAAAATGTTATTTTATGTTCGTTTCATGTTGATTTATATTTTTTATTATTAATAAGTCAGCTTTGTTATCTACCTTTTTAAGTTTCATAAGTTTTGCTATGGTTATAGTTTTAGGTTGATATTTAGAAGTTAATTTTTAATTGAGATTATTTAATACTATAAGTTTTGATAATGTCTATCTTGTTATTTTTCTTAATAACTTAAGTGTGCAAGCAAGCACCGTAAATTGCTAATTACTTTGACTGATTCAATATAACAAAATTTGTGTAGTTTTAAGGACAATTTTTGATCTTTTTTATAGATCCTTTAAAATTTTGAGACTGTGTTTGTAATAAAACTATAATAAGTTACAAAAAAAAATTTAATTTTCCTTTATCTATTCCTTTGTAATTCGAGGGCTAAAATGATCCCCAGGGATCATTTTGCCCTCATGCTGGGGATCATTTTGTACAACCTGGTGTACAAAATGATCCTTTACTAGATCTTTACAAAAACCGAAATAAAAAAATAAAGTCAATAGTTTACTTACCCCTATGTTTAGCAATTTGTAGGACTTTAAACCAGCTTGCTATTAAAAATTAAAACTTTACGGCATGTTAGATATTTGCGCTGTTCCAACATTTTTCCCTTAGGGGGATCATTATGTACCACCTTCCCCTAATGAACATGATTTCAAAAACATTCAATAACTCTAATTTGCCAAACATTAACATATGGTCATTACCGTGATGCAATTGTGCGTACCGTGTCTCAAATTTGTCATTGCCGTGTTTCAGTTTGCCATTGCCGTGTTTCAATTTGTCATTACCGTGCTGAAAATTGTCATTACCATGTCTCTTAAAACTTTGAGGGGCTATAACTCTGAACTTTGGGGGGCTAAAAGGAGGCCTCAAGTGAAAATTTCATGTTGTTGTTATAATCTGTCGATCTAGTTAAAAAAAAAACACAAAATAAAACTTTTTATCATTTTAATAAATTTTAACAAATATGCACATTTCTTAAGAAATCCCCAAAGACGTTTTCGGCTGAACAATTAAGGCTCCAGCACACCGGATGCGTAAGCGTATGCGTAAGCGTGCACGTAGACGTACCATGACGTTGTAATCTCTGAAACCTTATGAGACATGGCACACCGCTTGCGTAACGTACGCGTGCACGTAGACCGATGCGTAACCCTACGCATTGCAGCTCTCATGAGACAACCAGGCTGCGTACTTACGCAGAGCGGAACGCATTGATGACGTTGTACTCAATGGCATTCCCTATTGGACGTCACACCGAACAAATACGAACACGCACGTATCTTTCCTGCGCGTCACTACGCGCGTAACCACGCGCGTGACTACGCATTCAGTTGTATTTGTTTACAAATAGTACCGGTACTACCGGTAGTAAGTGGTGTTTTATTTTGTTTTTAAGTAATGAATAACGATATTTAAAGAAAAACTATCTGAATTAGTGCGAAAAAATTAGTCCATTTACTCAATCTTCGTCTGACATCGCGCACTAGAGTCGCAAACATGGCTGCCGCAGCGGCTGGGTACGCAAGGGACAGGTTGCGTTGCGTGCCGCGTAGACGTATGCGTAACCCGGTGTGTCAGGGGGTTACGTGCGTAACTACGCGCGTGTAGGGTAGGGTGTCCATCAATGAACCAGGCAGCAACAATGAGCCACCACGGGTACATCACTAAAGCGACGTTGCCATTCCGTGCTACTTACACATACGTACTTGTCTTATTGCCATCCCTCACCCCTCTAGTCGCCAGCGAGCTATCTAGTGGAACGCACGTGTTACAATATTTTTTGTGATTTGGCGGCGCAAAAGTTAAAAAAAAGGTGAGTTTCTTTTCTTTTTTGAAAGTTTTATGGGCCATGATATCTTTATTTTTATGTATTGTGCTCATACTATGTTTTATGGGCTTTTGATTATCAACTTTACTAACTGATTTGCAGGCACGTGTTTATCCATGACATAACCTTAAATATTTTCAGATAGGAGTGGTTTACAATGAACCAAAATTTAACGGTGTACAATGAACCACTGGTTCAATGTTGACTACCAAAATTATTTTCCATTGAATATTTGTTTTTATGTTGGTGCTTGTTTACAATTGCCATATTATTTTATTGTTTTTAGATTTTGATAGTCTCTGATCTTAACAAATTAAAAAATCTATTTATTCTAAAATGTTAAAAATGTAGTGCTTGCTTATACCTACCTGCTATATTTAATTTTCAGGATGGCACGTAAAAAGCTCGGCCGTGAAAAAAGAACCAAAGGTAAGCATACGGCTGAAGATATGCAACGTGTAATATCAAAACATCTATGTGGTGCCAGTATCAGAGCAGCAGCGAAAGAATATAAAATTCCGTATCCCACATTAAGACGATATGTTATGAAATTTAAGAATGACCCTGACTGTTCACTTATTCCAAATTACGAAGTGAATACTATATTTAATTTAGAACAAGAAAACGAACTGAAAAGTTATGTTATCGATTGTGCCCAAAAATTTTACGGCGTTTCTACAAAAGAGGTTCGATGCATTGCTTACCAGATGGGTAAAATCAATAATATCCAGATGCCTCCAACATGGACAACAAATGAAATGGCGGGTAAAGAGTGGTTCCGTTTTTTCAAACAGAGACACCCAGAATTAGCGATCAGAAAACCAGAACCTTGCAGTTTGGCCCGTGCGACGGCGTTTAACAAGGTGAATGTTCAGAAATTCTTCAGTAACCTAAAGTTGACTCTACAACGTCACGAAAGTTTCGCTGATGGAAGCAGAGTTTACAATCTAGACGAAACGGCAACAACAACTGTACAACGTCCGCAAAAAATAGTGACACAAAAAGGTACAAGCGCCTGTAAAGTAACAAGTGGAGAGCGGGGTACACTTGTGACAACTTGTTTGATCATAAACGCTTTAGGACAGGCACTGCCACCTGCCATGGTTTTCCCACGAAAGAATTTCCAAACACACATGCTGAAC
Organism: Agriphila tristella; assembly: GCA_928269145.1. Taxonomy (NCBI): domain Eukaryota; kingdom Metazoa; phylum Arthropoda; class Insecta; order Lepidoptera; family Crambidae; genus Agriphila; species Agriphila tristella. Next base: position 11,963,866 of record OV743435.1, on the reverse strand, counting down.
GGTGCGCCTACTGGAACCTTAGGACTGGCCACTCCATCAGGCTGGATGAACACTACACTTTTTGCAGATGTCATGAAACACTTTGTTAAACATACATCGGCTTCTAAGGATAATCCAGCTCTCCTTATCATGGACAACCATGAAAGTCATTTGTCCATCGAAGCCCTTGATATCGCAAAATCATCAGGTGTTACCGTTCTCACGCTTCATCCGCACACAACATCTAAATTACAACCTCTAGATGTTGGAGTTAACGCCCCTTTCAAGACTTTTTACTATTCCGCTATTGACTCATGGATGATGCGGCATCCTGGGAAATCCGTGACAATATATCATGTAGCAGAATGTGTCGGGCAAGCTTTTTTGAAAGCTTTGACCCCAACAAATATTGTGAATGCGTTCAGGAAGTGTGGGATCCATCCATTTGATGACTCAATATTCACCGAAATAGATTTTTTACCAAGTGATGTTACCGACAGGCCCGCAGTACAAGAAGTGTCGGATGCTGAAACAGATGCAGGTGATAGCGAACGTGGTTCACCATCTCTTTTGAATCTTCAATCTGAAGAGCTGACCGCATCTCAGGATTTTCAACTATATTTGGAACCAAGTGAGAATATAGACAGCAACTCCAAAGATTCTCAAACGCAACCCACGGCAGCTGCAGCTGTTAAACTTAGCACAAAATTAACTACAGCAGATCGTAGTAGAAATGAATCACCATCCACACCTACTAAACAAAACAAAGCAGGAAGTTCAACGTCTACTGGAAATTTCATTTCACCCCATGTATTTCGGCCTCCACTTAAAGCTGACCCCCGGAAAGGCAATAGAAAACGAAAACAGGGCAGAAGCATCATCGCAACTGATACGCCTGAAAAGCAAGCGATATTTGAAAAAAAGATTTTAAGCGCAAAGAAAGTAAAAGGAACTAAAAAAGTAAAGCAGGATTTGTTTAAAGAAACTAAAAAGCGTAAGAAGAGTGTTGAAAAACCTATGAGCTCTGACACGTCTGACGACGAACCTGAACAGATTTTTCAGGCAAGTGGTTCCTCTTCTGGAGGAGAAGAGTTTCTAAGTGACAAGGAAGAAGAGGAAATTGTATTAGATGATGACTTTAGCCCTCTTCCAAGAGATCCACAAATAGGTGAATATGTCATTATTCTGTTTCTCCAAAAGAAAGTTAAAGTATACTTCGTGGCAAAAATTTTGGAAGAAGTCACTGATGATGCTGATGTTGATTTTTATGTGTCGTACTTAAAACTCAAAAGCAAAGCGCTACAAAAATTTTGTGAACCGTTAGAACCGGATTTAGCAGGAGTCAAAAGGCTGGATGTTAAATACATTTTGCCCACACCGACAATCCAAGGCACAAGTCGTCGCCAAGTTACATTTCAATTTGCAGTTGACTTGTCTAATTTGAACTTCCGTTACTGAGAGTTGTATTTCCATTGTTTTGTTTAAGATTAATTGTACCTTTCTATAAAGGCTGATACAAATATAATTGTCTGTGATTAATCTTGATCTCGTAAGTTTGATACCTCGCAAGAGAGACATTTTTGTGATTGACGATTGTTATTAAAAAATGCTCATTTTATAGTTTCTACATACTATTAAGTTTAAAAGTAATTTTAAAGTTATCTCTTAAAGAGTTCTATAAGTCTCAACAATATACTGTATGTTTATGTTATTTTAGATAATAAATACCTGATAAGTATTTCAAATGAGAACAATAGGTGCCATGTTAATTTAGGTTTTTTTAAATAATAGTAACGATTGTTACAAAATATATAAGTATCTACCTATGTTTCAATGTTTTAAGTTTTTGAAAATACTCTCCTTGTTATAGATAGGTAACCTAAAATATTGATAAAAGAAGTTCTTTGTGTGTTGATTATATTAAAATAGAAATATAAATTATGTCTTGCCACTAAAACGTTTGTTTTAATTATTTTTTAATAACCCTGGTTCATTGTTCCCTACCTGGTTTATTGTACACCATACCTATGGTTCATTGTTGATTACTGGGTGTTTACAATGAACCAATTTTCTTTTAAAAAAGAAAACATCATAGTTAATTAACATCTAAATACATTTTAAAAGCATTTACTAAATTTGAAAGATCATTAAATAACCTACAATTTGATATATAAAAGATAGTAGTAGCACAAAAAATGACTTTGTGAGAGGTTGTCAAAAAAAAGCTGGTTCATTGTTGGACACCCTACCCTACACGCACGCGTAACCACGCGCGTGTCTACGCATCCGGTGTGCCCAGGCCTTTAAATAAATTTATAAATGAAGCTCCTGACCGCGAATATCTTTTTACGAAGGTACGTATAAATATTTAGGTTTTAGTTACCTATATCACAGATATATTAAAGTAAAAGTCTTAGTACTTAGTTATTCTTGGGTTTTCATTTAAATTCTTAATTTTTTATTTCATTTGTTCCAGATTGCAATGATTTTCGGTATCATGGGTGCCTGTCGGAGACAGGAACTATACAATGTTCAGTTTCAGGATGTGGAAATTCATGAAAATACTATATTAGTATCAATTTGTAATACAAAAAATAAACGGGACCGCTGTTTTAGTATTACAGGAAAATACTATAAGTTATGTGAAGAATACATGGCGCTACGGCAAAATCCTTGTAAAATTCCGCATTTCTTTATAAATTAAATTACCAGCATGGGAAATGCATGCAACAGAGAGTTGGCACAAATAAGTTTGGAACACTGGGTAAAACTATAGCCGAGTATCTACAACTTCCGAACTCAGAGCAATACACCGGCCATTGCTTTAGAAGAACTTCGGCAACCCTGCTAGTTGACGCCGGTGGGGATATAACAACATTGAAGCGTCACGGCGGGTGGAAATCGACGGCTATGGCAGAAAGCTATATAGATGATTCTATGACCAACAAAATTTTAGTTTCCAATTCCATACTAAACACAATAGAAAACAAAAAGAACGAAATTAATATTAATTTGCCAACAGCCCCGACAGCAAGTACCAGCACCTCCAATGCCAACGCCTGCCCAGCAATAAATATACAATTTCATAACTGCAATATTCAAAACTTAAATAATTATTACAAATAAACAATTTTTAACTCTTTTAAAATTGATCTTTTAAATTAGTAAGAGAGTAGATAAAGTAGTGTATGAAACTGCACATAACTAGGTATTAAAACACTCGTGTTTTAATACCCCTCATTATGCGTCAGTTTCATAAACTACTATTATGAGCCAAGATCAGTTTTAAAAAACAGCCTGCCTAATGAGGTCATGACTCTATTATATAATTTGGGCGAACAATAAATCGAAAGATCTTAATCTTCATTCTACTAATGCTTTACCCTCAACGTCAAATACACGGCAGCAAACACACTCTGTCAACGCAGAAGACAATTTTGATATTATTAGCCCCAATTTGTGCAGACAGGATCATGTTTCTTTATCCAGATTATCGCCATCCGCTTTACCAGAACAAGACTCAAATCCTGCATTTATGCCCACAACAGACTTGCAGATTGCAAAAATATTTTTTTTATATTTTTCCCTACGAGTAACAATGTTATTTTACACAATGGCACACCTTTTGAAACCCGACTCCACGAAACTGACAAGAGAGCCAAAATAAAGTAAACACCCGCCAATAATTTACTAAATATAACAGCAATTTATTTTTTTAACAGTAAAGTATCTTCAGACAGGACAATACAAGTCGTATTATTTGGAAGCATTTCTTTGATCCCAACTCACACTCTCTGCTGTAACTGTTACTGGTTGGGATTTTTTCATTTATTTTTCCCAACAAGTAACAATACTCAATGGGGCAACTTTTTTAAAACCCGACTCCATAAAACAAAAAAAGAACCAAACCAAAGAAAACAACCGCCAATAACTGTTTTAAACTTAACAGCAATTATCATATTTTTTTAACTTTAAAGGATCTAAAAATATTATCAGATAGTTTTTTGTGCTATTTAGAAATATTTTTGTTTCCAACTCACGCTCAGCTGTATCAATGTTACTGGTTGGGAATTCTTTCATTATATTTTTCCCAACGAGTAACAATGTTATGTTACACAATGGGGCACCTTTTTGAAACCCGACTCCATATAACAGACAAAAGAACGAAATCACAGAAAACAAACGTCACGTCAATAATTTACTCAGTGTAACAGCAATTAACATGAATTTTTTAACGACGCGACCAATAGCGCGCGCCCCTCTGCCGCCGCCCGCGGCCCTCACCACTACGCATGCCCAAAATACGCGTTTCGCGTAATCCCCACACGATTACAAGAAATATGCCTCGTACTGTAACAGTGTTACTGGTTGGGATTTTTTCATATATTTTTCCCAACGAGTAACAATGTTACACAATGGGGCAATTTTTTGAAACCCGACTCCGCAAAACAGACAAGCGAGGCAAACCAAAAAACAACCGGTAATAATGTACTGAATGTAACAGCATTATAACATTTTTTTTCAACCTACCTAAGAGGATATCAAAAGATATTCAGACAGTTTTTTCGTATTATTTAGACACATTTCTTTTTTCCTAATTCACACTCCAAGCTGTAACTGTTACTGGTTGGTTTTTTTAATATAATTTTCCCCAACAGGTAACAATGTTACACAATGGGGCAACTTTTTGAAACCTGACTCCACAAAAGAAAAAAGTAGCCAGACCAAAGAAAACTGCCAATATTTGCTTAAACGTAACAGCAATCATCACATCATATTATTTTTTACCTAAAAGGATCTAAAAATATTATCAGCCAGTTTTTCATGCTTTTTAGAAATATTCTTTAGTTCCCAACTCACACCCTAAGCTCAAACAATGTTACTGGTTGGGAATTCTTTCATAATTATATTTTTTCCAACGAGTAACGTTATGTTATGTTACACAATGGGTCAAATTTTTTAATCCCGATTCCCGACTCCACAAAACAGAAAGGAGATCAAAACCAAAAAAAACAACCGCCAATAATTTCTTTGTTCCTAACTCATACATACCCTCAGCTATAACAATGTTACTGGTTGGGAAACAAGATAATCAAATAAATATAAATAATAGGTCTTTACCTATGAAATTGCCGTATTGCAGTACAGACTTTTTCAAACAAAAAAAAGTTTTGATTGGCTATGAATTCTAAATTCAAATTAATTTTGTTTTAAAAATATGACATTCTATTTACAAAATCAGTCTTTTGTTTATTGATTAGCGTTGTATTTTCATTACATTTCAACATTTTTCCTCATAATGGATACTTCGAAATTTCGTGTAATTATGGAATATGAGTTCCGTCGTGGCACCAACGCGGCACAAACGACACGTAACATCAACGACGTTTACGGAGAGAACTGTACAAACGAACGTACAACCCGTTATTGGTTTGCTCGGTTCCGTTCTGGGAATTTTGACTTGAAAAATGAACCTCGTGGTCGTCCGGAAACTTTGGTCAACAATGATGAATTAAAGGCGATTGTGGAAGCAGATGAATCGCAATCTACAGCTGAGCTGGCAGCAGCTTTTGATGTTAGCATCAAAACAATATTGGTCCATTTGCGACAGATTGGCAAGATAAAAAAGCTTGATAGATGGGTGCCCCACTGCTACTTCACGACAACGCGCGACCCCATACTGCACAACAGACCGTCTCTAAGCTGCATGAGTTGGGTTTGGAAGCTCTCCCTCATCCGCCATACTCACCAGATCTTGCGCCTACCGACTATTACTTTTTCCAAAATTTGGACAACTTTTTAGCGGGAAAAAAATTCAATTCCCGAGAGGCAGTACAAAACGCCTTTGAAGAGTTTGTTGTCTCCCGTCCAGCTGATTTTTTCAAGAAGGGCATCCATAAACTGCCACAGCGTTGGCAAAGATGCATTGATTGCAGGGGTGATTACTTTGAATAAAAGAAATAGATAAGTTCGAAAAAAAAATACTTTAACTTTTTTCAAACAAAACGGCAATTTCATAGGTAAAGACCTAATATTAGACAACAACACATACATTGGTCCGATTCCAAAGTAACTTAAGCACTTGTGTAATGGAAATCAGGACACAAATGTGGTAACACAAGTATACAGCGGTGGTCACATCGACTTTCATACAAACGAGGTAACTTTGAAGCCTTGGTTCTCTGTCAAGGATCGACCTAGCTGTGATCTGATGGCCATCCAGGGAGCAGGGAGTGAATGGTGGAGATTCAGATAACATAACGCTATACCTACACATTTAACTGATCTGATCAGCATTCTAAGTGATATAGGGATCAGTTTTCAGTTTCAGGGTTTCCATACATTTTTATGCTAATTACGCGGTTTTTTTTTTAACATATTAGGATATGTTATATCGATATAGGTATCGATCTCAATCACCTCCATTCACTCCTTGGATAGGTATCATCAGATCACAGCTAGGTCATCCCTTGTCGGAGAACCAAGGCTTGAAAGTTACCTCGTTTGTATGACAATCGACTGGTGTTTTTAATTTTGTGACAGCCACTGTATGTTTAGATCTTACATACCAAACATTTCTGAGGCCGTATTACAAGCTCTTAAAATCTGCCGTAAAGCCTTAAAATTGCTGTAGTGATAGTGATATCTCTTTCTCGCTGTATAGCAAATAAAAGAGATAGGTAGATTGTTAGCCAGTCAGTAAACTGTCTGGGGGTGGAGGGTACTACAAGCTCTTAAAACTTGTCAGTTTTCGGAATGGCTGTAAATGCGTCTCTTTTTCGTTGTACAGCAAAGAAAAGAGACGCAATGACCGATTGTAAGACGCCCCTGGAAATAAGAGGTCATACAAAATACAAGTCTCTAAACATGTGTGCCGCCGCCTATACGGTCTGACGTGAGAAAGGTAGTTTCTATAACTAAATGAACAGAAAGCCGTTATTCACTCGTACCACAATCACACCACAACATGAAAAGAATGGTGTCCTAGCAGGCTAGCACGGCGGCGACACTCCCCGTACGTGTAAGCATTTATGGACTAAGAGCTAGCCCCGGAAATAGGTGGACAATTTACAGAGCGACGAAATCCCTCTTATTAGTTTGCCATACTATCATTATCAACAGATCCAGGCACCTCGCAGATTTTCAGTAGTGGGGGTGGGATTGGTTGAGCAAAAAAGGGGCTGAAAAGCGGTTAAAGGTATACAATTTACAGAGCTCTGGATTTGGTGTAGTATACATACACATTATAATATATTACATTGCCAGGAATTTTGACTGGTGGAAAAGTAGTGCAAGGCGGCATCAAACTTTACCATTTTTCGCGCATTTTGATGCCGCCTGGCACTACTTTTCCATCAGTCAAAATTCGATTTAGATACATGATTGGCTTGCTATTATACCACACCAAATCCAGAGCACTGTAAATTGTATACCTATCGCTTTTCAGCCCCTTTGCTGCTCAACCACTCCCACCCCTACCACTGAAAATCTGCGAGGTGCCCGGATCTGTTAATAAAGTATGGCAAACTAATAAGAGGGATTTCGTCGCTCTGTAAATTGTCTACGTATTTCCGGTGTTAGCTCTTTGTATATTAGCGCCGGTGACCTTGAGCTGCGTCGGAGACTAGTTTTGTCTCTCTCTATTTCGTGCTTTCGTGTATGTCGTTCTCATCACGCGCGACTCCAAGGAGTAATTCCTCGCTCCGATGGCTCCATGCACCCCCGCGCCACTCACACGTAGCCGCGAGCACTTTTACAGCACACATAAGTGTCGGTTCTTTTTTTGGCATAGTGCAGGGATGGCGAACCCATGGCACGCGTGCCATCGATGGCACGCGACACAATATTTTGGGCACGTTACCTCAAAAAATGTGAGGTAACGTGCCCAAAATATTGTATTGTATTAGGTACGCTACGATTTGATAGATGATGGCACGTCTATGACCTCATTAAACATTAATATTTAGAAAAATGGCACGTTGATTGTTACATAATGGGTTCGCCATCCCTGGCATAGTGTATATTTTCTTTGGCCCTAGTGAGATATGGCCGTTATTGTCGCTGCGTAGTATGGTTGTGGTACGTGTGAAAAGTCTTCAGCGTCTGCTAAAAATACACTTCTACAACCAATAATATGTAAATTTATTTGTCATATACTATTCAAAACATAATATTGACATTAATTTCCGGAATCGAATTACAAAATTCGCAATACATATGTAGTTTGATAAATATTATCAGTTTCATTTTACAAATACTTGTAGCTACGAGACCAGGGGCCCAATTTTTTTTTTAAATCATTAGTTTTCTTGTGATTTATGTGAAATGTCACATGCGACATAATGTAATAAAAAGCTTTGAACATTTTGGCAAAGCGGTAACCATTTATTTTTTATTTTGACGGGGATTTTGTAAATATCGCGGCGCACGATGGAACCTATGTATATCGATAGAGGACCTATAGATGAACAAAAAAATTCATATGATATAAAGTCCTAAAGCGCAACGTTTCCGACATAATCCATGTTAAAGATCCTGTATACAAAGTCCTTCCGGACGACTTCGTCATTTTCTTAAACTTGACGCTTTCCTAACTTGTCTCATTTTTAACTCGACTTTTTCTTAGTTGGTCTCTTTCCTAGATGACTTCGTAATTTTCTTAAACTTGACACTTTCCTAACTTGTCTCATTTTTAACTAGGCTTTTTCTAATTTGGTCTCTTTCTTAAACTTGTCTGGATGACTTCGTCATTTTAACACGTTTTTATTAGGTTGCTTTCTCGTTTGTTAGTTTGTTTGATTGGTTGTTTGTTTGTTTGTCCACAAAGTTTGCGAACGAAGTTCGATCCACTACTATAAGGTAGGTAGGGTAGGGCATGCGAAATGTTATATTCAGTCAAAAGTACCAGGGCAACATAACTTACGAGGAGTTATTTTGATTTCATGCGGCGAAGATTTCTTTTAGCTCTTTAATTTTTCAAAAATATAAATCGAAATAACTCCTTTTAAGTTATGTTGCCCTGGTACTTTTGACTGAATTTTATTTATTTTATTTTATACTAGCTTTTGCCCGCGACTTCGTCCGCGTGGATATTCAAGAAAATCCTATGGGAACTTTAAACCAGGATAAATAGTATTCAATGTTTTAATTTCATCAAAATCTTATCAGCCGTTTCAACGTGATTAGGCGGGTCCCCACCAAGCGCGCTGACCCGCTTTTTCCTCTCATAAAATTTCATTCCTTATTTTGACACCTACAGACTTTCATACAAACTTTCATCCGCTATTTTAACTCTTTCCACCATTATTTCGTAATAAAAGGTAGCCTGTGTCATTTCTCAAGCTTTACTCTATCTCTGTGGCAAATTTCATTAAAATCGGTTTAGTATTTTAGGCGTGATAGCTTAACAGACAGACAGACAGACAAAATTACTTTCGCATTTATAATATTATTATGGATTAAGTATAGATTTTGTATTTTAGATTTTGAATTTTGTTCTGTCAATTTAACTCATGGAAGTCGATTAAATAACATAATCTCGTAGTGTAAAAGTATGTAAGTAGGAACCTTATAAATACGATAGTGGCATAACTTCTTTAGTCTCTCTATACTGTGGTACAATCAAACTTTCATCCCCTATTTCAACCCATCCAACACTTATTTCGCAATAAAAGGTAGCCTATGTCCATTCTCGAGCTCTACTCTACCTCTGTACCAAATTTCATACAAATCGGTTCAGTAGTTTCGGCGTGAAGGCGTTACAGACAGACGGACAGACAGACAGACAGAGTTACTTTCGCATTTCTAATATTAGTATGGATTTTGTATTACTGATCTTGAATTTCGTTCTGTCAATTTTACTCATGGTAGTCGATTAAACAACATAATCTCGTAGTGTAAAAGTATGTAAATGGGTACCAAATAAATGCGATAGTGGCATAACTTCTGAAGTCTCTATTCTGTGGTACAATCAAACTTTCATCCCCTATTTCAACCCTTCCAACCCTTATTTCGCAATAAAAGGTAGCCTATGTCCTATCTCGAGCTCTACTCTACCTCTGTACCAAATTTCATCCAAATCGGTTCAGTAGTTTCGGCGTGAAGGCGTAACAGACAGACGGACAGACAGACAGACAGAGTTACTTTCGCATTTATAATATTAGTATGGATTTTGTATTACTAATCTTGAATTTCGTTCTGTCAATTTTACTCATGGTAGTCGATTAAACAACATAATCTCGTAGTGTAAAAGTATGTAAATGGGTACCTAATAAATACGATAGTGGCATAACTTCTGAAGTCTCTCTATTCTGTAGTACAATCAAACTTTCATCCCCTATTTCAACCCTTCCAACCCTTATTTCGCAATAAAAGGTAGCCTATGTCCTTTCTCGAGCTCTACTCTACCTCTGTACCAAATTTCATCCAAATCGGTTCAGTAGTTTCGGCGTGAAGGCGTAACAGACAGACAGACAGACAGAGTTACTTTCGCATTTATAATATTAGTATGGATTAAAACATTATTTTGTTAATGGTCCGTGGTTCACCTAGGTGAAATGATCCGGTGGACCACGGCTAAGAAGAGAGGAAAAACAGCGAAAGAGACAGAGTCGAGTTAAAAATGAGACGAGTCAGAAAATTGTAGAAAGTGCCGAGTTAAAAATAAGACGAGTTAGGAAAGTGTCAATATTGCAAAAGAGACCAACTAAGAAAGAGCCAAGTTAAAAATAAGACGAGTTAGGAAAGTGTCAAGTTTAAGAAAGAGACCAACTAAGAAAGAGCCGAGTTCATAATGAGACAAGTTTGGAAACTGTCAAGTTTAAGAAAATGACAAAGTCGTCCTGAGGGTACAAAGTTAGTTTTAGTTAATACAAAACCTCTCGTGGGGTTGATTGATCAGACCATCAAAATGGACAACTTTCATTATGGGACTAACCTCGAAATCACGGAAAAAAAATCAGCTGTTCCATACAAAAGTACAATCCTACTCCATCCAAATGTATGAAACAGCAGATTTTTCGCGATTTCAAGGTTGGCCCCATAATGAAAGTTGTTTAGTTTGATGGTCTGATCAACCACACGAGAGGTTTTGTATTAACTAAAATAACTTTGTAGATAAAAATCCAAACTTATTGCCTGGATTATCTCGAAAACGTTGCGCTTTAGGACTTGACTTCACAAGACATTTTTTGTTCGTCTTTACATCTCCTATCGATATAGGTACACTAGTTTCATCGTGCGCCGCTATATTTCTGAGATCTCCGTCAAAAATCAATAATTATGGTTACCACTATGCCAGTCTCTTTTATAATAAGAGGTTAAAACCTTTTTACGCACGAATGGGGAAGGCAACTGTCAAAATGGCGCTGCGTACGCTTGTTCCACGAAAACTATGAAAACAAAGGACTTTTACTTAATAATCGTTTTTTTAAGCTTTAAAATGATTAAATTCTGTGTAATAAGGCTTTAAAAATGTTGGCACTTAAAAATTTCCGAAAAATCTGGATATAGAAAAAATTGATAAATTCTGTAAAAAATAATGTCTTAATTTGGCCTTAAACTCCGGCATTTGCATTGTAGAATAGTCTTTTTTATCCATATTGGGTCAATGGGTCTTATTCGGTAAAAAATACCACAAAATAAATACCTATTTTCCCATACATTTTGTTCTGAACGTCTCCTGTGTTAGGAACAAGCGTACGCAGCGACATCTACAATTAGCTTTGCGTTGCCAACCCCATTGTATACTACACTGACAACTACTGGCCAACGAGAAGACAAAATACGACATTTGGTTGTCATGAAAATGAGAAGTAAAGAGCGCTCGACCCCAGCCGAAGATTTAAAAATAGGGCTCCTGTCGCTATTAATTTAACAACACTTAATCTTATCTTCACATTAATTTAATGCAACAATTAACTGTACAAAATATGAGTTCATAAAAAAAATATACTAGCGCAGCGGCCGCCCGCGACTTTTCCACGTGACTTTGTTCAAAGTCACGATAAGAACTTTCTTCTCCTATTCAATGAAATCCATTCAATTCTATACATTTCGGAATGTTGGTTAAGCAAAGATTTTTATGATCTTTCTTTTATTTTACATTAAATTAGTTTTGTCAACTGACTGTGATTGAGGAACAAACATCCAAACATCTAAACATCCAAACATCCAAACCCACAAACTTTCACATTCATAATATTAGTAGGATAAGATCAAAATCAAAACGGTTCCCATCCTTGAACAAAGAACTAAAGTGTGGAGAGACTTTCGTTGCTGTCAAACTTCGTACAAGTCAAATCTCGCGCCTACAATACATTTTAGAGGTAGGTAGTCACTTGGATGTATAGAGGCACCTTGCACGTAGTGCGGTCGGTTGCGAACATTTGTGAACGTTCGTTTTACTTCGATACATAAGAAAATATTGAATATATTAAATATTGAAGGCTGCATACGCACCGACATGTGCCTTGCTAAGGCCTAGCGCCTAGATGATCTAGGACACTTTCGTCAGATTCCGTTTTCGTCAGAAAAAACTTAATAAAATAAAAGCCAAATAAATGTTTCAAATTATTTGAATTTATCGAAAATATAACAGTGGTTTAAGGTACCAGGCTAGCATGAATGTAAAGGTCTTTTCATACCTGTTCATCAGATCCGGTCAGCATATTCCCCACAGCCCTTACTTCCAGAAAAACCAGCCTAATTTTTTTCTGACGAAACCGGAATCTCATTAAATTCCGTTTTTGTCAGAAAGAAAACAGCCTTTATTTTTTTTTGACGAAAACGGAATCTGACGAAAGTGTCCTAGATCGCCTAGATATGTATCGAAGTAAAAGGAATGTTCACGGCCACACTGAGCGCTCGGCGCCTCTCTAGGCTAGTCACCTACTAAATACATATTTAAATCTAGACGCTAGGCGCTAAGCAAGCCACCTGTCGGTGCGTACGCGGTCTAAGGCTCGTATTTATAAACAACTCTCAACATTGAGAGCCATCTTGCGATCATACCTGAGATGCTGATTCTATAACAACATCTCAGGTACGATCTCAAAATAGTTCTCAACGTATATAAATACGGGACTTATGGCCGATTGCACTAAACTTAAGAATCGCCTAAGTCTTTTCCTAACTCATGTAGCTGTCATTAGCTAAGTTAACTTGATGGAGTTGTAGATAAGAAAAGACTTAGGCGATTCTTAAGTTTAGTGCTTTCACGCGTTAGTGTCTAGACACACTATGCCGAAATTACGCGGCCGAAGTTCGGCAATATTACGCCTGCAATGCTATTCGAATGACTGACGACACATTATGCCGAAATTACGTCGCGTTTTTTGATAATAAAAGCGTTACCGCCGAACTTCGGTCGCATAAGTGTCTAAAGTCTGTCCATCCTTACTTGTCTTATATGGTAAACAATCTTCACCCAACTCTTTATTGAAATAATCATTTATAAAATACAACAAATGGTTTTCCACACATAGATTACGAAATAAATTGTTAATAAATTAACAACAATTTCATAAAGTTACTAACATATTTTTAAATAATGATTTAAGTTTAAAAGACGTATGACAACTGTCAAAAACTGTTTACTAAATAAGACAAGTAAGGATGGACAGACTTTAGACATACTATACCGAAGTTACGCGACCGAAGTTCGGCGGTAACGCTATCATTATGAAAAAAAAACGCAACGTAATTTCGGCATAATACAGGGTAATTTTGCGACCTCTTTACAAAATCAAATATAAGTTCAAGGAAGTAATATGAATTATTTCTTTTTAAATGCAGTTTTCAGCCACTTTTAATGTCCAAAAAATTAAGGCGCGCACGCTCACCCTCGCACGAGCGGGGGAAGGCGAGTGGCGGGAGGGGGCTCGCGCGGGTCAAACATGCGATGCGCAAACGATAACAACAATTTCAATTTGTGTAGGCAAAAGTTTGGGGTAAAAGTGTAAAAATAAATATTTTTTTTTACTTCACAAATTGATTGTACTGCTGTTATAGAATGACCAGACAAAATTTGAAAAGGGGTCCAAAAAAGACCCTGTATGTTGTCAGTCATTCAAATCGCATAGCAAGCGTAATATTGCCGAACTTCGTTCGCGTAACTTCAGCATATTAGTGTGTCTAGACACTAAGTGGTGCTAAGTTTATGTTCGTTAAGTAAGTGATGGTGAAGCCCGGGGGCTCTACCGCCAGTATCATTGCTTCCCGCGCTTGCCGGGCGGCTTCTGCAGCTGGAAGGTGTCGGCGGCCAGCGCCGCGCCCACGGCACTGTGGGCCGGCGGCGGCGTCGGCTGCCAGCCGGGGCCTAAGCGATAAGCAACAACAATAGGGTATTTTCCAAATTTATGAAAACTGCTTATATTTAAAGATTATGACGAACGATTTAACAGAAAAATAAAACAAAATAAAATAATGGCTTTTTTCTCCATTAAACCAATTAAAGTCACATTTATTTTTAATTGTTTTGAATTTACCGCAAACAATAAATTAAATTCAAAACAATTAAAAATAAATGTGACTTTAATTGGTTTAATGGAGAAAAAAAGACATTTATTAATTTATTTTTATTTTTCTGTTAAATTATTCGTCCCAATCTTTAAATATATGCAGTTTTCAAAAATTTGGAAAATACCCTATTAAACATGTTTGTACAGTACGAGGCATACAGTGGCGGTCATATAATGGAGAATATCACTGGGTCTATTAAATCACTTGAAACTTTATGACCATGTAGCTAAATATCTAGCAATGTATTAGTATTTAGTACACATGTATTAGTTTGATTTAAATCAAGCGAGGAGTTTCGAAGTTATAAAGGTTTGAAGGAAATGCCAAACACGCTTAAATATGCGCTTTATTACGCAAGACGTAAGGTTCACCTGTATGACCAATAACGTCATTTTCCAACACAAAATAACAGTGTTCTGGGCCATATAACTTTTCTGTTTAAAGAGATATCGCGAAAATTTCTTCACAGTTGTGCGTGTGGTCCTATAAGATATTAGATAAATCACTAAACAAAAATCGCTTTTATTCTTCACTAGCGGACGCCCGCGACTTCGTCTGCGTGAAAAGGTTTTTTGCTATCCCTCAGGAACAATACTTTTTTGGGATGAAAGGTATCCTATGTCCTTCTCTGTACCCCTGACAACGTGTATGCGAAATTTCATGATGATCGGTTCAGTAGTTAAGACGTGAAGGCGTAACAAATAAACAAACAAACGGACTTTCGCATTTATAATATAAGTAAGGATTAAAGATACCAATCGGTTTTCATACAAACGAGGTAACTTTGAAGCCTTGGTTCGCCAACCAAACCTTGACTTAGCTGTGATCAGATGACGGCCATCCAGGGAATTAATGGAAGAGATTCAGATCGCTGTACACGTCCAATTGATCTGATCAACATTCTAAGAGATATATTTAATACTAGCGGCCGCCCGCGACTTCGCCTGCGTGGACAGTTTTTTACTATCCTTCGGGAACTTTACGTTTTTCTAATGAAAGGTACCCTATGTCCTTTTCTGTACCCCTAACAACGTCTATGCAAAATTTCATGATGATCGGTTCAGTAGTTAAGACGTGAAGGCGTAACAAACAAACAAATAAACAAACAAACGGACTTTCGCATTTATAATATAAGTTAGGACAGGCTAGGCGCACTCCGCGCTTTAGGTACAAAGCTACAAGTAGGTAACGGGTCCGTCCGGACGGACTAATTTTAGAGGGCTACCGCGTGCCGGCTGGGTCACACATTAGCAGTTCAATTTCGATAGTATGCCTTAATACGAATAAAAAGGATCCGAACCTCACGTTCTTCACTCTTCCAAAAGTTCCAAACGACATCAAAACGTAAGAAGTGCTTGTCTACTAGGTTAGTAAATAGTATCCGTTTATTCGTAGGTATTTACTTGTCTTATTTGCTAAACAATCTTCGCCCAACTATTTATTGAAATAATAATTTATAGATTACTACTTACCTACAAACGTATTTAACTACACATTATTTCACAAACACATATCTTGTAATAAATTAACTACCAGTTATTTAATTATTACTTAAAAGAAGAAACCCTGAAGTCGTTAGAAGAGATAAAAGCTACGCGATAGAAAGAGAGGCAACTTCTAGGTGAATATAACTGTAGGCAAGAGAGCGGCGTGCAACCTGAATTGCACTTTATTGGGTATGGAATAGAGTCGTTATTTATTTAAATGACTTTGCGGAGTGGCACTTCTGTACTTGTACTATTATGTATTCTGTGGTTAGGATAGAATATGTTTAAAAAACCGAAATTGGTATAAAAATGCATGGAAATCCTAAAACTGAAAACTCTAATCCTTCTATCTCTTAGAATGCTGATCAGATCAGTTGGGTGTGTGTGTATAGCGATCTGAATCTCCTCCATTTACTCCCTGGATGGCCATCATCAGATCACAGCTAGGTCAATCCTTGGCGGAGAACCAAGGCTTTAAATTTACCTCGTTTATATGAAAATAGACTGGTGTCTCTAATAGGGAATATGCATAAGTCACCGATTTTGATGAATTTGAGCTTGATCGCTGCGGACACTTATAAAAACATGATGGAACAGGAAAAAAAAAATAAAAAAAATGTATTGTTTTAGTTTTATCACACGATGAAATCAGGGGAAAATAACGATTTTTTTTTTTCATTTTCGGATATAATGGAATTTTACAGTCAGATAGAATATCGAATAAGAAACAATATTTTGTATGACACATATGTACTTAAACGCAAAATTTAGGGCGATAATTGAAGATTATTGGCTAACTCCATATTAAACGCGCCGAAACACACCTGAAACGTGATGTGTGACGTCACCGTTTTGTATGGAGCGTTTTCGGCGGGTGCTGCTGCGCGCTAACTTCAAGTAACTATATCACGAGAAAAAAACGCAAGAGAAAAGTTTTAATATTACAGTTAATTTTCTCACGCATTATACTTTTGATTAAGATTTAAAAAAAAATGATGCATATTCCCTATTATGTGACCGTCACTGTATAAAAAAACTATAGCTAAAACGTACCGCTCGCGTCTGCAGCCGGGAACGGAGAAAGTGTATTTCCTAAATAAGTGAATGGAGTCGGGCCAGCCAACTGTTGAATATTTCCTGCAAACAAAGTTGTGAGTTAATATTAGTTCGCATTTAGTCCACTTGGTCCATTTCGTTAAGAGTTCATTTCGCATTTGGTCAACTTTCACATAAATATGGGAGAAGGTATTTTTTTTTGTTTTGCCGCCTGCGACTTGATCTGCGTTGACAGTTATTTCTCTATCCCCCGGGAACAGTACCTTTTTCGGGAAGAAAGGTACCCTGTCCTTCTCTGTACCTCTGACATGCAAATTTTCATCATGATCGGTTGAGAAGTTAAGACGTCAAGGCGTAACAAACAAACAGACTTTGGTATTTATAATATTATAGTGAGGATTTAAATTATTAAACACACACTTCCTCTATAAATAAATGTAACTAAGACCCCCTAGCCAAAGTAACATTTGCATATTTTCGCTATCGCTTCGCTTGTGAAACATGTATGGATTTGACGTTTTAAAATTCGGTTGTTAAATAACAAAACCTTATGTTAATTCTGTAAATGTTTTGAAAGCGAAGCGATAACGAAGATTATAGTACTATCCTCAGTAACAGACAGTTTACTATCAGTTAATATGCAACTGTTATAATTTTCCGATATTTCAAAGCAATTTTGAAAGCGAAGCAATAACGAAGATTATACTACTATCCTCAGTAACAGACAGTTTACTATCAGTTAATATGCAACTGTTATAATTTTCCGATATTTCAAAGCAAAACCTAAGCAAAAAATCTCTTACTCAAAAAATATTGTTCGTAAATATATATAATTCAATTGAGTATTACCTAACGCCGCCCTCGGATCCGACAGCACCGCGCTACTAAAGCTCATATCGCTGAGGTTGCCAGTTTTGATCTTCTTTCGAGAGCTCTCTGCGTCTTTCAGGATCTGGTCGAGACTTGTACCCGCTATAATAAAGGAGAAGACTTATACATCATGTATCAAAAAACCATGTCAGATCGTGAAAAAAGTGATACTGTTAATGAAACTGAACAACATTCTCCAAGGAACATAGATCGAAAAACGAAAAAAAAAACTGTAGGACTTTTAAATCCGGAGAATATAATATTTTTCGACAGGGCCATCGAAAGTAAAAAGTCAGTAATGCCGGTCATTCCAACAGGAAAGGGGATAGATAGACACCAACGTGTGGGGGCTTTGTCGGTAAATTTTATAATATTATCTGACTTTAAAAGCTCCGACATCGCCAACTAAACATATTGTATAGGTAGTAAACGCACCCATATTACAAGCTTTGTAAGTTTGGGACTAGATAGTAAAACGAGTAAACTGGCACGCCAAATAAGCCTTATTTTCATGAATATCGGTTGAGAAATGCGACCAGGGAGCTTACCGTCAGCAAATAAGAAACCATCCTAAGCCGTTCAGTTCAAAAGAAGGCTTTAAACAGGACTGCTTATGAATTAAACTCGAGCTAAAATCGAGGTCATGGTACGAAAAAGTAAGGCAGTTCAATATAAGTCCTGCTTTATGAGCTCATAGTAAGGCCCCTGTAGAGGTTTACATCTACCTATAATTACCCTCAAATACATACAGTTTCTTTATTCCTCTTATTTTTAATTTATTTTATTTACTTATTTTTTTATAATCTATTTAATTTAATTTTTATTTGCAAATTATTCTTCTCTTGGTAAATGGGAGCGAATGCTTGAGCACTGTCGTAGCATTGTTCAGTTCTGTACATTTATTATGACAAACATTTTTTATCAATCTATGACAAACATTTTTTAGGATAATATTTACTGACATTTTGTATTTCTATTTAGAAATATGAACGAAAATCAATTTAAATATAAAACACGCGCACGATATGTGATCCTTAGATTTTTTGGAAGCTTACTTGTGTAATTTCTACAGTTTCACAGGGCATTTTCATAAGTTTCTCGGGAACAACTCAAACTGTCAATGCTTTCGCGAGACTGCATGCAGGTGTACTAATTAGCTCAGATTTCAGTTGCCAGTGTAAAGGCGCAAGTAACCTATCTACCTCTTTTAAAAAAATCTAATATCTTTGCGCAGAACATACTGTTTAATTGTGAAACAGCTCCTTGGAGCCTTTTACTCATTTGTGGGCGCAGCATGCTCGGTATACATAAAGAAAGAACAGAATAATATAATAGTACTAACGTACAGAAGCCCATCTGCGCGAGAACAATCAAATAATAAGCTACTGCCGCTGCACGGCAATAAAGTACAATTTCAAATAGCACAGCGCTGCGTGCCTATTATTATAAGCACCTACGAAGCGCCTCACTTTCTGTCGCGTAGCTCTGTCTCAAACGACACAACTCGTGAATCGTTAAGGTTGCTAATCGCTACTTACCGATACCTTAGAAAACATCCGTTATGCCGATAAATATACAATAAAATTACCTACTAATATGAAATAAAAAAATCTACGAGCTGAGCATAATTATTTTTAAGTACTGTTAAGTAAGTAGTGAGTTACGCTACGTTCACACGGAGACACGATTTCCCGGACCGGTGGTGATCTGTTTGCAGTCGCAAAATCAGATGTCAAGTTTTGCCCGTTCCAGTTTTTTGCCGGCTCTTAAAACCAAAAGCACGTGTGAACTCGTACATTTAAACTATATTGTGACTAAACCGTGCCTGCAAAAAACCGGTCCGGTTTGTCTACGCGTGAACGTAGCGTTACTTGTGTGAAAATGATATTAATGTTAGGTGATGTATAAAGTTTGTGATGATTTACGTAAAAAGTAGTAAAGAATTATGTCTCTCAAATAAAAAACAGACAAAAAAGTATTTAAAAAATAAATTATCATACAATGGCAGTACTTACAGGAAGGCGTATCGAAGACATTGGTTGGGTCCTTGAGCACGTATTTGCGTAGGTTCAGATACTGTTCCTTCTGGGCTTCCACTTGAGTATGGACGGCTTGCAGTCGGCCGGCGAGCGCGACCAAAGACTCGTGCATACGACGGATGCCGAGGGTCAGTTCTGTGAAATATAGAGATGTTACGAATGTGTAAAATTTGTTACACATTTGCAAATGCGTATGCGAATGCGAATGTTTAGGTTGCAAATGTGCGAATGTGAATGCGAATATTAAGACATCAAGTATTACAAAAATCATAAGAATTCATAAATCAATCATTTTTATTACTTAAAAGAGAAAAACATACAAAATGTATTAACAAGACCGACATGTTAGTAGTCAAAAGCACATTACAATAATCAGTTCAGTACGAATGCGGATATTCGTAACATCTCTAGAAATAACATTGTAAATAGGAAATAGGATTTTTTTTCAAAAGGAATAGGGAATATGAATCAATTTTGTTTTGTATCTAAATCAAAAGTATAATGCGTGAGAAAATCAACTGTAATATTAAAACTTTTCTCTTCTTGTGTTTTTTTCTCGTGATATAGTTACTTGAGGTTAGCACGCAGCAGCACCCGCCGAAAACGCTCTATACAAAACGGTCATGAATTGTGACGTCACCAACCATGTTTTCGGCACGTTTATTATGGAGTTAGCCAAGAATTTTCAATTATCTCCCTAAATTTTGCGTTTAAGTACAATGTGTCATTAAAAATATTATTTCTTATTCGATATTAAATCTAACTGTTAAGTGCATTATATCCAAAAATAAAATAAAGAATTCGTTATCTCGTGTGATAAAACTAAAATAATATATTTTTTAAGATTTTTTCTGTTCCATCATGTTTTTATACGTGTCCGCAGCGATCAAGCTCTTTACCAAAATCGGTGACTTATGCATATTCCCTATTGCTGTTCGTTAGGCGGCGGCGGCGGCTTGACCGATTCAACCGATTATTATTTATGTAATTCAGTTATGTGGTAGGTACATAGACATAGAAAAATTTTCACTGCGCTCAAGAAGACCAACAAAGCGTGGAAAAGAGAAGTTAACATCATACGGACACGGTCTATGTAAAAAAAGAGACAAAGGTGTCAAAAATAAAGTGACATGTGCCAACATGTTTTACAGTAAGAGCCCCTAGCGTCCCGCCTAGCAAATGAGCAATCACAGTTTGTTTAAAATATTTTTTAATCTTAATTAGAATTCAAAATAAAGGTATCGTGGAGCTATGGTGTCTTGTACTCTAAGTAATTGTGATGTGACAAAAAGAAACAATCCAAGTAATCACACTTTTCAAAGGTAAATAAGATATTGCCACATACATACATACATACATACACTCACGCCTGTTTCCCATGGGGGTAGGCAGAGACTATGGATCGCCACCTGCTACGATCCTTGCACACTTCTTTCGCTTCATTCATATCCATCAATCTTTTCATACATGCCCTGCGGTTTTTGTCACTGCGTACACCAGCCTTTTTTATAATAACCTCTATTTGGTCCGCGTAGGTTTTTCTGGGACGCCCTCGTGCAATCGTTCCTTCCACATTCGCACAGTATATCTCTTTCGTGATTCGCCTTTCATTCATCCTCTCTAAGTGACCAAACCACCGGAGCATTCCTTTCTCAATTCTTGTCACTATATCATCTTTCAGACCACACCTTTTGCGAATCACCTCATTGCTCACTCTATCACTCAGTTTTACTCCGCATATTTTCCTCAACGATCGCATCTCTACCGCATTTATTCTGCTTTCATTCTTCTTCTGCCATACCCAAGATTCACTTCCATATATCAGTGTCGGTACCAGCACTCCGTTATGAATAGCCTTTCGCGCCTTTGCAGAAACGGTTTGGCT
This sequence comes from Agriphila tristella, assembly GCA_928269145.1. NCBI lineage: Eukaryota > Metazoa > Arthropoda > Insecta > Lepidoptera > Crambidae > Agriphila > Agriphila tristella. Next base: position 11,942,030 of record OV743435.1, on the reverse strand, counting down.
ACTCATAACCGAGTGTATAGCACCACTCACCGAATTTCCTTTCTTCACTCGTCTTTCTATGTCTTCCTCACTCTTTCCGTCCCTTGTGAACAAACTCCCCAAGTATACAAACTCACGGACTTACAGTCAGTCATTTCTTCATCTCTCTCATATTGCCACACATTTCTCTAAAACCAAATTTCGCTACATTTATTCGTTTATCGACTAAGAAAACAGTATGGAACATAGTTTATTAATTTTCTTTGCCATAATATAGTCATATTTTATGAATCTAAGTCTTATTTTACGTATCTCATATAAAATGTATTGATTCGTTTTCGGATCACCTGTTTTTTGTTCACCTGTTTGTTGTTCTTTGACATTCTATTTCTAGGGGTAGGTAACAAAGGAATACCCACCTTGTTCAGTGAGCAGTTTAGGCGACGATTGCATCTGTTTGTCTGCAACCTCCATCTGGCGACGGAACGTGATCAACTGTTGCTCCAATTCCGATATCAGCTCCTTCACGTACGAGGGGGGCGCACTGCTTTCTAACTCCAAACCTATTAAAGTGAAAAACATGTTCTTACTATTATGAAATAAAACTTGTGGACTTAACTAAGACGGTTCACATACTGATCCGCGCTCCGCGACACGGGGCGCGTGGCGGCAGATTTTAACGTTGTATCACAGAATATTGTTACCGGGTGTAAAAAGACACTCAACGAAGCCGAGGTCTAAGTATTCTGCCCATCATCAGGACTCAAGACCATTTCTGTTCAAAACTATTGCTGGGAAACGATTTAAATTTTTGGTGTTAAAAGAACATTGCATACATTACCACGCAATGTAACGCATACAAAAGAAAGCGCCTGCGAGTGTATGTTACATTACACAGCTGCGTGCGGCCGAGTTGAAAGGTAACGTTTCTGTGCGTGCTCACGGTGCTCATGAAATACATCGAGTGATGACGTTTTGAAGCCATTGTTTGTAACGAAATACATATTATTTGACTAGCTTCTGCCCGCGACTTCGTCCGCGTGGATATTAGAGAAAATCCTTAAGGAACCTTCAACCAGGATCCAACCAGCCATTTTTACGCGATTAGGCGGATCTCCACCAAGCGCGCTACCTCGCGAGGCAAAACATTTGCCGCGTGTGGCGGACCTCGCACGAGGCTTCCCGTTCCCGTTTTCGTTCCGTTCCCGTTCCCGCTCTCTCTCCCGAGCCCGCTCCCGCTCCCGCTCCCGTTCGCGGTCCCGTACCCGTCCCTTCCCCGTTCCCGTCCCTGTCCCCGTCCCTTGGATGTGCATGTCCAGGTCCAATCATGTCCACCGTGTAGTACTTCAAAATAAATGTCATTTTCGCAATCACCATCCCATGAAACCTCAAGAACGACATCCACATCGATTATCATCTTTACTTACCCCATCCCTAAGGGATGATTTTCAAAATAACAAAATATGTGTTTGCCTATATATTTTTAGAAATGCTCCTACGAATTTTAAAGTTGTAATATCTATTTTATATTCTTTTTTCATTCAAAATTTGAATCCCATTTTCACCCTTTTAGGGGTTAAATCATGTCAACCGTGTTGAACTTCAAAATAAAACTCATTTTATTTTGAAGTCACTATCCCACAAAACCTCACGAACGATATCCATATCGATTTTTATGTTTACTCACCCCCATTTACCTCCTAAGGGCTTGATTTTCAAAATTACAAAATATATGTTTGCCTATTTATTTGTATATATACTCCTACGAAATTTAAAGTTGCTAGTCTATTTTATATTATTTTTCCATACAAAATTTAACTTCATTTTCACCTTTTTAGGGGTTAAATGTCATGTCCACCGTGTTGGACTTCAAAATAAATCTAATTTTCGCAATCACCATCCCATAAAACCTCGAAAACGACATCCATATCGATTTTTATGTTTACTCACCCCATTAAGCCCCTAAGGGGTTGATTTTCAAAATCACAAAATATATGTTTGCCTATTTAGTTTTAGACGTGCTCCTACGAAGTTGAAAGTTGTAATGTCTATTTTATATTATTTTTCCATACAAAATTTGAACCCCATTTTCACCCCTTTATGGCTAAAATCATTTCCACCGTGTTGGACTTCAAAATAAATGACATTTTTGCAATCGTCATCCCAGAAAACCCCGATAACGATATCCATATCTATTTTTAGGTTTTTTATCCCTTTTCATCCCCATTTCATCCCCATAGGGGTTGAAATAATAACAAAAACAATATACGTTGCATTAGATTTTCATCCATAAGCCTAAATTATAAATTTAGTAATTTTTACTTCGAAAATAAAGGATACACAACTTCATCCCCCTTTTGACCCCTTCGGGGGTAGAATTTTGAAAAACGCTGAGACCGGTGTTTATTTATTTTCAATCGTTAGCCTAAACACAAAGTTTGAAGATTCTAGCTTCAAAACTGAGGGACTTTCAAACAAACTTTCATCCCTTATTTCATCCCCTTAGGGATGGAATTTTCAAAAATCCTTCCTTAGTGGATGCCTACACTGTATAAAGTATCTGTGTGCAAAATTTCAAGTCTCTAGGTCCAGCGGTTTGGGCTGTGCGTTGATAGATCAGTCAGTCAGTCAGTCAGTCAGTCATTCAGTCATTCAGTTTACGATTTTATATATTAAGACGACGCCTCGTGAAAAAATTTTTTTACAGGCACCGCCCACTCACCCCTCGTATCCCATAATGACATTCTGCCTTCAATCGTAAAGTTTGATTTTCGCGCCAAATGCCTGTGAGGTTTCATCGAAAGTTTAAAGAAGAAGAATAGAGAAACGATGGAGTCGCAATACATTGTATTTAGAACATTTTCTTTGATAATTTAGGTATCTTCAAATTGAATGAAAAATGAAAATGAATACAAATACCTAACAATAGTTTATTAATTGTAAAAAAATACTATTATTATTAATAAAGTTGTACCATTCGGCGTTTTTCAATACATTTGCGAAAAACAGATTTGTAACTTTTGCGACAGAGGTCCATTTGGGGCCATCCATAAATTACGTCACACGTTAAGGGGGTCGACGACGTGTGGAGGGGTCCTAAATTCGTCAGTTCCAATTCAATAATTATTACTAGATATAAATCGTAAAATATGTGACGCCATCGTTTCTAGTTTTGCCCTTCAGAAGTGCGAGAAAAATAGTTTTAGAATTTTTAAAGCAATATTTATGGAGAAATGGAGAATGTGACGTCACTAAGGGTTTTTTACATTTCATTTAAATGTAAAAAACCCTTAGTGACGTCACAGCTCGGCACGGCGAAACACACACCTTTGCTCACATTTTTTTATCTGGCCTACCCACATAAAAAAAATAGGCCATTCAAAATGTCACATAAAGAGAAATGGGCAAAAGACGCGTTTAAGCCCGACCATTGGGTTTAAACACATAATTCCCCCCCTCCCCTCCCCGTAGGAGCTAAATTTAATTAAACAGATTTTATGCAATATGTTGTGTTTAAAATGAAGATTATTGAATTTACTCAAAAAAGCTTGTAATATGGTAATTATTTTGACAACCTTCTTTGAACAAAGTCGAGGTTGCCGCGCTCCTCCGATGGTGACGCAGCAAAGTTGTATGGGATATCATTATTGTCGAGTTTTAGCCACCAGCAATTTCCTTTGAGAATCCATTACTGTCGAGTTTTTTTTCAAACATAGTTGGCTGAAAATACAACATTGTACAACGCACTTGACGTCGTTCATAAACACATCCCGCTCGCACACTATACGCCACACCTATCGCTCTCTCATTCACACTTGTTGTGGTAAGCGTGGTGAGCCGCCATTTTCAATCCCATTCTTTTTCTGCGCGTGTGTTGTATTATTGTATGTAGGGGGCGATGCGGGCGACGGGCGACGAACGCCTGCCGCTCGCACCTCTCACGACCCCCGTTCTCGTCTCCCCTCGCGCCTCTGTGCCCCGCAGGCGAGGACTCATTTAACGTGTGCGTCACCCCAGCAAAAAGTTGTGCTTTAGAGAGATGAGACCTTATCAGATAATTAGTGTGTCATGAGGAGAAATTTGTTTACTAATAGCAAAATTTGTGTGAATTGTAGTTTTTAAGATATTTGAGAAAAACTGATTTTGCTGGGGTCACGTTTTAAACATTACCCTGGCAAAAAAAGTTGTTTCAGCCTGGAACCAAATACATTGATAGATAGCTTTTGTTGCATAGTAAATGTTAGCAAATAGCAAAAATTGTGTGTGTTATGGTTCTTGAGTAATTTAAGTTTTTGCTGGGGTAACGTTTTGGGATTTCCCAGATCTCGAAAACGGTTCAACGCAGAAGTTTGAAAAAAATGCCACTAAGAGACCTTAATTTGTTTAAACGTTAATTTTTTATTTGGTTGTCGCAAACCAACGTAATTAAATGGTTTCGAAAAACAGAAAAAACTAATTTGGAAGTAAACAAGTGCACTTATAATTAAATAAACAGCTGTAAAAAATAGCCGTGGTAGACACTTACTACGTCAAGAATTTTAGGCTTTGTTACTTTACACGATATAAAGATATAAACAAATTTGATAAATTTTAGACCGGTCGTACTTTAGCGATCGAATACACAGTTTCCATAACATTAAGACACATGGCATACATTAAACAAATTTAAGTAATTCATTAACATTCCTTCCTGTTAATTTCAGCTTTCAATTACGCCTATCATGAAAGTTTTAACAAAAACAAGATTAAGACAGCAATTCTTGAATAAGCCGACCAAATTGTAAAGGTCACTAAAAAGCGACCGCGCCATTCATTAGCGTAACCATCTTAAATGAACGGGATGCTATGGATCTTTTGTTAGTACAGTTGCGTACAAAAGTTTGCTGGTCGGATTATCTTTAAATATAAAATAAGTATCGGGAAAACTCACGATTGGCTAGGCCGATTTTGGTTTTTAAATGTTTGTCGTATTCCAGGGGAAGGTTTAAGCGGTAAAAAATATATATGAAAAAAGTGCGAGGTAGTTCCCGTAAAAACTTACGGGTAAATGTTTTTACCTGTCAAACATAGTGGTCACTGGATTGACATGAGTAGGTTTGGTATTAAAATAAAACATTTGGTTTGATCAAACAGAAGCAATAAATTACTATAAATTTATATATTGATACTGACCAATAAATCACACTATAAATTGCTTACCGAGATTATTACCTACTTAGGTTTAGATTATTATTTACATTTATTTATGGTTGAGTGCCTTCAAAGTTTTAACTTTCGTGAATCATTCATTACATTCTTTAAAACTACTATTAATCGCGTAAATGTATTCTTTGATATTAATAAACACGATATTAATTTATAAAATAGAAAACTAGTAAAATCTTTGCAATATGAATAACACTTTTCTTCATAACTGTACAAAACATCGGATGCTAAGCTGCTAATTTGCGAAGATAACCCGTACGTATGGTGCGGTCGCTTTTTAGTGACCTTTACAATTTGGTCGGCTTATTCAAGAATTGCTGTCTCAATCTTGTTTTTGTTAAAACTTTCATGATAGGCGTAATTGAAAGCTGAAATTAACAGGAAGGAATGTTAATGAATTACTTAAATTTGTTTAATGTATGCCATGTGTCTTAATGTTATGGAAACTGTGTATTCGATCGCTAAAGCACGACCGGTCTAAAATTTATCAAATTTGTTTATATCTTTATATCCTGTAAAGTTACAAAACCTAAAATTCTTGACGTAATAAGTGTCTACCACGGCTATTTTTTACAGCTGTTTATTTAATTATAAGTGTACTAGTTTACTTGCAAATTCGTTTTTTCTGTTTTTAGAAACTATTTAATTACGTTGGTTTGCGACAACCAAATCAAAAACTAACGTTTAAACAAATTTAAACAAATTAAGGTCTCTTAGTGGTATTTTTTTCAAACTTCTGCGTTGAACCGTTTTCGAGATCTGGGAAATCCCAAAACGTTACCCCAGCAAAAACTTAAATAACTCAAGAACCATAACACACACAATTTTTGCTATTTGCTAACATTTACCATGCAACAAAAGCTATCTATTCATGTATTTGGTTCCAGGCTGAAAAGGGTAATGTTTAGAACGTGACCCCAGCAAAATCTGTTTTTCTTAAATATCTTAAAACTACAATTCACACAAATTTTGCTATTAGTAAACAAATTTCTCCTCATGACACACTAATTATCTGATAAGGTCTCATCTCTCTAAAGCACAACTTTTTGCTGGGGTAACGCACACCATTTAACCGGTCGGCCTATAGTACCAATACGAACAAGAATTGTTAACGACATAATCGCCTAAAACGTCACGTTTTCGAGTTGTAAGCTATTAAAGTTGAACTGGTGGCGACACCACTGGGTAGATTTGAAGCTAAAATAAAACGTAGATATGGGCTCTAGAATATTGTTTTATGGTCATCTAGGTCCCGTCTAAGTTGCTACGGGTGAGCCGATTTTTTCTAATATTTTTCATTATTTATTCATCTATAAAACAGCTTATGTCACTTTGTTAGATACCTACTTATTATAGCGTGCGCATGATGCGTGCCTAAATAAATAACGTAATAATGCGAGACGTAAGTATTCGTTTTGAGATTATTTATTATTATTGCTATTCTTTTTGCTTTGCCGTTGTCGCGTAAAGAGACTAATGATTCTGCAAAATAATAATATTTGTTCACGATCGAAACTTGTAAAAGTTAAAAGTTGTACCACGGGTCGGGAAAGAAATTTTATTTCACAATATTTATTAGTTTATTGTTTTGTTACGCAATGGCGACTCTTGGAAGGTTTGTTCTGTTGATAATTTTCATCTCCTAAAAATAGGTTGGATAAGTATTAGAGACTCTTTGTCTTTGAAATATGAGAGAAATTAAAACTGTCATTGTCAGTATACTGTCATTTTACGTGTTTTAGCTGGTAAATTTTTGGAGCGCTCAAGCACAGGTCTGTCCTCAAGGAAGGCTCGCGGCCGTCTGAAATTTCGGTGCAAAGAGGTAAAGTAATATAGCTTCCCAGCGCAAAGAAAGGGACAACAATAGCGCACGCATTCCGAAATAAAATAACGTAAGCGACATTATGAAAATAGTTGATTTATTAAAAAACTAATTTATTTTTGAAAAAATTGGTTTTATCAAAAGTTGGAACTATTTATTACTTATCTTATTAACATAATTTCAGTTCAAACTATGAGTCCGTTTGCTTACAGTACTGCAAAAATGATATGAGAGGCATCAACTTTGGATTTTTTTTCTATCGAGAAAATTGTTTCCATTCATGTTTTGAGCTTGATCAAAAAATTTTGTTATTAGTCTATTTTAACATATTCCAAAATTAGAACAATAGTAGTAGGATCAATAGGACTAAATCTAAATTGAAAACCATGAAAATCCACGAGGTATCCTCTTAAGATGATGTTTCTGTAGAGAAAAATTAGGCAATAACGAATAAAATAAGATATTTTTTAAAATTTGATAAAAAAAATGTTGACTATAACTTCGTAGCTATTGGTTTCCCAGGTATAGTAAAAATGACAAAAATGATCCTGATGATGGGCGGAATGCGTGGACTTCGGCTTCGTTGAGTGTCTTGTTACACCCGTTAAGAGGGCTCCACACTCGCGCCGCGAAAGCCCGCGAAGGCCGCGAAGCGCGAGTGTGGAGGGTTTCGCGGCTTCGCGTATGGGCTTCGCGGCTTCGCGTTCGCGCTTCGCGGCGTTCCCCGTCCGGTGGCGGTTTTTTGGTCCGCGTCAAAGGACTTGTGTGCCGAACTAATGTGGCCGTGATTCACGCGTGAGTCTGGAGGGCTATATTTTTCGCACTGTTTTCATGCGCGAACCGCGCCCGTGATTCGCGGCCGCGGTTCGCGGCACGAGTGTGGAGCCGGCTTTATAATGTACTAAACTATTACTATTAGTTTAGCGATAGGCGACTGCGCGCGCGCGCGGCTCCCCTCCCCGCCCAGCGAGCCGGAGCGTCGCCCCTGCCTAGTACCCGTGTGTGTACACACGCACTCACCCTGCGCGCTGGCGGCGGCCTCGGCGGCGGCGAGCGCGGCGGCGGCGGAGGCGCGCAGGCGGCGCGACTGCGCGCGCGCGCGGCTCCCCTCCCCGCCCAGCGAGCCGGAGCGTCGCCCCTGCCTAGTACCCGTGTGTGTACACACGCACTCACCCTGCGCGCTGGCGGCGGCCTCGGCGGCGGCGAGCGCGGCGGCGGCGGAGGCGCGCAGGCGGCGCGACTGCGCGCGCGCGCGGCTCCCCTCCCCGCCCAGCGAGCCGGAGCGTCGCCCCTGCCTAGTACCCGTGTGTGTACACACGCACTCACCCTGCGCGCTGGCGGCGGCCTCGGCGGCGGCGAGCGCGGCGGCGGCGGAGGCGCGCAGATCTAGGACACTTTCGTCAGATTCCTTTTTCGTCAGATCAAAATATAGGCTGTTTTTTTTCTGACGAAACCGGAGTTTTAGTCAGATTCCGCTTTCGTCAGAAAAAAATTAAGGCTGTTTTTTTCTGACGAAAACGGAGTTTCAGTCAGATTCCACTTTCGTCACAATTTTTTTTCTGACGAAAACGGAGTTTTAGTCAGATTCCACTTTCGTCAGAAAAAAATTAAGGCTGTTTTTTTTCTGACGAAAACGGACTTTTGGTCAGATTCCGCTTTCTTATTTTTTTGGAATGTGCACATCAAGGCCTTTCATTTGATACCCAAATTGTAAAAAAAAATGTTTTTACGTTTTTTTTCTGTTATGTAATGTGCACTTCGAAGCCTTTCATTTGATCCCCATATTGGAGTTTTATTGAAAAGTTCGCTCCATTTCTGAATTACACGTGTGTAATGAGTTTTAATATAAATGACATTATGAATATAATTGTAAAAAAAACATTCAGCGATAACACAAACTTGATAATTTTAATTGGAAATAGAGCTAATGTCACCAAAAACCAATTGATGACATATTGTAATTCCCTTTGTTCTCTGAATGTCAGTAAAGTAATATTGTTTACATTCCCCTACAGTAAAAGGTGGAAAATAATGTAAGATTTAATTTGAATTTATCTTTAAATACAGTGGCTTTTTATAATAGCCAACAGCTGCACTTAATTGACATTAATAAATTATTTTACAATTTTTATTTGACAAAAGATAGATATTATCTGCCTTCTTCTTTAACGAGACAAATTTCTTTGGAAAATTATTTTCCGATTTTTTTTTAAACCAGTAGCTGCAATGTTAAAATATTATATATTTTTGGAATCGGCTCAAAAATCCTTTCATCCGATATCCCACACGATGGGTTTTGAAAAAAAAAATTCAAATTCCATACAAAAAAAGATTGTATTTTATCTCCCTCCCATACAAAAATCCAAGATGGCTCCCTTTCTTAAAATGATCTGATGGTTCAGAAGGTGCAACCTGCCAAAGGATATCCCTCGATCACCAAACGCCGTATTTTTTATTGAGCACACCGGATTATTGTAAATTCGCACATATAAACATTCGGCAAAACAATAATTATATTAAACAGGTTTTATGCCTTAAAAATATTCGTTCAAAGATGATTATGCCAAGTATGTAATAAGGAGGTTTGTTACATGTATTGATTTTAAAAGATTTTTGTTCTTTTAATAAGGAGGTCTGTTACGTTTTTAAGTAAGGAAACTGACGGAAATAAAAGAAGGTGAACCATAAAATGTAGAGCTTTGAATTTAAGGTGAATAGTCCAATAGTCCAATAAAACAATTTCAACGGATACTGGCGCGGTTTTATTGAAAGTACTTTGTAATTGGTTTGATTTTTGGTTTTCCCGACGTTAAAAAACCGCGCTAGTATCCGTTAAAATTGTTTTATTTCATGTGTAGTGAGCGCGTAAGCTTGAGAAGTGAATATATAGTGACCACTTAGGAAAGTGACGACTTTTGGGAAGAAGACAATATTAGGAAGATGACCGTGGTTTTTTCTCCAAAGTCAACAGAGAAAAAAAAAAGTTTAATAAAAAAATATTTAAAAATAAAGTTTTTTCTACCCAAAGAGGAATTACGTTTTCGTCAAAAAAACAGCACATATTTTAATCTTGACGAAAGCGGAATTGACTAAATTGTAACGAAAAAACTAAGTTTTTTCTGACCAAAGAGGAATTCCGTTTTGGTCAGAAAAAAAACAGCCTATATTTTTTTCTGACGAAAAAGGAATCTGACGAAAGTGTAACGAAAAAAACTAAGTTTTTTCTGACCAAAAAGGAATTCCGTTTTCGTCAGAAAAAAAACAGCCCAGATTTTTTTCTGACGAAAAAGGAATCTGACGAAAGTGTCCTAGATCGGCGCGCAGGCGGCGCGACTGCGCGCGCGCGCGGCTCCCCTCCCCGCCCAGCGAGCCGGAGCGTCGCCCCTGCCTAGTACCCGTGTGTGTACACACGCACTCACCCTGCGCGCTGGCGGCGGCCTCGGCGGCGGCGAGCGCGGCGGCGGCGGAGGCGCGCAGGCGGCGCGACTGCGCGCGCGCGCGGCTCCCCTCCCCGCCCAGCGAGCCGGAGCGTCGCCCCTGCCTAGTACCCGTGTGTGTACACACGCACTCACCCTGCGCGCTGGCGGCGGCCTCGGCGGCGGCGAGCGCGGCGGCGGCGGAGGCGCACAGGCGGCGCGACTGCGCGCGCGCGCGGCTCACCTCCCCGCCCAGCGAGCCGGAGCGTCGCCCCTGCCTAGTACCCGTGTGTGTACACACGCACTCACCCTGCGCGCTGGCGGCGGCCTCGGCGGCGGCGAGCGCGGCGGCGGCGGAGGCGCACAGGCGGCGCGACTGCGCGCGCGCGCGGCTCACCTCCCCGCCCAGCGAGCCGGAGCGTCGCCCCTGCCTAGTACCCGTGTGTGTACACACGCACTCACCCTGCGCGCTGGCGGCGGCCTCGGCGGCGGCGAGCGCGGCGGCGGCGGAGGCGCGCAGGCGGCGCGACTGCGCGCGCGCGCGGCTCCCCTCCCCGCCCAGCGAGCCGGAGCGTCGCCCCTGCCTAGTACCCGTGTGTGTACACACGCACTCACCCTGCGCGCTGGCGGCGGCCTCGGCGGCGGCGAGCGCGGCGGCGGCGGAGGCGCGCAGGCGGCGCGACTGCGCGCGCGCGCGGCTCCCCTCCCCGCCCAGCGAGCCGGAGCGTCGCCCCTGCCTAGTACCCGTGTGTGTACACACGCACTCACCCTGCGCGCTGGCGGCGGCCTCGGCGGCGGCGAGCGCGGCGGCGGCGGAGGCGCGCAGGCGGCGCGACTGCGCGCGCGCGCGGCTCACCTCCCCGCTCAGCGACAGCGCGAGCCGGAGCGTCACCTCTGCCTCGCGCGCTACCTGTTTATAGGATAATTACAAAATAATACTACCTACTACAACCCGCGCAGATGAAGGAACTTGAAATTTTAGTTAACCGCGCTTACCACCCGCACCGTTAAAGAATTGGATCGAAAATGGCATCGTGCCATGCGCAACACCGTCGCCTAACCATTCCTAATTGCCGGTCCACACGACACAACTTATGTTTGCGCAACGTGTTTGCACCAACAGACGTCAAGTTTGCAGTTGGTGCGAATGTTTGTGCTTATTTGTATTTTATATCAAAAGGTCGGTGCAAACATATATCTTTGCGTTTGTTTGTTACTCAATCACACAAAAATTACTGTAAGGCACACAGATAGTTTAAAGCCTGCGTTCAATCATAGAATACTTTTTATGAGAGGTTCCCTAGGGATATTCTCGAATGACCACGCAGACGAAGTCGCAAGAAGAAGCTAGTTTTTTGGTAATATCTATAGGTATACAGGGTGGATTTTTGAGACGGTACATTAACGGCAGGTACCTTAACCGTTATAGTTACAGGAAAACGTTCCTAGAAGACCATCCATAACTTTGTAAGATATTCTGAATTGCATTCACAGATTTAGGAAAAAAATTACCGTTGGCAAAAAAACTAAAATACCAAAAAATCTTTTTTTAGGCCAATCGATCCTATTTCATGTAGGGATCAAAAGACTATGGGACCATTTAAGGTATGAGTACTAGAAACGACAGAAATCGAAACTTTTCCAATACATTCTGTACGGAATCGAACTGATTGGCATAAACAAAGTTTTTTGTTATATTAGAATTTTTTTTCCAATATCTGTCAATGCAATTCAGAATATCTTAAAAAGTTATGGATGGTCTCCTAGGAACGTTTTCCTGTAACTATAACGGTTAAGTTACCTGCCCTTAATGTACCGTCTCAAAAATCCACCCTGTATATTAAATAAGATGTCTCGTCTTTGTGAATGGCTGATTCATTATCATACAGCTGAAATACTGGACAGATCGAGCTGAAATCCTTACTAATATTATAAATGCGAAAGTCCGTTTGTTTGTTTGTTAGGTACGTACGCCTTCACGTCTTAACTACTGAACCGATCATCATAAAATTTCGCATATACATTCTCGATATAGGAAATAGAAATAGAAATTGATTTATTTAGCGGCACAAAATACATGGGTACATGCTTAAATAAAATAGGTACAGAATGTGACACTAAAAAGGCAACCTACTCAGCATGTGTCGGGTGTCGCAGACATTCCGACGCTGATCTTCCGTGTTTGCCTAGGTATCTTTCTTTGAGAGCACCACTATGATTACCATTAAGAGTCTCGAATGGGTGGTAGGTAATTATAGACAATTCAAAAGCACTTAATTTTTAGGTTATATCAAGGGAATTTTCAATCTCAATGACGTGCCATCGACCGCACACTAGGGGATCATATAGGGGATCATAGGGGTACGCAAAAAGACATAGGGTACCTTTCATCCCGAAAAAACAAAGTTCTCAAGCCACGCAAACGAAGTCGCGGGCGGCTGCTAGTATGCCACATAAGAGTATATGACAGGGATGGGGAAATGTCGGCCCGCGGTCCAAATTCGGCCCGCGAAAAGATACAATTTCCCCATCCCTGTTGTATGACATACAGTCGGCATTCGCTTTAAAAAAATTGCCACCAAAATTGGAGTTCCAAAAAGAAAACTGCAATTCAATACATTGACATAGTGAGTAGAAAGCAGACTTCTATCAACTAATTGAGAATAATTAACAGTAGTATATTACCTTAAAATAATAACGCCTAGAAGCAGAGTTCTTAATGTAAAGTGAGGAAGAAAAACTGAAATCTGAAAAGTGGGCCATTTTGGTTGTTTTATTTGCCTGACTTTTGACAGTACATTTTTGGCACTATCGTTCTAGTTTGTTATTATTCTATGTATATTAAATAACAAACTACTTAATGCAATCGTATTTTAATAATAGGTACTGTACTTGCCTTGTGCAGTGGTTTGATTGAGACCCTCATCATTTCGGAACTCAACGATTTCTGTTTCTTGACAAATTCCTTGAAAGAATCTACTGTTGTAGCAATCTCATTCGGTAACTTTTGCTGCTTTGGTGGTTCAGCTAAAAATAAATTGTAAGTATCAAAAAATAACTACACACACAGATAATATAATACTATATTAGTACTACATAGGTACAATATTGATTCTGTGTAATAAATAATTACTTTTCATTACTTTTTAATAAAGGAAAAAAAGTTAAAACGAAGCGTAAAAACTATTTTTCTACTTTGCTTCCTTTTTTTATTTAAAACACTTTTAACGGATACAAGCACACTTTTATTGAAAGTAGGTACTTTGGTCATTAGTTAGTATTTAGTTAGATTTTCATTTTCCCAACGTTTCGGCTACCATGGTGACGGGGGACTGAAGCCGCTCCCTCCAGGAAAAGTTGGAAAAATAAAATATCAAACCAAATACCAACTAATCACCAAAGTACTTTCAATAAAACCGCGCTAGTATCCGTTAAACTGTTTTTTTTTATTTCTATTACGCGCGTAAACCTTGAAAGTGAACACTTTACTCACTCTTAACATCTGTAGCGTTTATGCCTGTACCACCCGCTGGCGTGACACCGCCTAAGCCGAAACTCGGTGTTACTAAGGAAGAACAATATTTGGTAAATTAAAATTAAATTAATAAAGAATCAATGACACAAACTTTGCCTTGTAGGAGACTACAAAAAATTTGATTTTAAACTATGGTAAGTAGAATAGTACCAATGGAGAATGTTACTGGGTCTTTTAAATCACTTGAAACGTTATGACCATGTAGCTAAATGTCTAGCAATACACGTGTTTTTGTATCATTTAAATCAAGCGAGTAGTTTCGAAGTTTTAAGGGCTTGAAGGAAATGCCAAGGGTACTGAAATATGTGCTTTATTACGTATTAGGTAAGGTTCACCTGTATGACCAATTACGTCATTGGTCACACAAAATAACAGTATTTTAGACCATATAACTTTTCTGTTTTAAGTTGCAAAAATTTATTCACAGTTGTTCATGTGGTCCCATAAGCTATTGGATTATGTGATTTAACAGACCCAGTAACATTCTCCATTACACAGAGAAGTAAAATCTATGGAAGTGCAATTGCAAACAAATATAGCTTAAAACATAGCACCATGGGGGTAAAAAATATAAGGGGGCGTCCATAAATTACGTGAGATGTTTAAGGGGGGGAGGGGGTCAAATCAAATCTCATCTAATCTTACGTTGGAGAGAGGGGGGTCTCGGCAAATATCACGCAATTTTTTTTCTGATTGAAACAAAAAAAATCTATTTTGGTCCATTAAATCCAGACTGTACATGCTAAGATTTAATCTTAAACATATATCGTAATCCGATTAAGATCATTCACTAATTCGTTCGAAAGAAAATAATTTCATTCGACGTTATACATCTACTGACTGTCAAACCATCATATTTGTTTTATAAAGCACGAAGCTTTTTTTTTTCTTTTTACAATAACAATCCAACGCGTTTATGTAAGAAGCCCACATTTTGAAAAATCTCACGTGAGATTGGGGGATGGGGGAGGGGGTTGAATAAAATCTCACGACATCTCACCAGGGGGGGAGGGAGGGACAGAAAATTTAAAAAAACACCTCACGTAATTTATGGACGCCCCCTAACCCGCACAGCATTTTAGTCGGGCCAGCCACGCACCCGGTGACAGACGTTAGCGATCTTTACAGTAAATTGCAGTTTGTATTTTAAAGAAAAGAGTTTATTAATAGTGAAATGGTGTAAATAACGCATGAAATAAGGGAAAAAGACTTATTTTTAGTAGAAAAAGAAATGCAAAAAAAATACCTAATGTTGATGGCTGTGTTCCAGTGACGCTGGTTATTCCTAATTTGGCACCTGAAAAACATTAGCGGTGTTATTACAAAAGATTTTTAAACACCTGTTTAACCTAGCTAGACTCTGTTTAAATGTGATGCTGTTTCTTTCAAACAATATTTTCATTGTAAGTATAACAGCTTACGATGTTTACAAAAGGTTTCTAAACACCTGTTTAACTTAGACAGACACTGTTTAAATTTTAAATATGATGCTGTCTCTTTCAAACAATATTGTCAAAAAAGTGAGAAGCATTACAATTAAAATTTAAACAGTGTCTAAGTTAAACAGGTGTTTAGAAACCTTTTGTAATAACACCGCAGCTGTTATAATCTACTAAACCGTACATCAGATCAATCTACTTATCTATATTGATAATGATTCAAAAGAATGCATACTAAACAATCTAAATTACAAACAAATATGTACTCAAGATTTGCTAAAGAATCAATCACATCAATTCACAGATTTTAATGAAACCCTGTACAAACTCATTAAGTATTGAAGCTATGTATATTTTTACATAAGTCACATAACTGACAAGATATGCCTAATGATCTGTATAAGCTACAACAACTAAATAGCAAAATATATCTTGTGATGAGCCAAGTCACTTTGTTTATAATGGTTTTTTAAAGGTAAACGCGCACATAAGCACACTGCAGTTTTTTTATATTTTGTTTCAAGCCTAAAATTCCGAAATATTTTTCATATTAGGTAAGGTACAACATGGTCAAGTTATCTCAGCACCCGAGTCTAAAACAACGTTTTCTTATAATCGTTCACATATTGTGCCGCAAGTGATGCCGCACTATCATATTGCCTATTTAATCTAAATTAATTACGCAGCCATTAAAGTATCAGACCAAAAAGTCGTCTTGTGTGAGAAAAAAACATTCAAGCCAGGTGCAGTTAACTCGACAAGTAGTGTAAGTACATCTATTTTAGACAAAATGAAGCAGTTTATTACAACATTAACGTCGTAATTACATTATTAATGTAATTAGTAATGACATAAAACGTGGATAGCAACAAGAAAGGTGACTGCCTGGCTATAGAAAGTGACGTACGGCAAAATACATGGCGTGTGATACCAACCACCTTGTGGTGAGGTTTTGACCGCGCAATGAAGAGAGCACAGACCTATGGAAGAGAGATGGACGGAGAATCCACAGACCTATATCAAGATCTGTAGAGAATCCGCTCGTCGCGCCGCGTCTATCGCTTAGATGCGTGGCCAGACAGGCCATGAGTGCAATGTGTCAATGTGTGCATTTACCCTAAAGTTAAACATCACCACAGGACTCGAAACTATAGGCCAAATAAAAATTCTGGAAAAGCTCAACTTTACAATGCTGTCAGCATAGATGGCGCTCCATCCGAAAAGCAGTTGTATTTGGGTTACCTACGCCATTACGAATACCAAAAGATCGAAAATCAAAATATTGAACACTATACATCGAACAGCCAAAACATCGAACGGTCAAAACATCGAACGTTCAAAATATCGAATTTACAAATAATCGCATGATCAAAATATCAAATGGTTAAAATATTGAACGCTCAATACATCGAATGATTAATTTATCGAAAAATATTATTCTCCAAATTTATTAACTTTTCAGGACAAAAATACTCAATTCACACATAAACTGATAAAACAAGACTGCTGCTATAACGTTATAAATAAACTGCTTTGTATACAAAATATTACTCCGTTAGTGGGTAGAACAAAAATTATTTGACGCAATAGCTTCGTTCGGAAATTAAGTTTTATGAAATTTCATTTAAATATCTACTGGTTGTTCATGATGGAAGAAACTATGTAAAATCACAGATAATATAATACTATACTAGTAGTAAAATATAAATTTTAGCTATTTTAGCATATAGTTTAGAGTCCAATGGTGATGTTTAACCTTAACACAATTAAAGCTTCTCACCATATGAAGGGGTCATGGTTTTATACCAGTCTCTAGAAGGGCTTTTAATTGAGTAAGCTTGGGTCATATCAGGCCGTATGGGACTAAGCTCGAAGTGAGGTCTAGGATTCGTATTGACGTTGACTGACGGCATCATTTGGAACGTTTGTGTGATTGGCACGAAGGGACTTGTATAAGGAGAGCTTTGGTTGGGAAACATATTGCTGGAAATAATAAATCAGAAATCGTTTAAGAATTATTCGGAGTTTTTGGCGCCATTTTGTCTAGTACGGTTTGGTGTCTATTTTAATTATTTGAAAATTGATTCATAGTGGATATTGTATCTTAAAATTGGTGCAGTTTTGTGGTACAAGTGTCTACGCAACTGAACAATATGTGGGATAATTGAAATAGGCGCGATCTTGGTTGTGTGAAGCTGAGACTTTTATTGTAGTGGTAGCTACCTCGGCAGAACTTTCCGAGTAAACTGTCTTGATATACTTGTTGCCAAATGCTCCAAGCAGCATTAGAATGCAATGCACCCGCATTCTAATGTAAACTTAAACTGAAACAATACCTACCACTGAACTATTAAACACTTGACACTGGCAAAAATTACTTCCAAGAGGAAAGTAGATTGCCAAAATAAAAATAGAAGAAGAAGAAGAATTATTCTTACCAAACAGGCTGTTAGTTGTAGTCGCAGTGCTAGTGGCACCAAATAATCCTAAGCTAGAGTTCTGTGCCGATGCGGCTCCAAATCCGATTCCCCCTAGGCCTCCAAGACCCGTGGTAGCTGCTGTTGTTGTGCCTCCAAAAGACAAGCCTATAGAAAGACGATTTATTATGTAAGTAATGCAAGGTAAACAAAAGTAAAAAAACATTAAAAACGGTCAATTGTATTCTGTCTTGGAATGCTAGTTCAGTATATTATTGTACCATCATTCCAGGAGTTGTGCAGCAAAGAACTATGACCATTATAGGTTTGAATGAGGACCAACCCCACTGATGTAACATTTTATTACACAATGACATATCAATTGATATTAATTATGAAGTTAATTATTAATTACTAGCGGTCGCCCGCGGTTTCCACCCGCGTGGTTCCTGTTCTCATGGAAATATCGGGATAAAAAGTATTCTATGTTTTAATCTAGGCTGTCTACTATCTGTGTGCTAAATTTCAACCAAATCCGTTCAGTCGTTTTCGTGTGATTGAGGAACAAACATCCAAACCTACAAACTTTCACATTTATAATATTAGCAGGTTAGTAGGATATGACAACAAATCTGTAAAAGCCTCGCTTGGTTGGAAGTAATATTAACTTTTTAAGTATGGCCACATACAGACAGAAGCTGATTCGGAATTCTTAAACGGAACATTGATAATTTATGAAAATTCTGAACGGAAAGATACTGTATATATGTGGTAGGTCCATAGATTTGTCCATCTGGAATGGTTCCGTTTTGGAATTTTGAAACAAAATTCGATCTGTATCTGGCGAGCCTTAAGAGTTAGATAAATTTATTGTCAAGTGTTAAAATCTGGTCAGCAAAAAATGAGACGGAAATGGCGGCGCGACTTTCCATGTTAAATTAACGTTTAGAAGTTAAATTATAGGAGTACCTTAAAATAAGGCGCAAAATTAGTTTCATTTCCAACCAAGTCTCATCTTTCGTTGACCAATCTCTATGAGAATTTGTGTCATGGAAATAAGAGAAAGACATAGATTTACCAGTTCCCGATAAAGATGTGTTGCCTGCTCCGAAGTTAAGGCCACCCGTACCAAGCCCAGTGGTACCAAAAGCTGGTGTGGTACTTGCTCCGAACGCGGGTGTGGTGGTTGCACCAAATGCGGGCGTGGTAGTTGCTCCGAAAGCTGGTGTTGTTGTTGTTGAACCTGTTAAGATTTATTTTTGGTGCTACAGTCAGCCTCAGAAATAGTTTGACACTTTAGTCGGTACTACACACTACCTGTGTCATCCATTCCCAACTAAAAACTTATTAATAAAATAAAAATCATTTATTTCAGGCTTCACACCCATAAATCAGTTTAGGATAGACACATTAACAACAATTAAAAATTTAAATCACAAATAAGAAGACATTTAAAATCAATTCATGAAATAAAATAAAATTAAATAAAATTAAAATTAAATTAAATTGGCAATAGGGAATATGCATAAGTCACCGATTTTCATAAAATTGAGCTTGATCGCTGCGGAGACTTGTAAACACATGATTGAACAGAAAGAAAAACAAAAAACATTATTTTTTTTAGTTTTATCACACGATGAAATCAGGGGAAAATAACAAAATTTTAATTTCATTTTCGGATATAATGCACTTAACAGTCAGATAGAATATCCAATAAGAAATAATATTTTGTATGACACATATGTACTAAAACGCAAATTTAAGGAGATAATTGAAGATTCTTGGCTAACTCCATATTAAACGCGCCTGAAACACCCTGAAACGTGATAAGTGACGTCACATATTTGTATAGAGCGTTTTCAGCGGGAGCTGATGCGTGCTAACTTCAAGTAACTATATTACAAGAAGAAACCGCAAGAGAAAAGTTTCAATATTACAGCTGATTTTTTCACGCATTATACTATTGATTTTGGTTAAAAAAAAATTTGATGCATATTCCCTATTGGAAATTGGCAATTATTCAGGGCCCTGATTCTGCTAATACTTATGTAATAATCATATCTCAATTGTGTTTTTAAATAGTATTGCTTTTTGTGTTTTAGTAATAAGAACGGTGTTAACAAGAACAAACGCACAAAGGGTTCCATCAAAAAAATCACGTTTGTTGTATGGGAATCCTCCTTAACTATTTGTTAATCATGCATCACCTTCTTCCACTAGATCTCCGGCGTGATATCGGTGACTTGATATTTTTGTTACGGATAGCATCGAACTCCATAGACTGTCCAGAGTTGCTTGCACTTCTATCTCTAAGGTGCCCAGCGAAACCACTGAGGAGTAACCCACTTTTGCATCTACCTTCAGCAAGTACTAACTACAGGCAGAACGAATTTATGTGGCGAGCCAGTGACTCTTTTAACAAACTGTGCAAAAGTTACAATTTCGACTTGTTTAACACCAGTTCGGTTTTGGCGAGGAAAACATTAGCCAATCAGTTTTTTGATTGTTAGTTTCTGTTCTCTATCTAAATTGTATAGACGCTATTATCATTAGCAATGTAGGTTAATGAGATAAATAATGTTCTGTAATAATTAACTACTTAACTTTTTAACATAATTTGTAAAATATAATTATTATAATAAATAATAGTATTATAATAATAATATTATATAATTTACAAAAATTGAGTGCAGTGCGAATTGTCGCTTTAGTTTTAACAAAACCACTCTGTTTGCTATATGTGGAGTTCTGTAATTGGCTTTCTGTCGCTATTATTTTTAAGCAATCTGTCAAATTTGCTGTTGAACTTCCTTTGAATAAATAATAATAATAATTGTCTGTTCTGTTTTTAGTCTTTATTGTTATAGCGGCAACAGAAATACATCATCTGTAAAAAATTCAATTGTCTAACTGTCACAGTTCATGAGATGCAGCCTGGTGACAGACAGACAGAGAGTGGAGTCTTAGTAATACATACATACATACATACACTCACGCCTGTTTCCCATGGGGGTAGGCAGAGACTATGGATCGCCACCTGCTACGATCCTTGCACACTTCTTTCGCTTCATTCATATCCATCAATCTTTTCATACATGCCCTGCGGTTTTTGTCACTGCGTACACCAGCCTTTTTTATAATAACCTCTATTTGGTCCGCGTAGGTTTTTCTGGGACGCCCTCGTGCAATCGTTCCTTCCACATTCGCACAGTATATCTCTTTCGTGATTCGCCTTTCATTCATCCTCTCTAAGTGACCAAACCACTGGAGCATTCCTTTCTCAATTCTTGTCACTATATCATCTTTCAGACCACACCTTTTGCGAATCACCTCATTGCTCACTCTATCACTCAGTTTTACTCCACATATTTTCCTCAACGATCGCATCTCTACCGCATTTATTCTGCTTTCATTCTTCTTCTGCCATACCCAAGATTCACTTCCATACATCAGTGTCGGTACCAGCACTCCGTTATGAATAGCCATTCGCGCCTTTGCAGAAACGGTTTGGCTACTCATAACCGAGTGTATAGCACCACTCACCGAATTTCCTTTCTTCACTCGTCTTTCTATGTCTTCCTCACTCTTTCCGTCCCTTGTGAACAAACTCCCCAAGTATACAAACTCACGGACTTGTTCCACTTTTTCGCCACCTAACATTACCGTACAGTCAGTCATTTCTTCATCTCTCTCAAACACCATCACTTTAGTCTTAGTTACATTCACTTTCATCCCTTTTCTCACAAAATCTTCATTCATAACCGACATCATTTCCTGCAACTCTTGCGCAGAAGACGCAAGTATAACTTGGTCGTCAGCGTAGAGAAGGCACTTGATTTGAGTCCCATTCATCACAACCCCACAGTCACGTTCTTTCAGACCTTTCATACAACTGTCCAAAAACAGATTAAAGAGCCATGGTGACGCAACACATCCCTGTCTGACACCCCTAGAGATGCCAAACCAGTCAGTGTATACGCCGTCAATCCTGACGCATGCACGGGAATCCTCATAGAGAGATTTCAGTGCATGAATCAGTCTGCTCTCCAATCCGTATTCGGACAACACCTTCCATAGCTCATTCCTGTCAACTCGATCGTAGGCCTTCTCCAGGTCCACAAAGGCACAGTAAACCTTTTTGTGCTTAGCCAGGTGTTTTTCGGTTAAGCACCTCAAGGAGAAGACCTGATCCGTGCATCCCATTCCCTTTCTGAATCCCGCTTGCACATCCCAAATACTCTGATCAGTTTTTTGCATCACTCTTTCAATCAGTACCTTTGCATACAATTTACTGACAATGCTGAGAAGACTGATCCCGCGGTAGTTTTTAGCATCCTGCCGTGACCCTTTCCCTTTGTACAGCGGCACGACCACGGCTTTACGCCAATCTTCCGGCACTTTGCCACTGTTCCAACATTTATTAAAGATCAGGCACAGCCAGGACGCAACCAGCTCTTTCCCACCTCTCAGCATTTCAACAGTAATTCTGTCATATCCTGCTGCTTTCCCTTTTTTCATGCTATTCATTGCACTAATAATCTCATCCATATATATATCTCTTTCATCCACTTCTGTCTCTTCCTCGTCTTCCACCCTTTTATCCGAGGCTTCTAGCATAGAGCCATCCGCCTCAAACAAACTCTCAAAATATTTCATCCACTCCTGTAGTACACCTTTTTCATCTGTCACTAGCTCACCTTTTTCATCTCTTATCACATTCATTTTAGACTTATGTGATCCACTTCGAGACGTTTTCACTTGTTTCCAAAACAATTTTATATTGTCTCGAAAGTTATCACAGAGTTTGAAGTCACACTTTTCTTTCATCTTTCTCTTTTTTTCGTCTACTTTTTCTTTCACTACTTTCTTAATCCTTTAAAACTCCCTTGCAACTGTATCAACATCATCTTCTGTAACACTTGCATTCACTCTTTTACTGGCTTTGATGGCCAGCAGATCCTGCCATACTTTTTTCTTTTCATTCACTATCTGTCTTACCTCACTATCCCACCAGTTTATTGGGGGAGCATTCTTCCTTTTACTCACTCCACATATATCCTCAGCTGTTTCAGTCACACCTTTTTTAAACTTTTCCCAAACTTCCTCAAGCTTGCCATCTTTCACTTCAGCCACATTTCCCAATCGTTCTTTCAATTTGCACAAATATGTCTTTTGCACTTCCACTTCATCCAGGTTCTCAACTTTTACTCTAGTCAGCTCCGTTGTTGACACTGTGGGACGATGACGCCAACTTTTGAACAGACCACTAACCCGAGACACTACAAGAAAGTGGTCTGTTCCAATGTTACTACCCCTAAAGACCCTGGTGTCTACAACTCTGCCCTTCAGTCTTTCATCAACAATCACAAAATCGATCATACTCTTCTTTTCCCCTCTCTGCCAAGTGTACATATGAATTTCCTTGTGGTCAAACATGGTGTTCGTTACCACAAGATTCTTTTCTAAACATACCTCAATCAAACTCCTGCCATTATCATTTACTCTTTTGTCTCCATATATTCCTAAAACTCCCTCACATCCCTCTCTTCTCACACCTACCCATCCGTTACAATCTCCAAGCATAACTATCCTTTCATTATCTTTGCATTCATTCAAGATATCTTCCACACTTTTCCAGAAATCCTCCTTTTCCGTTGCTGACTTGGATATATCGGGAGCATACACGCCAATGACGCGTATCCGAAGTAATCCTACTTTGAGTCTAACCCAGAGAAGTCTGGGACTAACACACTCATACTCAGTCATGCATTCTATCATCCTTTCCGACAGCAGGAGTCCCACGCCCATACTCGCGTGCTCATTTTCGGCAACGCCCGACCACAGAACTTTAAACGGGCCATGTTCTGAGACTCCTTTGCCCTTTCTTTTCGTCTCGTTCACGCATAAAACATCCAACTTCTTTTCTTCCATAATCAAACACACCTCATCCATTTTCTCCTCCATCGCTCCACATACATTCAGCGTAGCAAAACGGGTCTCCGATGCCCGCTTTTCGCCCCGAGAGAAACAAGTTACGCGTGATGAGTGGCGAGCTCTATCGCCGCAGCCAGGTTTATTAAAAAAATTTGAAACCATTTTGTTCCCACGATTAGCTAGGGAAAGACAACTGTCCACCACACAGAGCCCCGCGTGTGTGGTAAGGCTATTTACGCCTGGAGGGCACCAATTTCCAGGGTGGCACGCTTATGACTAGGCACGTCCCTAGCCATGCAGCCATCGGCACGGCAGACCTTAGCTTAGCGGAGGGGAAGGAATAGGATTAGGATAGGGATGTGAGGTGGGTATAGGAGTGTGTAAAATGGGACGGATCAGGGTACAAAAAGGACACCGTTGCTGCGGGGGGGTTGAGAGGTTGCAGCAGCGGAGGCTGAGGGTCCGGGGGCGCTTACCCGTACTTGTCATAGGGAAACCGGACAAGTCCTCTGAACAAATCTTAGTAATAGAAGCCCGTTTTAACCCTTTGGGTATGGAACCCTGAAAAGAGCAAGAAACCCTTATAAATACTTTTAAGAATTTATTAACAATTGTAAAAAAAGATACACACCGAAACCTGGCGTAGAACCAAATGCAGGTGCAGTTGATGTGGCTCCAAATGAAGGCGCTGATGAGGCAGCCCCAAATGCAGGTGTTGTGCTAGCTCCAAAACTCGGCAGGGAGCCGAACGCCGTAGTCGCAGCTCCGAACCCAGGAGCCGTTGAAGTAACAGCCCCAAAAGATGGCGCCGCCGATGTTGCTCCGAACGCAGTCGTATTTGCACCGAAAGCGGGGGTCGTGGACGTCGCGGGTGTCCCAAACAGTCCAGTAGACGGCTGCGAAGTCGCCGTCAATCCAAAACCGGGTGTCGCAGGCCTAAAAAATTTACACTATTTTTAGGTTATGTCGACATGTCAATTTTGAATTTAGAATTTTAGACTTTCTCAAGAAGCCTTTATGGTCAAATACTTTTTTGAGTTTGTTGCATCAAAAAGGTTTGCTGACACCTTTTTCGAAGTACAGATGCTAGAACTTACTTTGCCGCGCCAAAGTTGAAACCTCCTCCTCCGAGGCCAGTAGCGGCCGGAGCACTTGATGGTGTTCCGAAAGAAAACGACATGGTTTATTAATTAAGAAACATTAATAATACAAACAAAGAGCCGCCAGTTGCTTTGTTAGAAAACTGGTAAAAATATCACAAATCACAACACAACAAAACAACACCAGCCAACAAAAAAACTGCAGGCAAGGCAGTGTTGCCAGATCGATCAAAACTCTTGCCAGTGTTGGGAAATGTTGGATGCGAAAATATGGTGCTGCCAAGCTAAAAATTATTGTATTTTGGGTCGAATTATTGTACATTTTAGGCAATAGGTTTTTTTAATATTTTTAATTTTTAGGCCGCTAATATGCGATTGATTTTACAAAGTACAACTGAACTAAAGTCGCCCCACTTATTTTGCGCTTGCTCTTTTCGTTCTTATAATTTCTCGGGTGAAGTAAAGTTGAAGCGGATCATTCAATACAATCGCAAACCTTCTAATACAAGTTCAAATTTTATTTATTGAATAGGTAGGTAATGATTTAATATCTTTTTTTTATTTTTTATTAAATTTATTATTTTTTTATTTTAAAATAAAATAAATATATTTTATATGATTCCACAGGAGAAGGCAAGATGTCTACTGCCAATGCCTTGATAGTTTACTGCCAATGCCAATGTTGGTAAGCAAGAAATGAATGTGAATTACCAACTTTAATAAAGACAAAAGACAAGACAAGTATGACTTTATAGAATAAAAGTACCTAGATGATGCGTTTCTTTATTAATTTTAGTTTCACGTGCCAAGATAATTGTACCTATATTGTGTCAAATCGGAAAATATTGTACAAAAGCGTACAATGATGAGAAAGCTATGTTTTATTGATTACTAGCTTCCGCCCGCGACTTCGTCTGCGTGGAAAAGTTTTTTTGCTATCCCTCGGGAACTATACTTTTTTTCGGGATGAAAAGTACCCTATGTCCTTTTCTGTGCCCCTGACAACGTGTATGCAAAATTTCATAACGATCGGTTCAGTAGTTAGGACGTGAAGGCGTAACAAACAAACAAACGGACTTTCGCATTTATAATATTAGTAAGGATGGTCGACCGAAAATTTTTGGCAAAAAATGTTAAGGCTCAGTCGATCTACATCACATTGGTAAACCTGTTTTTATCTGCGAAATCTGAAACGCAGGTGCTAGGCTTCGTTCCTAGATGGTTCTATAGGAACAAATGTCAATGGTTACCCAAACTAAGCTGTGATTTTGTGTTTTGGTACTTTGTGCCAAGTGTTTTCACGTGGTTTCTGGTTAGTGAGTTCCGTGATTTCCAAAATTGCCCATATTTTACCAGTTTTTTACCTTTGTCTGCGCAGTTGTATAACTAAATAACCTCTTACGTCTTGTATAACGTCTTGCTTGGCACGGCCACCATAGGTACGACCGACGGACGGTGGAAAGCGTAGGTATATTGCTAAACCGCCAAAAAATGGCATTTATGGGAAATGAATTTCAAAGTGTTTTTCATAATTATTTTAGTTTCAATTTTTACAATCCCACAAAATGCCATTTTGCCGTATTCATGGCATTCGTCAACAAGACGGGATCACTCCTTTTTTTAAAAAGACTCCCATTTCTTTTTAGTACCTAACCTAGGTACTACATATGTCAAGGGTGAGTGTCGGTGTGGCTACTGGCACACCGACTCACCCTTGACATAGTACCAGTAAAAAAATCCCCATAGTCACACTGTAGTAAAACGGTGTGACACGGGTCGGTCGGGCTCACTCATCATTTTGGGGCTATCCATAAATAAGGTCACACGAATTTCATGATTTTCGACCCCCTCCCCCCGTCCTTCTCACAGAGACCCCCCTCCTTAGTGTGACGTCACATATTATTTTACATCTAGAAATAATTATTGAATTAAAACAGCAGTTCCAAAATTTGTTTTATTTCAATTTGATTGATTTGAAATGTGACGTCATGAAATTTAGGTCACCTCCATAGAATATGAATATAAGATTCTTGGTCACCTCCCACCCCCTTGTCACACTTCGTTGACCCCCTCCCTCCCCCTTAACCCCCTCCCTCCCCCTTAACATGTGACGTAATTTATGGCTAACCCTTTTAGGGTTACGTAGTCAAGCTAACAAGGAACCCTTATAGTTTCGAATGAATGAATAAAAAATCCTTTTTATTTAAATAAACTTCTTATTTGTTCTTTATCCCTCGTTCGTTTTACGTTTTTTTAAATACCATTTAAGTATTGTTTTTAAGATAATATGCTAACAATATTCTATGATATGCTAAACGACAAGATAAGAAAATCTGCCAAATTTAGAATGCAAAATTGGCAACATTGTCAGGGTTGCTAGATATAAATTTCAAACTTTCCCCAGGGACCCTATTTTTGAATCGCTCGATTGGTATCGAGCGCTCGTTTCTACTGATTTTCGTTCGATATATGGCTCAAACGTTCGAGATAGAGTCATATGTCGAACGAAAATCAGTAGAAACGAGCGCTCGACGCCAGACGAGCGGTTTAAAAATAGGGCCCCTGATCTGCTTTTATTTTTCCCCAAAATGATACATTTGTACGAAAAGAAGGTTAAAAATATTCTCAAACGTGATTTTTTTGTTCCCTAAAATCTTAGAGCAACGCCGGCTTCTGTAAGCCCGTGTTGCTCTAAGCCCAAAATGATACGTTTGTAACGCGGGCGGCGGCGGCATACTGATGTAGAGAAACCAGGGGGTCAAGTCTGCTAATGTTAACGTCAAAATCGTGGTTCAATGGTGTTTGAATGGTAAAATGTCTTTTGACACAGTTCTTGTTTCTTAAACCCAAAATCAAGACACAATGTGTTTCCGTTTTGAGTTTAAGAAACACAGTGTGTTTCGGTTTTGGGTTTAAGAAACAAGATCTGTGTCAAAAAGCATTACCATTCAAACACCATTTAACCACGATTTCATCGTTTACATTAGCAAAATTGACCCCCTGGAGTCTTAATTTCACTGTTTTACTTTTCTATATTTATTTTCTCATTATAAACTTATTATACACATACACCGTTAAAAGACATGTTCCGTCGCGCCTATGTCATTTGCCCCACCATTCTCAAAAAAATAAAGTCTATCGCGTCTTAATCAAAGTAGTATGTCAGAGTAGGTATTTTACTCTAGAATCAGATTGATAATTATTTCCTGCATTAAAAAGTGGGATTTTTGAGCTAAAACGCTATTAAATCACAATTTTTTATCATTAGAGTACTATTTACTTACATTTTTTTCACAAAATACTCACAGACCATACAACAAGTACTACGTACTGTGCAAAATACTTCAGAAAACAACTTAATGTTTTTGTAATTGTTTTTCTAAGGCCGTCCGCTGCCTTAAGCGGGATCCCGCCGCGGGTACACGGCGCGGGAATATAGATTGCTGGTTTTTGACGCACAGATGCTTGCGCAGTGCACGAGTAAGCTCTAATCTATGTCGCCCCGCGCGCGTGTCCCGCTCAAGGCAGCGGAGGGCCTAAATATAAAACAATTCTTGACTGAAACTATACCTAAATAAAATGTAATTAGCATTTTTTAATTATGAAACTAATTAAATAAAATTAAACTGGGGCAACGCTGGGACTAATTGTAGATGGCGCTGCGTACGTTTGTTCTTAGGAGTAGACGTTTCGCTTGTAAACTATTAGAAAATAGCTACATTTATTTTGTGGTCTTTTTTTACAATGCAAGTGCCGGAAGCCAAATTAAGACTTTTTTATTTCTTATAGCATCTATTTCTTTTCTTAATATCCAGATTTTTCAGAAAGTAGCCACACTTCACAGAAAAAATGCTAAACTTGTATACGATTGAATTTTATTTTTAAATGTAGCCCTACATGAATCAAGTTCTATTTTATTTTAGCGCATGTAGAAAACGAGTTATTAATAATTTATGAATATTTTTTTTATATGGAAACACTACGCAATAACTAGTCATGGAAAAATCTTCCGTTATCCACATTCAATCTTTAAATGGAAGAAAAGTCACTATGTAATGTAAAAACATTGGCCTTTCTCGAAATTAAGAAAGCGAAATGTCAACTTGACTTCAATTTGGCATTGACAGCTGATGTTCGGTTTTAGCCTCGATTACATACACCGATTTTAGCCACTCACATGATCGGCGGTCAATTCTTGCCAAAACGCTGCAATCGAGACGTGATTCACGGATATAATTTATCCAAAACGACAGACCGTCAAAAAGTGTTGTCTCGTTCAAACGCATTAAACTGTGCGCTTATTTTAATGTTCCTGTCTCTTTCTTATTATCTGACGGTCATTTCGTTCATATATTACTTCTTTGTGGAGCCTTTCGTGTACGAGGTACTGACAGTTGAATGTGGACTTTGTTGACGACTAGATACGGTACACCTTTCGTCAAAATTATTTTGTTATTTACTGATATTTACCGTGTTTGTTTAAAAATTATCTTTTGTGCTTGTCAATTTAACAAATAAACATAGTGCGGGTGGTGTAATTTTGCAAAATTCTAAGCATTTAGGTACGTGTTTTTTTTCAGTTATCAAAATCGAAGTGCCCGTCTGTACCACACTAGCCACGTCCCAAAAATAGTTTTGTTCGCAGTTTATGGACAATAAACGACAAGAAATTAAGTTTTAAATGTTATTTTGTTATCTTAAGAATCCATCCCAAGCATAAAATCTACCAAATTATGCACGATTATTAAATTATTTCGGTTCTAAAAGTATGTGAGGTTCAAATTGTAATGGTCGGATAAATTTATACCAGGTGTCAAGGTGTGTTTTCTTCATAAAGTTAATATTACCTAGATTAACTTTATGGTTTTCTTTAAGGGTAGGTCGTCTCATGGATCACGAGGAGCGATTTGTTTTGTATAGAAGTACATGGATTTCGTGTTTTTTAAATTAGCAATTTTGTAACAGGCTGATTTTGATAGGTTTAAAGATTATTAATATTAACTTTACCCCTCGCCTGCGACTTTCAGTTATTTCAATAGAACAATTTTGTTTTTTGAAAATCTGAAATGGTGTGGTCACCCTTGATTTCCTAAATATTTAAATTGTAAAATTGATATCGCCAAAGTCAAAATCGGAGTTGCCAGGATTGACACTTGAATTTAACACCACCTCACCAATGATAGCTGATTAGCATTATTGTGAAAATCTTATTAAATCAATAGAGTAAGTTCAGTTTTATTTCACAATACCTATGTGTTATTCTAAATGAATATTTAAGTAGTATATTTTCTCTCTATATAAACCTCCTTGGCTGTTGGCTGTTTCCATAGATGTAGCAAATCCCTTCGGTATAAACCAGATTGAGCTCTTCGCCCCAAAACGAGCCGACAGAGAGGTCAAGTAGATAATTCTATCTCTTTCTTCATTAGGGTGACCAAACTGTATGGTTGGTCAGAGACATACTTATTACTTTAAACTGTTTAATATAAACTTAAGTACGTAGTTCTTTATTTAGAATTAATACTTTTGCCACGTTTTTATAAGGTTGCTTGTTTGTTTGTGTTTTCGTTTGTTTGTTTGAGTACAAATTTTGCAAACGATTTTATACTAACTTCCCGATGAACTAGAGACTTGAAACTTTCAACACAGGTCAGAACTAGAAGGTTATGTAATATTATGGTATCATTGAGCTGATCTGACGATGGAGCCGGAAGAACGCCACAGGAACACTATGATGAAACCATACAACCCCATCGTGTTTGGGCTCGTTAGAATCATCTTGGCAAGTACTCTGTTGGGGAATAATATCCAAGGGGCTGATGAAGGAACCGGAAGAAGGCCATTGAAACTTTGTAATAAAATCATGCAACCCCATCGAGTTTGAGCTCGATTGATTCGTCTTGACGAGTGCTCCGATAGGAGGTGGTATACTTTAAATAAAATAATAATTTAATAAAAATATTTTTTTATGATTTTTTATTACGTTTTATTAGGTTGCTTTCTTGTTTTTATTTGTAAATATGGTTAATCAACCAATATCTATAAAAATTCAAGTGTAAATAACGACATAACTATAAAGTTTATTGCAATTTTGATAGAAATACAATGTGCGTGAATTTCGGAAATCAAATGAATGTCGGAAAAACAAGTAGGTCTAGTGATCTGTAGTTAAAAAAAACAGGTGCAAACGATTTTCGACTTTATTGACGTTTAAAATTCGGTTACTTTCTACCATCATTATTCTCTTTCATTAAAAACTGTTATTTTGGTAAATATATCAATATGGTCTAAAATACTTGCACCAATTTTTTACTAGTGAAATTACAAAAATGGGTGGAAGCGATTTTCAACGACACAATGTTAAAATAAAAAAAAACAAGATGGCGGCCAACCTTTTTTTTGTTTTTGGCTTGATTTCGATGAAAATCGGTTTTTAGTAATATTTTGACAAAAAATAACAATGAAATGTTGAAAATATAAAAAGAATCAAAATGGCGGCCTACTTTTTTGTTTTTGAGCCGATTTCGATGAAACTTGGCTTTAAGTACTATTTTGACAAGAAAATAAACAAACACAATATTGAAAGTATTAAAAATCCAAGGTGGCGGCCAAATTCTTTTCTTGTTCTTTTTTCAACCCAGTTATATTAAAATCAACCCAAAAACAAAAACAAAAGGTCAAAATGGCTGCCAGCCATTTTGACCTTTTGTTACATTCCATTATTTACATTACCTTATTATTTTCTTGTCAAAAAAATATTACAAAAAACCGAGTTTCAACGAAATCGGCCAACAAACAAAAAAGTTGGCCACCATCTTGAATTTTTAAATATTTAAAAAATTGCGTTGTTATTTTCTTATCAAGATAGTACCAAAAACCGAGTTTCATCGAAGTCAGCCCACAAACAAAAAGATGGCCGCCATCTTGCATTTTTTATACTTTAAAAATTGCTTTGTTATTTTCTTGTCAAAATTGTACCAAAAACCGAGTTTCATCTAAATCGGTCTACAAACTTAAAAGTTGGCCACCATCTTGGATTTTTAAATATTTTTAACACTGCGTTGTTATTTTCTTGTCAAAATAGTATGAAAAACCGAGTTTTAATGAAATCAGCCTAAAAACAAAAAAGTTGGCCGCCATCTTGGATTTTTAATATTTTTGACATTGCGTTGTTATTGTCTTGTCAAAATAGTACTACAAACCGAGTTTCATCGAAATCGGCCTACAAACAAAAAAGTTGGCCGCCATCTTGAATTTTTTAATATTTAAAAAATGCGTTGTTATTTTCTTATCAAAATAGTGCCAAAAACCGAGTTTCATCAAAATCGGCCCATATACAAAAAAGTTGGCCGCCATCTTGAATTTTTTAATATTTAAAAAATGCGTTGTTGTTTTCTTATCAAAATAGTGCCGAAAACCGAGTTTCATCGAAATTGGAGATTTCATTGAATTGAAATTCGGCGCCAAAGTCAAAATCGGATCGGAGTTGCCAGGATTGACACTTGAATTTATACAACTACAATAATGCTGATTAGCATTATTGTAGAAATCTAATTAAATCAAAAGAGTAAGTTCTGTTTTATGTTACAATTACGATGTGTTATTCTAAATTAATATTTAAGTAGTAAATTTTCAATATTCCACTCCGAATCCTTAACTTTGATACACTACGTGATTGGTAACGTAAATTTTTTTTCCCTACCATCGTGGTATTATTGTTTAGTAATGGCAATTGTGCGAACGAGACATCCTCATCTACTTGGTGATGTTTCATTCACACAGTAGAGTCTTCAGTCAATGTCGTCGATAGAATTTCAACTCTATGACACAGAGAATAAAGTTGAATTTCTTTTAAACGCATAGTGAGAATTTTTGTTGAGTACTCACTCCTTATTATATGAACCTCCTTGGCTGTTTCTGAATCACAGATTAAAAAATTAAAAAGGATGTAATCCTTTGTAACTTTGTTTGTAATTTTAGTGCCAATATTTTTTTGTACGTTGTGCCTAGGTTCATAAAGTTAATATTACCTAGCGGAATAGAGTAACAAAGGGCTGAGCAAGCGAGATGTCACTAAACAGCAACAATGTGTGATAAAAAGAGATGCGTGATTATGACGTGCAGAACCATAGCCTTCTATAATTGCAAGCCGTGAACATAAGTTTGGCAACGTCTGTTACTGTCAGTTCGTGGTCATGTCGTCGGCCAGTCTCCATACTAAATGTATGGGAATATTTCAATTTTAAGAGGTCGATATTTTTTTTCCTAGCAATTGTGTGAGGTTAAAAATATGAAAATAATTTAGTTCGTGTATTGAAATGCTTGGTATATTAAACAATAAGAAAAATATCAATGTTAACTAGGAAAAAATGGCTGTCAAAGATGTCATCTTTTTTGTTGATTTTCTTCAGCAGGGAGTCGATTAACACGCCCTCTAGCAATAAATGATATATCATTAGAGAGGTCTTGTAAAGACAGATATTTGCTGTTAATATACTTTATATCAATTGTTTATACTTTTGGAGTTAAAGGTTATTAAAGTATAAAAGTGGTTTATTGTCTATGGGAGTTGATCTACCACACCTATAGAAATGAATTATATATCATAAGAAAGATTTTTATATGACAAATATTTGCTGCAAACATACTTTCTATTAATTGTTAGTATTTTCGGAGTTTTAGGTCATTAATGTTTAAAAAATTAGTCAAGTTTAGAGCGTTATAACTCTCAAAGTACTAATATTTGACGTTTATAGTAGTACAATAAAGTGTTTCAAATTAAAATACCTTTCCAATAATGTAAGATTTATTGCTACAGGAGGCTTAGATCAAAATGCTCATCGTACTAAAGGACCCCCGAAAAATTCAAATAATTTGACTCAAACCTTATGTTCTAATAAATAAATAATAATAATAAATATAAAACTTTATTGAAATAATCTTACATCACAATTTACAACTAGTTTAAACATAGATAATATAGGAAAAACAAATAATAAATAATTTTTAAAATAACTTTATACTATGTGCTTGACCACATGCGATGTTGCCGTTCTGCTCAACTTCAGGGCTTGGAAGATATAGAAGGCTATGGCAGAACTCTTTTTCGCAACTGATTGACAGTTTGTCAGCACTTATCAGCTCGCTGAGAATTTGAGTTCTGAAAATATTTCCGATATTTCTTGAAATCGTGGACATTTTTGCGAAATAATGCTTCGGAAACATGGTGTCCTGTTCAGTGATTGATTGTTGTACAAAACATCGAAATAACCCAGAAAAATGTTCATTTCACAGGTAAATTATTCCAAATCGATCCCGCCTAACTTTGTGTTTATTTTTACCAATACGTTTCGAAATTTTAGCACTGAGTGTGATAATTCTCTTCTGTAAATAAATACTCATTTTTGTAAGAAGCAAAGATTGGCTAGACAAAATGCACAATTAACGAATATTTTGTGTAAAGAAATAATTTTCAGTTTACAGTAGGGCTGCATAAAGTTATCGATATCTTGGAATGTAATCCCATTTAAGATACTTAAGCCGATCCATAGGTCTGTCTTTGTTACAGGTCAATATTAAGCCTAGACGCACAGTGTCGTCCTACGTTTATAGAGATATTGTACCAGAGGCATTCACATATGTACCAACCTCATCGAATTCTAGATCTACACCTCCGCTATTGCAACAGTCACCACCATCGCCTTCTTTCCGACCAGAATTGACGCCAAGGAAAAAGAAGCCCAAAAATAAATGCCATTTTCGCAATCAACATTCTATAAAACCTCAATAATGACATACATGATTGATTGATTGATGATTTTTTCGGTTAATTTATCCCCTAAGGGGTTGAGTTTATTTGTTTGTTTATTTACGTTACATGAAATACGTGTTTATTTGTTTTTAGAAGTATTCCTACAAAGTTTCATTTCAACATGTGTTAATATAAATGATTCTAAATATCTTCTTATCTTTTTTATGTTAAATAAATGATTTTAAATATCTTCTGATCTTTTTCTAATAGTCATAGTTCATTTCAAAATCATAATTTTAGTACACCCGTGCAAAGTTTACAGTAGGGCTGCATAAAGTTATCGATATCTTGGAATGTAATCCCATTTAAGATACTTAAGCCGATCCATAGGTCTGTCTTTGTTACAGGTCAATATTAAGCCTAGACGCACAGTGTCGTCCTACGTTTATAGAGATATTGTACCAGAGGCATTCACATATGTACCAACCTCATCGAATTCTAGATCTACACCTCCGCTATTGCAACAGTCACCACATCGCCTTCTTTCCGACCAGAATTGACGCCAAGGAAAAAGAAGCCCAAAAATAAATGCCATTTTCGCAATCAACATTCTATAAAACCTCAATAATGACATACATGATTGATTGATTGATGATTTTTTCGGTTAATTTATCCCCTAAGGGGTTGAGTTTATTTGTTTGTTTATTTACGTTACATGAAATACGTGTTTATTTGTTTTTAGAAGTATTCCTACAAAGTTTCATTTCAACATGTGTTAATATAAATGATTCTAAATATCTTCTTATCTTTTTTATGTTAAATAAATGATTTTAAATATCTTCTGATCTTTTTCTAATAGTCATAGTTCATTTCAAAATCATAATTTTAGTACACCCGTGCAAAATTCTATCCCATTTATTTTGAATCTATGGCTGTTAATTAATACCATCGATATCGATATTTATATCAATAGTGACAAGATTACATCACTGAGACTTATACATAAAAAAAATACACACACAAATGTAAATCAATTTTTTTTTTTTTTTAATATCTTCTTCCCGTCAGTTGGGAAAGGCAAAGGCAGAGCCATACAGCCATTGTCTTATTTAAAATAATTTCAACTACAAGAATTCCAGCCTCTAGATTTCATTTTTCTGTAATTGAGTTTTGTAAGGCCAAAGCCACTTCTTTAATTATTATTTTCTCCGTGTCCAGGTAATGTAAGGCCAAAGCCACTTCTTCAATTTTCTTTTTCTGTGTCCGGGTTATATAAGGCCGTAGCCACTTCCTATTCCATTTTCCTTGTCATCTTCAGTGTGATATAAATCTTCAAAGTCTTATCCATGTTTATAGTTCCAAATCCGATGATACAACAAAGTTGTATAAATCCTTATAAGTTTCAGGATTTGTGAGAATGTCTTGAATGTCGCGCGGGATGCTATAAGATGTCTTATATATTTCTAATAATCTGTCCACCAGGACTAATCTCTGAATGTTGTAAGCAGGGCAATCAAAAAATATATGATTAAGAGTCTGATCCACACCTAAATTGCATTCAGTGCATGTTGGAGATGTGATAATACGCATTCTATGTAAATGTGAGTTAAATCGACAGTGTCCAAATCTCAGGCGTGTTAGGATAGTATAAAACTTTCTGCTATGGTATTCTGCTGATTTTGTGAACCAAGGACGACAGCCAAGAACATTATTAATCTTCGCATACCAAGTTCCTTTTACTGTTAGAGTTTCTTGCCAATGAGTGGACCAGTCTTGTTTTGACAAAAGTTTAAGTCTTGGTAGTAAATCAGAGTACGGTATAGCAACATTTTTAATGTCAATGTTGACATTTGCGGCGTCATTTGTAATGGCTCTAGCTAACTTATCGGCACTTTCGTTTCCAGATACTCCAATATGCGACGGAACCCACATAAAAACTATATCAATATTATTACTTTTGAGCTTGAAGTAGGTTGTTTTAATATCTTGTAGAATATAGTTACATCCGGTATCAAATCTGGTATTTTGCAAAGCTTTGAGACAGCTCATGCTGTCTGTTAGGACTAACCATTGAGTGCATTCTTGGGTGTTCTCCTCAATAAACTGTAGCGCAGCAAGAATAGCAAGACACTCCGCGGAAAATATGCTCATTTGGCCCGGGAGTTTAATTCCATGACCCGTTTTCAAATAAGGTATGTAAACAGCCATCGAAACATTATCATTATTTTTGGAACCATCTGTATAGATATGTCTATGCTGAGGGAAATTATCAGTAATTTCATATACTTCTTCTTTATTCTTTAAATCAGGGTGAATGTGGATATTCAGGTCACAAAAATGTGTATCATAAGATCCTGTGTAACATATCCAATTATTCTCAGTTTTATGAATGTTATACTGCTGATTGAACTCTACGATATCCGAGAAGTCATGAAACAGATAGGGGATTCGGGGTACATTCAAAGGAGAATATGTTGTATAGAGAAATTCAATTTTTCTGAGTAGGTGATGAGTAGACAGTGAAAGTAGTTTTAACAAAAACTTTGATTTTAAAAATTTGAATCTGAATTGAAGTGGAGGTATATTGCATTCCACCTGCAAAGAGTTAATGGGAGTAGTCTTCATAGCACCAGTAATGCATCTCAGATTATGATTCTGCAGGATATCTAATTTTTTTACTAATTTGGGATCAGACCCAAAACAAAAAAAGCCATATTCAAAATGACTCCTCACAATTGATTTATACAACATTAATAGAATTTTAGGATCAATTTTTGATAAACTTTTAATGACATTGAATGCCTTATAGGCTTTACCCAGCAAATATTCTATATATTTATTCCAAGAAAGGTTATTAGCAAATATGACACCCAAGAACTTGACTTCACTTTCCAATGGCAGACTAATATTATTATATACAATATCAACATCAAAATCACATTCACCAAACACAACAACTTTAGACTTTTCTGGACTTACATCTAAGTTTAGGTAACTGAAATAATAATTTAATTTTTTAAGAGCAGAATTAACTATAGAGGATACTTGTCGAATATCAGATCCAGAGAAGTAAATAACTAAGTCATCAGCAAATTGCAAATTTTTTACTTGTGGACCTAATATGTAGTTCAATTTATGTACATATAGTATATATATCAATGGGGATAATATGCCCCCTTGACACACACCCCTGTATGAATATCTTGGTCCAATTAACTGATTATTTGATTTCACATAAACCTCACGACCATGCAAAAATTCAAAAATCCAATTAACCAATTTTTCAGGAATACCAAGAGAAAGAAGTTCACCAGCTAAAATATGGTGATTCACATTATTAAAAGCACCAACGACATCGAAGAAGACACCAATAAGAACATTATCTTGTTTGAGAGAATCAAAAATATCAAGTTGAAGATGTGCTATACTCTCTCTAGAGGATCTACCCCTACGAAAACCAAACTGATTTGAAGGTAAAAGATGATTACTTTCAATGAAGAATTCAAGCCTTTGTTTAAGAAGTTGTTCAAACACTTTTCCCATGCATGATGTTAAAGCTATTGGCCGATATGAATTTGCTTTGGTTTTATCTTTGTTCAGTTTTAGAATAGGAACCAGACAATCCTTTTTCCAATCCAGAGGTATGGCAGAGGTAGACCACAACAAATTATAAACTTTCAAAATGATATTTTTGGCATTATCTGTAGTATGTTTTAACATTTTATAAGGGATACCATCGAGGCCATGTGCTGTATCTCGTCGTGAAAAAATTGCATTTTTAAATTCTTGAAAATTAAATGGTGCTAATAAATAATTACTATTACGTACAGGATTAATACTATTTACATATTGTAAAGGGGCCTCAACAGTATCTGGTGTATATTTTTTAAGAAATTCTGGAATCCAATCTGTATAAACATTTTTAAAAGAAACAGGTTGACCATTAAACCTCTTAGCAATCCTCCAGATTTTAGATATGGGTGTAGATCTATTTAGTGACTGACATAATGAAAGCCAACTTAAGTTTCTTTCTTTTTTTAAAACAATTTTTTTAACAGCTTGTAGCCTTTTAAACTTAAGAAAACTTTCTTCTGTAAGACTGTTTTTAAACTCAATATATGCCTTTTTACAATCTTCTACTGCTTTTGCACAATTTTTATTCCACCATGGTAGTGGTATACGTTTTTTGCGGATTCTGGACTGAAATTTCCTAACCGATTGATTTGATTGGTCAACAGAGAAAGACCTATTGCTGATAATAGCTGACTGCTGCAATGCAAGATCTAATAACGCAACCAAATTAGAATAACATTTTAATGGATTAGTTTGATCAATGTAAAAATTTTGTAATAAGTAATCAACGTTTTTGCTATATTTTTGCCAGTCTACTAAACGAAAATTGTAAGAAGTAGGAGGTGTAAGATAATCAGATGAATCATTATTATTATTACTAATAGTGATGTTTATAATTACAGGTAAATGATAGCTGCCCATAGGGTCGTCATGGACCGACCACTCACATTGCAATGCCAGAGAAGGTGATACCATAGTAAGATCCAAAGCATTCCTTTGCCATCTACTAGAACCAACAGTTGTCAACTGACCATCATTCAAAAGAACCAAGTTATTGTCGTCGATGCTTTCAAGAATATCACGACCACGTGTATCAATATTACTACAACCCCATGCTGTGTGCCGTGCGTTAAAATCGCCGGCAATCAACAAAGGGCCCGGTAAATTAGAAATTAAATTATTAAGTTTTATTTTAGAAAATGAAACATCACAATTACCAGGACTATACAAGGACATAAGCGAAATTTCTTTGTTGCCATACTGCAATCGCACAGCTATATTTTGAATTGAATCATCAAAAGAAGTGTCTATTTTAGCAAATTGTAAACTATTATGAACTAAAATGGCTACACCATTATGTCTTGTACCAGAATCTAATCTAATTATATTATAACCTTTCATATTAAAACGAATGTGAGGCTTTAGCCATGTTTCACATACTAAAGCTACATGAATCTGATACTCTTGCAAAAAATTTAATAATAAATATTTATGTGCAGGTAAACTCTGAGCATTCCATTGAACTATTCTTAAAATATCCATAAAAAAAATTAAATAATTTATTTCTTATTTTTTTTAATTGTTTCTAAGAGAGTATCTTTAATACTCTGAGTGGAAATAATTGTATCATTAGTTTTATTCATTGTTATCAATTTAACAACAGACTCAACAACCATATTCAGTATTTGATCAGAATTCAGGAGTGAAGCTAGCATTTCAATGGGATTTTGTTTCAGAGGAGGGAATGACTTCTCGTTTAATACAGCAGAATATGTTTTGCTTTGAGCTTTTTCTCTATTTAATTGTATTTTCTCTTTCTTAACAGGACATTGTGATGAGATGGCAACATGATTTCCCTTGCAGTGACAACAGATGGCTTCTTCAGGTGATTTCAAGCAGAATTTAAAATTATGAGACTCACCACATATGGAGCAGCGTTCGGAGTTCTTGCAATATTTGGCAATATGCCCATACCTCAAGCATTTGAGGCACTGCTTCACTGGAGGAATGTAAGGACGCAGCTCGAAGCGCCAGCTGTTGAGATCGACGCTTTCAGGAAGCACCGGGCACGAAAAAGTAATTGAAACTGTTTTTGTGGGTTCTAATTTGATTAGCCCATTATCCATCTTTGACCTTCTCATGAATCGCCTAATACTCACAATATTTTTGGTTGTAGTCAGTGCGGAGTAAATCATTTCATTTGATAAATCTATTGGTACATGTGTAATTACTCCTGTTACCTCGCTGGCCGCCGCAGGGATGCTGGCAGCCAAACTGTAAGCGTCCAAAAATTTTTTATTTTGTAGTGCCGCATTAGCCAGGCCTGGCCGCTCAAAAATTACTCCAATCTTGTGTTTGTTAATTCTTTGCAATTGTTTGACGCCCTTGTTGTATTTCTTTAAACAATTAGCCAATGACATCATGTCACGGTTGCCTATAGGTTGGTCACTTTTCGTACTCTCTATGAATACAACATATTCAAAATTGCCGCCTTGTTCTGGATAAAACCGAACATAATTTGGGATTCTAAAATCTTTGTACTTATCCTCTTCCATTTTTTCTTCCAGGGACTTCGTGGAGCAGGTATCACTGAAGTCGGACTCTCCACCTTCGCCTCCACTCCCGTCTTCAAGTTTTTTCTTTCGTTTTCGCCCACTCTTCTTCCCCATATTTACAGTTTTATTTTATTTACAACAATGAAATATTGATTATTTACACCTTTTTTATACAAATTATATACAAATTGCAACAATTAAATATTTTTTAGTTTTATTTGTTTGAAAAGACCGTCACTCCCGTCAAACGTTCCCGCGCTTTTTCCTGTAAATCAATTTGGGTTTCGATTGACAGCTCATGTTTGTTCCTCTATTCCGTAGGTCTTCGAGCAACAAAAGGCTTCGTTTGTCACGAAGGGAGTAGCCTTAGCGATATTACTCTATTCAAATTATTCTGGCATTTTTTGCGGGGGGGGGAAATGCACACAAGTGCAGTTCCGCATACCCACATACAAAAACTACACTGTAATGACGACACTCACACATAAAAAATAAAACAAAACAGCAAAAATTTGTGTACGGATGAGTCACACATCAAAATATGACACGTTTTTGACATAAAGGGCTGGGCTCAACTGTCGATGCAGCAATATCGATACGGAAAAAGGAATAAAGGTTACAAACTCAATCATTTTACGATGGGGTGAATAACAACAATCGGTGATCGCTCCCCGTCTTAACGTTGATCACAGTTACATCATTGAATAATTGCAATAATAATAATAATTGCAAGAGTGAATAATAAGCGATTTTAAGTTATACAGAGCGATGCTGAATCTTCGGCTACTATTCAGCTCTTAGCAGTGTTATTTGCTTTAATTTGAATATGGTTTATTTAACAGTACTACTTACGGTCAGTATTCAGCTTGGATAAGAATCGCATAAGTCTTTCCTAACTACAACTCGACCAAATTAAAACGGTGTCATGAACTTAGCTGTCATGCAGCTATCATGCGCCTAATTATCTTGCTCGAGAGACGGCCGTTAGTCCCTCGAACTAAATTCCCTTTTTATTCACTTGTTGTATAATCTACTATTTCGACATTTATTTCGCGATATCTGTCGCGCTCACATCAGTGCAGAGGAAATCATGCAAAAATCTCGCAAATGAATTTGGCGCAGAATCAGGGCCAGATTGACCAACACTTTATCGACAAACATTATTTAACGGTAACATCACTAAGTTGCCCATCGGCGAGAACTCGGATTTATCTAGCGACAGATCTGAAATTTGTACGGACGAGCCATGGACTAGCAGACCCGATGTCACTGAACAAATTTGACAACTAATCAATAATAAAATATACGAATTTAATGTTTAAATGTAAACAAATAGCAATAATACGAAAAAAAAATTACTTTTATGTGAAATGTAAAACCGTCTTTTTGTATACTTGATGTTCAAGATCTCTTTTAACAGCAAATAACTCATCAATTCGACATTTTAAACAGAGCAGCGTTCACATGCGCGACTGGACTCGGTCTAGAAAGAAATCCGGGCGCAACTGGTTTTACTAACGCGTATGCCCATTTGGGCTTGTACTTCGGCAGAGGGGAAACGCTTCGTATGGCTTCTCTTTCTGTAGAAGCCCGTCTTACTCTAAGCCGTAGGTATATTAACTTTATGCCTAGGTTACATTCTTTTTGTTCTATATACCTATCCAATGTAAATATCTATGATTAGTATTTTTTTTACATTCTCTTTGATTAGTAACGTCATTCAATTCAATGGTTCATTCATTGTGGGTTCATTCATTTAGTAATGTCCGCCCTGTCATTTTGAAATTCAAAATGAATTATCTTGCTAACGGTGGCCAACTCCAAAATATCTGCAAGATAACATTCAAGACAACTGCGGTGAATGCCCGAATACCATTCAAAATGATTAAATATCAGAAGCCATATGAAATTTATAAGAAACCAATCATGAAATCATCTGATCAACATTTTTTAAGATTAATGACTGGAAACGTCAGGGTCGAAACATCCTTCACAAAACCAACAAGAGCTATAAATACCACATTTTTTTAATATTTTCTTTACTAGGTACGTATTGTCCTTTTACTACTCTGAATAATATACCTACTTAATACAATTTTTAATTAAACTTTGTTGTATAATTTAATTTCTTGACCATTTCAGGGTCTGTCAGGATAGTTATTTAATATAAAATAAATATACCTAAGTACTTTTAATTTATCACCTAGGTATAAACTATTTATTATTTGCTTTCAATAATAATATTTTAGTGTTTAGTACACATTTTTCCAAATAAATATATTATTGTAAATAGCGCCATCTAGTGCAACATTACAGATAAAGGAACTTGTGAATAAAGCATTTAGTTTTATTTAGTTTGAGTATACGTAATAGATGTCGCTGTCGCCTTTTACACTTTTTGTTTTCATAATAAACTCTATTCAAACAATTCGAAAATTGTGCTGTACAACAAACAACAGCAATGGCAACTTTACTCAAGTATGTACATACAATGCGATTAATTAAACAATAAATAAATAAAATAAGTAAATAAATAATTACCTATTTGACAACATCACATACATTGCCCTAATTCCAAAGTAAGTAGCTAAAAAGCACTTGTGTTATGGAAATCAGAGACAACGGTGGTATCACAAACACCCAGACCTGACAAAATATCGAACTCGGGACCTCAAGAGTTGAAAACCGTCGTGCAAACCACTCGGCCACGGAGGTCGACTACCTACGACGATATTAGGACTGATCACCGAATGCCATTTTGCCGATCGCCATAGAGTTTGATCAACGAAAGATGCGTCTAGGTTAGAAATGGAACTAATTTTGCGCCTTAATTTAAGGTTCAGTTTCCAATAACTTACGTTAATTTAACAGGGAAAGTGGCGCCTCCATTTCCGGTTCTCCTTTCGTTGACCAGACTCTATTTCATTTCACCGACGCCGATGAGTCATTTCATTGGCGGATCCAGGGGGGGGGGGGGGGCATGGCCCCCCCACGAGGTTGGTTACCTTTGCGGATTGCATTGAATTTTGAGGCTGAATAATGGAGCTCTCGTGCTATCCTGCTGACTATCGCTCGAATTCGGAACAGTTATTACGTTAAAATTTATTTATTGAGATATTATTACAATTATTATTTTCCGTTTACTTAATTAAAGTCTGTGTGTAAAATGCGGACATTACCTACCTACTATAATACTCTTCCTCTATAAAAATCTTAAAAAAAAAAAAAAAAATCAAAATCGTTTATTTGCTCAAAACATGGTATAAAACTTGATACATTTTTGAAGACTCACATGTTTTGCCAAGGTTGTGGCATGCAAATTATTTATATAAAATGTTCAAATACTTAAATGCTACTAAATTAATTAATTAATATTTATAAACTTTTTTGTCAAAAATTCGTTAATAGAATAAAAATTGTTGTCACAGAGCCAATTATATAACTTTTTTTTAAATAGGTTAGTATTAAGTTTTTTTATGTCAGCAGGGATTTTATTATAAATGTTAATGCACATAAATAAACAACTTTTCCTATATTTGGCTGATTTTGGGAAATCTCTTAAAACAAGCCTGTGGGGGTCCCTTTTTAGTCTGGTGTTTATGTCGCCAGCTTTGGTAAACAAGTCTTTATGTTTATTTACAAAATTACAAATTTCGTAGATGTATAGAGATGGCACCGTTAATAAACCAAGACCTCCAAATAGTGGTCTACAGGGTTCATCCGGTGCAACACCATAAATGGATCTGATACACCTTTTTTGTGCTTTAAATGCTCGATCCCTATCTGTACCGTTGCCCCATATAATGATCCCATAACGTAATATGGATTCTACGTACGCGCGGTAGGTGGCAATAACAGTATTCCTATTCGTGACATTTTTTAATTTTTTCAACGCATATACGAATCTATTGATTCTGTTGCTTACGTTATCAACATGTATTTTCCAATTAAAATTATTGTCGATATGGATTCCGAGAAATTTAGTATGTGTCTCTTCTTTTATTTTATTGATGTTAATATTAAATTTGTACTTAGGGTTATAAGATTGATTAAATTGTATAAAACACGATTTGTTCAAATTAATTTTTAGTTGATTT
This sequence comes from Agriphila tristella, assembly GCA_928269145.1. Classification (NCBI taxonomy): domain Eukaryota; kingdom Metazoa; phylum Arthropoda; class Insecta; order Lepidoptera; family Crambidae; genus Agriphila; species Agriphila tristella. Next base: position 11,897,207 of record OV743435.1, on the reverse strand, counting down.
GATTGTAGCCATGCGATGATTTTGTCAATAGTATTATTAATTTCTGATTCATGATAGTGAATTGAATTTATTTTATTTGATGTCACAATAACTGAAATGTCGTCTGCATATAAAATGCATTTATGGTTAATTACATTACAAATGTCATTTATATAAATAATAAATAATATTGGCCCAAGAATGCTCCCTTGTGGAACACCGTTTTTATTGTTTTTAAGACGTGAAGTGAAAGGTATCATTTCATTGTTGACGATTTTGTTTATGACAACATATTGACGGCGTTCAGTTAAGTAGGACGTTAACCATTGCTGAGCTAGACCTCTTATACCGTTTGATTCAAGTTTTGCAAGTAACAATTTATGGTTAATTAGATCAAACGCTTTTGATAAATCTAAGAATAAGCCAGTAGTGTACTCGTTGCTATTCAGAGATGTTAATACAGTACGTAAAAGCGTAAAAGTTGCCAGTGTTGTTGATTTATTCTTTTGAAATCCGAATTGACTGGGCTCAATGATATGGAATCTATCGCAAAAACTAACCATTCTTTTGTACATACATTTCTCAAATACCTTAGATAACACAGGAATAAGTGTTATGGGCCTGTAATTATTTACATCCTCCTTGTTACCTTTCTTATAAAGAGGTTTGACAATCGATATTTTGAGAAGATCAGGAAATGTCCCTGAAGAAAAGGACAGATTTATAAGATGAGTCAATATCGGAGCCAACTCAGCATTACATGCTTTAACAATTTTGGTGCATATGCCGTCAAAACGTTTAGTTTTAAAATTTAAAAAATACACCAATTTGAAATCCTGACTGGATTCGCCTTAGGTTGCGCGGCCGTTGCTTTCACTATAGGTAGACAAAAGTACCTACAAGATTAGCGGATAAAACTGACTAAAAATCGCGCTGTGCGGCCGTTTTTTTACTATAGATAAGAGAGCATACAAGTGGCTAAACTGACAAAAATCGCGCTGCGCGGCAGTTTTTCTGCTATAGACAGTACTACATAATTAGTGGCTAAAACTGACTTAAAATCGCGCTGCGCTGCTGTTTCTTGTAGACAAGAGTAGAAGATTTGTTGATGAAACTGACAAAAAATCGCGCTGCGCGGCCGTTTCTTGTAGACAAGAGGAAAAGATTTGTGAATGAAACTGACAAAAAATCCGTAAACTAAAAAAAAATCGCGCTGCGCGGCAGTTTTAATACCATAGGCAAGGCAACACCACAAAATTATTGGCAAAGAATCGCGCTGCGCGGCCTTTTTTTCTATAATAATTTATAAAATATTTTTTTCTAAATCACGCATTTTGTGCATCCTAGACAGGGATTACCCTGCCCTAGACCCGAGGCTCCGAGGGCCCCCCCCCAAATTTAAATCCTGGATCCGCCCTTGGGTCATTTCACCGACAAGCTATTTGCCTGAAACTTATTTTACCGATAATACATTTCTTCGAACGCCATTTTATCGGAAGTAAAATAAAAATGCCTATAATGTAAGGCTACAACTAAGTCGACAATCTACAACTTGTCTACAACAGGGGGGCTACTCAAATGGCCACGCCACTTTTCTATTCGTTCGCTAACTTAAGGCCCTCCGCTGTGTTAAGCGGGACACGCGCGCGGGGCGACATAGATTAGTTAGAGCTTACTCTGCACTGCGCAAACATCTGTCCGTCAAAAAACCAGCAATCTATATTCCCACGCCGTGTACCCGCGGCGGGATCCCGCTCAAGGCAGCGGACGGCCTAAAAATGATAACGCTAACTTAGAAATAATTGATAAAAATTGATGCTTAGCCATATTATGTATTCTGTGGCTTAGCGCCCGCCACTTTTTAGCCAAAGCCACAGAATACATAATAGTAAGCAAACACATCAAAATCATGAATAACTTGGCAACACTGACAATATTTAAACTAAAATTTTTTTGTTCCGTTTTGTCATAGAAAATGTCCAAGTCGGCGAAAACATTTTGAAATATTGATAAATTTTGGATAATCTCTAAAATTTACGGACCGATTTTAAGAATTTAAATTGCACTTTGAAGCTCTTGGGCAGACGCACATTTTGACCTGCGAAACTAGAGGCAAATATCACAATTTCATAAATCGGGGCACTATACTCGATCACGTAAACATAAACATTTTCAATGTTAATAAAAGTTAATAAATAAGTTCAAATATCTCGGGCATATTCTTACAGAGAATAGAAACGACGATCTCGAATCTCGATATATAAGGTGCCTTGTAATTAGTGTCAAATATTTTCAGGGCTGAACATATAAGTCATATGGATCACACATAAAAAATATTTCGAAAATCTACACGTTAGTTTAGAATTTAATTTTTCAAACAAAAAAAAAATGCCCTTATTTTTACAAAATAAGCTCACCCTGTACATGTACACTCACACTATCTTAAGACTACGCACGCATAGCATTCATTTCACACAATTACACAACTATCGTTGTGTGCGTCTCCATCAGCCATTTTTAATGTCCCCACTGCTGGGGCACAGGCCTTCCTTATGGCACAGAATACATAATAGCTTATGGGTTGAGGACTGGGAGCGGCAACTGGCAGAGCCAATTGCAGGTCACAAAACGGTGGAGGCAATCCGCCCAGTCCTCAAGGTCTGGAAAGAACGAGCCCACGGGGCTCTTACATTTCGTCTGACACAGGTACTTTCCGGACACGGGTGTTTCGGGAGATACCTGTGTTGGATACAGAGGGAGGAGTCCGAGGTGTGCCACCATTGTGGCGCACTGCAAGACACTGCACGCCACACACTTGAGGAGTGTTCGGCGTGGGCGGTGCAGCGCCAGGAGTTGGTCGCTGCGGTTGGGCCGGACCTCTCGCTTCCCAATATCACTGTTGCGATGCTGCGAAGCGAGGGGGGATGGCAGGCCGTGGCCTCCTTCTGCAAGGACGTTATCTCCCAGAAGGAGGCGGCGGAGAGGGTTCGCGAGGTGGACGTCGCAGCGAGCCAACTCCGACGTGCGCGGCGGGGGAGAACGAGGCGCCAACGTGCGCGTCTCGATCTTCCCTAGTCGCAAGGGGGGGCGCAGTAAGGCCCTCTGCCCCCCATAGGGTGGAGCCCTAACGGGCCGCTCTCCCCGGGTCAAGTGGAGCGTGCCAACGCGTACCCACGGACTCGGAATAGGAAAGGCGCAGGTCTTCGAGAGGAGTTTAGTTGGTAGTGGTGCCTCCTCCCATTCACCCCATCTGGCCCGCCCACACTTAGTGGGTAGCCTTATGGGGAGATGGGGAGGAGGCTCCCTCCCCCTGCCCGGCCCCCTCTCGATCTTTCGAGATCGTTAGGGGACAGGGCAGGGGTGAGAACCGCCCGGCCCTGACACGAAGCCTATTAGGCTTGGTGGGAGGGTCGGGTGCGGCGAGGGACATGCTCGGGTTTCCCGAGTATGACCGAGTCCAACATGCCGTTTGGTATGCGTAAAGACTGCATTCTCCTCTTGATACAACAAAAAAAAAAAAAGGCCTTCCTTATGGGTGGATAAGGAGGACGGGCCATAACATAACCCACCACGCGGACCCAATGCGGATTGGTGGGTGTTAACGACTGCAAATGCAGCCGGCCGGGACACGGATTCCGAAGCACGGAGGAGCTCGAGATAATAAATTTTTGGTCACCCATCCCATGACCGACCCTTGCGAACGTTGCTTAACTTCCGCAATCGCTGGGCCAGGCGCTAAACATGGTTTTGTTTAATATTTTTTGTCCAGCTGTAGCATAATGCACTACCAGGGTTGGTAGGTTGGGTTTTTTTTTTCGCATTTTTGGGGAAAAATAACGGTCTTTGCGAAATTTTGGGGAAATGAAATCTTTGGGGAAATGTTTGGGGAAAAAGTATACCTACAAGGAAGAATTTTGGTTGGAGCATAAATTTTACTCCGATAATGTTTATCTGACCATGTTAAGCGAAGATGAAGTTTCGGAAGTTCTAAACGTTTTAGAAAAATCAGTTTAGAACTTCAGATACTTCTTTATTTTCTTATATTTTCTTAATAAACTTATTTTATTATCTTTTAATTTGTTTTATTTCCTGTTTAACAAAAATGGGGAAAAAAGTTGCCAAACGTATCATTTTGGGGAAAAGAATTCTTGAATATGGAGAAATTTCAAAATCTGGATCTACCAACCCTGATGCAGACTACACACGCACAGTCCCGCCTGCAGACTTGGACTTTCCTTCCGGCCGAATCTCCCGTGTATTATAGCATTATTAAGGCTACTGTGTTTTTGTGCAATATTATCGTAAAGCGGGCTATCCAAAGCCCTGCATGCAGTGATTTGAGTAGTATTACCTTACCTATATTGCATTGTACATTGAACTCAACCACAGAATATATACTCACTCAACTGTATCTACAGAATTTCGACAAGATACATACGCTGTCTACCTGTAGATATTGTACCGGTAGTTGAATCAAATACTTAATACAACGCAGGGTGCGATGCGGCAGCGTTCGTGGTGGCCCGTCGCGACGCATCGATCGACACCTGTGGCAGCCTTTGTGGCGGCAGACTTTCGACCATAGAATGTAATGGTAGGATAATTTGGCTTATTCATGAATCGTCCTCCCGTTGATTGACAATATTTAAAGGAACTAAAAATTTTTAGTTCCGTTTTATTTAACAATTTTTGTCTAGCTGTAGCATAATGGAGACTACACACGCACAGTCCCGCCTGCAGACTTGGACTGAAGAACAAATTCCTTCCGGCCGAATCTCCCGTGTATTATAACATTATTAAGGCTACTGTGTTTTTGTGCAATATTGCTATCCAAAGCCCTGCATGCAGTGATTTGAGTAGTATTACTTTACCTATATTGCATTGTACATTGAACTCAACTGTATCTACATAATTTAGACAACAAGATACATACGCTGTCTACCGGTAGATAGGTACCGATAGTTGAATCAAATAATACAACGCAGGGTGCGATGCGGCAGCGTTCGTGGTGGCCCGTCGCGACGCATCGATCGACACCTGTGGCAGCCTTTGTGGCGGCAGACTTTCGACCATAGAATGTAATCCTTACTTAATATTATAAATGCGAAAGTCCGTTTGTTTGTTTGTTTATTTGTTAGTTACGCCTTCACGTCTTAACTACTCAACCGATCATCATGAAATTTTGCATACACATTGTCAAGGGTACAGAGAAGGACATAGGGTACCTTTCATCCCGAAAAAAGATACTGTTCCCGAGGGATAGATAAATAACTGTCCACGCAGACGAAGTCGCGGGAGGCAGCTAGTGGTAGGATAATTTGGCTGATTCATGAATCGTCCTCCCGACGATTTACAATATTTGAACTAAAAATTTTTAGTTCCGTTTTATTGGACTGAAGAACAAATTCCTTCCGGCCGAATCTCCCGTATTATAGCATTATTAAGGCTACTGTGTTTTTGAGCAATATTATCGTAAAGCCCGCTTTAGATAGATGGCTTTGGATAGCCCGCTATCCAAAGCCCTGCATGCAGTGTTTTGAGTAGTATTATCTTACCTATATTGCATTGTACATTGAACTCTACTGCATCTACATAATTTCGACAAGATACATACGCTGTCTACCGGTAGATAACGGTAGTTGAATCATATACTTAATACAACGCAGGATGCGGTGCGGCAGCGTTCGTGGTGGCCCGTCGCGACGCATTGATCGACACCTGTGGCAGCCTTTGTGGCGGCAGACTTTCACAACAATTTTCATAAACATTTTTTGTCACGCCATTTTTTTGAAATTTTTCTAATTGGTGGAGATATGTTAAAAAACATATCACAGTCCAACTTTCCAGCTCTGCCTGTTCTTCTCTACCTACATGTCGCATTTCTCAACCGATTCTCGTGAAATTTTGTAAGCAGGTTTGAAAATGATATAATTTTTTTCTGTAAAGCCAGTTTTTTGAAATTTTTCAAAATGGCGGAAATATATAGTATAAAAAAACAAATTTCAGTCCAGTTTTCCAGCGCTGTCTGTTCTCCTCTACAGGTCGCATTTCTCAACCGATTCTCGTGAAATTTTGTGAACAGGATTGAAAAAAACATAAAATTTATTTGTCACGCCAATTTTTTGAAATTTTTCGAAATGGCGGAGATATGTTAAAATAACATATCAGTCCGACTTTCCAGCTCTGCCTGTTCTTCTGTACAGGTCGCATTTCTCAACCGATTCTTGTGAAATTTAGTGAGCAGGTTTGAAAAATGTATAGATATTTTTGTCCAGCCAGTTTTAATTTTTTTTCTAAAATGGTGGAGATATGTAAAAAAAACATATTTCAGTCTGGCTTTCCGGCGCTGTCTGTTCTCCTCTACAGGTCGCATTTCTCAACCGATCCCGGTGAAATTTTGTGAGCAGGTTTGATAAATATACAGATTTTTTTTGTCGAGACAGTTTTTCGTAACTTATTTAAATGACGGAGATATGTGAGAAAAAAAATTTCAGTCCGGCTTTCCAGCTGTTTGTTCTCCTCTACAGGTCGCATTTCTCAACGAAATTTTATGAGTTGGAAAAACTGGCTCAACTAAACAATTTTAGATAATTATGGAACCTATAATTATCTAAAATTGTTTAGTTGAGCCAGTTTTTCCAAATTTATCTAAAAAAAAATTCACCCATCTTTAAAATTATCTAATATCGAAGCTAAATGGTGCTTCTAATTTAGATAATCTAAATTATCTAAATTAGAAGCACCATTTGGCTTCGAATACTCCAAATAATATACCAAACAGCACGTACTGTGTGCTTTGAAAATATCATGAAAACATTTTATTTTTGTACAATTTGAGCCACTTTTTATCGCGAGGTCTACAGCTCACGGAGCCAGTAGTTATTGGATCTGGTAACCCTAAACGGGAATCACTATTTCCCGTTTGACCCACCAGTGGGTAATGCAGTGGGTCCACGGGTCACGAGGGTTTAAAAATAATTTAATTTTTATCAATAACAATAATATTAATGAATTCACCCAAACGTATGCGTTTACGTTTGTAGTCAGTCTGTCTGCATTTTATTGCATTACCGATGCCCGGACGAAATGTTTCCGACTTGAGCCGAGGGAATTCCACAGACACATAAATTGCCGACTGTACCTACTTAGCAAAACCTGATTGTGTTGAAGTGTACTTTGCTAATTGATTCGTGAAATCCTTAATAAACGTGACAATTTTTGTCACCACACGAGTGCGATGTACCTACCTACCTACGGCCAGATCGAAAATACCTACTCAAGTGTGATGTAAAACAGTGACGAAAAATCATCGCAGTAAAAATATGTCACTGTTTAGAACCTTGTCATACACTCGACGCCAGAAAAATCGCACCTCTTCGAAAGTAAGTTTAGACTTAACCACCTGCTATTGCTAACTAACCTTCTATTGTGTAAATATTGATATCAATTGAAAGTACATTTAATGAACTTTCAAATAATATTTGTTTGATTTAATTAACATTACAGTTACCATAATTAAACGCTTAAAGCGTTATTGCTTGCGCCGCCATAAAAGGGAAATAAAAGGGGTAAATTCAGGAAATGCGGGTAAATTCGCTATCGAGATGATAGAAAAAACACACAACCGTTCTATTAAAAAACCAGCCAAGTGCGTGTCGGGCCACGCGCAGTAGGGTTCCGTAGTTACCTTATACCATACCATATTGAATACCACATTAATTTTTCGTCGTCAAAACTAACTTTGTTTTTCATAGTGTTTGTATGAATGACAAAGGTAAAAATTTCGGTTTTGGAAAATGTGCTATATCTCTAAAAGTTATCAATATATCTCGTTCAAACCAATTTTCGTTGAAAGTTTTTATTAGGATCTACAGCATACATTTTTTTTAGATTTTTCACTTTTTTATTTCAAAAGTTAAAGGGGGGGGGGGAAACACATTTTACCACTTTGGAAGTGTCTATCTTTCAAACGGTTGACTTTGAGAAAAAATCGTTTGAGAAACCGCAATGTCATTTTTGAAGACCTATCTATAGACCCCACACGTATAGGTTGGATGAAAAAAAAATTTTTCAGTTTCAGTTCCATGTATGGGGTCGAGCCCCCCTTAACCTTTTATTTTTTTATTTTTATGTCAAAATCGTGAAGCGGTTCACAGAATACATCTACCTACTAAGTTTCAACTGTGTAAACTTAATAGTTTCTGAATAAAGTGGCTGTGACATACGGACGGACAGACAGACAGACGGACAGACAGACAGACAGACAGACAGACATGACGAATCTATAACGGTTCCGCTTTTTGCCATTTTGACTTCCGTCAGCCATTTTAATGTCCCCACTGCTGGGGCACAGGCCTTCCTTATGGGTGGTAAGGAGGATGGGCCATAACCCACCACGCGGGCCCAATGCGGATTGGTGGGTGTTAACGACTGCAAATGCAGCCGGGACCAACGGCTTAACGTGCCTTCCGAAGCACGGAGGAGCTCGAGATAATAAATTTTTGGTCACCCATCCCATGACCGACCCTTGCGAACGTTGCTTAACCGCCGCAATCGTTGGGCCAGGCGCTAAACCACTACGCCACCGAGCTCTTCGACTACGGAACCCTAAAAATGGAATACCCAAGCAATGAAGTTGCTCAAATATTGCAAAAAAAATGAGGCAATATAATGTTGCTCGGTAACTGAATCTCGGTAATTAGCAACATACACATACATAGTAACATACATAGCCAACAGTCTCTAGAAACCGTTAGACAACTCGTCGTACAGAATCAATTACTGAGATTCAGTTTCCGAGCAACATAACATTGCCTCATTTTTTGCAATATTTGAGCAACTTCATGAGCAATAGTATCCATCTTGGGTATTCCATATTTTAATAGAAAGGTTGTAGTGTGTTTTTTCCATCATCTCGAAAGCGAATTTACCCGCATTTCCTGAATTTACCCCTTTTAGGCGTTTAAGCGTTTATTTATGGTAACTGTTGTGTTAATTAAATCAAACAAATATTATTTGAAAGTTCATTAAATGTACTTTTAATAGATATCAACATTAACACAATAGAACGTTATCTAGCAATAGCAGGTGGCCAAGTCTAAACTTACTTTCGAAGAGGTGCGATTTTTCTGACGTCGAGTGTAGTTGTCATTTGTCTTGATTTCTGTTCAAAAAGGTAATAGGTAGCTTTTAGAGTCACAAAGTTATAAATTTTAGACGTGATTGTAGGTAGGTACGCATCTAAAGTAGGCTTGACCGTTGTGTTGTGTGTGAGATTGAAAGTACCTAGGTACCTTACCTGTTGTGTGTGCGATTAAGTTAGATGGCCCCTAGACGACACAATATATTGCACAATTTTATTGACCATGTAAGGTTAATATTGAAGTTTGCGCAATGTTTGACCAAAAGTTTGATTTTAATTGCACAATATTCTTTCATTGCACCGTTTAGGACGTTAGTAGTTAGTACTATTATACAAGGTGTTTGGTAAAAGCCTTATAAAGCCGAATATGGTAGATAGGGACCATCAAATTGAACAACTTTTACTATGGGACCAACTCCGAAATCGCGAAAAAAAAATCAGCTGTTCCATACATTTTGATATTTTCGTTATTATTTTTTGTATGAAACAGCTGATTTTTTTTTAGAGTGCCGACATATTTTTTCGTTCACTTCTGTTATGATCATAATATTAAGTGGATTACAAGGTAGCAGCCGCATTCAGTCAGAAAGAGCACCTAAACTTGAAAAAAGAAATCCGTAAAGGTGCGGGCACATTTGTCTGACGCCACGCATTAACACGTGTTAACACGCCGTCAGATGACATCGGTTTTCATAGTAAATGTATGCACTAGGTTCACACTTATCTGATAACACGTCCATACAAATACGGCGTGTTAAGACGTGGCGTTCGACAAATGTGCCCGCACCTTTAGACCTCACAATTTAAGTAGGTACTGATATATAAAAAAAAACATGCAAGTGCTAATAATACTAACACGTAACTTAAACAATATTTAGGATAAGGTATATCTGCGCCATGGTTCTCTGTCTTTCGATAAAATTTGTAATCCTAACTTTACTAGTCATACGTTTGATGTCATAATGATCATTATCGACTTTAAAATTCGATATTTAAATACGTACCCATAAATGAAATAAAAGTGTCTACTTATGTTAGTCTATTTTCAACAGCAAAACACAACACAATAGCAAAATTCAACATCAACTTGTAGGTTTGATTATGGTAGTTACCTGTACGACAGTAGTGCAAATACTCATCTATCTAAGCTTGATAGGATCCAAAATCGAGCATTGCGAATAATTGGAGGATTTATTAAAAGCACCCCAATACACGTAATGGAGTCCGAACTTTGTATACCCCCACTCTATATACGACGAAAATATTTAGCCTTTAAATATTGTTTAAAATCAATGACTTATGAACCCACAACTGACACACCTGAAAAATTATCATCTGCTTGTCAAAATAGATATTGGGAAGGAAAAAGGAAACCTTTGCTCGCTATTACATACAACAAAACCAAAGATCATGAACTATGTACGACTTTTCCTCTAGAAATGTTTTCTCTCGACACCTGGGTTACTAATATTGACACATTAACAGTTATAAGACCATATCTAGAGTGCATGAATAAAGCCAAAAATATGTTAGAACCTAATTCGTTAAGACACACTGTATTGAACGAATTAGCGGAAAAATATGACGAGGGCTGGTGTAAAATCTTTACTGATGGCTCTAAACTCTAAAGACTCGGGAGGCAAAGGCGCAGCATATTATAATGTTAATGAGAAAGATATAGGTTCATTTAAAATAACTGCTGATGTCTCTATAATGACGGTAGAACTTGTTGCTATGTACAACGCACTCTTATATGCTAAAAATAGAAACTTTACAAAAGTCGCAATTTGCACAGACAGTAGGAGTACGTTGCAGCACATTGCTCGGTGCGCCTCTGGTAACAGAGGTACACCGTTAGCATATAATGTGCTGCAACTTGTTCATGAGAGTAACATCAGGGGCCATCAGTTAAGGTTGCAGTGGGATCCCTCCCACATAGGCATTAAAGGTAACGAGGAGGCTGACCGACACGCGAAACTTGCAATAACAAATGGTGTAGAAATGCAAGTTAAACCTTACCGTTCAGAAATTTTCTCAAAATTCAAAAAAGAATGTTATAGCTTATGGAAAGAGTACTTTGACGAAACATCTCTAATAAATGGAATCTGGTACAAAACGATGCAGAGTGAACCTCCTCGTATACCCTGGTGTGCAAATATTGATTTGTGTAGAAAATATGTTGTAGTTTTACATAGACTACGGTCTGGACACTTTCCGTGTAACAAGTTTGCACATTTAATGAGAAAAACTGAATCGCCAAACTGTGACGCGTGTGGTAAAGTAGAGGATGTGCAACACTTGTTGACGGAATGTGTCAAAAACCAAAGGGAGAGACGGCAACTAACTCTTCATTTAGACCTGAAGGCATCTGATGTGGGAGCTTTCCAAAGTATTTTGGCGGATCCCGCATCGGATGCAGCCAGGCTTGTATGTGACATGGTGCAATCACGTGCTTGATTTGTCATAAAGTACTTAGGGTATAATGGGACTGACGTACTCTGTGTAAAAGTCCCTAAATTAAATAAAGATTAAAAAAAAAGAAAACATCAACTCGACTATAATATAATGTATAAAACAGCTGTTTTTTTTTCGCGGTTCCGTGGTTGGCCCCATAGTAAAAGTTGTTCATTTACGTGGTCTGAAATCCCCATTTCTTTTTAGATATACTTAAAACTAACGGTGTATACTCGTAAGTAAATGGATTGCTTATGGTGAAAAAGGGCCTTAAAATAGATTAACATAAGTAGACACTTTTATCTCATTTATGGGTACGTATTTAAATATCGAATTTTATTATGACATCAAACGTATGACTAGCAAAGTTAGGATTACAAATTTTATCGAAAGACAGAGAACCATGGCGCAGATATACCTTATCCTAAATATTGTTTAAGTTACGTGTTAGTGTTATTACCACTTGCATGTTTTTTTTATATATTAGTACTTAAATTGTGAGGTCTAAAAGGTGCGGGCACATTTGTCGAACGCCACGTCTTAACACGCCGTATTTGTATGGACGTGTTATCAGATAAGTGTAAACCTAGTGCATACATTTACTATGAAAACCGATGTCATCTGACGGCGTGTTAACACGTGTTAATGCGTGGCGTCAGACAAATGTGCCCGCACCTTTACGGATTTCTTTTTTTCAAGTTTAGGTGCTCTTTCTGACTGAATGCGGCTGCTACCTTGTAATCCACATAATATTATGATCATAACAGAAGTGAACGAAAAAATATGTCGGCACCGACCGATCGCGTTCGCGATAAACAAATGGCGGTGAGCCTCTACTCGACTAGGTTTTGTTCGTCAGTAATGTTTGAAAATATCAAGGCAAAAGCTAATCCATTAGAGTCAACTTTTTTACTGAAATAGATTAGGTTTTGTCGAGTGATATGCATAAACAAAAGCTCATCTGTTAGAGTCCGACTCGTGACTCAAATAGTATAGCCTTTGTAAATTCGCGCCCGGGACCAACGGCCTTACATGCTATGTTCGTAGCTTACATGCCTTCCAGAGCACGAAGGAGAGGAACTCGGGATAATTTTTGGTCACCAATCCCGTGACCAACACTTGCAAAAGTTGTTTAACCGCCGCAATCGTAACCACTGCGCCACCGAGCTCCTCACCCAGGTACTTATTATTTAATTAGTATAAATTCATGAGAATAGCATACCTACCTATTTTGCAACCAATGTTATTTTTTATACACAACGGAATATTGCTTTGCCTTCATCTCACCTAATATTAAGTGACGATAAGGCAAAAGGTGGAAGCGCACCACTTCCGGAATCCTCATCACTGAGGAACTGGCTATCTTACACAGGGTTGGCATGATTAAAACAAGTTGTTTTAAAACACGTGTCTAAAACAGTGTTTAAAACAATTTGAAATAAAACTATGTTTTTTTATTAACTGTTTAAAAACACAGTTTAAAACAAATTTCAAACAATGTTAAAAACATTAAGAAAGAAAAAACAGGGTTTAAAACAACTATTAATTGAGAATAAATGGTGATTTTCGTAAATTAGTGCAATTTTTTCCCAAAAATATGTTTAAAAACATTAGATTTCACTGAAAATACATAGAATGACAGTAAAAAGTGTAATGTTATCGGCACCCTGATTATCTAAAAAGAAACTATTTAGCGACCGGTTGCATTTGACATCCATTGCTACTTTTCTTTGGTATGTTTTTTTTACCCCAAAGAAAAGTAGCAATGTATTACGCACCCTGATTATCTAAAAAGAAACTATTTAGCGACCGGTTGCATTTGATATCCATTGCTACTTTTCTTTGGTATGTTTTTTTTTACCCCAAAGAAAAGTAGCAATGTATTACGTTCATCTGTGAACTGCGACCGGTCGCTAGGCGGTTTCTAATTAGATAATCAGCCCGACGTTCATCTGTGAACTGCGACCGGTCGCTAGGCGGTTTCTAATTAGATAATCAGCCCGCGGATATCTTTTGCCAAGATAGCAAATCTTAACTTTATGGTATTAGCCATTTGCTCACCGATTAAAAAAAAATTCGAAGACGGGTCCTTGTCGATAACTAGTTCCTCCATCCTATATATTGGGGTTTCCCTTATTATTAATCAAACATCAAAGAACATAGGTAGGTAGTACCTATTTTACAATGTGTATGTAAGTAAAGCGTTCAGTATTGATAAGAGATATAAAATAAAATATGTTTATTAACTAATCGATTTTTGTAAATATTTACTAAGGATTCTAAGGCGAATTTTAAAATAATATTAAAATTTAAATTATAGTAAATTTAATATTATAGGTCTAATTGATTTGAAAGTGATGGTTTAAAGTCACAGACCATACAACAAGTACTTAAGTAATAAGTAAAAGTAACATAAAAAAACAAAAAAACAGTTGATTAAAACATTTTAAACTGTTTTTTTCCAACCCTGATCTTAACCTCTAACTGCCGGAACACAACAATCTTTAAATTGTTGTTATGGCGTCAGACTTAGGTAAGATGGTCTAGCCAGGCGGACTTGAAATAAGCCCTACCACCGACCAAACCGAGTACAAATTGTACCCCCCCTGGAATCGAACCTCTGCGTCTTACACGGGTGGGTGAACCACTAGACCACAGAGGCGTTTGTTGTTATTTCCACTTCACTAATTATCAGTTTTCCATGAAAGGCTGTTACTGAAACAGTGTGATTAATTAATCAATTTAATCATACGAGTGATCGACGCGACACGGCTGCCAATTACGGGAGATGTTATTTAGGCACAAATTAATTATCAGTGCTGCAGGCTAGACGAATAAAATTGTGTTTATCGAGAGCCGTTTTCCATAGTAGAACGGAGAACTACGGTTTATTTATCGAAATAAAAATAAAATGAATGATGTCTAATTTACTGTTATTTATTACGTAAACCAGATACCTACTATTAACGACAACTGCACCTGGCAACTTATAACACGCGCACACTGAGGACCGACGCGAAGCTAACCGAGTTGGAAGAAGTTATCTATCAGCAAGTTACGCTGGGACATTATCGGGTTATCGGAAGTCCGAAGAGCGGGAGAGGACTCGATAATCCTCAACTCCGGTAACTTGCTCTACGGGAGGGCGACCAACAGTCCATAGGTGGTGTCGGGTTCATCGTCCACAATTCCCTTGTCAACAACGTGATTACAGGGTGGCGTACCTTATACTCAGAATATCCAAACGGTATTCGTTGAATGTTATACAGGTTTACGCACCGACCTCGAAGCACCAAGACGACGAAGTGGCTATGTATGAGGAGATCTCTAAAGCCATGCATAGCTACAAAACCCACTACACACCGTTGTGATGGGGGACTTCAATGCAAAGCTGGAGATACGATGCGGTAATGAGCTGAGACTGGGGCAATTTGGAGTTGGGCAACGGAATGACAGAGGCCAGATGCTGGCCGACTTTATGGAGAAGGAGAACCTATTTATGATGAACTCCTTTTTCAAAAAGCCGGAAGTGGACCTGGGTCAGTCCGGACGGTACAGTCAGAAATGAGATAGATTTTATCATGTCGACGAAAAAGCAAATATTCAATGATGTCACTGTGATCAACGCTGTTAAGACGGGGAGCGATCACCGATTGGTACGTGGCACATTGAATATCAACCCAAAGCTGGAAAGATCTCGACTGATAAAATCAACAATCTGACCATTGCCAGCCCATATTCAAAACCCCGAGAGCTTTCAACTTGAACTCCAAAACCGCTTCGAAACCCTTAAGTACAGCATAGATGTAGACGATCTAAACAACATGATGGTGGATACTGTCCGTACGGTAGGGTCCAAGTTCTTTAAGACCCGCCGTCCCAAGATAAAGAAACTCTCCGACCACACACTCCTGCTCATGGATCAGAGAAGTAAAATGAGGCTCCAGAGCTCAGCGGATGCTCATCGTTATCGGCAGCTCAATAGACAGATATCTAAGTCTTTAACGAGCGACCTTCGCCAATTTAATATGAATCGTATTAAAGAGGCTATCGAGCGGACTAGGAGTTTGCGGGCAAAACCTAACTACTGAGTTTTTTGACCAATCAGAGATCACTATCGAACTTGCGCGAAACTGGGGAGTTAGAGTTTGCGCGCAAAACCTAACTACTGAGTTTTTTGACCAATCAGGGATCACCATCAAAACTCGAGAGTTAGATTTTGCTTATATGCACCCCGGACGTCAGCCTGTACGAGATAAGTATGGCTCTCAAACAGCTGAAAAACAACAAGGCGGCGGGTGACGATGGGATCACTACAGAACTTCTGAGAGCGGGTGGTAAGCCGATACTCAAAGTCCTCCAGAAGCTCTTTAATTCCGTCATCGTCGAGGGCAGAACGCCGAAGACGTGGAACATAAGTGAGGTGATTTTGTTTTTGAAAAAGGGTGACAAGTCCCTCTTAAAGAACTATAGACCCATCTCACTTCTGAGTCATGTCTATAAGTTGTTTTCGAGAGTCCTTACGAATCGTCTCGCTCGCAAGTTCGACGACTTCCAACCTCCCGAACAAGCCGGGTTCCAAAAAGGCTTTAGCACCATAGACCACATCCTACGCTACGGCAGGTCATACAGAAGTCCGAGTAGTATAATCTGCCACTTTGCTTGGCGTTCGTGGACTATGAGAAAGCCGATTCGAAATTCGAATTCGATTGAAACCTGGGCGGTGCTGCAGTCTCTCCAAAGGTGCCAAGTGGACTATAGGTATATCGAGGTGTTGGGTGAGGTACTTATACCAAAATGCCACCATGTCGATCCGAGTACAGAACCAGAACACAAATCCTATCCAACTGCTGCGTTGTGTGAGACAGGGAGACGTTATTTCTCCGAAACTGTTCACAGCTGCGTTGGAGGACATCTTTAATAAGCTCTTGGACTGGAAAGGACTCGGCATCAACATTAATGGCCAGTACCTAACACACCTTCGTTTTGCCGATGATATAGTCCTAATGGTTGAGACCTGAACACAATGCTCAAAGATCTCCGTAGTGCTTCCCAAAGAGTGGGTCTTAGGGTGAACATGGATAAGACGAAAATTATGTCAAATGCCCATGTTGGGAACACTACACTTGGAGTTGTTGACCATTACGTATACCTAGGACAGGCAGTCCAGTTAGGTAGGTCCAACTTCGAGAAAGAGATATCTCGTCGAATCCAACTCGGGTGGGCAGCATTCGGGAAGCTTCGAAAAATCTTCGCGTCCGACTTACCTCAGTGTCTCAAGACGAAAGTCTATGAACAGTGTGTGTTGCCAGTGATGACTTACGGCAGTAAAACGTGGTCGCTAACTATGGGTCTCATAAGGAGGCTCAAGGTCACCCAGTGTGCAATGGAGGGAGCCATGCTCGGCGTTTACCTGCGTGATCGAATCAGAAACGAGGAGATCCGCAGGAGAACTAAAGTAACCGACATCGCTCGAAGGATTGCTCAGCTGAAGTGGCAATGGGCGGAACACATAGCGAGAAGAACCGATGGCCGTTGGGGCGGAAAGGTTCTGGAATGGAGGCCTATACCCAGCAGTGGGTGTCGTGCGACTGATATGATGATGATGATTATGACTATTAACGGAACCATGGCAAACCATAATTATTTGCACGACGCGACGCAACGTTAACATATTCGGCGTAGGAGAAGCTAGCTAATATCTACCTAGTATAACTACCAAGAAATTAGTATTTAAGTATCGGTTAAGTTTTCCAAATTTATCTTGTTTGAACGCGACGTTGCTCTTCATGTTGCGGTATAATATTGTCCCCTTGTGAATACAACACATAATATAATTTGTCTGCAATTTTTCGTCTGAAAATCAGCTCCTAATTCTTTTAAATTTTTAACGTGATGACGATGTTATAAATGTTATGGTTTGGTACCATATAGCAAAATGTTTCATCATTCTTTATTTTGTGCGAGTGTTAATGGAGACGTGCCATATTGTTCTATGGAACAAGGGGCTTGTTGCGCAACAACATTGTCAGGTTAGCGTCATATCAGAACATGGCCGACTGGCCTGGACGTTTCGAGGCCTTCAAGCTTCGCTTTAGGGAATATCAATGCTGAATAAAGTATTTGTAAATTGTAGCTTATATTATAAGAAGGTAGTTAATAAAGTAGGTAATGATTTTGTGTTTTGGATATGTCCATTTTTTGTTTTAATTGCAATTGCATCTGGGTATTAGGTACTCTACTTATGTCTAAATGAGCAAAGTCAAATTTAAATAACATTGTGATATTTTTGAGACTTTTTGTGAGTCTGTTGTCAGTGTCAGAGTTCAATGGCGATATAATTGATGTTTCTTTAGAAGGAATATGATAATAAACGACTTGCTCTTGAAAAAGTAAAACAATATCTGATGTATATTCTTGGTTTTTTACCGGTCTCTTTTTAGGACTAGTATTCATGAATAACATACTTAGAAACGATTAACTCCAATCTCTATGTCTACTCTATATTTAAATGTATAAGTATCTTTTGAATTTATATTCTTGGTTTTTCAGCTCAAAAGATATAAACGTATTAGTCGTAACTGTAGTCATTTCTAATACCTAAGTATGTTATTCAATTCATACTATATAGTTCTAAAAAGAACCGATACCTAAGTGAAAGTGAAAGTGAAATATATTTTATTTAAATAAGCTCACATAATAAGCATTTTTAAATCGTCAATTCTTTTACCCTGCCACCCATTATGACGTCTTTTAACTGACAAGAAAAATGGGCGCAAAAAACTTGTCAGCTTTATCAATCAGATGGAACGATATTTACAAATATGTATATCGTTTCCAGACTTTATATTAACAAAGATTAACAAATAAATAACATTATTGAATTAGCTCATTTCTTAATGAGTTTCAAATTTCTTAATCAATTTACAGATTTTAAGCTAAATTCAAAGTTCGAACTTGTTATTCAGTCTAGGCTGTTACAATAAATAAAAATAAAAGAAAAACATACAATTCAATATGCATTAAGATAGGTAGTCAGAAGCAGACCCATTCCCACTGGCAGCACCAGTTCCCGAACATGACGCATGAACCAGCCATCTCTTCGCTCAACCATATTTGAGCCTCATACGACACCACCGCAGAAATGATTAAAGAGAGCATGACATACTAAGACTACCTATGTTAAGGCATCGAATTGAAAATTTATATCCAAAAGCTTTTCATAGGTCTTTCACTAAACTACTGACTATAGAAAGTAAAAATATTGCAATTAAATAAATCAAAACAAGGTAAGCTATTTTTGAGTAAGAAGTGCCATACATACAGACAATATAAAACAGATCTTTTATATACGAGTTATACGACGCCCTTAATACAAGCAGACAGAAGCAGACCCATTCCCACTGGCAGCACCCGTTCACGAGCATGACGCATGAACCAGCCATCGCTTCGCTCAACCATATTTGAGGGAACGTAACGACCCGCCTCACACGACACCACCGCAGAAATGTTTGAAGTGAGCATGACATACTAAAGCTACCCATATCAAGTCGTCGAATCAAGAAGCCAGAAGTACGTTTTTAAGTAGGTAGGATACTTCTCACAATTTTATACTTAGAAAAGAAAATCACGATTCGAGTTTAATTAAAGGACTTTTATCTAGACCTATGAAAGAACCCCGGACTTTTTCTAATCAATACTGAGGTATTAGAGTAATAATTAACAATACAAAAGCTATGCCCATGCCTTTTTATCCTTCAAATAATCGTCAACAGTGTAATAACCTTTACTCATTAAATTGGATTTAACAGTATTTTTAAATTTTTCCAAGGGCAGTTCTGTGACTTGTTCTGGTATCTTATTATAAAAGGTAATACATCTACACAAAAAAGAGCTTCCGGTTTTATGCAGTCTGCGCCTTGGAACAGCAAGTTTGTTCTTGTTTCTTGTATTGAGTTTATGAACATTACTATTTTTTACAAAGCTATCTAAATTTTTCTTTACATACATTATATTTTCATAGGTGTATTGGGAAGCTACTGTTAATATTTTAATTTCTTTAAATAGGTCACGAAGAGTATCTCTAGACCGTAAGTTGTATATAGCGCGCACTGCCCTTTTTTGTAAGATGAATATGTTATTAATATTAGCAGCTGAGCCCCACAACAACAAACCGTAGGTCATAATACTATGAAAATAACTGAAGTAAACCAATCTTGCTGTTTCAATGTCGGTCAGAAGCCTTATTTTCTTAACTGCAAAGGCAGCAGAGCTAAGTCTGCTTGACAGGATATCGATATGAGGGTCCCATTGCAACCGCGAGTCTATAGTAATACCTAAAAATTTTGTTGAGTCAACAAATTCGACTGCTTCACCATTTACATGTATAGTCATATGAACCTGCCTCACATTAGGAAGTGAAAATTTTACACATTTAGTTTTACTAGAGTTAAGCTTCAGATTATTAATAGTAAACCAATGCATCACCTTGGAAAGAGTGCTGTTTACATCGTCACTGCAGTTACATCCTCTATCAACTTTAAAAATTAAAGAAGTATCATCAGCAAACAGTACTATTTCACATAAGTTTTTAGTATAGTAAGGAAGGTCATTAATATAAATAAGAAAAAGCAATGGACCCAATATCGATCCCTGCGGCACGCCCATGGTAATGGGTGCTTCATAGGATTCTGTTTTATTTACAACAACTTTTTGGGTTCTCGCCGATAGATATGATTGCATAAGGCTTATTGCATTTTTTGATACACCATAATGTTCCAATTTATCTAATAAAGTACTGTGACTGACACAATCAAATGCTTTAGAGAGATCACAAAATATACCAATTGCATCTTGTTTACTCTCCCATGCTTCAAAGACGTGTTTGAGAAGTGCAATTCCAGCATCAGTTGTGCATCTACCACGAGTAAAACCAAATTGTTTCTCGTGAAGTAGTTTGTTGATAAGAAAATGTGCTAATAATTGATCATAAATGATCTTTTCAAAAATTTTGCTTAGTGCTGGCAAAATGGAAATGGGTCTAAAGTTAGCGGGATCGCTTTTGTCCCCAGATTTAAAAAGAGGGATGATTTTACTATATTTCATTAAGTCTGGAAATATCCCTTCATCAACACACTTATTGAAAATAAAAGCAAGATGGGGAGCAATGGTCGTTATTATAGACTTAATTATGTGAGTTGAAATGCCCCAGAGATCTTCAGTCTTTTTTATATTTATTGAATTAAATGTTTTAAGAATGGTATCACTATTGATATGTCTAAATTTAAATACATTATTGCACTTATCAACACATGATTCCAAGAGGGAGACAGCAATTTTTGGAGATGAATTTAAATTACTGGTAGTTGCAATAGGTATTTTAGAAAAGAAATCTTGAAAAATTGTTGCCTAATATATTTCAATTTCAATAACGCAAAGATTCAACTCCTAAGAATAACATAGAAATGAATGAAGCATTGTAAGAACTCTCGCCGATGAAAAAACTCTTTCAACGATTAAAAAAGATTTTTCTTAGGGAAACTTGGAGAATGTCAAATAACATTGTGGCTGTATAACAGCGGAGTTTGATTTTACGCGATTCATTACGAGTCAGGCTGGCGACCAAGTTTAATTGACTTCCAACATTTTTAATTACTGACTACGCTAGATACACTCCATAGTGTATATTAGTGCAGTGTGGAATTATTATAGTCCGTGATCCCGACAGACTTATGTTTACTCTCTCTACGATTGAAAACGAAATAATGACACGGGTCCCTTACTGATGCCACATGACGTAAATATAATCTTAAAATTTTGACCGGAAGTGGAAGATTTTCTCAAGCTTCCGGCCAATTTTATTTGCGATAATCTTCTGGTCCTCGCTCAGCACAACTTTTCCGACCGTGTGCCATGCATTTCATCGTGATGTCATATGACGTAGGCAATATTGTCGCGGGCTCACGGACTATTAAGAGAACAAAAAACGAAAAAGAAGATATGTTCGTTAAGGTGAGGTGGTATCGAAAGTGGCGCCGCCACTACATTTATTTTTATTACTCGTAAACCAAGTCAATATTTAAAAAAAAACACAAGTAGGTAATAATCTCTTAAATTGTCTCTAATATTTTTTGAATAACTCTTCAAAAGTTATCATTCATTCTGTAACTTTTAAAATCCATAATTGCCAAAAGTGGCTACTTTGAGCTAAAATGGATTTTAAAACTTACAGAAAGAATGAAAACTGTTGAAGAGTTGTTCAAAAAATATTAGAGACAATTTAAGAGATTATTACTTGTGTTTTTTTTTAATATTGGCTTGGTTTACGAGTAATAAAAATAAATGTAGTGGCGGCGCCACTTTCACTACCACCTCGCCTTAAGTAAAAATTCTAAATCAGAAGACCAATTTCAAATTTATCATGGCTACAGTACTATAGTGGAAAGGGAGAAGAAAACGCTAAGGGAACACAGCTACTAAAGCTAGGGTTTCCTAGGATAGCGGTGCCGTCATATTACGGCCGTAATATAGCGGCGTCTTGGACGAATTAACCACGGCGTTGAATGTTGTCTATGTAAACAATATGGCGACACCGTAACGTCAGAAACCGCGCCGTATTGTTTACATAGAGAACCTTCTACGCCGCTAAATTACGGCTATAATATGACGGCACCGTCACCCTAGCTTAAGAGCATCAGAGTCTCCTAAGAACTTAGCTCAACTGCGATCGCCAACCCGCATGCCAAACGTGGCGATTATGGCAAAGCCCCCAAGACCAACGATCTGGCGAGGATCGCAGGTAGTCGCTGGACGCGGGCAGCACAGGACCGATTGTTGTGGAGATCCTTGACCATCAGCCATTTTTCATGTCCCCACTGCTGGGGCACCTTGAGATCCTTGGGGGAGGTCTATACCCAGCAATGGGTGTCGTGCGGCTGATATGATGATGAAGACAGTAGTAAAATTCTTGACGAAACGGGAGGAAAAAGGCATTAATTAGCTCTTACTGAAAAACCTACACTGTGGTAGAAATGACCCGAGGCATTTTGTAATTGTAGATTTTGAAATTGCACAAGAAAAACTTTTTATTCCGTTTCGCTGTCGGTCAGTCTTCAGTTATACGCTTTTAATTATTTTCTTCTTTTAAATTTTCTTAGTCCAACCATTACTATATTTTTAAGAAATTATATTAAAAGAAACCACTTTGTTACTCTTTTTCAGATTTGTTTGGTGTCAGACCCAGAGGTCTCAAGTTCGATTGCCCCAATGTTCGTGGTCGTTTTTTAACTGACTTCAAAAAAGAAGGAGATGTTTATGGTTGACGCACTTGCATTTGACGAAACAATACCAAAACAAATGCAGTTGGGAAACCCATAGAAAGCCTTTGGTGTGAAATATAGTATCGTACTCGCAGCGAAATTTTTTCTATGTCTATGATCGTACTACATAGTATACATTTTTTAGTGGAGGAGCTCGGTGGCGCAGTGGTTTAGCGTCTTGCCCAGCGATTGCAGAGGTTAAGCAATGTTCGCATAGGTCGGTCATGGGATGGGTGACCAAAAATTTATTAGCTCGAGCTACTCCGTGCTTCGGAAGTCACGTTAAGCCGTTGGTCCCGGCTGCATTTGCAGTCGTTAACTAATAAACCGCATTGGGCCCGCGTGGTGGGTTATAGCCCTTTCTCCTCATCCACCCCATAAGAAAGGCCTGTGCGCCAGCAGTGGGGACATTAAAAATCGCTGATGGACTATAAATTTTTTTGCCTGGCTAGGCCTAATATCATTGGAGAAACAAAGACACACAGACTCCGATGGCTTGGTCACGTCGAAAGAATGAGATTGGAGAGAAGCGCCAAAAAAGCCTATATCGGTCAAGCAACTGGCCGACGCCCGGTCGAACGCCCTCGCTACCGATGGAGAGACGTGGTGGAGGCCTATCTACGTGAGCTCGTTGCTGGAGACGCGAAACAGGGGGCCTATTACGAAAATAACGCACGCAACTGCGTAACGCAGTCACTTGGTCACGCACGATAGTCGTCCGCAGTTCATCGGTTGTAGTTATTACAAACATTTTAAATTTAGCTATCGTCGTTCATAGACTATTCAACGAATAATGACGGATCCACTAGAAAGAAACTGTCAAATTTACGCAATCACTTTGCAATATACGCAAGTGCTTAAACAATCAGAACGAAGAACGGACGCAGCTGCATGTATCGCATTAACTTTTCGTAATAGCTATTTAAAAATCGAGATAGATGGCGAGCTCTATAGGTATACCGCCGGTTTCTGAATTGAGCATTTCAGTGGAAATCAGTTAAGTTTTGCTCAAATAGTTGATGACGACTTAAGTTTCCTACGTTTCACTCGTCATATCTAGTTTTTCTCAAATCACTTTTAATTGAGTTTTTCTCTAACTATACTTAGATGTTCCATTACAAGTAAAAAAACCGGTATTCATTATCGGTTTTTTTATTTTGTAATGGATCGTGTCTGGATTTCAATATTTGCATAATGTAAATTGAAAAAAATATGCTAAAGGTAAGATACTACTAAATTGCAATAAAATTGAGAATAATTTCATAAGTTTCCTGTTATTGTTATTCAGAAACCGGCTGTGTAGGAAATGAAGCGATGTTTTGTATGGAGATGGAGAACCCAACATTAAATCCTCAGTCGATGACACTTTGCAGGTCTGTAACAATGAACCAAAACCTATGTACAAATATCCAAAAATAAAAATAAAATAATTTGGATAATTACAATAACCGGCCAAGTGCGAGTCGGACTCGCGTACGAAGGGTTCCATACCAAAAACGGCAAAAATCATGTTTATTGTATGGGAGCCCCACTCAAATATTTATTTTATTCTGTTTTTAGTATTTGTTGTTATAACGGCAACATAAATACATCATCTGTGAAAATTTCAACTGTCTAGCTATCACAGTTCATGGGATACAGCCTGGTGACAGACAGACAGACGGACAGCGGAGTCTTAGTAATAGGGTCCCGTTTTTACCCTTTGGATAGGGAACCCTAAAAATATGTTTCATTTATGATACTTTATCATACTGTAAAGTTTCGTCTACTGAGGATATACTGTGGGGGTCCACTGCCTTCCTTTCCTACACTATTAGTATCGGAGGCCAAGACACACTTTGAGTCGCTGAGCCACCCGAGTAAGTAAGCACTTGTATACATGGTCTTTGTTGATATTAACCCTACTTCATCTACTCTCCTAATACTAAAGGCGACAAATTATACTTAGGTACATCAGCGTTTTCACACGTCAAAACGGTTCAACATGATCCAACACTGCGATGTCCAAACCAGCTGCCAAGCGTTAAGATTATGGCTACAAGCTCCCATGGGAAAGACTTCTGTCCGTTCTGCAGTGGACTTAACGGACTGTTATGATGATGAAATACGGATTTAAGTTAGCAATGGCAGACATTTGCTTATCTCTCAAAGATTATATATGTAGTTCCAGACGGCGGTAAGAGGATAATAAACTGATAAACATCACTGAAATAAATAAGATGAGATGAGAGAAAAATAACAGTTTCAAAGTCACAAAATAATTGTCGAAAGTGTAGGACAATTTTTTTTTATTTTTTTTATCCACAACAGGGTAGTGCTTGGCCTTCACCACACCTGATGGCGAGAGTGTAAGCGCACTACACCCTGAATCCTCACCACTGAGGAACTGGCTATCTTTCAGCCGGAACGCAATATTTTTTTTAAACTGTTATGGCGTCAGACTTAGGTAAGGTGGTGGTAGCTAGCCAGGCAGACTTGAAATAAGTCCGACCACCAACCAAACCGAGTACAAAATGTACCTCTCTCCTGGGAATTGAACCTGGCACCCCTGCATCTTAAACATGTGGGCGAACAACTAGACCACAGAGGCAGTTAACTGTTAATCAAAAGCTCATTCTGTAGTGAGGTGTTTAATTTTCGAAACCACTAAAATTTCAATGAGGAGTTTCTCCCAATCCATGAACGCAATTAAGACTAAGCTTCACTTCACACTTCCTGAAACAACGCCTGAAGGCATACCATTGTCAACCTTAAACGGACCTACATAAAGATCCTTTTAGATTGTTTCGATTAAGTTTGGTAGCCAACTCTTTGTTGTCTCGCCAGAGATGCGTTTGTTTTTATTTGGCGACGCGTTTGTGTGTGTCTGTGTGTGCGATCGATGTGCACTATGCTCAATGCTGTATGCACATAAAGATGGCGAAGGTCTGGTCTTCAAGAAAATATTGTAGATAAGAAATTGTTAAAAAAATAGGTACTAATGAGGTCCTGTGATAGGGTAGATCATTTTCTTATTAGTTTCTGTATATCTAAAATATTTGTCTTCAGTCAGCTGTTTCTATATTTTTACCCAGAAATAGGTACCTGCCTCAACCTGCCTTTATGTTTTTTTCTTAATTTGTAGAAACTGCTTAGTGATAGAGTTCGGTTACTTTTGTTTCTGAGAAGTTTGAGTAAGTTTATAGAGGTCGAAAAAATAGTAGTGATCCAGTGATTAGGTCCAACGTCCAACGTGTAAGTCCTTTACTTAGCAATATACTTTAATTCGTGTGGCCACTAAAAGAGATGGTAAAGTTAATCTACTCACAAGTCACAGCTCACCTCACCTCACGCGACCATGTCACGTCCTTTGGCCCTACCACGAGTTGATGAAGACTGTTTTCGTTACCGTAACGTAAACTATCTTTCACTCGCATTGACTGTGAGCAGTACTTGCTTTACGGTAGCAAAAACAAGTTTAAACAATTTGTATCAACTCAGGGTAGGCTACTTTTATGCTATTATGAAAATTTTAAATCACTTCATGAGTCATCTCGCAATAGTACTGACAAACGCCAAAAAGGGATGGCAACACAAAGCTAATTGGAGATGTCGCTGCGTACGCTTGTTCCTAAGACAGTAGATGTTCAGAACAAATCTATAGGAAAATAGGTATTTATTTTGAGGTATTTTTTTTAACGAAAAGGACCCATTGACCCAAAATGGATATAAAAAACTATTCTACAATGCAAATTCTAGAATTGAAAAACTTGCAAATTAATGCGTTTTTATTCTTACTAAATTTATTATTTTTTCTTAATAGCCTCTAGTTTTAAGAATACGAAATTGTAATTTCACCGTGGACTCAGAAGTGATTTTGCAAAGGAACTTTTAAGAGTAGCACTTATGGCCGCGGGAAGGAAGTGCCGAATGACAAAACGACGACCAAATTCTACATGGCGTGTGATGGTTGCCGCGAATCCTGAATTGACCGCTGTACGACGGTGACCGAGTCGAGCGCGCAATGTGAGACCACAGAGGAAATAATCACTACGTTGAGACTATGAAGAGAGAATTCGTTCATCGCGTCGCCGTCCGCCGCTTCGCGCGGCCAGGTTTCAGCTTTTCAAATAAAATTATCGCGGTTCTCTCGGCCCCACTTTATAGAGCTGTATCTTTTGGACAAACAACTGGAGTCGTCCAGAAAGGTAAAATGTCCCGATCGTCCTCCTGACATTACTTTTTAGAGGTCGTCCTTATCGTAGCTCAAGAAATCTTCGTTCTCTCATTTCTATAAAATGTATTCCATTTAATCTTTTTGGTATAAATAAGGCGAATCTTTTACTTGATATTTAGAAAGAAAGACGTTTTTTATTAATTATTATTATAAAGCAGAACAGAATGTAAGTAAACTTAATTAAAATACTTTTATAATTTACTAACTACTTACATAAGTGAATCTCTCTGAGAAGCTAAAGAATTTTCAACGTTTCCTGGCCCTATTTAACTAACACCTTTCCTGTGTAGTACACAACTTAGAAGTCATTGCCTTTTCTTCACCATAGTTCACGCCCATAAAGAAATGGGAATTAATTGATTGGGTGACTGGAAATAATTAAAAGCGACTGTTAGTGGGATACTTAAATACTAAACCGGGCAGCGGTTTATTTTTTGGGCGACAAAATAACTAAACGGGTGACAAACAGTGGATCACAAAAATACGTAAAATGGGCGACTACATGTCGGAGATAAATAATTTAAGTTAGCAATGAAAATTCTAAATGAGGGACAAATACTGAGTGGGCAACTATTATATATAATTGGGCAACTGCCCAACATGGTATTTTTGTCATCTCGATTAGGATAATAGTCATCTTTTTTAAATAAAATATATGCCAAATTTCAAATGTTTTGTGTGCCCTAAAGTTGCCGCCCAAATAGTAATTTCGTCGCCCGTTCAGAATAACTAGTTACTGAATTTGTATTTTAAAGTCACCCATTTTCTATATCTGTAGTCGCCCTCAGTCCGTCGCGTCGCCCATGCGTCGCCCACTTAGTATTTCAGTACGCCATATTCAGTATTTTTGATTACCCAAAAAAAAAGGGGATTTGTTATTACCCGATTAAATACTACCCTAAAGAAATCGTAAGAAAATTTTTGTGTAGCAGCGTAGCAAGTTGTAGCTATCTACGACGCTACGAAAAATCTTCTAGTCGCCGTAGTCCTTCCGTAGTCACATCATAAAATAACGTGCCGTAGTGTTTTTTTTTCTTGGGTGTGTTAGCACTATTATTAATTCTGTGGTTTTAGTATTTGTACTATTATTTATTCTGTGGTATTAGTAAGAAGTGGTTCAGCTGCGTTTTTTTTTATTTATTCTCTTTTAATCCAAATGGCAATAAACAATTTAAATAGTAATAAGTTTAACGCTGTGTTAATTTATCGATTTCAAATGATAGAGTTAAATTATCGATAACTAAAAGAATAGTGGCGCCACCATTTCAGCTTCAAGTCTCATCTTTCAGTCTCATCTTCACCAGGGTACTTATCGCCTGATTTAAAAATCTAGCGCAATCGCTTTCATTTGACAGATGGATGTGATACATTGCTATATTTCCTTGGTAAGTTTTAATTTGTCCCAAAATGAAGTGTCATTGTATCACATCCTGAAAGCGATTACAATAGATTTTTAAATTAGACAATAAGTACCCGGACTCTATTAGTATTCGTAATTTCTTTCTTAGTTTTCTTTACACTATTAGCTGTTGTATTTAAAGGTATTAGATATCTTCCAACAGTTTTGCATTTCAACTGCGAATAACAAAGGCTTTTGAATTCCCGGTATTTAATTGTTTACAAGAATTTATCTATTGAGGTACCGCCTCTGTTTAGTTTGACAAATCTGCTCGTTAATTGGACGGCGCGATCGCTTTGTGAAGCGTACGACATAGTGATAAGAGGAAAAGATTTTATTTATCTTTTTATTATAATGGAAAAATGTTGAAAGATTTCGTCATGGGAATTCGAAACTGCGCTTCATGGCTGGGAACGAACAAATATAACCATTCATTTTAAGAAATTTTGTTGTATTTTAAAGGATATACTTACCACATTATGTAAACATGATGTAGTACTAGCTTCCGCCCGCGACTTCGTCCGCGAGGACATTCGGGAAATCTCTAGGGAACTTTAGACCGGGATAAAAAAGTATCCTATGTTATATCGGGTCATTTTGAACTTACCATCCAAACTTTAAGGATGTGTCCAGTCCATGAAACTAAACAACTTTCTCTAAGAAACATGTGTCAAATAGGGAACATGCATAAGTCACCGATTTTAATAAATTTGAGCTTGATCGCTGCGGACACCTATAAAAACATGATTGAACAGAAAAATAATAAATAAAATATAATATTTTAGTTTTATCACACAGGGGAAAGTAACGAATTTTTTTTTTTCATTTTCGGAAATAATGCACTTAACAGTCGGATAGAATATCGAATAAGAAAAAATATTTTGTATGACACATATGTACTTAAACGCAATATTTAAGAAGATATTTGAAAATTCTTGGCTAACTCCATAATAATGCGCCTGAAACGAGACATGAGTGACGTCACACATGTTGACCTTTTTGTATAGAGCGTTTTTGGCGGGTGCTGATGCGCGCTAACTTCAAGTGACTATATCACGAGAAAAAAACGCAAGAGAAAAGTTTTAATATTACAGTTGATTATCTCACGCATTATACTTTTGATTTTAATACAAAAAAAAATTGATGCATGTTCCCTATTTCGCCACAAAATTTTGGTCATCCCATACTAAATTGATCACGTGATCTCTTTTATTTGTATGGAAAGTCAATTTTTATTTTACATATTTGACCATGTGTTCCTTAGAGAAAGTTGTTCAGTTTCATGGACTGAACACATCCTCAAAATTTGGATGGTATGTTTAAAATGCCTCGATATAATTCAGGCTATAAATAAACTATCTATGTGGCTTTCATCTAAATCCGTCCATACAGCAATTTTTGCGTAATTGAGTAACAAACATCCAAACTTTCACATTTATAATATTAAAGAAGATAGGGATGTGTATCTAATAGGATTTACAGAACACGGAAAAGTGTATTTATGACGTACACACCAAAAATGAATTTTACATATGCATAGTTTTTGTTTCAGTCCCTAATAAACACTACGTAGGTACAAATCATGATTATCTTAGCAGTTAAAATATTAGGAAGTATATAATTCATTATATATTTTGTCAACAAAAAACCTATTTAGCATCTCAAATTATAATTTCACAAATTTAAACGCTCTATTGGTATTTCAATGAGCTGTCTTAACTAGCGGTTCGGAGTCTCTTCAAATAATCGTTTTGCGTTTATAGCTTCGCGCTGAATTTCAATATATTTCGTTGCGAATTTACTTTTGCAAGTTAAATAATACCACTTTCATAGATAAAGTTTATCGATTTGGAAGTTTGCCAGCATTGCATTGTGAAGTTGGTAACACTGAGAGCTGGATAATGTAAGGATCCAATCAGTTTAATATACTGTGAATTAACTATCGTTGATGCCATGTGCAGTCCAGTAGAGTACAATAATTATAAAGTTCGTATCGTACACTTTTCATTCATTCATTCACTCACTCGTACAATTTTATTTTTATTTAAGTACTACCTGCTTACTAATGGATTCTATAAATGGAATAATTTAAAATAGGGTGATATTACTCTACACTTATCTTATGAAATATGCATAAAAATAGTATAGGTATTTGATTGAATCAGGCGTCACTTGGCGGAAGTCCCAAACCATTTTGAAAAAAGAAATATATGTAGCTTACTTCCGCAAACAATATATGCAAGATGCACTTTTTACACGTGTTTCGCCCCAACCCGGGGCATCCTCAGGAGTTAGATCGTGCGTAAACCAACACCGAATGAGCAACATTGCCCTCCGACACCGTATTTATTCTCTTCCTCCCCACTCCGCACCGAGTGACTGACAGCGTTTGAAGAATGTTGCCAGTTTCAAATAAAAAGGAAAAAGGAAGGAAAAATGATTTTAATTTAAATTGTGTACAAATAAATTGATATACATTAAATAATGTGTTTTATTAATAAGATATTTAATTTTAAGAATTATTATTATTTGAGAAAATACGCAGCAATGGCGAGGAAGAGACGTCAAGTTGATTGTTAAGTATGGTTCCATCAACATTGTGTTTGATAATTTCTAGGTTTTCCAACACGTTCAGTCGTAGACCTTTACTACAAGTATGTAAAACCTCATAGGAATGGCCATCAAATAGTTGATGTCCGGTATTTAATAAATGTTTCGCGAAATGTGATCGTTCCGGGTGGCCATTCCTATAGGCAGAAATATGTTCTTTATAACGTATATCGAAACTACGGCCAGTTTGACCAACGTATACTGAATTACATTGGTTACATGAGTAGCCTAATTGGTGAAGGTGCAAGGTGTGTTGCTGTCTTGCTAAATGCAGGTATTGTGCACTGATATTTTGTGGTGTGCATGTGCATATTATTGCGGGCGGGCGGGCGGTGCATCTTGCATATATTGTTTGCGGAAGTAAGCTACATATATTTCTTTTTTCAAAATAGTATAGGGTTTACTATTACTAATTATTTAGTAACCGCAAACGCGGCTAGTGTTGCGTGTTATGTCATTGATAAAAAAGAGTGATTCGAATCACCTTCACCTGACATTTAAAAAAAAAACCGGAAAAGTGCGAGTCGGGCTCGCGCACGACGGGTTCCGTACCAAAAACGGCAAATAACACGTTTGTTGTATGGGAGCCCCCCTTAAATATTTATTTTATTCTGTTTTTAGTGTTTGTTGTTATAGCGGCAACAGAAATACATCATCTGTGAAAATTTCAACTGTCTAGCTATCACGGTTCATGAGATACAGCCTGGTGACAGACAGACAGACAGACAGACGGACAGCGAAGTCTTAGTAACAGGGTCCCGTTTTTACCCTTTGGGTACGGAACCCTAAAAAACATCAATTATTTACCTATTCTGATTCCCAAAGAAGTAGTTATATCACTTGCGTTATAGAAATCAAAAATTAAAATAACCACGGTACTACAGGCACCTAAACCTGAGACAAAAATAGAAAAGTCCGTAGTATAAATTGACCCAACCGGAGATGGACCATGGAAGTAGCTACAGAACACGGAAATTTTTTATATATACAAGGTGTTTGGTAAAAGCCTTATAAAGCCGAATATGGCAGATAGGGACCATCAAACTGAACAACTTTTACTATGGGACCAACTCTGAAATCGCGAAAAAAAAATCAGCTGTTTCATACAAAAAATAACAACGAAAATATCAAAATGTATGAAACAGCTGTTTTTTTTTCGCGATTTCGGAGTTGGTCCCATAGTAAAAGTTGTTCAGTTTGATGGTCCCTATCTACCATATTCGGCTTTATAAGGCTTTTACCAAACACCTTGTATATTATATATTTTTTATATTATATTATATATTTTTATTAAAAATATTAGAATCCGTGTCACAGAGCTTTCAGGATTGGTGGCTCCTGGGCTATATAGACGTAGTTCACCTGGCATCACCTCTATTAGTTCGATTCCCTCGGGAACTGTTTCCGGGAAATGACTAACTATAGGCAGGTGCACCGTTGTGTGGTAGTTTCAATAATAATGTATTTAATGATGTTTCGTTGCTATCGATTTTTTGTTTAAACTTTGAACATGCAACCCAAAATAGTATACTTATCTACCTTTTGCCTATGCGTTTTTTTATTTTATATTTTTTTCGCATAGTATTCTCGTACAAAATTTTTAAGTATTGCCAATATTGCCAAAATACTCTGTTCCAGTTTTTGGTGCCCCAATCTGAGTCTTGAGGAGCTCCATGGCGCAGGCCCAGCGATTACGGAGGTTAAGCAAGTTTCGCAAGGGTCGGTCATGGGATGGATGACAAAAAATGTATTATCTCGAGCTTCTCCGTGTTTCGGAAGGCACGTTAAGCCGTTGGTCTCGGGTGCATTTGCAGTCGTTATAACCCACCAATTCGCACCCATAAGGAAGGTCAATCTGAATCAAATTGTTTTTTATGCAATATAAATAAATCCTTTTTCATATAATGTTTATTAAGTTTTACCTACTAGAATAAACTCTATGTTATTATTTAATTTAAATCTGTAATAGAAAAGCGTTGCTTTAATTTGGATTCTTCAGAGAGCGCGCTACGTATTAATATTTTAATGTTTGGATCCTCGTTCTGCTCTGAATATTCACAAGCCTCGCGATGCAATTAGACAGATGGACTTCCGAGATTTATGCTAATTCCATTTTATGTCCGAAAAACTGGATTTTGGAACCACTAGGTA
This sequence comes from Agriphila tristella, assembly GCA_928269145.1. Lineage (NCBI taxonomy): Eukaryota > Metazoa > Arthropoda > Insecta > Lepidoptera > Crambidae > Agriphila > Agriphila tristella. The sequence continues at coordinate 11,863,938 of OV743435.1, read as the reverse complement.
CTTCGAAATCAAGTTTTTATTATAGTTGGTTGGTATCTATCAACATTCGTACGGTCGTAAATAGGGTAATTAGGGATTTCGTTTTTCTTTTTAATTGATTCCCTGAATCAAAAAAAAAATAAACACTTAATTTTCTTTTGTCTGTTTGTCATGTCAGTGAATTAGGTTAGTACATATAATTTTAGTTTCGTTTTAAAACAAGATTGAATTGAATTTTATTTGCAAGAATGAATTGAAATGATTAGAACATTGAATATAAATAGGATAACTATGTCACTGTGCCATATCTCACTAGGACACCAGTGGCAGCGCAAACAGTCACGCTAACAACAAAATGAATTGGAGAAAGAACCGAACGAAAGAACTAATTACATTTCAAGAATTCTTTCGCCATTTGAACGCTACACTGTCCCTCTTACTTCTTCTACCTTTTCTCTTTCATCTTGATAGAACACTAGGGTTGTGTCACCAGCGGGTAAACTAATGCGTCGTCTGCCGCAGTGCCGAGTGTGAAACTCGCGATCGTGTAAGTTGGCACCTTGCGATTTTACCTATTTTATTGTTTTTATATTTTATGGTCTTTGGTTTCAGTCAAGTTTCAGTCCATATTTATTTGACAGTAGTGTCGTCTATTCGCGTGCACTTACAAAGGTAAGTGCACGCGAATAGACGACAAAAAAAAATTGTAAAATCTGAAGGTGCCAACTCGCATTCGCGAGTTTCTCACTCGCCAGTTGACAAATAAGTCCACCTGCCTCCCTAACATGAACACGATATTATATAGCGATTTATCACGTTTTACTGTCAAAAGACAATGGATTTTGACAGTTGGGTGTCGATAAAATGCTATATGACGCGATATTATTATCGTCTTTCGTCGCTCATGCTAGGGGGGCTGGGGGGCCCCGATTGGGCAATCGCGTTAATACTGAACGATAAAACCAAAACCGTTACATTTTACCTAAAAATCTTTGGTTTAGCTTTAGAATTCTCATTATCCAAGATTGGCATCCTAGGCTCCCTAGGCTTTCAACTATATTAACAAAACTAAAGAGAGTATTTTTCTGTAAAGCGAAACTGAAGAGATAACGATTAGTTTTGGTTTTATCATTGAAAATTATCGCGATTGGACTTAGTTTTGCAACCAATCGAAACACCCTCTGGTGGCGCAACCATAGTGTCCTAGTAAAATAGGGCCTCATAGTGCCTTTTAAGGGACAGTGTAGCGTTCTAATGGTGAAAGAATTCTTGAAATGAAATGAGTTCTTTCGAAATTAGCCCCTATATCCTAGTGATAAGGGTTTCACGTTACACGTTAACTTTTCTTGAAAGACTAGAACCTTATAAGTACTTATGTCACGTGAAAAATGTAAGATACCCGGTCTCAATCGAGTCCAACTCAATCATCCGAGTCATTGAATTATCGATAATCGAGTCAGCGTTCCCGAATGCCTGAATATTCATACAATTCGAATCCGTAATTGGATTGACGAGTGGACTATACGGATGCTACGCGTGAAACCGCGTTCCACATTAATCAACCTTAAACCGACTTACTTGAGTATATTTTCCAACAACATAAAGTATCAGTGACTCCTATTTTGTAAGCGATAAAGCTCTAATTCGTGTGTCAGTTGAAGTCGATGATTATAAATAATAATATAATTATTATAAACAAGAAACTGTTCCAGATATCGATGATACAATCTAATTCGCATCAGCATTGCTTTGCATGTAAAGGCAATATTGTTACGGACGCGGGGTACGGGATTGGAAGGAAAACACTCGGTTGCAGAGACGACGCTTTATTTCCAAAAACACACCATAAACTCTGAATGTCGCGGTCCGCTCTTCTGTGTGGCGTAGTCTTCCTGCGAATGACGTAACCACCCAGCGCTGTCACTCGATGACATTCCCCCTACTACTCTTCCGATATCGCGGTCCGCCCTTCCAAGTAGCGTCACGTCCGAACGACGTAGCCTCTCGGCGCTGAACACGACGACATCCTCTTTTCAGGTACTATCGCTAGTACCTGACCTCGCAACTTCTCTTCACTACAACTTCATCTTCTGACTTATCCACTCTACTATACTTCTTCTCTACCACTTTACAACTTCTTCATCTTCTTTTTCTCCTTGTTCCTTTCCCTTCTTCTTTACCCAACTACTGCTTCTACTGAACTACATCGATTGTGCGTTTCGCCGCTGCTTATATACCCAATAGAACCTTCTAGTAACTCGAATTTCGATAGTCATTTCGTTATTATTTTCGATTGTCTTTTTCTAGCCATTTTCTGTCCTTTTTCATCCTTTCCATTAATTCCCGACTATACTAGAATGTTCTATTTCTCTATCAAATATGTAAATAAAGATTGTATAAACACGTAAACATTCTAGAAATATCGTAAAAACCATCATAACACTCTGATCCGACAGAGGATCGAACTGCGGGCTCTCGTGTATAAGGCGAGTAGCCACACCATTACGCCATAGTGACTTGACATCTAGCGGCCAAATTGGTCATCGCTTGGTGCTCCATATCACTTCTACGTAATGTGACGTCATGGCCGTCACAATATATTAAATACGGGTCAGCGAATTTTGGAAAATTGGGATTTAATTAGGTACCTACCATTGTTTTTAGTTCCTATAGATATTGCGATCCATCATCATCATCATCAACGTCGTCGTCATCATTTAGTCATAAGACGCTCACTGCTGGGTATAGTCCTCACCCCGAGGATCTCTACAATCGACGATCGGTCTGCGTTGTCCGCATTCAGCGCGACGGGTCCCAAGAACAAAATCTCATAAGACAACATAATATTTAATCAATTAATGTACTTAATAATATACTACAAAAATACGACTCGCACTAGATCAATTCTCAGACGGGAATCGAACCTACGACCTTTGGATATCCGGTCCAATGGCTCTGACCGCTGAGCTACCGAGTCACCTTTTTACTAAGAGGCTGACAATTCAAATTTCACGCAACAAAAAAGCTGCGTAAAAACATAGTGTGGGACGCCCTCAGACAAGGTAGAGCGACGATCTTCGTAAGGTGGCTGCCAAAAGCTGGATGAGAGTAGCCGCGGATCGTGCTCGGTGGCATGCACTTGGAGAAGCCTATGTCCAGCAGTGAACGATGATAGGCTGATGATGATGAAAAAGCTGCGTACTGGCAACTAGAATACTAATAGTGCGACTTTGTTCTTGGGACCCATCTCGACTTTCGGCTGCCTTCACCACACCAGATCATCGATTTACTTTGTCGGGGACCCACGGAGCCTCGTCCGGTGCATGGTCACCATTCCAGAACAATTTCTCCCCAACGGCTATCGGTCCTTCTCGCTATACAGCGTGTTAATGAATAAACGCAAAACCTCTTAGGTGGTGATTTTGCTCATGAATATGAACAACTTTTACAATGGGCCAACTCTGCAACTCAACAAAAAAAAATCTGCTGTTTTATACATTCTGGTCGAGTAGGTATTGACAACTTGTATGAAACAGCAGATTTTTTTTGTTGAGTTCCAGAGTTGGCCCCATAGTAAAAGTTGTTCATATTCATGAGCACAATCACCATCTAAGAGGTTTTGCCACAGAATACATAGTGTTTTGCGTTTATTCATTAACACATTGTATGTCCCACCCATTTCCTCTTCAGCTGTGCAATCCTTATGCCGGTAACTTTAAAGAGTAGTCAAGGTTATTAAAAATGCTCGCTTGGATACTTCGATGTTATAAGATTATTTTGTTATTCAAAAGTTTATAATTCACTAATATTCAAGGAGAGTTGTTAACTTTATTTTACTTCGATCATATTTTATTTTAAAAAGAAGAAGAAATTTTAAACTTGTAGATTTTTGCATTCACAATGCTATTTTGAATAAATAATGAAAAAATATTAGAAAAAATCGACTCACCCGTAGCAACTCAGACGGAATTCGAACCCGTACCCTTGGGAATCCAGCCCAATGCATTGTTAGTTGTTGTTAGTTGTTGGTAGTGCATTGGGCCGGATTCCCAAGGGTGCGGGTTCGAATCCCGTCTGAGTTGCTACGGGTGAGTCGATTTTTTCTAATATTTTTTCATTATTTATTCATCTTAAGAAGAAGAAAAACAAGAACACCTTCTACCGATGTGGTAGGTGATCCAGCTTCTCATTAAGGTTTCTGAAACAAAACGATACAAAAAGAAATTAAATTTCACCTTTCCACAAGCATCTCATCTAATTTCATCATTTTTCTTTATTACGCGTCTTATTTCAATGTTCTCGAGAGCTATTTATATGCTAATTTTAAATCTAACATAATAGCTGCCTCACACTTCAGAAGGCGTCAGTTAAGGGGAATACTTCAGTAAAAAATAAATGAAAATTAAATAATATTATGAAAAATCGTGTAAATAGAGGCAGAACTAACACCACAGCACCGCGCTGTGGTGTGTTAGTTCTATGATTGATGCGATTAACTAACTATCGCTACGGTCTGTCTGATCAGAGGGCCTAGCCAAATAAAAGTAACATTGGCAAATCTTCGTTATTGCTTCGCTTTCGAAACATGTATGGGATTGACATAAGGTTTCGTTAACAATCTAATTTTAAAACGTCAAATCCATACATGTTTCGAAAGCGAAGCGATAACGAAAATTTACAAATGTTACTTTGGCTAGGGGGGCAGATGTTTGACCAATTTTTATTATCTTGAATTCCTCCGTGCTTCGAAAAGCACGTTTGTTCACTGGGTCCAGCTGCATTTATAATCGTTAAATAGGTTTAATAGCACTTAAAAACGAACAGTGGGCGGGACACTTAGCGAGAGGAAACGGTAGTTAGGGCCGGGCGGGGAAAGGTTTTGGAATAGCGACCGCGTATGGGACAACGCTCCGAGAAAACCGTTGGATGTAGGCATTACACCATTTGAAGCGCTCATAGTGGAACTTGACAGTCTGATCGTACTCGATCACGTTTGTTAAGCAATGCTCGGTCCGGCCAGGTGTCGGATGGGTGACCGTAAAGTGGCGTTACAACTGAGCACTACCGTGCTTCGGGGGGCACGTTAAGCCGTCGATCCTGGCTGTTGTCTTCTGATAACAGTCGTTAAGCCAAGTTAGAGGCCTTACAGGCGGCTTGATAAACTCTAACACCAGAGGTGGCCACTGTTCCTTATTTGATAAGAAAAAAGATTTTGGCGTCCGTGGGTGTCATGCTGCTAACAATAAATACTTATTATTATTCTGTGTAAATACACCAAACGAACACATTCACGAACTGAGTTATACTATAGGAATTACTATAAAGATGCTGTGAAAAAAAACGATCTCTATAATTGCATCTATTGTTAAGTAAATTATATCACCCTTAACAAAAGGTCGTCTACAGGTAGGTAGGTAGGTAGGTATCCTTCGTTTAATTTCGTTCAAAAGTCGAGAAGTGATTTATTGAAGCTTATCGGGACAAATTTATTCGTCGGAGTTGTAGATACTATCTGCCGAGTTATCGAGACGGTGCGGTGGTTCTGAGGCTGTGTACTGGTGTGAGAGAATTTCTACTTATTTTGAGAACCAACGGAAGTCGTTGAACAATTTCGCGGTCGACTGTACCGATTTTTTTATATTAGCTTATAACATCGGTTATTTAAGGCGCTTTCCTGACCGAAAGTCAGCTGCCGCGGTGAATTTTATTTAATATTGTAATTTTAATACACACTTTTAATAAAACTTCTCTTGGAATTTTTAGGACCCATAGTCAGGTATTTTTAGACGGTATCATTAAATTCCCTCGTAATCACTGCTAGAAGTAGATATCAAAACTGCTAAAAGTGGCCGTTTTTGATACATTTGCTATCTACTTCTACGAATGACTGCGAGGGAATGTGTGATACTTTCTTAAAATGCTAGACTATGAGCCCTGAAAATGCCACGAAAAGTTTTATTAAAATCGTTTTCTATTAACAACTCATTGAATAAAACCCTCTGAGGGTGCCACTTTCGGTCAAGGAATCGCCTTAAGTAACCTACTGGTTTACAGTTTAGGTACAAATTGATAACAATGACAGTTAAGTATACGAAGTAAGTAAGTATCTCATTGAATTGAGCGAGACTGAATCATTTCTGAAAAGTGAAAAACGTCTCACAAAAGTCGCTACGCACGAATAATCTGACAGAAATGACGGAACAAATATCGTGACACAATTTTTGAATATGAGATTTTAGCATTCACAATCCTATCTTTTTACAATACCAAGTAATATACTAGAAAAATTCAACTCGTCACCAATTCATATACTCAACTGGGAATCGAACCCGTGACTTTTGGAAGTCCGGTCCAATCAGTGCCGGATTTGTCAATAGGCCGAGTAGGCCGCGGCCTAGGGGCGGCAGACCAATAACGCCATTCACCCGCCCACCTGAGGGGCGGCTCTGGTACTACTCGGCCTAGGGCGGCCAAGACTGTAAATCCGGCAGTGAGTCCAATGAGTTACTGAGCTACCGAGTCGTCGCCAGACGAGTCGATTTTTTCTAGTATACCTATTGTTTTAGTATTTAGTATCGTGACACGATCTAACGAATACCTAAAAGTATTCCCAAACCTTCCGTTCCTGGCCACTCGACTCGCGACGCGGTTTTTAATACTTACCTTTTTACTTATTTGTGTGTCAACAACTTCAGCAGCTACCGCCAATAAAATTGGATTGAATTAACGGAACCGATCTCCTCCATATTGAATTTAATTTGAGTTGGAATTCTCAAGTTCTCGTTTCTAATGCAAACATCGGCGAAGGATATCTCGATTTGTAATAACTGATTTTGTGTACTCGTTTAATGTGAGTTTCAATCAAATACTTCAAGACTGATTTGAGTGTGCAAAAATATATTCGTACATTCGTAATTTATCGTGCGTGTTAATGTCTGGTTATATGGCTGTAGAAAATGTTTTGTTGTGTTAGGCTCAGTTGCACCAGCTTACTTTAACAATAACAAGCTTGTAAAATAAAAATAAATAAATTTAAAAAATATTAAAAACACGACTGCTCTGCCAAAAATGAACCAAAAAGTAAAAAAAACGTCATTGCAGTCGGGGGACCGTTTTGTGACACAATTTTTATCAAAGTGGCGACCGACTGCAATGACACTTGTTTTTTTACACGACTGCCCAAAAAGGAGTGTATATGTATGTTTAGGGTTCATATATATTTGTGGGTATGTGAGTTTCTTTATTCCACCATAACTTCGAAATGGCTTAACGGATTTGGATATAATATGGGGTATCGACTATCGTTGGAATCCTTACATCATTCCGAGTGACATCTGGCTATATTTTTTCGAAAAAAGTCGAAAAGTTAGTTTTAGCAGGGCAGTCGTGTTTTAATTTTTTTTAAATTTATTTGTTTTTATTTTACACATTTTAGTGACAAATTATATAGTTTTGTAATGTACTCATTAAGGCCTTTCATTTGATGTCCATATTGTAATAATTGAAGAATTTTTTTTCATACGTGAAAATGGTGTCGTATAGTCGCAATATTGACTTTTTTTCAAAATAATATAGCCAGTGTCACTCGGAATGATGTAAGGATTCTAACGATACCCCATACACCCAAAGCCGTTGAGCCATTTAGAAGTTATGTTATGGTGGAATAAAGAAACCCACATATCCACATACATACATGAATCCTGAACACATTATATGTACACTCCTTTTTGGGCAGTCGTATAAAAAAGAGGTTGCCAGCCAGCATGATGTCCTTTGACAAATTTGACGTGAAATATAGGTAGCATTATCATTTGACGATAACTTTAACTTTGACAGCGTTTTGGTGCAACTCACCCTTAGTCTTGCGTCCTTTATCGAGAAAAAACCTTTCTTTTTAATTAAAAGATGGTCGGTCTGGCAGATCTGTCGCCAGTTCTACCATAACTATACCAAAATCTCGGGTAATTATATCTACCCGCCCATATAATAGCCATAAAACTAACGGCAAACATGCCCTCACTTCGCCGCCATTTATATTTAATAACAACACACAACCCTAGGGTGGGTGCCCAAAAATCGATATGTCTGTCTGAGGGGACAACCCTCCAAATCCTTTGGCCCAGCTTCCGCATCAAAATATCTGCATTTGAATGCCGAAATGCACCTATTGTGTGGAGGTGAATTGCGTTTGTAATTTGCTATGGAACTGTACCGAGATAGACATTACATGACGTAATTTTTTTTATAGCAGTTTTTTCAGGTTCAGCGATCATGTGCATGACAGTGACACCGGCGTCCGATCAGAGTTCAACAGTTCAACTCGATTGACACTTCTTCGACAGGTCCGACAGTCTGTGTCTGAGCTCCGACAAGCCCGAGCTCCGACAGGTCAAGCTCCGACAGGACTTAGTTCCGTCGAAATTATACACTACTCTGTTTGGAAAAAAATTCATACTTAATTTTTTTTTTTAATGTAAAATACAAATAGTAAAATCTTTTTGAAGGTTTTTTAAGGTCACTTTTATTTTTGGGTATAAAGATTTTATTTTTTATTATGTGTATTTTATTTTACATAAAGCAAATAAATACTTAATTTATCAACGCCCGAGCGGGCCGCACAACAATGGAAAATATATTGTGTCTCACTTTCAGGGGCTTGAAGGATTAAGTATTGTTTTTTTATCAAGCAGTAGTAGTGTATTGTATATGTCGTCGGAACTGGGTCCTGTCGGAGCGGCGGCGGCGTCTTGTCGGAGCTCTGTCCTGTCGGAGTTTGGGCTCGTCGGAGAAGTGTCTTGTCGGAACAGAGTTTTACATTCATTTAACACATCTGTGGTTTAACTATACACCGGACAGGAACCCGGGCAGGAACCGGGCCGGAGCTGGACCGGTATGCAACCTCGCTCACCTAACATTTTTCACTTGTATTCGGTACTATGGAAATCATGGAAATGGGGTGTTAGGTACTAAAGAAACAAAGTTAACGATGGCAACGGGGTCCTGTCCTACAGATAGGGAACAGGGGGTCGATCCAAAAGAAGTTGGGGAACCACTGGTTTAGGGAACGCCAAATAAAGTGCCACTATTAAAATGCCCGCCACTGCACGTAGTGTCGAAAATCAATACCGGCAGACGAACCCCACGTAATTTCGCGTCTGTGTTGATTTTAACCGTTCATTCGATTGGTGGCGACTGACGAGACATGGGTATTAACTGCCTCTTTAATTCCTCATTCGTTTGCTGACTACTCTTTTAAGCTTTTAAAAGTTCCAACCTTTAAAATAAAACTCATTTTAAAACCATATAGCTGATTGTACATACCAGACTTTGTTTGCGTTCTTACAGGTATGTACGCTGCAACGCACACGCACTCATACGCTCCAAACTCCAAATCACACGCATAATAAGCTTTCTTATAAGGAGCTCGGTGGCGCAGTGGTTTAGCACCTGGCCCAGCGATTGCGGAGGTTAAGCAACTTTCGCAAGGGTCGGTCATGGGATGGGTGACCAATAATTTATTATCTCGAGCTTCTCCGTGCTTCGCAAGGCACGTTAAGCCGTTGGTCACGGCTGCATTAGCAGTCGTTAACACCCACCAATCCGCATTGGGCCCGCGTGGTGGGTTATGGCCCGTCTTCCTTATCCACCCATAAGGAAGGCCTGGTGCCCCAGCAGTGGGGACATTAAAAATGGCTGATGGACATAAGTGTAAATAGTACTTACCGGATGTCCAAGACGATCTGTCCTGCGCTGTCCGCATCTCTCGGGTTTCTTTTCACCTTTCACCATGGGACCTCAACCTCATACCGATTTATTAGTTTTAATACTAATAAACTAGTGGCTCTGTAGAGCTGCAGACCTCGCCTTTCACGCCCTTGTGACATTTTTGAACATTTTTCGAAATGACTGAAATATGATTATTCTCCATGACTCCGTCCTTTTGAAAAATGTCGAAAAATGATTAGATTAAAAGAATCCATATAATTATAGAATCTGACCCCCTAGCCAAAGTAACATGTGCAAATCTTCGCTATCGGTTCGCTTTCGAAACATGTATGAGATTGACATAAGGTTTCGTTAACTATCGAATTTTAAAACGTCAAATCCATACATGTTTCGAAGCGAAGCGATAGCGATGCAAATGTTACTTTGGGAAGAAATGCGACTTGTAGAGTAGAACAAATGCACAATCGCAGACAGCCGGACGTAGGTACATACGAAAGCATTTTTACCCAAGCTGAAATGGAAACGCTTCACTCGCGCTTCGAGCTCGCTCCGTCAATCAGCAGATTAATAATTAATTTTTAGTGATTGTTCTGGCAACACCACCAGGTACAAAATAAAATAGTGAGACAAGTTACGTAAGGACGAGTTGCCACCTAATTCATTAACTCAGCCGTTATTATACTAAGCCCAATTGAATACATACTTATCCGAAAGAAGATTCCATTTATTTTGTTTATTTACTCCCATTTTCAAAGGGCACCTTCAGGATAGGGTAACCAGATGATAGGAATTTTCCTGACATGTCAGGAATTTAAGGCATCTGTCAAGAAAACAGGGAAAAACTGTAGTTGTCACATTGTAATGTACCCACTGTACATTTCGATGAGTTATCAGGGATTTTTTAAATCCTAAAAAGTGTAAATCTAAGTAACTAATAAAATGTTAATCATTTTGGTGAGAAAAAATTATCAAATGTCAACTAAATGAAGAATGTAGATGTGTACAAAGAATCAGGAAATTTACTGAAAAGTCAGGGAAAAAGTCAGGAAATCTCATTATTAGATCTGGTAACCGTACTTCGGGATGAGATTTTAATTATACCCAAACATATTTTCTCCCGAAATACGGATTATTACATACCTTTCGTGGCTGTAATATATTTTAATGACTTCTTAGAAAAATACCAAGGATTTGAATAGAAATCCGTTTTCTTAGAAAGTCCGTTAGGTATTTATTTTTCATATATTTTCGCAAACAAATAACATAGTCCATTCATCCTTACTATAATTAATTCTTGTAAGATATGTTGTGTTATTAAATCAATAGGGAATATGCATAAGTCACCGATTTTGATGAATTTGAGCTTGATCGCTGCGGACACTTATAAAAACATGATGGAACAGGAAAAAAAAAATGTTTAATCCTAGTTTTATCACACGATGAAATCAGGGGAAAATAACGATTTTTTTTTTCATTTTCGGATATAATTCACTTTACAGTCAGATAGAATATCGAATAAGAAACAATATTTTGTATGACACATATGTACTTAAACGCATAATTTCGGGAGATAATTGAAGATTATTGGCTAACTCCATATTAAACGCGCCGAAACACACGTGAAACGTGATGTGTGACGTCATCGTTTTGTATGGAGCGTTTTCGGCGGGTGCTGCTGCGCGCTAACTTCAAGTAACTATATCACGAGAAAAAAACGCAAGAGAAAAGTTTTAATATTACAGTTAACTTTCTCACGCATTATACTTTTGATTAAGATTAAAAAAAAAATGATGCATATTCCTATGTAATCTATGTGTAGAAATTTTGTCATTTATATATTTATGTTATATTTTTTTATAATTTTATAAAAAATAAACCTACCTATTTCAATAAGAAGTTGGCTAAAGATTGTTTACCAAATACGACAAGCAATGAGTTAAACTAATTATGCTATTTTTAAAATTTGTAAAAATAGTAATTACTCTAACTATATAGGTACACCGTCATTTTGTAGTCGTTTTAATTAACTTAAGGGTGTGTTGTACCAATGAAAATAATCATTTTTGCCCAAGAAACATGGGTCGAAAAACGACAAAAAAAATTTGGGTCTCCTATACTAACTAGACAGCTAAAACATTTTATTAATATGGGAAAGTCAAATTTTTTTTTCGTTTTTCGACCCATGTTTCTTTGGCAAAAATGTTTAGTTCCGTTAGTAGAACACTCCCTTAAGTTAATTAAAACGACTACAAAATGACGGTGTATGCAGGGTGGTTTGTTGGAGAGATTTGATCCTATGTTTGACCCTAACGATTGATATCATAAAAATACAGGCTGTTGTTTTTTCGAATTTTAGCCGGTTCAATTCCTAAGTGTGGGAAGCGTATTTTTTTAAACTTGGAATGCAGTTTTGTTTCGTTTCAAAAATAAAGGAATGTTTCCTTTGAGTGAAATTTGCTATCTCCATTGTTTAGAGTACTTTTCCTTCAGGTGGCATTAAAAAATTCCATCCTGTATATTATGTTATTATTTTAACGAGTTTTCTACCAGCCACCAACAGATGGCGCTTAGAACACCACATGCATGTTGAAATAAAACTATAGCAAAGGGACTGTCATCTCGAGTTTTAGATACGTCCCCATAAATTTTCCGTAGGTTAAGAGGCGTGTCTAAAAAGATAAATGACCTTCGAGATACCAGACCTCCTTATATTAGCTATGGGGAAATGCAGACCCTTGTAAAGTGAAAAGCACACACCATGGGTTACCATGGGCTACCAAATTATTAGACTGGTCGACTAAAAGGCAAATTGTATGTAATATAACCATTGTTCAAAATATTAAAACGAGCGCTTTATCGACGTTTTATCGCGCGTTTTTCTAACGCTTCGGAATAGAACATTATGACTCTCTACTGTGTGTTCGTACGAGCGTTTTTTTACCGCCCGTTTTTTTTCCTTTTCCACTTATGGCCTGGCCATAAGGTACCTTATCTCGTGGAACGTCACATTATGCTCTATTCGAAACGTCAGAAAAATCGCGCGATAAAACATCGAAAAAGATCGCTATACGAATTACAAAATTGGTATTAAAGCGGTTGTATGCCGAAAGTGGCGCCCTCAGAGGTTTTTATTATTAATTTATTATTAGAAAAAGATTTTAATAATGTTTTACGTGGAGTTTTTAGGGCCCATGGTCTAGTATTTTTAGAAGGTATCACTCGTAGTCATTAGTAGAAGTAGATAGCAAATGTGTCAAAAACGGCCACTTTTAGCAGTTTTGCTATCTACTTCTAGCAGTGACTACGAGGGAATGTAACGATACCGTCTAAAACTATTAGACTGTGGGACCTGAAAATTCCACGTAAAACATTATTAAAATTGTGTATCCTTACTAATATTATAAATGCGAAAGTCCGTTTGTTTGTTTATTTGTTTGTTTGTTTGTTACGCCTTCACGTCTTAACTACTGAACCGATCATCATGAAATTTTACACACACGTTGTCAGGGGTACAGAGAAGGACATAGGGTACCTTTCATCCCGTAAAAAGGAACTGTTCCCGAGGGATAGACAAAATACTATCCACGCAGACGACGTCGCGGGCGGAAGCTAGTATTAAATAAAATTCACCGAGGCGCCACTTTCGCTCTGGGTGCCACCTTAATGTTACTCTAAAACTTAGGTTTTACTAGTAAATCACGAATTTACCAACATGAGTAAATTTAAGGATTTTACAAATAATATAATATCAGTTTTTCTGGCTTTTATCTTTAAAATTTCGAACATGCTAGGTTTTAACAATTACAGTTGGATTTTGTTAAATACTGCAAGCATCTGTCCGTCAGAAAACCTGCAATCTAAACTCTAGAGCAAGCAAATCTCACCACAGGCCTATTTAATTTCATACAAACGAGGTAACTTTGAAGCTCTGGTTCTCCGCTCAGGATTAAACGGGCTCTGATCTGATGATGGCGAATTAAAGAATAAACGGAAGAGGCTCGTAATGCTAAGGAAACCTAACGGATTCGTTGAGTCGTTTAGCTCAGGGTTAAACTTAAAAAAAAAGCTAAAATTACATCAAATGTATGTAAAATGTAACATTGAAAACTCCATACAGGCTCTGGTGTAAACAACGCCTCTGATCCCTTGGGTTTCTTTAGCGATCTGAGCCTCCTCCATTTATTCTTTAATTTGCCATCATCAGATCAGAGCCCGCTTATATAATTGTGGGCGGAGAACCAGAGCTTCAAAGTTACCTCCTTTTGTATGATAATAGGCCTGTAGTACGATTTTTAGGGTTCCGTACCCAAAGGGTAAAAACGGGACCCTATTACTAAGACTCCGCTGTCCGTCTGTCTGTCTGCCTGTCTGACTGTCTGCCACCAGGCTGTATCTCATGAACCGTGATAGCTAGAAAGTTTAAATTTTCACAGATGATGTATTTCTGTTGCCGCTATAGCAACAAATACTAAAAACAGAATAAAATAAATATTTAAGGGGGGCTCCCATACAACAAACGTGATTTTTTGCTGGTTTTGGTACGGAACCCTTCGTGCGCGAGTCCGAATCGCACTTGGCCGGTTTTTCTGCTCTCGAGTGTATGTTCCCGCGCCGTGTAAACGTGCCGGCTTAACGCAGCGGACGCCCTAAGACCTCCAGTACACCAATTCATATTGTTTTTTCATTGAAATAGATTTTTAAGAACATTATCCTCCATCCTTACTAATAAAAAAATTATAAATGCCAAAGTCAGTTTGTTTGTTACGCCTTCACGCCTTACCAATCATCATGAAATTTTGCATACACGTTGTCAAGGGTACAGAGAAGGACATACTTTTCACCCAGAAAAAACGTACAGTTCCAAAGGGATAGCAAAAAAACTATCCACGCAGACGAAGTCGCGGGCGGCCGCTAGTTTGAATAAAAATTTTGTTTACCAATTACAAAGGTAGGTACCTACCAACTTAAGTTCTTTTCACCGCAACATTACATTTCTAAGTTCCAGTTCAGGTAATGAATTGTTCAGTAATCGAATGTTTACTTTTCAATTAATCACAATTAGATAGGTATTGAAAAGAAGCTATTTCAAAAGCGTAGGTAACTGATCAATCGTTTGCTATCGGTGTAATTGGATATTGTATTGAATGTTGCCACTAGAAAGTCATAATAATAGATTAAGTAAAGGGTACTTCTCCAGAGACAACATTTTCGATGTCTGTGGGTATATTTCTGTAACCAACTAACAAAACAGCCTGTATTTTTTTTGTACTTTTTAGCTTTAGTCCTAACTGGAACAAATGATATAGGTACAAAATAAAAATATTTGAAGTTTGTTCTCCTGATTCATATGACGCGTCCGTTTACCATTTTCCGGAACAAAATGGTCGATGCCGCATTTTCCCTATAAGATAAATCAGTATAAATTATAATCTTATCGAAAGAAAATGAATTTTCCTCTTACAAAAAAAATATGTATTGGTCATAACTACCTTTGTGTATTTATAAATAAATAAATAAGAAATGTCCGGCGAATAAAACTGATTAATGTGGCGTCAGCTTCACTTGACCATACTTGGTCGGGTATTAATAATGGGAGTCTGGTTTCCCGTGCGGGGGGAAGCCAGTTTGTGCAACGGAAGACCTGGAAGGTGAACGTGGGGCTGGTTGGCTTTGATCACGGTGTTACGAAGGTAAATATCTGATTCATCTGTGCTTGGTTCGGGTGGCATTCTGATTACAATGCCTACTTTATAAAATTTATTTTGTTGTTTTACAACTTCAATCTACCTTTCGTGTGATGCTTTTGAGTGATAGATTCGTGTAGAAAAATGACAATGCTGAAGTCTGTATGTATGATGAGTTAAGCAAGATTGTAGGCAAAATCCTGATTTATCTGTGCCTGATTCATACGGTCAAAACATCATATGAATCATAAAATTAATTAGTTCTACCTCCCTACAGCACAAAAAAAAACGTTTTTAATCGTGAACAAGTCAGTAGTTTTTTTCTTAATTATTAATGTACTTAGTTATAACTTTTTAATTGATAAAAAAAATAACAAGAGTAAGTGTAAACTTGTTCTACATACTCGTATATGATACGTTTGATATGTATTGGTTTAGTTAATAATGAATAGTTAGAATTAACAATCATATCAGTACATTGATTACTAACAATATTGTAATTAAACTGGGATCGGTATTAATTAAATGGCACTTTTATCACTAATCATCCTTAATTATTTTACCAATTTATTTATAAGTTAAACATTTTCTCTAAATTCATTTATTTTAATATTGCAGACATTGCAGTTCACAACAGTGCCATAAACATAATAAAAAGAAGGAGAAAAGGAGACTCGCAGAACGCCGAAATGTTTCACAAGAATTATTGTTGAATTGACCAGATTTTATTCAATAAAATGATCACTGATAACTGTTTTCATAAAAACAGACTATTGTAGTTGTTAAAATATTATTATTTTCTTAATACAGAGCTCATATACATAAACTTTTTAATTTTGATTTCTGTTTCTGATTCATCTGTAACAAATTCTGATTAATATGGGCACAAAATATTTGAACGTTGATATCTTGAAAACTACTTTATAAAAACGAGTCCCTCATTCAAATATAACTTCTTTAGTATACTTATTTCATATGAACATGTGTTACAGAGCTGAAAGTAAAATTACATTTTGGCCAGATGAATCAGTCGAAGAATGAAATTTCGAAGAAATACCCTAAAGTAATTGCTATTTTTACCTAAAAAGCGTAACTTAGCACATACCTACATAAGCCGATACTAAGTATTTTTTTTTCACTTAATACATGTAGCATTAGCATTAAATTTGTGCATAATAGTTAGTTATGCAATGGTATTATAATGAGGGGTATTAATACACGAATGTGACAATAGTACCTATCACATGTTTTTTAAATATCTAATTATATATGTACAGTTGCATTCAAGACTTTATCTACACCCATGATATGAATCCTCTATAAAGGGTTTTGAAACAATAGCTTGGTCACTATTAAAACAACCAGTGTCATGGTATAGTGTAGGTAGGAAAAGAAGCGATCTTTTGTATGGAGACCCCAAATTTAAATCCTCAGTGGATGAAACTTTGCAGGGATGTAATATAGTATGAACCAAAACCTATGTACAAATATCCAAAAACAAAAAAAAAACAATTTGGATAATTTATGTTACTTTATCACACTGTAAAGTTTTGTCTACTGAGGATTCACTGTGGACTGTGGAGGTACAGTCCCTTCCTTTCCTACACTATAAAATAGTAGCCGTAATATTCGCGCTCCACGCGCCCATACCCGCCGCGCGCGCCTCCGTCATAATGTCATCCAAACGAGTGTTATAATGTTGTACTGTATTTCATATTCAATTCAATTCAATTCAAAATATTTATTGCTTGAAACTGTGTACAATTTTTTGCAGGTTACATTGCAGATTAGTAGGTAACCACAGTATGTACCCATAACGGGCTTGCAATATTTATCTTATAAACTAAAACTAATACATACTTAAAACTATAAAATACGAACTATATTAGTGTTTAGATGCGTAGTACTCATCTAAAGTGTAAAATACATTATTGATAAGCCATTTTTTAAGTGCGTATTTGATTTTTGGTAAATCTAGAGCCTTAATATCTGCAGGTAAATGATTAAATATTTTAATGCCAGTGCTGAAGGCACTTTTATGGTATAAATGGTTATTTATTCTTGGTATGCATAGGTCATGTTTATATTTATTGCGGGTATTGGGACGGGAAGTGATTTTATTAATAAAATAATTTGGATTTTGTTTTACAAAAATTACAGATTCTAGAATAAAGATGTTTGTCAACGTTAAATAACCTTTTTCCCTAAATATGTTTCGCAGTGTTTCATCAGAATACATATGATAAATAATTCGTAAATACCTTTTTTGTAAGAGGAAAGTTGACTCAACGTTTACAGAATTTCCCCAGAATATAATGCCATAAATTAGCAAGTGTTTCATCAGAATACATATGATAAATAATTCGTAAACACCTTTTTTGTAAGAGGAAAGTTGACTCAACGTTTACAGAATTTCCCCAGAATATAATGCCATAAATTAGCAGCGGATAAACTTGACCAAAATATGCAGCTCTGTTTACATCCACCAATGCAACGCCTCTGAACCTAGGTCAACGAGTCAAGGCTGGTCGCGGTCCCGCGCCTAGGCGCGGGACCGCGACCAGCCTTGACTCGTTCGGATATTATGGTTACTATGACACTGGATGTTTTAATGTTGGCTATAAGCTGTTTCAGAACCTTTTATCTAAACTCAAAAACATCTTATGAATCTTCACAAGATAAGTAACTGCGAATAAACTAATCATCAATTTTATAACAACTTATATTCTATTCAAAAGATCAATCTGGGTTATGTAAAATGTAATTTTGAAAAATACGTGTGTAACTTTCTAATACCGAAACAGAACTTGTCTTAGAATGATAATGTACGTTAATTGTTGTAGAAATATTGTAATTTTGTTCGGTAGTTTGACCATGTTGCATGGTGGTTTGAGGAGCTTAATATTGATTCCGACAACCCCCCGGTCCCTGGGGAACACCATCGATCGTTAGAACCCCTCGTACCATCGGTTAGGGGTATTTACAGTGTGCTAAATACGTACAGAGACAGGACAGATACCAAAGTTGTTCAAATAATTTACCCGTTATCATGGAAGAATAAACTCCTTCAATTATCCTACCTTAGCATCAGCATTATTCCTGCTCTTAAGAGGAATGCTTTAAATCCTCTGTAAAGGGTTCCTAAACAGTTAGCTTACTGCCATCACTACAATATTCCGAGCGAGAGCTGCTCCTGCTGCGCCTCGCGCCCACGCGCGAATCGTTGCATTGTGAAATTCAGTACAACATTATAACACTCTTTCGTGAGATATAATGACGAGGAGGGGGAGGAAAGTCAAAGTCAAAACCTTTATAGAGGATACATTATTATCATGGGTGTAGATAAATATAATGGGTGTTTTTAATCCATATCTATTAAAATATTGTTAATTTCCCAAAAAAAAAAATGGGTGTAGATAAAGTCTTGTATGCAACTGTACATAATTATGCTTAGAGTAAGACGCGCGGGACGAAACCGCGATGCTCGATGTAATTATGTATTAAAACACTCATGTGATACTATTATCACACGAGGCGAAATTCGTGTTTTAATACCCCTCATCACAGTACAGTTTCATAAATAACTATTATTTTTAAGCAGAATATGTACAATTCTGTTCTTTGTTTTATAGTAGGTGGTTAATTTTAATTAACCATGATGTATTTGATAACCACACAAAATACTTCAAAAAAGCACTTAAATAGACTTTGTTAAAATCCAGTTCAACACAAATTTTATTGAGCTAATCTGCATGTCATTTGGTGCACTTTCTGATCTTATTATAGATATTATACTTACTTAGGTATGTAATGGTACAAAAACACAAATCTTCTGTGGTTACCTCAGGAAACATCGAACATTCTCGAAATAAATTTTGCCTCTGTTCGGATATTCAATTCTGTGATTATGTGCATCAATGTTAGTTCACTGGGTTTTTAATGCGTTTTACTGAACAAGATTAATTGGATACATTTTTTGTTAACACGCGTTTTCTCTAATCAACATGCTGACATTAATAAAAGTTACTGGGCCCTTCTGGCATATAATATTTTTCAAAAGAACACATAATATACCAACTGGGGAAAAATATATTATGTTTGTTTCGAAAAATATTATCTTCCGGTTAGGTTCAAATTACTTTTCAGAAAGCTCATAAAGATTCCGTTCCATTAATTTACCTTATATTTTTTTAATTATTAACTTTCAAACCTATACCTAATCTACTTAGAAATAGTATCATAGGTCAAGGTTATAAGTAGCTCTAAATAATATTATGTAGGTGTGTACATAAGATAAGAAATAGTTATAATCGAAATAATCCAACACTGTTAGTTTCCTCAATATTAATACTTATATAAGGTCCTTCTTAAATAGTGCACATTATTTTAAGGGGTCAATGTACTCATGCATACAGACAACTTTTACTATGGAACCAAAATTGAAATCGCGAAAAAAAATCAGCTGTTCCATAGAAAATTTAAAATCGTATAGATCCAAATGTATGGGACAGCTGATTTTTTTTTCGCGATTTCAATGTTGGTACCATAGTAAAATTAGTAAATAAAAGTTGTTTGTATGCATGAGTACATTGACCCCTTAAAATTATGTGCACTATTTAAGAAGGACCTTACATATTATCATCACATAATACCTATTATAATAAGTAGTACTTATTGTTTTTTTAGATTTTTGGCATTCTCAATGCTATGTTTTTATATTAAGATAAATAATTTCATAGAAAAAAACTAGAAAAAATTGACTCACCCGTAGTAGCTAAGACGGGATTTATTTCGAACATTTTGATGAACCCTTGGTATTCCGGCCCAATGCACTAACCAATTATGCAACTCGACTCGGTAGCATAATTGGTTAGTGGTGCTGGTTCGAATCCCGTCTGAGTTGCTACGGGTGAATCGGTTTTACTATAAAATTATTTATCTTAGGTACTTACTAAAATATCAGTGGCTCTCTAGAGCTGAGGACCTCGCGTTTTTGTAATATTTTTCGAAATGACTGAAACATTATTTTTCCCATACAACAAATTCCCCATTATGCGAAATTTTGAAAAACTGAATCAACATTAAAATCTATATAATTATTAATTATGAAACCTGGGGGTCAATTTTGCTAATGTTAACGTCGAAATCGAGGTTCAATGGTGTTTAAATGGTAATGCTTTTTGACACAGTTCTTGTTTCTTAAACCCAAAATTGAAACACATTGTGTTTCTTAAACCCAAAACGGAAACACAACGTGTCTCGATTTTGGGTGTAAGAAAGAAGTAAGTAGGTACTGTGTCAAAAAGCTTGCCATTCAAATACCATTGAACCACGATTTTGACGTTAGAATTAGCAGACTTGACCCCCAGCTCACAGAATTTCACGAGAATCGGTTGAGAGAGGACTTGTAGAGAAGAACAAACGGCCAGCCGGACAGCGGAATAGAAGTTTTGTCGAAGCAGAGACAGTTCGCGCTCGCTCGGTCAATTAATCATATTGAAAACGACTAGTTAATTATCGCAGTAAAGTTCAATACTTTCGAGTGGTAGAATGAGGCAATTTCTAGGAGGAGCCAGGTAACCACAATAGCCAGGAACAGGTAAAAAGTCGACTCGCTAGAGAGAAATACCCTATTTCTTGTTTGAGAGGTGCCTGCGTTTGTCAGGTGTACGATCAAAGTTATCTTGTGCTATAACAAGACCACTTCGCTTTGGCTAAAATGTTGTTTGTTACATTTAACTCGCTAGCGGTACAAATATTCTATTCTAGCCTGCTATTCACACTAATAAAAAAAATATTACAAAGCTTTAAGTAACCACTAAAAGGTTTAAAAATAAACTCAAACACTATTGGAATGCAAAGGTGGAATTCGGATTCGGAGACGGACTGCAGACTGCAACCGTAAAATTGAACCGTTATGCTATGAAAGTCGGCTCAATTTGAAGTGAGCGGAGAAGTGTCGCGTTACTTCTCCGCTCACTTCAAATTGAGTCTTTAATCATAACATTATTTACGGTTCAATTTGGAGCGTAGCGGAACGTGCGGTTGCAGTCTGCAGCCCGTCTCGGCAATCCACTTGACAGTACTAACGCTACTACTATGATCTGTTTCAGGAGAATTTCTAATATCAAGTAACAGAACTTTTTTTTAATAGGTATCTACCTTTTATGATACTGTATCCTACAACTACACGACACAGGGGGGTCCCACAGCATTAAATTTCACATTCCTAAAAATATTATTAAAGCGTGATGGAACTAAAGTTGTAGCGATATACCACGTCCCATTCATTCCGATCGCTGCCCGTCGGCGATGGCCGGCCTTCCACTCTCTTAACACATAAAAAATTGAGTCTCCATCGCATTCGTACCTTAAATACAGTGATATCTATGCGTATGGGATATAGAAAGGACCTACGGGCTTACCTACCCGGTATTATGTTTTTAGTATGTGCACGGTAAAATATGAACTCAAGTCACCTTATTTTAAGGCCGGTTGTAGGACCGAAAGTGGCGCCCTCAGACGTTTTTATTTAATAAGTCATTAATAAAAAAAGATTTTAATAATGTTTTACGTGGAGTATTTAGGGCACATGGTCTAGTATTTATAGAAGGTATCACTACATGCCCTCGTAGTCATTCGTAGAAGTAGATAGCAAATGTGTCAAAAACGGCCACTTTTAGCAGTTTTGCTATCTACTTCTAGCAGTGACTACGAGGGAATGTAATGATACACGATGCAGACGAACGACTGTGTATTAGAATTATTATAATACTAGCGGCCGCCCGCGACTTCGTCTGCGTGCAAAGTTTTTTTGCTATCCCTCGGGAACAATACTGTTTTTCGGGATAAAAAGTACCCTATGTCCTTCTCTGTACCCCTGACAACGTTTATGTAAAATTTCATGATGATCGATTCAGTAGTGAAGATGTGAAGGCGTAACAAACAAATAAACAAACAAACGGACTTTCGCATTTATAATATTAGTAAGGATTAAATAAAATTCTCCGCGGCGCCACATTCGCTCAGGGTGCCACCCTAAGGTTTTATTTATTTCCTGTTTGAGATAATTTTCGTAAATAGAATTGAATTTTTGAAGATTATCTCCTACATCTAAACATACAGATATGAGACAGACTTCAGATATACATAACCTATTCATAATATTTGTTTAGATAATGGGGTGTGTATTTACATGGAGCGACTTTAGTCAAATAGAGCTTTTTGAGGTGGCGATTCGATTTTACAAGCGATTGTCGATAAAAAGTACTAATTGACTAAAGTCGTCTGTCAAGTCGACTCGTGAAAATACCAGATTTAGTGATCTAGTTATCTCACTGTACTATTTTATTATTTTTCAACTGAAGTAAAGTGATCGTTTCTTACACTATTTTACAAGACGTTAAATTATGGCTTTCATTTTTAAACATTTTGTTTGCACATACATTTCTATTTAGCACTTCAAAAGGAACTTCATGAATTGTGAAGTATGAGTTCTGGATTCAACATTATTTATATTTGCGATTCTATGCGCTCTTATAACTATTACTATAAAGTCTAGAATAGATCAGCAAAGTTTTCATTTGAACTACGGTGCTACGGGCTACGCGCCGGCCGTAGCGATGCTACGGAAGTTGATTTTACAAGTTTCAACAGTTTTAAACTAGATAATCTACAAATTACCGGGTACGAACCAAGTGCGAAGTTTTTCTTAAAGCAGCAGATTTCCGCACTTTACCTAGGCTATATGCAAGGATGCTACACTACTCCGTTAAAGTGAGGAAGACAGTGAGTGAAATAGCCAATTGTTGCTTCAGGCAGGAAAGATCTCTATTGAAAGTAAATTTTACAAAAACGTAATTTCTGGCGCTTCGCCCGCCGCTCTGCCGCAACACGCTCGCTCCCTAACCTAATGAACTCTAACACTTGTACTGTTATGTGTTCTGTGCTGTAACAGACTAATTCCTGCAGTGCAGATTAACTTAATCTGCGTTTTAACTGGTTTACGCCTTTAACGGTAACATATAGACGCCTTTTTAATTTAAGTCTACACGCGAGTGTCGTGTGGTGGGAGTCTGTCTGAATGGGAGTTAGAGGTGAGTTGGTTCTAAAATATCCTAAAGCTTGTTACTTGATTAAATTATTAATCCTACTAATATTATAAATGTGAAAGTTGTTGAAAAATGTTTGTTCCTCAATCACGCAATTTGGCACACAGATAGTAAATAGCCTAGATGAAAACATAAAATACTTTTTATCCCGATATTCCCACGGGAACGGGAACCACGCGGGTGAAACCGCGGGCGGCCGCTAGTATTTCTATAGCAAAATGTCTAAAATCAATATCTAAGTTTTATAAAGTCTTAGAAGCAAAACGTCTAAGATGCATATTGCCTTAGCATCATTACGTCTACCATGTTAAAATGTCTAAGAAGCAAAATGTCTAAAAGGCCTTGTATTGCCTTAGCAGCATTACTTCTATACCCTTCTTACGTCTTATACACTGCAATGAGTTTTCTATAACGTTTTGCAAGTTGCAGGCTGTCTGCATTTCAGTAATCATGCATTGTAGACGTTTTGCTTTATAGACGTTTTGCAAATTAGACTAGACCGTCTAATTGTAGACTTAATAACATGCAGACGCATTTTAGTCATCAAGCAATATGTCTATACTAGCTTCCGCCCGCGACTTCGTCTGCGTAGAAAGGTTTTTTGCTATCCCTCGGGAACTATACTTTTTTTCGGGATGAAAGGTACCCTATGTCTTTCTCGGTACCCCTGACAACGTGTATGCAAAATTTCATGATGATCGGTTCAGTAGTTAGGACGTGAAGGCGTAACAAACAAACAAACAAACAAACGGACTTTCGCATTTTTTATATCAGTAAGGATTGCTGACGCAACGTGCTGGACTACAGCTGCGCCACAAAAAAAAAGTTGGAAATCTGACTTTTTGACTAGGTATGCCATAGTGAAGACGATAGTTTGTCGGAATTTGAAGCACAAAAACCAGAGTTTATCGGTCTTGCGTTTTCGTGTTCTGTGTGGCGCAGCTGTAGAGATGTCTCTACAGCTGCGCCGAACAGATCTCGAAAACGGAAGGTCGTAACGAAAATTTGATTACTCGTGTGTGTAGCCGGTAGTTTGTCGGAGTTTGTCGCCAAGAACCAGAGTTTATCGGTCTTGCGTTTAGGAGATATGTAAGGATACGCTGTGGAGACCTTTCTACCTGAATCTTGAGAACGGAAGGTCGTAGCGAAAATCTGATAACTCGAGTGTGTAGCCGTTAGTTTGCCAGAGTTTGTCATCAAGAATCAGAGTTTATCAATCTTGCGTTTAGAAGATATGTGGGGATATGCTGTAGAGACCTTTCTACCTAGATCTCGAGAACGGAAAGTCGTAGCGAAAATCTCACATATCTCCTTAACGCAAGACCGACAATCTCTGGTAATTGGCGACAAACTCGGTCGAACTACCGACTATATAACTAATCAGATTCAGGCAGTAATGTCTCTACAGCATATTCTCACATATCTCTTAAACGCAAGACCGACAAACTCTGGTTCTTGGTGACAAACTCCGACAAACTACCGGCTACACACACAAGTAATCAGATTTTCGCTGCGACCTTCCGTTTGCGAGATCTGTGTGGCGCAGCTATAGAGACGTCTCTACAGCTGCGCCACACAGATCTCCTAAACGCAAGACCAATAAACTCTGGTTTTTGTGCGACAAATTCTGACAAACTAATGGTGCAGACACGAGTAATCATGTTTTCGCTACGACCTTCCGTTTTCGAGATCTGTGTGGCGCAGCTGTAGAGACGTTTCTACAGCTGCGCAAAAAAACAATGTATAATAATAATAATCTTTATTGTGCATAATAATATACAGTTGTACACTAATGAAAATACAGTTTAAAAAACTTACATTTTTGTGTTGAGGGTACAAAAATTATGTGTATTGTTTTAAATAGTATCGTAATATTGTTTTGTATAGTTATCCTTTGTAGTTTTTAAATTTATCTATCTGCCTATATTAGAAATAGTAAGTAATAAGTTCAAAAAGTGAGATAAGAAAAAACCTTTCAACTTTTCAAATTACAACCCAATGCTGTATGCCAAAAAAGAAGGGTGAGCTGTGCTCCTACTCCTGATATTATTGACAAGTTATGATCTTGATACCGAAAGGATATTTATTAGTGAAATAAAACACACACATCAAACCAGTTTCTTTATTTCGTGTTCATCATTTTAATACAACATACAAGTAAATTTATCATCAGATATTTATCAATCCTTACGAGCTAACTTAAGTAAGTCCTGAATAACAAGAAGGTATGCATAAGTTATCGATGCTCGACCGATACGTAAATACAGACCAAAACGTATTTGAGAATCGTTATTGGTGTCACTTAAACCACTTGCGAAATCATCAAAAACCACCCAATAACAAATCTCTTCAAACCGTCGACTTGTGGAATGTACAGAAATAATGAAAAAGAAAACTTCAATTCCATTTCACGAAATAATACGCTTAAAAAAAACGTTTCAGAATCAATACAAGCAATAGAACCAAAATAATAACACAAAGTCACATCACACGGTAAACTTAACTCAGACATTGAATGAAGTGATTGCTTTAACGTTTTCGTAGTTTTCCGCAAAACAGACACAGTCAAAAATAGGATTTTATCTCAAAGACAATATGAGCGTAACATCAAAATTCTTTTTAACTGCAAATAGAAGAAGCCTTGCCAACTTTTTGATACAAAGAGTAATAAAACAAAATCATGAATCTTTTGAGACCAAAATAATTTCTAACAAAACATTAACTGACTCACATTCAATTATTGGAAGTATATTAGAGTATTTGGGCTTGCTAGACTTACTTTTTTACAACGTAATATTACAATAAAGTTGGCATGACTGAAGATTTTCATATATTATATAATATATTTGAAATAAAACAAATAGGTACACGGTTAATACAATTACTTCGATAACCATCAACTAACAGGGATTCTACTTATTTTCATAATACATATTACTTTATATATCGAGGAAAACCGTCCAAAAATCGATAGGTCAAGATCGAGCGGGAAAAAAACTACATAATGATAAAATTATTAAACTAATGGGAAGATGACAAACTTGCGTGTCAAACATTGTGACTAGAAAAAGATATGATCTTAAAGAAGTAAGAGAATACAAAATTATAGAACTACCCAATATTACAATCACGAAAAAAGTTTCGTCCAACTTAACTCATGTAACTACAAAGAAACTTAGGAGCTAACCTAATCGAAACTTCACTGACTAGCTTTGTAAACACACAATAAATTACTTACGTCAAAATAAATACAAATAAATTAGATTGTAACAACAGAATTAAATAAAATCGAGGAAGATTCTAAAATAAACTTCCGTCCGATTGACGATAACCTAGTGTGTTATAGTTAGAAATTCGATACACAAAATAAGCCTTTGTTCCACTGGAAGCTTAATGAAAAAAGGGACTAGGAAATAATAATAATAATAATCCAAAGGAATGAAACAAAATGGGTCGATGACATGAATGAGCATAAAAGATCGAAACAGGTGTGTCAGCTTCGTTCATAGATCGTCAGAGCTGTCGAGTACAATCTAATATAACATGAACACTAAACAACTAAATCATTTGCCACAACTCATTATGTATTCGTACTTTAAACAACACTCTTATTTCACCTTCATCATCGCATTAATCTAGAGCTTTCTGAAATTAATATCGAACTGCAGCAATTTCATTACGAAAGTTTGCTCCGAATCACATTCTGAATCGTGACAAAGACATATTTTTACCACACGTTTAATTTAAATTCCTACACAGATATTAACCTTAAATATCGATTAGCATTCAAGATCATTATGAAAAAATATATCATTGGAAATATTTTTCAACTTCTCTCCTTAATTTCAAACCACCCAAGAACAACTTAATTATGCATGTGACAACCGATTTTTATAACTACATGTTAATCCCTAACAACACTTTGGCAACAAATAGTATCTTCTTTTTCAAGTTTACCTTCAATTTCAACAGTAACGTTAACATCATTCTAGTCAACATTACCATGATTATACCAATCGTTAATCGATTTCGTTCGACATCATCGTCTCTAAAGATAGAAGACATAGAAAAGTATCGACAGAAGATGATCCTCAATGACATGATTTGATATGAATTATCACACCGATAGTTCCATCTCCCTAATTTTTGGCTACCGATTAAATTTAAACATTATTCCTATAAATCGATTTGATAATTCATATCTAGCAAGCAAACTGATTACTGACTATCTAAAATGAGAAACAATTTTTCCAGTTTTTTGTTTTATTTTTGTTTTACTGTGATCAGTCTTAAAATTGAGTCATACCATCTAACTAAGAAATGATGAACCCTTCTTAATTTTACCTTACATCATTGCTAGGCCAGAACAAACATTTGAATCTGCGGTGAGGAATATTATTGCAAACTGTTTTTAGATAGTGGAAGTTAAAACTATTTTAGGAGATTTAAAAGGTAGAACAAGTGTAGGAGACGATTTTACAATTGTCAATCTCTTGTCAAATGCGTCTCTATTGATTAGGCCAGTGACAATGTTAATAATGTCATATTACAATAATTTGTAGTCTATCATCATTAAATATCAATGAAGACACATTTGAAGCAAAGTAGATTTTTACATAATTGTTGTTCTTATGTATTAACTTTCCTCGTTTCGTCATCATTACCCACGTATTCGTATATTATTACAATGAAATGGAAAGGGGAAACTTTAACCGTCTAAGGAAAAGGCTTTTCCACTAGTAAGGCTCTCGGGGAAACTAATTTACACCATCCTTACGCATACTTTATTATTGGTTTTAGAGTAATCAACATTGAATAGTTTTTCATTTTAATATTAATCTTAAGACTAAAGAGTACAAAAAATAAAGGAAATATCATGAATATATGAAAAACAACAAGTTATCAGCGAAAACCATCGCATTTCATATAAGAACAACATTGTTTTTTTTCGTTACAGTAACATTAATTGTATTATCCACGCTTACGAAGTATAGATGGGAAGCAACGCCATCGGAGTGACGTTTCCTGGGTAAGAAGGACCCAGCACCATGACGCAGTGCCACGCTCTTCTCCCCTTACTCTAGTTCCACAGACTATCCAAACCTTACAACACCAGAATCCTTCCTGGCTTGTGAGGAACCACCCTTCAGTACACCATCTACCATCGTTTCCCTTCGATTCTCAATGTATCAAAAATATCTGCTAAAACAGCCCTTTCCCTTAGAGAAAAACTCGATAGAGTACATTTTGAACAGTCTCAAAGTAACTAATGAGTAGGTAACAATTATCAAACGTGTTAAAATGGGGATATGCACGAATCGAAATATTGAAATCAACAATTATCATTACATTAGGACGTAGTATAAAGCGATACCTACACAGAATTCTACTGCAACATCTAACCTAGTTATGGGTTACGATACAATAGTGAGATATTTATTACCACTTACATTAAAACAGTATGATAATACGATTCATATTGAACGTGTGAAACACACAAGGAATCCTTAAGTCTGTACAAAATTCAAATGATTTTTTTTATAAAAATGATTAACACATTCCTTCAAATTTAAGGCCACGGCGCAAAATGGTGTTTCAGTAGATTATACAGTAAGATTACTGAATTTAAAGTTTACTTTAGGTGCCTTTAAAACCTAAACGGGCCTTACATACAGTGTCCAAGCACTGTGTGATAACATTGCATAAGAAGCAGACTCGCGTGTTAGTGCAAAGTGACGCAGTGCACACTATCGACACGCGTAGTGACTGGAGCTTCAATGGTCTTAACCTACTCTAAACTACTATCAAAGAAAGCACGGCTTGAAATTGATTTACAGTTAACACTACCATCGTATGTAAAAAATATTGGTGACAGATTAACACTGTTCAAAGCTCAAGATGTGCCTTATCCACTAAACTAACATAGACAATGCAATATCTAAAAATACACACTACTCCGTATGCTAAGTAGGATATAATTTAATTTAGTTCATCATAAGCATTGTGTTTTCCTTAATCTGGCAGGATGGCATTTAGTGTGTAAAATCGATTTCTGTGTGGACAATATAAGCATCGTATAACTAATTTAGGTATTAACTTACGTGCATACATATATTATTATAACATTTAATTATCTAAAAGCAATTTCTTTGGCGACTAGCTTCATTTAGAAAGATTCCAAATTTTCGCTCTCTCGTTCCATCTATTAACATACATTCCAACGGCTATTAAAATTTTCTCAAACTGAATATTGGTCTATTAATTTTGACTATTTCAATAATGTAACCACTAAGTGGACGATATGTTAACGTTTCTAAGCACGAAACAATTTTCTATTAAATCTTTTATTCGTTCAACATGAGAATACTCCAAATGTCATATTGTCAGCTAGATCAATAGCGCACATCGGTTTCATCGTATAAACATCAGATTCACTAACCATTCGCTCCTTTTCCTCCTCACCAGCAATCATTTAATAATAAGCCTTACTTGATATGTCATTAACTACACCATCATTGTTCTATGCAGTTTCATTTGGAATCTTTCCCCGGGTAAAAACCATTGTATTTTTGTAACATAAATCACACACCTTAGAATACAATAAATTACCTAACACACGACGATACGAAAGTAATATTGAATCAAGCCGATTCGTGAAAACAGTTAATCTCTTTCTTATTTGCCTTATGTACCAATAAGGTGAGAGCGAGATGAAGTTAGCGTAGTGATCTTAAAAAAACTACGGCTTAGTGCTCGAAGCAAGAATAATATGAAATGACAAAAGTCAACAGCGCATGCTACTGCACTGCGAAGGTAAAATCAACGCATAGAATCATATTACAAATATAATATTACCTACCGTCAATATTTATTATAGTATATTTAATATCATACAAAACACCTTACGAAATGCAAAACTTCGCCATTAAAAAAATTATCGTCATTGAGAAAATAAATACTATTATTTGCAAACGTTTCAACTAACTTAAGTGATAGTAAAATATATTTTTTACAATAAAATGTATCATAAATTCAAACGTGAATTAAATTTAAACATTCAGCGTAGTATTCTTTGAGGATGGATGGTTTGTGCTCATATGTGCTTTGTTACTTTCACCTAAATTTACAACAATCACATTTTTTGAGAATTCGTGTAGAGCCTGGAGTCATCACGCAGATGAATGATGTGTCATAATCATAAGATTACCACATTTCACCTTCCACGTCACCGTTCCAGCTCACACGGTCAAGTTCATCAACGAATTTTATTTCTCATTCATTTTTTTCAAACTCAACATCAGTCGTTACAGTAAAATCATTGAATACATCTCTTTAAAAAAATACTTCAAAAATTAAGTGAAATAGCAACGTTCTGTGCAATTCACTATATTAGCGAATTAATTAAATTCAACAATGAGACAACATCACCGCTAAAATACGATTTCATAAAAGCGTTCATCAAAAAAATTATGGTTATCAAAATATGAAAGTTTAATGTGGAAATAAATACAATTCCTGAGCAAATATACGCGCATATGGCGACTGCGACGTATTTTTTCATATAATCTAAGCTGTTACAATGGAACCAACGAAGAAGCGATGATATTTACACCCAGCAATGTATCGTCAACGTAATTCCTACAAAATTCAACGACGTTCTACTACATAATATATATAAGTGACCAAACTGTCAACCACATACATCTGACAAGCTAAAATTCATACTTTAATCTACCTTGATGAATACATTAACAGGTGAATTTATTAACTGTCACAAAATTACCGAATTCAAACAATGTTTAAATTGATACAGCTATCGATATGGTACCGTAAAATCTTATAATTCGAATCTAAATCCAGACGAATTCGGATATCGGTCCGTTCGAATTCTTCTTTAACAACATTTCCTAGCCATGTATTCGTATGCTATTTTCACCCGATAGCATAACTCAGAATAACATTTTACAAATAGTTGCCTATCATTGATTCATAATTTCATTATAAAAATACACACTCTTTCATACTACATTCACCACTCGTCTCCTCTTCGTCTTGTGCAGATCCCGGCAAACCCTAAAACTATATAGTTAGTAACGCTACCAACATCTTTAGTCTAATAATATTTACATTATTTTTCTACACACTTCCTGACAAATATGATGTTGAAATTTGAAATTTTACCGTTTGGAAATGATGGTTGCAAGCTTGAAATTTCATCAATGATCAGTTTGAACTACAATCACAATGTTAGAGGAAAATTGGAGTTTTACATTCATAGGTTTCTAAGGAAAACACAGCAGCAGTTGATATTTGGTTTGATTTGTCAGGTGATGTCAATGAGAATGAATTTTATTGCGCTGATTACAATAAAACAATTGTGGATGATGTAACACAATGAAATGATACAAAAGGTGGAAATCTTAAATGTAGTCTTAAAAAAACTGCTGAGTATAAAATTATAAACAATTTGTAAGCCTAGCTTTTGCTTATGTAACTAGTAGGTGCTAGAGTTATTAGTAAAATGTTCCCTATAGTAATTGACTTGGAAATAGTGGATTTGGTTAGCGCATTTTTTTATTTATAAATCTTCAAAGCAGTGCTGCTGCTGAGGGAAGGGTAACGGTATCCAAAGAATCCTAAAATTGTTTATAAGCTACATTTTCGTAGAAAAGTAAAGCTTAGTCGGGATATTAAGTTTACTTATTTTACAATACAAATAGTCCTTATCATCAAGATTATAGCCTACATTCATAAGAATATGTATTTTATGTAGATATTTGTGCCTCAAGGCTAAGAGAGAAATAAAGAAAGATAAAAATTACCGCCTAATTCACCGAGTGTAGACCCAAGATAGCTTGAAGCAATTTAGACTAATAGTTAAATTTTCAGATTACTTTCTGAGTAACACTTATAGACATTTGAAAAGAGATCTTAAAATAGAATTTTTGGATTTTAACTCAAGACGAACTCATTAACTCTTCAATGATTTATTGTAGCAAGATTTTAACCTATTATCATAATCAGTCGATTTCTATTTGAATCTACTTATTGAAGTGGCCGAGTGTTTTGCTGTATTTACTACTTTGTCGTTTAAAACTGAGAGCGAAGATATGCCTTTTATCACTATCTCTATAGTACTTTAATTAAGTACAAGAAGTAAGAAAATATATAACCTGCCAAAATACTAATGATTTCCGCAATAATTTAGTTGTTACAAATCAGAATCTCAGAATTGCACATTTTTTGTAATTTTTGGGCAAATACGTTCGTTCTCAGTTCACTTTTTGATAATATTTTCGTATATACTTACTGCTAAAGCAATACTTACGAATTTCATGCCAACGTTTGTTCCCCAAAACCAACTGTTTGAAAGTAATTCCTAAGGATGCACTCACACGAAAAACCACACTAATAGGACCTACCACCAAACAGGACGTTTGTGTTAAGGAATCTGATGTTACAAAAATAAATATAATTTGACTATTATTATTTCTGATTGAGGCAATTTTCTGAGAAAGCTTTGCAAACACCTCTTACTACAATTTAGGGTTTAACTTTAGTTTTTATCATAACATTAATAAAATTTCGATGATTTTTGCAAACAGCTGACAATTAATGTTATGAAAATAGTAGATTTTTATTACGGGGAAAATATTTGTCATGGTAAATATATTAGTTAGATAAGATATGAGAGTAGACTTAGGACATTTTTGTTATGATAAAATAAGATACTTTTAGATCCATTAACACAAACATGCTATGTATGAATCGGTCATAATTAATTTATATGTATGTACTGTCAGCAAAGCTATGAGCTGAACACCTAAGGTTCATTTCTAGATTAGGTAGTCTGTATTATCTTGCATTTACCAATAGTGACAAAAGCATCTTTTTATAAAAACAATGGAGGCAGGTAAACTGAACTTTTAGTTCCATCCTTGTAAGCGATTTATTTTCAAACTGTTAAAGTCATAACTTTGCTGACTGTACGTATATACATTATGTATATGTAAGTACCTAAAGTAATTATGAGCGATCTAATGAACTACTTAAAGCATATCGGGCAAAAAAATGAAAATAAAAATAAAACACACAATAAAACTGCAATGAACTGGTATTATTATAAAAAAGCAATTATACAACAAAAATAATTCAAAACAAAACGATGTACATTAATTTAAAGAACAATTGTTTATACAAATAATTAAAAAAATATAATAATTATAACAACAAACATCGACAAAATATATTTAAAGACAAAACATGTTTCAATTTATCAGTCCTCAAGCTTTCGAAATGCAATTATAAGAATGAAATGTTTTCGTATAGAAAAAATCTTTTTCCTTACATATTATGCTAATACACAAAAAATAATTACTAACGAAAAAATTAGTTTGTAATAATAATCATTATAATTGAAACTTAATTCAGTTTAAAATAAAATAACTAACCGTCAAAGATTAAAAAAAATTGAGTACAGCATTACATAGGCGTGAATTGTAGTTGTCATAATTTGCAAATCTTATTAAAGTAATTTTGATGAACTAAACTATACTTAATTTAAAATAATACGTTGAAACGA
The DNA here is from genome assembly GCA_928269145.1 of Agriphila tristella. Taxonomy (NCBI): domain Eukaryota; kingdom Metazoa; phylum Arthropoda; class Insecta; order Lepidoptera; family Crambidae; genus Agriphila; species Agriphila tristella. Next base: position 11,829,856 of record OV743435.1, on the reverse strand, counting down.
TCTCAATTAAGTAGAAAGCGTATGTTGTTACCAAAAAATCATCGCTAGTAAAAATTACAATAAGCATTTTCAAGGAGTCCCATACACCGCATACTAGCCCTAGGTATGTGTAATGAAAATGAGCATTGTAATTTTTTGCGTGATTTGTTTAAAAACTAAATAAATGTATACCAATGTATCTAACGTAATCTCAGTCTTTAAAGGCGAATCGCTTTAAATAAAGACGTAATAAAAGATTTGTAAAACAAAATAAAAATTATCATTGTTGATATCATTATCTAAAATCATTTGGGATTAACGGTAAGCATGCAATCTGATTCGACGGAAAAAACTGAGACGAAGTAGACGGCGGCATATTTGAATAACCTTAAAATCAATTAAGTCCAGTACTTACACCAGTGGATTAGATGAAATACAACTATCACACGAACTCAGGTGTTTTCTAATTTACTAGGAACAGGATTGTCTATAAAAAATCATTGGTGATAAATCACTGTAATTTGGACTCTAAGATACGTTGTTAAGTTGTAATTCACTTAATCCAGTGGGATCATTTGATATTTAACTATTCATCGAAGACACGTCTAGATTACAAGCTTTTGAGGCGTGCGTGGTGGAATGCAAGAACAGAAAAATATGTGAAGAGCGGTTGACCTTAAATGCTTAAATCAGTGCACGATAACCAACTGGTTGCAGTTTTAAACTGATAGAAATTCATGGTGCGATAAAGTGGCACAATTGGAAAATCTTGCACTGAAAAATTCATGAAATCATTCAAGACATCCATCAGACTTATGATAAGATTCAATTAATCAGAGTATGGTACATATTTACAAACAATACTAAATATCACTTATTAAATCACAACTTGATTGTATGGCACTTGCAACGCAGGTAATGCATCGCACCACGCACATAAAGCTAAGCTCGTTATCGACGTGTCTTCAATATTTCAATTGGATAATTATTTTAGGAGAATAGGAATATCACCAAATCAAAACAAACTTAATACCCTAATGCAGATCAAAAATTAAGAAAAAGACCCTCGATCCGGAGCAAAGGACCGCATCAGATCTCATTATTGTCATAGATTCAGCGAAAAAAAAATACTAAAAATCATTATTCACTAAGAAAACCAAAATCTAATGAAAATCGAACTAAAATAATTCTGCTAACACACTCAAACACACAGTAATGAAGTAAAAAAATAGTAGCATAATATTCATAAAATACGAAAAAATAATTAAATGTTACACATGCACCGTATTACTACTACTACAAAATACGTTTCCATAATATAAAAAAATATCTTACCAGAATAACAAATTGTATAATTATTTTGTATACGAGCAAGCTCTAATACTCCAGTAAGTAGTAAAAACGCGTTCACTTGGCGGTGCCCCTATTTATCTCTGCTAAAAAAAATCTCAGAAATATTATATCATCAATAAAAAAATGCTAGCGAGACGATAATTTTCTAAAGTGCTCTACTAGTTACTACCGTATCCAATTAATTACTAAAAACATTCAAATACTAGATTTGTATAAAAACGAATAATAATATTATTATCAACCAACTGTTACTAATCGTTAAAACAACATGAGGAAACTAAGGTCCGTGGGCTCTCAGTGACTAGGCGGTAATGACATCGATCAAATAATAATAAAAAAAACTGTCTTCCGATACAATTAAAATACAACTACAACCATTTCTATAAACCATTAGGACTCATTATTCGTCTAAAATGCTTTATAATACTCAAGTCATGGAGTGTTCAAGAAGATTGGCGATTTTACATTTAGAAACAATTTGAGGTCCATAAAACATTTCGGATCACACGCCATATTGTGATGCATTTGTATATATTCCAATTAAACGACAACTGTCCTTCAGTTGTTTTCGTTAAGAAGCTATTGTATAACGTAAGGAACGCCGCAGTCAACTTTGTCATTGATAAAACCCCTAACATCACATTTCCCTAAAATTTTGTAACTACATTAAGGGGGTAGTAACTAAAGATTGTCCATATTAGCTCAATCAATTTAACACTTACCTAATAATAATGTAACAACTTCTTACTTAATTTCATAATCATATTTCAATCGACACAGAATAGGTGCTAATTAAAAACAGGAAGTGCCGTTGTGCCGAAGAATAATCTTAGAACTAACAACAATACCGCTCGATGCTCTCTTATACGATAAAATCACACGCTTAACGCCTAACAATTTGTTAAGTAATAGTTAAAATATTGGTCCAACAAATGGGCTAAATAATACAAATGCCCTTAATATTCATCCCTAATTTAACGATGCGGGATATGAAAAAATATTATTCAATAGATTAAAAATGATAAGGGTCGAGAACACCGTTCGCAATGTTTGAATCGATCCAACGGAATAATCTCTATCCTTTAATAGGTACTCGAATAACAATGTCAATACTATCAACTAATCTCATTACAGTTTCATTAGAAGTAATGCATATAGAGATCTCATGCCAAAAATATTTTAAAGAATTCACATCGTTAGTCAAAGTGATCACATCGAGACAGCCACAGTCATGTCACACCTGCACTTACAAAAATTTAGCAAGTTCCATTTCACTTTAAAATCGTCACTTGAACTATACAAAAATTGACACTGGCTAATTACCGATAACTTTTTAACGTCACTTGTTTTACTTGTGCTTAAAAGTGTCGATTCTTGATTTATAGTTCATCGGTCATTCCGATCTCCTGTGATCAGCTCGTGTGGCTCACATACCTATAGGCGGTACTTGCACGTAACGATAGATGTAGAGTCGGTAGTCTTTGCTGGCGAGAACGACTGAGCCGTCATCCATAAGCGCGACATCGAAGCACTGCGCGTGCTTCACCTTACTCTCCAGAGCAGAAACCAGTTGGCCGTCTTGCGTGAATATCGTTAGGTTGAAGTTGTTGTGGTTATCTGCGATAAGGATCTCGCCGGCCGCATTGATACCCACGCCGATCGGATAATTTGTAACTCCCTCACCGCCGATCTGGCGTAAGTAAATGCCTTCGTAATTAAACACCTTGACGCAATGCGCGCGGTTGTCGCTAATAAATATTTCCTGCTTGTCATTAACTACCACACCGTTCGGGAATTCCAGGTGTTTTGAACATCCGAACTTCTGAAGTACATTACCAACTTGGTCAAAGATGATTACGCGCATGACTTTGCATTCGACGACAACAATACGGCCTTTGTTATCAACCGTGACACCGCGCGGATGTTGCAGGATGTTTGCGCCGAATTTGCGTACGAATTGTCCATATTGGTTGTAAATTTGAATTTGGTGGGTCGGTGACCTCTCAGTGACAATAATGTCACCAGATGTGCGGACCACAGCCACTCTGTTCGGGTATAAAAGTTGGCCGTCGCGTTTGCCACATTCGCCAAACTGGAATTTAAATCGACCTTCCTTATCGAATATTTGAATACGGTGGTTGTTGGTGTCAGCAACAATGATATCATTTTGAGCATTAACGGCAACGCCGCTCGGTTCTGTAAACTGGCCCTCCATAACTCCGAATTCACCGAATTTGCAGTGATAAATCATCTTTTGTCGTTTAATTTGTGATTTCGGAGGGAAGATGGCAGTAGAAATTAGCTTGTTGGTGAGGTCTAGGATTGGGTCGTTGTGTGTAGCAGCTGACAGAGAGTATGGATCAGTAGAGGCAGCTGGGAAAAGCGGGTCGCATCCACCGTTGGACCATTTCTCATAAGGGTTAATCCCATTCAAGTTGATATCTCCTATGGCAGTAGAGAATGGCCCTAGACTGTTGGCACTGTTGAATCTTTTGGAAATAATGTTCGACTCAAACGGTGACGTCGATTGGCTAGTTGGTCCAAGGAGACCGTTCGTGTAGGGACGGTCTAATACTCCATTTAGACCAGTTGGTAGATGTATTCCACCATTTAGACTTCCAGAACTACCGTTCACACTGCTGCTGCTGGATGATGAGCCGCCGTTCAAAAGTGAACCATTGGTAGGACGCGCAATTGGTGGCTGTTTAGTTGGGCCGACATTTGCTTCTGAACTAGACCGCACATATCCAAAAGTGTTACGGACACCAACTTGAATTGCTTGATAATTCGAAACGAATTCTAACTCACAAGCTGTCTGCATACTTTGTTCGGGGTTGGAACTCATTAGCGATTGTAATTTGTTATCTACTAATTTCCTGAACATTAAGATCTCAGCGATGTTGGCGCATTTAGTGAGACGTTCCATAAAATCACAGGTCTGATAAATTTTGTCAACAGTTTCTTGAGCTTTTTGCCCTACTACTGTCAGGGCGATCTGTTTTGCAGAGAACACACTTTCAAGTTCTTTCAATAACTCTTGTTTGCGCTCTTCTAGCATAGAGCGATAGAATTGGAACGTGTCATTGATTTCGTTTTGAGCTTTATGATACTGAACTTGAAGTTTTCCAGCGGCATGTTCAACAGTTTTAACAACATGCCTAATTTCAGTGGCACGCGTTTTAGCTTCGTTAACTGATTGTTGCATAAGCTCTAGTTGTTTAGGTCCTGCGTCAGATAAATGTTCACAGTCGTGTAAAGCCGCAGGGTGTTCTATTATCGTGCACTCTTTGCATACCGGCACAGAACATGTGCGGCAGAAATATTTGAGAATGTCATTCTTGTGTCTCGGACAAAAAGCGGTTTTATCACCGCTCGTCGTTAGGGTAGATCCTAACATACCCTTATCATCTTTCAAATCGGTGAACGCCAGCACACGGTGGCCTTCAAAACAGTGCATGAATTGGTGAGCCATGACGCAGTTTGGGCAAAGGAAATTAGCGCAATCGACGCAGCGGGCAACAGCGTCAGACTCCTTAGATTTGCACCCTGTGCAGCGAGCCGAAGGTGAGTTTGTCTGGCGAGATGTGGGCAGGAGGTCAGCGTCCTGCTCTACAGCTGCAGCTATCACTAAGTTTGGCAGCAGTCCGTGGACTCCTGTAGGCGGCAGCTGACTGTCAACTCGGCAAGTCACGCAGGTGACCTTGTCTGGGTGTGTCTGTTCTCTCTCCAGGCAGGCCCGGCAGAATGTGTGGAAGCAGTTTAGTACTTTAGGGTCGACGAATATTTCTCGGCAAATTGCGCAGGTGGTGTCGAGGCCGTCAAATTCACGAAGGTCACATACGGCGGAGTCGCTCGCAGGAGGCGACGAACCGCTAAGAGTCAGGGGTGATAAGGAGCCACGCTCCAGCGAACCTATAGAGTTGGCACCGGGCAGCGACTCAAGGGACGGGGTGCGTGAGGCCATCTTCAGAAAACCGGCATCCCTGAAACAACAAATAGGACACTGTAAATCATACAATACATACAACTTAAACTAAAATACGACGCTTTTATAGCTTATAAATTCAGATTTATTTAATAGTGTAAATGCGTTAGTCTATTTATCCCTGACCCTAGATACAAAAAGGACTCTGCCATAAACGTGATAAAGAGACGCTCTAAATAAAATATTTTCTAAAAATATACGACTAACCGAGCATTTCTTCGGAGGGAATTGAGAGCACTGAAAATATCAATAACGGCTGGATCGAACTGCACGCCCGACGCGTGCTTATATTCTCTTTCGAGACGTGTCGCTGGAATGTTTATATCATGATGCAGTTTTCTACGAAGGGCGGTGTTACCATGGCAACGCATAGGGCGAGCAGTAAGGGGATACTTCGTATTCGAATTAGGGTGAGGGTGGAAATTTATTTTGACTCCCCCGTGTTTACTAATGCTACCTAAGGGGAGATATTTGCGAGGTGAATGCCCTTGTTTTATGGTAGTTGGAATTATTCTTAACAAAAAGGTGGACATAATTGGACGACCCACTCACCCGAAACTTTAAGCGAAAGCTATATTGGAATTGTCTGTCGTTTTAGAAGAGTACTTGTGCCATTATTTTATGTTATAGCTGATAGCCTTAATATTAGATTTATACAAAGTTTTTGTCTTTAAATTTTCATTAATTAGTTTACGAGGAATATTACATTTCTAGGTAAAATCAGTTTTAATCAAAAACATTTCAAATATTTCGCGTACTTTACAGCTTTTACGGTATCAAAACTAATCAAGATTTTTTGTGTATCTCAAAATTTAAAGTAAATTCAAGAACTTCTTAACAAGTTTTCAGTAAGTACAATAACGAATCAACAATAGTAGAATGCGTTGGACTGCACCAAATCCGTAATTTAGGTAAATCCTTTACAATGCATCAAGAGGTATCAATTGTAGTGGGTCTTATTTGGACGGCCATAGAATTCCCGTGATCGATGCGAGCGTGTGCAATACGTGCAATACATTACACGGGCTTGCTCCCCGGCGGCAGCTCGATTGCATTGCCAATGCGCCGCATACGGAATCACCACATTGGGTTGGAAGCCTCGAACTAATGAAGGAGGAGTATTTGTAGCTTTGAAACGTGCACAGCAAACTGATACATTTCTGGTAATACTTAAGTTGGGTACCATAAATTTGTAAATTATAAAACGATTATAGACAGTAAGGCAGTGGATAACAAAATAATAACAGTTGATTTGGATTCATATCATAAATCAGAATAGTTACTAGGTATTTACACACAATAGTAGTTTTAATACTGTTTTTGCTTCCGAAACATCAAATTACCAAGTAAATGAAAGGAAACTTTGATTTAGGTGTTAATGAAAGAAATTACATAAACCAAACAATAAGGCTCACAGTATAACGAGGTTTCAATAAACGTATTTAAAAATGCATTGGACCATAGTCCAAACATTATATTGCATGGTCTGACACAGCAATCTGGAGCATGACGCATGTGCAAGGATTGAATGCGGGATACCGCATCAGTAGCAATTAGTGAATCGATGCCGCAGAGTATATTACCGGACAGTCAGCGTTTTCGTTGATTTATTAGCCAGACGTGCATCGCAAACAAATAAGGCTTACATGGCGATGCGTTTACTATTAGATTGCATTATCTGTATTATGAAGGGAGGGTTTATATGGCTTCTACTTTGCTCGAACTCAGGGAACTGTTTACCCACACCCACTACCAATAATCTGATTTAGAGAATCGGTGAAGATTTTCAGTTTGATATACAAACAATTATTTCACTCTAGGTTTATAACAACCACTTCATGATGATGAGATACTACAGTGTAGTTGATTTACGAGTCGATGGTGTAGTAACTACACTATCGGCATGCAAATCTACGGCGGGAGACTTAGCATCGAGAAGAACAATAAAAAACATATATATATATATTTATGTGTTATATTAGATTAATAAGAGTTAATATAAATTGGGACCCCTCAATAATAGTTATTGGTAACGTTACAAGGAAATACCAATTAAAGTTGGCTCTTATCAGGCCGCAGTTTGGAGCCACAATAGTGAAAATTGTATGGCATTGTACCGACAAATCTCCGAGATGTTATCCCAGGGGGTTATAGGTGGAAGTTCGTAGACGTACATTTTTTAAAAGAAGAAATATAATATCGATACATTTTGATAATAATCGAAAGGCTGTAGTTAAATATAAGAAGATAAGAAATCGAATATCAATCAACATTATGGTAGCGAGTAAAGTAAAACAATTATTTTACTCAAGAGTTACTTAATAGTAAAAATACGTTCAAAAATAAACTAAAGAAATTTTTATGTAAGCAGTGACTTTACTTAGCAATTTAAAATTACAACAACGTTAAATGTAGTTTGGTCCAATCATTTTTGTTAATGTACTCCTTTATTATTATTATTGTTTACCTAATTAACAGAAGTGAATGTTTGTTTCGTTACAGAATATATAATAGTACTAATTTTGTTCAACAAAAGTATCAATCAATTTGTTGTATTACTCAGTATGTAATTCGTTTTTATAGTAAGCAAGCAAGCAGCAACGTACAGTATTTTAACACATTTTTATTAGGTTGCTTTTTTGTATTGTTCCTTAAATAATAATTGTGCAATAACAATTAACATAAGACTCAGAAGCATGTTTTCTACCATGCTCTTAGTGTGTGTGCCGACTATTCGATGCTTTTAGATACTAGCCACATAAGAAAAAAATTATAATGTTAAACCTGTTTCTCATTTTATGTAAACTTAATGTTTTTATGAGAAATAAATTCTTTAAACCCAAGAGAGTCAAATTAAATATTCTGGAACAAGTTTTAGCGTTATCCAATATATTGTCAAAACAAAATATATCAGGTTTCAAGCTGTTGCTAAAATTCAACTACGTCATAAGAGAAAAAGGTAAGATTAATATTTCTTAAGAAATATTGAACTGCCAATCCTAAAAGGTATAAGAAACGGGCGTCGTGACAAGTCTAGTCGATTTGTATCCCCGTTTTAGGCTTTCGCAGAGCTGTTCGGACCCCATTAATTGCGATTGGGTCGAAGCAGATTACGGAACCCCTAAAGGTTTTCTGTACAGCTCTAAATCACAATGGTTTTCAGCGGAAATGTGCTCTAACGTGGACATGATAGAGTGTAGTTTTGCGTGTAAGAGATTAGTACAATTGAAACGTCAGGCTGGCTTGTGGTGGACTGCGAAAGGTGAAGCTGTTATTCCAGAGCAACGCGTAACTAATTCTGTTCATTAATCATTGGCGAGAAGAAATAATTCATGGTCGGTAAGTAATGTGACAGCGATCTCTACTCGTAGTTAATAAATTTTTGATTCGTTTAGAACAGAATGAGGATATAGATACCGAAACCCACTTCTCTGAATGATAAATACATAATCAGAATAATACTGACAACAAAACTTAAATAATAAAAAAAGATATATCATACAAACAGATTTAAAACTTTATTGCTGGTGAAGCAAAAAGTACATTATCTTACGATATGTCAATGTGTGGTAAGACTACATAAATGATATTATGTATTTAGAAATTGGATAATGTTACAAAGAAAATAAGAGCTATCCTGACTCACAAAGTACTTTAGTGCTCGAAAATACTGAGGAATAGTGCTGAATATCTTGTCGACGTACAAAATGACCGACATATTTTACTAGTGAAGACGACTGAAAGATAGAATGGTCCTTTCGCGGAATGGCCCGAAATGGAACGGTAGAAAAACTTCCGTTAAAACAGTGACGATGGAAATGTAGAACAAAATTGTAAAGGACTAGTTAAGCTTCACTAAATTAAAACTAATAGACTTAAACACAATTCTAAGGTCACACGATTTCCTGTAAACATTTACGATACAACAGCATTATAAACAACAAGGTTTAAAAAAGCAAAACATTGAATCAATTGAAGAAAGAAGATCAAGAAAGAAATTTTCCCAGAAACGTCTCGTTGAAGATGTAGGCGAGGTCGAATACAAAAAGGGTCCGAGGTAACTGCCTATAAGCATACCTTTGAAGGAATTGGAGTGATGTACACCTTTAGGGATACGAACAATATAGTCGTGGACTACTCACACACAGCGTAACGTTAGATAGAGTAATAAGAAAGAAAGAACAAAGTCGTCAATATCGAAATTTCTTTGTCAATTTATATGGATGACGTTTTTGTATCGTTCACCCCCGGTTTCTAAGCGTAGGCTTAACTTTGTTGGAGGGGTCCACATTATCACTACATATTATAAAACAAAGTCGCTTTCCGCTGTCTGTCCCTATGTATGCTTAGATCTTTAAAACTACGCTACGGATTTTGATGCGCTTTTTTTATAGATAGTGATTCAAGAGGAAGGTTTATATGTATAGGTATCAAATTCCACACTACATCGAAGCGAAGCGAGGGCTGGTCACTAGTCTGGTATAAAGAAACAAAATTAAATTTAATATTAAAATTAATGTGGACCCTACGATAAAGTTAAACGACCGATAAGTACCTCAGAAACAGGGAATATTTTTTTATAAGTTTCTGTTAATTATAAAAATTGATTTGGTTATTCATTGTTTCAGTTTTGATTAAACAATTCATTGATGTGAAAAGTATTTTTTCTGTTCCGTTGTAAATTACATAGGCCATGAAACAAAATTTGTAACAGTTCTCCCCTCAAAACAGTCCCCATTGGTTCTCTAAGCTACGTTGTCAGACTTGCATTATTCAAAACAGGCCAGCACTCTTGTAAAGTTAAAATTCATGAGGACATGTGGGAGTGAACACATATTTTTCACGGCTGGCAACATCGCCGCGTTTATGACGTCACGTATTAAGTTAATACGAACCGTATCTTATTTTTAATGTAAATAAAATGTACTGTGTTTTTTGGCCGCATAAATTTTAAGGGCTCTTGTACAAAAAATATTTTTGCTTGCAGCTAGATTTGAATAACTCACGCAGTATAAGACAAATATTTCAACAGTATGATAACACGTTATTGGACTTGTTTTTTTTTTTAGGTTTTTTATAAATGAGAAGAAAAGCCTATTTGTATGAAAACTCGAAATAGCAAACCAAGGGTATCTTTAACACCTCCTAATCCATTCCGAACTCTTATTTTTTTTATTTACTGACAGAAGAAAAACAATACTGGTAGTGGTAGTGGTTTGTGGTTTCCCCCATTTTATAGGAGGAAGGGACGGTGTAGGGAGGCTGATTTTCTATACCTATTGCTTTGAATCTTTGTATGAATCAGCTATTTTTCCAAGTAGACTTTTAAGTTATGTTTATTTTTATTTAAAGACCTTTTATAGTTCTATTCAAATAATGTACAACAACATTGGCTGATGTTGTACTGTAAGTATATTTTTAAAATATTATAATTTAGAAAATACTTGCAGTTCCGAATCGTAAGCTCGATGTTATAAAAATGTATAAAAAAAATATTTAAATTAAAAAACAAAAAACCGACTTCAAAAGATTGCAAAAGCCTACGCTACCTCTAAAAAGCAAGTCGGTTAAAATACCAAAACCTTCTTCTAAATGTAAGAAATACTTTTCTAAAAACCGCATCAATATTGGTTCAGCTAAACGCGAGATAATCGCGGACAAACCTACATACGGGTCAAACTGAGAACATTCTTTTTTTGAAGTCGGTTAAAATATTAAAACCTTCTCCTAAGTGTAACAAAACTTTTCTGAAAACCGCATCAAAATTGGTTCAGCCAAACGCGAGATAATCGCGGCGCGGACAAACATACATAGGTACATACAGGTCAAACTGAGAACCTTCTGTTTTGTTTTTTTTTGTTTGGAAGTCGGTTAAAAAGGAAACATACTCTTTTATTTATTTAATGGAATTCTTTTGATTTAATCGGAAAATGAAGGGAGGTTATTCAATTTTCTTTGAGAGAAAACAAAATAGAAACTAGCTTTGTATGTGCTATTATCATTTCGCAAGAACAGATGGATAAAATGTTGTATTGAATACTCGTCTGTATACATTATTAAAGTTTTCGTCTTCTACGATTTAATTGAAATGAAAAACTGATTATGATTGAACTGCTTAATAATACCGTTACTTCTGATTTCTGACAAAGCTAGTAAGTTGTTTGCGCCCATTCTTCTAGTCAGCAAAAATAGTCTCAAATGGGTGGTAGGAAAATATAGACAAATGAAAAGCACTTAATTTCTAAGTTTATTTGAATAAATAATATTTCTTCATAGTGAAAGTAAAAGAAGTAAATTTACATGAAGTAAATTTGTGAAAATGTACGCAAATGTAGGTTTTTATGGTAAAATCTAGAGCGCAGCGAAAATTTTTCTATGTCTATGGGTAAAACCGTTTTTTTATCAGTGTCTCGTAAGAGTAGTTTACAGTGGTCTGTCGGCCAAATTATTCAAAGTACCGAACTCGTTCTCTATAATACATGATAGAAAATTGTGTGCTTGCGATCTCATTTTTTTTAAATTACGTTGAATTAAAACTTTGCAAAGGCTAGATATTCAGTGAAGAAGAATTTAACAAAAAAAATATGACCAAAGAATATAGATCACCCTTTTTTAAACTTAATAATTTTACTACTTATCCAACTACTATAGAACGCAAACGAAAAGTTTTATTTAACCGAACTTCCCAAATCCCCTTCAGCAGGCAAAATGTATTCATCTGGAGCGCTTTAATCTTTAATATTGAATGACAAGATATAAAACTTGTTCAATAAACTCAAGAAATGCAAATCTTCCGTCCTTTGTAAATAAATAATGTATGAAGGAGACACCCGATGGAGTACAAAGAGGGGGCAAAGTTAAAATATAGCTCTAATACATTGCATGTATTACTTTTATAACAGCGACATCTGCAGTTTTGCATACAAAACAGTTCGCATTAATGGCGAAAGTTTCCGTCGCCGTTAAATAGATGGCGTTACAATGTTCAGATGAAATCAGGAATGGTTTTGAGTGTAAATTGCCAAGTCCCCAACAGATAAAGTGGTTTTTGAAGTCTGCGGCAAAGTTGGGACCAGAACTTTATTCAAATCACATGAAAGCGGGAGAATTGCCGCTTTGACATGATCTCAATTATGTGCTTATGTTTGATATACATAATTAATGCAGCTTTACTATGCAAATTAGACTCTCCATCTCGACTTTGTCGAAGCTTCAAAGCCGATGGCAAAGGATGCAGTAATGTCAGTTCAAATCTCGGTAACTTTTAAACTTTCGAGTGGCTGACTATGCAAACAAAAGACTGGGATGACTGGAAATAGCTGAAATATTAACCTGTTTTATTTTACCAGCACTGTAACATGTGAAATTTAAATATGTACATATACACACTTCGTTGTATGAAAGATATTTGTCAGTGGTCAATGCTGATAAACGCGTTTCTTTATTTCGAACTCAGTCGTAGTAACCTTTTATTGGACTTGTAAATAGCCTTGGTTTAATCATGATTGGACTAAAAATGATCACATAAGTGAAGTTCAAGTTGAATACGAAAGGAAATGCATGTACCAAACGAACAAAGCTAAAATTATCTTCAAACGAAATTGTTACACTGAAATTCCAAATGTCATTCACGAACCCGTAAGACGAAATGCGTCAACTCCACAGATTTCACCGGTGTAATATTAATTATGGCTTATGGACAATTATTTTCGCGACTAAAGCGATTATACCGCGCGATACCGTCACACGACGCCATAAATTGCCTCCATTAGGATTCTGAGGACATCTAAATTTGAAATGGTGGTAATGAATGTAAAATAATGTAATGCTCGTCTGCTAATAGAATTTCTTGAGGTGGTAGAATTTATATGTAGCGATTAGAGTCTGATAGATTTCGATAAAGCTTGGTGCTTGTTAAAATGAGAAACGGAACACTTAAGAACTACACTCGACGTAGAAAAATCGCACCTCTTCGAAAAAAGTTTAGACTTGGCCACCTGCTATTTGCTAGCTAACGTTTTATTGTGTAAATGTTGATATCTATTGAAAGTACATTTAATGAGCTCTCAATTAATAATTGTTTGATTTAATTAACATAACAGTTACCATAATTAAACGCTTAAAGCGTTATTGCTTGCGACGATAAAGGGAAAATAAAAGGTGTAAGTTCAGGAAATGCGGGTAAATTCGCTATCGAGACGATGGAGAAAACACATTTTAACAGTTCAATTAAAAACCGGAATACCCAAGATGGATACTTTTGCCCATGAAGTTGCTCAAATATTGCAAAAAAATGTAATGTTGCTCGGAAACTGAATCTCAGTAATTGATTCCGTTCGCTGATTATTCCAACAGTTTCTAGAGACTGTTGGCTATGTCCGAAGAGGAAAAAGTATATAACAACACTTACCATTAAATTAGATTAGGATTAAATTAACCTTGAAGAAATTTTTAAAAACGAGCGATTTTTCTGACGCCGAGTGTATGTAACGCCAATACATAGGTTTAAATATATTCTGTTTATCTTTGTCTTATTTGGTAAACAAACTTTACTCAACTCTATATTGAAAAAAACGATTATAAATTATAACAAGTGGTTTTCCACGCATAGATTACGAAATAAATTACTAATGATTAGCGGCAATTTTATTTCATAAGACAAAATAATTTTAAATAACGATTTAAATTTAAAAGACAACTGCCAAAAGCTGTTTACTAAATAGGACAAGTTAGGATTAACAGTATCCTGTATCCTGTATACTCATAAGACGCCAGGGAGACTAGACTTTATTTTTTGTATATGTATATGTATAGGATATCTATTGTATTGAAACCATTTTTTAAGTAAAACACATTTAAAACTGATATAAACGAATGAATGAAATAGTAGATTATACAACAAGTGAATAAAAAGGGAATTTAGTTCGAGGGACTAAGTTGGATCCCGAGAGTAGCGAAGGATTCTAGAGTTGAATCCCGAGCATAGCGAGGGATTCAAAAGTAGAATCCTGAGCGAAGCGAGGGATACAAAGGACCGAGATTAAATTTTTTTTCACGAGTTGTGTACTCTACTTTTTACCATCGACTGCGAGAAAACAATACCTAGCAGTACTTATAGTAGATATGTATTTATAGTTGACCATCAGCCATTTTTAATGTCCCCACTGCTGGGGCACAGGCCTTCCTTATGGGTGGGAGGATGGGCCATAACCCACCACGCGGGCCCAATGCGGATTGATGGGTGTTAACGACTGCAAATGCAGCCGGGACCAACGGCTTAACGTGCCTTCCGAAGCACGGAGGAGCTCGAGTTAATTCATTTTTGGTCACCCATCCCATGACCGTCCCCTGCGAAAGTTGCTTTACTTCCACAATTGCTGAGCCAGACGCTAAACCACTGTGCCGTCGAGCGCCTCTTTATAGTTATCACATTTTATTATTTAGGTAATCGCTAATATTTAAACATAGAAAATAGTGAAATTAGAAGTTTTCCAATGACATAAAACAACCACGCTAAGAGAGAGATTACATGATCAGTCTGGCATCAGTCCATTCCATCAGTCTGTAGAAGACTTTGAATTTTTGCACACTGAATATCGTAAGAAACTGATGGAATGGACTGATGCAAGACTGAACATTTAATCTCCCCCTAATAGATAGAAAAGAACCCAAAGATAAGACACTAAAAAGAACCTAGTTAAATTTGGCGGGATATTTTTTTCGTTTATTTTTTTTCTCTATGGAATAGCTCCATAGCAGCCAGTACTATAAGCACTTTTTTGTACTAATTCATGATGCGCGCTAGTTCCAAATTCAAATTATTTTTATTCACTCGGTGAATAAAATCGCTTATTATTCACTCTTTTCGTTGAATTAAACGCACTTTTTTGAGTGGCGATGGTAAAAAAGATCTTTATTTAAATAAGCTCACATAATAAGCATTTTTAAAACGTCAATTTAAAAAAAAAAAAAAAACGAACAATCTTATTTAGCAAACAATGGAGGTTGAAAGCTTATAACGTTGTGGACGACTGCTTTAGAAACTCTACTTCTGCGTATAAAAACATAGCAAGGAATTTAGATTGTTTATTAAACAATTAGTCAGTATTAGGTTTGACGTAAATAAATGCTGTTAACTACTCAATCTAGCGTAGTTTGGTAATTTACTACAGAGCTGTCGGTCTTAGCTCAGAAAACTTAATTTGTGAAATAAACGATATTGGTGTTTAATGTTCATTGAAGTTTGTTTATTACCAAAATTCTTATGAATTGTTATAAATGATTCTGAGAGTTCATATTATTGTATAAATCAATTTGTAACATCAGTTAGTCAGATTATCAGTTTAAATATTACGTTAAGGAAAGAACTTTTTCACCTCTCCAGCACGAAAAGTGCGCTTTTGGCGCGTAAAAACTCGTAGCAAAATCGATTTTTGCTGCGAGCGTGAGGCAAAGTGCCTTTTTAATGTCTAATACCAACTTTTAACTGTTTTAAAATAATAAAGAAAAAAGAAATAAAGTGACAAGATGAAACTTGTAAAATTGATATGTGACAAAAGGATAGACATAGTGCTTTAGGGTGTCATACATGGATTAAAAAGGAAAAAAAATAAAATGCACGGATATACCAAGGAGTTTTAAATAAGGATTGTTAAAAAGGAAGGTTGATAATTCGAAATAAAGAGTATGGACGAAATGGGGTCGCATGTATGAAATAAATACAAAATAGTAAGAAAAATTAATGAAATTTATTTACAAATTAGTGTTTTATGATTATAAATAAATAAATAAGATGGGATATTAATGAATAAGAAAAAGCAACAACGTAATTATGTTAAACAAAACGGCAGGAATCTACTTTATGAATAAAATTTTTCAGCATAGGTTTGATCGAACTATTTTTGTGATAAATTACAAAAAATTTGTGCATCCAACGATGAAGATAGTTGTCTAACTTCAAAAGAGTTGAGTGAACAAGTTTTTAATGCTGAATTTAGCTTTTTACCAGTAAAGTCACATAATTTTTTTCTCGCTGGTAGAGGTGAAAAGTTGTATGTTTTACAAGAGACCAAAATTTTGTTTTGCCTTGTGACTTTAAATAACTCACTGTGCTCAGTAGTCTACATTAGAATCACTCGCTGCGCTCGTGATTAAATTCTAGACTGCTTCGCTAGTTCGTGATTAAGGCTGGCCCCAGACCTACCGGTTCCGTTTCTTTGCTTTGCTGTGCTACCTTGCTTGAAAGACCGCCGGCCAACCAGGGTACTTTTCAATTTATCGCATTTTGGGACTAGACCAAATTGGCAAGATAGCCATTAGCTTGGTTTTATCAAATATCATCGCCTGGATTGCGAAGTAGGAAGCTTTTAGGCGATATGCCACCCTGAACATGGACTTAAAATAACTCGATCGCTTATTTATACAAGATGTTTGGTAAAGCCCTATAAAACTGAATATGGTAGATAGGGACCATAATAAAACTGAACAACTTTTACTATGGGACCAAATCTGAACTCGCGAAAAAAATGAACTTTTTGATTTCATACATTTTGATAATTTCGTTATTAATTTTTGTATAAAACAGCAGTTTTTTTTAAAACGATAACTAAAACTTCTCATCGCACCCCAGACGATGATATTTGATAACACCAAACTAATGGCTATCTTGCCAATGTGGTCAGGTCAAAATATGCGATAGATTGAAAATGAGCCTCTTGGCCGGCGGTCCATGGTAGAACAGCAAAGCAAAGAAATGGAACCGGTAGGTCTGGGGCCAGCCTTAAAGTCGGCACTCGCAGCACAAATCGATTTTGGTCACTTGTATATCAAATAACTATTATTTTTATTGTGGTAATTTATTGGATTTTTAACAAAGACAAAACTTTGCAAACAAAATAATATTTCTACGTAGCGATGTAGGTACTGAGAGTATGAAAAGATATAATAATTACTTTGCCACCTTGTTTTTCTTTGTTAAAAAATATTATTGTTTTCAATACTAGCTTCTATTACCTCACTTTTCTGGGTCATTCTTTTCTCCAAAGGGAACTTACCTGTAAAGAAAAATATCACCATAAATATCAAGAATGTTTATACACGGTATAAAAAGTTAGGAAGCTCAAAAGATTTCAATAAAAAGGGAGGTTTTTACGGACTATTAAAAAAAAGTTTGGAAAAAATAATGAAATAAAAGAATTCTTTAACGCAAGATTCATTAGTATATTGGAAAAGTAATATCTTTGAATTCTTTTAAGTATTGCCAGCGTAACGTTTGAGCTAAAGAATTTTTTAACTTTTAACTTCGCAAGTACTTTGGCAAGGTTGTTTTGTTTGAAATTAAAATTCTCGGCGAGTCCCGAATAAAGTTGTGCTTAATTAAGCTAAATTGTCTAATTAGGGGGATATTTCTGGAGTTTCTTTGGTGGCCGTATGAAATGAAATTTGATTTGGGTACAATAACAGTGATTGTATGATTTTCGTATGCTGCGAAATCCTGTTTCAAATAATATCATTTGGAATTTGAAGATTCTGGATTTTCACTACGCGGTGTAAATAAATACTAAATGTTTCATTTTAATTTTCAATCTATTTAATTGTACTTTAACCATTTTAATATTTCAAGCCCCGGACAGTGAAACACAACAGATTTTCCATTGTTGTTGGGCCGCTCTCGAACGTTGATAAATAAAAATAATTCATCTGAAGAGCAAATATGGAGTAGGATTAATTTAATACGAATGTCACAAATAAAATATTCAAGCAATAGCAAGAATATCTGCTATTGCTTAAAGTTGTTTCGTTTTTTCATCGTTTGTAAATTTGCCAAAAAAATGGTTTCCGTTTCGCTTCAATTAGAGATGTTTGTTTTTTTTCCCACTAATTCTAACCTTCACGAGCAGAGCAAACCAAAACAATCCAATGAACACGTAATTTTCATCGTTTGATGATAAAACGACACCGTTCAGATTTCAATTCGGAACTTCCCGCGTTCAACCGATTAGCTAAAAGCAAGAAAAGAGGTAGTATATAGCGGTCATCCCGGTAAAACTTTGTCGATATTCGTTAATGCGAGTTATTCGTGACTCGTGAGTTCTTCCGAAGTCTGCGCCAGGAGTGGCCGTGCATGCTCGCTGGGGAATGCGATGTGACGGAAACTCGAAAGCCGAGTTATTGTGACGACAGATAGTTTGTTTCGCTGTAATGATATTTGTTCACCTGTCCGGGGTTATAAATAGAAAATTATTTGATGACATTGTTAAACTTTAGGCAACTTCCTCTCCGGCTCGGTATGTTTTCGTCCTTTCGTTTCGTTAAAAGTCGTCTAAGTTTTTTGTTTAGAAATAAGGGCGTGGGAGCGTATGTAAGGGGCATAGGTATGTGTTCTACTTTTGTATTCAGTTTTTCTGTTGTTTTTTATAGATGAAATTCTCGAATGTCGATTCGATATTTGAAATTTTCTATTCGGTCAACAGTTTCAGACGAAAATAGCTAGAATCCAAGCATCTCGAGAAACTCGAAATAAGCTGGAGCCGACAAAATCGAGTTCGAGTTCGACTCGAATAAACATCAAAACAGTACAATGGTAACATGGGCAACCGTTTCCAAAGGTCCAAAACAATAAAAAAATTGATGTTATATCAATGGCGTCGAGAGTAGGGGAGATGGTTTTTAAACTTGATCTCATATTTATTTACAATAACCTTGTGCTACTAATAAATATAATATTCTTGTATTCTATGATGTAATATGTGTAATTGATATGTTAGCATAGCAATCAATCAAAAATATAGGACGTACAAATATCAAATAAACGAAAATTATGAGGTCGGGCAACTCACAAATTTTAATACAGATTAAGCAAACATTACTGTGTATAAAGCTTACAAATATTTCTACTTGAATTTATTTGATAAAGTTTTAGTCAATGTTTGTAGCAGAAAATTAATTTTGCTAGTGGCAACATAAATAAAATAAACCAAATCAACGCTGGCAATACAGCAAAACTACTGAGTCTGCATTAAGACGGCATGACGAGGATTAACATAATCAGAAGCTCTCTGAATGTTATATTGCGACTCACAGCGACTTTGACTGTTCCACAAGCATTCAGTGAAAACTCCACGAAGATATTTTAAGTCCTAACACCTGTATTTAAGATCGAATTTGAATGCAAAAGCGCGAACCGCGAATAGTTTAATTCGTAATTAGGTACGGACGTGGAAGGAATACTTAGCCCTATGTTTGTTTAATAACCAACGTGTCAGTGTTACGAAATGTATAAAGGCCATTTGTAACACTTTTTTTTCATAGAAAAAATAAATTGCCTGTACGAAAAAGTCGTTAGTCACTCGAAAAAATCGCCGGAGTGAATGACGAGCACTCCAGCAGGCCAGCTGTTTCCGTCGGCACAGCTGATCGACCGGATATTGGCTGTTAGAGAGACCTCTTCTGTCCCTTTCACACGCCAATATGTCTCTTGCGGCTTTTAATTTTTCACTATTCAGCTTGTTAATGAGCAAACGGTTTCGATGGAGGAAAAGGAAGGAAAAAGAAAAAAGGAAAGGAGAAAGGAACTTCAATTTCAAAAGTGGAATTGAACCAAAAAAAAGTACATAACAAAGTTCGTTATTACGAATAATTTTCGCCGTTCCGTTCGCGTGATGGCAAACTTGAAGCTTTGCAGGCTGAATAATATAGTTCTCGTGCCACAGATCTCGTGTTTGAAAAAGTAACTGGCTGGCACGCGATAGAAATGCTGTATATTCGAAATTTGAAATTTGAAAAAATTACTGCGTCGATTTTAATTCTTGAGCATTATCGTTTGAATTAATCTGTGTTGTGAGCAGTTACACTGTTTCGTTTGCGTGTATGTTGTGTTAAATGTAAGTTGTAAAGTTGTATGCATGGTTGACTGTTGTGCAACTTTGGCCGTTAAGCCCATACAAATAAGGGAGAACAACATAGCAACAACAGAACTGGGGCCGGAATACTGGGATTTTAAGTAAGAAGTTCTGACAGCGGTTACAGGCAGCCGTTTGTGAAGTTAAGAAGTTTTAATATTTAATGGACAACAAAATGTTTTCCGTAATGAATTGATGTATATTTTGGTTATTAAAACAAAGAGCAAAGAGACGAGTTTGACTTTGATATTAAGACTGGATAAATACGAGTTGTGAATAATTCTGGAGGTACGGTACCTACGAGTTGAGATTTTTAGCTTTTGTTTGATGGTTACCGTATTTAACGTAGTCTAAGATGTATGAAATTTGACATAGACTCAATTTTAAAGATAATAGAACCATTGTACTATTGCAGTAACATACAAAATGAAGGTAGGTGAATCTGTAGGTAAGTACGTACACGATAAAAACACATTCAGCAACGAATAGCTACTGTGGATAACTTTTAACAAACAAACGTTTTACAGTTTGTGCAAAATAAAAGCAAGATGATTTGATATACCGTCATCAACGAAAATATTATCAACACATTTTCAAATTTCGAAAATACGTGATAAATACGGGACGGTACAGTGACAGACAGTCCCGTATATACGGGACGTATGGCAACCCTAAACATCTCAAAGGTCTATTCAACATATTGCTCTGTTGGGACACGCTAGCTTACAAAACGATTTGAAATCGTTCGTGTTGCGAAACAGTAAACGCGCCGATTGAACCTTTCAGCACGACACATCGAATATTTATTTACATCGGCTAAATCACTTCGACGATAAGGCAAGTATATTCTCTTATATTCGAAAAACTCTCTCTGTCTTTTTCTTTATGTGTGAAGAGTAAATAAAATAACCTCACTTTTTTATTTTTTCAGTTTTTTTGTTGTGATTTTGAGCATAAAGCCACTTTTTGAAAAGTAACCGTCTAATATTCTTCTATATGTCATTATAACTATACCTATTTTTCTATATATTATTCGTGAGTTAGAAATGAATAAACTTTAAGTATTATCCAAAAATATAAAAATAATGACAATATTCTGTCTTAGCATATTTTTATTTGTAGTCGAGTGAAGATACGAATATCGTGTTTTAACCGTAATATAATCAAGATCGTTTATGAAACTATAACATATATTTTTATCTGCTCAAAATTAATAATATTTGATTGCTTACCGTTTAAATCAAAAATAGGATAATTTCGAAATATGGCTTATGGGAATCAGAAAAACTGTAGATTCGATCAACGCTTTCTAGTTTTCCTTATTTAAAAACACAAATCACTAAACCAAGTGACAAATAGGATAGGATATAAAATATTATCTAGATCGTCTTTTGTTTACATTACAACCTTTTTTACACGTGACACAAAATGCGGATCTATTTTTCATTTTAAAATAAGAATTGGCATTCAAACTTTTTGCATGTAAGGAATTTCAAAGTTAGAATGAGACGAGGCACCGCGTGGCGCGTTGCGTGTAGTTCGCACTGCATTGCAGTTGCAGGTACAACGCTCCACTCGGGAATGGTGTGAAATACTAACAGTGTTCCAGGCCAGAAATGATACCATTGCGGCCAGCACTTCGAAAAGTTTGAAAGGGAGAATGCGAACCTCTTTGGAACACAACGCAATTTAAATTTAGAATTTTAAATTGGGTTTTAACCCGACGTGTGCTTGTTTCATAATTTTTAAAATTAAAGCGCACCCTTTTGTATGTAATCGTTAGTGCAATAAATAAGACCATTAATCAATACAGATCCCATAAGGTCTTAACCAAACTTACCACGGGGGATTCATGACAAACACGGAACATTAGCAAATGTGGGCAAATGTCAAATGGGCCATACAGCCATCTGTGGCTTACCCCTAGGGCCAATACCGGATTGGAATCCGATAATAGATGATGTATAGTGCGGACAAATGTTTAGATCGATTAAGTCGACATCTCGATTCCCGGCGCGGGTAATAATTGAGGCGTTTCAAATACGGACGATATGACCCGGTCCTAATGCGGAATTGAATGTTCTTTAGAGCTTCCTCACTCGCAATTCTTTTTAACGATATATTGTTGAAGTCTAAGCTATAAAGTACTGGTGTTTATTCACTGGTAAAAAAGTACATGTACATGACCATCAGCCGTTTTTAATGTCCCCACTGATGGCACAGGCCTTTCTTATGGAAGGATAAGATGGAAGGGCCATAACCCACCACGCGGGCCCAATGCGGATTGGAAGGTGTTAACGACTGCAAATGCAGAATCGCCTTAACGTGCCTTCTGAATCACGGATGAGCTCGAGATAATACATTTTTGATCACCCATCCCACGAGCGACCCTTGTGAATTGCTTAACTTCTGCAATCGCTGGGCCAGGCGCTATAATAACCATTGCGCCACCGAGCTCCTCAGGTAAAAAATACATACATAAGTACGTGCAAACATTTGAAAAGAAGATACAATAGAAAAATATTTATTTTACTACAGCTTATGAAAGCCGCAAACTTAAAATTAAAACTTTAAAAAGTTTTTAGCAGTGAAAAAAATAACTACCTACATATCTTCCTGAAGAAGAAAGTAAGGGCAATGTTACTTTGAGCCAAAACTAAACTTTGCATCGCACATTCTCGAAGCGAAAAGTTAAGTTGCAACTTCAAGTTATTTAACTGTAAACGCTTTAGTAAACTGCTACTCCTTATAACGTTCACGTTATTACACTTAGCTTAGACTGCGGACGTTTTTCAAGTAGATTAAAAGTCGTCCTCAATCTAGTAGATGGAAAATGAAATAAGATTGCGAAAATAACATTTACAATTAAACTATTGATTCTCGAAGTTAACAGACAAATTGTTGGAAAAGAAAGAAAGTAACAGTTAATTGCATAGGTAATAAAATATATTTATTGTTATTTTCCTTTTCTATTTTTCTAAGTGCCTAAAGTTAGCCGTTCCGCTATAATAATAAATAACTAAACCTGTATACTAACTTATCCCTATTTCGTTATTGGCATTAACCCAAGAAAGAATATCAAGATATGAGTGTAGCTTAAAAACATAAAAGTCGCAGGGTTATCTTCAACACATCACTATTACGATCGCTAAATAAAAAACGACAACAAAGTTTGCATATATACAACAAAGAGCAATAATTGTTACTCTTTACGTTCGTATCGTAACCGACTCCCTTTGTTACGTTACGTTTGTGTGAGTGAATGAAGTTAAATACACACCCCTATGCGTGCGTGAACCCCCATACTTCACGATGATGGTGCGTTTATAAAGTTTCAAGCACCTCCGTTCCATGTTATACGTTTAAACTATGACATGCTACGTTGCGTCAATATTATATTGAAGTTTTGAACAAAAAGTTTTAAACAAAAAGGTTGCACAAAGATGTAAGCACTGGCACTTGAGAATTGAACGACGAGTGATGAGAAAAATATAAAGAAACAAAAAAGTTGACAAGCGAAAATGTGAAAGAAGTTCATTATTCTTCTTTCTTATCACAATAAGGGCTGCACGCACAACACATACTTAGGGGTGGATGAACACTATAAATAATTTAGACAGAAACGTGCGTGAAATATCTCTGAGGTAATTCTACGTCCACGTTATGTGATGTTGATTTCAAGGAGCATTCTCGAATTCAGGGGCCCGCTCTATTTGAATAGACATTCAAAGCACTGTTTACATTTACAACCGGAATCGGGAGTGATTTAGACATACCGTTTAGAAACAAACATTAATGTTCGTTGGAGAATCCCCCCAAATTAAACAAACAGCTTTCAAGGCGGTAGGAATTCCGATTCATTAGACATTTAAAAGAGAAATATTTTTTCGAAAAAAAAAAGATAACGTATTCCAAATTCAAACCGCAAACAGATTTACCAACTGATGAACATCAGTTGAAAAACAGATTAAGCCAATTAGTTGGAACGGAACGGAACAGAATGCAAGTTTAGTTTAGCCGCATCTGTGAACGAGACCGCACTGCACATGTGTGGCTTCAGAAGTTGTGCGGATATGAACAGTTCCTGATGGAGGTGAATTTGTATTAGGGAAAAGTTAGGGAACACACTTACGCTTTATGTACCCCCTACCTCGTAACGAAGCTGTGCCTCGTTTAATTTAATGTTGCGCAATCAAACAAAACAATGTAGGTACACTCCGCTTTCCTTGTTTAAGTAAACTTGTTACATTACAACTCTGTTTATTAATAACAAAGTTGATGTAATACGTTTTTTGTGTTCATTGTTATCGTTCAATTTCTTTATTATATAAGAAAAACATTAACATTATTAACACGCACTTCAATAAATAGAACCTACAGTCACTTTGTGCCGATTTTAATTTTAACAAATGGCAACTTTTCCTCTCGTAATCCTAATATAAATAACAAGGTTACATCTGATACAAAAATATATATTATACCGCAATAGAAATATAGGGGATCACAAGTATAAATATCGTATCCGGGAATTCGGAAAGCCGGATTCGATTGTAACGAAGAATTCTTTTGCTCAAAGTTTTATACGACAGAAAGCTAATAAAATTGTATAAAGGACCAAATCCGGAGCAGGACAATGCCACTTACAGAATTGCTCTTTATGTCATTGCTATGCGATACTACGGAACTGTTCTTTTATTAAGAACATGATACTTCTACGGAGCAGTATAATGTGATAACGTTATACAAGACAAGTTACTAATGATTACATTAAAGTTCTGTTACATAGTCATTAGTGTTCATAATTAATTCAGTCTCAACTTCGCTGCGTGAATTAATAACAATAAGCAATTAAGCAGATTGATAATATTATAACACATTGATTTCATATCGGGATAATAATTATAATAATCCGCAGAGAGAATTATGTAAATGAGCTATTTAACATGGCGGATGCCGATAGCGATCCGTATGAACTGAAGTGGGGAGCATTCGGGCTAAAATCCTGTAATACCTAAACAACTCAATTATTAGGATAATGAGGATCAGTAATGATTTTTGTTTAGTGGCTTATCAGAAAGCTTATGCCACCACATGATTAACTGTGAAGAAATTTTTACGATATCTCTTAAACGGAAACCTGAGAAGATATACGAGCTTAAACGTGCTAAAACACTGTTATTTTGGGGGGTCCTTATATAATGTACTCTATGGTCCTTATGATGTCATCGAGACGTACGCGAACCTAATGTCGTACGTGATAAAGCACATATGGCATTGAGCTTGGCATTTCCTTCAAAACCCTTTTAACTGAACCATTTCTAAACGGATTTCAAAAAATCTTTCACTAAGTTTCATAGCTAAGAATATGTTTTTATATTATATCAATAAAACTATAGGATTCAAACCTGTTACTGATCCTCATTGTAAAGGTGATAATGAACTAGATGCAATAGCCATGAACGCGTAGGTACATGAAAAACCATGCGATTATTTTATTTTATATGTATGTACAACTGACGTGACTCACTTCAGAGTGCGGTACAAAACGACGTATTTTAATCTGTATTCTTTGATATACATACATATTATTATACAATCTCGAGTAAAGTTGCGGCGGATCACTCTCTATTGTCAATTGAATTGCATTGTGCCTACGAATATTTTTCATTTATTTTGATTCAAACTATAGTTTATATTTCAAATGTTGCATTTTCTCCATTCTGCAAGTATGTTAAAGTAAATAGTGAAATAATTTAATAGAATGTTTTGCCAAACAAACTCTGATAATGAGACTTACAGCGCCGTAAATAAAAGTGTGCTATTTTTGAACAACAAGAGTGATTGCGTTTGTTCGTCCATAAATTAAAGTTAAGAATCTTGACAGCGTTTTAAAACGACTGATATTGCTGGTTGTAAAACTAAAGGGCTCAGTTGCGATCTTGCAATATATTAACAGATTAAATTACACCTAGGGCTGCTAGCAAAAAAGTTACAATAATCACCCTGTTACCAATACTAAGCTGCATATTCGAGCCATCTGCTGTGCTGTGCCTAAGCAATAAATTTAACAAAAAAAGTCACTCCCCGGATTTAATCCGGAAGGGATTTCCGAATTTGACAAATGTTCTACGCAGATTTAATCGGCTAAAACAACTGAATGGCTATCAAACGCATTTCTAAATCATTAATCGTGTTTCAGAAATTTCAATCGCTATTAAAGGAGTACGAATGTAAAAACGCGAAAGAGTCGTCTTTTGTTAAATCTATTTCGCGCGCACAGTTCGATCAATCATTTGTGTTCATCAATCAAACGCATTCAACAAGTAAAAACAAAACTGTTATCGCGCAGCCCTGAGCGTTGTCGCGATGGGGTAGCACCCTACGCAAGGTG
The DNA here is from genome assembly GCA_928269145.1 of Agriphila tristella. Classification (NCBI taxonomy): domain Eukaryota; kingdom Metazoa; phylum Arthropoda; class Insecta; order Lepidoptera; family Crambidae; genus Agriphila; species Agriphila tristella. Next base: position 11,803,248 of record OV743435.1, on the reverse strand, counting down.
CGTGCGCGTGTGTGCGTTGGGTGGTACGGAAGCGTGGCCGTTTTTAGGGCTGGAGAAAATATAAATATTATTCACGTTATTTTTAATGTTAGCTATACATATTGGTAAAATTATATGAAAAATTTACAAATGATATTTTAAAGATAAACTAAAAAATCACAACATACTTTTCGAGTTCGCGAGATTCGTTTTGAACTGTAAAATAACATACATTTTTGTTATTTGTTTAATTTCATTCTATTAAGTCGTTAGATTAAGAAAATTATATTTAATTCAATTACGTAGCACGTACTCAACAACGATTTATCGAATACCTTTGTAATAATATTTAATCCAAAATCGACACATTTTATATCATAGAAATAGAGTGTCAAAGAACAACAATGTCAATAAACAGGTGATCCGAAAACGAATGCATACATTTTATATGAGATACGTAAAATATGACTTAGATTCATATAATATGACTATATATGGCAAAGGAAATTAATAAACTATGTTCCATACTGTTTTCTTCGTCGATAAACGAATAAATGTAGCGAAAGTTGGTTTTAGAGAAATGTGTGGCAATATCTTAATTACCTGTGAAAAGTGTGATTACTTGAATTATTTATTTTTGTCACATCACTATTACTTAGTTAGAGCACAAGACACTATGGCTCCACGATACCTTTATTTTAAATTCTAATTAAGATTAACAAATATTTTAAGCAAACTGTGATTGCTCATTTACTAGGCGGGACGCTAGGGGCTCTTACTGTAAAAAATGTTGGCACATGTCACTTGATCCTTTGTCTCTTTTTTACATAGAGCGCGTCCGTATGATGTTAACTTCTCTTTTCCACGCTTTGTTGGTCTTCTTGAGCGCAGCGAAAATTTTTCTATGTCTATGTTTTATATATTGACAATGATCAGAAGTTCTGAACCTGTTTGGAACTTGAAATTACTCCAAGCGAGATGATAAATGGGTCAGCAACCCTAATCTAACGCGCGTGTGTGAGTGTCCGCGGTCGAGGCGTGTGTGCGTCAGGGCTGGCAGATGCGAAGTTCGCACGCAGCTGTCTCCCCCCTTATAATACGGCACGCGCTGTGCTTTCATGTAATTATACATTATTATTACAACCGCTTTCCGAACTTATTATTACAAAACGTAATTCTCTGTTTCGTTTCTGTTGCATTGCAGCCGCTTTGTGCGTGAGTCGGGCCATGACCTACGTGTTTCATATCAGACGAAATTCTTTTGTTTTGGTGAATATTTTTTGACTAGATTTGCGTGTGTTACGAGCATAAGCATAAGCGTGTTTTATAACTCTAAATAAATGCCGATCTAAATCTTCTGCCAAGAAATTGTGGTGAAGTAATGGACTTGAAAGCGAAATTACTGGAAATAGAAGCATTACATACAACCTACTTTAGGGTGTTGTAAGCGCAAACCACTTTCCATTAACAATACCCTTTTATGTCATATATCACTCTAGATGTGGGTAGTAAGTGAGTTTTATATATATACGACCTTAATTCTAAGGTCAATGTAAAGAGATGTTCTGCTTTAAGTTTTCGTCTAATTGTAAAATAATGAATAAAAGATTTGATACCAACAGTATCGTTGTTAGTAGACAGCTCCCACATAAACTATTCCGCTAAGGGTTCTCCGTACGTGTCTCACATATATGGGCGTCTCTTTCTAAAATTAACGTCAGTAAACCCTCAGTCTATTTCCACAACCTTTGAAAAATGACCTTCCCACAAGAGATTGTCGGCTTATGAGAATATATGTTCTGCTTTGGATACAGTGGAAATGATATCATTGTGAGTGCGTAGACTTGTCCGCGATACATCAGGTGGTATTGTTGTGCCTTGCTGAGTGCAGCTCCTGGTATGTACTGACAAGCCATTTTTCGCGGTATTGTTTATGGTATAAGGTTTCTTTTATATTTTTACTGGTTTAGTATTGGATTTATTTGGGCAACATAATCTTTTCATTGGTATTCAAGATATTTTTTGAACTTTAAGAATAATGATTTCACATTTTACTCAGTTTCTTAAAAAAGTGATTGTATTGGCAAAAGAGTTACCTGTCACTTAATTAAAATAACAGGAGTTAAACGCGTAAGTTACTATTGATAGGTATTTTCACACCTTCCTATTTTCCTGACGAAGATTTCACGGCCCAGATGCAACTCGGTCGAAACGTCGGGAAAATAGGTACAGGTGTGAAAATACTTAAATTAGTAACTTACGCGTTTAATTCCTGTTATTTTAATTAAGTACATACAATGCAACGCGAAAGTTCAACAGTATGAGTACCTCACAATAAGAAAATAAATTATTATTACACTATGATACACAAACATTTTCAGCTACTTACAGACTGTACAACAGTCACAGACATCTAAACCACTTGGGATTTAAAAACCTTGACAGCATTCTTGTCACGCAATCGAATATGGTTCGCTGGGCGTGTAAAAGGGCTAACACACTACATGCTCGATGTTCATGTGAGGTAAGTGCTCCAGTACACGGCGTAATTTGTAAAGGCTTGCTGAAATACGGATATGTTTTACTGTCGTTCAAGTACGTCTGGTAAACAAAGAATTTAATACAAAAAACCAAAGCACAATAAAGTAATTTAATAAAACCACGTTAGCATCAGTTGAAAGTGTATTATTTCAGATATGTTTTTGTTTGGATATGATTGTAAACAGTAATTGGCGCCATCGATAAGTCTGATCCACTGTTATTTTTTTTATTACGTAGGTAGGTTAGTTAGTAAAAAAAAATTCATTAAGATCGTTTTATTATTTTCTTCATTCTTAGACAAGGTGTTAGTACCCTAGCGAAAACTTTCAGGGCATAGTCGACTCATGATATACATATTTTAATATCTATTTTCCGTCGCAATATTAATGATTTTTTTTATTTTTTTTTATTTTTCTGTCACAGATAGTCTGTCTTAGATGCATAGATAGAACCCAAATTTACAGAAAAACAATTAAAATATAAAAAAATTATAAACCCGCAATGTCCAACTGTTTATCCGCGATAATATCGATATCGAGTTGTTACGCGTGCATTATTGCTTCTCAACAAAAAATCTAAATCTCAACTCTCATTTGCGACAAGTGGTTCTATAGAGAAAGTTGCTTATTTCTAAGGGTTAGAATCATCCCTTTAATGTTTTCGCTAGGGTGCTACCTACTAACACCCTGTATTTTTCTTTACCAGTAGACAGTTGATTATTTTTGATTATTTTTGCTTCCTTCCTAAGCTTCTTGTAGTTCCGTAGCAGAAACGTAGCAAGTGTCTACAGCATTACGAGATAATCATTTCTGTCGTAGCGTCGTAGCAATGCCATTTCTAGATGGAAAAGTTTAGCAATCTAAGTTATTATATTAAGTAACTTTGCATATCTTTGAGCACTATCAATCATGCGAAAGCGAAACTCAATAGCATCACTTTTGTATATTATGTCACTTTTGTGGCGTATAGAACAAATTAATGTGACAGCGAGTAAACAAGGTTGGGCTAGTATGGGCTTGTCTAATGATCATGTTACAATCGATATTAGTTGGTTTGGTCGCAGTGAATGGGTGTACGGTGTGGAATATTCGAGATTGTCGATGCCGATAATCGATTTCGCGTTCGGATGCGGAATTGTCGACAACGTATTCGATTTGTAAAATTATCTGCAAATGATATATGCGACTTTGGTTTAGAACATTGATTTGAATTTGAAGCTAACGCATAATAAATATACTGCTCTGCTTTTCATGTTTCTTCTTTCACATTTTGTCTTCTTTATATAAAAATGTGGAACAGCGCATGATGGATAACTAAGAAATTTATAGTGTAAGAAATGAAGCGATCTTTTGTATGGAGACCCCAACATTAAATCCTCAGTCGATGAAACTTTGCAGGGATGTAATATAGTATGAACCAAAACATATGTACAAATATCCAAAAAAAAAATTGTTGGATAGTTTAAAAAATATGTTTCATTTATTATACTTTATGATACTGTAAAGTTTCGTCTACTGAGGATTTACTGTGGGGGTCCACTACATTCCTTTCCTAAACTATTACTGATTAAGATAAAAAAATAACTAGCATGTTTACTATGGTTGTCAGTGAAACTATCCACAGAATGTTAGAAGGACGGCCCCTGGGAATACTTTTGAATACACGTAATAAGGTCCAACCTCCATTTCCTTTTCGGAATTCGGCGCCATTTTTGTCGACGCTTTTAAATTAAAGTCGTAGGTATATATTTGACTACGTGTAAGATTTAATACTTTGTAAACAAAAGGGGACCTAAATTGACTCCTGGGGTCAAGGCAGTGTACAAAATTAAATCTCTAAATTTACTGAAATTTTTATAATAATGTGTAATTTGTTCATTTTAATGTATCAATATCATTGCTTGGTAAGTTACAATAAAAATAGTGTACAATTTCATAAACAAATTAATAAAAGCTTTATGACGAAGCTAGTAAATAACCTGAAGTGTATAAAAAGTTCTTTATTCTATCAGAGACTACGGTGGCTGTGAAATAAGGAGTACAATAATTTTAAGTAAGTAGTACTTAGACAATAATGTTATTATTACACAGCAGACATGATGTTTCACTACTAGTGACTTCGATTTTGGGTTAAAAACACGCTAATGATTCGCTAGCCGGTTTTGAACCCAAAACCGTAGGACCTACTGCATAACTCACCGTTAGAATTTAGATCAAACGTTTGTTTGTAATACTTTAAACCTTCGCACAGTCATATTTATTATTTAACCAATGGCAAAATAAAGTTACCTCTACATAGACAAAATGTTAATTAGATAATATCGTACGTAATGCGAAATTGGATTTCTGTAAGCAATTCATTCTAACTTCGTAGACAGAACTATAAAACTTTTATATGTCTTCATGAGACTCAATTACTTATTCAGAACTGAACGACTTGAACAATAATTAAGTACGTTATAAATAATAAATGAGAAAGAACAAAGACAATACAAGAATTAAGTAATGTCATTATTACTTACAGCAGGCATGGTAATATTCTGTATTTAATACTAAATCTTGATTTGATGATCCAAAAAGTTAGTTAGAAATGAAACTACTACAATATAAACTATAATTAATTATAGTAATTCAGATGCTATTTTAGAATTACTTAATTATTTAGTTTTTATTTATTGGTTTTTTGGTTTCCCGATGTCCTCAAAACCTTTCCAGGGGCCGTGGCCATCGGACACGGGAGGACCAAAGCAGAAAGGCTGCTCATATTTTTTAAAAGTTTGTATATATTTAGAACCGATTTTTTTATTTTCCGGTGCTCTTTCAATCGTATTTGAAACGCCTACTGACCTATGGCTCACGCTTCAGCGAAGCTACAAGTCTTGGAAGCAGCTTAGTGTATCTAACAGTTACATATTCAATGATCTAGATTCTTTAATCCAATACGAGTCTGAAACGTACCGGTCAACGGTCAAACCGAATGAAAATTTTTGATACTTTAAAGCTCGATTTAAGCCAAGCTTAGCATGAATCACAAGAACGAACTTGCTCGAAGCTCGGCTCAGTGTAGCGTGAATCTTCCTTAACTCTCACAGAAACAAAGCTAAGTTTGACTTCTGCAAAATTAATAAATTAAGCCAGCATCTCTAAAACCTGTCTCTTGTTAAAGCCCTTAAATTTCCCGTAGCGAGACGCGCATAATTACAAAACACGTAAGCAAAAAGTAATGAAAAACCTCCCCGCACCGTCGGATTTGCGCTAAATAGAAACGGCGAAACGGCCTTATTCTACGTTTTATGGATGCTAATTTAAATGTAGCAAAGAAATTACACTGCAATTGTACCTATCAATTAGGTCCTGTTTAATTCGTGCGGCAGAATGGTGAAACGGAGCGAATTTAATTGTTTAATTATCTTTTCACGCCCGCCATTTTGTATCCGCAATATCAATTTTGCGATCAATCGGTGCCGTTTAAAACTGTGTATTGTTTTGTTTTAATTTGGTCGAACAAAGTACTAGGCAATGACTCTACACCGCACCGCCGCGCGGCCATCGATGTCCGAAATGTTTTTGGTCGCACAAAGAGCAGTGCGATTTCCGAAATAGCCCAACGCCCTAAAGTGGAATTTTTAATTCGTGTTGTTCCCGTAAACACCTATTGTTTCCTGAATATTACACTCGTTGTTTCTACCAACACGAAGCTTTGTAAACGCTTTTAAAATTCTATGTAAAATAACGTTATTTTTCCTCCGTTTCACCGAAATCATATTTTTCTATCAACAATGGCCGCTACCATTCGGACAATTGTTATGTACCAAAGCCACAAAACAAAAGGTCGCAGCAGCATTGTATTTATTTATCTACTACGTATATCTAAGTTCCACGAAACAAACCCAAAGGATTATTTTATTACTCAATCCAGTGTCCAACCCTCGTTTTTATAAAAATCCTTATCTCTCTTTCTTTTTGGGGTGTCAACAGTGAGTGTGAGCAGGAGGTAACAAAGGGATCGGACAGCGAATTGGTTCCGCACCCTACAAAATTGCACCCCAGCTTTTGTATGACACGTGGCTGTTTTAAGGGATAATTCTGAAACGAAATGGGAACTCAGCTACAAAGGGAGCTAATACGGCATTTGTATTAATCGATGTTCTCTGTTTACAATTCACAACACTGTTTTTAAGCTCTCTCTTATATACGCACATAAATTTGAACAAAGAATATTGCTTTTAATTATTCAAATTTACTTTTATTTTTAGCCTCTTTCAGAATTTTGCATTTAAAAAATAACAGGTTTTGCACGACATATAATAGTTTGAGGCTACTTCGACAGATGGTGTATTGTTGTTCATATAATAGTGTCAGAACTGAATAACAGATGGCGTTGTGCGCACGTTTATGTACTTATTTCGTAGAAAGCGTCACACACATTTCTAGTAATCATTGTATTTAATCAAGAGCCGGTCACGTGCGGGTCTGACGAGGGCCCGAGGGATCAAGGGGCAGTTTATTTCGAGTCCACTGTTACATGCGGAGTTTACTAGGAACATGGGAAAGGTATATGTGGAGATATATGGGTATAGGGGAGTGCATTTGATTCAATTTTCTGTTATACGTATAGAAGTTTAGTCTTTCCTGAATTTTATATTGAAATAACAAAAAAAACTTAAAAACTAGAATAACTTAATCCCTGAATAGTTTGGTCATAACAGCTCATAGATGCAGTAGATATCTGTGCTAACTAGAAAAATAAACTATGTCAAAAAGTAAAACAATTGTCATCCTACTTCTAAATAAGTAGGCACTCAATAATAGCAATACCTACCTTAAAAGTCAAACAGAAAATTATTAAAACATTCCTATCGGGCGAGAATTATTTGCGGGAAAAATTAATTACTTCCCAAAGAATTTCCATTACTGCTCGATGTGAGAGAGCTAAAGCGAAATTTCAAAACTCTGTTTGAGTCATTATCGGAAAAAATAGTTCGCACCGGTTTCCGAACAGAAAATTGGCTTTAAACACTAAACGCCCAATCCGTGTAGGAAACATTAAAAAAAGAAAAAAAGAAACGGTTGTTCCATTTTCAAAAGAATCTGTGGCAAACTCTTTTTGCGCTTAAAATGAAAGATTTTATAATGCCAGTAACATCTACCTACTTGTTTGTATTTTATCGTCAGTTTCGCAATGCTTTAAAAAATAAAAATCAAAACATTGGGTGTATTCCAGCATTTTCAGCAGACCAATCGCTAAGTCATCGGTCACCACAGAGTAAATTTTAACCATGGATTGTAATTTTATTTACCATTAAATTATTTTACTTTCCATGGTTAAAATCCACTCTATGGTGATCGATGACCAAGCGATTAACCTGCTGAAATACATCCATTGAAAATATACTTAATTGTTCCTTTTTCAAATTATTGATTATGCATTTTTATATCAAGATACAAAGTTGAAGATAAGCTGGCAAATAACGTTTAGGTCTAACGTTATAAACTAACGATCGTGTTATCTTATTTTCTCTCGTTATTTTATATTTTTATCGGGATTCAAACCTTATTTTCCCATTGCTAGAGAGCTGGCTGCACGCCAACCATTTCTTTGGTGCTTAAAAGAAAAGGTAAAATAAGCGAATGCGTGGAAAATTCTCCATCGCCAACGGTTTGCCTTTGTGAAATACCTATCCTTTTAGCGTTAAGGGCCCTATACACCGTTAATTTTTAAGTATATCTAAAAATGAAATGGGGATATTATACCACGTTTCTGAATATGAACGTGCTGTTTAAAGTAAAAATTAATAGTTTGAAAATATTGGAAAAAAATCTTGATTAATCGGCAAACTTACAAAAATAGCAAGACGCGTGCGTGTAATTCTATGAATGAGCTCTAAATACAGAAATCAGTAACATTTTGGGACATAAACAAACCTCAATATCTTGACCAATTATTAAATATTGAAACTATTAACTTTCCACACTCGATTAGAATAGGGAAGAGATACACTCATTTCATTTTTTAAAAAAATAACCGTGTACTTATACCTCAAAGTGGCACCGTCATCTTAATTAAATTTATTGCTGGCTAACTACATAATGTACCGAAAATTCACTTGTACAGATTAAAGCTAAAGTTCTATAGTTTATTTACAAACAATAACCTCAGTAACATATAGTTCGTTGTAGTAGTAGCTACAAAAAAGCAAAAAGTAGCCACTTTTGGCACCAGTTGAAAGTTATAAGAGCCTTAAGGCGAGTTTTTTTCTTATTAATTTTATATTGGGAGGTTTGATTAAACCAATCGTTCTGTCTGCAACAGAAGTTTGAGATCAAATAGATCGCAAATCGTTAAGTTTCGAGAAAGATAATGACCGCTTTTTAAATACAATTAAGGCGGTTTATTTAGTCTTGTGATAGCATTCATACATAGTGATAAAAATTAATAAATTTAAAAAAATATTAAAAACACGACTGCCCTGCCAAAAACGAACTAAAAAGTTAAATAACACGTGCCATTGCAGTCGGGGGTCCTCTTTGATAAAAAATTGTTCCACAGAATGGTCCCACTTGTTATTTAACTTTTTAGTTCGTTTTTGGCAGGGCAGTCGTGTTTTTAATATTTTTTTAAATTTATTAATTTTATTTTTCACATTTTAGTGACAAATTATATAGTTTTGTAATGTGCCCATCAAGGCCTTTCATTTGATGCCCATATTGTAAATAAATTGAAGAAAAAAAACATTCTTTGATATTTGAAAATGACCTTATTGACTTTAAAAAAAAAATAGCGAGTGTTACTCGGAATGATGTAAGGATTCTAACGATACCCCACACATCCAAATCCATTGAGCCATTTAGAAGTTATGGTGGAATAAAGAAACTCACATACCCAAAAACATACATGAACCCTGAACACATATACACTCCTTTTTGGGCAGTCGTGTAGAAATAGAGAAACAATTTGTTTAAATCGCTTCTAAAAGTGATATTACAAGAAATGCGATTTCTCCGCCGTGGAAAAAATACGACTTCTTTCGACTTCACTCAAACCAACAAATCGTTTGATGACAGCATAGCCGACACATTCAAATGATTCAAAGGAGAACGTAATACCGTAATACGTAACCCAAAGCAAATAGTTTCAAGGAAATGCTAAACACTGCTGACTCCCCGATTCGCAACTATTCCTTTCACTTCACAAAAAATCGGTTCGTTAACGCCCTTGGCCTTGTTCGAACCAATATTGGATCAGGGCGTCAACAAAACGGACTTGAAAGCTGGCAAACAACGGGAATGTGACGCCAAATAATCCCCAATTGGATTCGAAAAAGGTATTACGAAGGTTCACGTTTGTACCTTAGGCGGGGGCTTTGAAAACAGCGACGAGGAGAGCAGCGTCGTAGCTAGGAGCTGGCAAGGGGGGCAGCTGCCAGGGGCGCAACGCAACCCTCAGGGGGCGCACTTTGCTGACCCATAGCTAGTAAATAAGTCCATAAGTCTTATGGTGCAACTTTTAAATCTTGCCAGGGGCGCTCATTATACTAGAAATATGTCTTGGGGCGCAAAATTCAAATCTTGCAAGGGGCGCGTATGATCCTAGAATTAAGCCTTGGGGCGCAAAATTCTAATCTTACCAGGAGCGCTCATGACCCTAACTCCGACCCTGGAGAGCGGTGCGATAGGCTGACGCCGTTTGTCCAACATCGCCGACACCAAGCCGTCACGAGTTCAACGGGGCGCCGAAGTAGCGATAATAATTTTGCTATTGCTGCCTGTGTGCACTGCACGCACTCTAGTCTAGTCACGTCATTCATCATGAACTTATAATAAAATAATTTCGTGACAATGACGAAAACATAACTTTATAATGACACAACGCATTCAAAGACGCTTCTTGTGATTTTGTGAACTATTTATTATTATCTTATGAATTTCTCGGTTGAACTTGAATAGGCGAGACCAATTTGTCACGGTTAGCAGTTCCCTGTATTTAGCTAAGAAGGTCTCCTGCAATAAATGTTAGTACCGACAGACAGTATGTTAGAATTTTGATGTTACCAAATGCTTGTAGCTAACTTTTCCCAATTAATAAAAATCCAGAGATCACCTTTTCAAATGAAAAACATCATACTTCACCGCTGTCATTACAACCGCTACCCAATAAGGCCTCGCGTGAATTTTGGATATTTAAACAGTTTGATATTTCAATCCACTGCACCGCTTTCAGGGTTAAAACCCTAACATATTCCGAAAAGTATGAACCCCATACAGTTCGAGCGGAAATTCGTTCAGTATTTCAGTCCAATCAGCATTTTAATCGAATGATAGTTTACTTAATTGATCAATCATTAGTATAATGTGGCCTATGTCTGAGCATTTAGGTTGAAATTAGATACGCGGTCCGAATTCGACACCGTCCACACACACGACTGATTAAATGACGTATGCGGGCTTTTAGTGTGAAATTCGGAACTATTGAACTATGACCAATTTGCTCCCAGCAAAAGTTTAAAAAGTTTCATTTTATGGAGCACTTTTTCCGTTTTATTATCGGAATCAGGAATCAGTGGACCAGTGGCGGTACCCCCATACAAGCCGAAAAGCCCGGCTTGCCCTAACAATAACTTACTTACACTACTAATGAATCGTAATTAATAACAACAAATCAATAATCAATAACCACAAATTCATTTTTTACAACAACTGATCGAGAGACAAGTCGCTAAACTGCGTTACTTTCCTCAATAAACCCTACAAATGCATTTCATCTCCCTCGCACTCGTTGGCTTGCAACCGGGCTTTGCGATCTGTATATATCCGCTCTCTTCTTACTTTAACAAAACTGCTACCGCATCATATGCATACTGCTGTAGGTACTATAGATTCTATGAGAAATACAGAAGCCGACTAAAAGCCTGGCTTTTTGCTTCAATCTGTGACGACAGGTGTTTTGAAAAAACAAACTGTTTTGCCTTTATTAGTGTTTTTATGTTAAAAATGAATTAAAACTTCAGTTTAATGTTTGATAATGGTCCCTTGTGATGGATTGAAATGTTTATTAACTGTTGTGTGATCTATGAAAGTGTACCTACGAGTCGAGTCGATTCCAAGAGAAATACAAAATAATGTAAGTACCTAATAAACCTTTTCATTTGAGTATTTTGCAAAGAAATATAATATTCTTCAATGTATCGTAATATTGTAGTGGGCTCTTTACATTGTTGGTTGTTCTTATAAAAATAAATAAGTAAGGTTAGTTTTGCGTCTTTCATTTGAACGAAAATTTAAATGTTTGTTTGTAAATGTTTGTTTGGAATGCAGGGGATAGGATTTGAATTGCCTAGCAGGGACGCTATGATTTTGTGAAATGATTTAGATATTTATTATGAGTGACACATTTTAAACGAGAAATTTAGTTTTGATTACACAATAATTAAATTTGATAAAGCCACGCCATCTAGCATTTTGCGGCGAACTAATTTATGAATAATTAAAGTACGCTTAAGGGTTGTGCTTTTGGTGCTTTTTTGAGAGCTATCTATGAATTCGTTTAGATGGCGCTGGGCGGTGTCGCATCGATATTTTGGTAAAGATCATCGTATGAAAAAAATCTTAAATTAGTAACGAGAAATTGTGGGATGCATTGGTTTTTTGCTTGTATTGAGCTGATAAAAAAATTGCTTGATTTGAGGGTTCGGGCTTGCGCTACTATGTAGGCCTGGGCACGCCACTGCAGTGGACCACCTAAAACTATTTTTAACTTGTTAATTTAGTAATCGTACTAATGAACTGTCGCATAAATTAGTTAGTCTGTGGTATTCAAATAATGTCTAAACAAAATCAAGCTGTTAATTTGTCTGGAAATTTAGATTCAGTCTTCGGAGCACAATCAGGTTCCATTGAAAAAGAAGTTATACCTACTCGTCTAGCTGAAAAGCGGTTTAGCAAAAAAAGAATAAAGGGTTTTCAAAATGACAAAAAGCTGTAGGCTCGATAGATGGCGTTGATAAAAATGTATGTCTCAAAGTATTTTTTTTACTAATCTGAGTACTCAGGTGGACAGGCAGATGTAACCCTAAAATGTTTCTCTTTGGGCAGATGTCAGAAAGCGAGCGCTTACTTTTACTTGCCTCTTTGGTACAGGCCGTTTATTTTTAAAAGCCAATTTTGACTCATCTCTTTCTATCAACGCTATCTAGTAAGGTAAATAGTTACAATTTTTATTTTTTCTTAGATTATAAGTCAGAATATTTGCTCGCTTCGAGCGGGTATTGACGTAGTCGCTCAATTTATTTGTCGGCCGAGACTGCTGTGCTTCCGGATCCGGATCTTTCTTCATTCAAATTTTAAATTTGGAACTTGTTCGCGCAATTAAATGGCACAGACTTTTCACTCAGGTTTGAATTCCGTTTTCTATGTGTTGAATATATAAAAAAATAAAAAATAATTGAATACTATATTATAATATTTATAATTTATAATAGTAGCCTTAAAATTTTTTTTTGGCCAACATTTTGACTTAATTTAGCCCACATGTTTATGACTGACTGAATCAAGCATGATTCACGATTAAAACAAGTCGATTTCAAAGCGACGTTGCTATACTATTTTACAACTTACTCCATTAGAATACCTATAGTAATTAAAACGAAACGAGTTAGGCAATACGAAACAAAACACTGGCATTGTCTAACAGGAGAAATATTGTTTTCTTAAAAGAAAAACTTTGTTAAAACTCACGAATAATTCCGGATGCGATTTCACACATTATCTTCACTTACCTGTAAATAAAAAAAATACATTTTAACTATTTCATTTTACTAAATTAAATACTTAAAGTAAACTTGAATCGTTTATGTCAAAAATCCGTTCAGGTGGAAGCTTAAATATTAAATACTAGCTTTCGCCCGCGACTTCGTCTGCGTGGATAGCATTTTTTCTATCCCTCGGGAACAGTTTCTTTTTTCGGGATGAAAGGTACCCTATGTCCTTCTCTGTACCCCTGACAACGTGTGTGTAAAATTTCTTGATGATCGGTTCAGTAGTTAAGACGTGAAGGCGTAACAAACAAACAAACAAACAAACGGACTTTCGCATTTATAATATTAGTAAGGATTGAAAACTACATGAATTAAATATTAAGAGTAATTTTATTTAAAAAAATATTTATGTCGTGAATCTTATTTAAAAGAAAGTTATTTTTTTTAAATAAGTTAAAGAAAAAGAAAATATTTAATATCGTGCGGCTGTTTATTCACTGGTAAGTACGCACGAACGGTAAGTTAAACAGTTGAGCTACAAAAATAGCTCTTATTACGTACAGCATAAAGACGGTCTAAAGGTCAACATGTATAGCCTGACGTGCTGTTGAATGTACATAATACTATTAAGGTTTTTTCTTGACGTTGTCTGTAAACAAGTAGGTCGTTTGGAACACTTGTTGCTGAATTGGTTACTATTTTTAGACAGAAAAACTGATAGAACACATCAATCACTTGGTAATCTTGGTACACCTTTGTTTTATAGAAATATAAAAGGCTTACGTTACACGAGTAAACCATGTATAAACAAAAGTTCTAAAATATCTTTCTATTCTTTAAGAAGGAAAAAACTGTTTCAATAAGTAATTGTGAGCTTCACATACAAACGTAATACCAAAATAATTTGCAATTTTTCTTGTGATGTTTTCGGAATAAGACAGTATTTGTTTAGGGTTCTCTATTAGCTAAAAAATCCAAAATACCTAACCAAAAAAAAAGATATGATTCACAGTTTTCTATGAAAAAATGTTTTTAATTGGCATTTATTTTGAACTAGCGGCCGCCCGCGACTTCGTCTGCGTGGAAAGTTTTTTGACTATCCCTCGGGAACAATACTTGTTTCCGGGATAGAAGGTACCCTATGTCCTTCTCTGAACCCCTGACAACGTGTATGTAAAATTTCATGATGATCGGTTCAGTAGTTAAGACGTGAAGGCGTAACAAACAAACAAACGGACTTTCGCCTTTATAATATTAGTAAGGATTCATGGTTATCCAGAAATGCAGTGACGAATATACACATAGTGTACGTTTAAACCTTTCTGGTTTTTGTTGCACTATGCACTTTTTTAATTAAGACAAAAATTGTACATTTGTTTTTTTAAATAAATATAAAAAAAAAGTGTTAGTATTTTGGATTTTTTTTATTTAATACTACCTTAGCTAGACAAATACTGATTATCCGAATAACATCACAACACAAGAGAGGTTAATTATGCTTGAGCATAAACGTAATACATACCAAAATTATTGCAATTTGAATTGCAAATCATTTTGTTATGTATTACGTTTAAGCTCACTGTTCGTCGGACTCTTAAGTAATGCGTTTATTTAGTCTAAACTAAAGTCAAAAGAAATCTACGTCAACGATAGATGATTCAAAATGACGTCTAAAAAGCACTTACGTCCATGCCATAACAAAAAAAAAACAAATCTTTTAAAGCAGCAATTTCATCAAATGTATGCTTTTAAGGAATCATAGCGCCAGTCATCCGTGCAAATCGCATTACCTACGTTGGACGACTACGAATGCCGATATCTCGATACGAGTAACGAATTAAATCGATGCTAAGCCGAGAGTGAATCGATTAAATGGCGCAGAAAACGGCCCAACTCGAGAATATATCGGTTTCCCGTTCGGTTATCACGAAATTCGTTGGTGGATTAAAAAACTTTTGCGAGTTGAAATTATCTCGCCTCGTAGTTTACTAAACGATTAATGATTGTGAAATTAATTTGTCTTTCTAGTTCTAAATTATTTTTTCATTCACGAATTTTAGTAAAGCGGTTTATTTTTGACACTAAAGGACATGTCCCATCGCGCTTATGTCATTTGCCCCACCATTCTCAAAAAATTAAAGTCTATCGCGTCTTAATCAAAGTAGTATGTCAGAGTAGGTATTTTACTCTAGAATCAGATTGATAATTATTTTCTGAATTAAAAAGTGGGATTTTTAAGTTAAAACGCTTTTAAATCACAATTTTTATCATTAGAGTACTATTTACTTACATTTTTTTTCACAAAATACTTCAGAAAACAACTTAATGTTTTTGTAATAATTGTTTTTCTACATATAAAACAATTCTTGACTGATACTATACCTAAATAAAATGTAATTACCATTTTTTAATTATGAAAGTAATTAAATAAAATGAAACTGGGGCAACGCTGGGACATCTCTTTTATTATCGAAGTCAAATGTAAGCATGTAATTAAAACAGTTGAACTACGAATACAGCTCTTATTAAGTAATTGTATAGTCTTAGTAGTGCCGTTGACTGCAGTGGCGGATCCAGGATTTTGGTTTGGGAGGGGCTTAACGTAGGTGAGGGCAGGCTTTACCAAGGTAATCAACAGATTTTTTGGGTGGACCCAAATGATTGGGGGGGGGGGGGGGGGGGGGGGGTTGAGCCCCTTAGCCCCCCCCCTGGATAGACTGTACATATTAGGTATGTCATCAAAATGTTATTAACTCTCATGAGATAAGAATACTTAAAATTCCGAGTGCCTAATCTACACTAATTGTAAATGTACATACGCAGGTATATCGCATACAAGAAGATAATAATAAAATAACCCTTCAGGAATACTACTGATTACAAACAAAGACGTCCAAAACGAATTTAAAGGAGCAACCGATGTTTAATTAAACAATGTAAACAAAACAACAGACGATCATTCCCAACTTCTGAATTCTGATTGGAACGATCGCAGTTAACCCTAAAACAACGGAACAATATTCTCGTTATCACTTCCTAAACTAAAAGACGTTTTGTGCCGTAAATTACGAATCGCTCCGGTATTTAGTTCTATTTCGTAGTTAAACTTGCTTAATCCGAACTCGAAAGTTCGATGTAATGTTTCCAAGTTAGTATTGTTTTCGGGGGATTAATTTTATTTAGGTACTTTTTACCAACAAATCTGCGAAATACATTACGAAATGAGAGTATTTTTTCAAATGTTTCCTAGTAATAAATCTGTGGACCTGCCCTCGGGCGTATCACCACATCGTTTTCGTTTCCTTAGGAACTCAGAAAAAAGTAATTAATGAACTCTGTAAACAGACTCAACGAACTGGACCAGTTTATCTTGACACTTGGCAAATACTTGAGAATCATATTTCTGGAGTAATTTATATGACAACTAGCGCCAGCGTAGAGGGCAAACAGTGGTGGTCGGGGGCGTCCGTGGGTCTAATTTAAATACTCCGTCGTCGTCGCCATGTTTTTATCTACCATCTGCGACGTGACGTCACGAGTAGGCACGCACTGCTTGGAACCGCATGAAGTTTAGTCAAAATTGTTTATCTTTGTTAACTTCTAAAATGATGATGAAATGATGAAACCAATGATAAAAAAAAGAAGAAATGCATTAAGAAGCTACGCTATATTTATAGGGTTATTTTAGGAAACGTTGTTTTCTATGTAAGTAAACTACGCCTGCGATGCGAGGTTATTAGTGTGTAACAAATTATCCTGTATAATTTGTAATGCCACTGTAAAAAAAACAAAAAGTAGTTAATCAGATCTGAAAGTTCGTTTCAAAAACGAAAAGTTATAAAGATACTTTAGAGCTTAATTTAGGCTCCATTTAGGAGATACTTTTATCCAAACCTTTTTGTATCCGAGCGGCTCATTGATGAAAATGCAAATTGTGCTTTCCATTGTTATAAGAAATGGAATAATCTTGTACTCTTAGCTTATTTCAGACGGGGAATTATTTTTAACAAAAACAGATTTTGTAGCAACGAATCATGATGAATACATATATTAATTCATATTATTTTTGGTTCTTAGACTAGATACTGACTAATAATATTAATATACAACAAGTATGTGGTAAAATATAACATTAAAGCGGCAAACTGTTCAATTATCATTTAACAAAATTCAAGTTTGCTTATTTGTTAATACTTTGAGATAAATAAATACTGAAATGAAATCAAAATATGGATACAGAAATATCGTTATTTCAGGCGTTCGATACTACGTTTCAGTTGAATTTTCACTTTCCGACAAACGAATTATAATCCCATTACACTGTGAACGGGCGAGCGGGCAATAGCTTTCGTTATTTAAAAGGAATGATAAGCAAATAACGTTATCAACAACGCTATCGTTTCTGAAGGATCAATCACGCTTAATTAATGCGTTATTATGCTGTCACGAGCATAGTTACAACGCGACGATTTTCGGGTTAATTTTTATTCGTCTTTTAAACGCATTTTCAACATTACTTTGTAGAATGAGTTATTTCTTGCTAATTGGTTATTTGATTAACGAGAGAGTGAACGAAGGAAATATTTTTTTTAATAAGTATTCTAGGCACTCAAGGCGTTTAGTAACTCAGTACACTTCACCACGCATACACTTGTCATTGTAAATTTATTTTGCTAGACCTCTGCACGGTTGGTAAACACAGAAAAATGTAAAGTCAGCTTCAACTAAAACATTGTAAATTACCCCCCATAATGTTCACACATTTACCCCTCACAGCTTTCACAAAGTACACCTAATATACGACCGGGTCGTAATTTCACCTTATCTAAATATTTTATGGCGTTCATATCATAAACTCGAAAATATAGTAATTAAAAAACGCCCAGAAAAGCATTTTAGAGGGGATCTATCTAGCCACAATCCCCGTCCGAACACAATGGACTTTAAATTCAACGGGATAAGACCCAATTCTATAAAATTCATTTGCGTGTAGATTAGAAACGACTCCGTGCTAGAACGGGAGCTTGGGTAAATTTTTGTGAAAGACTTTTATACTTTATTATGTTTACGAGTTTTATGATAATTTTCAACGCTGTACGCCTTAGGAGAGTCAACAAAGGGACTTCTCTTGGATATAACGACGTCTTTAATATTCTATTACGGTTCAGTAATAAACTTGTTATTTTTTTTATCAATTATACAGCGTATTAAAAAAATACAATCAAAAAACATTAATAGATCCTTAAATAGTTGTATAAATAAAACTGTCAGCATATTTTTAAGACACGTTAAACCATGTTATTTCGCACACGAGGATTAATTAAACTGCCTGTGTCAATATTTTGACAAATTTCAGTGATCAAAGGAGGTTTTTTTCATATTTACGTATAAAGGTTCGTTATTAAACTGGAGACTAAATTGACACAACTTTAGTACTCAATTACCTTTGTACCAGCCATGGAATAGTCTGAGAGGCAATTACGTTTTACAGCCGCCTCGGTGTTGGCGCGAAGTATGATAATTCATTACAGTTTTATAGATATGAAAAAGTCAGGCGTTCAAATTGCATTGCACTTGCGTGCGATGTAAAAAATACTATGTAGTACATATTTGGTTTAACTTTTTAAAAAGTCAAAAATAATTTTGGAGTTATTTATGGAACCAAATAATGAAAGTGCAGTATCATTATAAAATCGCAGATCAAGACAGGAATTTCTATCTTACATAATACCTACTGTTTACTTTTGATGCATAGTCGTTTGAGTCGAGTAAATAAAACATTTATATTAGGTAGGTATATGATATTAGTTGGGTGTTTTTTTACAAATTGAATTGTGAAAAAAACATCAAATGTGATGTATTTCATTCCGTATTCTGTCCACGAATATTTAATCCCACTTTCTACTCAAAATCTATTTTTAATCCTTTTTTACCTTTGATAAAACAAATTATTATAGTTATGTGGGTTGAAAACGGAATTACTCTAGAATTTTGGTAGAAAACGGAAATATTATTATAAGCTAGTGGGTAGAAAAAGTGGGTAGAATACGCTATACATCAAAAATTCAAAATAAATTAAAATATTTAAAAGTACAATAAAAACAACCCAGCTCCCGGTTTAAGTCTCACTTAACAAACGGGCTCTTTAATCGTAAACATTCCATTCGTTCACCCCTTCCTTAGAACCGTAACTCCTTCTTAACTTTACCACCCCTAATCACGAACCGGCCCTGAAATTCAATGTTCTTCAAAACCACGACTCGGTAAGAGAAATTTTATGTCATTTTTTGATCCATAAAGTTAATTTAATTAAATCAAGATACTCGAAGTAGTTCATATGAGAATCTGGATAGGTACAAAGTTATGTATTATTTTTCTCTGTAGCTTCACCAGGCGAGAACAAATTGGTAACCTATATAGGTATCTATTTGAAAGAAGAATAGAAAAGAGTAAAACAAATAGTTTTTTGCTTCACCGCATCCAATTATTTTATCGACAAGTTTACTGACAAAGAACATCGTAATCATTGTGTTTAACATGAAAACAAAACATTTTACCTATTGTGTTCAAAAACAGAATGTAAATTCCAAAGCTGCCTTGAATTGAACGCAACATAACACTGTGCGACGGATTGCTTCGATGTAAAAAGCTTATGTCAGACGATCGCTCATCGGGTTACAGAGTAAAGCAAATCACCCAAGAAGCGATCTTAAAAGGCTTTCAGCGCCGTGCGTTTAACACATTTACATGTGCGACATACTTCATAAATAATTCTTTGACGGAAAGCGAAGAATTTTCACAGTTCCGTCGTTCCGTCACTTTCTTACGCACGAGACAAACGCGCAAGGATGGCATTATAAATTTGTGATAGGTACTTTATGAGGAAATTTTACTTCATGTGACTCGGAATCTCGGATTTCAGTCTTCAGTGACAACTATGCCATTATAAAACTTCATGTGACTCGGATTTCAGTCTCCAGTGACAACGTGTGCCATTGCCATTCCATGCCAGAGTAAGTTTATAATAGAAATCTTTTATTTCAAATAGACCAAAAAGGCAGTACTTTTGAATAATCATTTTTTTTACTCTACCATTCTGAACATCTTTAAGGTGACAAGAAGAATGAGCGCAAAAAATTGTAAGTAACTACACAACGTGTTATAAAAAACCCTCAATACCGAATATGGTAAATAGGGACCATCAAACTGAACAACTTTTACTATGGGACCAACTCTGAAATCGCAAAAAAAAAACAGCTGTTTCATACAAAAATTAATAACGAAAATATCAAAATGTATGAAACAGCTGATTTTTTTCGTGATTTCAGAGTTGGTCCCATAGTAAAAGTTGTTCAGTTTGATGGTCCCAATCTATTATATTCGGCATTAAGGGTTTTTAGTAACAAGTTGTTTAAGAAATTAAGAAATTGTTAAACTGAAACTGTTAAATAAATTAATTGTAGTATATTTACTTCTAAGAGATAAGATAATAGATATGTACTTTATTTGATCATCTCAGCTATTTCGTAAATTCCTATTAAGAGACAAACATTTTTGGTTATTCCTCGGGACAAAAGCTTGTTGTTATCCTTTATGAGACGGGCGGCAGCGAATGAAAACTTTCTATTTACGCAAATTGTTGAAACAGACGTCCATCTCCAGCAATTTCGACAGAGGAGATTAGATTAATCCGACAGTAAATCAACTCTGAAATGCTGAAACAAAAAGCTTAAGTTTTTAAATTACCATCTAAAAACACTATTAACGTATTTACACATCAGCACAATTCATAGAAAGGCTATAAAAACTGAACAATGGCGGGTAACCGTCTTAACCGTCTCGCCATCTTGAAGAATTCGAATTTGGAATTCTCAAGCAATGGGACAGGTCGGACCCCAACTTATTGTTCGAAATTCAAAAAGGCACCTGATCGTGAGAAATCATAGAATTCATGGACGAATAGGGGTGAAACCTTTTCAGAATCTTGGGGTTCAAGCATAGAGGAATAGTTTAATAGTTTTAACGGTTCTCAGTCATGGATACTCGTTATTTAAGTAACTTTTTTTTCCTTGTCAACGCGCGGTAAAAGTCTTTTGTGATTGCACCTAATTTGTTTGCCTTTTTATTTGACTCCTGCGTGAGAAAGATTTGGCGCCACAGACCTAACGTTTTGATGTTATTCATAAGGAAAAAACGATAACATATTCGTTTTACAAACAAAATGCTTTGACTGAAAGTGTCTGTTAATGGAAATAAAATTTCAGTAATAATGGAGCCACCATTTTGTGTCTATTGAATCGGATAAAAGCTACGTTAACATTAAAAGCCCATTTTCCATTTATCAACTATTAACAGGTAATTTTATTCAAGAGTAATTCGAACCAACGTTCCTTGGTGTAATCGAGTTCCGATAATTGATGTTTGACGTGAAAAGTATTTTTTGTTGTTCCATTTTTAAAGAGTGAATTATTATTTATTCGTAATGCAGATATTTTGACACTAAACAACAAATTGTTGTAACTATCGACCATTCATATTGATAAACCACGCCGAGTAGCAAAAGACGGTCCATATAATATAAGAGGGTTCTCATTTTACCGAAACGTGTTGGATTTTTGAATTTTGACCGAAAATTCAAACAAAATAGAATCGACACAACGCAATCAGAGTTTTCACATATTTTGCATTTTCACTTCGCAACTTTTTTCTGACCACTGTCGAAATTAACACTTTCCGAGGTAGAGTTTAGTACTATTTAATGTTTTACGTAATTCCGTAATAAAATTCAAATGCACTTTGCACGGTATATTTATGATTTTTAAACACTATTACTAAGAGTACACTTTTTGGCCTAAGTTTATAGTTAACAAATTAGTAATTTATTTCTTTTATTCATAAGGAGGCTCAAGGTCACCCATTGTGCAATGGAGAGAGCCATCCTTGGCGTTTCCCTGCGTGATCGAATCAGAAACGAGGAGATCCGCAGGAGAACTAAGGTAACCGACATCGCTCGAAGGATTGCTCAGCTGAAGTGGCAATGGGCGGGACACATAGCGAGAAGAACCGATGGCCGTTGGGGCGGAAAGGTTCTGGAATGGCGACCGCGCACCGGACGACGCTCCGTGGGTAGGCCCCCGACAAGGTGGACCGACGATGTGAAGGTCGCGGGAAGCCAATGGATGCAGGCAGCGCAGGACCGATCGTCGTGGAGATCCTTAGGGGAGGCCTATACCCAGCAGTGGGTGTCGTGCGGCTGATATGATGATGATGAGTAATTTTGCTACGTTCCTACTTTTAAAGGAAGCGTTTAGTATTCATCTCATTTATTCTCCTATTTAGCTAATAACCTGCTAACTTCCCTATGTAGTTATGGCGTTCTTGATTGAATGGTAATTCGCTTACATGTATGTATTGCGCGTCAGAGACCGTCACAGTACTTAACAAGGTTCTAACTTAATTTAGTTACGTACGCTGCCTACGTCGTACAAAACGTAAGTATGTACGTACATATAAGCGTATTCATTTAGAATACGGTTTGTTGAAGAGCGTTTTATGATATTATATGCTTTTTACGGGAAGTGAGAACAAACGGAGAGTTGGATAACAATCGTTTTGGATATGATAGCACTATTGAGTTACAACTTAGTATAATTTTTTAAAGATTTTATTTAATTACTAGCGGCCGCCCGCGACTTCGTCTGCGTGAAAGTTTTTTTGCTATCCCTCGGGAAAAATACATTTTTTCGGGATGAAAGGTATCCTATGTCCTTCTATGTACCCCTGACAACGTGTATGCAAAATTTCATGATGATCGGTTCAGTAGTTAAGACGTGAAGCCGTAACAAACAAACAATCAAACGAACTCACATTTATAATATTAGTAAGGATTCTTGTCACCACATTGATCAAACTCAATCAGTTCAGTACAGGAAATCAGTTGTTTATTCACAAAGTCAATAATATGACCATAAAAAACGCGTGTAGATAAGTTATATAGTTATTTTAAGTAACCGAAGTGCCTTGGACGAAGGTAGTACTAGTAATAACATTGGTTATGTTTGTTCTCTGTCGAAGTTAATCTTATTTTGTGAATAAAGCTTTCAGAATTTACGTATCATCAACTCTATAGGTACCTATTATCAAAGAAGGTTCGTCACACAATAATATGTGTATGTATATTTAGCCCTGTAAGTCAATTAAGGAGTAAGGTTAAGTATCCAAAGTTAGTACAGTTATGTTAGAGGAGTTGATTGACGTTATCTCAGTCGCTAGACGGTTCAGCTTCGACGAAAGTCGCCAAAATCGTCTTCGCCATCGCAATAAGCAAGCTTTTCTTAGTTAGCGTGTGGTACAAGGCATCCGGAGCTAGCGCGAAAATATTTCCCGTAGCACAGAATACATAATAGTATTCATAAAAACCACACTCAAACGACCCTTGACTACGCGAACGCATTGCGTTGATTGTTTCGTTTGTTTTACAGCGATTGGGCACTGTGTGACCTCATAATAATGTTTATTACACCCGTTTTCACTAAACTTAAGAACTGCCTGAATTTTTTTACTTACTACAACTCGACCAAATTAAAACGTTGTCATAAACTTAGCTGTCGTGAACAGCTATCATGCGCCTAATTATCTTTGTCGAGTTGTAGTCGGGCAAAGACTATTTCGCGATTTTTAAGTTTAGTGAAAACGGGTATAAGATTATTAGTGGTGTACTATAAAATGCTTAATATAAGTAAAGCGACATCGAATGAATGAACCTTCCAATATAAGAAATTAACATAATGGGATTCACAGTCATTCACAATCGTAACCCAACGCATGCCATAACCGAAAACGTTTATAAATTTAAACAATAGCCCATTTTTCTACCTATTCGGATCTTGAATTCGTCAGTAAGTGATAGTGGTCAACGAAAGCTGAGACTCGGTTGGAAAAGGAATTAATTTTGCGTCTTATTTTAGGGATCAGTTTCCAATACCTTATCTACTAAACGTTAATTTAACAGGGAAAGTGGCGCCACCATTTCAGTCTCATCTTTCGTTGATCAGACTCTACAGCAGAGGTGCCCATACTTTTTCTCAAGGAGATCGACCTAGCAAAAATGTATGATAAAGAGATCGACATTTTGACCGTATTTATCAAGAAAAGAAATTGCATAAGTAAAACTACATTGGGTACATTATAAACTGTTAAATGTGTTATCCTTGGCGATCGACCTTAAAACCTCTTGCGATCGACTCGATCGCGGGGCACCTCTGCTCTACAGTATATCGCTAACCACCCGCTGCCTCCTCAACCTTGCACCAACCACCGTTTCTTCGCTAGGAAATGAACGTAATTAATTTGATTAATCGCGGGTGCCA
Organism: Agriphila tristella; assembly: GCA_928269145.1. Taxonomy (NCBI): domain Eukaryota; kingdom Metazoa; phylum Arthropoda; class Insecta; order Lepidoptera; family Crambidae; genus Agriphila; species Agriphila tristella. The sequence goes on along the minus strand of OV743435.1, from coordinate 11,778,606 downwards.
TCTTCGAGCATTTACCCGATGACTAATGGCGGTATTCAGTTCTGCGCCTTCTTTCCTCGGATATCTGTTAACACAAACGTTTTTGTCCGCCATGACAGTTGGCTCGATTGCCATACCAAAAAATCACTTTAGCCCATCATTAAGCGGCGTTCCGTATTTCGAGATTATTACCGCAGATAAGGGTGCGTGCGCATTAGAATATTCTTAGAATAAAACGTATGTAATGGTTCTTAACCCTACATGCTATAAGGTTCTCCACACCATCCGATTAAGGATGTCCTACCAATCTGACAGACGTTAGTACTTATTATATATTCTGTGCTGTTACGATTTAGGATGTCCGACTACTCTGCCATACCAAACAAACAATAAGGGGTATCCCTTATGCTTGTTTTTGCCTATACCCGTCACGGCGAGGCAGGTAAAAACGCCGTACATTGTGTGTTAAAAAAATTAAAACTAACAATAAGTCGAGCTTTTGAGAATCATCAGATACTGTCAGCATGTTTGAAAATAATTAACATAACATATAAATTATCACATATGCGACTCATTTACTAATTGTTAATAAATATACAAAAAACAATGGAAAGTTCTATTTGCTAGATATTGTCATAAAAAATGTAGACACTCCACGCGAGATAATAAGTTCATTTCTCAGGAACTCGTAAAGCTTATCTGTAACTGATAAGAATACATACAAGTTATGTAGATAAGACCTTATCACCTTAAAAGTTACCTGTTAAAATACAATACAATAGTTTGCAGGTAATAGGTTGCTTCTAAAAAAAGTATGGTAGGAAAAGATAGATGATTCAAAAGCGCTTAATTTTGGAGTATTTTAATAAAAAGTATTTTGTTGACTTTGACAAACATACTTTTGCGGTCAATGAAAGTTGTAATCGAAAGCGGTGGTGAGCGAAACTTTGTTGAGCGAACGCAAAGTTAATTTGGCAGAGTGCAGGTAAACTAGAAACAATCGAATTTAAATTAAAACGTTCGCTCGGGGAATATAGTGTGGTCTGTCCTACGCTTTGTTAGATTCAATATTTACGCTGCGCGGCGCTGTGCACAACATTTCAATTTCGATTGTGACGAATATTCAAAAAATTTAATTTCTTTTCTTTTTTAGGGTTTTGTTTTCTATTCCATAAAATAGAATTTATAACTAAACATAAAAATTTTGAGCTTTACTTGTATTGTAGCTGGTTAAATCCTTAACAGTCTTAAACAAATATATTCGCGCGCGCGCAGTGGTCTGACACTGACGTACAGCTACTATTTTGAGTGTGATTTTTCAGTAAATTCCAACAACTAGTTTCATATTCGGCCAATATGTTGTGCACAAAGTGTAATCAACAAGTTACGGATTATGTGCCATGTAGCCAATGCCATGGTACTTTTCATTTCGGTTGTGTGGGGTTGGCAGAAACCAGCTATCGCAAAATGGGACAAGAAAAAAAAGCTTCCTGGCGTTGTGGCTCCTGTCGTGGTACACAGCAGGAACAGTTTACAATTGCTGACGTGATGGTCGAAATCAGGTCATTTAGAGCAGAGTTCAACGCAATGAAGTCCGAACTTGACGGTATGCGTGAGGATCTACGTACCACTAAGCAGAAACTTCAAGAAATGAATGATAAGTGGACGGACTTAGAAACTACGCACCATAACTTCGACGAACGTCTTATCGTTGCTGAACAAAAACTCACTTCGCTATCCACCGTAAAAAAGGATCTAGACTCAGCCCAAAATTACATCGAGACGCTTAAACAAGAAATTAATGCTCAAGATCAGCACTCCCGCATGAATAATGTAGAAATTTCTGGAATTCCAGTTACAAAAGGAGAAAACTTAATAACAATACTACATGATATATGTACGAAGGTAGGATTCGCCTGCACTAACACGGACGTCGATACTATACACCGTGTGAGACCATATACCAAAATCAACGCGACCAGCAGCGTAGGCTCCATCGGTAGTAACAAAAACAGCACTACCCGCCCGCCATCGATAATTGTACGATTTACTCAGCGCCGACGTAAGGACGAGCTCATCGCTGCTGTTAAAGTACGTCGCGGTTTGACGACGTCTGATATAGGAATCTCCGGTCCCTGCCAAAACATCTACGTTAACGACCATCTCACCCCGGCGAACAAGTTACTCTTAAAACGTGCCCGACAGTTAAAAGCAGACAATCACTACACGTACCTTTGGGTTAAAGACGCTAAAATAATGTTGCGCAAGAGTGATAACACTGCGGTCATTCGTATTGTCAAAGAAGATGATTTGAGTAAAATTAAGTGACTGGTATTCGTTCCCTTTATTACTAACTATTTCAGTGTTCATACTTTGGCAAAGTTATTTACCTTTGTATTGTTAAAATTATGCTTGTTATTAGTGCGTATAATCTGGTTATTTCTATCCATATTATATTTACTTTTGAATGGTTATAAAATTAAAAATCTAAAAATACATAATGAAGTCTTAAAAACACGTAACACAGTTTTGTACTTGTTAAATGGAGTGTTACTTGTAACGTTATTTTCGTATCTTAAACTGAGTAAAAAATGTCTAGTTCGTTGTATCACTCATTCGGAGCACTTGGAAATCAATCGAAATATTGTATTTACTGGCTATAAAAATGGCTCAAGCTAACAACCTTAGCATATATTACCAAAACGTTAGGGGACTCCGCACAAAATCACATTCATTTCTCCAAAATGTCCTAGATAATCATTATGATATCATATGTCTCACAGAAACCTGGCTCACAGTGGATTTTGACAGTGCGGAATATTTCTATCATAATTATGAAGTATATAGACGCGATCGCTATAGTGGCGTGGGCCCGATTGGGCTCGGTGGTGGCTGTCTAATAGCAATAAGACGTGATATCGTGTCGCGCCGCTGCGACGAACTGTGTGCCTCGCGCGAGTCTGAAGAGTTATGGGTAATCATTGAGCTTGGCTCGCCCCGCGCCCCTCAGCCCGACCGACCGGTTCTCCGAATCGGCTGTACATACTTACCGCATAATAGCGAACATCTTACCGCGCTCGATTCTTTCTTTGACAACGCTTGCAATAATATTCAGCAATACCCCGATGATTTATTTCTTATAGTAGGCGACTTCAATATCACTTACGCCACATGGCACAGTAATAATATCTCCAGTGGCTCGGGACTCACACTTACATGTAACGGTGACAACAAGGCACAACTTCTCTCTGATTTCATGGCTTTTACAGGTTTTAATCAATACAACTGGTGTAAAAATAAAAACGAACGCATTCTAGACTTAGTACTTAGCAATAAATATACAACCGTCTCACCATGCCTTTCGCCCCTCACCCCTGAGGACCCGCACCACAAATCCATTTGTATATCATTTTTTCCCGATACTAGTATCTCACTTAAAGAAAATAATACTCTTAGATTTTGTTTCCACGCAGGTGATTATCAATCAATGAGTTCGGCCTTGCTAAACATAAACTGGCACGATATCTTAGAAAATATGAGTACCGAAGAAGCCGTTACTTATTTTTACACAGTCTTAAACGAACTTATTCGAAAACATATACCAACAAAGCGATATAAATCACAAACTTATTACCCCCCCTGGTATTCGCGCTCATTAATAAAACTTATATGTAAAAAACTTAAAGTCCATGCAAAGTGGAAGAAATATGATAATCCACGAGACTACCTTGAATTTAAACGACTAAGGCGCATGGAAAAAACCCTATCCTCCGATTGTTACAATAAATATATTAACTTTGCGGAAGACGAAATAACTTCTTGCCCTAAATATTTCTGGACATTTATAAAATCTAAATTCTCTAAAAATGATATTCCTCATCACATGCGTTACGAAAATGAGACATCCTCGGATGGTGAAACCATATGTAATTATTTTAACAGTTATTTTAGTTCTGTATTTGTCCCCGATATCAACGATAATGGTTCCTTTACAACTAGTCCATCATCAGACCATATTATTGACATATCCTCGATAAGTATTTCCGAAAATACAGTGTTGAAACATTTAAAAGAAGTAGACATCCGGAAGAGTGCTGGTTATGACAATGTTCACCCATTATTAATATCTACATTATCCAAAGAACTAGCCGTACCCTTAACGATTATTTTTCGCAAGTCAATACAAGAAGCGTGCTTTCCGCAGATCTGGAAAAAGTCTTTAATTACTCCTGTCCACAAGGGTGGTGATAAACATTGCGTAACCCAATTTAGGCCAATTTCAAAATTAATCATATTTGGTAAAATACTTGAAAAAATTGTGGCGGACACAATAACTAATGTTGTCAGTCGTCATATATCACCATATCAACATGGGTTTTTTCGAGGACGAAGCGTCGATACTAACCTCGTTTTGTACACTGACTATATCCTAAATGCAATGGATGCCGGCTACCAGGTTGATGCCGTGTATACAGACTTCTCCAAATGTTTTGATAAAATTAATCATTCTATATTACTACACAAATTGTCAAGTCTTGGTATACACGGCAATCTCCTGCGCTGGGTGGAATCCTACATCTGTAACCGTAGCCAGGCAGTCGCACTAAAAGGTTACACGTCAAAATTCCTTGAAGTTACTTCTGGAATACCCCAGGGCTCCCATCTTGGCCCACTTTTATTTAACTTGTATATCAACGACATGCACAAATGCTTTAATGGCTCTGACCACCTTTGCTATGCTGACGATACCAAAATATTCCGAGTTATTAAATCCCACCATGATTGTCTCCTGCTTCAAGCTGATCTTAACTCATTTCAGGAATACTGCGACAGAAATCAGTTGATTTTGAACCCCCAAAAATGTTGTACCATTACCTTTTCCAGAAAACATAATCTTATACTCCAACCTTATCATCTCTCGGGTCAAAATCTCAAGCGAGTCTCTTATGTCCGTGACCTTGGAATCACTTTAGATTCAAAGTTACATTTTAACTTACACATTGATGACATTCTGACGAGGGCTTATAGAAAACTAGGTCTTATACTCCGCCTCTCTAAACCCCTCAAAAAAGCGTTCACTTTAAAAACACTTTATTTTGCATATGTCCGCAGTCTGCTGGAATTTGGTTGTGTGGTTTGGAGCCCGATGTATTCTGTGCATGTCGCTAGATTGGAGAAAATTCAGAATAAATTCTTAAAAGCTCTCGAATTCAAATCCAGAGGTTTCTTTATTGATTATGATATAGCCCTAAAAAATCACGGGATTATGACTCTCGAAAATAGGCGACTATACTTAGAATCAACATTTCTATACAAAATAATAAACGCTCACATTGACTCAAGTTTTCTTTTGGAAAAAATCGGACTTATTGTTCCACGTACTTCGTCTCGATCAAATAGTACCTTTCACGTACCTTTTAGTAACTCAAAATACGCTAAAAATACTTTCTTTAGGCGCTCCTGTGACAGCTACAACAAATTATTTAATAAAATCGATATCTTTACAAACTCTATTGGTAAGTACAAGGCTGAATTACGAAAGTTATTTCATAAATCTGCTTCATAATGTTTTTGATTGTACTAACCCTCATTATAAGTAACTTAAATTTAATGCTTGTTAAATTTTATTAACAAACTTATTGTGCTTAACCTTAAGGCCTTAACAAACTTATTATGCTTAATTTAAGGCTTTAGTTAATTAATTCATACTCAAAAATTGTTTTGAACTTAAATGGAACTCTAGGTCTGTTTTTAGACATTTTTACTTAAGTTAATACCTTTATAAGACTGTATGTTTCCTTTAAATAAATAAATAAAAAATAAAAAACAAATGAGTCTGCGAAAAAGGTTTAAAAAAAAAAACTTATGTCTGAAAACACTTTGATAAGGTTATTAGTTTAGTACTTACATTGTCCTAGCTCATTTATGAACTAAAATTGTTTCTCGAATTTTCCAAATAGCAAACAAAGACAAGTTTAAAACCACGTAACGAATTGTACGATCAGCAACTCACGTGCTTTACCACTTTTGCAGAAAAAATCGTATGCGCGCGCGTATTGCGCTTGCACGAACTAAACGTATGTAAGTAAAGCTGGATCCACACTTGTAACATTTTGGCGTATCAGATCACTGTATCTTTATCATATATGGTTGGGCGTGCGTTGGAGTAATACTGTATCAAAGAGACGACGAATGATAAAGATACGGTGGATCTGAATCTGAAAGTGTGCATCCAACTTTATAGACGGCGCGGCGTGCAGTTTGCAAGCGATTTTATTTTAAACTTAAGGTCAAACCGCACTACAGCGGAGCGGCGCGGCGCGGCGCGGCGCGGCCAAATATTATTTCTATTGATTGCAATGATGCAAACCGCACTATAGCGGAGAGGCGCGGCGCGGCGCGGCGCGTACCGGCGCGGCACTGCAGATTTGGGTGCAAAAGAATATTTTGCCGCGCCGCGCCGCGCCGCGCCGCTCCGCGCCGCTCCGCTGCCGCTAGTGCGGTATAGCTGGCGGCGCGGCGCGGCCGAATATTCTTCATAATCGAGCTTCAGTCTATAGAGGGTATTTGGAAATATCTATTTCTACTGATATTTCAGTGTACAAATTTTGATTAAATTACAAAGTGGTATTTTACGTGATCATTTCATAAATCATCATAATCATAACTCATCACAAATAAATAAATAAAAAATATGAGGATGTGTTGCTAAATCGTTCCTTGGAAATTCGTTCTAGGGAACGCGTGACCGAGCGTTCCCTTTTCGTTCGTGCGTCAAACTTCAATGAAATCTTGCCACGTCTGGCAATTTGAGCCGCGCCGCGCCGCTCCGCTGCCGCGATAGTGCGTTTAGGAGAGGCCGCGCCGCTCCGCTGCAGCGCTGCGCCGCGCAGCGCCGCTCCGCTGTAGTGCGGTTTGACCTTTAGGAGTGCAAGTGGTAAAGCAGAAGTGTTGTCGATAGTACTTACAGAGTTATTTGCTCTAGTCATTAATCAAATCAGCCCGAACTGCTAACTGAAATCTGAATAGCAAAACTCTAACAGTAGTCGAGGATTCAGTCGATGTAAGCGCTTTGAGCGAGTGAAGTAGAAAAGAACTAGCAATATTATTTTGTAAAATGTTTAGCAACAGTGAACTTTATTTCGCAGAAGTCAGGGACTAAAATCCTGGTTAAAAGTGAATGCAACTGATGAAAAAATCGGTACTAGATTTTCTCTCTCTTGTTTCGGGAGATATTACTCCTTGGTCCGAAAATCTATTGTCATTTGTTGTCCTTATCGTTTGTATGCAAATGTGAGAAAGAGACAGTGCTTTGCTAGCTTGATTCAGCGAACAGGTTAGCTGTGTAAATATCACTTTTGCAGTACTTCCGGCCAGATATGGCTTGGCAGACTTATTTATTCTCAAACATACTATTATTTCAAAACTTTTATAATAATTTTCGTCAAGATGTCACATGACGTAGGAAAAGGTATCTGGTGACCATCTTTGGCACCGTCTGTCAAGTACTTCCGGCCATTTCAGAGCTGACAGACTTATGTTAACTCTCTACGATTGAAGGGCTAAATGATGCCACGGGTCTCGTACTGATGTCACATGACGTAAATATAACCTTAAAATTTTGACCGGAAGTGAAGGATTTTCTCAAGCTTCCGGCCAATTTTATTTGCGATAATCTTCTGATCCTCGCTCAGCACAATTTTTACGACCGTGTGCCATGCATTTCATGGTGATGTCATATGACGTAGGCAATACAATCGTGGGCTTACGGACTATATGTTTTGTTGATTTATGCACTTTCAATGTTGGAAAAAAATTTCAATTTCAATGTCGGTTATGAATTTATTTGGCTTTTGCTGTCGTAAGTCGTACGTAACTAATAAAAATATTGATCGCACGCTACGTCTATTCTAAAGACAAAAACCGGAAAACCATTCCGGCCATCAAAATGAATAAACTTTTACTCAGGGACCAACTCTGAAATCACGAAAAAAAAATCAGCTGTTTCATACATTTTGTTTGATATTTGTTATCGTACTAGCGGCCGCCCGCGGTTTCACCCGCGTGGTTACCGATCCCGTGGGAATATCGGGAATAGAAATTTTATAACGGCAATAAACAAATACCATTTGGTATTAGTTTTTGATTTTTATAAAACAAACAACTAAATAAGGAACCCACATTATATCGAAAAAAAAACGTGGTAGATTTCTTGCTGTGCTTTCCATTCTAAAGATAGTCAAAAACAAAAGTATCATTTTGTTATGCAAAGGAATAAACTAAATCTTTTATAACAAAACAACAGATGTTTCATATTATTGAGATAAGTTAAGAACGTATTCCATATTTTTAAATAGTTTGTGTCATAACAATCCTATAAATGTAAGTGAGCCCTGAACAAAATAAAAACAATAAGTATGTTTGTTACTTAGCCGATTCATACATGAAAAACAAAACTTATTTTTATTAAGAAAACACGACTAGTCAAACTTTAATGCCCATCGTTCACAAACAAGTTAACCATCTTTGTACAAATACGTTACAAAAACAAACTACTTTTACTTTGGTACTAAGTGTACAATGCCGAACATCAACACAAGTTTAGGAAAATATTGTAAACAAGACTCGAATATTGAAATTGAAATAACAAAGGTACGAATAAAAATAAGAGAACCTTAAGTTAAAAGAAAGAAGTTTCAGAACAACTTAACATTGTAATAGTTATTTGTTATACAAGTGACCAAAATCAAATTGTGCTGCGAGTGGCGACTTTAAATCACGAACTAGCGAAGTAGTCTAGAATTGAATCACGAGCGTAGCGAGTGATTCTAATATAGACTACTGAGCACAGTGAGTGATTTAAAGACACGAGGCAGAACAACATTTTGGTCTCGTGTAAAACATACAACTTTTCACCTCGACCAGCGAGAAAATTTTCACTTGACTTTCCTGGTAAAAAAATCTTAATTCAGCATAAGAAACTTGTTCACTTAACTCTTTTGGAGTTAGGAAACTATCTTGATCGTTGGACACATTCATTTTTGTAATTTATCACAAAAATAATTCAATCAAACCTATGCTGAAAAATTTTATTCATAGAGTCAGTAATTCCCGTCGTTTTGATTACATTAAGTTGTGTTTTTCTCTTATTCATTAATATTCCGTCTTATTTATTTATTTATAATCATAAAACATATAATTTGTCAGTAAATTTCACTAATTTTTCTTATTTCATATTTGTTTCATACATGTGACCTCATTACCTTCATACTCTTTATTTCGAATTATCAACCTTCTTTTTTAACAGTCCTTATTTAAAACTCCTTGGTATATCCGTGTATTTTATTTTTTTACTTTTTAATCCGTGTATGACACCATAAAGCACTCTATCTATCCTTTTCTCACATATCAATTTTACAAGTGTCATCCTTGTCACTTCATTTGTTTTTCCTTTATTATTTTAAAAGTGGTGTTAGAAATTAAAAAAGCACTTTGTCTCACGCTCGCAGCAAAAATCGATTTTGCTGCGAGTTTTTACGCGCCAATAGCACCCTTTTCGTGCTGGAGAGGTGAAAAAGAAATTTACCCCCTGAGAAATTGAAACCGCAGAACTGAACCGATGGAGTAGCTTCTACATTTACAAGTGCTTGTAACAGCCTAGACTGAATAAATTATTGTATACTAAAATTTAAAATGAACTTTTTCCGATAAAACTAATAGGCCATTTTAATTTTATTAATTTTTTCCATCAAAAATGTCTTTATTCACCACGTAAGTTGCTAATCACCTCAGTTAAAAAGTATACATTTATTTATAGCAGCTGTTTGATACTCCATTTTCTTAAAACGCTTTAAATGCGTGTTATTTACCAAAAAATACTGTTATCTTTTTTCAGGCAATACACGTCATTAGTCGCATGCCAACTTGCCTTTTGATACGAACCAAAAACATGGTTTAAACAGTTTTGTTGGGTAAAAAACGGCGAAAAAAAGAGAGTCAAATTTTCTACGGCAGTGGTATTGAGGAATCAATAGATGATTTCCTCGCTGAGCGCTATGCGTTCAGTAGGACACAACAACACACAGGGTTAACGGACACTCACATGAAGGGGTCCAGTCCAGAGGACACTTCACTGTGTTACACGGGGTGGTGGTGGTCCAGACAACACTCACTGTGTTACAGGGGTCCACGGAGGCCCACTTTTACACGGGGTCCGGACACTCACTGTGTTATGTCACCACATATAGTAGCTATATATGGTTGTCTCACTGCGTAGTAACCTTATGGTACGAGTCCGACTCGCTCTTGACCGGTTTTTATTTCCTAAACTTTAGGAAATAAAAATAAAGGATATTAATTTTATAATCACCACTCATAGTTGGTAATAAATCTTTAAAATCATAGAAGTTATATCGGCCCTTTTATTTCTATCTTTAAATCTCTTTTAATTTTATATGCTATATTGGTTTAATTATTAGTGATTTTTCTAATTAAACGACGAATAAAAAACCAGCACGGTTTATTTATACCAAGACTAAGGGTAATGAATTATACCCTTGTCTATTTCTGTGGCTAATAAAAAAAAGGAAATCGAACTTCGAAGTGTTCGAAATAAGGTGGGTATACCTACGACCTCGCGACCCCGACCGGTAAATCCAGGCGACCGTGATATGTTGGCTGTTCTTTGTACACCTTCGCCTTATTTTTTTTTTTAAAAGTAAAAAGTTATTTTGTCAATAACAACCAGAATGCTCAATGTTACCTGATGTTTTACGCCTAATTTGCAATTGTACGTCAATGAATAAATGAGTTCCTAATTATAAACGCAATGGGGAATGTCCGAAAAAAATCAAATTGGCTGAATATTTTTCTATAGGTAGGAATAAGGTCCCTTAGTAATAGAATAAATTTTCATAATTTTCGGTTTTGTGAAAAAAAATCAAAAAATCAAAGTCTCTTCGACTTCACAAATGTATGAAAGTAACAGCAGAATGGAGATTGTACCTTTGCCAACACCTGCCACAACCACAACATGGTATTAAAAAAAACTGTCAAGACAAAATGTCAAAACTTTTTTTTTAATACGTGTAGTGTTTGTGGCAGTTAGCGGCAAAGGTATAATCTCCATTCTGCTGTTACTTTCATACATTTGTGAAGTCGAAGAGACTTTGATTTTTAAAAACTTTTTTACCCAACCGAAAATTCTGAAACTTTTTTCTATTACCAAGGGACCTTATTCCTACCTATAGAAAAATATTCAGCCAATTTGTTTTTTTTCGGACATTCCCCATTATGCATAAGTTTAAGTAAACAAAGAAAATTTCAAAAAAATGACTATTATACGTTGAAATCGTTAAGGGCTTTTTGAAATAAGTTTGATTTGCAATTGTTTATGTAAATAATTACTTACGTTATTTATGTACCTAATTATAAACGCACTTACACATAAGTAAACAAAGAAAACAAAAACTTGGTTAACATAACTTGAAATCGTTACGGAATAAAAAAAAATATCACACGTTATTATGAAAACACCAGCAACTTAATATAGCGATAAAATACTTACCATAGCAAACCAAATCCGTTCATTAAAAAACAGTATTCTTTTCAAACCTACCATAAACGAAAATTTTATTTTAAAACTCACACAATTATTACTAAAATTTAACCTAGAAACACGCCTATTCTATTTAGACACGAGCGCTTAATATTAAACAATTTGGACACAATGACTAGAATTCAAATCGAGCGCGCGAGGACAGGACAACCGCTCCCGGCAACGGCCGAATCATAACTGACTGAGGGGGTCAAGTTTTCGAAAAAAAAAGTTGGTGCAGGCAAAGGCACCCATACGTTACGGATGAGATGACTAACAAAAAAGAACCCTAAATATTATCGCCGAAACCCTACGGTTCTCAAACATTCGGATACGTTTTTTTTTTATTTAAACGTATTAACGGCTTTGTGCGAAAATAACTCCATATTTAAGTACCATGCGTTACAATAAAATGATCTCATTCAATGAACTGGACACGATTGATTTTTTTTTCATATCGATTCTCATAAGTTTTCAAGGCAAACTGGCTCCGTTCATTGTACTCAAAGTTAATAACGGCGCGATAAAAATTAAATTAAGCATCAGACACAAACAGGTCTGGTTACCAAGAACGAAGACAAAATTAATGCCGAAGTTCAAAGGATTTAAAATGTCAATATCATAAAGGGAATTGTTTGCCTGGTTCATTGATTGACTGGTTCATAGAATGGTACCTACTTTATTACATACTTTATTAATTAATAACGTGACTGACTGACTGGAAAAGTTACAAAAATATATAAAGTATCATTCTATTATTCTTTACTTACTTTAAAAGCTACACATTGTGTAGAAGAAGGGCACAAAATAAAAGTATTTAAATGCCATTACACTAAGGTGACGACGGCGTCTAGATGATGCCCTGCACAAGTTCCCGACAAGAACAAGGAACAATACACTTAACGTCCTTTCTTATAAACTTTTAACAAAAGCATTTTAGAATAAAGTGCCTTTATCAGAGAACTAAGGTTACCGACATCGCTCGAAGGATCGCTCAGCTGAAGTGACAGAGGGCTAGACTCATAGCGAAATGAACCGATAGCCGTTGGGCGGAAAGGTTCTGGAATGGCGACCGCGCACCGCACCGGACGTCGCTCTCTGGGTATGGGTAGGCCCCCGACAAGGTGAACCGACGATCTGGTGAAGGTCGTGGGAAGCCGCTGGATGCGGGCAGCGCAGGACCGATCGTCGTGGAGATCCTTGGGGGAGGCCTATACCCAGCAGTGTGTGTCGTACGGCTGATATGATGATTTTAAAATGGCGATACAGTGGTATCGCTATTTTTTCAGAAACGGTTTTTTAGATTGCCTGTAACAACTATTGCAAAATCCGACATTTATAATGACTTTATACAAGTACTACTCAAAATAATAATAATGTATTTAATCTTTAAATACTACCTAGTAGCTATACATGAATGATTAAATTAAGTAGCCATCTTTTAACGTGATGTACTGTACGATTGCTTGTATGAATTTAAAACATAAATTACATTAGAAATGCCACCGACCACTTACTTTTTTATGAAATAAAAATCCTTGCGACTTGCGATAAAAATACGATGAACACCATAGACAGATTTGGCACTTGGACGTTGCCATAGTCAAATGTTATACCTTTCGAACGCGAAGTTCTATATTATTCTTGAAAAATATAATATTCAAACGGAACATATGGAAAAAAAATACCGCCTAACGAATCACATAAGTATTATATGAGTTGATAAGAGTAACGGCCATTTTTCAATTTCTGCCCGCAACATTTGAGCACCGCAGGCAGTCTGATTCAAGTTTAGCAGCTGCCGTGTCTGCGTGTAGCACATGTGTCGATCGGGTGCGTGTGCGTGCGTGCACACATGCTCTCGCCTTATTTTTTTTGGGCTCTGGAGTAAAGATTTTTCTAGCAACCCTTAAAAGTGCTGGTTTCCAGAATGTTTCCAGCAATTAATTAATTGATTTGCATTTTCTATAAGCTCGTGAGAACTAGTTAAATACAAAGAAATGTTTTGACGTCAATATTTAGGGTTTATCTTGAATTTGATGTATGTATTAGCAAAAGATTTCGCAATCTAATGGGGATGGCAACGCAAAGCTAATTGTAAAGCTAATTGAAGACTATTCTATTCTACAATGCAAATGCCGGAATTTAAAGCTAAATTAAGACGTTTTTATTCTTACAGAATTTATCCATTTTTTTACATCCTAATTTTTCGGAAATTCGTAAGTGCCAACATTTTCAAAGCCTATTTCACAGAATTTAATCATTTTAAAGCTAAAAAAAACGATTTTTTAAGTAAAAGTCTTTTGTTTTCATAGTTCTCGTGGAACAAGCGTACGCAGCGCCATTTTGACAGTTGCCTTCCCCATTGATAGAGTAACTAGCAACTGCTATTGCATCGAAGGTTGATGATAATACTCTTATTAATATTCAATTTTCATATAGAATAACAAAACATGTGTACCAAAAAATGTTACAGGTTTCAGTCCACTTAACTCTTGGCCGCCTACGCACAGACAGGTGCCTGGTTAGCGCCTAGATACATCTGGTTACTTCCTAGGATGACCAGTGACCGCAGTGGAAGGTGAGTCGCTACAGGATAGAAGACTTGTTCTCATGATCTTTGGTTGTAAGCCTCGCGCCTACGATACATGCTAGGCAGGCTTATGCTTGGTATTAAAATGATAATATTCTTAAACCATAATATGTAGTTGTTTGGATTTATTTCACAAAATATGAGATAAACAAGCCTCATATTTTAAGCTATCAAAACAACACAGTCATAACAGGTGTTCATATAAGCCATCTCAATGAAAACAGCTTTAGTTCCAAACTATTTTCAGGATTCAGAAACCACCTGTCGACAGCTTCATTTGACTACCAGCTCTTAAGCGTAAAAGTTAAAGTTTTAATTTGCTTAGAACACTTACTCAAACAATGTAGCTGCCATATTCCACGGAAATAAAACCACACGTGAAGAGTTTGAGATTATGCAATATTCGACCTTATCTGTGAGCGATACGGGATAATGAGTGCAACTACTGTGATGTATTATGCACCTGTGACAATGTTGAGGTAGGCCGGATGGAAATTACCTATAGGTACTCGTTTGGGGTCAACGGCCGGGTCGATGAACTACGAAGGATGGCGATTTTCATGGTTCATAAAAAATGACGCACGTTGTTAGGTGCGATGAACTTGCGTATGAACTGTCAACACTTATGTTTCGCAAATAACATAATGAGAGGTAAAAGGTGAGCCATGCATGTAGTAACATAAAAGTTTTGAAGTTAAACGTCTACAGAAAGAGGTCATGAACTTTTTCGACATGTCGTCAATATACAGAGTAGGTTGGACAGGTTGGTACACCTACGTTAGGGGTCGTCCATTAATTACGTGAGCCTCGAAAGGGGGGTGGGGGGTTGGAATAGTTGAAAAATCACGAAGTATCAAGGGGGGGGGGGGGGGGGGTGTAGTGAGATATCACGTGTATTAATTTTTTGTGTATTAATGTGTTGAAACTTTTAACCAAAAACTGCGTGCGATTGTGATTGTTGACTCACCGGTACCAGGACGATTTCCCCGCCCACATAATCGTACTGAAAATTACACAAAAATACACGTGATTTAGAGGGGGGAGGTTAACGTTAAACCTCACCATACATCACATCATAATTTTTTTTCTGAATAAATATAACGAACCTACTTTAGTATTTTGTATTCCAAACAAAATTAAGCTTTTTGTAATTCGCAAACGATCCACACCTTTAGTTCTATCAATTTGATGTAACATTTAATTTTATCAAGTGTTTATTCTCATCTCAAATAAGGATTATTAAGATACCATTCCTCTCAATTAAAGCCTCTATTTTATCTAAAAATAGAATCCACACAATTGAGTCAGCTCACGTAATAGCACGAATGGCATTCAACTCTCGAGAGGTTCACATAATATTGTATTGGAGTTAAGTCATAAAAAATTACTAAAGTAAAATTTTAATCCGAAATTAGTGTGCTTTTTTAGTTTTTCTCACAGATCTCAAAAACTAGGACATGAATGTGCAATTTTTTGCATTTTTGTAATACACAGGAATAATATTTACAAAACGACATCAAAATCATTGCTCTGAGTTGCATATTTCGAGAATTATTGTTGTTTGAATATGACCCTTACAAACACTAAAAGTTAATTTTTGAATATGATCAAAATTCAAAACTCGTAAATACTTGCTTTTATGGTTCAATCACATTTATTTTCAGATAAAATTATCAACTTAATTTAAAAACTGATAAACATGATTTCAAATTTGTCCATCTTCGAAAAAAAATAATTGGTTATATTCAAACAATAACTCTCGAGTTAAAACTATTAGCTTTGGAAATATATTTTTTTATAACTATAGAACTTTTAAATCCGGAGAAATTAATATTTTTCAGCAGGGCCATCTAAAATAAAAAGTCAAAATTAAAATACCAGTAATTCTATCAGTCAGGAGAGGGGATAGACCCCAACACGTGGGGGGATTTTGTCGATAAAATTGGTCATATTATCTGCCATTATAAGCTTAGACATCGCATACCAAACATATTGTATATCTAACGCAGGAAATTTGTAGAAACCAGAATGATATAAACTTACTAGAAATATTCTGAAATCCCGGATTATTGTCATTGAACGCCAGCTAATACAATCATATTACAATTTTACGGACAAATTTCAGTAATATTATGGTTTTATTCAGGAAAATTGTAAGGTGATTCTATTTTTACAATATAGCTGAATAAACTATCGTAGTAAGCTTATGAAACTGTTGAATGTTGGCTGGGCCGGGCTCAACTACCTACTCATCCTAAAATTATTACAATTTTGCTGAGAATGCCCAGTAAAATCAAAATCTTTCTGAGGCTAGTTCGATGTTATATGATTGTAGTAAATGTCGTTCAATCACAATAATGTGAAATTTTATAAATTTCCTAGAAATATAATGCCTATTAGGCAAGATGTAAATTTTTTTATTTTATGTTACATAAATTACCTCACAAAAAAAAGAAACATTGGTAAAAGAATTATTCCGCTAGCATGAAAACTGCCCGAGATATCACAGTTTGAAATGCACAAAATTGGACTCACCCGAAAACGCTCCATACTAACGGCTACTCAATTGTGACGTCACGCTTGAGTAGTTTGTATGCAACGCGTAGGAAATTTGTTCGGCAGCTATATTAAATATTGCGTTTATAAAAATGGTTTCTTAGACAAATTTGCTATAAATTTTATGGTCTTATTACAGGTATTATTTATTTAAATAAATTGTATACTTTTTAAATGGACTTGTCCGCCCAACTTTGAAGAGTGATAAAACAAATAATACGCAATATATAAAACCAAGAGGTATACAAGCTACTCTAAAAGTTTAATATGTTTACGATTTTTATGAGTATTTCGTTATTTTATTCATTAGTCATCATGCCTATTCCACGTTTTGCAGAAATCCAGCGACATATCTAACTCAAATAATGTATTATCTGTCTTGAAGTATTCGATTCGAGACTTGCACTGGGTGCTCCATCTAAAAGGTTATTTCCTGGTTACTTAAGAAAATCTCCGAATTTCCTGGTCTGGTGGATAAATGTAGGTAATAGCTACGGTGGTGGCTAAGTTGACAGACGATAGCAAAATAGCTACTGTTTAGAGTCATTCGGGGTAACGGAACGCATTGGGTAAGAGATCGCAGTGCCCCTATCTACGTGGAGAGTGAGGGGATCGAGTCCGCTGTTTGAAGGATTTGGTAGTGGCCGACCAGCCATCTTGGAGCCACGCGTTCGTTTGCCCCGCGCAGTAGAGGTAACGAGTTACGACAAAAAAATACAAAACCTACGTTTATTTCGAAGTTTTTTGTGTCGGGGAAAAGTTTGTTTCGTGTATAAAGACAAGGCGCAACCACAGTAAGTAGCTTTAGTATTGTAACATCATCATTGACGGTATTATTTTCATTATTACTATTAAATTTGAATTGAAACTATACGACTGAGACGGGATTTTTGAATAACTGGTCTTTGGGGTAAGAGAGCGGGGTTAAGAGAACGCATGCGAACACTTACCCTTACGTGCGTACTCCTTCCCTCATATGTACAAATATGTTGTTTTCAGTTACGTAATTAATTCTTTTTTATGATTAAACATTGTTTTTTGTCCGTTGTCACATATTTAGAGCTGTATTTTTTACAGAAAAATGCCACGTAATAATATACTTAAAGTTTTTAAGTTATTTTTTGTTGGCTAGTGTAACAGTTAATTGGTTAATAAAATTATTGTTTAGTCTCATTTATCAAATGTGTGTGTCTAGTCATGGCCAAAGTAAAAAAAAAGATTGAGAAAATAATTTCTGTGTAGAAGTTATCATTTATGCTGATTAAAATAAGTTTATTATATACATTAAGCAAGAAAAACTATTTCCCTGATAATGTCTAAAATGATTATGATTAATAAAAATAATTAATGTTTTCATGTATGGCTATATTATTTCTCAAATCATACCATTTATTCATGTGCGTTTACTTACCCCATATGCGATCTCTTACCCTAAGTCATGCGCACTGTTACCCGCAATACGGGTCAAGCGTACGCATTCCGACCGCGCCACTATATTTTCAAAATGAAAGAAATCTATTAATTATAATAAAACGTACTTAGTCACATTTCAAAGTAGGGTAAATTTTCTATATAGAAAATGTTATTTTATTGTCATCAACAATTTATTTGCGTTCTGGTATGATCCAGTATGGTAAAGTGCGTGCTCTTGACCCGAATGACTCTAGGGCTGTCACTTTTTTATTAAAAACGCTATTAATATAATTTATGGAATGTAACAGCGAAATGATTAAAAAGTCTATGACTTTCTACTACGCAAAACAATGGCAGTAGAATTCAGGAATGAGAGAGGAACACTTTTATAATAAAAAAAAATGAAAAACAATGTGGTGGTAATCACCATCAGCCATTTTTAATGCCTCCAGTGCTGGGGCACAGGCCTTCATTATGGGTGAATAAGGAGGATAGACCATAACCCACCACGCAGACCCAATGCGGATTGGTGGATGTTAACGACTGCAAATGCAGCCGGGACTAACGGCTTAACGTGCCTTCCAAATCACGGAGGAACTCAAGGTAATACATTTTTGGCCACCCATCCCATAACAGACCCTTGAGAAAGCTGCTTAACCTCCGCAGTCGTAGGGCCAGGCGCTAAACCACGACGCCAAAGAGCTCCTCATGTGGTAACTATCCATCTACAATGAAAGAATAAGACTAAATGATAACACATAACTTGGCTAAAAAAACTGTACGTTGTATTTTTTTTTTTATGTACATGGTACTAATTAGCTTTTATTAGGCAACCCTAGGTTACAGCACGTTTCGTACCAAGACATAGACAAACGGCTTCTCCGATGGATCGAGTAAATACCTATCTGTCTTTGGTGTCGATATTTGGTATATTAGTAGTTTTATCTCAGGAGAGATAGGTGTATGTCACTTGAACAAACTTTTAGCAGCTAACTTGACCGTAAAATACATTTTTAAAGTCTTTCGAAACATTGGTAAATTCTGAAAATGCTGAAATAGTACAGTAATAAAATAACAGTGTAAATATTATAGTAAGCCGCACTGCCACTGTCGCAAGAAGGCGTACCTACTTCTCACATTTTAAGTACAACGCTAGATCGTCTCTTATAGCCCTCAAATTAAGTAACGCTTTCATATTATTTATATTTAATGCTTGCTAATTACATAATGTATTAAAAATTTACATGACAGATTGAAGCTAAGGTTCTATAGTTTATTTACAAACAATAACCTCAGTAAAATATAGTTCGTTGTAGTAGTAGTAGGCAAAAGTGCCTAAAGTGGTCACTTTTTGCTCTTTAGCCTACTGGTACTACAACTTATATTTTAAAGAGGTTATTAACTATAGAACTTTAAATTATTGTGTACTTAGCGAGGGATACATTTAATTAATGATGATTGATGATTTGATGAGGACGCCACTTGAGGGCTATATGAGCCTTAATAAATTTATAAAGTACTGTGCGAGATCGAGTTAATATAAATTTATATGAAAAGAAATCGCAATGTTGAATTTTATCAAATTTTCTTTGTATGTGATTTGACAGTCATATCTGCAGTAGGTAATATGTGTTAATAATTTTAAAGCTCATTAATGAAATTAGCATTGGAATAGGCTATTTTGGATGCAAAAATGACGCATTTTTTTTCGCTAGTCTGTTATTTATTTCATAATCAAGGTATTACCTTCCTTTTGCCTTCAAAGATAATCAATAAGAATAAAAACAAAATAGAGATATGATATTAGAGAGAAAAGAGAATTCAGATTTCGTACAAAAATACGTGTATTATTATGTTTAACCTTTTTCTTTATGAAAATACCGCAATTAAATTAGAAGTGACCAACTAACCACCGGTTTTTGAGATCTATTCCCAACTCATCCGGATGAGTTTTAATATATATTGAAATACCTACAGCCATTTCCCTTTTCATCCGAAGACCCGAAGGTATGCCCCACTCATCCAATTATTTTGTAAACGTAATTTACTTAAAAATAAATATGGTCGGCATATAAAAGTATTTTTTTTTTATTATTTGTTGGTTCTAATTCAATATGTAGTAACACGAAAAAGGTACTGTTACGGACAGCCGACATTGTAGCATAGTTCTAGATGAATAAGGTTCAAATTTAATTGTAAGGCGTTTGTTTACGTCAAAACGTCCGGTCGCTGAACGATAAGGACGGATAGTGTAAAGAACGCGACAGCACGAGTCCCGGCCGCCCGCGTCGGACCGCGAGTTAACGGGAATGTTCTATAGGGACATCGCTCGATCTCTCCCGAACGTCGAGACGTTTCTCTCGCGCCCGGCGAATGGTATATAAGCCGCACGTGTTTGGCGCGCAGGTAGTTTTTTAGTTCAGAGTAGTTCTAACGTTTGCATTTCGGTTTTACAAAGGTTTGAGTAGCAGTTCTGTTTACAGTTCAGTGTTCAGTGAATATCAAGTGAAGTTTAGTGAAGTGAATAATTAAGTACGGACTATTGAATAGTAATCATAGTGTTTTCAGTCACTGTTAATTGTTAGATATAGAAATAAATCAAGAGCATCAAAACATCCGCTGTTGTTTCATTTATCCGCAACAGTTTTATGGTCCTTCGAGCCGGATCTACGGAATCAGCAGCACCAAAGGAGAAATACAGGAAGATGCCACAAACAAGAAGTGCAGCAAAGAAGGAGACGACCGAGGCGCCATTAGAACAAGCGCGACGCGGCCTGAACGAGCTGTCACCCGCTTCACCCTCCGTGGTCGAGAGTAGATCTACCACCCTACAGGAGGAAAGGAGGCTGCCCCGCGACCAAACAGGGGTCAGGGAGGCTTCAGAACCAGAAGCAGTGGCTCAGCGTTACCCAGGGCCAGCAGATGTGCGTCGCACCTCGCGCCCACCTTCAGTAAGATCCACATCTAGCGCGACACTTCGACTACGACAAGCGGAACTGGAGGCTGAACAGCGCATGATGGAACTGCGACGCAAGGAGATGCAATTGGAATTGGAGATGGAAAGAAAGACTATCCAAATGGAGGCTGAATTGGTGAAGAAGAAGCTCGCTTTCGATGTGGCGGCCATACAAGAATCTGATGGTGAGGACCTCGCCGATCATACTCTTGTGGAAGACCGTGTGAGCGAATGGCTCAACCGAACGGAGCCGTCAACCGTCTTTGAAAAAGCTACACTGGAGACCGCTCCCCGCAACCCGATCGATACACGGGGGGAGGTGACACATCGAGAGCCGCACCAGAAAGAACCAGATCATCGCCGCCATCGCTCACCGATGCCGGCTCGAGATCGGAATCAGGGCATCGAACAGCTGGCCGAAGCAATACAGAGCTTGGTACGAGTGCGACCACCACCACGACAAGCCAGTGAATTACCCGTCTTCACGGGCGCTGCAGCTGAATGGCTGCCTTTTAAAGCGGCCATGGAGGAAACAACAGAGTTATACAACTTCACTCCCACTGAGAACGTCGCTCGCCTGCGAAACTGCTTAAAAGGCGAAGCCCGTGAAGCTGTATCGTCACTATTAGCCACGTCAGCAAGTCCGTCAGTGATTATGAAGACGTTGGAACAATGTTTTGGTCGTCCGGAAGTTATCATTGATCAGGCGTTGGATAAAATACGGAGACTGCCTAAGTTAGGAGCCGCTGCTACCGCTGCAGATCTGAACACGCTAGCGGTCAAACTACAGAACATAGTGTGCGTCATAAAGCAGTTGGATAAGCGGGGTTATCTCAACAACCCTTTGCTTGTACGAGAGGTGATCGGCAAACTAAGCCCGCATCTTACATCGCGTTGGTGTGACTACGCAGAAGAGCACGGTTCCTATGAAGAGCCAGAAGTGATAACATTATCTCGCTTCCTTATGCAAGAGGCTGACCGCGCGCTTCGACACGCCTATACGACGACAATGCAAGCTCCGCTAAGGAAAGAAGAAAGAAAACCGACCGTCACTCCACTCCGTCGAGTAGCGACACATAACGTCACTGAGACAGGAGAGACTTGCTGTTGCTGCAGTGGTGAGCATGACTTGCCAAAATGTTCGAAGTTCAATGATATGGGCCTTCAGAATCGTTGGGATTTTGTAAAGAACGAAAAATTATGCTTCAAGTGCATATCCAGAAGGCATCGAAGAGGAATCTGTCGAGTGAAGCCGTGCGGTATAAATGGATGTCGCCGACCGCATCATCGCCTTCTTCATAGTGAAGCTCTGACCACAGATGCAACCGCAACCACGGACTCAACCACCACCGTAACAGAGGCAGCTAGTACAAGCAACAACGACGGCACCATGAGAGCTACAGTCACCGCTACTGCCGCCAAAGGAAGAAACGAAGTGTTGCTGAAAGTGTGTCCCGTCGTGATCCAGGGGCCTGCGGGTGAAATTGAAACGCACGCCTTGTTAGATGATGGCTCCACTATCACTTTGGTCGACGAAGAACTGGCGAACGAACTTCAAGCCGATGGCCCTACTCACCGTATTAACCTACACGGCATCAACACGACGAAAAGCGACAAAAACAGCAAGTGTGTGCAACTAAAAGTTCGTGGAAAGAACACGAACTTCTTCAACATTGAAGCTAGAACAATTAGAGGAATCGAACTACGAGGTCAGACCGTCCCGGAAGAAATTTTGACGTATCCTCACCTAAAGAAGATGGATGTTCAAGAAGTATGCTATGACTCAGCGCGACCACGGCTGCTTATTGGAGCTGACTACTGGCATTTGATTATGACACGCGAGATCCGCGCAGGAAAGAAGTCAGAACCCGTCGCATCCAGAACGTGTCTTGGCTGGGTCATATTAGGCAACCTACCTCGCACCATGATAAAAGAAGATGACTCCACCGTCTTGCACCTGCGTACCACGGAAAATATGAACGAAAAGACGGAAGACGAACGACTTGACGCGCTCATCAAGTCTCACTATGAAATAGATGCTCTCGGCGTTGCCTTAATGACTAAGAAACGTCCAGAAGATGAACGAGCTATGACGATCGTGAAGAGCACATTAAGACAAGTGGACGGGCGATATGAGGTGGGGCTGCCATGGCGTCGCGATGATGTTATCCTTCCCGCGAGCTACGACTATGCCCTGAAACGATTGAAAGGCATCGAAAAGAAAATGGATCGCGACCCAGGTTTCGCCGCCGAATACAGTGCTCAGATTCGCAACTTGTTAGATAAAGGTTATGCGACACCATGTGACGGCAGCGAGAACGTCAGCCCAAAGAGATGGTATTTACCACACTTTGCCGTTCGGAACCCAAATAAGCCTGGTAAGATAAGAGTTGTTTTCGACGCGGCTGCTGTAGTGAATGATACAAGCCTGAATCAGGAGCTGCTTGAAGGCCCCGACCTACTGACATCACTACAAGGAATATTGTTCAGGTTCCGAGAGAAGCCAGTCGCCGTGACCGCGGACATTCAAGAGATGTTCCTTCAAATAAAGATACGAAAAGAAGACCAGCCCGCACAACTGTTTCTGTGGCGAGATCAAGAAAGAAAAGCACCCCCACAGAAATATAAAATGACTTCAATGATCTTTGGGGCCGCGAGTTCACCGTTCATCGCACACACAGTACGCAACACGAACGCCGAAGCACACGCTCAATCGCACCCTGACGCATTACGAGCCATCACTACAAGTCATTATATGGACGATTACGTGGACAGCTACGAGGACATTGAAGAGGCCACCAGAACTATAAAAAGTGTGGCCGAAGTTCACGAGAAGGCGGGCTTCGTACTTCGCAGTTGGAATTCCAATCATCCTGACTTGCTAGCGCACATGCCAGAGACGTTACGAGCGCGGGCACCTACACAGTTGGGTGCGAATCTCAGCCCATATGAGAAAACATTGGGCATGTTGTGGAACGCAGATGAAGACACGCTTGGTTTCAACACCAACATGGTCCGGGTGCCTGCAGAAGTCAAGGCGCAAGCACGAACACCGACGAAGAGAGAGGCTCTGTCAGCGGTCATGTCCATATACGATCCGCTAGGACTTGTGAGCCCATATACCATCACAGCGAAGATCTTTTTGCAAAATCTGTGGCGCCAGAAAATAAGTTGGGACGAGCCCTTACCTTTAGCTGAAGCAGAAGAGTTTCAGTCGTGGCTACGAGGTCTGGAGGAAATAAAAAATGTCACCATCCCTAGATGTTACACGCCCACTACCAATCACCATAGGAGAGAGCTTCACGTGTTCTGTGACGCAAGTGAAAGCGCTTATGCAACCGTTGCTTACTTACGGGTAACGGACGACGAAGGTCGAGTCCACGTAGCTTTAGTGGGCGGCAAGGCAAAGGTGGCACCCCTCAAAGCACAGAGCATCCCGCGCCTCGAGCTGCAAGCAGCGGTTATTGGTGCGAGGCTGGCGGACACCATACAAAGCGAACATCGGCTTGCCATAGATGAAGTTACATACTGGACCGACTCCACGACAGTAATATCATGGATCCGCAGTGACGCCCGCCGTTACACTGCGTTCGTCGCACATCGTCTAGGAGAGATCGCCGAGCGAACACATGAACGTCAATGGCGATGGCTTCCCACCGAGCTCAACGTGGCAGATGACGCGACCCGAGCGAAGAACGTCAACTCAGTTCCAGCACGCTGGTTGAGTGGGCCACCATTTTTAAAGAATAAAACAGAAGAATGGCCGTCGGCCTTGGAAAACGATACCTCCGAACGGGGGGAGGAAGAAACTGTGAACCACGTGAGCACAAATCAGCCTGAAGTCCATGAAGCCATGCCGGATATCGACAAGATATCACGGTACGAGACTCTCATTCGCGCAACAGCTTTAGTTCTACTGCCTGTGGATAAATGGTGTCATCGAGGAAAGACACTGGAACTCCATCACATCCAGCAAGCCGAAAGAATGTGGTTACGACGGGCACAAAGGGAAACATTCGGTGAAGAACTTCAGCTATTGGAACAAGGAAAACCCATACAGCGATCAAGTCGACTTTACAAGCTAGATCCTGAGCTTGTAGACGGTCTGCTACGAGTCCGTGGAAGAATCGACGCTTGCGCTGTATCGAGCGAAATGAAGAGACCAATCATCTTGGATGGAAGACACCGTTTCGCACAACTGCTCATAACAAAAGAGCACCAGGCTGCGGGACACGCCAACAATGAACGCATCATCAACGAGCTCCGACAACGATTTTGGATATTGCGAATGCGACCATGTATTCGAGCCATTGCTAATGCATGTTTGCTATGCAAATTGAAAAAATCAAAGCCAGCCAAACCCTCCATTGGAAACCTGCCACAGGAGAGACTCAGCCCATTTTGCAGGCCTTTTACGAACTGCGGCCTGGACTATTTTGGACCGATGACCGTTACCGTGGGCAGACGACATGAGAAACGTTGGGGAGCTTTATTTACATGCCTCACTACCAGAGCTGTGCATCTGGAGCTCGTATCAACTCTAAGCGCTGACTCTGCGATAATGGCGATTCGAAGAATGGCAGCACGGCGAGGTTGGCCCAACACGATCATCAGCGATAATGGAACAAATTTCAAAGGCGCTGACAAGGAACTTCGAGCTGCAGTGAACGAGTGGGCGCCGTTGCTCCAAGAATACTTATTACAACATCGAGTTCAATGGCGATTCATCCCCCCTGGCGCACCGAACCAAGGAGGAGCCTGGGAGCGCCTGGTGCGTTCCGTGAAGACTGCCTTAGCCGCCACCCTGAACGAAAAGGCACCAAAAGAAGAGGTGCTACGAACTCTCCTTGCTGAGGCAGAGCACTCTATTAATTCACGGCCGCTAACCCATGTTTCGGTCAACCCGGAGGACGAAGAGTCACTCACTCCAAATCATTTTCTCCTGGGCACATCGTCAGGTCTCCCGCCAACCGGCCCATGTCAGCCCAGCGACAGGCGACAGTGGCGAGCTGCACAAGCCTTAGCGGACAGCTTCTGGCAGCGCTGGATAAAAGAATACTTGCCAACGTTGGTTCCGAGGGGTGAACCTGGAAAAGAAGCAAACTTGAAGACCGGAGACTTGGTTATCGTAACTGACCCGAATCTGCCACGAAACATATGGCCACGAGGGATCGTTGAACGAGTTTATCCGGGCCCCGACGGAGAAGTGCGCAGCGCTGACGTCAGGACGAAGGGAGGAATTTTCCGTCGACCCACTAGAAAGCTCATCGTCCTCACCGTCGACAAGAAAGAAAACAGCATGAACCAACGGAACAGCAAAGCTGGAACGAGCTGCAAACAAGATCATGTGACCCGCTGATGCTGTCCTACCCAGAATAGAAGGCTTCGAAAACGTCTACGCCGGGGGGAGAATTGTTACGGACAGCCGACATTGTAGCATAGTTCTAGATGAATAAGGTTCAAATTTAATTGTAAGGCGTTTGTTTACGTCAAAACGTCCGGTCGCTGAACGATAAGGACGGATAGTGTAAAGAACGCGACAGCACGAGTCCCGGCCGCCCGCGTCGGACCGCGAGTTAACGGGAATGTTCTATAGGGACATCGCTCGATCTCTCCCGAACGTCGAGACGTTTCTCTCGCGCCCGGCGAATGGTATATAAGCCGCACGTGTTTGGCGCGCAGGTAGTTTTTTAGTTCAGAGTAGTTCTAACGTTTGCATTTCGGTTTTACAAAGGTTTGAGTAGCAGTTCTGTTTACAGTTCAGTGTTCAGTGAATATCAAGTGAAGTTTAGTGAAGTGAATAATTAAGTACGGACTATTGAATAGTAATCATAGTGTTTTCAGTCACTGTTAATTGTTAGATATAGAAATAAATCAAGAGCATCAAAACATCCGCTGTTGTTTCATTTATCCGCAACAGGTACCTTATCGGAGCTTTAACTTTATTGGAAGGACCCACATTATCTGGTATAGAGCAATAAAAATAGCTTTAAACCAGATAATGTAGACTCCTCCGAAGAGTAGGTATTGTATGTTATCCTTACTTGTCTTATAGTAATTAATCTTTACCCGACTCTTATTGAAGAAATCAATTATAAAATACAACAAATGGTTTTCCGCACACAGATTACAAAATAAATTACTATTATTAGTGACAATTTTATAAGACAACATATTTTTACTACACAATTTGAATTTAAAAGGCTGTCTAAAGCTGTTAAACAGGCTATATGTCAGGCAGAAACCGGGGGTTACACGTGGCTAGGTGCAAAAATGTTTTCGCCTATCGCCTCAAGAGCTGCTGTTTTGTAACATCAATCAAGTAACACGAGTTTTGATACGTATCATATTGCAATAATCGATTAATCATATTTAATCTAGAATCAACAAACCATAACAAGAATAGTTACGTAAGTGCGGTGCGCGGTCCTTCCGTTTAGAGTTGCATTACACGTAAGATATCGATATCGGTAACCCTAGGAGTTTGTATCGATGCGTATTGATTACAGGGGATGTCGAGGTTAGCAGACCTTGTTCTAGATTAAAAAAAAAGATAGTTGTCTGGTAATAAAACGGAAAATCTGTATACAAAAAAAATAAGGGAACTACGGACACAAAAGGCATCAGCAACACTAATCGACCGAGGAAATGCATAAACGAATGATAAAATAAAACAAAATTACATTACATATCCATATTGAATCGTAATTTATTCCTTTACAATCAGCCGGTATGTACGCAATCGAAATTCAATATCGGAATATGGATGGAGCTGCCAACCTGGGAAATTGGAAAATAAATTAACATCACTACGTGTTTACAACTTAAACGGAGTTGACAGCTTCGAGAGGACGGGTGGAAATCTTCAGTAAATACCTGCAAATAATATTTAAATTGGAAATCGTAGTTATTTTTATCAGTAGGAGGTCACGATCACAACACTACAGTCAAATGGAGCAACTCGATAAAGAGGTCTATCTTGAGACGTGTCTGTTGCGATGGTATGGCAACACATTGGTGTATTGACGTCTGACACTCGTTGGCACTAAAGAATCGCCTAAAGAAGTCTTTTCCTAACTAGAACTCAACCAAGATAATAGGAACTGACAGCTACATGACAGCTAAGTTAATTACACCGTTTTAATTTGGTGGAGTTGTAGTTAGGAAAAAAGACTACGATTCTTATGTTTCGTGTAAACGGGTGAGTCTGTTGCAAGTTGCTGACGTCATTACATACATCGTGTATCAAAAAACCCTGTCAGATACTGAAAAAGGTGATAGTGTTGCTGAAACTGAAAACTTTCTCCATGTAACATAGGTCAAAAAAATTCATACTCCCACACAAATTGTATTGGTCAGCTGACCGACTTACTAATGGAAAGGCAATAACAAAATCATTTTCGACCCATGTTCCTTGGAGAATGTTGTTCAGTTTCAGCAACTATATCACCTTTTATAGGATCTCAGGGTTTTTTTGTTACACGATGTATAGTCACAGAATAGATAATAGTACTAACGTTATATAGTAAAGTAATTAAAACAGACCACTACGTATTGGACATACCATCAAAAAACCACGCACGACTCAAGATGGACCCCTTTGTCAAGTTACCGTGTTTGACGGTACCGTATAAAACTGCTTCAACTGAGCGTAAGTTTTTTTATATTATATCAAAGAAAATTATGGACCCTAAACGTCTTTTTTTATTCGATATTATCTAGCTTATAATTTACAATTTTATTATTTATACTAGCGGCCGCTCGCGGTTTCACCCGCGTGGTTCCCGTTCCCGTGGGAATATCGGGATGAAAAGTATCCTATGTTTTAATCTAGGCTATCTTCTATCTGTGTGCTAAATTCCAACTAAATCCGTTCAGTAGTTTTTGCGTGATTGACGAACAAACATCCAAACCCACAAACTTACACAATATTAGTAGGATTTTGGTGCGCGATTTCGTATAAGATTTGTAGAAATACTTAAGGCTTTAACATGCCTCAATCCGAGCGGGTCGATCCGTGATGGTGTGAAATCGAACGTAACTCTACTCACTTTGGGTTCAAATCAGTGCGCGTTCCAACGCGGTGGTTACGTTGAGAACTAGCGCCGAATTCTCAATTTTTACAGGTTTTTTTTAAATTTCTTGGCTTTCAAGTAAGTTAAAAAAAATCTTTTCAATTAAGATTGAAGGTATTAACATCGCCGATTTTTATGTGTTGGTTTCAACATTAACGAATGTTCTGTTTCCGAGAAATTTTGCAAATAGGACCAGAAACAGGGTCCACGGAATATTTTTTTACATCAAAGGTGGTAACATTTTTACAAATGCTTTCAATTAAATCTATTGTGTATTATTCCAAGTACAATATATTTTTTTCCATGATAGCTTCACGCGCGTAATCTTTCAATAATTTGAATTGAATATTGGGATTTGACCCTTCTTAGCGCCTTAACCAGTTTTTTGTTGCACTGCACTATTACTTTATTTTAGTGTGAATGACTTTAGGCGATGGTGAGTCGAAACAAAGAAAATATACACTACGCGAAATTATATAAAAGCTATTTTAATTACAAAGAAAAAGTATTTGAATGGAAAATGTAAGTTTTTTTTATAATCTTGTTAATATTTGTACAATCATCAACAGATCGCTAAGAAGACAAGATATGATAAACAACAACAAAAATAGGACAGGGTGTCACGTGTGTTATGTAGTACCTAGTGTAGTATGTTGATGAATTCTTGGCTGTACGTCGTATATCCTTGATCTAAAATGGTTTGACGAAAATGGTGTGGCTTCAACATCCAAGGAACCATGTATCCTTAATAAGTAATGTGACGCATAAGCAATAGTCTTTGTTTTAAAGTTCACAGAATTAATGAGTTGTTTAAATTTGTTTACGTCCTAAATGGTAGTGTTTAAGCCGAGGTTTTCCTGCAGCTCATAATTAAAACTGAATTCGATGATAGAGTCAGCTACACCATTTTAATATTGATTAATGTTCTGAACAATGACGAAATAATAATTTGTGCTTAGATTAAAACAAAAATATATGTTTTAAGCTACACCAGGCTAGTAGAAAATCAAAATTACCAATAGCATACACACTTTTTTTGTTGATTCATTAGTAAAATGAACTTCCTACTAAAGAAGATACTTTCTTTACAGTAAAATGCTGCAGAAGTTCAGGAGTCTTAAAAATATGAAAAGAAAACAAATGCTTGGACAAATTCACACAGCGCCATCTGGCCCCAAACAATGGGCACAGAATAGATATATAAGTACTACCGTACAGAAAGGAAACTCTCCGCCCCGCCCCACAATCAATTACCTCACCCCACCGCGCGAGTTCGTGTGCTGAATCGTGTGCTCATTCAATAGCCCTAGACTTCACGCACACAGTTGCGCGTGTGCAAAAACGTCACTGTGTAGCGTCTGTGTAATTAGGTAGTTCAAACGCGGTGCTTGTATGGAGTGCCCGGGGTGTGCTTTGGGTGTGCTATTCTGCTAGACAACTGATATACTACTACTTTTTAAATACTATACATAATAACATCCAGAACCAAAATTCATAATTTCAATTTCTGCCCGGCCGGGAATCGAACCCGGGACTTCTTGCGTGGTAGACCATTGCAGCACTCAGGTCGTCACTCAGATGTTTTGATGTTATGGTCGATTTTTTTTATTACATTATACTACGCGCGAAAATTTTAGAATGGGATAACCGAATTTTGTTGTTGTTTTCTTATGTTTGTAAGCCGCACTGACACGCAGCGTGTTGTTTCGAGTCAATCACGCATTTCTCGTGTCTACAACCCCCCTAGCCAGTACGTTACGAAAATTCGCGTGTCAACAACCGCGGACAAAGAAAGGAATCCCATTTTGATTGACAAAACAATTACTTTAATTAAAAACGATACTGGCACGCGACGGAAAATTATACAGCCTTAGGGTAAATACACATAAATATAATAACGGATATAACCTCAAAGTTACTCCGATAATAACTAGCGACCAATTTCTAATAATCAAAGTGTTTCTCAGAATTTTCAGTAACAAAGAATAACTTCGGATCGGCCTAAAATTGATAAGGATTCTGGAACTTTCTTTCATGAAAGTTAATTGGAGATTTTCTTTGTGCTTTATAATGGGAGTAAGTATATTGTAATAATTGGTGGTGACGAATCTGGCAATGATATTGAGTTTTCGTATTCCTAATTTTTTAAGAAAAGGAACTTGCTATTTATTCATTTATTGACACATCTTATATCATTAGGTAGTATTTTTATTTAAACAGTGATTTCAAAATTTCCTAAGATTGTTCACATTTTACTTTTGAAGTTTTTAATTGAAATTAATCAGAAAAAAGTTAAGTATTTCCAAAGGGTTTGATACAAAAATTAGGTGAATGCAAACATCTATCAACAGATTGAAATTGTCTTGGCAATATTTTAACTAATAGGCACCCATTACACACACAATCTGATCACGCCAGACCGCGCCAGACTGACAAAGATTGACAGAGATTGATTGTGTAACGTTGTTCGCGATCTGTTTCAATCTGGCGCGGTCTGGCGCGATCTGGCGTGATCAGATTGTGCTGGATTGTCAATCTACGTCAATCTGGCTTGGTCTGGCTTAGGGTTGGCACCTTTTTTTCGAGGTATAAGTATTATTTTCAAAACATTTAAACATTATAGTACCTACTTACTTTTGGGATATTTATAAAAATGTAGTACACATTTATTTTTAACTAGCTTCCGCCCGCGACTACATCCGCGTGGGTGGACATTCGAAAAATCATTAAAAAACAATCTAGCACAATCTGCTGCGATGCGATATTTTTAACCGACTTCAAAAAAGGAGGAGGTTCTCTGTTCGTATGTATATTTGTTTTTTATGAAGGCTGCATTGATTTGGATGAAATTTTGCAAACAGTTTATAGTCTGGATTAAAACTTATGATATTTTTGATCTCGGTCAAAGGTACCCTAGGCATTTTTATTTCTTTAAACATTTAAATTAATTTGTAGTACTTTTGGGAAATTTATAAAAATATAGCCCATATTTATTTTTAACTAGCTTCCGCCCGCGACTACATCCGGATGGACATTTGAAACTAAACCCAAAAAAAAACATACAGACGAACATAAAAACAACCTCCTCTTTTTTTGAAGTCGGTTAAAACATCGGATCGCAGTAGATTGTGCTAGATTGTCAGTCTACCATGGTAGATTGACAATCTACTATGGGAGATTGTCAGTCTACCATGGTAGATTGACAATCTACCATGGTAGACTGACAATCTAGCACAATCTAATGCGATCCGATGTTTTTAACCGACTTCAAAAAAAGAGGAGGTTCTCTGTTCGTCTGTATATTTGTTTTTTATGAAAGCTGAACTGATTTGGATGAAATTTGGCAAACAGTTTATAGTCTGGATTAAAACTTATATTTTTCATCTCGATCAAAGGTACCCTAGGCATTTTAATTATTTTAAACATTGAAACTAATTTGTAGTACTTTTGGGAAATTTATAAAAATATAGCCCATATTTATTTTTAACTAGCTTCCGCCCGCGACTACATCCGGATGGACATTTGAAAAAAAAACAAAAAAAAAACATACAGACGAACAGAAAAACAACCTCCTCTTTTTTGAAGTCGGTTAAAAACATCGGATCGCATTAGATTGTGCTAGATTGTCAGTCTACCATGGTAGATTGTCAATCTACCATGGTAGACTGACAATCTCCCATAGTAGATTGTCAATCTACCATGGTAAACTGACAATCTAGCACAATCTACTGCGATCCGATGTTTTTAACCGACTTCAAAAAAAGAGGAGGTTCTCTCTTCGTCTGTATATTTGTTTTTTATGAAAGCTGAACTGATTTGGATGAAATTTGGCAAACAGTTTATAGTCTGGATTAAAACTTATATTTTTTATCTCGATCAAAAGTACCCTAGGCATTTTAATTATTTTAAACATTGAAACTAATTTGTAGTACATTTGGGAAATTTATAAAAAATAATTAAAATAAATATAAACCCATATTTATTTTAACTTTCTTTCCGGCCGTGACTACATGCGCGTGGGCATTTGAAGAATCCCTTAAAAAATATACAGATGAAAAGAGAACCTCCTCCTTTTTTAAGTCGGTTAAAAATATTGGATTGCAGTAAAAGATGATAAAATTTGGCACACAGTTAGTTTGGTACCCTAGGAAGTACCTACCCTATGTATGTACCCTATTTTTAATTTTTAAAGGAAGCTAGTTAAAAATAAATGAGTACTATATTTTTTCATAAATTTCCCATAAACCTACCTACTATATTTTTTGCAATGTTTTGAAAAATACTATTTTACCTCGATATTTATACTATACCAGGCTATAAACTATATATGATGTGTGTAAAATTTCATCGAAATCAGTTCAGCCTTCTGAAGCTGAACTGATTTGGATGAAATTTGGCACTCAGTTCATAGCTTGGTAATATCGTATTAAAATTTATAAAAAATCGTATTAAAATTTATAATACGATATTACCAAGCTATGAACTGAGTGCCAAATTTCATCCAAATCAGTTCAGCTTCAGAAGGCTGAACTGATTTTGATGAAATTTTACACACCTGTGCGTGTAAAATTAAATATCGATATTCATCTAACCCTAACTAATCAAGGCATAAAATGGGTGCTAGACAACAGATTTTACTAGGTACTTACTTACTTTTCGAAATAGATAGGTACTTATTATACGCAGACCGTCACAGAAATTAAAATTCATAATTTCAATTTCGTCCGGGAATCGAACCCAAGATCTCTTGCGCGGTAGACTGGCATGTTGAATACTGCACCACTCAGGTCATTGATCGATATCACGCGAAAATTAATGCAAAAAGTTGGCAACCCTGCCAAAGCCCACCGTGGATCGTGGTAGATTGTCAATCTACCAAGATCTACTGCGATCCAGATCTCGCTGGATTGACCGTGTAACGTCGCAAACCAACCGCATCAAATTCCGTCAATCTGCGGTTTTGATCAGATCACACCAGATTGACGTGTGTAATGGCCGCCATAGAGATAACCAACTTTAGAGAAAAAATCTTAAATCAAAGTGGTCAAAACTCAAAGTGATTAAATATAAAAAAAAACACTAGAAATCATAAAAGATTACTGATCATCTTTGTATTGGTAATCTAAAGTTAAATCTCATCAAATCTAAAATAAAATAGAAAGTTTGGTGGTAATCTTTTACGTATGAAATTTTTCTCATATTTATTTCACTTTGAATTTTAATTACTTTGATTTAAGATATTTTTGTACTACAGTTATCAATATCGCATTTAAAAGATTGCCTTAAATTCGATTTCCTGCATATTTTGTACTACAAAACAATGATAATAAATAAAACGTAAATACGACGTAAATATTCGTTCTAATAACCTTAAATATATAACCGTCACCCCTAAATCAGGGTTATTTTTCTTCTGTGTTATACGATAAATATCTATTAAATCATCATTTATCTATTGGCACCTTCGATCTAGAATACCCTAGGTGTTCGGTCAGAGTCTCAAAAATGGCACAAATAGCGTTCCACTTACAAACTGGCGCTTATTTTGCACAATATAAGTGATAAAAGATGTGTTTTTGTACAAAATAAGAGTTTGTTCAAAATTAGAGGTGATTATGTACAAAATAAGCGCTAAGTTTGTAAGTGGAACGCTATTTGAGGTCTCGCGTACTATTTTAGTTCGTGATTCGTGAAGCGTTATTTAGGATATTCTTGATCGAAGATTGGCACCGAATTAACCTGGTTTACCTATTTTATGTAGTGGAAATGCAGAAATATTATTTTTAGCCCTCATCCCTAACCAGGGTTAACAGAATGCATCTAACCCTGCAATCGCCCCGTAAACACCGCACG
Organism: Agriphila tristella; assembly: GCA_928269145.1. Classification (NCBI taxonomy): domain Eukaryota; kingdom Metazoa; phylum Arthropoda; class Insecta; order Lepidoptera; family Crambidae; genus Agriphila; species Agriphila tristella. Next base: position 11,743,585 of record OV743435.1, on the reverse strand, counting down.
CGGCCGACGGATCGATAAGGCGGGGTAAACACGGCGGTTGTCATGGCAACAGGAAGGAGATGGCGTCACTTCCGCCCCCCGCCACCGGTAGCCATCATGAAGGATGTGCCGGGATATTCCCCCGGTAATCGGCAAGTTTATTAATTATTTATAAGGAACATTCGGTGATTTTCGATTACAGCTAATGCAATAATTGATTCTAGAAATAACTTTGTTGTTCTGGAGAAAATAATATTATGTTGTTAGAAACAACGTATTACATATATTTATTCTTTAATAGAAAACAATGGAAATGACCAGGGGCTCTATTTTTGAATCGATCGACTGGCGCTCAAGCGCTCGTTTCCACAGATTCTCGTTCGACAAATCAACTCAAATATGTATGAGACTTCGAACGAAAATCAGTAGAAAAGAGCACTCGACGCCAGCCGAGCTATTCAAAAATAGAGCCCCTGGAGTGGACCACGGGAAGAAAAAATTGCCATCCAAAAATGTACATCCAGGTAGACTGCATTGCATAGGTGGCACATGGGCTACTGACGAAAATATCATTTTTTTAGATCCCCTAATTGGTGGATCTGTAGCATATAAAAATGTTATTATATTTTGATCCCCTCATTAGTGGATTTAAGTGATATTTAGATTCCCCATTAGTGGATTGAAGAGGAGAATATCGTATCCATCGATCACAAATGGATCTTGGCAGTGGATCCAAGTGCATGGATGGGAGTTTTACACTTTAACACCATTACATACTTAAACACTTACGAGCCCCTTAAAATATTTAGGTATTTTATGTTGATATTTTTAGTTGAAGAGTCGTGTTGATTAACACTACTGACTAGATTCGCAGACACGTTACTTTGACCCACATTAAAATGTTTTACCCCCAAAATCCGAAACATTTGAACGGTTTTATCCTATAAAGTTGTGTCATATTGGATGCCCTACCATTCTCTAGAGTGCAGTGGCCGTTCGTAGATATTATAGCGGCATTGTACACCCTCTCAAGCCTCTTATTTAATTTCTCTGTCCGTTGATGTTGCTAAAGGATTGGCAATCAATTATTAAGATAGCAAACAAACATGAAGAGATTTTAGTACATTTTATTAATTTAAATAGTTCAATACCACATTAGTGTTGACTTTTACCACAAACTGGGGGTCAAGTCTGCTAATGTTTTCGTCAAAATCGTAGTTCAATTGTGTTATAATGATAATGCTTTTTGACACAGTTATTGTTTCTTAAACCCAAAATCAAGAGACAATATGTTTCCGTTTTGGGTTTAAGAAACACAATGTCTTTCAGTTTTGGGTTTAAGAAATAAGAACAGTGTCAAAAGCATTACCATTGAAACACCATTGAACTACGATTTTGACGAAAACATTAGCAGACTTCACCCCCTGTACTTTTGTGCTTTTACGTACTCACACAGAATGCGATGTAATGAATTAGTAGAATGAGCAATGTGACATTTTACTTTTGTTTTGAACACAATGCGTTTACTGGGTCCAACTAAGGCACATTATTATTTAAGACTGTGACAAATGTCTTGCATATTAAAATTACTAACACGAAAAAGTTATGTTTTAGTTAATTTAAAGACTTTAATGATTTTAGCAATGTAAGAAAAACCTCAATTTATATTTATTTCATGATTATTTTAATTTAAATAACAGGTATTGAACTTACCAAAGTTGTAAAGTAATATTGATTTAAATATCAAATTAAAAGTTCGCGGTAAAAGCTACCTAATGAATGTCTTTAAATAACTTTTAAACAATCATATTACTCTGCGCAATAGATGCAATAATATATTTTATTTTTATTGGTTAAGTACCAATAAAAATAAAATAAAAAATTAAACAAAATAATTTCCTTACCGCGTAAAAAGCACTAATACATTGTGAGAATTATTGTTTCATGATCGCGCTATTTCCTTCGTTTATAAGCAGTTCACAAGTCTTTAACTAAATGAAATCACACGGCACGCGATACTAACGTCAAATGAAATGAAAATATAATCGAGACAAAGAAATAAGAAACGTTTGCTTATTTTTTTGCATTCACAAGAATTATACCTACATTTGTAAAACATTAACAACCTCACAGGAGATTACTATAAGTAATCAAATCACAGCATAAATGATACAACATTTTGTTCTACGACTTATCCGAAAAAAGAAAAAATAAACACTTTCATACAAACTTTTTTTTCCGTTTCGGATAACTAGAAAATACAACTTGTCATTATCCACTCAGGTGGCCGGGTACGGAAGAAAGTTGCATGAGATAGTAACGTGAAAAATAATTTTAAATTTAAAAACCAAATATTATTATGTATTTTTAAGTAAAAAAAAAAAAAAAACAGCACACTCACATACAGGTAACTCTTACCTTACCAGAGTCCCAACCGCGCTAATTCTGAACGATAAAACCAAAACCATTACGTTGTCATTTATGTTACATTTACCAAAAAATCTTTGACTTAGCTTTAGAATTCTCATTTAAATTGTCCAAGATTGGCATCCTAGTCTCCCTAGGAGCTTTCAACCATTTCACCAAAACTAAAGCGACTATTTTTCTGTAAACGAAACAGACCCCCTAGCCAAAGTAACATTTGCAAATTTTCGCTATCGCTTCGCTTCGAAACATGTATGGATTTGACGTTTTAAAATTCGATAGTTAACGAAACCTTATGTCAATCCCATACATGTTTCGAAAGCGAAGCGATAACGAAGATTTGCCAATGTTACTTTGGCTAGGCCCTCTGAACCGGTAACGATTTAGCTTTGGTTTTATCGTTTAAAATTAGCACAATTGGGCCCCAGGAATCGCAGCAACGAAGCACTCAACACCGCTCAATTGGTACTTACCTGAAAATAAAAATAGAATCGAATTAATACAAAATTCATTGTATCAAAACGGGGTAAATTGAAACAAAAACGTTCGTTAATAGCCTAAAACGTTAATTTAAAAGCATTGTTCGCACTAACAATGGGCCTTCGCGGGCCCTTGGGAAGCTTGTAAAGGCCCGCTGGGATGACGAGGGATTTAGATTTTAATACGATTATTAAGCTGTTCGAACACTGCTTTAGATTGGGTATTTTAAAAAGATATTGTAAGATAAGACAAGAAACAATTGATATGGAAAATTAACATTGGATTAATGAAAATTTGATATTTTTCATGGTGTTATTATTCTAAGATTAGTTATAAGAAAAGCAGTAAAGAAGTTATTAAATAATGCATTGTGTTGTGATGTGACATATGGTTATTTGGTTGTAATTGTTGTTGAACATTCTTAAACACAGAACCCCACCAAAAGTGGCGCCCTCGGAGGTTTTTATTTAATAAGTTGTTAAAAGAAAAACATTTTAATAAAACATTTTTAGGGCTCATAGTCATTTTTAGAATGAATCAGAATGTTGGGCTATGAAGAAGATGGATGAAAGGAAATTAAATGTAGCAGAGATGAAAATGTTGAGGTGGATGTGTGGTGTGACGCGAAGGGATGAAATAAGAAATGAGTATGTCAGAGGAAGTCTGAAAGTAGCACCAGTAACAGAGAACCTGAAAGAGAATCGTCTGGCTTGGTTTGGGCATGTAATGAGAAGGGATGAAAGGCATGTTACTAGAAGAGTAATGGATATGGATGTTGAGGGCTGGAAAGTAAGAGGAAGACCGCAGAAAAGATGGATGGATTGTGTGCGAAATGATATGAATGTGAAGGGAGTGGATGAGGAGATGACGAGTGACAGGAAGGAATGGAAGAAAAAGACGCAATGCACCGACCCCAAATAAATTGGGATAAGGGTAGGGGGATGATAGTCATTTTTAGAAGGTATCACTACATTTCCTCTTAGTTATTCGTAGAAGTAGATAGCATGTGTCAAAAAACGGCCTCTTTAGCGGTTTCGCTATCTACTTCTAGCAGTGACTACGAGGAAATGTAATAATTATACCGTCTAAAAATACTAGACTATTTTTTACTTATACCCTTAAATTCCACGAGAAGTTTTATTGAAATTGCGTATTAGAATTTACAATATTGAATAAAATTCACCGCGGCGGGCGCCACTTTTATTCACGTAAGTTTCACAGTCGATTTTCTTAGATAATTCATCTCAACCGCCACTATTGCCAACGCGGCAAAAATATAAACTAAAATAGGGTCACAAGACTTTCTCATTGATCAGTCTGTACGGTAAATGGAAGTTTCGCTGTAACTTCATAACACAGCAGAATCAAAGTTAATTTAAAAATCAAGCCCAAAATACCATCACAAAGACAACGAATTATGATTAAGCACAATAAAATGGGGAGCATGATAATTTCCTCGGCGAGCGCCTATAATTCGAAGCCTCAACATGATTTACGAGTGGCTCGACGTAATCCAGCACTTTGTCATTCGCAGTTCGTCTGCAATAATTGGATGGATTCTGTTTTTCAGGCAGGCGGTTCTGTCAACACACTGATATCTTAATTCCAACGTTGACATACTGTGTTAATTGAGCTGTAACTGTTCGGTCAACTTGTGTCTCGATTAGTGCTTCATTAGTGGCTACTGCTATACAGCGCCATCTAGTTACAATATACGTAAACACTGCGACCTGCGAGATTGGTGGTACCTCCGAATTTGTGTTAGTAAAAAAAATAACTATCATAAGTTGTATTATTATACGGAATAGATCTTTAGAGCCGTCAGCTTCCGTACGGAAAGCTCGCGTTGCTCTAAGGCACGGGTCTCCAAACTACGGCCTGCGGGCCAAATCCGGCCCGCGAGCACCAACAATCCGGCCCGCGAAACCGCCAAAACGTACCAACACACTGTTGATTTGAGTTGAGTGTGTTAGTACGATGAGCTAGCTAGCTTGGAAGTTCATGGATAATTCATCTCTCTGGCCCTTAGGCTAAAAAGTTTGGCGACCGACGCTCTAACTAAGGGATAGATTTTTTAAATAACAAAATAGTATCAGACTATCAAATTACTTTCTTATTAGTTCTTTAACTTACCTAGTTTATTTTCTTAGATTTTTCTGGTTTATAAGTTTGCAATGAAACAAAAGTCCCACTCTGTTTTAAACGATATCGCCTTTTAGATCAAAATTTCGTTATTTACTTCGAAACTTCGTTTTACAGATTAAAAGTAGACCTCCCAATGGTAACAAATCTTCTCCAAGCGACTGCGAAATTCCTAAGAGCTGACAATTAGACTAATCGATAGACATGTCACTAACGTTGTTCAAATAGTTGTGTTACGCACATTGCCTGTGTGTCGCAGTAATGTCGGGCATTAGTGAAGCTGTAACTTCGAATTACTCAAATCGATACCGAACGCCTACGTATTCAACTAATGAAGTATCGAGTACAAGTCGACAGTGTAATGTAACCAAGGCAATGGGGAATGTCCGAAAAAAATAAAATTGGCTGAATATTTTTCTATAGGTAGGAATAAGGTCCCTTAGTAATAGAATAAATTTTCATAATTTTCGGTTTCGTGAAAAAATTTCAAAAAATCAAAGTCTCTTCGACTTCACAAATGTATGAAAGTAACAGCAGAATGGAGATTGTACCTTTGCCAACACCTGCCACAACCACAACATGGTATTAAAAAAAAAGTTTCAAGACAAAATGTCAAAACTTTTTTTTAAATACGTGCTGTGTTTGTGGCAGTTAGCGGCAAAGGTATAATCTCCATTCTGCTGTTACTTTCATACATTTGTGAAGTCGAAGAGACTTTGATTTTTAAAAACTTTTTTACCCAACCGAAAATTCTGAAACTTTTTTCTATTACTAAGGGACCTTATTCCTACCTATAGAAAAATATTCAGCCAATTTGATTTTTTTCGGACATTGTCAATTAACTAGTGTTTTGTCAGCGCAGCGAAAAATTTTCTAAGTCTATGGTTTCGTCTCTTTTCAATAATTTTGTGTGAAAACATTACCTAACTGTGTAAAAAAGGAAAATATATATCTATACATAGTCATGGGACTCGAATCAAAAAAAATTATTCGAATCTATTCGAATTACCCGTAAGTAGTTTGAATCATCGATTCGAATTTAACGATGATTCGAATCCTTATGATGATTCGAAATGATACGATTACTCGATTCAGTAACAAACAAAAATAAAAATATCTTAAAATAAATATGTTAAACTAAATATCTGAATATTAACCTGGGTACTCTTAGTAGTTCTCAGCCCCTATTGCTACGCCATCAAAGATTCGAATTAAAAAACTGATTCGTAATCGAACGGTGATTCGAATCAGACAACCAATTCGAATCAGATGATGATTCGAATCAGCATAAATACTCATTCGAATCGAGCTTCGAATGACGTCATTCGAATCAATTCGAGTCCCATCACTATGTATCATTATGTGGTCTGATGTTTTCCATTATATTAAAAAAAAACTTCTTTGTTCGAATCATAATATAAAAACAACTCGCAGATTTTTTTCTTTTTATCCTTAAAAAAATCCGCAGATTGGACTCAAAATAATTAAGGTTTAATTTTTTTTTGTAATAAAGAGTTTTTCACGAATAACAACGCGTATTTAAAGGATTTATTCGTAAAAAGTTATTTATTTCTAACGAACTGTACGCGCAGAAGTCTTTGAAGTCTACATTATTGTTTTTTTTCCATGGAAATCAAACCTACATTATTTTGAGCCCAATCTACAGAATTTTATGATAAAAAGAAAAAATCTGCGATTCGCTTTTATATAATTCGAACAATAAAGGCAGTTTTTAAATATTTTTGATTGTTTATCAATACTTAAAAAGCGGTGAAATTAACCAAATGATTGTTACTAAGACGAGAAATAACAGTTAAAAATTAACGTAACTTCTCACAGTATACAAATATACGTAGTATAACCTCACGAGAACAAATATAACTTTAAATTTTAATTTGCACAGCAATCAAAATCTGCGTTAATTCATAACTCGACTTACCCCAGTCGAGTCTGTGTACCCACAGAGTAGGGTTGTCAACCAACTATACTGTTAAGATCAGTATCATACTATTGTGTGATAATATCACCCAGCTCAAGGTCACCCGCGAGCCATGCTCGGCGTTTCCCTGCGGGATCGAATCAGAAATGAGGAGATCCGCAGGAGAACTAAAGGAACCGACATGGCTCTCAAGGATTGCTCAGCTGAAGGGGCAGTGGGCTGGACACATAGCGAGAAGAACTGATGGCCGTTGGGGCGGAAAGGTTCTGTATAATGGCGATGCCTACCCACGCTCCGTGGGTGGGCCCCGACAAGGTGGACTGACCGACGCACGCGACGATCTGGTGAAGGTCGCGGGAAGCCGCTGGATGCAGGCAGCACAGGACCGATCATCGTGGAGATCCTTGGGGGAGGCCTATACCCAGAAGAAGAAGAAGTGTCGTGCGGCTGATATGATGATGATGATGTGATAATATATCTTCCTATAGTAAGGTAACTCCATTGTCTCTACGATCCTTTGCCCCACATCCTAACTAATCGTTGCCCTGACAAGACGGACGAGTTGCGCTATGATATTATGATTGTGCTGTGCTCATTCAAAATTAAAATAAGTTGTTCAGTCTAGGCTGTAAGAAGCACTTGTGAATGACATAGAAGCTACGCCATCGGTTCGCAAACCCTATAAGTGGGAGACCGTGAAACGAGAAGAAACGGCAAGAAACTCGTCAAGGGCTTTCTCTCTATATCTTTCATACAGTCGCCAAAATTAAAAAATGACATCAGCATTTAAATTGAGGTCATTTTCCATCACAATACATATTGTATTGTTCATCAGCCGCACGACACCATTCCATTCATTGTATTGTTATAATTCTAAAAAGTTGCTGCATTTCTTTGGTGAGTTGTTATTTGTGCCAAAAAGAAGCATCAATGTATCACATCCTGAAAGCGATTGCGATAGATTTTGAAATTAGACAATTAGCCCCCTGTTTATAAAATTAATCAAAATTGGTGTACGAGGAGCCGTACAGTGCAACAAAAAAAAACATATTGTATTTTTTCCGAAATACAGTTTACTTTCTTTTTTCGACCATTGTAATACTCGTATTTCTTGTGCAAAAAGTTGGCAACCCTGCCTGACACAGAGCGAGCGTTTTGATTCAAACTGCAAATACTCGTTAATTAATATCCATAATCAGAGCCGTTAGCCGTAGTTTGCGAAACATTTGCATAAGCCGCGAATGTAACTAGAAGTACTAATATCTTAGAATAAAGCCTTATTTTCACACGCATGTAGCTCAAATTGTATTTATAAGGGTCTTAAAGTAAGTTAGAATGGGACCAAATGCAAATGGGTCAAATGGGAAGAGGACAAACTGGGAATAGGCCTCGAGCATCTATGCTCTACGCAAATATTGCGTCTACGCAAAGTTGCAATCATATCGGTTTTTTTATCGGATAATACATTTCGGCGAGTGTGCAGTGTACGAATCAGCGCCACCGATTTTAGGTGGAAATTCCAAAGACTCGCACTAAGCGTTTTGCTTCAAATTTGATCATCCGTACCGTTAGAGAGTAGAACTCCTTGCCTGAGTCTGTGTTTCCCGATAGGTACAATCAGGGGGCCTTCAAGTCGCGAATGAATAGGTATCTTCTAGGACAGGGCGTTTCATCGTAGGATATTCGCATCATCGTTTTCCATCAGGCGTGATAGCGGGCAAGCGTTTGCCTATCTATCATAAATTATGGTGGAATAAAGAAACTCACATACCCACAAACATACATGAACCCTGAACACATGTACACTCCTTTTTTAGCAGTCATGTAAAAATAGGATCATTTGCGTCTGCGTGACCAATTACGTAAGAGACAAATTGCGACAAACTCCTGACGATCTTGAATATTGATCATTCTCTATTTTAGACGAGGTTTCTTATGGGAGCTGTGTTTAGGATTTTAGTTAAGTATCAATAAAAAAAACTTTACTTATCTTTCTTTGATATTTTTGTGAAAAAGTAAAAAAACATTGCCCCAAATTCAACTGAATGAATCGCAAAAACGCAAGTGGTAATTCTCGAAACTTCACACAAAAAATATTGAATGGTTGCCCTAAGATAAAATATCAAGTTACTTTATAAACATCTTTGAATGCCGAGTTTCAAGTACCAAGACCACTTGAGTCTAGTAGCTGTACAATGTCACATTGAATGAAGTTTGAGAAACAAACTTAGTTAAAGAAACTTTAAGAGGCTACTTATAAAGTAGTTGCTTACATAATAACTCAATAATGTTACTGAATTTTTATCTTATATCTTTGAGTATAATTTTCTTTAACTAGTATCTTTTTCTGAAAATTTCGCATTGATGAAAATAATTAGGTGTTCTAAAATATAAATTTTCTTTGAAACTACTATGCTCACATTACTTACTTTTTAAACAAATACCAACCAAGTACCTAGGGACCAGATATAATTTTGTAAAAAATAAAAAATACGCAGGCCAAATGTAGATTTTTTGGTGTTAACGACTGGAACAGCTTGACGTTTGGTGTAAAATGGGTAAAAGTTAATATAGGACAAGTCTAAGAGGACGAAATCAGCAGGCACTTGAAACAGAAGTCATTGGCAATCTTTTAAACTAAGAAGCTAACCGCGATATGATAACTGTAGCCCGGAAAATCGACCCGTGGGACATTTAGTTAGCGACTGTCGACAGCGACCGTAATTTCTACTAGTTTTATTAGTCCGTGACACTATTGCCTACGTCATATGACATCACGATGAAATGCATGGCACACGGTCGGAAAAGTTGTGCTGAGCGAGGATCAGAAGATTATCGCAAATAAAATTGAAAAGCTTGAGAAAATCTTCCACTTCCGGTCAAAATTATAATGATTATATTTACGTTATGTGACATCAGTAAGAGACCCGTGAATACCTTAAACTTAAATTTTTTGTTTTTTAGTCATTTCAGAACTGACAGACTTATGTTTAATCTCTCTACGATTAAAAACTAAATGATGACACGGGTCCCTTACTGACGTCACATGACGTAAATATAATCTTAAAATTTTGACCGGAAGTGGAAGATTTTCTCAAGCTTCCGGCCAATTTTATTTGTGATAATCTTCTGATCCTCGCTCAGCACAACTTTTCCGACCGTGTGCCATGCATTTCATCATGATGTCATAATATGACGTAGACAATAGAGTCGCGGGCTCACGGACTATATGGACGCGTACGCACTTGTTCGCCCGGTCGCTGGGCGATTCGGAGTCGCCGGGCGACTAGCCGGCGCAGCGGCGACTTACAGACGGTTCTCATTCATTTATGTATTTTTGCAACAAAGGACGTTTTTATTTTTCCTCGTATGTTTCTCTATAATTAGCACATAATAGATAAATTAGAAACGATAATAATGCAACTTCCATGCACGAATGTACAAGAAACACTACTCATATTCAAGTCGCTCGCTTGGTCGCACGGTCGCCCTTGTTTTTGGTCGCCGAGAGACTGAGTCGCTCGTCGACCGGTCGACAGTGCGTTTTGGCTCTTACACGGGTTGATTTTCTGGGCGACCTGCTAGGAGACTTTAGTCGAATATGACTTTTTATCGACAATCGATTGTAAAATCGAATCGCCACCTCAATGACTTCGATTTCGCCCTATACAAGGTGTTTGGTAAAAGCCTTATAAAGCCGAATATAGTAGATAGGGACCATCAAACTGAACAACTTTTACTATGGAACTAACTCTCAAATCGCGAAAAAAAAATCAGCTGTTTCATACAAAAATTAATAACGAAAATATCAAAATGTATGAAACAGCTGATTTCTTTTTCGCGATTTCAGAGTTGGTCCCATAGTAAAAGTTGTTCAGTTTGATGGTCCCTATCTACCATATTCGGCTTTATAAGGCTTTTACCAAACACTTTGTATAGTCCCTAAAGACTATTACGTAACAATCGATCGATATTTAACTTTTTTTTTATTGAATGTCAAAGGACGTAGACTGATGAACTGAATGGCTAAACATTAAATTAATGTCTGTGTAGGACGAGATGACATAGACAATTTAATTCTGTTTATCGACTGCGATAAATAAATTATTCGACTAACTGTCGCAGACGGTGGAAAGTAATATTGCGGTTTCGTTGATAAGCGTTAGCGATTCCGCAAGCTGGTAAAATATCATATTTTATTAAGAGGCCGAATACGATATGCCTTTCTCTTTCTCGCATATTTCATGTTTTTTTTAAGATTTCTTAAATCGTGCGTAATTAAAAAATTTGTTCCAGCCACTTTTCGCAATATAAGATTACAGACATTTTAACGTATATTTCAGTTCAAATAAGTTAAAGATACATACAGTTCAAATAACTTTCAGAAACGACGACCTTTAGTACTTCAGCAACACGAAAATGAAATATGAATGACACTATGTCACTTGAATATGTATTCAAGGTGACGGACAGAGATTGAAAAAGAATGAAATTCTACGAACTACAAATAACAATTCGTAGAATCCTCTAAAATGTTTGTTTTAAGGAAAACTTTGGATAGAAATATACTCAAGCATACCTAATATATAATAGTAGCGCTGGTAGCGCATCTAATGCTCATCTTGAATATTTATCAGAAACGCTCCAATGTGACTTATGCTTAATCTTAAATACAGTTACGATGCATCATTCATAGGATAACTATGTGCGTCACGTTTCGCGCAGTCTGATACGGAATGTACAGTCGACCGCTTGTCAAGATTGACGTGATCCTGACCGTGACCCTTCTTCTTTGACATTACGTGGCATCTGCCACGGTCACAGTCACAGCAGCCCATACAAAACTGTCTTTAGGTTTAGAATGCAATAGTTTTTCTCCAGTGCAAGACAAAAAAATATATTCGAAATATTATTTTTAACAGGAAAACAAAAGCCTTTCGATAATGGAATGCCATTTTTACTTTATGAATTTTCATGCTACGCCTGAGAAAAATCAAGGCAATATATTTTTATGTAAGTCACTGATATTGAATATACAAATTATATATTTAAGTTACATTAGTGTTTACAAAAATCTGGGATAAAAATTAAGCTCTTATAAAACTAGCGTTTTTTTTTTTTCTTATTTGATGTAACTCAATTTGAATCACGATTATTATATTTCAAGCTTACTAGAGACGTTCATAATATTCCTATATTTTCATATCACAGTTAAATAAAATATACCATACCTAAGTATTCTTAAAGTCTTACGTAATAATTCATTGACCGAGCGACAACTCATTATAATATTTAAATTTAGCTCCCGGAAAACTATGATTAAGAAGACACTATTCGTAGGCACTTAGCGCACTTCGAGACAATATGCTATAGAATAGCGAAGCACGTAGGTACTCTGTGTTTTATGAGTCGTAAATATATTTATCTAAAATTGTAGAAAAGCAAAACTATTTCTTGTGAATGTTTTTTAACCAATTTAAATCTTTAAGATCTCAGAAATCAATTGTACCTATTTCCTGTCTTAAAGTAATTATTATTCACGAAAGGTCAAACGAAAAGCCAATATTTCGTCCTAAAATTTTTATTAATCTTATGCTTTCATACACATAACATTTTTTTTTCATCCTTACTAATAATCCTTACTATAATATTATAAATGCGAAAGTCCGTTTGTTTGTTTGTTACGCTTACGTCTTAACTACTGAACCGATCATCATGACGACCGATTTAGCATACACGTTGTCGGGGGTACGGTGAAGGACATAGGGTACCTTTCATCCCGAAAAAAATACTGTTCCCGAGGGATAGCATAAAAACTTTTCACGCAGATGAAGTCGCGGGCAGCCGCTAGTATAATATATTACGATAGATTTCGAAAGTCCGTTTGTTTGTTTGTTACGCCTTCACGTCTTAACTATTGAACCGATCATCTTGAAATTTTGCATACACGTTCTCAGGGGTACAGAAAAGGACATAAGGTTCATCCCGAAAAAAGGAACCGTTCTAGAGGGATAGACAAAATCAAATCCACGCAGACGAAGTGGCGGGCGGTCGCTAGTTTATTTATATTACAACATCCTTGTACTAGTCGCACCAAAATGTGCGGTGCGCTACGAGTACCAAATTCCGCTCTCGCTCCGCCTATCAATATGTCCCACCGATACTCAAGTTACCGACAAAGACCCAAGTGCTACGACACACGGACCAAAGACCTAAGACGTAATAAATTTAATGTTTACCTTCCGTATTTTCAATGGAACTAAGCAAAAGCGAATTTGTACTTTGTAGGTACAGAGAATACGCTATCTTCGAGTAGCTTAGAACAATTGGTGCTGTAAAAGCTTTTAGGAGGAATATCGAATGGGATCTTTGCTGAACAAACATTTTTAAGAACTACTACATGTTTTATTCAGCTAACTTTGAAACTGAATTGGAAAGCTTTTAACAATGTTATTTTATTTATTTATTTTCTTTTTGCAATATTGCCCTGTTTACTCTTCCGAAAAAATAATGATTCACATCAATGATGTACTTTTTTTATATATCTCATAAAGAACATTATGGTCGTAAAAAAGGTTGGTTGTTAGTTAATAACTTTTCTTTAAAGTAGTTTTTTTATTCTGACCATAATGAGGGCATTTCAAAGTGACATTTAAAAAATAATATAGTAACTATTTCCCTCACTAGATGGCGTTGGTAGTCAAGTGAAGTGGCAAAATTGGCTTTGAAAAATATACGGCCTGTTCTTTTTGTCATTTTAAAAAGCCCTCATTATGTGAATATTAAAAAAACCGGACGGCCGGCCCTTTTTAAAAACGTGACAATTTGGAATATTTTATGATAGCACATATCAAATATTTCCATTACATAAGATTTCTTACAGGCGTAACCTTTAAATCAATCAAGATCACATCATGCTTCTTGTTACGTACTCTCGTAAAATTAAAATATTAATTAACCATCAATGAGCGTTTTCCCCCCCTCACGCAAAACTGCTGAGTAAACAGGGAGAAATAATTAATCCGAAATTAAGTTCGGTTTTTGGCATCGAGTAATTTACGATTGTTGGGCGTCGAAAGCGGCGACCGCAACGCGAATACAGATTTTTAAGGAGATTTTAATTTTGGTGTGGCCTTTAACGAAGTAGCTTGGACGAATTAACCACAGTAGGTAATAGAGAGAAAATCGAAAGCGAATTTAATGCGTCCCTCAATAGGAAATCAGTTCTTTTTTATTTTCGTATAAAAGGTGGTAGGTACCACATTTGGTACCACCATTATGTGATGATACTGAAACTGGTGATAGACAACTTTCTCCATGGAACATAGGTCGAAAAACTAAAATAAAACATTTCCCTACTAAGGCGAAAAAACATAGTTTTTCGACTTATGTTCCTTTGATAATGTTTTTCAGTTTTAGCAACACCATCACCTGTTTCAGTAGGTATCATCACATCATTTGGTACCATCTTATATTTAGTAACTTTACTGTCAATCTCTCAAGCGATTAGTAGATATTATATTTTACACAAATAACGTTCAAGCGTAGGAGGGACTGCAGACTAATATGATTTGTTAATTTAATAATAATCAAAATAATGATGTCTCCAATATTTCTGTTATTATTTATAGATACACTATTGGCCGCCCGCGGTTTCACCTGCGTGGTTCCTGTTCCCTTGGGAATATCGGGATACAGAGTACCCTATGTTTTAATCTAGGCTATCTTCTATCTGTGTGCCAAATTTCAACCAAATCCGTTCATTAGTTTTTGCGTGATTGAGGAACAAACATCCAAACCCACAAACTTTCACATCCTACTTCCTACTAATATTATAAATGTGAAAGTTTGTGAGTTTGGATGTTTGGATGTTAGGATGTTTGTTCCTCAATCACGCAAAAACTACTTAACGGATTTGGTTGAAATTTGGTACACAGATAGTGGATAGCCTAGATTAAAACATAGGGTACTCTGTATCCCGATATTCCCAAGGGAACAGGAACCACGCAGGTGAAACCGCGGGCGGCCAATAGTGTATCTATAATAATAACAGAAATATTGGAGACATCATTATTTTGATTATTATTAAATTAACAAATCATATTAGTCTGCAGTCCCTCCTACGCTTAAACGTTATTTGTGTACCTTTTATCCCGATATTTCCACGGGAACGGGAACCACGCGGGTGAAACCGCGGGCGGCCGCTAGTTTATAATATTAGTAGGATTATTAATTGACCGAGCGAGCGCGAACCGTCTCCGTTTTAGCTTGGGAAATAATGCTGTCTCCTCCTCTAAAGGTCGGATTTCTCGACCGAATCTCGTGAAATTTTGTGAGCAGGTTCTATAATTATATAGATTTTTTGATTGAGTTTTTCGTAATTTTTCTAAATGGCAGAGATATGGGGAAAATCATATTTCAGTCATTTCGATTTTTTTCAAAAATGTCACAAATGCGAGGCCTGCAGAGCTCTACTATCTTATTCTATGTTACGAAAACACGTTTCCTAGTTCTTGAACATTCAAGATCAATTTGATTTCTTGTACATACAAGAAATCAAAGGGTAAAATCGTATAATATGATAAATGGACAATAAGGTGTTTGTTCGCACTATTGACACCAGAATTCGATTATATTTTCGGACTGAAAAGCTAAATTTATCATGATTGATCTATGGTAGTTATCGATACTGTTAAGATACAACTTTAGAAAATAAGATATAAATAAAAAAGTTATTAATTCATTAAAACCCACGCACGCGGCCACATGCGGCCGGATAATAATGAAATATGTATTGTCTCATTTTTCTGTACCTCATCGGCAAATAAAAATTCGATAATCTGTTTGCGAGATACCGATACCATAGACAAACATATAAAAAATTTCAACGCATGTTGAACTCATGACACCCTTTTTTCCATAATTACATAAAAACAACTAACGAAAAAGACTTGAGAGTTTTTATCATTTTGCTAAAAAGTTAACTATTTGCTGAAGCTGTTGTGAAATGCAGCTTCTTCAAATGTCTTTGCAATTATAGTCTGTTTAACCATACTTGTCCTAGTAAACAGTTCTTGACAGTAGTCATACATCTTTTAAATTTAAATCATTATTTAAAAATATGTTGTCTTATTAAATCAAATTGTCACTCATAATTAGTAATTTCTTTCGTAATCTGTGGGTAGAAATCACTGTTATTTTATAATGGATTTTTTCAATAAAGAGTTGGGTGAAGATTGTTTACCAAATAAGACAAGTAAGGAACTATAATCAGTAACGATTCAACATATTTTTGTAAAACGGCCTATCCTGGGTGACTACACAAATGACGTCACCCTACCTTCGACTTCCCCTGATTTATTGTTTCTGTTGTGACTGTTCGTTGTCAAAAGGCTTCAATCAAGACTCAAACGTGTTCAATGCGAGGTAAAATTGGTGCTATTGTTGTTAACAACAGTTACGATCAAAGGCGCCTAAGGTTTGAGTACCTACCTACCTACGCGATCGATTGGGGGTGGAATGTTCTGTTGATGGAATAATACGTTAATATCTCTCTCTGGAAACAGTATGTACCTTTACTATTATTATGCAAAAAGGAGAATGCAATCAGCCTCGCTACATTTATTATTATTTTAAATCTTAAGAGGAACCACAACGGTCGAGAAATTTGAAAAATTTCTATAGTTGACAAAATTAACGTTTCGTAGTCCCCTGCTTCCTCCTCCAAAATTACGATTTTTTCATCAAAAAATAAAGAAAAGCGTTGGCTGTGTTCCTATGTTTCGCTTTTTTAAATTTCGTCATAAGTACATGATTGCTGGATGTCTAAATAATGTATTTTTTTTCAAGTTTATGAAGATTCGTATATTTTTTTATTAATAACTAACTTCCGCCCGCGACTTCGTCCGCGTGGACATTTGGGAAATCTCAAGGGAACCCTTAACCGGGATAAAAAGTATCCTATGTTTTAATCCAGGCTATAAACTATCGGTGTGTTAAATTTCAAGCAAATCCGTTCAGTAGTTTTTGCGTGATTGAGGAACAAACATCCAAACCCACAATAACTTTCGCATTTATAAATTTAGTAGGATTTATGAAAAAAGGAAAACATAGGAACACAGCAAATCCTTTCTTTAAATTTTAATGAAAAATGTATTTAAATTGGTCTAGTTTTGATTGACGACGTTGATTTTGTCAACTTTCTATAAAAAATTCAATTCTCTCGACCGTGGTGTTTCCTCTTAAGAGGCCGCTAAACGTTTTGCCGCTTTGTCGCCCGCACATTTCATGTTTTCTCAAGATTTCTTAAAATCTGAGTGTGTAATTAAAAATGTGTACCGGCTACAAATTACGGACATATTTTAACATTTGTATTTCAGTTTCGTGTTACAAGTACAAAAGTAGTACAAAATTTGTCGTTTCTGACTGTTCAAATAACTTACAGAAACGACAACGTTTTGTACTTTAGCGAAACGAAACTGAAATATACCTATGTTTAAATTTCCGTAATCTTACATTGAGAACACATTTTTTATTACGCACTCAGATTTAAGAAATCTTGAGAAAACATGCAACGTGGGAGCGAGAGAGCGGAAAATCGTATACGGCCTCTTAAGTAAATGAATTGGGCTAAGCTTTAAGTACAAATAAATTATTTGAAATGGAAAAATAGAAATATTATTCAATTGTAAATTTATTTTAATCCGATTGTATAATAAAGCAGACGGATTAAAAAAAATGCATCAAAGATATTAAAACCACAGCTCGCAGACTAAAAGTAACAAAGGATTAAGCTGATTTGTTAAAACCTTGCTTTTTAGACTAAAGTTAAAACGTCACTCCGACATAGGGTTGTCAACCTAATGATAAATATGGTTATGAAATGAAGCAGTTTGGCCCCCTAGGTGAATATAATCTTCATGAACTGTGGACAATTCGGTCAGTGTAGGAAGTCTGCGGGCTCTGATGATTATCATCACCATCAGGCAGGCCATAAATAAGCTTAAGGGTTTTCTTATACCTACTTCTTTTACTTAGACTTAGGTAACGTTGCGTGAGTATATTAAATATAAGCAATTTTTTTTTGTAAAACTTGTTTTTTGTTGAAAAACTTTTTTGTATAAAAACGCATACAAAATTAGTTTATAAATTACTAGCTTCTGCCCGCGACTTCGTCCGCGTGGATATTAGAGAAAATCCTCAGGGAACCTGAACCAACCAGGATCCGTCCAGCCATTTTTACGCGATTAGGCGGGTCCCCATAAAGCGCGAGGCAAGACCTTTGCCGCGTGTGGCGGACCTCGCACGAGGCTTCCCGTTCCCTTTCCGTTCCGTTCCCGTTCCGTTCCCTTTCCATTTTTCCTTGACATTTCGGGAATTTGTCATTTCGGGAACATGACATTTAGGGAACTTGACATTTAGGGAACTTGACATTTCGGGAACTTGACATTTTGAGAATCTGACGTTTTGGGAACTTGACATTTTGAAACCGCTTGACATTTCGGGAATTTGACATTGTGGACTGAAAGGGCTCCCCTAACGCCTCACGCTCACCAGTCGGAATATTCGTCCGGTTTGTGAAATAATCGTGGATTCGATTCCCCTTAGTCGCGTACATAGATAGTTAGAAACTGTTTTTTTTTTCAAGTAATACAATTTAACACGAGGAAACACCAATGTCGAGAGAATTGAAAAAATCCTATAGAAAGTTGACAAAATCAACGTTTTGTAGTCCCATGTTTCCTCCTCCACTATACCGATTAAAATTCTTTTTTCATTAAAATTTAAAGAAATGATTTAGCTGTGTTCCTATGTTTTCCTTTTTTTCATAAATAATTAATAAATTATGAAAAAAAGGAAAACATAGGAACACAGCTAAAGTAGAAATAAAAACATTATTGAGACATCCAGCAATCAAGTATGACAAAATTAAATAAAAAAGCAGACCATAGGAACACAGCCAAAGCTATTCTTTATTTTTTGATGTAAAAATCATTTAAATCGATTTAATTTTGGAGGAAAAATCAGTGGACCACGAAATGTTGATTTTGTCAACTTTCTATAAAAAAAAAATTAAATTTCTCGACTGTGGTGTTTCCTCTTTATGTAAAAATCTAAAATCTAAAAATGCAACTCTCACTCGCCAACCCTACATGATGCGGCTCACAGACCTCACAGTAAAAAGTTTGAGAATCTCGGTCAGTTAACGAACTGCGCATTTCAGTCAGCTAACTGAAACGGCCGCGTTTGACATAATTGACTTCAATGTGAATCTTGATATTTCGTACGGGTTTTTGAATGTGCCCCTTTACAGTCGAATTGGAGCGGAATTTTTGAGTTTTCAAAAGAGTTTTCTTGCGCTTTGGATGTAACGGATTTTATCTAATGGCTTTTTGGAAAATATTCAATAGACGCTGGTTGGATTGGATAAAAACGGGTTTAGGAGTCTTAGGATCCCAATTACAAGCTTTTAATTAATGATTTCAAATATTTTACGGCAAAAAGCTTGGTATTTACGGGTCGGACTTGGCAGGTGAATTTTAGTAAATTAGCGGTTTTTTTTATCGACAATCACTTGTAAAATCTAATCACAAATCTAATTTCAATGAGGTGGCGATTTGATTTTACAAACGATATTGTTGATAAAAAGCGCTATTTGACGTAAATCGACCAGCAAATCGCCTGCCACGACGACCCGTGTAAATACCACAGAAGAATATTTGGCTAGTTATCAAAGGGTTGTTCAATCTGTTTTTGGACAGTTGTATGAAAGATCTGAAAGAACGTGACTGTGGGGTTGTGATGAATGGGACTCAAATCAAGTGCCTCCTCTACGCTGACGACCAAGCTATACTTGCGTCTTCTGCGCAAGAGTTGCAAGAAATGATGTCTATTATGAATGATGATTTTGTGAAAAAAGGGATGAAAGTGAATGTAACTAAGACGAAAGTGATGGTGTTTGAGAGAGATGAAGAAATGACTGACTGTACGGTTATGTTAGGTGGCGAAAAAGTGGAACAAGTTCGTGAGTTTGTATACTTGGGGAGTTTGTTCACAAGGGACGGAAAAAGTGAGGAAGATATAGAAAGACGAGTGAAGAAAGGAAATTCGGTGAGTAGTGCTATACACTCGGTTATGAGTAGCCAAACCGTTTCTGCAAAGGCGCGAATGGCTATTCATAACGGAGTGCTGGTACCGACACTGATGTATGGAAGTGAATCTTGAGTATGGCAGAAGAAGAATGAAAGCAGAATAAATGCGGTAGAGATGCGATCGTTGAGGAAAATATGCGGAGTAAAACTGAGTGATAGAGTGAGCAATGAGGTGATTCGTAAAAGGTGTGGTCTGAAAGATGATATAGTGACAAGAATTGAGAAAGGAATGCTCCGGTGGTTTGGTCACTTAGAGAGGATGAATGAAAGGCGAATCACGAAAGAGATATATTGTGCGAATGTGGAAGGAACGATTGCACAAGGGCGTCCCAGAAAAACCTGCGCGGACCAAATAGGGGTTATTATAAAAAAGGCTGGTGTACGCAGTGACATTAACCGCAGGGCATGTATGAAAAGATTGATGGATGTGAATGAAGCGAAAGAAGTGTGCAAGGATCGTAGAAGGTGGCGATCTAAAGTCTTTGCCTACCTCCATGGGAAACAGGCGTGAGTGTATGTATGTATCAAAGGGTAGTATTTAATCGGGTAACAATAAATTCCCATTTTGGGTATTAAAAATACTGAATATAGCGTACTGAAATACTAAACTTGGGCGACGCGACGGACTAAGGGCGACTAAAAATTACCTATATATTGAAAATGGGTGACTTTAAAATACAAATTGAGTAACTGGCAGTGGCGAGGGGTGAAATTATGGCGAAGGTAAGCCGTTGTTGGTAAGGTTCAACGGTAAGATTCAACTGTTATGTTAATTAAATCAAACAATTATTAATTAAAAGCTCATTAAATGTACTTTCAATAGATATCAACACTTATACAATAAAACGTTCTGCTAGCAATAGCAGGTGGCCAACGTGGCCAAGTCTAAACTTATTTTCGAAAAGGTGAGATTTTTCTGACGACGAGTGTGTGTCGCAGGTAACTAAAATATGAGCAAAGCTTCAGTGTTGTTATTCGGTAGCCACCACCCTTTGTAGAAGCTGTAAGTAATTTAACAGTTTTAGTAAAAGATAAGCAGCACTGGCAGGTATTCCGCGATAAGCTACTGTTTTAAGTTCTCAGAGAACTTAGTCGTAAAGCTTCTGCTCAATTTTACTAACAGCTTGCCCACAGACTTTCAGGGAGAGCTTATTTCCAGGAATGTGGGCTTAAATTTTAGTGCTAAATAAGATTAACATGCTATTTTTAACAATTACGGTATGACTAAAAATAATTTAATGAAATAGCTATTTCGGTAACCATTTTATGGCAATTTTCATGGGTTTAGTTAGTTACTTTGCCTGCAATTGATCAAGTTCCGACACAGCCGGGGTCACAGAATACATAATAAAAATGAATTAAACCGTCTTATGAATAGGTTTCTAGTTATAATCTTTGATGTGACCAATTTGGGTTTGGTCAGGTTGATTTTGGTTTTATTTTGCCGAGTACACATTTCTGTAACGTATCATGTAATGTAATGGTTTGCCTTTCATTACGTGTTCATTGCAAGCGTGGACGCATCGCGCAGAATGGGCACTCACTACAAGTCAAACCTCTTGCGAGCATCTGTTTCCGTCAAACTTTACTACGACATACTTGTACTATGTATGTATCCTATGACAGAACATAGGAATATTTTTCTAACTGATAATGGGTTAATTAAAAATATATCATAGTGTTTGTACTTTGTGATACAGTATGTGATGTGGAGCTTGCTTTGGACAGATCTGGGTCGTGGCGTCTGTACTAATCCTAGTTTCAGAATGACGTGACTTTGGCGGGAAAGCTGGGGCTTAACCGTTGTTGTGATAGTACGCTACTGTACTGATGAGAACATTGTTAATTGAACAATGTTTAAGTGATATAGTTAGCCTTATTTACCGTTGGAATAGTACAAGAGGTAGTCCAGAAATTATTTTTAGTAAAAACACGTGGTTGTTGCATAGTCTGTCAAGAAAGTTTTTTTTTTTCATTTGTGTTATTGTAAAAACAGCCCTTAACTACTTTTGTAATGCAACAACCACGTATAAAATAATTTTACTTCCGTTTCACGCGTTTTGGACTATTTCAAATAAGTGTTTAAATTTTTTTGATGTCAGAATAACTGACCTAACCTAACACTAATTGTACTTACTACTAATATAGGATAAGCAGACTTTCTCGTTTTTAACTAAACTAATATTTGGTTAATTTTATCCTGACAAACCTCACATTTTGAATTATTTTTAAGGGACGCGATCACTTGAATATTTCTCTTTTGATGTATAGTGCCTAACTAATTGGTGTAATCTTCAAAATTTATATTTTCTTTAGTTTTGAACAAGGGTTTTTTGTTAACTTGTACTGAAAACATATTAATATAAATTTAACTGTTCATTTGATAGATGTAAGAAGTAGGCTTTGATTATTATATGCCTAGATTAGAAAGACGGTCAAAGCTACAAAGGCGTCGAAAAAATATCACTTAACTGTTTTGTTAAGTGATAAAAACACACACATTGTGTGTAATAAAAGCCAACCCAAAAAAAGTTAGCCTGTTTAGTTAGTACGTCAAAAGCGCAACACTTTATCTAGACATATAGGCAATAAATAATAGGCAGAGTAGAGTAAATCCATTCTAAACGCGTTGCAAACTTGCTAATACCTCATCCGCCCGCTAGATGGAGTTGAACCGAGTTGGCAACTTGCTCACTACCGCCCAAGGGAGTTATCGTCAAGATGGGGAACTAAGGCGCTAAATCAGCCATCTAATGAGCGCAGACAAGGGGGGTTATTAAAAATTAATCCCCAGAGTTGTAAACTATAACGCATTTAACTTGCAAACTGGTAAAGTTTAACCGGGATTTATAATAAATTCAGAGGCTGCGGAATGAATGTTTGGAGTTACGCGGTTCTTCTTTAGTACTTTGCGTAAAAATGTAACGCCTTGGCGTGGCTTCTTAATTATGAATAGGCAGGGTGGCATTTCGTTGTCATAGTATTATGACTCTAAAATAAGTGGCGGAGAATTTAGGATAACTTGACACTACTTAAACAAAGGCCCCCTAGCTATGTGACTGCACTGAAAGGGCGTTTTTAGGATAAAACAGTGGTATGAATAAAGTTGTGCGAAAGACCGGCATGTGGACTTAGAACAAGACCTTTCATTTTTTTAATGCAAAACGGGATAGTGCTTGATGCTTCACCTCACCTGATGTTAAGGCTGAAGGTGGAAGCGCACTATACCCGGATTCCTCATCACTGAGGAACTGGCTATCGTACCTCTAACTGCCGGAACACAACAATTTTTAAATCGTTGTTAAGGCGTTAGACTTGGGGAGGGGGTTTGGAAAAAATGCGAAATATAACAAGGGGGGAGGTGGGTGTAGTAAGATATCACGTGTTTTTATTTATTAGTTGAACGCGCGATTTTTAAATCGAAATAACCGTATTTTTTAAGGTAAACAAGTACTTCATAAAAAAAATACACGTGACTTGAGGGGGGAGGAGTTAGTCAGGGGAAGGTGGGGGTGGGGGGGTTAAAAAGTTGCTAAAAGCATATCCTCTTGGGTATACTAAATAACTAGACTATAAATGTGGTTTCTGTAATTTCCGGTGATATTCTGGCTAAGGGAATAGAATTAGGGTTGCTACTCACGACATCAGTTTTACACCTAATTTTATAGACATTGACTTAAATAATACCATCTATTGTAAATATAGGTTAATTAAACTAAGTTATAATTAATGGAATAATTTGCACACATAAAATTGACACATAATATGCGTTGAAACAAGACGCTTAAACTTGGAAAACATACCTTAGCGTGATCGAATTAAAGTCGAGAACTTGGCGGAGGAAGTTCTCGTATTAATTATACAATCAGAGCCTAAACAAACATCCAAGGAGCAAAATTTTGCTTGAGTAATTGTTAAATTTTCTAAACACGGTTAGGAACTGGACTTCAGTTACTAAATCTTATTATAATAATTTTGTGCGTACCTAATTCAGTAAATATACTGAACTAGCGACCGCCCGCGACTTCGTCTGCGTGGTCAGTTATTTCTTTATCCCTCGGGAACAGTACTTTTAACGGGGTGAAAGGCACCCTATGTCCTTCTCTGTACCTGCAACAACGTGTATGCAATATTTCGTGATGATCGGTTGAGTAGTTAAGGCGTGATGGCGTAACAAACAAACAAACAAACGGACTTTCGCATTTATAATATTAGTAAGGATTAGGTTAAGTAATAACCTCCTTAATTCCCTATGATATAAATAAATCAATATAAAATCCACATCATAATAGCCCATAGCCTCTCCCGTGACGTGAGAGGATGCTGGCTGATGCTGGCGATGCTGCCGTAAGGCGGCTTCCATTACGTGGGGCATTGGAGGGGGGGTCGAGCCTGACGCCCCTTAATATCCATGCTTGGCAGATATGGTAATAAAGTCCCATGATATCTCACTACACCCCCCCCCCCCCACCCCTTTGTGCTTATTCGTGATTTTTCCGGACCCCCTCCCCAGTTTCGAGCGTTACCGTGATTAATGGACGACTCCAGGATACCCCTTTTTTCCTCCCGGGGAAAATGTCTTCGCATAGTGTGAAATGTGTCTTATTCTACTGTTTGAAACGCCATTATTATGGCTAATAATAAAATACCGAAGTTATAAGACTAAATGTATCGTATGGATGACTAAATCAAGTTAGACAAATCACCTAAAGTCGTCGCCGGAAGTTACACGCATAGAATATTAACGATTTAGCAATAAGTAATATCAACGAGAAAGGAAACTAAATGCATTAGATTGGAATATCAGAAGTCATATTGTTATTTGATTAAAATAAATTATTTTTTGTTTAACCCAAATAGGTTTTGTTCATTAGCCATTATGTATAACTGTAAAGGATAAAGTGTGGGACATATTGATCCTTCCTTAGAGAAAAATGTAGGCTATTACTATGTATGTATTTCCGAATTTTCACACGAATAAAGTCATGGGCCAGAGCTATGTAATTAATATCAGGGATTTGGCATTTGTAATTTTTCTGTTTTCAACAAAAATATGACAAAATAATAAAAGGCGAATCGGAGAATATGCGGAAAAGTTGTTGAGAGAAGTTGTTGCTTTTTAATAAAATAAAAAAATAAAAACTTAAAGCTGTTGCAACTTGCAGTAAGTACAAAATTATTGTATTTCAGCAACACAATGCCACCGAATTAATAAATGGTTCAAAAATATGACAAAACAGAAAAGTTGTTGAAAGAAATTGTGCTTTTTAATCACGCTAAAAACTTATAGTTGCAACTTGCAGTAAGTACTAAATTCTTGTTTTTCAGCAACACATCATCATCATCATATCAGCCGCACGACACCCGCTGCTGGGTATAGGCCTCCCCTAAGGATCTCCACCACGATCGGTCCTGCGCTGCCCGCATCCAGTGATTTCAGCAACAAATGCCACCGAATTAATTAAGGGTGCATTACTTACGTTTCGATATCGTTTGGGCGATATCTAATGCATGGTTGGTGGCCAGCACGCCTCGTCTCGCGGCCAGTGTGCTGTTAACTGTAACAAAGAAAAAAAATAGCTTGAAAAAAAAATCAATTTAAAGTCAAAGTCTCATTTTCGCAAGATAATCCGCTTTCTTGACATTTTAACGATGACTAGTGCTCGTGAATGATTATTATTATGATATCGAAGTAGGGAACCTATTTTTTTAATTCTCATCATGGATTTTTTTTACTATTAACTTATAAATATTAAATTATATATATCCTAATTTCATCTCATTAAATTTTTGCACATTGTATCGACAAGGATAAAATATTATGTTGGTAATTAGTAATTTAAGAACACAATGTACATATTCACGCAAATAAACTATTACTTACTTACTTAGAGGTAAGTTAGTTACAAATGGACAGCACCCCAAAATTAAGTCTTAAGACCACAAATTGATTTCATTACGACACTGTTGTCCTCTAACTATTGGGTCAAACAATCTATTAATTGTTAGTATTGTTACCCGAATTCATTGCAAATTGATTTTGACATTTTGTTTAATTGTTGGTAAGATATTGTTTACATCGTGGTTGCTTAATTGTTGCCACGTAATTTACTTAAGTAATATTAAGATCCACGTCACAGGTCCTCAGGACAATTCTATCAGTCAACCGACAGTCACAATTTTTAACCAACCGCCAACCGCCCATCAATCCGTATTAGGGCCGCGTGGTGGTTTATTGTGGCCCAAACTTCTCATCCACCTACAAGAAAGGCCTGTCAACCAGCTGTGAGGACATTAAAAATATTCGAGATCGGAGTAATTCGAAGAAAATATCTATCGCCTGTCGGCTTATATTTCGAGATGCTGACCCTCGTATAACTAACTATCAATGATATTTTATATTATGATTACAGAAAAATACCAACCAGCACGTGTAACTAACTCTGGCCTTGACCAAAAAAGATCTATACCTTTAATAAACAGACGAACAGGTTTCTAAGAAAACGATTTGAAAGTCTCCACTTTTGTTTGTATCGACTTTGCCCTCTTTTATTCCAATCCAATATTAAATTGTAGTCTTAGTTATTCATCTTTTATTCCAATTCAATAGTTTTAGTTATAAAATTAAATAGTATTTTCTCCCCGGACGGTTAAATGGTTATTGCCTTAACTGACTTTAGTAATATTTTCGATCATATAGTTTGAATTATATGACTAATCTTAAACCAGGGAGACCCTACAAATTTGTTTGAAAACTGTAAGTAATTTATCCAGTTTTCCAAAGTTTATTTATACGCAATATGCCAAAACCACTTTAAGTTTTTAAACTTTCTTTCTTAATTAACTTTGGAACCCAACAAAAATTTATTTTGAAACGTGATCAAAAGTTTATAAAATAATGATTTCAATCATTTATATTAATCGATTTACAGAGCCGCTTACCTGACGAGGTTTTCAAAATACATATGTATTTCTTATGAATCATATAAAATAAAAGATTTCCTAACATCTTAGCTGAGTGAATGACGAGTTCCGGCCGTTACGTCTTATAACGTCAAACTGTAGGACCGTTGGCACCAACAGCCTTGGAAAAGAAAAAAAACACAAAAACTACTGCAGGTAGCAACACGGAACGTGATTCGACAGGATTTGACGGCGTAAAGGGAATAGACGACTTTTTCGACGTACCTTTTTCAAACACGTTTCTGTATGCATGCACGTGATGGATTTGTTGAGCGGTGGTCTTTATGTTGCTCGACCATAGATTTTGGAGATAGTCAAAAAAGTTTTTATACGTTTGAAAGAGACAAAAGATACAGACGGATAGAAAAAAAATATAAAAAAACTTTGAAACTTGATGAGAAAAATTTATTAAGTACTTACATAATAATAATAACTCGTTACGTTAAGACTCATTAATCAAATTAATTAGACAAACGCCGAAATTGTTTTCTTGATATTCTGTTTCAACAAAGCTGTATTTAGAACATTTTCGCTAAGCGAATGCTTTCGTGTTATATTAAGGAATTCATTAAACGATCACGAAATCGGTGGAATAAAAGATAGACAATAGAAAATGTAAACAATAAGCATTTCCTTTAGTAGAAAAAGCAATCAATTTATTAAACAATTTCTATTTTTAAGCAAAAATCAATGTATATTTTCGCATACCTAACCTAACCTGCATACCTTAGAGCAAAGCCGCGTTGCTCTAAGATGCATACATTAGTAAATCTTTAAAAACAAAAACTGGAAGCGTTACGAATGTTACGATCACGATCAATTAATCTCGCATACAAAAAGGAAGTAAATATTATTAACAAAAGTTGGATGCAAAAATAAGATCAAGTATCCTATTGCAAAAGTGAGAGGGACAAAAGCCTTGCAGTGGCCATCGCTCTTTAGGAAGCGAAACACGTGGGAGGTGACATGGGTTGATTTAATTTGCCAACATGTCACAAGGCATTTCATTAACCGTATACTAACAGCCATACTATACTGTCTTACACCATAGAACCATGTCACATTGGATAGGCTCAAAGCTAACTGCAATATAGGTTGTGGACAGGTAATAATGTAATATGAAATGTATAATTCATTTTCGTCTCTATTTTGAGGTGGAGTTAGCTTGCGGGTTAACTCACGAATTTTAAATGAAAATAAAAACGTGGTAAAAAATGGAGCTTATCTTTTTAAAAAGTTTGAACAAAGAAGTTTATCTTTTTAAAAAGTTTGAACAAAGAAGTTTTAATAAAATAATGTCTTCTCAATGTCAAATTGTCAACATTATTTTTACTTGCAACTTGCAATTTCTCCATGGTTTTAGCAAAAGGGGATAAAGCCTACTAGTTTAGTGTGGTATGTTTTGTGGGTATTATGTATCTATTTCTCTAACCCATGTTACATGGGTCGACTTAATTTAGAGCTAGAGCTACTATGTGACGTGACGTTTCATTAAATTGAACCTCCCTTCACTAAACGCTTGGGTTCCAGTTATGACTTCAAAACTAAGAGCTACCTGCGAATTACCATGAAATTGTAATGTACCATTGCAGGTTTCTCCTCCTGGTTTATATAAAAAAAAAAACAGAATTTTGATAAAAATATCTAACACTAAGTTGATTGGAGGTTGACGAAACCTGTAGACCCGGCCTTTATTATCGGTTTTTTGTAAAATAAATACTAGTTTTTAGATCATATATTAGGGGTTAAAGTATGAAATTGCCGTTTTGTATGGAGAATTTTAAAGGATTCGCATTTTTGATACTAACATTTTTTTGATTAATTAACAACCACGAAAGCTACACTTTTAAAACTTTTATGCACAAATGTTTAAACACTAAACTTACAAATACCACACGTTTTAAGTATAAAAAAATAGGAATCGGCTAACAACGAACGAATAAAGTGGTCAATTCTGTTAACGAAAAAGGAGTCACTTTTAAGATATTTTTTTAAAGTTCAGGAAAAAACTAAGAAATATTTTTATTACTGATAGTGGGTAGTTATGATCATGATTCGAAACAATAACAAGTAACAACCGAAGCATCTTTAACATCACAGAAGATATGAGAGCCTCTGTGTGAGAGAAAAAAAATCTCCAATTTCATACTTTAACCCCAATTATTTATTTGGCTTTTCTGCAATTAACCCTTAAACGCCCTTCCTACATCACTATTCATAGTTACGTTGTTGTCACTCAAAATTATAATGCCAAGATAAACCAAAACTGGGTCACCAAAATGGATGCCATCTTCGTTGTTTGTAAGACAAAACAAGCAAACCGCGCCATCTCGGGGCCACTAACAGAATCCAACATTCTAACTTGTTACTTACCAACTTACTCAACCTTTAATGAATTGCGATGGCTACCGGAAATTGTATGTTAAACCTCTTGTGTAAGCTAGATCGCGTCGCGTGACATGTTAAATAATTGTTTAGTTTAGTTTTTTAGTCGATTCTCATATTGTTTAGGTGGCCTTTATGTTTTTGTTGAATAAAAATGATTTTCTTAATACACATTCAGAAAAGGCCTATGCCCTATGCCCAACCGTGGGCGTTCGTCGTGGTCGTGCAGCTGACGATGAATAGGTATCAGTGAAGCCGTTCAACATAAGTGTTATGATCTGCATAGTGGATCGGTAGGGTGGGATTTCTAAAAGGTAAGCCGTGATTATTTCCTCTGTGGGTAAGCCAATGGGAATCGGCTTGTATGGACCCACTGACGTCCATTATACAAAGTACGCTGAACTGGCGAACGTCACCAATCGTTTGTGCCGATTTGAAAATCGCCGTATTGGCGCTGAGAGCAGTAGATCCTACTATGGCAGTAGTAAGTGTACTTGGAACTAATTAGTTCCAAGTACACTCACTCCTGAGTGCAGAATCTACTGCTCTCAGCGCCAATATGGCGATCTTCAAATCTGCACAAAAAATTGCTGTCATTTCATGACAATAGCCTGTCCAGCGTACTTGTATAATGGACGTCAGTGTATGAACCCTTCGCCACAAATAGGTATTTCGATTATTGAGTGCCAGTATTCAGAGCAAAAATTCCGAATTCAAAATAAATAAATAAACAAATGAAAGGATCATGCCGCATTCTGGGCCATGATGCGCATTAACATAGCCTTCTTTATTTCCAAGCCGTGAACATAAGTTTGGCAACGTCTGTTACTCTCAGTTCGTGGTCATTTCGTCCGCCAGTCACCATACTAAATGTATGGGAATATTTCAATTTTAAGAGGTCGATATTTTTTTTCATAGTAATCGTGTGAGGTTTAAAATATGAAAATAATTTAGTTCTTTTATTGAAATGCTTTGTATATTAAACAATAAGAAAAATATCAATGTTAACCAGGAAAAAATGGCTGTCAATAGCATTTCGATAAAAGATATGTCATCTTTTTTGTTGATTTTCTTCAGCAGGGAGTTGATTAACACGCCCTCTAGCAATAAATGATAAATCATTAGAAAGGTCTTTTAAAGATAAATATTTGCTGTTAATATACTTTATATCAATTGTTAATACTTTTGGAGTTAAAAGTTATTAAAGTATAAAAGTGGTTTATTGTCTATGGGAGTTGATCTATCACACCTATAGAAATGAATGATATATCATAAGAAAGGTTTTTATATGACAAATATTTGCTGCAAACATACTTTCTATTAATTGTTAGTAATTTCGGAGTTTTAGGTCATTAATTGGTCAAGTTTAGAGCGTTAAAACTCTCAAAGTACTAATAGTTCACGATTATAGTCAAACAATAAAGTGTTTCAAATTTAAATACTTTTCCAATGATGTAAGATTTATTGCTAGAGGAGGCTTAGATCAAAATGCTCATCGTACTAAAGGACCCCCGAAAAGTTCAAATAATTTGACTCAAACCTTATGTTCTAATAAATAAATAATAATAATAAATATAAAAATTTATTGAAATAATCTTACATTACAATTTACAACTAGTTTAAACATAGATAATATAGGAAAAACAGATAATTTTTTTTTTTTTAAATAATTTTATACTATGTGCTTGACCACATGCGATGTTGCCGTTCTGCTCAACTTCAGGGCTTGGAAGATATAGAAGGCTATGGCATAACCATACATATCTGTGACAGACTCATGTCATGTCATAGATAACAAAATGTCAAACAATTATAACCCCAAACGGCTCCTTGAGATTTCTCTTTTTTCCCGCATTATATTTTAATGATATTCTTCCCACGCAATCACTATAAAATTACTATGAGTATTTTGGTAATTTCATCAAAGCGCATCATGGCCTAGCTTCTATAGTAAAATCGGCATAATCCTTTCTAACTCTAACTCTGGCGATGGATAGGTAATCTAAAGCCATCATCCTCAGTTGAAAACCTTGAAACTTTCATATAAATAATTGTACTAATTAGAGCCCCTTTTAAACGCACCCGAATCGTATGTAATTTTGGATATTCAGCGGAACACGAAACCGAGAAATTAATTTAAAAATTGCTACTGTATGACTACTTAATTAATTAAATTTGGATACTGTTCGACCCTTTCATAATACCTACGTGGAGGATTTCGTTTCACTGATGAAAATTAATGTCGCAGAAAATATCTAAATAACTACCATTAATCTTTATTCAACGAACGTTACTAAGATAATATTAATTTGTGATACAAACAAAAAAACAAGACAGTTCAAAAAATATCCGATCCAACATTTAACGGTAGTCATTATTTGTTTGCCAATTAGCTCTGTATTTAAGTAAACATTAGGCGTAGGTGTTTTAAGTAAACAAGGCACCACAATTTAAACTCATATCATAATAGACATTTTTAATTTGGGGAATTAATTATTTGGGTGACTGGAAATAATTAAAGGCGACTTTTAAAGGCATTCTAAAATACTAAACCGGGCAGCGGTTTATTTTTTGGGCGACAAAATAACTAACGGGCGACAAAGTGTGGATTACAAAAATACGTAAAACGGGCGAATATGTGTGGGAGACAAATAATTTAAGTTAGCAGAGAAAATTCTAAATGAGCGACTGAAAAAATTCTAAAGGGCACTATCCCCATCAGCGACAAAAACACTGAGTGGGCAACTATTATATCAAGTAGGTAAGAAACTAACTATGTAACTGATTTAAGCTGCCCAACATAGTACCTATTTTTGTCGTCTCGATTAGGATAATAGTCACCTTTTATAAAAAAAAATATGCCAAATTCTAATGTTTTGTGTGCCCTAAGGTTGTCGCCCAAATAATATCGTAATTTGGTCGCCCGTTCTAAATAACTAGTTACTCAATTTGTATTTTAAAGTCACCCATTTTCAATATCTGTAGTGGCCCTCAGTCCGTCGCCCATTTAGTATTTCAGTACGCTATTTTCAGTATTTTTGATACCCAAAATGGGAATTTATTGTTACCCGATTAAATACTACCCTTTAATTTGCTTCTATTCGAAAGCTTATATCCAAAAGATTTACTGCAGGCAGGCTATGACATCAAAAGCTAACTAGAAGATATAAAGATCCCAAAATACTTCAGCACTGAGTGGATAAAACAAGCATTAACCCTTTTAAGTACATGATCTTTGAACTTAAACGGCATAACGCTTAAGTTACCACAGCTAACATCAAAATTTAACCTCATTGCAAAAGTGGAGTGTTGTTAAAGGCTCAAAAGCTGGCATTAGCGAAATTCGGAAAAGTTTAAATATGTCATGAGATCTGTGATCATCCATCTATGAATATAATTGGCTCTCAACAAAGATGGTGGTTATGTCTTGTTAGTTAGGGAAAGTTTCCCCTTTGATGTTCGGGGTAATTACGTAAGGGTAAGGGTAAGAGGCGCGGGCGGGGCGTTAGACTTCAAAAATTGTGGCGAAGACACAATACGAAGTTCTAAGAAAGGAGAACTTTGATGTTTTCACATTATTATGAATGGAAGGTATGCAATTCAATTATTACTCAAATAAGGTTACTTAAAAAAATCAAAAGAAAAATAAATGGAAACAAAGGGACGCTACAAGAGAGAGAAAAATATCCAATTAGAATTCTCCATCTATACTATAGTATGTTATGTCCTGCATAACTGACTCAGTGACTGATTCATCATAATCTTGTAATTCTCACATTCGAACTCGTTTGAAATTCGGTGAGATGCTCGAGCGAGCGTGCTTACAACTCAAGGATGACAGCTGTTCATGACACCGTTTTAATTTGGTCGAGTTGTAGTTAGGAAAAGACTCCTAAGTTTAGTGCAAACGGGAGATAGTAATTGAATAGTTAAGAATAAGACAGCACTATCAAATGTGCCCCTTTTTAAAATTAATACTGATATTAAATACAAAGTAGCTAACCGTAGCCACTAACAAGACATTTTATTATCAATAGCAGCTGTATTGATTTTATATTGTTCGCTTTGTGGCGTATCCACGAAGCTCGCGCCATGGATATAAACAGTTGTGCAATTTTATAACAAAAGAACTCAATTGAGGTTGAAAGCAAATAAATACTTGGCTGAATGGAGTTGCATTATTTAAATTTACTGATAGATGAAGTTCAAGATATACCTAGAATACTACTGATAGTTGATGTTCAAGATATACCGTTCTAAATTAGTTTGGTTGCCAAGCGAATTGGAAATGCAAATGATGTTTTGATCGAAAGCGAAACCAATTGCTCGACATTTTGACTTCGGATTTCAGTTAAAACATAAGGTCATTCAGAAATTTATTGATTTTTTTGTATCATGTTTACCGTATAAAGGTAGGTAGGTAAGCTTGATCAACTTTATTTGATTTTGTTACTAAGAATATCACTGTTTGACTTCGAGAACTGTGCTGTCTGAATTCTCCCTCCCCTCAGTTGCAAACATAATACGTAATAATTTATTAGTTTCAAATTTCGGTGAAACTTGGACTTCGACGAAACTTCTAGTTATATTTAGCTGAAGGCTGTCGAAGATTGCAATAACGTTTGCTGATTGATAAAGTACTTTTACAAGTACCATTATTATATTTTCATTATGCCAGAATGTTGTGCATATGAAGTTCTTAATATACCGAAAATTAGCTCCAGCCAACTTATTGTCTAATTTTCAAAATCTATCGCAATCGCTTTTATTTGACAGATGGATGTGACACATTGCTGCATTTCTTTGGTATTTTTTATTTGTGCCAAAAAGAAGCATCAATGTATCACATCCTGAAAGCGATTGCGATAGATTTTGAAATTAGACAATTAGCCCCCGGGTCTCATGAATTTGATCTACCTACGCATTTTTTTAATACAATAGCTGATATTTCAAAGCAATATAAGTGGCCGTTTCATGTGTAAACTTCTTATACTCTGTATAGAAAGGTGCTCCAAGGTTATCCATAACGGCCTTTCGGCAAGAAGAGCAGCAATGTAACGGACAATAAGATTTGAAATCTGCACAATGAACAGGCTTAAGTGTCAAGGTCCACGGGCGATGCGTTGGTGTTGCAAGCG
Source organism: Agriphila tristella (assembly GCA_928269145.1). Classification (NCBI taxonomy): domain Eukaryota; kingdom Metazoa; phylum Arthropoda; class Insecta; order Lepidoptera; family Crambidae; genus Agriphila; species Agriphila tristella. Next base: position 11,708,984 of record OV743435.1, on the reverse strand, counting down.
TCCATAGGCTACCGCTACCGAGGCGATTTCTATTGAGAACACCAGTTTATAATGGGTAGTATTTAATCGGGTAACAATAATTTCCCATTTTGGGTATCAAACATACTGAATATAGCGTACTGAAATACTACGACGGACCGAGGGCGACTACAGATATTGAAAATGGGTGACTTTAAAATACAAATTGGGTAATTAGTTATTCAGAACGGGCGACCTAATTACTATTATGGCTACAACCTTAGGACACACAAAACAATAAAAAATTGGCTTATTTAAAAAAGGTGACTATTATCCTAATCGAGATGACAAAAAACGAACAAACAAACAAGCAAGAAACCGACCTAATAAAAACGTGTTAAAAATACATAATTGGGCAGCTTAAATCAGTTATATAGTTACCTACTTAGTATAATAGTTGCCCACTCATTATTTTTGTCACCCATTTAGAGTTTTCACTGCTAACTTAAATTATTTATCACCCATATGTAGTCGCCCGTTTTGAGTATTTTTGTAATCCACTGTTAGTCGCCCGTTTAGTTATTTTGTCGCCCAAAAAATAAACTGCTGCCCCGTTTAGTATTTGTCAAATAATAAACTGGGCAGCAGTTTAATTTGAGTACCTATCCCATTAACAGTCGCCTTTAATTATTTCTAGTCACCCAATTAATTAATTCCCGTTTATAATGCTCTCGACGTTGAGAGCTATTTTGAGATCGTACCTGAGATGCTGTCCCTATAAGAAGAGCATCTATCCCCCGTATCTATAGACAAGTAAGTAATGACTTGAGTAAAACTTGTAATTTTCTCATGCTTCTCATATCATATTCACATGCAATTTATAGTAAAATTGATCTTAAATGACTTCTTAGTGCAGTTTTTATCCATTTAAAGTTAATTTATACTGTAAAATGCGTGTGAATATATTATTAGAAGCATTTGAAAATTGCAAGTTTTACTCAAGTCATTACTTACTCGTCTATAGATACGGGGGTAAAGTCTCAAGTATGATCTCAAGGGAGCTCTCAACGCTGAGAGCCGTTTATAAATACAGGTCATAGAGTTTAAGGGCCTTTCGTAAATTCTAGTCTCTTTACTTGACTGATAAATTTAACATTAAAGACAGTTCTATTTTTCCAGAAGTTTATCCTGAAGATAGTTATCCGGAATCTGTGAAACTGGCGCAAGGCCGCCCTTAGGCGGCCATTACACACGTCAATCTGGTGTGATCTGATCAAAACCGCAGATTGATGGAATTTGATGCGGTTGGTTTGCGACGTTACACGGTCAATCCAGCGAGATCTGGATCGCAGTAGATCTTGGTAGATTGACAATCTACCACGATCCACGGTGGGCTTTGGCAGGGTTGCCAACTTTTTGCATTAATTTTCGCGTGATATCGATCGATGACCTGAGTGGTGCAGTATTCAACATGCCAGTCTACCGCGCAAGAGATCCTGGGTTCGATTCCCGGACGTAATTGAAATGATGAATTTTAATTTCTGTGACGGTCTGCGTATAATACTTAAGTACCTATCTATTTCGAAAAGTAAGTAAGCACCTAGTAAAATCTGTTGTCTAGCACCCATTTTATGCCTTGATTAGTTAGGGTTAGATGAATATCGATATTTAATTTTACACGCACAGGTGTGTAAAATTTCATCAAAATCAGTTCAGCCTTCTGAAGCCGAACTGATTTGGATGAAATTTGGCACTCAGTTCATAGCTTGGTAATATCGTATTATAAATTTTAATACGATTTTTTATAAATTTTAATACGATATTACCAAGCTATGAACTGAGTGCCAAATTTCATCCAAATCAGTTCAGGTTCAGAAGGCTGAACTGATTTTGATGAAATTTTACACACATCATATATAGTTTATAGCCTGGTATAGTATAAATATCGAGGTAAAATAGTATTTTTCAAAACATTGCAAAAAATATAGTAGGTAGGTTTATTGGAAATTTATGAAAAAAAATAGTCCTCATTTATTTTTAACTAGCTTCCTTTAAAAATTAAAAATAGGGTACATACATAGGGTAGGTACTTCCTAGGGTACCAAACTAACTGTGTGCCAAATTTTATCATCTTTTACTGCAATCTAATATTTTTAACCGACTTAAAAAAGGAGGAGGTTCTCTTTTCATCTGTATATTTTTTAAGGGATTCTTCAAATGCCCACGCGCATGTAGTCACGGCCGGAAAGAAAGTTAAAATAAATATGGGTTTTATTTTTTATAAATTTCCCAAATGTACTACAAATTAGTTTCAATGTTTAAAATAATTAAAATGCCTAGGGTACCTTTGATCGAGATCAAAAATATAAGTTTTAATCCAGACTATAAACTGTTTGCCAAATTTCATCCAAATCAGTTCAGCTTTCATAAAAAACAAATATACAGACGAAGAGAGAACCTCCTCTTTTTTTGAAGTCGGTTAAAAACATCGGATCGCAGTAGATTGTGCTAGATTGTCAGTCTACCATGGTAGATTGACAATCTACTATGGGAGATTGTCAGTCTACCATGGTAGATTGACAATCTACCATGGTAGACTGACAATCTAGCACAATCTAATGCGATCCGATGTTTTTAACCGACTTCAAAAAAAGAGGAGGTTGTTTTTCTGTTCGTCTGTATGTTTTTTTTTTGTTTTTTTTCAAATGTCCATCCGGATGTAGTCGCGGGCGGAAGCTAGTTAAAAATAAATATGGGCTATATTTTTATAAATTTCCCAAAAGTACTACAAATTAGTTTCAATGTTTAAAATAATTAAAATGCCTAGGGTACCTTTGATCGAGATGAAAAATATAAGTTTTAATCCAGACTATAAACTGTTTGCCAAATTTCATCCAAATCAGTTCAGCTTTCATAAAAAACAAATATACAGACGAACAGAGAACCTCCTCTTTTTTTGAAGTCGGTTAAAAACATCGGATCGCATTAGATTGTGCTAGATTGTCAGTCTACCATGGTAGATTGTCAATCTACCATGGTAGACTGACAATCTCCCATAGTAGATTGTCAATCTACCATGGTAGACTGACAATCTAGCACAATCTACTGCGATCCGATGTTTTAACCGACTTCAAAAAAAGAGGAGGTTGTTTTTATGTTCGTCTGTATGTTTTTTTTTTGGGTTTAGTTTCAAATGTCCATCCGGATGTAGTCGCGGGCGGAAGCTAGTTAAAAATAAATATGGGCTATATTTTTATAAATTTCCCAAAAGTACTACAAATTAATTTAAATGTTTAAAGAAATAAAAATGCTTAGGGTACCTTTGACCGAGATCAAAAATATCATAAGTTTTAATCCAGACTATAAACTGTTTGCAAAATTTCATCCAAATCAATGCAGCTTTCATAAAAAACAAATATACATATAATGATTTTGCGAATGTCCACCCACGCGGATGTAGTCGCGGGCGGAAGCTAGTTAAAAATAAATGTGTACTACATTTTTATAAATATCCCAAAAGTAAGTACTATAATGTTTAAATGTTTTGAAAATAATACTTATACCTCGAAAAAAAGGTGCCAACCCTAAGCCAGACCAAGCCAGATTGACGTAGATTGACAATCCAGCACAATCTGATCACGCCAGATCGCGCCAGACCGCGCCAGATTGAAACAGATCGCGAACAACGTTACACAATCAATCTCTGTCAATCTTTGTCAGTCTGGCGCGGTCTGGCGTGATCAGATTGTGTGTGTAATGGGTGCCTTACACTTGTAAGTTTCTTACCTTAAACTTATGTAAGTAACTTATGGCTGTAACCGCAGGTAGGAAGAAATTATGGAAGAACACAAAGAGTGTTTACACAATTTTGTAAATTCATCGTAAGTTAACTTACGTGAGCGAAATTTACAAGTTTTATTGCGGCTTAGAACAAAAAAACTTTATTCAATTGTTTTTTTAAGTAAGTAATTAATTTATCATACATTCGTGAACGATACTAACATTAAATCAAGTCGTATTCGTTTCTCTACATTTTAACTGAAAATGAGAATATCCTATCGAAAACAATTGTGTGTTAGTAATAAAATAATGTCAATCACGTGTGGAACAGCTGACGTTATCGAAAATACCTATGTCCAACTCCAATTTGGTATGTGACGTTTGAAAAAAGAACAGTTGGTTTTTATTTCGTTTTTGTTTCATTCTCCGCGGTTACATTATTTTATTCATTTGTTTTTTTAGTTTTCGAACCGTTATTATAATGACGTGTTCTGTCTGTATTCAATCAGCCAGTGAACATGCCGAGTAGTTTCGTTAGTAGTGTCGAGTGTACTTATACAGTGGCTCCCGTTAACGACAACAGATGGCGTTACGTGCACGATAAGGGCCTTTACATGCGGGCCCACACTTGTGAGCGGATAAATGACAGCTGTTAAGATCTGTGCCACTCGAATGAACAATCCCGCCTGTCTTTACTCCCAAGCTTTTTAAAACATGCAAGTATTTAAAAACGACGTGTACTGGTTCATGTTTCATATTGTTGCATCGTATTACATGTAAGTACTTACCTCATCGCCGAGTATCTGCAGAGTTATCGTTGCTATGTAACTTGTGCCAATTTCCAGGTCAAAGCTATAGCAATTTCGATGAGCGATTCAAGTACGATAAGCACCTATATCAATACTTCGGTTAAATGATTTGTTGCAAGAATCATCTAAATCGGCTCATAAACAAAGAAGTTATGCCTGAAAATCCGTATCTTGTGCGATGATAAGCTAAATAAATGATATTTTTCAGGATTATGAAAAACTACTAGTCAGATCTCTGTAAAATTATGGGACCACTGAACTATGTCCTTTAGATACAAAAAGAATTAATAAAATCGGTTAACAACTGGCGAAGCTATGGTAAAATATACATAAAAAATACCGTCGACTTGAGTTGAGAAACTCCTCTTTTTTGAAGTCGGTTAAAAGAACCGAGATTGTTTTTCATGGTAACCCTAAACGTAATCTTTCAAGACTGTATGAATTATTGCTCAACCACTCACGAGACAGAATTAATTAAAAAATATAAATCGTGCCGCATTCGGAATTTGAATTTGAATAAAGAAAAGCGTCGCGTGAGGTCAGCATCATTCAGCGGTTTGGAAACGAAGTCCAGTACAGAATGAACCCAGGAATTCATTACATCATCCCTAAAAATGGTGGAATCGTGTTCAGTGAAAGAAAGGCGAGGGGTCAGCGCTAATTGGTTGTTTTTGTCACAACTTCCGGCGTCAAGGGAAAAAGCTAGAAATATTTTGTGCATTGCTTTCTTTCAGTTTAGGAATACGAAATCAGCTGGGTACATAACATTATGTGAATATTTACATGTTCCCACGGTTTGTGGTATGTTAAAATGGTATTGGAATTTGCGATAATTTTAAAAGAAGTGTTAGAGGGTGATTACATGTTCATTTCGGCATCAATCCATTCCATTAGTCTGGTACAAATTTTGTATCATCAGTCTCGAAAAATTCAAAGTCTATACAGACTGATGTGGACTGATGCCAGATTGATGTGGACTAAGGCCAGACTGATCATGTAATGTTCCTCTAAAACACGTCATCTACATTTCAATGAAAAAAAGACGTTATGAAAAATTGCAAAAATAGTTATTTGTTCAACGAGTGAGCACAGTATTTTTTTGCTGCGAGTGCTGACTTTAAATCACGAACTGCGAAGTAGGTAGTCTAGAATTGAATCACGAGCGTAGCGAGGGGTTCTAATACAGACTACTTCGTAGATCGTGATTTAAAAGCACGACACATAAAAAAATTGCTTTCCTGTGTAACATGCAACTTTTCACCTCTACCAGTGAGAAAACTCGCAGCAAAATCGCTTTTTGCACCAAAAGCGTCCTTTTCGTGCTGAAGAGGAGAAAACACTATTTGCTGATAAAATAAAATAGAAATATGCAAATTTTCCGTTATTTCCTTACTCTCTTCTCTTTAACATTAATTGCAAACTCTGTTTCGGCTCCTATAACTTCTGCATTACTTTAGTAATAAATCATTTGATAGCTAATGGACGCCATTTTCAATATGCCTCTAAACTAAGCCACTATGATAAAAGGTCTGGCTGAAGGCCGGTGCCTACATTGTTTCAGGGAGAACTGAAATTAATAAGCCAATGTAAATTCATGAGATTTAACTCGTCTCTACCTAAACACAACCCAATATGGACGACTTATAACCATTCCTCTTTCAATTTGTTACAAACTTGATATTAGGACGAGAAAACGATTTAATAGTACAAACTATTACGTAGTTATCTATTGTGTAAAACACAAACGAAACCGTCAATGGATAACATACAACAATCCAATTAAAAGTTCACTAAAACATATTTACATATCAATTTAAACCTATAAACTATACTAACCAACAAACACGCAACACCTCTATTGCCATTGAAATAAGACTCGAAACAGCATGCAACCACATCTCACACACGCAACTTTATCTTGGCACATACATGCGGGCACAAAAGTGCTTATGAAGCACTAACTAGTGCACATGTGCCGCGATACGGGCGCCCTCTACAATAGACAATACCTTCATTATACATGCCATTAAACTACAACAATCAACCTTATCAGTTAAGTAATACGTCTCAAACTTGTTCAATCTAATCCGTGAACAAAGGGAGGAGTTTAACAAAGAAAATCAACAGATGGCACTGCGATAAAGACGGGGACATCTCGAATGAAGGGTATTCATTATGAAAATAAAGGGTCAGCCTGAGTGTATTCCGACGTGCTAATTTTGTTGGGACAGGGTGGATGGCTGAACAGATTAGCAAATAACTTGGGCCAGTTATTATGATGAAATGTGACACACTCGTTGAAATGCGAGATGATTTTGAATTTGAGAATTCTATCAGATGCTCGCTGTTTGAATAATGGACTGCTGGATTGATTTTTTTATATCGAGGGATGTGGTCATAATATTTCTATTGATTGTTTAATGAAAATAAAGGGTCAGCCTGAGTGTATTCCGACGTGCTAATTTTGTAGGGACAGGGTGATATTAAATAGGTAACTTGGGCAAGTGATTATAATGAAATGTGACACACTCGTTGAAAGGCGAGATGATTTTGAATTTGAGATGTCTATAAGGCGCTGTTTGAATAATCGACAGCTAGATTGATGATCTTTTATGATATTCAGGGATGTGGTCTTAAAACAAACAACTCAAATATTTCTATTGATTGTTCATCGAGATAAATATGTATTCTGTGATAAATCTTAGTAACTGATGTTCAGCTACAGATTTCACAAATTCTAATAATTGAATGGGTGATTTTGATATGTGTTTATAGCTTTGAGTCATTCGGCTTCTTTTAAATTCATACAAAAAACTCCTACGCACCTCCTGTCCTGACATTTATAAATAAAAGAAACTAACTTTGTACTTACAAATGTGCTAGATAATAAAATTACTCACAAGCCCATAAACCAATTCACATCATAAATAATAGACTTCAATAAACCTCGACCTAATTGAAGAAACACTCAAATAAAATGACTAAGTACTCATATTTGATGGAACCAAAACAAAATCTTCGTCACGATCACGACGCCAATTAAAATGAGATTTGCCCCCCTACGTTTTTAACACTCAATTTTCATGTTAACATTTCTGTGAGTAATTGTACTTTAAATGATAAGTTATACGTGCCATATTTGAATGTGACAGAAAATCAATATTAATAATCCAATAATAGGTGATGACGTTAAGGCTTTCACTTGTTCAATAATATGTAGTGTTCTGAGTGAATAATTCTGTTATTTCTGTAGAGTCTGTCTAAAAAGTCGGTTTACCTGAGAAATTATTAAATTATTAAAAATAACTTATACTGGTAAACCTGCTGGTGCTGTCAAAATTCTATGTTGTGTTTCAAAATTCAATTTTAACAATTAGAATTTTGACAGCACCAACAGGGTTACCAGTATAAGTTATTTAATTTTTAATAATTTAATAATTTCTCAGGTAAACCGGACTCTAATTCTAATACTTGCATTTATTATAAACTTCAACAAATTAATCTATACTGAAATATTAGATCCTTTGAATGTAAAGCAATCCTTACCAGATTCAATTTTTGGAATGGGTGATCGAAAAAAAATTGTAGTAAGGCATTTTACAACATTGCTTTTAAGGCGATCTTTTATACATTTTCATACTTACCAAATTTAAGTCGAGAGGCAATCTTTTCACTTTCAAAAGAGGCTTTAACCTTTCTACAACCAAAATGAGGGTATAAAAACATCAGGTTTTATGTGGATGCCCACATTAATAATTCATTCCAAATCCCTTAACTTAGCGATGGTCTAAAACGTATTTCACGGCAAAATTGGTCGTGTTTTATAAGCAATGTTGCCTCAAGGAATCCTTTAAACGAATTTAAGTGGGAGCTAAGAACCAGAACGTTCCATTTCTTTGCATTTACATGTTTTCTCCGAAGTAAATTACATAATATGGATATATTTACTTATTAGAAATGGTTTATCCACGCGATTCAAATAATAAAAGCTGAAATGATATTGTAAGGAAAAATTAAGTGTTAAACAGAGGTGAACTAAGGAAGCAACTTAATTTTAAATAGACTGTAGTTAAAGAGATTAGAGTAAAGGGGCATTTTATCACTAGTGGGTCTGTGTGCTGTAGATTTGGCTTTAACATAGGTATCTCCACCATTTTGATAAATAAAAAAAACTAAACCTACAAAAATATAATTATCGAACCTGCTTACAAAATTTCACGAGAATCAGTTGAGAATAACAGAGACAGCCGGACTTACGAAAGCATTTTTGCCTAAGCTGATACGGAAAAGCTTCTCGCTCGCTCGATCAAATAATTTTTATTTTTAAAGTATCTACATATGTATTTATCTATACCGGTAAGGTATCTTATAAATATATAAGGAACTTACGTAAAAAGTCGGTATCTTTTTAACCGACTTTTTACGTAAGTTCACTCTCACGACTATTAATAGAACATCCGATGCAAAGTTCCATCCAAAAACATAATTCCCAGTGAGCAATCTACTCAGTCAGAGACACAGTCAAATATTTACCGTAGTCGAGATTACGCGGAAACAGATGTCGCTAGTCAAAATTTGATGAAAAAATTCTTAGGCACTGTTTACTTTGCCCGCAGTAATGAAGGTTGTCCCTTGGCTCGTAAAAAGACGCGACTGAGATTTTTTTTGCGGTTTAAAATTACGTATTTCGTCTGGGTTACAAGTTTACAGCAAGTCTCATAATTTGCTTGAGTTTTTATAGAGTTATTGGTTTTTATTTCGTAAGTTGCATGTAATGTAACTATTAAAGAATATTAATATCTAAACTGATTGCAACCACTGAAGACTCTTACATCTTATGGTTAAACCCGAAAAATACTAGATACTTATCACATACAGTACGAGGCATATAACTTGAAATCGGGTGGGGATTGCGCGAAACGCGTATTTTGGGTATGCGTAGCGGTGAGGGGCGCGGGCGGGCGGGAGATGGGCGCGCGCTATTGGTCGCACACAAGAGCACATGCGCGAACTTATCCCCACTCCGTCGAAAAATTTCAAGATACGTGCCTCGTACTGTAACAACTTTCGAAATGTTATTTTGAATGATATACTATCTGACACTTTTTTTTTAATACACGAAATAAACACTTTCGTGAATAAATACTAACATTTTCGCATGAGGAAGTGAACTGTCTTCAGCAGTTATATAAAGATACGGTTAACAAGCCAGTTCATACAGATAATAATCTCTCCCACCATTGAGGATAAACCTATGATGTTATATAAATACAATATAAATATAAACCGAACTGAAGTAAACACAACTGAGAATAAACAGATGGATTCACTCACTGTTGATGCTTTTGTAGATTTACCTGGAAATGATAACGATATTTTAAAATTAGGACAAAATAACTATAAATTTTATTTATAAAAATAAGAAAGTGATTCAACTACTATTTAAGGGTTAAGTCAGTGTTTCAATACTTTCGATGGGAACGCCTCAATAAAGATTTACTTAAATAGAAAAAGAATCGAGACTCATTCTGCTATTCGTCCTATTATTCTATGGGGAATATATAAATGCACTTTAAAAATAATGGTTTCCACTATAAATATGCTAAGCTTTAAAATAAATTAATACTTTGCACTATACCTAGTTGGTTACTAAGTTCTGTAACTATGGAAAACATGAATAATACTAAATTTACAAATAATGCTACAATGAATTATATACCAAATGAAAGCACAAATATTTAAGATTATCATGTATTAAAATTATTCGAAATGACCGCCTCTGGCATGAATACACGCCTTTAGACGACGAGGCCAGTCATCGATGGCAGCACGAACTACCACCATATCCAATTCTGCGACTGCCTTGAGAATAGCGCGCTTAAGAGAGTCGAGATTCATGTGGGGCTTAGCACATGCTTTCTCCTCAATAAGTTGCCATATGGCATAATCCAGAGGATTTAAGTCTGGGCTGGAGGATGGCCATTCTTCCTGCGCGATAAAATCAATTTTGTTAGCCCGAAACCATGCTTGTGTAGATTTTGCTTTGTGCGCAGGGGCAGAGTCCTGCTGGAAGACCCATGGCTGGTTTTGAAATAAAGTGTGGCTTAAGGGTTTGACAACAGGTTCCAGAACGGTATCTTGATAGACTCTAGCGCCAGTTTTCACACCTTTTTCACAGAAATGAACCTTGCTTAGCCCTGAATAGGACACCCCCAGCCAAATCATCACTGATGAGGGGTGGTGACCTCGTTGGACCCTCGGAGCAATCATGCTGGCTTCTTTACTATTCTTAGCGTATACTCTATCATTTTGACGGTTAAAATTTTCTTCGACTGTGAAGATTTTTTCATCAGTAAACAAGATTTTTCGATGGCCGTTTTGTGCGTACTGCTTTAGTAGAGCGCGACTTCGTGCTAACCTCATAGCCTTCAATCGTGCGTTTAGCAGATGGCCCTTTCGTCTACGGTAAGCGTGAAGCCCAAGGTCATCATTGATAATTTTTTTAAGGGAACTTCTCTTCACAGTCATCTGTATTGCCAATAACTTTTGCTTCCGGACGGGATTTCTCGTGATTCTCGCCTTCACTGCCTTGATCACAGCTGGTGTCCGAACGGTGCGTGGTCTTCCTGATCTTTTTCGGTCATCGAAGGTCAAGGTATTACTGTACCTATGGATAGTGCGATAAATAAATTGCTTGTTGATTTTCAACTTTTGTAGCAACTTGAAAATCATATTCGGTGGCTGCCCACATTTGTGCAGAGCAATTACAGCGACACGATTCTCCTTCAACCCCCATTCCATGGTGAAATAAACAAAATATGATATACGTGTGGTATGGAATTATAGCTTATAAAACTGTCAATAATATGTCATTTTTATTTTTTCTTTTCATTTGTTTTAATGGCCAGTAATCGATAAAGAAACTCAGTAACAGAACTTTTGACCAACCTGTGTACAATTTAATTGCTTAGCTTTAAAATTAATACTTTGCACCATATAAATTAATTGTGTAACTTTAGCACTGGTATACAGACGTGTAGGTGCGACGACGAGCGAGCGCAGCGAGAGAGGAGCCCAGGAGGTTAGGTTCCATTGTGACCAACAACGCCAGAACCGACCTGATGGTGTATATTATGCATTATGCCACAAGTTGTTTTCATTTTTCCATCTCATTTTAACAGTGGTCAGTCTGACATAGTTGGACAGAACTAAATGGTTTCGGAGTTGGGACCACTGTCTGTGGTTGGAACACAGTTAAAGTGCAAACCATTATTTTTGGCGTGATCATATTAAATTATAGATCGATAATTATTTTAAAGTGCAAACCATTATTTTTGTAGTGATAATATTAAATTATAGGTCTATTATTATTTTAAAGTGCTGATATTCAATTTTATAGCTGTTTTCATCAAATTTCAAGTGCTATTAAAATACATCCCTTATTCTATTACTTTATAAAAAATCATCAATATAAGAAAAAAATATCAAAGGAATAAATAGCAGAATGAATACATAACTAACCCATTTTCAAATTCAGTGTTTGGCCCAGTGATGAAAAGTAAAATTATGGATCGCGGTACGAAACAGTAAAATTGAAATGATTTACTAAATCATGGCGAAATAAAATAATAGATTCGAATTTATTTTTTCACTTTGCAAAACAAAAATGCTGATCTTCTATATAGAGCTTTTAAGGTAATTAAAATCTACTACTCAATTAATATGCTGTGCCGAGTTTTACATAATATAATTATTAATTAACATGAAGTAAGCAAAGTTTCAGATGAAACTCTGAAGTTATTAGGATCCTTACTTAAACAGATACCGAGTACGGCATAAAATTAACAAGACAACTTTACTTATAAATTTAACTTTTAATCTGTCTAAAAATTTTGTGAACTTTGGTATAATCATTATTCTTTTAAAGGAAAAACGCATTTGGTTTTTAATTATTGTTAGGCTGCGTTCAGACGCATTTAGTTGATTGAGGCTGCTGCGTTGAGTTCGGGCTGAGCTCAACTCCACTCCTTGAAACGCAACAGTTACAATTTTGAGTCTTATGTTATGACACATTAATAAGCTGGTCATGCTAGGAGGGCACTCCTAGCATGACCACCAAACCACGATATATATCGCGTGAAATAGTGTTTTATCATGTGTTTACTGTCAAAAGACAATGGATTTTGACAGTTCAGTGTCGATAAAATGCTATATCACGGTCATGCTAGGGAGTCAGGTGTATTTTGTCGATGCAACTGAACCCACACCGCGCTCAACCCGAACTCAACTCAAACTCAACCCGAATTCACCTCAAACGCGGCCCGGACCTCATTGTGTTCATAAGACTCAAAATTGTAAGCAAAGCATTTCAAAGAGTTTGCTGCGCTGCGGTTGAGTTAAGTCACAGAATAGATATAATATAAGTACTACGTATAGAAAGGACACTCCCTCCCCGCTCTAGAATCAATTACCTACGTCACCCCACCCCGCGAATTCATGTGCCGAATCGTGTGCTCGTTTAGTCGTATGTTTAAGTTGCAAAAAGCAAAGCAAAACATTTAATATCATTCATGTAAACTATTTATTGTTAAAATGGTGTGTTAAAAAAACAATGTTTTTTTTATGTGTGAGGCGGGAGTTTTTCAAATACAGTTGCAAGTGTACAAAACGTCATCTGTTTAAATGTCTGTGTAATAGGTAATTATAACGGAGCGGTTGTATGTAGTGTTCGGGGTGTTTGAGTTTGAGTTGAGTTCGGGTCGTGTGTTTTCGCCTGAACCTTAACGGTATATCCTATCCTACAGCCTATCAGCATCATCATCCTACAGCTTATTTTAGTCCACAGCAGGACACAGGCCTATCCTGTGGAACCTTTTTTATTGTATCCAGGATGTTGTTATGTCATAGCGTCCGCGTTTGGCAGGCGGGTTGGAAATCGCAGTGTGCAGTGTGGACCGTTTTCGATACAAAACGCTATTGCCCATTTTCTGGTTGAACGAATTATCATCTCAAAGTAATAATTTGATACAAAATACGTTAAAAATAGTAGTAGAAGATAGAACAAGAGTATTTTAACTTTAACTTATTCATTCATAGTAAAAGTATAACCGATTTTTAAACAGTTTGTACTTGTTTAAATTTATTTTGCAGACCTATTTTATTTGAATAGATTTAAAAATCCCATTACGAAAAAAAATTAATTGGAAAATGAGACGTTACGTTGTTGAAACTTGAAACTCGAATATAACTTTCGACTAAAATTACTTTGATAATATTATCTTGGATATTTCAGTTCATAAATATATTTCCAATGTTTTCATAATGCCTGCTAGGTCATTACGTTAACCCTTTACCAGTTACCTAGAATAAAGTTTTAATTAAACAATTTTAAAGCTCTGTTCCACCCCCGAAAATTCTCAGAATGGCAACAAAATAAGATCGCGGGCATCGCGGCTATGTAAACAAGAGTTCCAAACATAAACCTTGGGGGCAGAAAAAACAAAAAAAAGTGCGTATTTCAAAACACGTCTCGCACACAAAAGCCGTGTATAGTTTATTTATCTATTTATAGCGGCGGCCAAGTGTTCGCTTCATTACTTGTGAACATATTGCGGTGTTTACGTTGTGTATTTCTGGAGCTAGCCGTGTGTTCCGCCACGTGTGGGCTCTATGCCACTGCACTGGCAGTATAAAGATGTATCTTGGCCTTTGATTTTAAAAAGTTATACACCTTGAAAGGATGTTCTATTTTCAAAGGGATTTTAAAATCAGAACTGCCGGTCGCGATTATTGAAAATATACTTTGCTAATGCGCACATATACTGTATTAGCGCAGTATACTTTCAAGAGCGAAAACAAAATATATATGTTGAAACTATACTCGATTTAAGCGCGATACTCGAGTATACTTTTCACCTCATGGGATAATAAAGAAGTTATTGAAAGTATACTTTGCTAATGCGTACCCATACTGTATTAGTACTTTCATTTATTTATTTATATATTTTGTACACACACAATTTTTAACATAAAAGAAGTGGACAGAAGAGTAGTACAAAAGAAGTGACTTTCAAGGGCGAAAACAAAATATATAATTAGGTATGTCGAAACCATATTCGATTTTACACTTACACTTCATCGAATGATAAAGAATTTCAGAAACTATACTAGGTCAATGAATTAGATCCGAAAGTGACAATCATCTTTTATTAAGAAGTTATTATTATAAAAACTTATTCTCAAATAATTATTTAATTATTTAGTATTAGTTATTAACTTATATTATACCTACAACGAGTAACAAAACAACCCCTAATAATGAATATGGTAGATAGAGACCAACAAAATGAACAACTCATACTATGGGACCAACTCTGAAATCACGAAAAAAATCAGCTGTTTCATACAAAAATTAATAAAACTGTATGAAACAGTTGTTTTTTTTTGCGATTTCAGTGTATAAAGAGTCTTCTTGCTTACACCTTGTTCCTGCTTCGAATATGGTTTCCGGCCTGGAATGCATACTCGACTATTGCGCAGTGGTACTAACACAGTATATTTTCTAGTTGTTATTATTGTGTGAAGTGCTTGAAAATATACTCGATTATTGCTTACTAGCAAGGTATACTTTCCGTATCGGAAATGTGCAATAAGTATCGGAAAATATACTCGAATATTTCGCAGCTCTGCGCGCTAGCAGAGTATACTTTCAATAAACGCCTGCCGGTCTTACTAGTTATAGAGCTATAATTAGCTCTACCAGTGGCGAATGGTCCATACAAGCCGATTCCCATCAGCTTACCTTTGAGAAATCCTACCCAACCAAACCCATACACTATGCAGATCATAACATTTTTGTAGAATAGGTTTACCTTCGCATAATTTCACCTCTCGCCACTGATAGCTACCTACCGATTGTAAAGTTAAACATGTCATTATAATTTGAGAGACGCGTTGCATGTATTGCACTATTATGTATTCTGTGGTATTGCCATCATTTTAAACAATTTTATCTTTATTCAAGTCTTGAAGTTTATAACGATTATTTAACATTAATTTACGAATACACGCTAAACTGTTAAAATCTTTAATTGAAACTTGTACTTCACTTAACAAGCCTCCCAAATGTAGTCACGTATACGTTTAACATTGGCCTAGAATCATAAAACGCCTCGGGGTATGTAATTATCTATTAATACAGGTAAGATTCGCGTGTCTGCAGTAAGGTCTAGTGTGTTTGACATTGACATCGGTCATATTCGATTCGACGTCTGAGCTGAAGACTGAAAGGTCAAACGTACCCAAATAACTGGAGATTTAGCAATCGAGATTATCTTGAGGGTTGAATTTAATATTTAATACATTCTGAACTCTTAATCTTTGTTCATAAAGTCGAATTTAAAAAATACGTTCACTGCGTACAATGCTCTCATTTGGGATTGTTCGTAAATAAAATACGTTTTTAAACTACAGTGATTTAAATTATCATAAAGCTACCCATTTTCTAGACAGATTTGATCAACTTTCTTAAAAGTTGTTTTTTGTTAAAAGCTTCGTATTAAATTATAAATAATTTATAAATATTATTAAATTATACTACATAATAAATACTTTAAGTTACCATTGGATGCTCTTGTTTGTACTTCTACTCCTCAGACTGTCTTATAATTTAAGATAACTTAAACACTTGTTCTATTCACTCACATACATTGTTCCATGCACTCACAGACCACAGCTAAAAAAAGATTTGATGCACACACCCAACCTCAAAGAACCGGTAAGACGAACTAACTATCCTCCTCTCGATGCCAATGCCTCCTTTAGAAGAAAAAAAAGGCCGCAGTCTAAGAACCTTTGTTGTGATGGTCAGTTCAGTACCTCATGCAAAACAAAAATAACAAAAATGTCGGAACAGGTCGGAGCTAACCTGTTAAACAACTCTGCCCGATCCCTTCGAAGTTTGCGTTCGAAATTCAAAAGCAACACGCTTACCGCGAAGGTTGTAAGCTCTAAAGTCGTATATCAACAACGAAAAAGGTTAAAATACTTTTTGGTAATGAAGTTGGGCTATGATTTAAAAGGGTTTTCGATTTCTTTAGGAATTCGGCTGTCCCGACATGTTATGCGTCCCTGATATATGTCACTATGTTTAGTTTGTCGCCTGAAACAGTTTTAACGAGTCGTATAATTTGTTTATTTAGGTTATATTTGTTTTGTTCGGATTGTTATACCACGGAATAAATAATGTTATACTAAACTAAACATACAGGGTTATTGGCACATTAGGAAAGAAATTCGGTTTTTGTAGATTTTAAATAAGAAATGAAATAAATATTCATTTTTGTTAAATTACGTTCGAAGTGCCGTTATACAACAACAATAATATCGTAATTTTTGAGTCTTTTCTCTGTCTTCATCTAATAACAAAGGGAGAAAGAGATATAGTTTTAAGACAAACCAGAATCGAGCCTATTGACCTTCAGCACGAAGGTAGCATTCTATTTTCAGTCCATATAACAAAATTATACGTAAGTATGTAGATACAAACATACCAATCAACCCACAAGAAAAACTTATACTTATAAATAACAAGACATCAACCCGTGGAGCAGTAACCAGACATTCTTTCAAGGCCAACAAAACGACCAGAAAACACATGGAAATAAAAAAACAAACAAGAACCGGTATAAGATGAGCTGATGCAGTCACTAAACTCCTTTTATACAGCGTCCAAGAATGAGATCGCTAAGGGTCGGGCAGGTCAACGTAAACTGGTCAAACGGACTACCATCATAAGTTGGTCCTTCGAATGCATCGAAATCACCCTAATTCGTTAGGCGAAGAGAGGCGTAGAGGGTCTACTTCTACTGGCAGTACAGTCACCCCACAAGGTACGTTGTGGTCAGTGACCATGTACAAGAATAGCGTGGTACCTGCTCCCGCGCAGGCTGTACTTATGACGTCACGAACGTATAAGTACAATTTATGGGTACAAGGTATGAGACACGAACTCGCAGCTAAAAATATGTAGTGTTCAATGCAAGACGTATGGGTCAGTGTTTTATTTTGTGCGGTTAAGAAAATAATACAAAATAACATACCAAAAAAAATTATTTTCAGTTACACGTGTTAAATTTTAAAATAGAACAGAATCCCTATGACTATGAAATTAATTGCCAGTTAACTTGATCCAAAACCTGCGAAACTTGATATAAAACGTAATAGAGTATTAAGTACCAAACTTATAGAAATCATTAATATTTTATTGTCATAGATTGTGAATTCCATGAAAGTTTTCTTGACTGATTTATAATGAGAAAGATAATAAAAGATAGAATCCAAGGACTCGTTCTATTTACCAAGGACGCGAAACTTGCAGTGGAAACCCTGTGTGACGTCATTATAACCAATAAAATTAACCCTAAAACGTCACCTTGAGATTTATATAAAGAAAAAAACTAAGTATTTTTGAGCTCGTTACGAGATACAGCTTTATTCAGCAAAAATACTTAATATAAGACGAAAAATATATATTAGGTTTTTGTAACTTATTTACCAGAAAAAATATCTTTTTTGAACCAACTGAAAGATGTTTTAATTTGATTGATCATTAAAATATATTTTAGATTTTCTTCAAATATACAATAGTCCTCATCTTCAAGAGTCGATCAAAGGAAATCTCAAAAGAAAACTTGTCTCTGAACTCTAGAAAAACCATTGACAACTTACTTCTAGCCCGGCGGGAATGAAACAAACTAGATTTTTTTATATACCCTTCAAAGAACGACTTTTATTGGATCTCTGACGCAGAAATAAAATGTAAAAAAATTGCGTGTCAGTTCTAGATTTGTTATAAAATATAACCTCGACGAAAGTCGCCGACTTTGAGAATTAAAGAGATACGAAAAGAAAA
Organism: Agriphila tristella; assembly: GCA_928269145.1. Lineage (NCBI taxonomy): Eukaryota > Metazoa > Arthropoda > Insecta > Lepidoptera > Crambidae > Agriphila > Agriphila tristella. The sequence continues at coordinate 11,690,525 of OV743435.1, read as the reverse complement.
ATATGATACTTGTTTACGAAAAGAAAAAATATAAACTGATATTACAAAATAGTAGTTATCTTTGAAATAAATTAATTTTGCTATTACTATTATTTGCCATTCATAAGATTAAATATAATAAATCATTTTTATGAAAAAAATTATAACAAAATTCGATATTATTAATTTTGCTTACGTCTCTTTACCACAAAGTAATAAGTTTTTGTATACTTTATATTCTTTGTTTACTAGTAAAGTATTAATTTTATTAACGTAGGTATGTACTTTGGTTTTGTATTTAATTCTGTGCTATAGATAGTGTGAAAATATTCAAAGTGTGATACAAATATTATAGAAAACTGTTCTTATAATGCGATTAATTTAACTATTACAGAAGTCACCAACTTCAGAGCGCTTATGAGGCAAAACGATGTATTTTAATCTGTTAAAACCATAGAAATAGAATGCCAAAGAACAACAATTTCAATAAACAGGTGATCCGAAAAACGAATGTTTACATTATATATGAGATACGTAAAATATGACTTACATACATAAAATATGACTCTATATGATGGCAAAGGAAATTAATAAACTATGTTCCATTATGTACTGTTTTCTTCGTCGATAAACGATTAAATGTAGCAAAATTTGGTTTTAGAGAAATGTGTGGCAAAATCTTATTTACCTACCTTTGAAAAGTGTGATTACTTGGATTGTTTCTTTTTATCACATCACAATTACTTAGAGCACAAAACACCTTGGCTCCACGATACCTTTATTGGAAATTCTAATAATGATTAACAAATATTTTAAACAAAATGTGATTGCTCATTTGCAAGGTGAGACGCTAGGGGCTCTTACTGTAAAAAAATTTGGCACACTGTGACTTGATTCTTTGTCTCTTTTTTTCACAGACCGTGTCCGTATAATGTTAACTCTTCTTTTCCACGCTTTGTTGGTCTTCTTGAGCGCAGCGAATTTTTTTCTATTATTCTATGGTTAAAATTAAAACTCTTTGCCATACATCCTCGAGTGAAGTTGCCGCGGATAACAGTAAAATAAAAATTCTGTAACTTTTATTAGTCACGTAAAAAGCGTGTGGTCCATTAGGTATCTTTTATATTAAAATAAATCGAATATTCTCCCACCCGCACAGAATCAAGCATCAAAAAAGGCTCGACAAATTTGAAATTCAAAAAGTCGAAGTTAAACCTAAGCTTTTGAATTTTAACTTGATTTACATACACAAATGAGTCATCTGTCGGTTCGTTACGGTCTCTGAGCAAAACCCTTTGACTACATTATTTAAACACAAAGTATCGTGTTGTAACGCGTCCATTGCGGTGCATGTTCAGACTTGAATACAAAAATATCACGGCTGCTGTTCGATGTATAAAGTGAAATGACTAATCTCGCCAGGAAATGGGATCATTATGCAAGGCGAGAGATGTTTCAAACGAAACCGAAAAAACATCGAAATTCGTGCATTAGCATACTGGTTGAATGGACGGAAATTGTTATTTGTTAACTACAATAGATTTCTGGAAAAAGCAACAACGCTGGCTGGCCCATTTCCTAAATTATTTATGGTCGATTCATTTCGATGATTTTGAATTCACCTTGTTTGATTTTGGAACATTGCAAGGAACATGCAAGGGCATAACTGTTTTGAAATAAGAATGCTCGCCGAGATAACGCACGGAGTTTAAAATTTTAAACTTTATGATGTCATCAAATATTTATGGTCTAATAACATTTGATAGGGACATTAGTGGTAGTACTCTATTAAATTTAATTATTTGAATATCCTAGCTTTGTGTTTTAAAACATTCTACAGAGGGTCCACTACTTGGTTTCGAATGACGCTGTAGCGACACAAGTTGTGGCGGAAAAATGTCAGCATGGTACGCTGGAGCGAAAAATAATTGGAGCGAAACACACTCGGTCGAATGACGCGACAGCGACAAACTATTTCCGTAACGAGAAACCAATGGTCGAAAAGACGTATTTGTACTCATTTTTTTACCAACTCAAAATATAACATTTTGTTTTGTTGATCAAAGTGAGAATTGAACTTTGTAGTTTGTGTTTTATTTTCAACCTTTTGAGTTTCAAACTTGCATACAATTATATTTCGCCACAAAGTTTGTCGCTGTCGCGTCATTCGAACGAGTGGGTTTCGCTCCAATGAATTTTCGCTCCAGCGTACCATGCTGACATTTTTTCGCCACAACGTGTGTCGCTACAGCGTCATTCGAAACCAAGTACTGAACCCTTCTAGACTAACTTTGCTTGCTCATACTTTGCAGTTGATTTTCATTGTAACAGCTTTCCGTCCGCAGCTTCGACCGCGTGGACTACAGTTATATCGTGCGCTCAGAGATCCGTGCCCAGCAGTGGGATAAAAAGTAGCCTATGTCCTTCCCCAAGGTCCCCTCTATATCTCTACCAAATTTTGTCAAAATCGGTCCAGCAATCTAGGCGTGAAAACGTAACAGACAGACACAGTCACTTTCGCATTTATAATATTAATAACTAGCGGCCACCCGCGACTTCGCCTGCGTGAAAAGTTTTTTCTCTATCCCTCGGGAACAGTATTTTTTGAAAGGTACCTTATGTAATTCTCTGTACCCCTGACAACGTCTATTTAAAATTTCATGATGACCGGTTCAGTAGTTAGACGTGAAGGCGTTACAATTAAACAAACAAACGGACTTACGCATTTATAATATTAGTAAGGATTAGTATTGATTGAAAACGGTAGTTGAAATATATTTATACAGATCCTATTATGAAATTGACAATTGATATCGAAGGCCACAACCGAAAGTGATTGAAAATATTCAAAATTCATTCACTAAAGAGTCCTTCACTCTTGCTTCGGAAACGATTCGGAATGCTTTGTGAAAGTAATCGTTTCTCAGATCATCCTTTCATCCCGTCTGATAATCCTTAAGGACCCCAACCTTTGAATAAATTAAAAGCTATTTAAAATCATTTAATAAATTCCAGAGATCCACCACTCGAAATCTAGAATCGTGGAAAAGATTTCAATAATATATAAGGAGACACAGTTTAAATATAATGCTTAGAGTGTAACGAGTTTGAAATTGTCTTTACACTAGGCTATATTGAATGTGTTCCGTAAGGGTGCTTACAGACGAGCGACAGATTATCTGCGACAGGTTGCGATTGTGACGACTGCCGCATGCCGCCTACCCAGCGACCGTCGGTCGTCTCCGTCGACGCGGATCCATGATAGGAAAACATGGTTTGCGCGGGTCATATTTTCATCCAAATTTTTACATAGAAAACGTCAAGTTGTAGCCACAAAGAAAAACCATACGACAAGCTAAAAAGATTATCATAGTAGCTACAAGTATTGAATTGCGTATAAACCTCACAGATGATTGTGAAAATCTGAATATCATCAAAAGCAATTGTCGCGGGTCATATTTTTGGCGTAATAGCGGAAACGTATAGAATTCTACATCAAAATACACTTTAATTAACGTACTATGTAGTTGCTCCAATTTTTTTTTAAAAAAAACAGCAAAAAAACATCGAAAACGTGTAGAAGTGAGGTTATTTTCCATACTCTTTATACGTAAAGAAAGAGACCGAGACAAATGTTTCTGCATAACGGAGCCTTAACCGTCGTCGGTCGCCGACTCGCGTCGTATCTGTGTTGATAAGTAACAGTCGCTCGTCTGTAAGCACCCTTACGGTGACGAGTAAATAAATACTCTCTCACTCGGTTCAATTATTCTTAAAGCCTGCAAGATTAAATAAAACGCGACGAATTGAACCTTGTTTTTCAAGTAGATGAAATCGCTTCGGCCGCATACGAAACCGTATGTTCGTAACCAGTTACGAATGAGGAAAAAAATATGATCCCTGTCCGAAACCGGTTACGAAAGAAGAATTTTTCTTCCTTGTACGAAACCATAAGTAAACGAACGTTGTTGTATCAGCGTCACGCAAGTTCTCGCAATGCAACACATTTTATGCTGAAAACAAATAACAAAAATGCTTAATTTACGTAAATACGTACTTATTAAATGAGTATCGTCTGTAAAAAGTCTAAATTATTTTAGTTGTCCAAGAAATTATCAGTTTTCTACACTTATCCCTGACGTCATTCGTATTTTCATAATACAATACGTGCGTAAGCGTGCCAATTTATTAAACTTTTGGTAACAACTTTAATGGAAACTATGTAGTTAGTTACAAGTTTTGGGACTTACCGGAAAACCTTTTCCCTATAATGTCAGAATGACAAAATTCGATGTCGTTAAATTAAAGGTGGGATAGACGAGCATGAGAGTACTATGTCGGCTATCAAAATGAGCTATGAGAAAATGCTGATAATTAATAAGCATGCTACTAGCAAAGTGTGTACACACTTGCTACTAGTAAGTATCATTTGTTCGAAAAAAGCATGCTTTTGTGCTATTAAAAACATGTCTATCTGATCTGTCTGTATCTTACCTTCACGATACTGAATAATATACTAGAAAAAAATCGACTCGCACCAGATCAATTCTCAGACAATTTCGGTCTAGCGTACACTTTAGTTACTTATCAAGTGATATGAATATAAGTACAATGGATTAGACAGCATCCCACGCCGTTATGTAACTATTATACCACAATTAGGTCAGTATAAGTTACTTAGTCTTAGCTACTAATTATGCTTTAGTTGTTTACGTTAGTTAACTAATTTCAGAAATTATGATTCTAACTGAAAATCGCAGGCAAATGTTAGCGTAACCCGCTTAATTTGTATTTTATTTTCACAGATTATTTTTAAATTGGAAATTATTAGTCGATTTGTTGACTTTGACGTATGTTAACACGGGCTTATGGCAATATCGAGGCAGTCAACGGGAGGGTAGGACGACTAGCGGTCGTGTTGCTATCTGGCGAGTGAAAAAACAATATATGAAAACGGAAAGTGTATACTAGAACAGAATGATCAAAACAGTTTATTATCGGAACCTCTAATCAAACTAAACAAATTGTATGCTTCAAAAGTGAGTACGTCAATAATTTCAGAAGCGGGAACCAACATCTTGGCCCACAGGTATGTTTCTTAAATATAATTAAGCTAGTTTCTTTAGGCTGGCTCAAATTGAGCTGCCCAATATAAATAGTCACATAAATACAATATTTAAAGCCAACACAACCCATTGAATTTAGAAATGCATGAGTTATTTGTAGAACTTACAATTTCTATGGTTAAAATCCAGTATTTACCTTCGACATAATAAAGAAAGACTTTAAAGTTTAACTTTAAAACTTCTTAAAATAGTTGTAATACTTGTTAAGAGTAAGCGCTTATTAGTCTGCGGCCTAAGTATTAGTGCATGAAATTGTAACCTTTACCATGCTGTGAATCAAAACTTACTTAAGATGCCTCTAAGATAAAACTAGTAGGTTATCAATTGCTTACTACAAAAACTCACGGTGTTATATGTTGACTACAAAATTCAAAGTTTTCTTGTCGGTAATTGTAACAGTATTTTCTGGTGTACATACATTAGAATCTACATAGATAATAATTGTACAACTTTGTAGCTGTAGACTATTAAAGGCGATATTGCTTTATACATATATTTTTTCATGATTCGCACAATACTTTAAAGTGCTACTTACTGCTAATAGTATCTAATTCTACGAGTTAGTACTAGTATCTGCTCAGAATTTGAAAATATTCCCTCAGAAGAAATTAAAGTAGGATACAAAATTACAGAGAAAAAAAGAATTTTAATGAAAGAATTATTAATGAAATTTACCTCTTGAGAAAGTAAACATAAAGTAACAGATTAATTTCATCTATAATGGTAGTACCTACATTAGATATCAGGAAGTATAATTCTAACCATGAATTAACTTATCTTGTGGAATTATTTTGAAGACATTTTCTCACAATTTCCAAATTAGTTATTCGGTGGGATACTACTTTCTTTTATTGCTTATAATTCTTACTTTTATTGATTTAATTGTCTTCATTGTACAATATAATGGTACAAAAGGCGGGCTTAATGTTAATAGTATTTTTTACCAGTCATCCAGTGAAATATACGTTCCGCGAAATGGACCAAATGCAAAATGGACGTTCCGCGAAATGGACCAAATGCGAAACGGATATTCTGGGAAATGGACCAAATGCGAAAGAGGTGTTTTTTCGGCAAGCGGACCAAATGAGAAGTGGACCAAGTGCGCTCTACTCAACGTAGTGATCACTCCGCCTATACAGGAAATATGCTACTGAATGTAGTGATCCACCCAGTGAAATATCCTACTTAATGTAGTGATCACTCCGCCTATACAGGAAATATGCTACTGAATGTAGTGATCCACCCAGTGAAATATCCTACTTAATGTAGTGATCACTCTATTTATACAGGAAATATGCTACTCAATGTAGTGATCCACCCAGTGAAATATCCTACTTAATGTAGTGATCACTCTATTTATACAGGAAATATGCTACTCAATGTAGTGATCCACATAGTGAAATATTCTACTTAATGTAGTGATCACTCTATTTATACAGGAAATATGCTACTCAATGTAGTGAACCACATAGTGAAATATCCTACTTAATGTAGTGATCACTTTATTTATACAGGTAATATGCTACTGAATGTAGTGATCCACTTGTGAAATATGCTACTTAATGACTGTAGTGATCACCCCATTTATAAGTTTGTAAGTATTAATTTAATGCAATAATAAATGTTATTTTTATACTATTTTAAATTAAGCTTTGGGTTATCTGCTGCAATTTAGTTTACATGTTTAACCTGCGATACTATGCTTAATTTTGCCGTCTTGAACTAGGTGTATCAAGCTTACATAATTAAGGCAAAACTATTGTCTGTGGTTGGGCCTGACGAACTGTAACATAGATTTTTATTCTAAAACCTATTTTGAGCCCCAGTCCCTCACAACTATAGAAACCTTTGTGGTAGCTTGGTTGCCACTAGACTTAACTTCTATTATTTGTGAAAGGGAAAATAAATAAACATTTTATTATTTTTATTTTTATTACTGCTACTTATTGTAGTGATTCATATTGTGAAATATGCTACTTGATGTGGTGATCACTCTATTTATACAGGAAATATGCTGCTTAATGTAGTGATCACCCGTTTATACAGGATCAATGCTAATTAAGAAATATATATATATATATATATATATATATATATATATATATATATAAAATCAGATTTACATCTCTATAAGATTAGTATCGTTAAAACACTTTATGAGCTATATTAACAATGTTTTCCTCTATGAAGCATCTGATGTTGGCTTTGGTGAGCTGAAAGATCGATTAATGCAGTGATCCAACCAGTGAAATGAGCTACTTAATGTGGTGGTCAATGGTCACGCTGTTTATACAGGAAGTATACTGTCTGTTGTAGTGATCCACTAATTACATGGAAAAAAAGATCTACTACTATAAGTGTAGTGCTTGTGCGGATGCTGTATGGTATGGTATGGTATGGAGGAGGTTAGCCATTGGTAGGAGGGCCAAAGTGGAGGATCTTCCTCCGGGCTGGGTGGTGTTGGCCCGGGGATCGCGGCCCAACCGACGATGGTTGGCAGTTGTATATATGCTGCTTTATATGTGCTGCTTCGCTGACATAACTCCGTTAGGGAGATGTAGGTTACTCCATTTGTTTCTCCATACTACGAGGTGCTATTCCTTGCTAATCTTTGTGTTTGTGCGACACTGGCGCCAACTAGTCACATAGTGATGAGTCTTGTTGCAACCATGTGTTGGTATGTGCGGCGGTACGGTAGATGCCGCTACATGCTCATTCTCTTTATTAACAACGATACTAGGTACTTATTGTGTAGTGCTTTGCATGTATCGTGAAATATAATACCATATGTAGTGATAAGTCTAGTGACATTTACTTTAATCTTACATTTGGGTTGTTTTGAATAGAAATATGAATGTGTAAGTAGTAACTTCAGTAAAATAAAAAGGGGTTCCAAGTTAGACATTTCAAGAAAGAAAACAAAACATTAGAAATAGTTTTCAATTCAAGAGACCCTAAGCTGATTTTCAATTGGTACCTACCTTTGTTTCTTTCTGACAGCTAAATGTCCTATTTAAGTGAAATCAGGACACACTCATATAATAAATTATTATTTTAATCCTTTTACCTAATACATAGGTAAAAGTGAATGTTTATTTGACTTAAATATCTATACAAAACATGTTGACATGTGATGACAATGACATAGGTATACAACACACTCATTTGTATACGACACAAATATCATTTTCGAATATATTGTATAAATAAAAACCTAAAAATAAGAGATTTATAAGGATATAGTTGAAATACTAGAATATCCTTATAATCATCTTAATTTAACATAAATTCTTTATTTATCTGAATATGGTCAATACAGTTGATGTTTTGTAATATGAAATTATAATCCTCACATTCTACTGTTATTTTGGTGTAGAAACTTAAATCAACTTAAAAAGTGGTAACTTCTACTTGATTATTTCATTAATTCTCACAAAATTATAACTTACATGTTACACATAATAAATAAATCGAAATATACTTAGTCAAACGACTGTTTTAGGAAACTATGATTTTGGATCGGATGTTTTGGGAAACGGATTGAACGTTCCGAAAGGATTCATACTACAATAAAATGTCAGAATAATAATATTAGAAAATTTCAGTATAAATTTAGTAATTTCGGTATAAACTACAAAATTTATAATTTGAGAAATCACTTACTGTATAGGTAGTAGTGAGTGTATTTTTATCTGTTAGAATCCAACTGTTTCTGAAGGATGGCCAAACGGCCGTACAAGCTGGACTTGGTAATCAAACGTATTGATGGGAATCTTTGGATTAGGAATCTTGTCACATAATATTGTTCCTTATAATTAGCTGTGGTAAAGTGTTTCGTTTAAAACTTTCCAAATCAGAGATGTTGTCTTGTAACAACTTAATAACATTTCAATGACTTGTCATTTTATCTTAAATCGTTAATTTGAGTGAATCTTAAGAGCTACAAGAATGTAGCTGTAGCTATTATATTACTGTGTAGCTATGTGGCTATATAATAAAATAAGAAGTAAAATAAAATGACAAATGAAAAAAAAACAACACAAAAGACAAAAAAAAATTAATAAAATGCAGACTTATCCTCATTTGGTAGTCTGTGGATAGACTGCATGCATTGAACATATAAATCTGTGACTGTAGAAAAAAAACAATGCGCTAAGTGCAGGCAGTATCATACGCAAGAACGCGGAGTGGAGCATAGCGCAGCGCTATTGTCAAAAGCTATTGTCTATGGTAGTAGCCGTTCAGAAGCTATAATGAAGTTTTCCTTTAACGTATCTAGCTAGACCTGTCAGATTATAATGATCGGATCTTTTATGAACACATGCTGCTCAGAACTATAAGTTCGTGGTGTGTGTTGTTTGCGTTATCCATAATAAACAGAAACAACGTATTTTGCTCCATTTTGTTATGACAAGTTCTTAAGGGTTTCTGGCAACTTATTATAAATACGCATTGCCAAAAAAAATATTTTTAATACAATGTTAACCTTTGAGATGGTATACACAACATTTGAATTTTCGTCGAAAAAATGTAATTGGCAATGTTATTTTAGCAATAAATAGAACTTTATATACATTTATATTCCAGAAATTGCCAATTCCTAAATAAGTATTCTGATATAGTAGAAAAATAATACTAAGGTCCCAGGATAAGGGCTTGTTCACATGCATATCTAATGCATCTCTTTTGTAATTTAAAGGTTTTATCCACATCAACAGAGTAATCCTATAAAATAATTCCATAACGCAGCACCAATGCTACATAGCCATGGTAGGCTGCAGTCTTGGATGCTGTTTCTTTTACTCACCTTAACCCAAAGAGGAGTCTGTCAATTTTGCTTACCATCAAATCTATCAAACTTTCCAACCACACTCGTCATCGATTATGACACCTAAGAACTTTGTCATGGTTATTTCATAACTTTTCTCGTTATTATAATTCATGTAGAAGTTATTTCTTTAAATTATGGTTTATAATTAAATGTCATATATTTTGTTTTATCTATATTTATTTTAGATTGTTGTTATTCAACCATTTAATAACCTGCCATGGATAGTGATTGCGACTTCTTTCAGTTTAGATTCTCACAAGTTCACAACTTTTTATAATAAGTGTTGTGCCATCGGCAAAAAGAATACATTGCTGCTTTGTTATGTCAGAAAAAGTCATTCGTATAGATTAGAAAAGTAGGAGGGCCTAATACATTTCCTTGTGGTACTCCCACATTATTTATACTGTACGCCGACAAATAGTTTATGTCCCCTATTTTTAGATATTTGAGATCGTCACTCATTGTCGATCGTCCCTTAGATAACTTTACTTTAAAATATGCATCCTAGAGTTTTAATATGATGAAAGCAAGCCAATTTTATGGATCCTTGATTTCAAAAAGGTATTAGAATTAGAAAAGTTATATAACTTGTCTGCAAGTACTATTTCAAAATACTTCTGAGAGTACTGATTTTAGGGTAATCGTCTATAATTACTAACTCTTCCTTCGGTCCACTTCAGTACAGTGGCTCAATGACCGAATACTCTATCAAATAGAGATGGGAAATAAATAACCTTGGAGAACATATACATTCTATAACTTGTACTAATGGGATGACTATAAACCCTACAGCGTTACCTTTATCATTTGGTTAGTTATACCATCATATCCCATAGGTAAAGTACTTTCAAGGCCCATCATTATGTTGTAAACTCCCTTTTTTTATCTGTCGACCTGTGAAATTGTATATCAGTTATAGCATCGTCTTTAGTAATCATTATCAAGATAATTTTACTCGTCAATATTTATTAAATGTATTAAATTCATTGCGAATGTCATTTGGATTACTACATGAAAATTTATTATTTTACTAATTCTATTTAGCCTTAATTAGAATTTCAATGATTCAATAATTCAATATTTGTACTGGTTACGTTTCTAATAATATTCTACGATGCTGGTTTTTATACATCGTGAGACTTTGTAATATAACGCATATTATTGTGCTTCTGTGATTGAGATATATTTTCTAAGTGTAAAGTATAGATGAAAATGTAATTTGACAATGTGAGTCGAGATATTAGATACTTAGGACTTTTATTCATGTAGCACCTTCAGACACCTTTAGTTAGCCCTTTATTTTTAACTTATTTATTTGTTTTATTCTGACTTATGGAAAATATCAGAATAGCCTTGCAAAAGTGACTGATGGCCATATCCGCAATTTGTCTTCCATTATATTATAGAGAACTTATAAATTCTCTAAATGTTTCTATGTTTCCCTTACTCATATCCCATACGTTTTGATCAGTAACTTAATCGTTCTAATATTACTTTTCGGTGATTAAATCCAGTCAGATATTTTTCGAGTTGCTTATGTTATATACTTAGATTATTATTTATTTATTTATTTTTATTACTATTAAACAGAAGACTAGTTATGTTTTATAGTTTGTATATTATCAAGCAACAATTATTAAAGTTCCAATCACCGCAAAGTGCCTATGATATTTTTTATCTCGTTTTATAGACAGCCGTATCAGTAAAGATTCTATTCATATTAAGAAATCCTAAATTTTTGTAGTAGTTCTATAAATGTTAACTATAGTGCACATTTACTGCACATCATTCAGAAGTGTCTAAAGTGGCCACCGGAATTTCAAGTGTCCTATTTCTTAATAGTATATAGATGAACGATCCCTACGTTGTTAATTTCTACAACAGGTTGCCGCAACTTAATGGTTGGGTATATGAAGGTGTTGTTCTGAATTATTCTTTATTTATTTATTGAAAAGGTTTGCCGACGTTACAATTTAATGCAGTTTGACTTCTTTTATAACTAATTGTAACAAATTCTTACAGGAAAGAACAATAAATGTTTCGGTGAGGCAAATGACATTAACCTCACCTACTTCTTTAGTAAGCTCACTTATAGTAACTGTAAATAAGTCTTCTTCACTTGTTACGCTCAGACAGAACACAGTCTAATGTTTTTCTTATGTAAAAACAAAAAAAAAACAAGTTATTAGCATTTATGATTTTAGAGTCTGATTTGGCGAAAGGAAAAATACCTATTGTTTTCTGTAGTTACTTAGCTTTTTATAAGTACCCTAATTTTTTTTAGTGTTACACAATTTACTCCGGCAGCTACACTTTCTGCTAAGCGTTTCCTTTACTTTGTGCGATGCTGGGGAATTAGACATATATTGTAAATAATCAAGTTCTATTTATCAAAAAAAAGCAAATCACTTATAAATGTCTATTGTTTACATAACTGTCATTGTGTGATTATAAAATATGCAATCGTCATATTTTTGCCAATAATTTTATAATAATATAATTGAATAACTCTTTTTTAAATATTTAATTTATACAGGGTGGCCCAAACGGTGACGCTAAAAATTTTTTTTTTGTTTCCTCACATCTCGTTGTACCCGGAAATACCCTATGTATGTTCAGCGATTTTTTGTAGTTTTCGAGCTATGAATTATTTTTTTAAATTTTGAGAATTTTTGACTTGACAGACTAAAATATTTTTTTTTCGGAAATTATACATCTTTTTTTGAATTATTTTTTTGTTACATAGACCTCATGACTTGAACTTTAACACATAAAATACCCAGCTTCCTGTCATCAAAATAAGTTACAAAAATATTGACCGACAGTGAAAAATTGACGTAAAATCAAATCATAGTTAAATTTTCAACTTTGAATTAAAAATTAAAAAAAAGGTTCCATGACTTCTGAGTAATTTTAAAAACTTCACAAGACCCTAAGCTTTAATTCTAATTAAAAAAAAAATGTGCTTAATAAGCTTTTTTTAGCCGAAATCTGCCTTCAAATGCACAAAGGTGAAATTTTCTAAGATTTTTTATTGGCTATTTTGTCATTCACAAAATGATTCTTACCAAAATAAAGTTTAAAATGGTACTGTTTATTGAATAAAGAATTAAAAACAACCTTTAAAAGTATGTTATTACGAAGCGGTAACATCGATGTCATTTAGTTATAGTTATTTTGGTTATTTTAAGGATAAATCGTATTAAATAAAACAATTACTACAAATTCAACAATTAAATTTATTTCACAATAAGTTTTCAAAATGTCTCCCTCCCGCTTCAATGCACAACCTACATCGCCTTAAAAAATTTTGTTTTAAATTTCGGAAAGCATTAGTATTTTCTTTGATTTTTATTTCTGCTTCTCTTAGTTTTTGACGCAGCTCTGCTTCAGTGTTTGTTTCGTTTGCGTAAACCATCTCTTTGTAATAGCCCCACAGAAAAAAATCTATGGGGTTTAAGTCTGGTGAACGCGCAGGCCAAGGAATCGGGCCGCCACGCCCAATCCACCGTCTCGGAAAAGTCTGGTTAAGGTGCTCTCGTACTTCTCTAGCATAGTGGCACGGAGCACCATCGTTTTGAAATATCATTCTTCTTCTTGTTAGTAGATTCACATCCTCTAATAAACCGTTCAAGCTATTTCGTAGAAAATCCAAATATTGCGCTCCGTTCAACCTAGCCGGCAATTCAAATGGTCCTATAAATTCCCCATTGACAATTCCTGACCACAAATTTACACTAAACCTTGTTTGAAAATTGGATGGTCTTGCCTTGTGTGGGTTTTCAATGGCCCAACTGTGATAATTATGAATATTGAAAACTCCGGTTCTTTCAAAGCGTGATTCGTCTGTCCACAAAATTTTGTCGAAGAAATCAGGATCGTCTTGAGTTTTTTGAAGCATTGTTTCACAGAAAGTCACTCGTCTTGGATAATCTGCAGGTTGCAATTGTTGCACGCGTTGGATATGAAAAGCGTGGTATCCCTCTGAAACAAAAAAACACCGAAATTGTAAATTCAAAGCATAGGTAAGATAGTCTTTTTTCAGTTTCACCAAATAGTAGGCTAGTGATAATCACTGGTATGTACCACGCTTTCTCGCCCACTAGCGAGTGATTATTTTGTTGCCAAATACACATTCAGTCAGAGTTCAATACTTAAAAAGACCACGTGCTACAAAAAGTCGCTCATAAAGCACGTGCGTGCTATTTTTTTTAAGTCACAATAATTACAGCTAAAAAAAATAGCACGTGGGCATAGTGGGCGAGCTAATGGGTGCGTAATTATGAGGTTTAAAGACAAGATGAAATTAACCCACCTGACTTCAGTATCCTCATAACTGAGGTTCGTGGTACACCAGTCCTTCTTGCGATTGCTCTGGTGCTAGTCGATGAATCCCTTTCCACTTGTTCCACGACTTGATCCATAATATCTGGATCCATTCTGGGTATTCCTTCCTGAGATGAACGTCCAGGAATTCGTCCCTCCATAAATGTATTGTGAGTATTTTGAAATACTCTGTAATTCGGGTAATGCTCCCGTTGTTCTCCTCGCCGTTCCAATTGCTCTCGATAAAGCCTTGCTGCCAAACTAGCATTTCCTTGGGCAACACCGTAAAAATAGTGCATCTCTGCGTATTCACGCAAAGAATAGCTCATGTTGCAGCACAAAGGTCCAAATCACAAGGTAGGTAATCAAAGTCCGAAACACAAGCACAGGTAAATCAGTCACAGGAAGAATCAGAGTCCAGTTAGCAAGCGAGAGTAGTTGTATCAGAATTGAAAACAAAACCAGGAGTAGTAGTAACACGAGCGAAAGCTGTGAACAACTGAGGTGAAGGAGGGAGGAATGCGACCGACATGAGATGAATAGAGCAAGATAGCAAGATAGATAGAGCAAGACAGCAAGATAGATAGAGCAAGACGGCCTAGATGAGAAAGAGAGGACGTGCTTATAGACGACGCTGTGTTGGTCCCCCTTCTTTTGTTCGGCGCGCGGGAAGTCTATTGTTTGTGATTCTAGTGTCTGCCAGAACTATTGTTATTTATGATGTCGCTAAAGATAAACCGGTTGGAGGTAAAGACCATTTTCTTTGTACAAAGACCAACTTGTGCTGTTGAAGTGACAACATACTAACTACCACTAAACTAATTTAGAACTCTAAATTTATAAACTATACTAAATGTCAATTATTATGTTATATCAAACCTAATTAACCTTAGATAATAACAATGAGTGCTTTGAAAATAAATTACCTTTGTACATTTGAAGGCAGATTTCGGCTAAAAAAAGCCTATTAAGCACCACTTTTTTTTAATTAGAATTAAAGCTTAGGGTCTTGTTAAGTTTTTAAAATTACTAAAAAGTCATGGAACCTTTTTTTTAATTTTTAATTCAAAGTTGAAATTTTAACTATGACTTGCTTTTACCTCAATTTTTTACTGTCGGTCAATATTTTTGGAACTTATTTTGATGATAGGAAGCTGGGTATTTTATGTGTTAAAGAACAAGTCATGAGGTCTATGTAACAAAAAAAAAATTAAAAAAAAGATGTATAATTTCCGGTAAAAAAAATATTTTAGTCTGTCAAGTAAAAAAATCTCAAAATTTAAAAAAAAAATCATAGCTCGAAAACTACAAAAAATCGCTGAACATACATAGGGTATTTCCGGGTACAAATAGATGTGAGGAATCAAAAAAAAAATTTTTAGTGTCACCGTTTGGGCCACCCTGTATATACCTTAAAATTACGTAGTTTATACAATGGTTGGAAGAACAATAAGGTTTCTGTCGCTTGCACCTAACGTTAATATTACAATGACATTTGCACCTAATTAATGCTCTAACTGAATCTTCACAAACTGTTTAAGATCTGACAACAGGATACATCTTGTTTAACCATAGTTATGATCCATGCGGATCGTCATTATTATGTTTCCGAGGATCACCTACCTATGTATTTCCTCTATACTACTCTTTATAGTTTCATGATCCGTAATCTCTAGAGTACCTATATATTTCAATGAGTTTATTTACATACATGGGAAGTTATAAGATGTATGTAATTGTAATAATTTTCACTTTGAATGCTTTTGTATAAGCAATAATGATAAATCTACGAATGATCTTGCCATGTAATATGTAACATTTTAACAGTTTTCTCAAAATGAAATCAAAAACATTGTTGTTTCTACTATAATGTAGGATTTACTTAATTTTATGTTTAAATAGTTATTATTCCACCATAAGATTACAGAATAATCAATGAAATTAATAATAATAATGATAAACAATGAAATTCATTAGTATTACAATAGCTGTAATTTCCGTACGATTATCAAACTAGACTATTGTGAATATAGTTGTTAGTTTAGATCATATAGAGACTCACAATATTATTGTGGCTACCTACTCGAATGGCCGGGTTGGAATAGGGACATTCCAAAACCAGGACGGCCGTCTGTTAGCGTAACCCGCTTAATTTGTATTTTATTTTCACAGATTATTTTTAAATTGGAAATTATTAGTCGATTTGTTGACTTTGACGTATGTTAACACGGGCTTATGGCAATATCGAGGCAGTCAACGGGAGGGTAGGACGACTAGCGGTCGTGTTGCTATCTGGCGAGTGAAAAAACAATATATGAAAACGGAAAGTGTATACTAGAACAGAATGATCAAAACAGTTTATTATCGGAACCTCTAATCAAACTAAACAAATTGTATGCTTCAAAAGTGAGTACGTCAATACAAATAACGCTATTCTTTGAGCTTGCTGCTAAATTAAGGACATAAATAAAATAGTAGCTGAAGCTAAAAGATTTACTCCCTAGTGTGACAAGTGTTATGGTGACCGCTCAGAAATATTTAAAAATACTTAGACTTTATTTTAATACGTAATCAATTTGTATAAATAAAGCTCGTAAGTATTATTTTAACGTTTTAAAAACATAGACCTCGATTGTAGAATGACCTTCTATCGAGATTGTACTAGAAAAATTATATACCCTGAACGAATGAGTGCGGGAGAATTTAAAAGGACGAACATTATCTAGAACGTGGGCAGCACAATGCCATCATACAGCCCAATCAAAACAAAACCGACGTTAAAAAAAGACAGGACTTTTATACCCCCAACTTGATTAATAATTCACGGGCAACACTCAGGTTAAAAAAATATGACACGTCACATCATCCCGAGTCCCGAATCAGGAGCCTATTCAACGACAATGGCCGGCGCACAGCACAATACGTGACAAACTGATCTCTATCACGACAAGAATTGAGTTCATCTTTGTGTAAATATTTCCGTTCTACCACCAGAGGGTTATAGACTTTATTTATGGGCGGTGAGAGTGTAAATTTGTTTGTATTGTGTTCGGAGAGGAATTCAAGATGGTTTCCAGGGAAAGGATGCGTCGTGTAAAAAATAAGGATGGTCACACTCGGGCGGTCTCGAATAGGTTCACTCAGAGCTTTTCGACAAGTTTCGTTCGTATTTGTAGTGGAAAATTCCGGGCGTTCACACGGAAATTGGTGCGGTCAAACGGTCAGCCGTGAAATAAGTCAGTTATAAAAAGTCACAATCATAATTCATGTGGCACGGTTAACGTCTAGAACGCGTTACGTAAGCGCTGGATTGTTTCCTACTAACGTGCGTTGGCTGCAATGCAATAATTTGATGCAAGTCTTTAACCTTTAGATTCCTTCATAATAGTTCTAGGCGAACGTTCTGATTAAACTGTATAATGGGGACCTGATTTTATAATGTTACTATTACTATGTTACTACTTAACCAAGTTCACAACAACGCGACAGGAGTACATTAGCATACATTTTGATTGGTTTTCAACAGGGATTGAAATACCGTTAAAAATATAACGATAAATAAAAAATAACGTTAAAAACACCGTTAAAACATTTTATCGGTAAATTTACCGGTAAAAATAACGTTAAAAATATGTTACCGGTAAAATTAGCGTTAAATATAGCGTTAAACTTTACCGGTACAATATACCGGTAAAATTATCGCTAAAAAAATAACGTTATTAATTGGAATAACGTTAATTTTAAAGTTTAACGTTAAAAAAGTAAGAAATAACGTTAAAATTAACGTTATTTACTGAAATAACGTTAATTTCAATGTAACGTTATCTAAATTAACGTTATTTATTGACATAACGTTAATTTTAAAATTAACGTTAAAAAAAGTAAGAGTAAGAAATAATGTTATATTTAAAAATAACGTAATCATTCCCTGGTTTTCAAATATAATTAACTCCGATCTAACCTTATACGAAAGTTTATATTTTACATTTTAGGTGGACTATATAAAATGACTGGCTGTTTACAATAACAATATAGAAAAAGAACGGAAAATTTTAAATATTGGTCACCCATCGACAATGACCGACCTTTGAGGAAGATGCTTAAGATTCATAAATTGGCGTCCGAATAATAGTCCCGAACTTCGGACGCGAGAACTAAAATCTCAAGACAACTACATACTACAAGCCTACAATAGTCCAGTCAGTACTGGCACTCA
Organism: Agriphila tristella; assembly: GCA_928269145.1. NCBI lineage: Eukaryota > Metazoa > Arthropoda > Insecta > Lepidoptera > Crambidae > Agriphila > Agriphila tristella. The sequence continues at coordinate 11,672,047 of OV743435.1, read as the reverse complement.
TGTATGGCGAGGTCAAAATTTGTCATTAGATGAATTCACTTGGAACATATGTAGCTTAGGTAAAACTGAGCTGATTTAGCCCGGTAGCCATCAGCCACCCCTTGGCAGGTAGGGAGGGGTGGCATTTAAAGTTTCACGCCGCCGCACTTCAGAAAAAAAATCATATCTCCTTCAATATACCTACCACCTCGAGTGTGATATCATTTTATAATGAATTAGAGATGATGAATTCATGTTTAAAACTTTTAATGTACAGTGTCATAGAAAAAAGGTAAAATATTGACGATAGTTTCAAAAAAAAATTGCTATTTTTTTATTCAACAGTCAGTATCTGTAAAAATACAAATTTTTTGCAATAAAATTTTTTTTTATCTAATAGTACATTTATTCAGCTTTTGAAAAATATATACTTTATGTATAGTTATCGTTAAATGTATATAAAAAAAAAATCGAACATGGTATGCGACGCTGTTTCCAAGCGAAGCGTCTACAATTAATAAGTTAAGTACCTAGGTATAAGTTGTTTTTTTCAATTAAAATATGATAAATCTAAGATGTGTTTTTTATTTTTGGTACAATAATAACACCCTTTCATTTTCATATACATTTTGCAATTCCCGGGAATCGGGTATTTTCGACATTTTGGTACCATAGAAGAAGTTGTTTAGTTTGATGGTCCCTTCTACCGTATTCGGAATTATTTTCCCAGGTATGCAAAAACTATCCTGATGGTGGGCAGAATATGGAGGTCCTGGCTTAGTCAAGGGTCTTTTAATACTTGTCGTATTAGTTGTCTCTAAAAGCTTTTGTTTTTTCCCTCTGCTACAATTTACGGTCACAATGTCATTGATATTTTCTTGTTTAAATGTAAAACGAAACGCTTAAATAATATAATAGTTATTAAACTTTTTAACCGCAATATAAACTCCCGTCGTTCCGGGTATCCTGGCGCATATTTTTCGGGATCGGGTTTAAAAAACATCCCGGTAATTCCCAGAAATGGGAACCCAGGAACGCAACCCTAATCACAGTCCAATTTTCATATAAACGAGGTAACTTTGAAGCTTTTGTTCTTCGTCAGGGATTGAACAAGGTGTGGTCTGATGATGGTTATCCAAAGAGTGAATGGAGGAGGTCAAGATCGTTTAAGAAACCCAACGGATCAGAAGAGTCGTTTACACTAGAGACCGTCTGGAGCTTTTAGTGTTACATTTTCCATACTTCTTAATTTTAATTTGATATTTTTTTAAGTCAACCCTGAGCTAAACCGCTCATCTAATCTGTTAGGTTTTTTTAGCATAATGAGCCTCCGTCATTCATTCTTTAATTTGCCATCATCAGCACACACCTCGTTCAATCCTGGGCAGAGAACCAAAGCTGTAGGTTTACCCCGTTTGTTCGAAAATTGGTCTGTGATTTAATTTTTCTGCTCACGAGTGTACAAAAAATACTCAATGGAAAATATTTTAATTTCTACGGTATATTTATATGCCTAGGTCCTTAAGGAACCTACCTATTAAAACTTTAAAAAATTTTGCACTTTAGTTTTAATGTGGTAAGACATTTTCCTCCCTGACCGTTCTCAGATCTAATTTTTTGACGTCACGACGCTTCGTCGTTTTATGACTTTCTTATACATAGATCAAGTCTATCTATTTTTTTATATAGTCTTTATGACTCTCACAAAAAGATCTAAGTATGTATCAGACCGTAAGATAGTTGAGAGAGACTTTATGACCGTAAGAACATAAGCGGCAGTCGAACGCAAAGTTAAGTTTGTATTCCATACATGTTGTATGAAAAAACCAACTTAACTTGCAATCGCAGACATCTGGAAACACCGTCGCATACCATGTTAGATTTTTTTCAGATGGAAATTGTATGATAACTATATATAAAGTTTATATTAGTTTAAAGCTGAATAAATGTTCTTTAAGGTGGTATTTTTTCCTTCGCATAAAATTAGCATTTTAAAAGATACCCGACTGTTGAACAAAAACAATTGTAAACCGATTTTTGACACTTTGGTCAACATATTTTTTTTTCAATGAAACTATACATTAAATGTCCCAAAAATAAATTCCTCATGCCTGCTACAAAAAGAACTAAATATGCATCAAAACATAAAATAGTTAAAAGAGACTATAAGATCGTAAGACCATAAGCGGCAGCCGAACGCAAAGTTAAGTTTGTACTCTATACATTTTGTATGAAAAAACCAACTTAACTTTCAATCGCGGATGTTTGGAAACAGCGTCGCATACCATGTTCGATTTTTTTTCAGATAGACATTCAAAGATAACTATATATAAAGTATATATTTTTAAAAAGCTGAATAAATGTACTTTAAGATAATATTTTTTTTCATTGCAAAAAATGATTATTTTTAATAGATACTGACTGTTGAATAAAAAAATAGCAAACTTATTTTTAAACTATCGTCAATATTTTATCTTTTTTCTATGACATTGTACATTTAAAGTTTTAAAAATGAATTCCTCATCCTTGATTCATCATAAAATGATATCACACTCGAGGTGGTAGGTATATTGAAGGAGATATGACTTTTTTTCTGAAGTGCGGCTGTGTGAAACTTTAAATGCCACCCTCCCCTACCTGCCAAGGGGGGGCTGATGGCTACCGGGCTGAATCAGCTCAGTTTTACCTAAGGTACATATGTGCCAAGTGAATTCATCTAATGACAAATTTTGACCTTCTGCCACTAATTCCCCAACTACAAGGAAGAAGTCTTTCCGAGCGACGTTAATTAGATCGTACCTAGGGTTGCCACCTTTTTTCATTTAGACAGAACAAAAATAACGTAGGTACGCAGCTCAAAAAGAGTAAGTACATTATTAATTTTATAATTATTCAATTATCCTTAAAAACATTTTTGTGTTACTTAATTCGCAACTTTTAAAAAATATCTGTCTTTCTTTATGAGAGCTACACAAGAGTTAAGTAACTAGAGTATTTTAGCGTACTTTATTGCTGTCGTAGATTATAGAGTACGCCTACACGAAAAAGAGTACAATGTATGTATGTACAATACCTACTCTATTTTATAGTAATAGTATGGTAAGGGTGGCAACTGTGGCAAGTGGCAACCCTAATTGTATCCCTAACGTCTAGGGTTACCATTGCAAAATTTGAAAAGTCCTGACAAAAAGCCGGACATTTCAATAAAAGTCAGGACATTTTCACAGACAGATGCAGACTCCATAATTTTAGGACTTCTCTTTCGAACACTATACTGCTATGTTTGTTTTTTAACTAGTATTACACCGTCCAATCTTAAAAAGCCAGATAATTCCGGAGTGTCCGGACAATAGTCTAAAAGTCCGGACATGTACGGACTAATCCGGACTAGCCGGACCAGCTAGTTCTCGGTAAGCAGAGACTATGGACTAAGAGCTAGCCCCGGAAATAGACGTGGACAATTTACAGAGCGGCATCAAAATTCGCGAAAAAGTGGTAAAGTTTGATGCCGGTTGGCCCTTTTCCATCAGTCAAAATTCCTGGCAATGTTATATTCGATTTAGATACATGACTGGTTTGCTATCATACCACACCAAATCTAGAGCTCTGTAAATTGTATACCTTCAATCGCTTTTCAGCCCCTTTGTTGCTCAACCACTCCCACCCCTACCACTGAAAATCTGCAAGGTGCACGTATCTGTTAATAATGATAGTATAGTATGGCTAACTAACTAAAGGGATTTCGTCGCTTTGTAAATTTTCCACCCATTTCCGGGGCCAGCTCTTAGTATACTAGCTGACTAATTCTTCCACAACGACGATACCAAACACTGGAATAATCGACAAGATGCAGAATACATCTCAATTGATAGTTCTTCTTCTTAATATCAAAACAAAAACAATAGAACATCAGATAGGTATTAAAAGATAAAGTTACCGAACATAAAATTAAGAGTCGAACATTCTAGGTCAGTGTAAAAGTAGAACAGAGTTTACGAAATTTATATAATGATGACATCAAAATGTAATCAGTGTTAGGTCATACACGTACAAACATACTATGATGTGTGTCAAAATAACCGTTTGCAATTGTTGCTAAGCTTAGTTGCAAACACGCGATGGGGCTAATTTTGTAATAACAATAATAATGTAATCGGGATAAGAAAGGATCCTTGTCTATTAAAATATAGTTTTAGATATCTTTCGCATAGTAAACAAACAGCATTATAAAATTGCTAGAGGCCGCCCGCGACTTCGTCTGCGTGGAAAGCTATCCCTCGGGAACAATACCTTTTTTAGGGATGAAAAGTACCCTATGTCCTTTTCTGTACCCCTAACAACGTGTATGCAAAATTTCATGATGATCGGTTCAGTAGTTAAGACGTGAAGGAGTAACAAACAAACAAACAAACGGACTTTCGCATTTATAATATTAAGTAAGGTTTTTTTCGATTCCTAGTGAAATACATAATTCGAAAGTAATCTGTACTTTTTACGGTTTTTTTTTTCAGGAAACTATCACAAGTTTCTTAGATACTTAATTATGTCATGGTTCTGAAAATGTTGTTATGCAAATGACGTGAATTACTGGAATTGCATTGCATTGCATAGCATCTTAATAATTAATTTTATGCTAGAATGTAGGATGGTAGAAGTAAATGTAGGTCACATTAAGTACTTATGTTTAAAGCGAGTAAGATAAAAATAAGAGTACTTTACTTATGTAAAAATTCAATTTTATATTTTTACGAGCTACAAAATTGCTTCCAATTCAAGTAATTACAATATAAAAACTAGTTTAAAGTTATATGCCATTTATAGCTTCAGAATTAATCAACGCCTCTTCAGTAGACAGTTAACCTAATTTGCACGTGTATAATAAGGTCGTCTACCAACAACGTGGTTTCGCAAACTAAAATGGCCTTTATTATAAGGCAAAAACGTCTGTAATTGCACAACAACATGTTTCTATAAATGAATCTTTGTTATTGAAATCTGAAGCGTTTATGACACATTATGGTGTTATGTGAAACGATATAGTATATTTAGTATGTATATCTTTCCTTTTCTCCCGCATATTTTTTTATCATTATGTATTTGTTGTCACTATGTTTTCCGCTCGCTTAAATAGAAGCTGGTTTTACCAGAACTGATAAAAAAATTAACATTTCAATTAAGTAATTAATATGGTAGCATCAAATTGTAAACAAACAGTGCTAATTTATTCTGTGATCTGAATGCTTACCTAAGTTATTATTATAAATGCGAAAGTAATTTTGTATACACGTTGTCGGGGACGGGGTACAGTAAAGGACATAAAGTTCTGAAAAAAAAACTTTTTTAATACAGTTGCTCAAAAAGGGGCGTATTGCAGGGAGGTATAGCGTTCGGGATGTGGGCTATTACACACTCGAGCTTTTTCTTTACCTTTTCCGAACTCGTGCGTTTTCTTTCCTTTCAAAATAATGTCTATTAAAAAGAAAAAATAATACTAATTTGTTTCAATATCAGATTTAAAAGTAATTTTAATTAAAATTTAAACATTAAATTAATATTAGTATCGGCCAAATAAAATTTATAAATATAAAAAAGTTGGCTGTATGACACTGCCATAGTCTCTGCTTATAGGAGTTTGCGCGGGTAAGTGAAAAGAAAAAGACGGACCTTATTTCATAATTTTCTATAAAAAAAATCTACGAAAGAAAGAAGACTTGGCTGTATGGGCGAAGTTCCCTTTGCCTACCCAGAATGAAAGAAAACAAAAAAATCTCTGCTTATATTCTTCTACGGTTGGCGCCATTTTCCAAAAAAAATTTTTGCTAGTATAGTTGTTTATTGTGATTTTATTATTTTATTAAATTGCTTCATTTTTTCGCAACTGTATTAAAAATTATTGTTCAGTACACGTGCGGAACCGTCATTGCAACTCTTTCTTTGCAATGACAGGCTTTCCGCACTCGTAATGAAATATACTATTCCCGAGGGGTATAAAATAACTGGCATGCAGACAAAGTCGCGGGCAGTCGCTAGTAAGATATACTTTCATTTTTAATTGAAAGGATCAATCACTGCTGTTTGACCTATTTGACCGAGTTGCAATATATATGTCAGCGAGGTTCTAGATTCGACTCTTGGTTGTTTGTAGTGTTTTGGCTATGGGTGGATTCACTTCAGCCGTTTTTTTTTTAAACTAAGTGATCTCAGAAATATTTCAAAATACGGTCAGCCTCATAAGAAGCTGAACACATTTTTATAGTCATGTCACATTCGTTAACTATTACCTACTAAACCAGAATTTTTTAGCTGGTGTGAAAAAATACTAAAGTTGTCAGTTTCGCCTATAAAGCTGACTGTACCGGTTTAGGACATTAAATAGTATTGGTTGCACGGATATCACTAATTTAATGCGAAAAAGCGAAAGTAGATAAAAAACGCACATACATCTCAGAGCAGACGCTGATTAATAGAGCATAAATCCACCATGATTCAGAACCTTACAAAGCAGCTACAATAAACAACTCTGACCATATAAAAGAGATTATGATTATTCCTTCGTAAACACGGATACGGAAGTGTTGTCCTATTTCATTGTACAAACAAAATGGCGGAAATAAAGAAAACTTAAGCCTTGAATGCAGTCAAGGAATGTTTATGCATTCCATTGTTCCGTGTCAAAGGTTTTAAGGTTTTAAGGCTATCTATATATTTATATTATACTTTAATGCGAGACAATAATGGATCGCTTTACCCACCCAATCAAAGTCGAGGTCCGATGTTTGTAAGAGACGGGAATTCCACATCACAAACATTCAGAATTTCCTAAGGACGTTATTGGGATTTCTTAATATCTATGTATATTATACACTTAATAAAAGTTTGTGGTCTAATCGACAAATTCATATGAAGACTTAAATAGTCAAGTGGTTAAACACCAGTCCTAATGCCAACTTTTAAAGTTTGATTCCCAGCCAAGACAATGGAAGACGAACTTTACAGAACTTGTTATTTTGTGGTATAACTGAATTCTACAGTCATACACATCTGATTATTTAGTATGCTATGTGTGACGACTTCCTTCCGCGTTTAGTCATTTTCAGTTGCTATGTGAATGATAATTCAGTCTGTATATTTATACTTTGTCAAAATAAGATGTACAAACGGAAAAATTGAGGAGCTCGGTGGCGCAGTGGATTAGCGCCTGGTACTGCGATGGGATGGGTCACCAAAAAAATTATTATCTCGAGTTCCTCCGTGCTTTGGAAGGTACGATAAGTCGTTGGTCCCGGCTTCATTTGCAGTCGTTAACACCCACCTATCATATATTTTGTGCTAACACTGCAATCTCTAACGAGAGAGACTGGAGATTGTGGCAAAGGCCACAGGAGAAGCCTAATGGATCCCCATGAACAGGCCCGGCCTTCAGAATCGTACGGAGAAGCGCGGCTTCCCGCGGCCTTTCGGCCAAATCTCAACGAGTGTAGGAGGAAGGAGGCGCTGCCTCTTCAATTAAATTCATGATGACCCCTGGTGTATGTTGAGGCGAAGGCCGGGCCGGTGCGTGTAGATGGGCCTTAAGACCTACAGTTGATCATGGGCTCGATACCTAGACTCGTATTTATAAACGTTGAGAGCTATTTGATATGATTGAGATGCTCTTATAGGAACAGCATCTCAGGTATGGTCTCAAGATAGGTCTTAACGTTGAAAGCAGTTCATAAATACGGGGCCTAGACTGTTAAGATGAAATGAATGATCAAAACTCATTTAAGGTTGACGATGGAAAACTCAATGTGTTTGCGCATGTTGCTTAACATTCTTATCGCGCACACGCAAGTCAAACCAAGTGCAAGGTATTCACGTGTATGTAATGCATTGTGCGTTGCATAATGTTATAGAATCGAACCTTTGTGACGCTGTGCCTAGATCAAAACAGATACGTCAGTTCAATAACATACGTTTCTAAGAAATATGGTGCAGGTGTTACAAAGAGTTTGAATATGGATTGAAATACCATTTCATTATTGAATTGAAAATATTGTTGTTATATTATTTGAATCAGCTGTTAATCGGCTATAACAACGCCACTCTTACGAGATAATATGGAATCAAGGTGTCTGTAGACGAGTAAAGTAATGACTTGAGTAAAACTTGCGATGTTCAAATGCTTCTTATATTCACTGCTGTTTTGGTGAATTTAAGATTAATTTATAGTATGAATTGCATGTGAATGTGAATTAAAAAATTTCAAGTTTTACTCAAATCATTATAACTTACTCGTCTATATACGAGGGTAAGAATAATTTTACTTACTTACATATTCTCATTTTTCGACTCGCAACCGGTTCTCTCTAATTCTGCTTACCTGTAAAGAAATAAATGTAAATTAATATTTAATTATTACTTTAATGAACATTTGAATTTAGGAAACGTATTTTTGGAAAGGTTTGCCCTTGCGGACCCTTCTTAGTTTCTGTTACCAGTTTTAGAATAGGTATAATTTATTATTTACTATTTTGTTTTAAGAAAGACGGCAAACATAGATAAATTTAACTACTAACAAAAAGTTCAAAACGAGTTATGAGTGTTTGCAAATTATGTAAAGTCAATGTTAAATTAGATTTATTCAAATAAACTTAATTACTAAGTACTTTTGAATCGTCTATATTTTCCTACCACCCGTTCCAGACTTTTTTAACTGACAAGAAGAACGGGCGCAAGAAACTTATCAGCTTTAGCAATAAGTAACGATATTCACAAACTTAAATATATCGTATGTTAAATAAAGCCCTACCTTTACATATTTTTGTCAGTTAACGTATCAAAATTTGCGTGTTTTGAGCTCATCAGCCAATAATTTAAAACCTATGTTCGCGAAAAAAGTCTTTTTTTTCAGTTTTGTCGGATAACAACTTTGTCCACTCATCCTTTCAATCGCGAATGTGTGCGAAAGAACTTCAAAGAACGTGCGGAAATCATTTTTTTTCGTAATTGTAAATGCTTTGGAATCGAATTCCACTCATTTATAATTTGAGTCGTTTGATTACGATTCAGTAGCGATAGAGACCCGTAGAGTCCTCTCTATCAGAATGGCCTTTTCGCGTAAAGACCATTCACTTCACGTTGGGTGACATGAAAGCAAGATACCTAGATAGTCGAAAGACAATTCAGCTACCATGGGTAATGAATGAGTAGAATGCGAAGAGCCATTGAGTGTGTTGTGTATTTCGACTTCAATTTAATTTGCGTTTAGTTATAAAATTCAAACATGTTTTTGGGTGCCAGTATCAAGTATTTGTGAGGCGTATTTAAGTAAAACAACCGAGTATCACCGAAGCTGGTTTATTACTGATTTGCATAGACAATACAATCAGCGGTGGCAGTGTTGCATACACATCATCCCTCCCGCACTAATTACAAAACCTATAACAACATAAAAAAAACTGGTAAGTACCTAGAATAAATTAACACAATCAACTTAGTAAAAATCTTCAATACTAACTTAAATAAAATTGTATCACTAAAATAATTTCTTATAATCTATTTTCTTTCTAGGCCTTAGCACCATTCTAGAGGGTTCAGGATTTGGGGATGTCTCCGCCAGCCCATCCTCCTCTCGTTCAACGGCATCATCACGAGAAACCTCAGCCACTTCCCCTGCACTATTACCGGAGGATAAATTACATTGTTCCGGGGCCGTTTCGGAACTGGTTTCGATTACAGAAGGTGGATGAGTCGGCGGTGCAACCGTTGCCGGGGGGTCCTGGTGGTCCCCGGGTGATTCGTCAATCGCGGGATTCGCGGGCGCAACGGTTCCCTTAATACTCACCAAAGACGCGGCTGAATCCCGTGATTGTACTCGCTTACTAGTGCTTAATTCAGATGGTTTACATTTAAGTAATTGATCTACATGTCTGTTACATTTTACTTTATATTCTTCAAAATAAACTAAATACATTCTGTTACCCAGTATTTCAATAATTTTTGCCTTAACCCACTTGCTTTTTCTTGCTACAAACCATTTAGCCCAAACCATATCTCCAACATAGAAAGTTCTACTAACGTTCGGTTGCTTCGTATTTGTTTGTGTCGTTTGTGAATGGTGGTCACCCTTCGGCGGCAAAATTAAATCTAATCGGGATCGCAGATTTCTCCCTATCATTAATTGTGCCGGCGTGCAACCCGTGGAGCAATGGACAGTATTTCTATATTCAAACAAATAACCTAGTAACTTTTCCTCTTTTTGTTTATGAGAATAGTGATTATCCAATAAAATACACTTGATCATTTTCTTAGAAGTTTTTACTGAGTTTTCTGCCTGTCCGTTACTCGCTGGGTGATAAATAGGAGAATTTATGTACGTGATACCATTGTTGGAACAAAACCCTTGAAATTCTGACGAGCATATCTTTATATCGTTATCCGATACGATCACATGTGGTAAACCGAATCGTGAAAACACTTGTTTCAATTTTGCAATTAAAGCCTGCGTAGTAGTTCCCTGATTCATATTGATGCATTCCAACCACTTCGAAAATGCATCAATAATGATTAAATAAACGTTTTGTTCTATCGACAAATAATCAATGTGAATGCGATACCACGCGTGAGGCGGTCGTGGCCAAGGCGAGGGTGGGGCGCGCGGCGGGTCGGGGCGAAGTGCTATGCAAGTGTCGCAGTTACCTATCCATGTCTCGATATCCCGATCTATCCCTGGCCACCACATTCTACTTCGTGCAGTGCTTTTAGTCTTTACTACACCGAAGTGCGCGGAATGCAGTTCTTGCAATAATTGCTCTCTAAAAACATTCGGAATCACAATTTTATGACCTCTGAATAAACAGCCATCGATAACTTCTAGATCTAATTTACAGTGGTAATAAGGTTTAATTGAACTGCAGTTGATTTTACGTGGCCATCCCTGCTTCATATATTTCATGACGGTGCAAAAAATTTTATCCTTTGCTGTGGCATCTTTGATTTGTTCATAAGAAACCGGTTCCATGCTGCCGTCTAAGAATAATAGGGCGCGACTATAGCCGTCTTGCTCGCTCCCGCAGTCAAACGTCGGCAACGGTGCCCTTGAAAAATAATCTGCTATTACATTATTTTTACTACTGACGTACTGGACTTGATAATTATATGCAGACAGAATAATCGCATACCTCTGAAGGCGCAACGCAGCCGTAATCGAGATTCCATTTTTCTTTCCTAAAATGGAAAGCAACGGCCTATGATCCGTTTTCAAAATAAATGGAATCTGGACACCGAATAAGTACTGATGGAATTTTTTGACTCCAAAAATTATAGCCGTGGCCTCCTTGTGGATCTGGCTATAGTTATGTTCACTCGTCGATAAGGACCTGGAAGCGTAGGCTAACGGACGTTCGGAGCCATCGGGGGTGCGCTGCGCGAGCACGGCGCCGAGCCCGTGCGGCCCCGCGTCCACGCTGAGCACCAGCTGCGCCGCGGGGTCGTAATGCGCCAGCACGCGCTCCGACGCCAGCTCCCGCTTCACCGCGCGCATGGCGCGTTTCTGTCTTTCGCCCCACTCCCATTCAGCATTCGCGCGAAGTAATTCGTTCAAAGGACTCATTAAGCTAGAGGCGTTGGGAATAAAATTTCTATAATAATTTACTACGCCCATGAATCGCTTAATCTCGGTAACGTTTTTCGGCTCCGGAGCCTCGAGAATGGCTCGTACTTTTTCTCGGCTCGTGTGTAAGCCATCCTGATCTATAACGTAGCCCAAATAAGTAACACTTTTTTTAAAAAACTGGCACTTTTCTTTTTGCAGCCGCAACCCGGCCGAGCTGAGTCTATGCAATACGTCGCGTAATCTTTGTAAGTGAGTTACGTCATCGGGACCTGTAATACACACATCGTCGAGCCAACAGCTTACGCCTTCGATACCTGACAGAATAGTTTCCATCGCCTTTTGAAAAATGGCGGGAGCGTTTGCTAGACCGTAAACTAAACGTGTATATTTGAACAAACCTTTTGATGTATTAATAGTTGTAAGTTGCGATGAATCGTCCAATATGAATTGGTTATACGCGTTTTTGAGATCTATTTTACTAAAACGTTTTCCCCCACTTAATTTAGCAAAGACCTCTTCGATTCGCGGTAAAGGGTATTTTTCTATTATTAGGTCCTTATTTAGTGTAACGGAATAATCGCCCGCTATTCTTACTTTACCGTTTTCTTTGAGCACCGGCACTATTGGCGTCGCATAGTCCGAATGCTCAACTGGAACTAAAATTCCTAACTTAACTAATCTGCTCAATTCAGCTTCTACCTTATCTTTAAGTGCAAAGGGAACAGTGCGAGGTTTGAAAAATTTCGGCGTGGAACCTTCTTTCAATCGCAGTTTGACTTTGAATTTATTAAATGAGCCTAATTCATCTCGCCACAAATCAGAGTATTGCTCCAACAATTGAGTCAAGTCATTATCAACAGCTTGCGTTGCAATATTATTCAACGACCATGTTACATTAAAGGCGGACATAAAATCTCGGCCTAGAAGGGGCGGCCCGCCATTTTTAATAACAAATAGTTTTAACGGTTTAGTTTGATCATTAAAAACCGCATCGATTTCAAAAAAACCGAGGGGCGAGATTTTATGTCCATCGTATAAGCACATTTTGATACTAGACTTTGATAATTTATATTTTGAAAACAAGTTATTATAAAATTGCTCTGAGATAACAGATGTTCCTGAGCCTGAATCTAACTCCATTGTTACAAGTTGCATTCCTAAATACAAGTCAATTTTAATCGGTTCGTTAGAGACGTACCTTAAATTAAAGTTTTTACATTCCAAACAGCAACTTACGTCGTCATCGTTTTCGCTACTGCCTTCATTTATATTATTCACTCGCGAGTTTCGAAAATCGCACACCTTTTTCAAGTGACCTTTTTCCCCGCACTTTTGGCACTTATAATTTTTGTATCGGCACTTGTCACCTGAATGATTTTTCATTCCGCACACATAGCAACGTGACGAATGCCCGCCGAAGCTGCCGCCGCCAGCGCCCTGGGGCGAGCTGCCGCCTACGCAGCGCCCCCTCGCGACTTGACGTCCACCCTTTTTGTGTCCAGCTTCAACTCCAAATGAAGCTCGATACATCGGCTCCTCCTTAACCTGGTGAGCCATCATCATCCTGGCCTCTCTCGCATTTGAAGCTTGTTCCGCCAACTCCAAGGCACGATCAATTTTGAGGGTACTTGGATCTTGTTCGAACAGTTTTTCTCGTTCAGGACCTGGTCCTAGGCCGAGGATGAAACGGTCCGTAAGGGCAGTTTCCAGCGCCGAGCCGAAATCACAATAACTCGCGAGCCCGCGAAGTCTTGCGACCCAATCTCCTAAATTTTCGCCGGGACCTCTTACCGCTCCATAAAACTTAGCTCTGTCCGAATAGGAACACTTCTTTGCTTTAAAATGCTGATCGAGTAAAGAAACTAGCTCTTCAAATGTTAATGTGTCGGATTCCTTCGGGTAGGCAAGATTGCGAATCAGTCTGTAAGACTCGTCCGACAAGTGGGTGATCAATATCCCGGCTTTGTTTTCCTGTTTCACGTCATTTATTTTAAGAAACTGGGTTAACCGACCCTTAAAAAGCGTCCACTCACACGTTTTATAATCGAAAGTTGATAAATTCCCGATATAGGACATTGTTTAAATTTCGAGCGCGGGTAATCGGATTAATCCTGTCGCCAGTGAGGCGTATTTAAGTAAAACAACCGAGTATCACCGAAGCTGGTTTATTACTGATTTGCATAGACAATACAATCAGCGGTGGCAGTGTTGCATACACATCAATTTGAGACCGTGTTTAACCTTGAAATAAAACGGTTACTTAGCAAAGACATTATGTGAGGACAAAGCCAGGTTTCCGCAATGCCTCACAAACAGCTTCCAGGAGATTAACAAGTCAGTAAGGGCCTAAACACACACGGACCACACGCCGTGGTCGCAGTAATCCTAGATACTTGAAAATGTTTTGTTAGTGACGTACTGAAGTCGACAAGTGAAATAGATCGATTAGATTTAAATAAAGAGGTGTTCTTTGAAACAGATGTAATGAACAATGTTCAAGTTTTGTTAGATCGTAGAATTATATGGGTGTTGACATAGTTACCTTCAAGTTCAAATTCAATCCAGAAAAGAACATAGGTACTAATCATATTCTATGTCATGGTTACTCAAAGTGAAGTTCACAAACCATGCATCGTGACAAGATTAATGTTTTTTATGTAATGGCGGCTGGATAGTTGGCAAGATGGCTGGCAAGCGCTGACTTGATGCTAAGGGTTAATATTGTCCAAAATTACTCCTCAAATCAACTCAAGTTGCGACAAGAAACGAGCCCACCCATCACATTAATAAGTACTTATTTCTGTGTTTGTTAGGTAACTTAAAAGAAAAAGCGTCTCTCGACTCGGTAGGTTGCATTGGGCCGGAATCCTAGGGGTATGGGTTCAAGTCCCGTCTGGGGTGCTACGGGTGAGTCGATTTTTTCTAGTACCTATTTTTCTACTATATTAATTATCTTAATATACAAATAGCATTGTGAATGCCTAAAATCTGAAAATTCATTAAAAAACGTATTTTCTTCCAGATAGTTTTTATTATCTTTTGGGGTTGGGGTTCGCTATGGTACTGGGGTACGTGGGCACGGTAATGACGTGGGGCCATAAGTTTGAGGAACCCTGTACTATGTTGTGCAACATTTAAACTAGAACTACTGCACGACTTTGTACCAGACGCAGGTTAGCAGATCACCCTTACACAGTATCTACTCCGAGGGAGGGTCCGCAACTCCGCACCAAGCTTTTTGCCAATACGTTTGTTATGCGAACTGCTAAGGAATGGAATGCACTGCCTGCTCATGTGTTCCCTATAGTTACAACCTTGGTCTCTTCAAGGCAAGAGTGAATAGGCATTTCCTGGGCGAGTGTGCTACACCTTAGACCACATCCTGTTTACCAAACAAGATGGTGGTCAAATGCCTGCCCCAGTTGCCTATAAAAAAACTATACTTTTGGATTTGTATACAAAGCGCTAAAAGTCTAGTTGCTTTACAACGTAAACTAAAGAACTTGGCTAAATATCAGACTGAGATTAAATCAGACTCCCTTCTTAATGGGTGTTGGCCACTGTTGGCTATTCAGTATCATCACAGAATAAATAATAGTACTAGCGGTATCAAAGCACAAAAAGAAATTGAACGAAGCCGCCCGTCGCCTTTTTGGAGGCTGAAAAGAAGATGCGACATCGCCCCGAATTGCGTAGGATTATCGCATTAGAAAGATGTCAGTAGCTTCTATTTATGAAACAGTTTGTGCTCTATGACGGCATAATACACTTTATAAGGGGATGATAATAATCTATTGTTGGCGAGGTTATAGGTATCTTTTAAGTAGATTTTTGTTTGATCGGACAAAAATAATGTTTGTATTTGTTGCGTGTTTGTTCGAAAGTTTTAGCATATAATTTACATGTTTATGTTTTAGTTGATATGTGTATGAGAGTGTTACTTCGTGTCGTGATTCACTTATGAATGAATACAGAAGTGAATGCAATACTTTTGTTTAGATCTCGGCTTAGTACTTCATTTCAGGTCTATAATTTTTGTATTTTACATTTTTTTATTATAATCGTTAAAAAAAATTCAAGGCAATCTTTCAAGGGGACAAAACATCGATAAATTCATCGACTCCTTCGCAACCCTTACATTAAGCATAACAAAGAGTAGGGTTGGACTGTCATCGGGCATTGTTTAACGCAGACGTTATTTAAATATTCCGCCTCAGCTCGGCTCCAGACAAATTTTTTTTCGTCGATTTTCGTCGTTGAAATTCGACGCGGGCGTCTTTTGAATACACAACAGTTTTCTTTTTGTACACGGCCGGCTGAGATATAACTGTATTTTATTAGAATAATACTTTAAGAAAATGAGCATCGCTTATAAAAGACTAGGGATTTCAAGATACTTACTGTAAATAATTTTATTTTTTTATGCCAAGTTTATGCGGCAATTTTTTATCGCTTCGTGTATCTTTCTGTAACAACTAAAGACATTCAATTCTCTACAATGGTATAATGAAGGGTATTTTTCTCGTTCAAACATTTTATAAAAATATTTATTCATGTTTTTCAGACTAGAACACTTCAATTCTACTAAGTCAAACAAGAATCAACGAACCGCCTCCCACTAACTTAAATTAAATTAATTAGCAACTATCGATAAAAATCTTTCGACTCATTTATCTTTGGGAAAACGCCACACATCACTAATAACAGTCAAAACTTTGGGGACATCCGATAAACTTATCTCTAACTTTCGAGGGCCTTAAGAGAAGGGAATAAAAGCCATTTTAGCTCGTTTCATCAGGTTTTACATGTGTGCTCTTTTCCATTGTTCGTCGGTACATTTTAACACAAAGATGACGCGAAATCGTCATTCATTTGTTCTTATTAATTAATACATACAATCTACATAATTTTAGTAAGTTTATATCTTTTATGGCAGGAGGTGGCAGGAGTGCCCATACTTATATTTAAAGAGATCGACTTAGCAAAAATTTATGACGAAGAGATCGACATTTTGACCGTTAAGAAAAAGCCACAAGTAAAACTACATTGGGTGCAAATTGTCAAATCTGTTTTCCTTGGTGATCGACCTTAAAACATCTCGCGATCGACCGTATGGGCACCTCTGTTTTATGGTATGTATTGAACAAATTGACAATCATACACTTTTATAAAAGACGATGAATTACATTATATATTATACTGTGACTTAACCCTCCCAGGTTTTTGGTTCTGAACCCAAAGGGGTCACTTTAGTCCTCCCAGGTTTTTTGTTCTGAACCCAGAGGGGTCACTTTAGTACAGTTACATTTACACTGATATTCAGTGCAACGCTACAGAATATACACTGTAAATTTTTAAGTATATCTAAAAATGAAATGGGGATATCAGACCACGTTTCTGAATGTGAAGGTGCAGTTAAAAGTAAAAAATGATGTATTGAAAATATCGAAAAAAAAAAACCGCAAACTCACAAAAATAGCAAGACGCGAGCGTAGACACATTCATTCTTTTAAATTTACGTGAACAAGATACCTAGTCTCTTTTGATTACGCGCGTGTAATTTTGATGAATGAGCTAGAGCTCATTTAGAAATCCAGAAATCAGTAAAATGTTGATACATAAACAGACCTCAATGTCTTGAGCAATTATTAAATATTGAAACTTTTAACTGTAAGTACATACTCGATTAGAATAGGGAATTACACACTCATTACATGTTTAGAAATACTTAAAAATTAACCGTGTATAACAAACAGCACTAACGCCTTAATGAGCGGTTTTCAAAAGGCAGTTTAAGAAAAAAAAGTAGTACGTTATGAAAAAGGCAAAGGATGAAATGTTATTACTTTTTTATTATACGTTTGTTGAGTACCTATGTGGTTTGTTGCGTTGTGCGTTGGTTGTCTGTTGGCGTGTTACGAAGAACTTTTCTATGAGCAATATGACCATTAGTGGCAATATTAAAAAAAACTACCTAGATGGAGTAGCGCCATCTATCGACATAAAATTTTACTAAAATTCTCTGCTGTCAGAATACCGCTCATTGTATATTCCATATGGTAATGAAAAAGCAGACTCAACTTCAGCTGTAAAATAATGAAGAAAATATCCACTCAACCCTCAACCCACCCGGTCTCTCGTACCCCCGTCACTGCCACCGCGTCCCACATCACAGGCTCATTGTGAATGTGATTTAAATTCGGCTATCCTCCCGGTGAATTAAGGCCGTTTTAGGGTTAAGGGTATTCTACGTCAGAAATTAACCGGTTAAGAATGAGAATTCGAATTGTAGTCTGGTAAGTAGACTACTTGGAAACATAAGTATTAGTACATAAACATGAATGCTTGTTAATTCTTAAACTTAGTCACTTCTCTTCTCAAGCTTACGCGCTCACTAGACGTGAAATAAAACACTTTTTAACGGATACTAGCGCGGTTTTATTGAAAGTTCTTTCCGACGTTTCGGCACCTTTGCAGCTGCCGTGGTCACGGGGGACTGAAGCTGCTCGTGAGCCTACATTCTAGCGATGAATTTTTAAAGACGTTCAGCAATTAATATTTACTTTAAAAAAATGGTATAATTTTGTGAATTTATTAATGCTACAAAGAGAGAATCTACTGAAACTACCACCATTTCAAGAAATTGGGAGGCCCCTCTAAGAAAAAAATGGCGAAAGAAAACTTGGAGAGGAAAGCCGACCTCCGTCTTTTATTTATTTTAAACTAAGGTAAGTAAGTACTTGAAGGAAACATAAGACGTAGTAACTATTTAGTAACTTGAAACGATATTTTTTTATTAACACTGGTATATTTCTAAGTATTACTTAATATTACAGTAGACTTTGTCAATAATTTAATTGTAAATAATATTTTTAAGTCAATAAAACAGCGGCAATGTGTGAAAATATTGAACTTTATTATCCGCAAGACTTTAAAACAGTGTCAAACATCAATTTGGTTTATTTAATTAAACAATAATATGTTAAAATAACTGTTTTTGAAAACGTAATTTACAACAGCTGCGGAATAAATCAATGACGTACATATTTCAGAAAATTTAATTTCGTAGAAAATTCCAGTAAGTACTCACTTGTTTACGTAAGAAATCTCGTATTGTATTACACAAAATAATGAAAAAATTTCTACACATTGGAGTATTCTTTGTCTTTATTACTTTATAAACCAAAGTCACTTTACCTATTTTATTGAAATTCTATCAAAACACTTGCTGTCTTATTCAGAGATGTTTCACAAAACTGGGGTGCAAGACTGTTCTAACAAAACCTAGTTTAATGCTTGTAAACCAATCACAATGCACCTTTTAATTCTTAAACGGTGGGACTTGGTGGGACTAAACGTTAAACTGTCACTCTGAATACGATTTGCGCTAAAATGGCGTTAACTTTGGCCCTAGTTTAACGAACGCACTCTGAATAAGACATTCATAGTATATTATGTATTCTGTTTCAAAACGTAATCTTGATTAAGATGGTAATTTCTGGCAATATTTACTATCGTTATTTGATCGAAACGTGGAGATGATGGTAAACAACGTTATTTTGACGGAAGAAGTTGAAACCTTTTTTCTAAAAGGTAAACTGATAGGTTTTCTAATTATTTTAGGTAGGTATATTATTTAACTATGTATATTATGTATGTGCCATTCAAGAAATATGTCAAAATATGTAATCGACCTTCTTTCATAATAACATGTCCCATTTCCTATCAACGCATGAGCTTTTATAATGAGCTTTATTGCCGTATAATGAAGGTTCATTTTTGAGCGGCACTTCTCGGTATCGTTGGTGCTACAGAAAATTAATTTTCCCGGGTTGCCATTCAAGACTTGATAATGTTACAGGGTAATCATTTTTCTATTGACTTTGCTGGGACGCGAAATTGATCGCTTGTCCTCTTTGTTATATAATTATGTAGATAAATTATATTTGGGCTATTGTTGCATGATAAGATTAATAAATAAAATAAATTATTATAACAGAAATTATCTTTGAAATGTTTTGACAGTACTTGTTCAATACAATGGTAGATAGCGGAAAATTGTTAGTTAGGTACTTAGATCAAAATATTCTGTGGTTTTACTTAAATACCGAAGTTATATATTTAATTAACAATGTAAAATTGTAAATAAACAAGCAACAATGGAATAGAAATTAGCCAAATTAACCATACATTTTAAGGATTACCAACATTTAAAAATAGCATAATTATTAAGTCACGATCAGATTATAAAGGACAACCGGCACTTTCCATAGAAAAAAATGCTTAACTTGTATAATTCGGCCTTAAAGTACCTATAGCCGATATTATTTACTACATGAATCAAGTTCTGTCTTATTTTTATTTATCGCATGTACAAAATTATTTCTAAGAATATTTTTAATTTATTAATTTTTTCTTAATATCCAGATTTTTCGGAAATATGTAAGTGCCAAAATTTTTACAGCCTATTACACAGAATTTTATAATTTTAAAGCAATAAAACTATTTTTAAAGTAAGTTTCCTTTATTTTGATAGTTCTCGTGGAACGAGCTTAGCATATCTACGTAGCAGTGGCGAAGGGTCCATACAAGCCGATTCCCATCGGCTTACCTTTGGAAATCCCACCCCAATGATCCACTATGCAGATCATAACATTTTTCATGATTTTTGTAGAGCGGCTTACCTTCGCCATAATTTCACCCCTCGCCACTGCTACGTAGCGCCATTTTGACAGCTGCCTTCCCTTATTGCTTTGCTTTTTTCGAAATTAAGAAAACGAAATGTCAAAATTTTACTTCCACTTGGCACTGAACCACAGAATACAACTGAACTACATAAGCCGGAACTCCTTTTAAAAATCATAAACCATAAATAATACAGACAAACTTGTATCATCCAAGTTCCAAATTTAAAAATAGCTGTCTTCTATTCGGACTCATTTTGTCTCGTCGATGAACGTTTTTTTTCCACCACACCTGCAGGTAACTGAAGAAGGCAAAGGCATTAAACCGCTAATGCATTTCCAAGATCGATGCGCTCAGGTCACCCACCCTGAGGATTAATCATAAGAGCGTTTGAGGATAACGTACGGTACGACTTTTATAAGCTTTTAACACGGGTTCATCGTTTCGAAGATCGAACATTACTTTAATGCGATTAAATAAAAAATTGAAATATTCGAATGAATTGAGTTTCTTTTAGGTAAGTGATTGCATGAATCATGTATTGCATTGAATTTGATGAGTCAGTGAAAGACGTAATGAGAACATACTAAAATAAAGAGGTTTTCATCACATGAGTGGGTATAACATTGGAAATACTTGACCTTAATTTGATATCAATACATTCCAGATATTTCTAGATGTCCTCAACTGAGCAGAACTTGTGATAGTAATCAGTAGCACCTATGTTTTTCGAATCCTATCCCTTTAATGAGAAAATTTAAAAGGCCTATAAAGTATAAGATAATAACAGAAATCAGTAATTTCATACAAATTAGGCACATTCCTTAGATATATTTCTTACGTAAACACTGAACATGTACATCATTTCATATTTATACGTACACAAATAAAACCTACTTGATTTCGCAAAACAGATTTTAAGTCAAGGGCGTAAAGCTTAAAATGGTACTTTAAAGGAAACACAGTGATCTTAACTCGCCGCCCTTAACCCAACAGTTAAACTGGCAACGGAAACGCGTCTATTTCTTGTTAAATTTAATTGAACGCATCACCCGAAGTTTACGCCCGCATATTTTATTACTGGCTTCCTTTAACTTCTAGAATGTTATGACCAATATTGTATGGTACAGTCAACGGCACGTATTCTATCCACTTTTTAAACCCACGAATATTTACTTCCGCTTTATATCCAAAATCTATTCCGTTTTCTATCTTCGATACAAGAAATTATTATATTTACTTACCCAAAATGGGTGCCGGTTTCGACCCATAATAGCGGTTTGTTATAAAATGTTGTACTTACAAAAAAGTTTTGTTGGTTGAAAACGGAATTTTGTTTTAGAACCCAAAATGGATGCCGGTTTCGGCCCATAGCGGTTTATTATAAAATGTTGCACCTACTGTCAAAAAAGTTTTGTGGGTTGAAAACGGAATTCTGTTCTAGAATTTGGGTAGAAAACGGAATTATTAGCATTAATAAGCTAGTGGGTAGAATACGGAATACATCCAGACTATACATGTTGTCCTTGAGACCGTCTTTATGTCGTACGTAATAAAAGCTGTTTTCGCAGTTCAACTGATCAACTGTATGTGCTGTCGCGTGTACATTATATAATGGTATATCCTTTGTATATCCGCGATATAATGTCCATTCCATCTACTTAGATTTGTTACTGAATTGATGCATTTTTTAATCACCTTTTCAACACTACGATAACATTAAACATAGCAATTAAATCACTTTAGTATGAACTTGCATCAGAATCCACGGCTCTATTGCTTAAATATTATGAAAGATACTTAGCTATTTATGCAGTACATATAAATTCGATAAAACTTCCTACCTAAGGTGAGAGGTTGGCACATAAATCTCAATAAAGATGATATAGTGAAGAGACGGTCGTAACTGCCTCGCGAACAAACTACCGTAAATCGTAAAATAGTACAGGCTCCGTAAAGAAAACTCCTTGTCAAATATTCAGTAAGTAATAAAGGCTATTAAAGTACACAATGAAAATAACTTTTTTCAGACCACTTACACGGCTCCACAAAGGAGATGGTCTAAAATGGATTAACCAAAAACCTAGTAGCTGTTAGTTACATTAGTTAGAACGAGCGGATTAAACTTACTTAGGTTCCAGTCTCCAAATCCATGGTATTTTAAGTGACACATTTGTTTTTTTTTATAAAAATGTGCTTCAAGTAATAAAATTAAAAATCCTAATCAAAACTGATGAGTTGTTTTTTTTTGTAATAACGTATCGAACTTGTACTAATATCAATGTACTTTCTGTAGAACCGAGCTGGTGAGGAAGGTGCATTAGGTATGGCCAGCCATATAGAATGAACCAAAAATGGGATAACCGTTTCTTCGGACCATCAAACTGAACAACTTTCCTATGGGACCATCTCTGAAATCGCGAAAAAACAGCTGTTTCATACAAAAATTATTGACGAAAATATCAAAATGTATGAAATGCAGCTGATTTTTTTTCGCGATTTTAGAGTTGGTCCCATAAAAAAGTTGTTCAGTTTAATGGCCCGAAGAAACTGTATTCCCATTCTTAGTTCATTGATTGTATAATATACAGTACCTATATACCTAATACGTACCTAATAATGCGTTTGTTTTTGCGCTAACCAAGCTTCCACATTTTTGTATTATTAAAAAACCGGCCAAGTGCGAGTCGAACTCGCGCACGAAGGGTCCGTACCAAAAAAGGCAATAAAATCACGTTTGTTGCATGGGAGCCCCACTCAAATATTTATTTTAAACTGTTTTTAGTATTTGTTGTTAATTTAAGCGGCAACAGATATACTTCATCTGTAAAAAATTAAACTGTCTAACGGTTCATGAGATACAGCCTGGTGACAGACGAGACGGACAGCCGGAGTCTTAGTAATAGGGTCCCGTTTTTACCCTTTGGGTACGGACGGAACCCTAAAAAACACATGAACCTATGTTTATTTTTATATAGAATCACTATCATGAAACCCAGCGGTAAATAATGGACCAATTTATTTTCCTAGCGGGTGGCAGGAAGAAGCCTTGTTTTGGACAAAGAAACACGCATCATATTTAATTTATGAAAAGTAATGTTAGCCAATTACCGCGCTTCCATTTTTATTATGGAAACAATATGGATGACCTTCATATATTTTGATCAAAAAAATAAGTTAGGCAATATCACATACCACAAGCTATAATTCTGATCCTAAGACAAGGAATTAAAGTAACAACTACCTACACGAGTAGTTACAAACAACTAGGTAGTATGTATGTAAATTGTAAAAAAAAATCTTCTTACATTTACTTTACCGACAGAACCTCGTTGGCTAGGAAAAAAAGAAAATCATAAAAATAATAACGAAAATCAGAAGTGTAATAATGAAATATATTATTTATTCTGATATTACCTACTTGCTGATAGACAGTTTATTAGAAACCGCAATATTGATTTACTGGTAAATAAAGATACTTCATCATCAACATCATCATTTCATTAGCTAAGCTATAATAAACAGCTTTAAATTTAATTTTTTAGCTAATAATGTTCGCCATTTGTAGTTGTAGTAGGCAACATAGCTAGAATTGGCCTCTTTGATATGATCGCATACATAACTAATTAACTGTTGTCTTCCAGGGCAAAATTCAAATTCATGTATGTATGTATATATACAATATAATATTAACGTGTACATACAAGACATTAAAAAAACCGCATACGATACGCCCTCATCGTTCACGATATAACCACTTATTAACCAACCGACGTAAAGGGTTTGGACTCCCACCCAACCCAACTAAATAGCACAAGTTCATGACCCGTAAAATTGGGGGTTGCCATTCTTATTGTTTCTCCTGACGTTTCTGAAATGCATTTTTAATTTATCATAAAAGGTTCAACAAGCGTGTAGTTTAATTTAGGGTTTAAATATTTAATATACGTACATACATAATATCTACAGAGTCATAATCATTATGTACTTATTCTGTGTCGAAAAAACAGTTACACATTTCTGTGTTCTGATCTGAGGCCGAAAATGACACTTGTGAGGCCGAAAATGACACTTGATAGAATTAGTATCATCGCAAATAGATCTTCAAAACTGTATTAGTCCAGTCAACGGGGCTTATGCGACCCGAATAATTCTTCCGTCTATGAAATTTGGCATGTAATGAAGTTAGGTAATACAGATTACAGATGCACAATAATCCAATAAATTTTGTTACGAGAAGTTAGGTATTTTTACCTAAACATGAAAATCGCTTATAGGTCTCTGTGAATATTTCCTCGGGCTAAAATACTTTCTGTATACGTACGTATGTATTAGTTAAAATAATTATGTAAAGAAATCCAACATTTTTTCGATTTCAGAGATACCCCAAATTTAAATTTTAATATTTTTCAATATATCTTCTGTTGAAAAATTTATTAGCGGATTATTATTTTTTAATATGTTTTTATACCTTTAATATATAGCTCTGTTCAGTAAGCCAATAAATTTTCTTCTTTTATCATATTTATACATAAACGTATAAAAATGGACCGACTATTTTTTCACATTACCTCTTTAGACCAAAAAATAAAAATAAATGATTAAAGAAGAAAATTTATTGGCTTACTGAACAAAGCTATAAATTAAAGGTATAAAAACATATTAAAAAATAATAGTTAGCAAATAAATTTTTCAACAGAAGATATATTGAAAAATATTAAAATTTAAATTTGGGGTATCTCTGAAATCGAAAAAATGTTGGATTTCTTTACATACTTATTCTAACTAATACATAAGTACGTATACAGAAAGTATTTTAGCCCGAGGAAATATTCACAGAGAGATATAAGCGATTTTCATGTTTAGGTAAAAATACCTAACTTCTCGTAACAAAATTTATTGGATTATTGTGCATCTGTAATCTGTATTACCTAACTTCATCACATGCCAAATTTCATAGACGGAAGAATTATTCGGAAGTCGCCATACAACAAATATCCTCATTGATTGGACTATATTGACAATGAAATGGTCGGCTCCAGAGTGAATTGTAATTTGTTGTAGGTATTTAATTTAATATTATTGATCTACGTTTCTACGCCATTATGTAGGCTTTACTGAAGATCATTAGTACACATTTCTGTGTTCTGATCTGAGGCAGAAAACGACACTTAATAGAATTAGTAACACCGCAAATAGATCTTCAAAATGTATTGAAAATGAAATGGTCGGCTCCAGAGTAAATTGTAATTTGATGTAGGAATTTAATTTAATATTATTGATCTACGTTTCTACGCAATTATGTAGGCTATTCTGAAGATCATTAGTACACATTTCTGTGTTCTGATCTGAGGCTGAAAACGACACTTAATAGAATTAGTATCATCGCAAATAGATCTTTAAAAATGTATTGACTATGAAATGGTCGGCACCAGAGTAAATTGTAATTTGTTGAATGTATTTAATTTAATATGTACTCGTATTGATCTACGTTATGTTTCTATTTAAACTTAATCATTGTAAGCAAAATTTACATTTATAATCATTATTATTCTTACGTTGAGATTATAATTCTCTTTCGCTTGAGCCGCCAAGCCAAACTACAAAAAAATACCTAAATATTCAACAAAAAACTACACAACTGACGAAATTACTAAATCTGAACTGATTTGAATGCTAAAAAAAGCTAAAACAATTCACATTTTTTTGCGAACCCCGATTTTCCTGGTCGCTGACCTTACTAAGATTAGTGTCTTATTTTTTTATTCATCAATCGCTTTGATTCCGTATAATTTGCGCACCCACTTCAAAAAACAAAATAAAAAGACGTAAAGTATAATTGTAAATCCATAGCGAGTTGTGTTTACAAGATTTTGAATGCAACAGTAACGCACGCAGCGATGTACCTACGAGGAGCAAGAATAATTTTATCGTTTCGTTTTCTCAGAGTTGCTGACATCGAAACATCTACATTTCATTGATTAAATTATGGTGTCTTAAACTGCATTATCATTTGAACAATGAGCGACGAAGAACTTAAATACTGTTAATAGCGTCATACCATACATAACAAACAATATCACAGTTTTAATACTACTAACAGTTGTCTGACTCATTACTTGCGCGGGGCAACGATGGGGGGTACGCGGGGATGTGAGCGGCAGAGTCGCCGAGCGCAATCTCCTACAGTTTGCGCTCTCTAACTTGGAGGGGTGTACGTTTTAAGAAGCGTAACGAAATTTCAGAACGTGTCGTAATGGTTTACAGGATTTGTTCCGTTTTTAATTGTAAATCAACGTCAAGGTTTAATAGGGATTAGGGACCATCAAACTGAACAACTTTTACTACGGGACAAATTTTGAAATCGCGAAAAAACAATCAGTGGTTTCATGTTTGCTGTTTCTGTTTTGTCTGTTACGATATTATTCTTGAAAAGGCTCTATTCACTATTTTTATTATTTCGTTATTACAAATTCAAACTTTTATGTAATATAGTTGAGTAGTTTTTGTTGTGACAACCCTGACCCTTGACGGAGTTTCTGTGCGTATGCCTACACAGTGGCGGCATGCGTTTATCAACAAAGGAGTCGGATTACTGGTAGGTGCTTTATAATACTGTGACAATATATTCAGTTCGGTCGTGGCGCAATATATTTAGGTAAGTAGTTACCTAAATAGGTACCCTACTGATATCTTTAGTGGCCACTTTAGGCACTTTTGCCTACTACTACTACAACAAACTATATTTTACTGAGGTTATTCTTTGTAAATAAACTACCTTAGCTTCAAGCTCTTGTACTATTATGTATTCTGTGGCTATACATATAAACAACATATTGTATTATTTACACATTTGGAATAGCCATCGGACATTTATACCTATGATGTAATTGTTAGTCCTAAGAAAGCAGTGAAATAGAACGCCATTCCGCATGTAACTTATATCTCGAAAAGTGTCAATGACCATGTTTGACTGAATAAAGATTAGATAAGTTCCATGATATAATAATATGCAAATTGTAAAATATTTACAAATTTTGTCCTCAAAGAATTTGCATCTTGTTATAGTCATAGTCGTATATGCATAAGCTTGTATTGTTGTTGTAGGCTGTAGAAATCAATAAATAAATAAAAAATACAGTTCAGATTTACCAAGCGAAAATTCGACACAGGGTACTGGACTGTTAGAAACAGCTGTTATGAATGTCTTTAATTCTATTACTGAGATGAATAATGGGTGTAAGTAAACTCAACTAAAACCATAGGGTTAATTCAACCCTCAATAACCTGTTGCTTCAACCACTTGTAAACTCAACCAAAAGCCTTCAACAATGACTCATCTACGTTACGCATACATAAAGTAGAACCGCAGGTAACCAGAAGCGAACACATAAAAAAATGCAGGTACCGTGCGACCGAGATGGGAGATACCACTGTCACGCTCTTAGCATATAAATACCTCTGCGGTAGGTTAAAATTCCTAAGACATAGCAGAAGAAATGTGTGAAGAAGACAGAAGGGCCAATCCGAACAAAATTATCTGTGCACGCACACACAGGCATTACGTTTGTATAGGCAATCTTGGGTCAAACTAGGCTAGAGATAGGCAGCCATTACACGTTCAATCTAGATCACGATCCGTTGATCGTGCATGATCAGTATTTTCGATACACATTGGCACCCATTACACACACAATCTGATCACGCCAGACCGCGCCAGACTGACAAAGATTGACAGAGATTGATTGTGTAACGTTGTTCACGATCTGTTTCAATCTGGCGCGGTCTGGCGCGATCTGGCGTGATCAGATTGTGCTGGATTGTCAATCTACGTCAATCTGGCTTGGTCTGGCTTAGGGTTGGCACCTTTTTTTCGAGGTATAAGTATTATTTTCAAAACATTTAAACATTATAGTGCTTACTTTTGGGATATTTATAAAAATGTAGTACACATTTATTTTTAACTAGCTTCCGCCCGCGACTACATCCGCGTGGGTGGACATTCGAAAAATCATTAAAAAACAATCTAGCACAATCTGCTGCGATGCGATATTTTTAACCGACTTCAAAAAAGGAGGAGGTTCTCTGTTCGTATGTATATTTGTTTTTTATGAAGGCTGCATTGATTTGGATGAAATTTTGCAAACAGTTTATAGTCTGGATTAAAACTTATGATATTTTTGATCTCGGTCAAAGGTACCCTAGGCATTTTTATTTCTTTAAACATTTAAATTAATTTGTAGTACTTTTGGGAAATTTATAAAAATATAGCCCATATTTATTTTTAACTAGCTTCCGCCCGCGACTACATCCGGATGGACATTTGAAAAATACCCAAAAAAAAACATACAGACGAACATAAAAACAACCTCCTCTTTTTTTGAAGTCGGTTAAAACATCGGATCGCAGTAGATTGTGTTAGATTGTCAGTCTACCATGGTAGATTGACAATCTACTATGGGAGATTGTCAGTCTACCATGGTAGACTGACAATCTACCATGGTAGACTGACAATCTAGCACAATCTAATGCGATCCGATGTTTTTAACCGACTTCAAAAAAAGAGGAGGTTCTCTGTTCGTCTGTATATTTGTTTTTTATGAAAGCTGAACTGATTTGGATGAAATTTGGCAAACAGTTTATAGTCTGGATTAAAACTTATATTTTTCATCTCGATCAAAGGTACCCTAGGCATTTTTATTTCTTTAAACATTTAAATTAATTTGTAGTACTTTTGGGAAATTTATAAATATATAGCCCATATTTATTTTTAACTAGCTTCCGCCCGAGACTACATCCGGATGGACATTTGAAAAATACCCAAAAAAAAACATACAGACGAACATAAAAACAACCTCCTCTTTTTTTGAAGTCGGTTAAAACATCGGATCGCAGTAGATTGTGCTAGATTGTCAGTCTACCATGGTAGATTGACAATCTACTATGGGAGATGGTCAGTCTACCATGGTAGATTGACAATCTACCATGGTAAGTCTAACAATCTAGCACAATCTAATGTGATCCGATGTTTTTAACCGACTTCAAAAAAAGAGGAGGTTCTCTGTTCGTCTGTATATTTGTTTTTTATGAAAGCTGAACTGATTTGGATGAAATTTGGCAAACAGTTTATAGTCTGGATTAAAACTTATATTTTTCATCTCGATCAAAGGTACCCTAGGCATTTTAATTATCGTATTTTAAACATTGAAACTAATTTGTAGTACTTTTGGGAAATTTATAAAAATATAGCCCATATTTATTTTTAACTAGCTTCCGCCCGCGACTACATCCGGATGGACATTTGAAAAAAAAACAAAAAAAAACATACAGACGAACAGAAAAACAACCTCCTCTTTTTTTGAAGTCGGTTAAAAACATCGGATCGCATTAGATTGTGCTAGATTGTCAGTCTACCATGGTAGATTGTCAATCTACCATGGTAGACTGACAATCTCCCATAGTTGATTGTCAATCTACCATGGTAGACTGACAATCTAGCACAATCTACTGCGATCCGATGTTTTTAACCGACTTCAAAAAAAGAGGAGGTTCTCTCTTCGTCTGTATATTTGTTTTTTATGAAAGCTGAACTGATTTGGATGAAATTTGGCAAACAGTTTATAGTCTGGATTAAAACTTATATTTTTTATCTCGATCAAAGGTACCCTAGGCATTTTAATTATTTTAAACATTGAAACTAATTTGTAGTACATTTGGGAAATTTATAAAAAATAAAACCCATATTTATTTTAACTTTCTTTCCTATGAAAAGAGAACCTCCTCCTTTTTTAAGTCGGTTAAAAATATTGGATTGCAGTAAAAGATGATAAAATTTGGCACACAGTTAGTTTGGTACCCTAGGAAGTACCTACCCTATGTATGTACCCTATTTTTAATTTTTAAAGGAAGCTAGTTAAAAATAAATGAGGACTATATTTTTTCATAAATTTCCCATAAACCTACCTACTATATTTTTTGCAATGTTTTGAAAAATACTATTTTACCTCGATATTTATACTATACCAGGCTATAAACTATATATGATGTGTGTAAAATTTCATTAAAATCAGTTCAGCCTTCTGAAGCTGAACTGATTTGGATGAAATTTGGCACTCAGTTCATAGCTTGGTAATAATATCGTATTAAAATTTATAAAAAATCGTATTAAAATTTATAATACGATATTACCAAGCTATGAACTGAGTGCCAAATTTCATCCAAATCAGTTCAGCTTCAGAAGGCTGAACTGATTTTGATGAAATTTTACACACCTGTGTGTGTAAAATTAAATATCGATATTCATCTAACCCTAACTAATCAAGGCATAAAATGGGTGCTAGACAACAGATTTTACTAGGTACTTACTTACTTTTCGAAATAGATAGGTACTTATTATACGCAGACCGTCAGAGAAATTAAAATTCATCATTTCAATTACGTCCGGGAATCGAACCCAGGATCTCTTGCGCGGTAGACTGGCATGTTGAATACTGCACCACTCAGGTCATCGATCGATATCACGCGAAAATTAATGCAAAAAGTTGGCAACCCTGTCAAAGCCCACCGTGGATCGTGGTAGATTGTCAATCTACCAAGATCTACTGCGATCCAGATCTCGCTGGATTGACCGTGTAACGTCGCAAACCAACCGCATCAAATTCCATCAATCTGCGGTTTTGATCAGATTGCACCAGATTGACGTGTGTAATGGCCGCCATTGACTGTGAAATGGAGATTGACAGATCGCGAATACAACGAATCCTCATCTAGATTGAACGTGTACTGGCTGCAGCGAGATTTTAGTTCGCTGACTGGTTGCCTAGTCAGTCAGTACCTGTAGCAACTCCTATAGCGCACCAGCACAGTTCTGTGGCACAGATGCACCGGGGCGGTTTTATTTAGTCATAGAACACCGACTTTTTTGTGGCATAAGGATAAGGCTCAAACTCACATTTAGCTTTTTTGATAGATATTTCTCGTTTGTAACGCTAACGTATTTTGTGGGGTGAACACACAACCCCTTGTGGAACCTTTTTATGAAGTTTTTATGCAAATAAATTTCTATAAAAAGGTCTACCACTCGTTGGAATCAGCAAAGGAATGTACGAAATTCAATTTGCTTATTGGAATTTATTTCGCCATGCGCAAATAAGGTGATGTTGTGATTGGAACGTTTGTTACCATGGTAAAAAAATATACTAAAAAACGTGTCTGAAATAAGAATTGACTCAGACGAAATAACAAAGGAAAATAAAATGCTTAGATATTGACAAGTTGAATCGAATTAAGTCTGCGGTCTGTGCGAAACGATAAAATCAAAATCGTTACGTTGTCATTTAGGGTATATTTACCCAAAAATCTTTAGTTTGGCTATAGAATTCTCATTGAAATTGTCATTGAAATAGGGATTTCAATAAAACTAAAGCTAGGTAGTTATTTATCTGTAAATGATAAAACGGTAACGATTTACTTATGGCCAGCTTGGGTTTTCATAAGGCCGAAAGTACCTCTAACTGCCGGAACAAAAGAATTTTCATTTTTTTATGGCTTTAGCTGGCGGAGCGCCGCCACTACTTACTTTGTGTAGCTAGCCAGGCGAACTTGAAATAAGTCCTAGTTTTTGTCACTGCGTACACCAGCCTTTTTTATAATAAGTATAAGTAAAAATTATAAAAAAAAAACCCTTTAATATATACCAAATACCTTTACCTTGACAGAACCGTGACCATCTTTGGCAGTTGAAGGTAATTCGATAGTGCCATTTGTATGTTAAATTAATCATAGTCATATGTTGTCGGCGACCTCGATACTATGTGACTAAGTTCGAATGTTGCGACACAATTGCTTTTAACGTGGGTTTTGGTACTTCACATTTTTTAATAAGTACCGTAAGTACGTATCTGTCTGTGGTAGGTAACGTACCGATTTAACTTAAGGGCCTACTAGCTAGAATACTTTTTACTTTCTATCGATTTCAAAATTATTAAAATTTGTGATGGGGATGACAAAGTAAAGCCATTGTAGATGGCGGTGCGTACGTTTGTCCTTTTTTATCTATTTTTAATTAGAGGCTTTTACCTAACTATTAGGTAGGTATGTCAGTCTCATAATAAACTTATCTTAATTAACTAACACTAAAGAAACAGGGAACAATAAGGCCATTGATACATAAACATATTAATAAGTTCTTTAAACTTCGCTGATTGTGGGTCTGCACAATGTAAAACAAAAGGAAAATAGGTAGGTAGTAGATACCTAGCTAGATATTTTTTTTCTTACTATCCGGATTTTTTAGTAAAGTAAGTGTCAACATTTCTACAGCCTAGCGTTTGGTCATTTGAAAGCTATAAAACGGTTTTTAAAGTAAAAGTTTTTTGTTTTGACAGTTTTCATGAAATAGACAGTTCACTTTCCCACTACAGTCATAGATTTATCTGTCAGTGTGATGTGATTTATCTATCACAGAAGTAATCAATACTGTGATGTGATGTGACAGGATAG
Organism: Agriphila tristella; assembly: GCA_928269145.1. NCBI lineage: Eukaryota > Metazoa > Arthropoda > Insecta > Lepidoptera > Crambidae > Agriphila > Agriphila tristella. The sequence continues at coordinate 11,639,286 of OV743435.1, read as the reverse complement.
TTCTATCGGGTGTAATGTACCTACTGTGCATTTCATTGCTCTTGACTGTACATACTGATGTGAAAGTATTTAAAGTACCTAATTTATTTATACTTATTTCAATATATTTCATTTCAGTAACCTAAAGACTCTAAAATGCTGTATATATATATATGTTCGATAAAGCAAAGAAACTAACTGATACCAACCTTACCTTTTGCAATGTACAAGAATCAAATCAAATAAATGCAAACAAATTTATTGTCTCCTGAATTTAAACAGAAAACTAAGAACGGAGTATCAGTAACAGATGAATGAATATGGAGTAGCCAGACGATGATCAATACTCAGAATGGATATATACACGAGTACGTGTATAGTACAGTAGTACTATGTTTACTTGAGATGTTGCTAGGTTGTATTGTGATAGCGGGTTGCCATAACCAGCGATCGTATTTTGTTTACTGCGAATTGTAATCGAACTCTCTATGGTACCAACAAGGAGTTTACAATAACCTGCTTAATGAGAACGTAGGAAACTAAAAAAAGACGGATCAATGGTGAAATACCATGGTGTCTTAAACAATGTACTTATTTGGGTAAAACTTGTATCAGACATGAAAAATATCGCGAAATCTCGAACGGGAATCAAAATATCCGACAACGCCGAGCTGGCCGCATGAGGCCGGCAATAGGGAATATGCATAAGTCACCGATTTTCCTAAAATTGAGCTTGATCGCTGCGGACACTTGTAAAAACATGATGGAACAGAAAGAAAAATAATAAAAAATGATTATTTTCGTTTTATCACACGATGAAATCAGGGGAAAATAACGATATTTTTTTTTTCGTTTTCTGATATAATGCACTTTACAGTCAGATAGAATATCGAAAAAGAAATAATATTTTGTATGACACATATCTACTTAAACGCAAAATTTAGGGAGATAATTGAAGATTATTGGCTAACTCCATATTAAACGCGCCCGAAACACACCGAAACGTGATGTGTGACGTCACCGTTTTGTATAGAGCGTTTTCGGAGGGAGCTGATGCGTGGTAACTTCAAGTAACTATATTACGAGAAAAAAACGCACGAGACAAGATTCAATATTACAGTTGATTTTCTCACGCATTATACTATTGATTTTGATAAAAAAAATGATGCATATTCCCTATTTGTTTACGTTTTCTTTTGTTCTCTTATCTTCCCTGGTGCTAATTATTTTTAGGGGGGAATACGGCCGGTGCAGATGGGTTACTGTTACTAGAGAAGAGACTGAAAATACTATGATTTTTTTAATGCACAACGGGGTAGTGCTTGGCCTTTACCTCACCTGATCAGTGACGATAAGGCCGAAGGTGGAAGCGTACTACACGCGGAATCCTCATCACAGAAGAACTGGCTATCTTATCTTACCTCTAACTGCCGGAACACACAATTTTTAAATTTTGTTATGGCGTCAGACTTAGATAGGATGGTGGTAGCTAGCCAGGCGGACTTGAAATAAGCCCTACCACCAACCAAACCGAGTACAAATTGTACCCCCCCTGGGAATCAAACCCGGGTGGGCGAACCACTAGACCGCAGAGGCGGCTGCGTTTATGATGACAATAAATCAAAACCAATGGGGTGTTTTCCGTTGACATAGAATCATTGGATTTGACGAAAAGCAAGGTCTCGCAAACACTCGAACAATCGACAAGAAAAAGAGGGCACTCTCGAATTTAAGAGAACGGTTTGTGTCAACATTGAAATTAAGCATTGAGATCTTCGAGTTTGACATTGGATGTCAACTAACATTGAAATTCAGTCTGACATTGGATTGGAAGTGTTCCCCAAGGCCGATAAACAACTCACTAACTGATTTTGTTGTAAATCTTTCTTAATAATTTCGTTGAAAGTCTAAAAGTCCTTATTTCTAGATTAAGTTTAGGACCTCTCAAGTTGGGGCAGTTCTCTGGGAGTAAATATTTTTCAATAATTCTGAAAAACCATTTATTAAAAATGTGTTACCTACCATCTTGTGGAATTTTTGTGCAAGTTTTCACTAAATACATTTCTGCATGTAAACTGGTAATCATTTTCTACGAAATGTATTATTTATACGAGCATTTCGTAGAAAGAAGAATCGAGCTTCAGAAGGTAATTTAGTTTAATTCTTAATTATTGCATTCAAATAAGGGTAAGTATAAGGCTTCCCGCCCACGAGCCATTATTCGCCGAGTACCTAAGTCTAAGCATAGAACATTCAGAGTTCGATACTTAAACGACGAGCTACAAAAAGTCGCTCACAATCACAGAATTGCTTACAAAAGTACCTTACCTATGGCAAAAAAAAACGCCGCATTGCAATTATCGCAGCTCTACAAAAAAATCCTATTTTACACTAATACGAATCAATCTTATTGGCCGCTGTGAAGTTAGCCATTATGCGCGTAGCTGTGCCCCACCACATGTCTCTCTCACACATTTACTTCGAATTTGTGTTCTGCGCATCGTCTCGCGCGATGTTCACAGAACTCATAAAGTTTGAATCGTTCATAAAACAAGCATTTACATTATGAAAATCAGAACCAAGGTCAATATTGCAATAATATACCTGGGAAATGATCGTGCTGACTCGTAACATCTAAGCAGCAAAGCTGATTGTAAGCAATTTGATAGCAGGCAGATGAAGGGAATAATATCAAATTCCTAAACATTTTCCCACTATGCCAAACGTGACTTTTTACCTGTAGTTCTGTTACTAAATGCTTAGAGATAAGTGTGTTGAAAGAGTTCTTAATGTAGGTATTAAACTAGTATTTAATTTTCCATTCGATAAAGTTTAATGGTGTAATGTCAAAGACTGTTTAATGCCGTGTTTGTTACTAAAACCGTTTCTCCGTAAATACCGTCTGTCTGTACATTAAATTATTTTATATTAATCATCAGTAAGGGTTCATGGCGGAACTTGACAGACTGATCGTACTCGATCACGATTGTTAAGCAACGCTCGGTCTGGCCAGGTGTCGGATGGGTGACCGTTAAGTGGCAATACAACTGAGCGCTTTCGTGCTTCTGAGGGCACGTCAAGCCGTCAGTCCCGGTCTTATCTGATAACAGTCGTTTAGAAGAAGAAGTCAGTTCCTTTCATTTTTGACGACTTTTCAGAGTTATGATAATGACACGATAGGTACTTACGTTATTTTCAGTACCTAGTAAAGTAAATTATTATTTTCAAAATGTATCAGCACATTCGTTTCCACAACTATGGGATCATCCATAAATTACGTCACACGTTAAGGGGGAGGGAGGGGTCGACGAAGTGAGAAGAAGAAGAATTTTGTGACGTCACACTAAAAATCATATAAATTGAAATAAATCAAATTTCGAAAGTGCTGTTTTAATTCAATATTTTTTATGTCAAATTGTAAAATACGTGACGTCACACTAGAAAGGGGGTCTTACAAATGTGACTAGCTGAGACAAGGACGAAGGAGGGGGTCAGAAAATCATGAAATTCGTGTGACGTAATTTATAGATGGTCCCCATTGACACGCACAACACAACGTTCGTTTCAACAAATTACTATTTATATCTGCCAAATTGTTCAGTGGTTATGATTTTTGTGTGGTCTTCAGTACTAAAGATATAAAGGTCGATGACCTTTACCTGGCCACCCGGCGTGCCTCGCTTTATCTGACGCGTGCTCATGCTCACTGTACCTACTGACCGCTTCGCGAGTACCTAGGTAGGCATGGTGGACAAACTCACGCACATAAAAGTTGAAACACGATAAGATTCTAATTTGTTTTTTATAAGGCCTTGACAGTTACTTCAAATCTTGAAGGTTACCTGTTACCTACCATCAGCCATTTTTAATGTCCCCACTGCTGGGGCACAGGTCTTCCTTATGGATGGATAAGGAGGACGGGCCATAACCCACCACGCGGGCCCAATGCGGATTGGTGGGTGTTAACGACTACAAATGGACCTGGGACGGCTTAACGTGCCTTCCAAAGCACGGAAGAGCTCGAGATAATACATTTTTGGTCACCCATCCCATGACCGACCCTTGCGAAAGTTGCTTAACCTCCGCAATCGCTGGACCAGGCGCTAAACCACTGCGCCACCGAGCTTCTCGACCTACCTACCTGTAGTATTTTTACACTCATCTCAAATTATTATTGTGGGTTAAATTTTACACTAGGTGTCCAATTTTTGGAACCCTAATTAGAAGATAAAGATACTGACTGATCAATTTAGGGCAGATTGTGGGGTGCCTTCGATTTAGGATACAAATTAGAAACTCACTAATAGAGATAAGAATGTCTTTTAGTTCACTATATAATTTCGAAATTTATTAGTTAAAACTATTCCTACTTATTTTGAAATTCAAATAAATAAAAATAAAAAAGTGCTTTTTCTTCTCCCACCCTTTGACCAATTTGACCATTGCCAACATACGTTTTAACATAACAACAACACAACCTACGCCTCTCGCCTCATAACCAATCACGCCTTCACAGCTGGTAGTGCAGTGCAGCGCAAGCGCGTGTCGTAACATGTGACGTCACATCACATTGCGCACGAGGTATTGTTCTACGACCTAGTTCGCATAAAAAAGCTGACGTTTTCCATAATTATGCTAAGTCGATTTAACACTTGTTGGTTACCGTCATCACTTAAAAATTGATGCAGATTAAGAAAAATATAATTTGAATTGATTAATACAAAGTGCTAATTTAGTGTTAATAAGATTTCTTTCGTTCTGTTTTTTACATTTTTAGGGTTCCGTACCTAAAGGGTAAAAACGGAACCCTATTACTAAGAAGCTGCTGTCCGTCTGTCTGTCTGTCTATCTGTCTGTCTGTCTGTCACCAGGCTGTATCTCATGAACCGTGATAGCTAGACAGCTGAAATTTTCACAGATGATGTATTTCTGTTGCCGCTAAATACTAAAAACAGACAAAAATAAATATTTAAGGGGAGCTCCCATACGACAAACGTTGGTACGGACGGAACCCTTCGTGCGTGAGTCCGACTCGCACTTGGCCGGTTTTTATATTATGATTTAGTTTTCATTAACTTAAAATGACGTCAAATCCTAATTTTAATTCGATGTCGTGACGTTTTGTCTGTGATGTGATGGATGGAACCCCCTTTCTCAATAAAAAAATATAAAATTCGTTTTATCCCAGAAAAAAAATAGCTTTTTTTTCTTGGAAAACGCTGAATAATTTAGGCACTCATCGACGTCTTTCCCAGAAAATTATATGATTCATTTTTTATATGACTGATTCATGAAATAGTAGATGGCGGCAAGATTAAATTACTTTGTATTATTTATTCTGTCTGCTAGCTATTAAATTCATTTTGCGGTGTTAGTGAGAAGAGGTTTTTAGATTTTCTGATATCAATAATAGAGGAAAACTTTGATTAAAACAAATAAATTACAAAGGCAAAGTAGGTACTGTTTCGTCCTAGCCACCTAAATATGGTTAAAAGTATTTCGTATGTTTCAACCTAGGTACTTATTTATACTACGTTAAAAAATGTTATCATGATGATGTCATTTAAGATACCTACCTACCAATCAACAGAAAAAAAATCGCTGTTCTGGGTACATCACGGGTACAAATCTAACATATCTACCAGCCAGTTTACTTTGTTATGTTGTAGTTTCAATATGAATATCAACAATTTTACTATCTTCTAAAAATAAAGAAAAGAATACAATTAATTTTACTACTAATAAAAAACGCGATTAAATTGGGATCATTGACATTACACAAACGTAAACAACTAATCGGATAATTCAATATTCTAGATGGAATCAACCATACAATTACGATAGTTATTCTATATGTAATAAGATTAAAAATGGAATGGCAACTCGCACTATCGATTCTGAACAGGTGGTGGTAGTTTCCATAAAGCTTCTTATGTTGGTGTAATAACAATAATATTATGTGAAATCGTTTTTTTATGTATCGCAAACAAAACAATGGTTACACTTTGCAATTTATTCATCAGTCTCGTTGATAGGTAAGGGTTAAGCAGCTTAAGGAAAGGCTGGGCATTAGATGGGTGACCATACTAGAATTTTCATCGATTTTCTTAACTTTCTGTGGCCTATAGATGTCTAGACATCATGACTCCCTTCGTTAAAAGGTACGTATGGTTGCTTTTCAAAAAAAATTAAAACATTTGTATTTTTTTTTAATCATAGCTTTATATACCTATAGTGATTTTCAGATTAGACAATCTGATGTAACAATAACGACGACAGTTACTGAAAAGAAAAACTTTAATTACTTAATTGTCCTGTCTAAAACTTCATATGTCAAAACATCTACAACATTTTCCTTTAAAGTGTTGAAGACAAATCTATTAATAGCGAACAATGAATGAATCTCGTTTTTAAATCGTTTAAAAAACGTTGGACCGAGTGGGCGTTCAAAATAACTAATGTGACACAACGCAACGTAATGTAATAATAAACCATTTGAATACGGCAACACACGCGTTAGTTAGCACGCAAGAAGCGTACAAATAAAGAATTATTTATATCGCGTATAAAAAACGTGGCGGCGACCAGGACATCCGACATGCCTCCGGTCAGATAACGTGAATTATTATCGTTATGCGCTCACGCTTCACGAAAAAGCGTGTAACGTAAAAAAAAAGTAGGAAAATAACATGTTATTGTGACATATTATTTTATTACTCATATACTCCTACATCAGTCACTGTTTCACATTTCTGATCGTAATTACTATTTCAAACACAGAACAAAGAAAAAAGTGGTTTCAAACTTCTTGCGTAGACATAAAAAGTTATAGAGAAGACATGTCAAAATAGACATTTTTTTTTTTTTCGTAATTAATGTTATAATATGCAGATACCTTTTGACATGATTATTAGATAAACCTGCGGTTTGACTTAGTTTGAACCAACTTTGCTTCAATAAGTTTGTAAGCTACTAAATTTATATTTTTTCCAAAATAAATATGTTCAAGAAACAGGTTATAATAAGACAAAATGTAAATTACCCAATTTTGACGTTTCGGCATTTCCCTAACCCGCTCCACGCATTTTTTTCTTATCTACAAAGAGTGTAAGATGTCTTCGCATGTCGTAATCTACAAACCCCATCTGGCACAATGATACACGAACAAAACATAAAAATGTTTAATACCACGTCTTTTATACCGACGATAAAACATTGGCCTCTCAAAATTGAGACATTTTATTATTAGAAATACGATTTTGACTGCAATAAACGAGCTATCCGTAGTTATTATATCAGTTTACGAGTTCAAATATCACAATACGATCTGGGATGAAGAAAGGGAAATTGTTCAAGACAAACGACTGCCAAAGGTCGTATTTCTACTGGAATAACTTTTATGTGCTTTTAACGCTCCTGCGGTGTTTGTACTCGAATAAATAATGTGAAATAAATGTACTTTAGTAATTAATTGAGAATTTCGAAGAATTTATTTAACAAGGTCTCTTTAGTGACATCTGGTGAAGAGTCATTAGCTGAATCATGGCAAACATACGGGCCATTACGGGCGTATACATTTTAATTACTTAGGTACTATAAAGTTTTGAACAGGATACATATGGTTCATTATATTGGACAAGTAATACATATTATTCAACCGGCGATTTTTCTACCGGTGAATATTTTTCCCACTTTCTACCAGTCAGTAAAAATATTCTACATTTAACCGGCAAGTTTGATATTTTAAAAATCTTTTTTTCCCCACTGCTCTACTAGACTACGCAACTGGTTATATTCCTCACTGCCCCACTACAAACTGCTCTACTTGTATTTGACAAGTGGTCACTGCCCAAGTGCCCAACTACAAACATCTCTACTGGACAAGTTTCATGATGTTAAAAAACTTTATTTAATTTCATATTATTTGATTTGAATATTTAACTTATTTAACTTCATATTATTTGATTTGAATATTTTTGATACATTACTTATTTTTATTCTACTTTTGTACCTATTTTTAATAACTAGTTGAAAAAGTAATGAACTGCGCCGGTCGAAACAGCAAGTAATTTAATATAATATGCCGATAAAATATGGAATAAAAATGATCTAAAATCGAAATAATATAAATTTACAGGTAGAAAAACCAAATGTTGAATATCTCGATCTATAAGTACAACATCGTCAAAATAACTTACATGCTCATTCTAATCTTACAGTTGCTATAAAGCGGTAATGGTAAGCTAAAGGCATTCATCTCATGGGTGGTATTTGATGCGATCCGAGCCTATCATTAAACGTAGTGAAATTTTTATTGTTATTATGAACATCCTAAAAGTAAATAATTACATAAAATCTCAAAGTCAAGTAAAGTTTAATATTTAATTTAGTGAATGTGCCATAGTCAGTTCAGAACATGCTTATTTATTCGTAACTTCTAACATAACAAGTCAACTCTTTCATTTTCCGTGACAGCTACAAACCAATGTCATTGCCGTTCTCTTTAGCAAGGTTGTCGTCACGAATACTTTTTGTAATCGGTTGTTTGTGAAAATTACTATCACAATTATAGCCACAACGACTCAATAACGTAATCGTTTGCCTTAGTTTCAGTACCACTTGTGATTAACGTACAAAGAACTATATTTATAAAAGTTTTCACGCTTGTTCACATTTTTAATTCACTTGTTTTGATTGACGCTGTAAAATAACCAGTTGAATTCGCATTTATAGCAGCAGTCAGCAACCTTGTAAGGGACAGACACAGAGTAATCGAGTTAGCAGTGCGTACAATATGGACGGCTAAATTGGCTACGTGTCTGTGAGTCACGTTTTTTCATCTGTGACGTTGTTTTTCCTGTCGCCGCGTACGACCGTGACATTTGGTTGTATGACCGATTGGGCGGCCTTCACTGCGCGCCGGTCAACAACACCTCGCTGCGCGTGAGGAACATTACTATACGAGTTTTCACTAGGCAACTATCTCACTCGCACTCCGTTTAAAACGAATCAAATCTATTCCCGTCTCACTCCAACGTTAATACGCAAACAAAAAATCAGTATGATTGTTGTAATATTAAAGAATACAAAAGTTTCTTCTGATGACCGGCATAGAATTCATGCTGCAGGAAGTGTATATCTGATCGGGCCGTAATGTGAAACGAAACAATTTGTGGTTGGTAAAACAATAGAAGACAAAAAAACCTCTTTTTATAATTCCATTTTATACATTCCATATACAACGATTTAATTGCGTTGAATGTCAGATGATGTCAGAACAGAAAAATGGTAAAGTTTATTCTATTAAATCTATTCGATATGTAGTTATTTAACAAGTACGTAACAAGTTGAAACCACCATTAGAAGGTTTATGGGGCGTGTAAAATTGGTATTGGGAGTTCCATATCGAAGTGTTACAAATTCTAGTTTTATTAATGACTTTGAACTTCGGCCACACACGAGAACACATTAGGTACAAACTAGAGCCATTTGCTACGGATCTAAGCGAACTAGTTGCAAATCGACTAGAGCGAACGTGCCAAGAAAGGCTATAAACCTCAACGGAAGCATTGTCAAGGAAATATTCTTTTGCACTTTGATATCAACAAGGTTACCAGCGAAGGCGGTTCGCATTAAGAAATACCTATCATTGTTAAGCTCCATTTAGCTGCAGGTATAATTGCAATGCCTTCTGATAAGGATGCAGTAACTTGCTTAGAGACTGGAAAATTACAAATAGCATTAAGCACACACAGGTATAATTTTTAAGTCATTAGTTCCTTTTAAGTTTGTAATGATGACGATCGTGGGTCTATTAGAAAAAAAGGCGTGTACTGGCCACTATTTGATTCGACGCGGTAGGTCCTACAGAAACAATAAAATTGTGCGTGAAATAAGAAACAAGTACATAAAAACAAAGATGGCGACAAGCACTTACATAGCAAAATTTATTTGGTAATCACCAAAGATTTTTAATAGACTTATTATCCAGTCAAACCAAAACATCAAAGGAAAAATTCAAAACTTTTACGGTTTCGTTTGAAGATTTGTTATGCTAGCTATAGGTAAATTAAGAATTAATATCATCATGCCTATTTTTAGCAAGTGAGAAGTAGCTTTTAAGAATATCAAATATTACGAATATAAAATTGAGGGCATTAACACGCAAGTAAACAAGGAAAATGTTTCGCTTCAATTTCCAGTTATGTTAGGGTTTTGTTGAACAGAAACTCAGTCATTATACTCAAAGGGGCAACAGCGAAACATCCAACAAAGACGATGACTAATTTAACAGGCAAGTCATGAGTCAACGTGCTCGCACTAAATCGGTACGAACGAAGAATAGGCCTGAGAACCAAGTTGCGTGGCGTTACGCTACTTGAACAGAGAAAAAAGGGGGTGTAACGACATGGTCAATGACTATACTACTCTGAGAATTTGTCTGCCTACTATAATTTGAATTAGCCCCCCCTTCTCCAGCGAAACAGAAAAGCAAAGGGAGTTGGTAGATCAAAGGTGAGACTAGAGTTCTCACTTCACTGGTTTAGTTACATAACCTATCATGGGGAAGAAGGTGTTTAGAAAAAACGCTCGTAGGTGACTGATGACGATGTTTCCCATGTCTTTTTACTTTTGAAGCCATTAGTTGGTAATCAGTCTGTGGTAATTAAGATCTCAGAAGTATTGAAACGCACGAACATTAATACACATCATAAAAAAAGAAACCAAGCTATGAAATTAAAGAGACAGAAAAACAAATATTACCTACACATGTTTTACACCTACACTTTAATGGTTCACAAGTTTATGTTTAATTTTCGTGTCTTTAATCCCACTTCCTATCCTACTCCTACTAATTTTATAAATGTGAAAGTTTGTGGGTTTGGATGTTTGGATGTTTAGATGTTTGGATATTTGGATGTTTGTTCCTCAATCACGCAAAAACTACTGAACGGATTTGCTTGAAATTTGGCACACAGATAGTAGATAGCCTGGATTAAAACATAGAATACTTTTTATCCCGATATTCCCACGGGAACGGGAACCACGCAGGTGAAACCGCGGGCGGCCGCTAGTTACTAATAAAGATCAAATTTATGTCACGACCGCGACGATAAATAGAATTAAGTATTGATGTTTTTAAATAATACATAATCACTTTTTAAGCAAGAAAAACAGGGAAAGCAAATTCTTAAATCCTCTTTAAGTCCAAAAAATGAACCAACGAAATGTATTACGAAACAGCCTTTTGATTTTACCAGCACCAGTGATGAGTCACAGTCACAGTTGATTAGCGATAAAATCTTCCGTCTATTAGAGGGACGCTAGGGAAATTAGTGGTAAAATAAATCCGTCGGCATGGCAACTTTGACATTTACGCAGAATAACCCTCACGTACTTAATTGAATGATTGTCCTTAATTGTACTACTTCGGAGTCCGGACCTTTGTGAAAGAACCGGGGATTGCGGTTGAACCGCAACATGGCGTGCTATATAATTTTGTTGTAAATAATAAGTTTGTAAATGTAACCGACAAATGTAACCGACAGAAGTCCATTAACCGTCAGTTTATTCAAATGTTTTGGTTATTCAAATAGTTGACAAATAGTGGAAAATTTTACATTAAGCTTACATTTAAAAACAAAAGATTCTTTGAGAGTTAAGTATGATCTTGTTGTAATGAGATGTATTTAAATGAGCTTCATTGTAACTAAATATGTTTACAGTTATTAACCCGTGTTACTTTTTTTTATCTGTCTAATAAACAAGAATTTTTGCTAAGAATTTGTTTTTTTGCCTCTAAGTTTTTTCTATGACAAAAAATGGTGCTACCATTTCTGAAGTCATGAAATGATTTTTTTAATTATTTTTTCTTCGTGGAAAACACTTTAATAAAATTCACAAATTGTCGGAGTTGTAATAACACAGGACTATAATGAACGCACGACAGCACGTTAAGTTTAACAGTTGAACTACGAAAACAGCTCTTATTACATACATAAAGATGATCTTAAGGTCAACATGTATAGTCTGACGAGCTGTTGACTGTACTAATAAGATTAATTCTACTTTAAATTGATTTAGACAGCTAAATGCTTCCCCGTTATAGACAACTTTACTACCTATTTAGTGGAATTTGCATTTAATTTCAGACAGATGTTGGACTTAGTTATTGGACTGATAAAGGCTGACTGTACCGATGTAGTCGAGTTCGAGTTTAGGATTAGTTAGATAGGTAGGCACCGACTAATAAGTCGTACAAAGTGATATTTAGATTCTTTTACTATTATGTATTCTGTGACTTAGATAGACAAAATTTGTCTAACGAAATCGATATTTAAAATCGATATTTCATCGATATCGATATTTAACATCGATTTAGTATGTTTATGAGGACTGGCGATCGTTTACGTCAGGTACTCCCAAAGTGGTCGATATCGACCCCTTGGGGTCGAAATCGGTTTCCCAGGGGTCGACATAAACGATATAATAATAATTATTAATTACACTTGATATTTCATAGGATTTTTAAATTTTCATTTTGGAAGAGGCCAATTCAATTAGTCCTGCCCAAAGTAGTTTGGGATTCCTTGGCTACGTCTACTTATCTACACGACAGTGACCTTTTTTTACTCGCATAATAAAAAAAAATAGTTCTTTTACAATGCGATTAACTTAACAATGTAGGTATGAACAACTGAAGTGACTAACTTCAGAGCGCTTCGGTACAAAACGACGTAGGTAGGTACCTAGGTATTTTAATCTTTAAAATTTACTCTTCGCCATAGGTATATTGTTGAATAAGATAATTAATTTAAAAGAAACTATACTAGAAAATTTCGACTCACCCGTAGCAGCTAAGACGGGATAGTCGATTTTTGCTACGGGTGAGTCGATATTTTCTATTAAATTAATTATCTTAATATAAAAAATACCATTGAATTCCAAAAATCTAGAATTTCAATAATATATTCTTGAGTAAAGTTGCAGCGAATCACAGTCTATTGTCAATTTAATCGCATTGTTTGTACTGTACTTTTGTGTGTCAATACTGTACATTTATTAGGTCTATCTATATTATTTGACCCCACAAAAATCATCTGCGTCAACCTACACCACAGTGACGTTTTTACTAGCATAATAAAGAAAAGAAGAAATTCTATACTATAATTTTGTGTGTCAATTCTGTACATTTATTAGGTCTATATTATTGGACCTCATAAAATTTGTACTTTATTAAAAATATTCCCAAAAAGTCAAAAGAAAGATGATTGTGATAATGATAATGATGAAAATACGAAAAACATCGGAAAAGTGCAAAAGTGAGGTTATTTTTCATACTCTTAATTTACATGTAAAGAAAAAGACACGAGACAAATATTCTAGAGTAAAAAATAGGGTAACCATTTCAAAATTTGGAAAGCCCTGACAAAAATCCGGATATCAATTAAAGTCCGGACATTTTCACAGAGAGATCCAGAATCCATTCATGTTGGGCTTGGGACTTCTCTTTCGAACACTACTGGCGATGTATGTTTTTTTTTAACTATAGGTAGAATTACACCGCTTAATTTTAAAAAGCCGGACAATAGTCTAAAAGTCCGGACATGTCCGGGCTAATCCGGACGGATGGCAATATTGGCAACCCTAAGCGTAACCGACCCTAGGCAAAAGGTAAGGTGAAATAATTGATTATTCCGTGGATTAGTTTTCTTTCCAATAATGCTTCAATCAATAATTAATCATTCAGATTATTTAAACGCTCGAAGCAACAAGTGACCAATTGTACGTAAAGGCTTTGAAAGGCTGTTATCAAATGTCAAACAAATGTTACCTGTGAATTATGTAACTCGGTTCACAGGCAACTTTAAGCAATAACAATCGTCTAATTACACACAAGTTATGCAACCAGATCTGTACATAAAAATAAGACACTAACCAACAAAGTAGGTACAGTCGTACAGTCATCAGCACATCAGGTTATACAAACTGTCAAAAATTGACAATTTATTTTGAACCTTAACATCTTTGCACTTTAGTTTAACCAGTGTGCCTTTGACTGTACAATCTGTACATATTCCAGTGGTTAGCGCGCACTATTGAGGTCATTGACCCATAAACGGATATCTGCTACGCATTCGAACTCAAAATCGTAACGACTTTTGCATAAAAACCAAGAACGTTATGAAAACCGAACACGAACATTTTCAAATCGATACAATACTTTCGTTTACAATAAAAAACGAAAATGAATTCGGTTTTCAAACAAAATAAAAAATGAATGCACACACATGCACACTTGTATCAATGCGTAAGTTCAAATATTGTTCGAACATACCTTTGCCTGTAGGTACTGGTTGAATGAGGCTCGATCGTTCACCTTTAGACAATGTAAACCTTTGTTTCCACACAAGTCAACGTCTCCCAATCAATCCCAAAAGTTAATCTGGAAATAGAAACGGACTTGTATTAAATTTGTGGGTAGGTACCGGTATATGAATCATAAAAGACGCGTCAACTACCCGTATATTTAAACCCCGCATACCGAGGGGAGAGGAAAAAAAAGGAACACCATGTCTACACCATTAATATAACTACAGACGTAAACAATACACATGTGTGGGGCGCGGTGGAAGAGGTGACTTCAAAAGACGATACGCACCGTTCACGTTAGAATGATCACGTTCACAGTTTTTGTCCACACGTAAAATTTTATAACACAATGGTTGATCGCCGGTTGGCCCGGAACAAAACTATTTTTCCGATCGAATAGCAGCGAACGGCATGCGTCCGGCCCTCACAGCGGTCGACGCGAGACTGGGCGAGCGAGCGCCCCGCGTACCCTCTCCGCGCGCGCCCCGTCGACGCGAGTGTGTGCGTGCCCCTAGCTAGCTAGCTTGTGTGAGGGTGCGCGGCCTCCCTACGCCCCGTATCCCGTGTTCCTTTCCTTTATTTATTTTCGAATATAGGGTGTATAAATTTTACGGTGCATTCGTCAGTTACGATGACACACGCACGTTCTGAGAGCACACACACAAGTTGGAAGGCGTTTTTAAACAGAAACGTCTTTTAAACGGCCGTGAACCGCGCGCCGCTCGCGGTCATTGCCACGGACATGATATAAAAATATTCACGTCACTAAACACATCTGTATGTAACGTTCATTCTGTACTTTAATAATTAATAATTTTAAAAACCTTAGAATACATAACAGTAATGACTAAAGTGTGTGATTATTTTAGTACCTACACAGTGTTTTCCGTTTCGTGACAAAGATACTTCGCGTTACTTCCTACAATGACTTTTTCGATAGCTTCTAAGTAGATAATGATAGAGTCCAAATTTGTTTTGTTATGATGAATGTGTTATGGCTAAAAACAAATTTGGACGAAGACAGAGGGTCATCTTAATAATAAAGTTTATTTCCGACCAGCAAGGTCGAGATTCTGGAGATCTGGTGAAAATGGAATAGTCCTTTGTCCACTTTCAAGTACCTATGTACCTAGTATCTAGGAGTACCTACGTCCTTTCTTACTATACTTACGACGTATTCTTGCTAAGGGTTTACAGATGAGGTCAAAACAAATATTTTTTGTTAGATAACATATTCACGAAAATTTAATAGATTTTGAGATAATTGAAATTGAGTAACTTTTTACCAAAACTACCAAAGATTAAAGGCAAAAAATAAAAGTAAAAAAACCGGCCAAGTGCGAGTCGGACTCGCGCACGAAGGGTTCCGTACCAAAAAACTCACGTTTGTTGTATGGGAGCCCCCCTTAAATACTTATTTTATTCAGTTTTTAGTCATTGTTGTTATAGCGGCAACAGAAATACATCATCTGTGAAAATTACAACTGTCTACCTGTTGTCGTTATTAATGTAAAGCAAAAAACGGCAAAAAAATCACGTTTGTTGTATGGGAGCCCCCTTTAAATATTTATTTTATTCTGTTTTTAGTATTTGTTGTTATAGCAGCAACAGAAATACATCATCTGTGAAAATTTCAACTGTCTAGCTATCACGGTTCATGAGATACAGCCTGGTGACAGACAGACAGACAGACAGACGGACAGCGGAGGCTTAGTAATAGGGGTCCCGTTTTTACCCTTTGGGTACGGAACCCTAAAAAGAACTAATCATTCGATTCAATTTTTATTATTATTCTGGAATAGAAAACATTCTTGGTATTGATAATGAATAAAAACATAATCAAGAACTACACAGACGTTTACAAAAAACCGGCCAAGTGCGAGTCGGACTCGCGCACGAAGGGTTCCGTACCAAAAATTCAGCAAAAAAATCACGTTTGTTGTATGGGAGCCCCCCTTAAATATTTATTTTATTCTGTTTTTACCCGACTGCAAAGAAAGGGTTATGTTTTTCGCGCGTATCTTGTATGTAACTATGTAAGTATGTTTGTATGTGTGTTTGTATGTAATATTCTTTATTACCTCATATCTTTCAAACGGCTGAATGGATTTCTGTAATTAAGATATCGTTAGATTTGTCTCATCAGCCCAAGTGTTCTTAAGAAGGTGGCGTTATAAAAAAAACAACATGGCGGCTGTACGGTACAAATATACGTAGTGGGAAAAATTTTTTTTTTAGAATACTGCAATATGGGTGTCAAATTAAAGGGCTTATTGTAAGGATTTCAAAAAGGTATATCAAGACCGTAATATATAATAACTAAAAAGATATAAATAAAAAAATAAATTATAAAAATTAAAAAAACCCGCCTGCATAAAAAACCAAGTCCACTGAAAAGATGGAAACAAGATTAAATATTAAAGGCAACATAATAACATGCAGTCGGAGGCATATAGTAATTCAAATCATTCATAACGTCACTTTCTTAATGCATGCCTCCGACTGCATGTTATTATGTTGCCTTTAATATTTAATCTTGTTTCCATCTTTTCAGTGGACTTGTCTTTTTATGCAGGCGGGTTTTTTTTAGCACCTGTTTTTATAGCAGCAATAGAAATACATGATCTGTGAAAATTTTAACTGTCTACCTGTAGTCGTTATCAATATCGAGCAAAAAACGGCAAAAAAAATCACGTTTGTTGTATGGGAGCCCCCCTTGTATATTTATTTTATTATATTTTTAGTATTTGTTGTTATAGCGGCAACAGAAATACATCATCTGTGAAAATTTCAATTGTCTAGCTATTACGGTTCATGAGATACAGCCTGGTGACAGACAGACAGACAGACAGACGGACAGCGGAGGCTTAGTAATAGGGTCCCGTTTTTACCCTTTGGGTACGGAACCCTAAAAACAATCCTTTAATGCACTTCTTTTTTTTATTTTTCCAGATTTTTCGAAATAACATTAAACATCTTTAAAAAATCTTAGTAACTAGCGTGCAAACTATTTAAGAAATATCTCCATCTATTCAGCTTTAAGTTGAGGTATAAAACGTGTTAATAACTTAAACAAAAAATGAGAAATTAAAACTTAACTAGCAGCAGTCCCATTTAGTATGAGTAAAATTTCCAAGACATTCAAAATGTTTTCATTCCAAAAATAATAAAATTACTGAATCGAATAACAAGTTAACTTTTTTTTGTCTTTACCTTACTTTTGGTAAAAAATAACTTAATTGCAATGCAAGTAAGTGTAACACAAAAACTATTAACTTTTGAGAAAAAGTTATCTTACAAAAATTCTATCTTTTGATTAGCACATAATAATCATGTTTCCATTAACTCTGCATATTGTCACAGTTTTATCTATATGTAAACTGTGATATTGGTATCGATGTCGCAGGCAACTGGCTTAATCAGCCGTTCAATTAGCCGCCTAGCCTTTTCATTGAACGTCGCCGTTTCATCAGCAGCCTAAATGACATCCAGCCAATACATCCAAAACAATATCTAATTAACGGGCTGGCAGATGCTAAGGCCGTTGATTGAATAGGATAACCATCGTGACGAATAGAAAATGAAATATTTTGAAATTGAATTCTTTATTATTATTTAAGTAAAATACTACTTAATATTATAAATGTGAAAGTTTGTGGGTTTGGATGTTTGTTCCTCAATCGCGGAAAAACTGCTAAACAGATTTGGATAAAATTTGACACACAGATAGTTTACAGCCTGGATTAAAACATAGAATACTTTTTATCTCAGCCAAAGGTTCCCTAGGGATTTTCCAAATGTCCACGCGAACGAATTCGCGGGCGGAGGCTAGTACTTTAATATCATAGGTGCCTGTTTTGTCTTTTTCTTTCGCAATATTAACTGCTGAGTTTTAACGAAGAAGATAAATCACATTTTAAGAAATCTTCTTGTCAACTACACTCGGCTTCAGAAAAATCGCACCTCTTCGAAAGTAAGTTTAGACTTGGCCACCTGCTATTGCTAGCTAACGTTCTACTGTGTAAATGTTGATATCTATTGAAAGTACATTTAATGAGCTTTCAATTAATATTTTGTTTGATTTAATTAACATAACAGTTACCATAATTAAACACTTAAGGCCAGTGTATTCCAAAAACTCTGTCTCTGCCTTTTTCATTACGTGTGAAGAGTAATGAAAATAACCTCACTTTTTATTTTTTTCCATGTTTGTTGTTATTTTGAGCATAAAGTCACTTTTTGAGAAAGTAACCGTTGAATATTCTTCTATACGTCATTACCTATTTTTATTTATATTTTTCGTGGATAAGGGATTCATAAACTTTGAGTATTATCCAAAAAATATAAACTTAATGAAAATTTTCTTTGTCTTTGCATATTTTTTTAGTCGAGTGAAGATACGAATATCGTATTTTTAAACATAAAATAATCAAGATCGTTTATGAAACTTCAACATTTATTTTTATCTGCATATCAAAATAAAGAATAAATGATTGTTTATTTTTGAATCAAAGATAGGCCAAATTCAATAATTTGGAATATACTGGCTTTAAAGCGTTATTGCTTGCGCCGCCATAAAAGGGAAATAATAGGGGTTAATTCAGGAAATGCGGTTAAATTCGCTATTGAAATGATGGAGAAAACACACTTCAACAGTTCAATTAAAAATGGAATACCCAAGGTGGATAATATTGCCCATGAAGTTGCTCAAATATTGCAAAAAAAATAGGCAATTTCATGTTGCTCAGAAACTGAATCTCAGTAATTAGCAACATACACATACATAGCAACATACATAGCCAACAGTCTCTAGAAACCGTTGGAATACTCGTCGAACGGAATGAATTACTGAGATTCAATTTCCGAGCAACATTACATTGTCTCATTTTTTTTTGCAATATTTGAGCAATTTCATGGGCAATAGTATCCATCTTAGGTATTCCATTTTTTTATTGAACTGTTGAAGTGGGTTTTCTTTATCATCTCGATAGCGAATTTACCCGCATTTCCTGAATTTACCCCTTTTATTTCTCTTTTATGGCGGCGCTACCAATAACGCTTCAAGCGTTTATTTATGGTAACTGTTATGTTAATTAAATCAAACAAATATGAATTGAAAGCTCATTAAAAGTACTTTCAATAGATATCAACATTTACACAATTGAACGTTAGATAGCAACAGCAGATGGCCAAGTCTAAACTTACTTTCGAAGAGGTGCGATTTTTCTGACGTCGAGTGTAAAAAAACTCTCGAATGGTAGTAAAATATAGAAAATTCAAATGCACTTAATTACCTGTTTCTTAGAATAAAGAATTATTCATTTTCATTTTTCTAATACTCAGGTTCATTAAGCGTTTGATTTTTTTGAGAATAGGTAACACAGATAATGTTTAAACTATCAATAAAATAATATAAAATCAACAAAAACATTTAAATGTACAAAAGTTTCAATGCAATGATATTGATAACAAATATTTGTTATAATTGATACCTTGCTAACTTTAAAAGTTCTTCACCAGCAGCTGCTGTCTTTGTTATAATCACGATATTATCATCGAAGTACGACACAAGTGTTCATCCAGTACCTAATAGTCTTTTTCTGTCCAGAACTCATGGTCACCTGAGCTTTCTCGTTTATCGTTTATAACCTCTAACCATAACAATAAATATTTATTCTTATGCTCTCTTTCTAATGTCTAAACTCCAAGGTTTACGGTGAGATGTTAAAAAGAAAACACAAATTATTTTCATATTTAAACTTGACAATAACATTGTTTACCTCAAACATCGGAACAAACAATAAATTACAAAAAAAAGAAAACAATCACTTTGATGGTATTGGTCATTTTCTGAGTTTATTTCAAAACATTCTTTAAAACGTTCGTTCAAAGATTGATTTGCACTATTTTTTCACCAAACACTTCCATTTCACGATATTTTCGTGTAAACGAAGTGTAAACGTAATTTAATTGTGAAAAGCACCAGAAATCACAGCTGGTCGACGCCATATTTACAGATTTGACAGCAACATCGCCTCAGCGTGCCTGCCTGGTGATAGGAAATGGAACTAAATTACAATGACTTGGCTAGGCAAGTGGTTAAACGTTATCGAACCAAGACATTTGCCTAGCCGTTAAATGAAATGCTGGGATGTTATTTAGGCCGATGATTGAATGGCGCCTGTCAATGAAAAGGCTAGGCCGCTAATTGAACGACTGATTAAGCTAGTTGGCTACGACATCGACATAATTCTAAAAAATAACCATTAACCGTAATGTCACTTAGGTTATTTTAGGTAGAAATCTTTGGTTTAGCTTTAAAATTATCTTTTAAATTATTCAATACTGACAAATTGGCATCCTAGAGGCATAGCCAGAGTAGAAAGAATCAAATTCTACTAGTGCCTTTGGATTAGACACCGAAAAATGCTAAATACCTTTTTATTTTGATTGAGATTGAGAAGCAGTTTTCATCTCACGTTTATTTTAATATTCAAAGAAATTATACAAATTAGGTTTAATATTATGAAATAACTGTAATGTCTTCTGATAGAAAGGGCATAGGTAGCTAGGTTATTTTTTTGCACACAATAGGTACTCAAAGTAAAGTAAACTTGGTTTAACAGGATACGTCAAAAAAATGGAATTGTCTAATACAATACTGTTCTTAGAGGATCAACATACATTTTATTACCACATAGTTTAAATAGTTACCAATTTTAAGAAAAGTTGTGTCACATTTTTTTTTCGTCTGCATACACTGTAGTTAGTCTATATATATGTATGTTAATGGATGTAAACTGCGAGAATGTTCTCTGAAGACCACACAGGAAGCGGTGAACGATTCCTTTTATAGCTCTGAGGGTTCTACTTATACAAAGAAACCACATTTAAGAAAGCTATAATATTCTATTTCGTGTTGTACAGGCAAAATACAGACATACCTATGTATACTTTTACTGTATTATTCAGAGATGTTTCACAAAACTGGGGTGCAAGACTGTTCTAACAAAACCTAGTTTAATGTTTGTAAACCAATCACAATGCACCTTTTAATCCTTAAACGGTGAGACTAAACGTTAAACTATCACTCTGAATACGATTTGCGCTAAAATGGCGTTAGTCCGCAGTCTAACGCCATGTTAACTTTGGCCCTAGTTTAACGAATGCACTCTGAATAAGACAGTTAGCGTTGATGTATGTACGTTACTTCTGTAAGTATGTAATGTATCTTCTTCAGTAATTTAAATTACTCTGTGACATTACATCTACAAGTTATAAGGTCCTCATCACCAAGGAACTGGCTATCTTACCTCTAATTGCCGAAACACAACAATTTTCAAATTGTTGTTATGGCGTCAGACTTAGGTAAGATGGTGGTAGCTAGCCAGGCGGACTTGAAATAAGCACTACTACCAACCAAACCGAGTACAAATTGTACCTCCCCTAGGAACCGAACCCGGGACCCCTACGTCTTACACGGGTGGGCAAACCACTAGACCACAGAGGCGGTTGACTTACGTTTCAGTATTTGATCATAAATCTTGAGTAAAGTATAAAACCATAAGCTTGACAGTTGTTATACATCATTTTTACGTTTGTGTAAGTACTATTAATGTATTTTGTGGTATACTTACTAGTAAGTAAGCTTTATAACTTTCTGAGAGATAAAAAAATACAAAAAAGAGCAGCCGTGAATTATTTTGTTCGCCTTAATACAAAGGATTTTGTTTATTGCCAAATATATCTTAGAGACTGATGGTTAATCGTGTGGAAACAGCCTTATATTTACTTATTATATAGACGTTTTGTTTGTGTTTTGAGATTTGAGTATCTTTTGTTGCTTGTTCTAAAATGGGGGTTACTCCCGAACGTGGTCGATAATCTGAGATCGAATTGGTATCGAGGAAACGTCAGAACGGTACAATGGAAACTGTTTTCAATGTACCCAAATAACAGAATTTTGACGTTTATTCAATCCTGATGTGAACACGATCTTGTTAATTCCCGTCGAGTGTAGCCACTATCTTCAAAGTATTGCTAAGTTACATTTAATTTTGTGGTTATTATGTGGTGTTATTATACTTATTATCATTACAATTAAT
Source organism: Agriphila tristella (assembly GCA_928269145.1). Lineage (NCBI taxonomy): Eukaryota > Metazoa > Arthropoda > Insecta > Lepidoptera > Crambidae > Agriphila > Agriphila tristella. Next base: position 11,616,829 of record OV743435.1, on the reverse strand, counting down.
ATAGTGGTGCATCGAATATCAACCTCATTCTGAATTGCGAAAAATTTGAGTCGCACAGAGTTCTACTTGGACAATTTTAAATTTCGACTTAAGTTTTCTCATGTTACGGCTTAATACCCGAAGTGCGGCTACAACTAGTTTTAGCCGGCTAAAACTAGGTGTAGCTGTAGCTGTTGGTTAAACCTAGGTGTAGCCGATTTGCTCGCGGCTAATACTTGGTGTAGCCGAGGTGTAGCATTATTTGTGCTGCTACTAAGGGGAGTAATTGATGGGGTATTAAAAAGTTAGTTCTGTTGTCTGTTAAAAAAATAACCTCGAAATGTAAGGATCACGCGCCTCTGCGTTTCGCACTCGCCTTAAATTAATTCTAACCTATATTCCGGATCTACAGGAGTAAACCAGATCGGTTACACCTAGTTTTAACCAACAGTTACCGGCTACACCGGCTAACACTTGGTTTAGGCGCACTTCGGGTATTAACCGTAACATAATATAAAATTAGTTGCCTTATATAAATGATGATTTAATGACCTCATGTTCGGGCATCGTCACGGTGACGACGTTCGTCACGACGACGGACCCACGCACGGCCACGGCTCCCCAGCGCAACAAGTCGACGCATTCATAATTACGTGCGTATGCGATGCGTATCGTTTCCACTGTCGCGTACAAAAGTTCGAAAGTAGGAGCTTTAAGAAATAAAGAAGTATTTTTATCCAAATAAAGAATAAAGAAATAAAGAAGATCAATTTTCGGACGGGAATCGAACCTGCGACCTTTGGATGTCCAGTCTACGGCCGGCAGTCCAGCTCTGACCACTGAGCTACCAATTCACTAGTGGCATAGTCGAATTTCTTCTAGTATATCCCACTCTTAAGCTGCAAGCCAGCGTTATCTCATCAACAATGTGAAGAATTACCTCGACATTCTATTGAAAATATCTTTCCAGCCCGCCTAGCATGACCGATTTATATCGCGTGATATAGCGTTTTATCACGTTTAACTGTCAAAAAGACAAAGGAGTTTGACAGTTGAGTGTCGATAAAATGCTATATCACGCGATATAAATCGGTCATGCTAGGCAGTATTTTGACAATTGATAAGGATGAAATAGCTGTAAATTTTTAATTTGAGATTTTTGCATTCACAATGCTATTTTTATACAATCTCTTATATAAAAGTGAAGGGGTGACTGACATATCAACGCACAGCTCAAACCGCTAGGTCTAGAGACTTGAAATTTTGTACAAAGATACTTTATAGAGTGTAGGCATCCACTAAGAAGGGATTTTTGGAAATTTGACCCCTAAAGGGGTGAAATGGGTAATGGAAAGTTTGTATGGAAAAAAAATATTAAATGGACATTTCGACTTGAAACTTCGTAGGAGTACTTCTAAAGACAAATAAGTGAACACGTATTTCGTGGTTTTCCGAAAATCAACCCTTTAGGTAGTAAATGGGGCAAAAATAGCCCAAAATGACTGACAAATCAATGCACAGCCCAAACCACTTGACATAGAGACTTGAAATTTTGCACACAGATACTTATACAGTGTAGGTATGCACTAATTATGGATTTTTGAAAATTCCATCCCTAGGGGATGAAAAAAGGGATGAAAGTTTGTATGAAAGTCCCTCAGTTTTGAAGCTAGGATCTCAAAATTTTGTATTTAGGCTGACGATTGAAAATTAATAAATTCGTGTCTTAGCGATTTTCAAAATTCTACCCCGAAGGGGGATGAAGTTGTGTATAGAAGAAAATTCTTCATTTTCGAAGTAAAAATCGCTAAATTTATAATTTAGGATTATGGATGGAAATCTAACGCAACGTATATTGTTTTTGTTAGTATTTTAACCCCTATGGGGATGAAATGGGGGTGAAAAGGGATAAAAAACCTAAAAATAGATATGGATGTCGTTATCGAGGTTTTGTGGGATGACGATTGCAAAAATTACATTTATTTTGAAGTCCAACACGGTTGACATGATTTAACCCCTAAAGGGGTGAAAATGGGGTTAAAATTTTGTATGTAAAAATAATATAAAATAGACATTACAACTTTAAACTTCGTAGGAGCACGTCTAAAAATAAATAGGCAAATATATATTTTGTTATTTTGAAAATCAACCCCTAAGGGGGTAAATGGGGTAAGTAAACATAAAAATCGAAATAGATGTCGTCATTGGGGTTTTCTGGGATGACGATTGCAAAAATTCATTTATTTTTAAGTCCAACACGGTGGACATGATTTAAACCCTAAAGGCGTGAAAATGGGGTTCAACTTTTGTATGGAAAAATAATATAAAATAGACACTAGGTACAACTTTTAACTTCGTAGGAGCACGTCTAAAAATAAATAGGCAAACATATATTTTGTGATTTTGAAAATCATCCCCTTAGGGGGAAAATGGGAGTAGATGGTGAGTAAACATAAAAATCGATATGGATGTCGTTCTTGAGGTTTTATGGGATGGTGATTGCGAAAATGAGATTTATTTTGAAGTCCAACGCGGTGGACATGAAACATCATGAACCTGGACCTGGACACGCACATCCAGGGGACGGGAACGGGAACAAGGACGGGGACGGGGACGGGGACGGGAACGGGAACGGGAACGGGAACGGGGGCGGGGACAGGAACGGTGGCGGGAACGGGAACGGAATGGGAACGGAACGCGAACGGGACGGGAAATAGACGGGAACGGGACGGGAACGGAAAGGGAACGAAACGGGATCGGAACAGGAACGGAACGGGACGGGAACGGGAACGGAATGGGAACGGGGACGGGAACGGAACGGAAATGGGATGGGAATGGGACGGGAAATAGACGGGAACGGAAAGGGAACGGAATGGGAACGGGACGAGAAAGGGACGGGAACTAGACGGGAACCGAATGAAAATGGTACGAAAATGGAAAGGGAACGGAACGGAAACGGGAACCGGAACGGAAAGGGAACGGGAACGGGACGGGAACGGGAACGGAAAGGGAACGGAATGGGAACGAAACGGGAACGGAACGAGAAGCCTCATACGAGGCCCGCCACATGCGACAAAGGTCTTGCCTCGCGACGCAGCGCGCTTGATGGGGACCCGCCTAATCGCGTAAAAATGGCTGGATGGATCCTGGTTGTTTCAGGTTCCCTGAGGATTTTCTCTTATATCCACGCGGACGAAGTCGCGGGCAGAAGCTAGTACTAAATAATACTAGAAAAAATACGACTTGCCTCACACCAGATCAATTCTCTGAGCTACCGAGATTCGTTCGGTCAGCAGTCAGAGCATTGGACTGGACTGGACATCCAAAGTCGCAGGTTCGATTCCCGTCTGAGAATTGATCTGGTGATGTTTGGTGCGAGTCGTATTTTTTCTAGTATATTATTTACTATTTTACAGAATAGGTAATTATAAATATACGAGGAGCTCGATGGCGCAGTGATTGCGGAGGTTTAGAAACTTTCGCAAGGGTCGGTCATGCATGGGATGGGTGACCAAAAATGTATTATCTCGAGCTCCTCCGTGCTTCGGAAGGCACGTGAAGCCATTGGTCCCGGCTGCATTTGCAGTCGTTAATATCCACCAACCTGCATTGGGCCCGCGTGGTGGGTATAGCCCCAGCATTGGGGACATTAAAATGGCTGATGGTCAGGTAATTATAATACTTGGTACACTTTTAGCTCTTATTTCAGTACCTACTTATCCATTTTGTAGATATTCGATTATTAAATCAGAAGTTGTATTTGCGTTATTAGGATCCACCAATGTGTGTGTAACAGTCAGCAGGTAATTTTTTTTCTGATTTTGGAGACACACTGTTCAGTTTCCAAAAAGGTATAGTGTACTGCTTTAGTACTCCCGCCGATCACAGACTTATAATTAAATAATAAGTAAATGTATGCAATAACGCATATATATTACAACGATTTGGGCCTTTATGAACATGTACATCTCACTTAGTTTGCTTTTCGGAATAGAAATTAATTTTATAAAATGCAAAAATATATATTTTTTGGTTTCGCAACGAATCTCCAAACATTTTAAGGAATAAAAATATTCAACTGAAATACATTTATTTAAATTGATATGTAACACTTTGTAGTCGAGTGTACCAAGTTCATGGGTCTGAGACCTGCCTCAATATTATGCGGGGCATTCATTAACATAATATTTCTTTGTGTCGAGCTGTCTGGAGCTTTGTATCTATTTGTTGTCTGATTTTGTTTATTACATTATTATGTTATAACTAGCTTTTGCCTGCGCGCGACAACTATCTTTAGCTGTGCATTTATTTTGAAAGCTTATCAAAATATTTACGTACCTAAAGATTATTTGCCTTGCCCACATTATAAGGTATCGAAAAAAAATCAGCTGCAACATTTTGATATTTTCGTTATTAATTTGTTGTATGAAGCAACTGATTTTTTTCCCGATTTCATAGTTGGTCCCATAGTAAAAGTCATTAGGCATTAGGGGTATTTTGTAACACGTTGTGGTGTATATTGTGATAAACACAAGACTGCTATATTTACAGAGCCGTCTAGTTTACTTTACAGTTTACGGCGAATCGAAAATCGAGTTTCCAACTCTTGGACACAAGGGATGGAGTTAGTAGGCAGTAAATCTGCCGTCGCGACAGTGTCTGCTCTGCACATATATACATTCTATAGTATAACGTCTGGTAATGCAGCCCTAGGATACAGGGAGAAGCAAGACTGGCACTTAATATAATGGCATAAGGGTAAAAACAGCTTATTCCGTTAAAAAAAGTGAGCAACGGGACAGAACCAAGTTTTTTCAAGGAGGTTTATTTAAGTACTGTGAAAATAATTTATGTAAAGGTGTTATATGTACAATTGTACATGTTATTCATCAAAAAGCTTTGTGTAAGCATTGTATTGTCACACCCTAGCTAGGGTAGCCTACTTACCCTTTGTTAAGCAGACCAAAAAGCTCGCATGGAAAAAGAATGAAACAAAAAACTAGCTACACGCATTGAGATATTTGGTAATAATATCTCAAGGCTACACGTAAAAATGTAAAGTTTCAAGCTAATCGCAAAGGGATCCACGAAAAGTAGTATTCACAAAAACTTGGGTGGTTTAAAAAGACCTATTTTAACCAGGGGGGTTAAAATAGGTCTTTACTTCCCACCCCTTAACAGTAGTGTAGTACCTAGGTATACAGAAGTATTCTCATGTTATTTTATTACTACTTTGTCGACTTGATTAATAGGTTATACACAAATTATATCCATGCCAAATTAGAGCTTTCTAGTACGGACGGACGAACAGACGGAGATAGCGAAACTTAACGATTCCTTTCCTTGATGACTACGGAACCATAAGTGCGCATAACAAAAAAGTTATTTAAAAATCGAACACCTAAGTTCTTAGACATCACTATTAGTAAAGTGTTCTCTTCTTTGTGTTTTGCACTTAAACTTCATAATGGTTGCGTGAGCTTTAGTATGATTTGTTGGGTAACGGCAATAAACTGCTCTTTACTGCACTCCCAGACAGATTGGGGAGACGTGGCGGGCGGGGTCAAAAAGTATGTATTATAAGTACCTATATGTTGCTACTTTTGTGGGTTTGTCTGCTTCAATCTCTAGGGAGAAGGAAACGTGCGTTTTATTGATCGAGTTTTGTAATGTTTTGTTATTTTAGTGGGCCTGTTTCCATATTGATATATCCTATGGAATCCTCATCACTGAGGGACTGGCTATATTAAAATTGTTGTTATGGCATCAGACTTAGATAAGATAGTGGTAGCTAGCCTGGCGGACTTGAAATAAGCCCTACCACCAACCAAACCGAATACAAATTGTCCCTCCCCTGGGAATCGAACCCGAGACCCATGCGTCTTACACGGGTTGGCGAACCGCTAGACACAGAAGCGGGTGTCTCTGTGATCTTTTGAAGTGTTTGGGAAAAACTACGTAGGTACTTATCTAAATCATTCTTCGAAATAAGATGGCCGGACTGACTGATTCGATTCAACATACAAGGGGCATGGCATGCCAAAAGTTTTTAGATACTCTCTACTAAATAATTTGATACTCAACTCAATAAATGTAGCATGAAACATACTTGAATTCACATATACGGATCAGTATTTTCAGTTTGAGGATTTCCATACATTTTTATGCAAATTTTTCGTTTTTTTTTAATGTCCTTTAGAATGCTGATCAGATCAGTTGGGTGTAATACCGATATCTGGGTCTCCTCCATTCACTTCTTGGGTATAAGTCAGTTGTATTCCAAGTATTAAGCTTTCTGTCACTGATAAATAATAAAAATAAAACACTTAAAAATACACATTAAGTATTATAAATAACTAGCGGCCGCTCGCAACTTCGTCTGCGTGGACAGTTTTTTTGCTATCCCTCGGGAACTATACGTTTTTTCGGGATCAAAGGTATGTCCTATGTCCTTTTCTGCACCCCTGACAACGTGTATGCGAAATTTCATGATGATCGGTTCAGTAGTTACGACGTGAAGGCGTAACAAACAAATAAACAAACAAACGGACTTTCGCATTTACAATATTAGTAAGGATAATTAAGTAGGTAGAGACCGATGCCCACTTATTTTATTTTTATGTCAAGTATGAGCTGCTACGAGTGAGTCGATTTTTTTTAGTATTTTTTCTATTATATTTATTAGCTTAATATATAAATAGCATTGTGAATGCATAAAATCTAAAATTTCAAAAATCTTAATAAGCGCATTTAGGTATCATGATTATCCTATTGACCAATTCTGTAGACTGTACGGTCTAGTAGGTACTGGAGTCTGCAGACTCGCTGTCACACGTCGTATGAAAAACCGGCCAAGTGCATGTCGGACTGGCACACAAAGGGATCCGTAAAAAATCTCGTTTGTTGTATGGTAGCCCCCCTTAAATATTTGTTTTATTTTAATTTAATTACTTATTTTTAAAGTGAATATACCTACAACTAAATATTCTGTGAATATTTCAACCTGTTGTCGTTATTAATATAAAGAAAAAAAACGGCAAAAAACATGTTTGTTGCATGGGAATGGGAAGGGGAGCCCCCCTTAAATATTTATTATTATATTCTGTTTTTAGTATATTTTGTTGGTATGGCAGCAACAGAAATACCTACATCATTTGTGAAAATTTCAACTGTCTAGCTATCACGGTTCATGAGATATAGGCTGGTGGGTGACAGACAGACAGACGGACCCTATCACTAAGGTGATAGGGCCCCGTTTTTTACCCTTTGGGTACGGAACCCTAGGCCTGTGTGACCATATTCTATGCGGCTGTTAAAGTTTTAGTTTACATTGTTTATAATAGATGGCGCTGTCCTCTTCTGGATCGTGATATGGTTAGGTTGTAAGAATTCGCATATACGAGTAATGTACTTTTAAATAGAGTACATTTACACATATACGTACTTACTAATCTACATTAATTTTTGAGAACCTGACGCGAATATTCAGCGTCAGGTCGCGTTAGAGTATATATTCTGTGAGTGTGGTCAGGTTATATTTATTTATTAACTATAACTATCATTCATGTTTAGTATCTATCTATCTATTTATTAAATAATTACTTATTTTTATTTATTGACGTGATTACGTATTATAAATCTATGAAAGCCGGCTGCACGCACGCACGAAAAATTGGCACATTCCGCAAGCGAGAGTGCTTGAGTTGTTTATAAAGTGAAGTGAATATTAAAATGTGAATTGAACACTACCGTGCTCCCAGATACTTACTCGTCTATAGATACGAGGGTTAGGATTCCTAACCCTCTAACATCTAGTAAGTAATGACTTGAGTAAATCTTACAATTTTCAAATGCTTTAACACTCCAAGGCCCCGAAAATGAGACTAATAGATTTTCTATTGCTGTCCGGCCGCCCGGGCATTGAAAAATTAATATTATATTTACATGCAATCCGTCAGCCATTTTTTTAATGTCCCCACTGCTGGGGCACAGGCCTTCCTTATGGGTGGATAAGGAGGACGGGCCATAACCCACCACGCGGGCCCAATGCGGATTGGTGGGTGTTAACGACTGCAAATGCAGCCGGGACCAACGGCTTAACGTGCCTTCCGAAGCACGGAGGAGCTCGAGATAATAAATTTTTGGTCACCCATCCCATGACCGACCATTGCGACCGTTGCTTAACTTTCGCAATCGCTGGGCCAGGCGCTAAACCACTGCGCCACCGAGCTCCTCTACATCTTCTACATGCAATAGTACGAGTTAATCTTAAATGTACCAAAACTGCACTAAAACCCTAGAATTGCATTATACTATAAATTGCATGTGAATATAATATTAAAAGCATTTGAAGGGCACTAGGCTAGAAATACTGTTTTTATTATTGTCTATGTCTTCCACGAACTTTATCTTTTTGTCAAAGAACCAAATGCTTAAAAGATGAGCACGATTTTTTTGAAGAAAACACAAACGATTTTACTCAAGTCATTACTTAGGCTGCGTTCAGACGATAACACACGACCCGACCTCAACCCGAACTCAAATCAAACTCACTTCAACCGCGACCCACCTTGGAATACATCGATTACAATTTTGAGTCTTATGTTATGACACATTAATAAGCTCCTGTGTAATGTTCAAGTGAGTTTGAGGTGAGTTCGGGTTGAGTGCGGGTTGTGTTTGAGTTGAATTTGAGTTGAGTTCGCGTTGAGTTCGGGTTGAGCGCAGGGCGTGTGCAGTTGCATTGACAAAATATAACGGAGCTCTATCAAATCAATCTACAAAAATGCGTTGCCAATCTAGCAACGATTTACCTAACGATAAGATCTAATTTGCAAATAAATTATGTAAAAGAGATATCTTTTAACGCCTTCGTGGGACCATTATATTATCTTTTTGTGACATTACGACTTCAAACTTAATAAAGTTACAAAAACAATGCGCACTATACTACGAAATATATAAAAAATAAACGCAAGTTTTTTGTCGCGTTTAACCGCATTTCCTTTGCACTCATTCTGAGAGGGCGGGGAAGGAGAGGCAATAAATCTCAGAATCTGTCGTCGCGTTTCTGTTTTATATTTATTCGCCATCTGTACAAAGACCTTTGTTTGTATATTGTTGGCTGGCTGCCCTTTTCATATTTTTGCCACAATATTTAAGTTAACAAATGATTGTAGGTTACGTTGTAAGGATAAAAGTTGGTTTAGAATACACAATTAATAATCAAACCTTGTAGTAAGTTGCAAACTTGCAAATAAAATTGTTTCACTCAATAAACATCGATATTATCTAAACATAATTTGCAATGATGAAATCAAAACATGGTCTTATAACATCAAGAATGAATCAAAAAACTTTTGAAGGCAACCGTAATACAGCCGTAATGGATTTTCCACACGTAGGGTTACCAGGTCTAAAAATGAGATTTCCTGACTTTTTTTTTTGACTTTTCAGGAAATATCCTGAAATTTTGTACACATCATATCTTACATCACATCATCATACATCTACATTCTTTATTTAGTTGACTTTTGATATTTATTTTCACCAAAATGATTAGTAAATTGTGTGTTTCATTAAGTACTTACACTTTTTGGGATAGATAAAAATAATTAAAAGCGAATTTATTTTTAAAATGCTACCCGTGAAGTTTACATATATTTTTTTATCGATTTTCTGATGACGAATTATCTTCAGGAACGAGTTTACAATAACCCAAGAAGCTTATACCTCCCTCCAATTGAGATTGCACGGCCAGTGTCATAGTGGAGATAGAAAAAATGTCCTTGAGTGACGTGACGGCTTATTGCTACCTCTTTCTTTAGTGTTACAATACGTGTTCGTGGTTCGTCGTTCGTTCGTTCGTGAGTAACGAAAACGTATTGTAAAACGAAAAGAAAGAGATAGCAATAAGCCGTGACGTCACTAAACAGTCTTTTTTCAATTTTCACTATGATCACTGACCTGATTTTTTTTCTATTTAACTGGACTGGCTGTCTGTATGATTTGACAGCAAAGTTTTTGTGCCTATTTGAAACGCCTCTAGCGTCTGTCTAAGGAACTAAATGGTTGCCATGGTGGTCTCTCCAGACACAGACTTTAGTACCATGTCCCTCACGCTATGCTCACGCTACGTCCTACAGCGCCAAAATGGCGGAAATCAAATAGGCACAAGAACAGTTTGACAGCAGCCATTCTAGTGGAATATATAGAAGTCAATGACTATGATACTAGGCGTGCAATCTCCATTGTGGGTATAAGCTTCTTGCAATAATTACTTCCAAGAGGAAAGTAGATAGCCAAAATAAAAATAGAAGTAGAAGAACCCTTTCAAAATTCTCTGACAACTACAGTTTTTCCCTGTTTTCCTGACAGATGTCTAAAATTCCGAAGCACGGAGGATTTCAAACTGCATAACTTTTACTATGGGACCAATTCTGAAATCGTGAAAATAAATCTGTTGTTCCATACAAATGTTATGATATCCAATTTAAAACGGTTTGCTAATTGTTCAACCAAAGTCATTACACGTTCCGTTTCGTTACTTTTCATTAAAAGGAATTTCCTAATTTTATCGAAGTTTACACTTTGATCTAATAAATTGTTTACGTTGCCTTTCCTTAATAAATACTTAGCATCATCATCATCATCATATCAGCCACACGACACCCACTGCTGGGTATAGGCCTCCCCTAAGGATCTCCACAACGATCGGTCCTGCGCTGCCTGCATCCACTGGCTTTCCGCGACCTCCACCAGATCGTCGGTCCACCTTGTCGGGGGCCTACCCACGGAGCGTCGTCCGGTGCGCGGTCGCCATTCCAGAACCTTTCTGCCCCAACGGCCATCGGTTCTTCTCGCTATGTGTCCCGCCCATTGCCACTTCAGCTGAGCAATCCTTCGAGCGATGTCGGTTACTTTAGTTCTCCTGCGGATCTCCTCGTTTCTGATTTGATCACGTAGGGAAACGCCGAGCATGGCTCTCTCCATTGCACGCTGAGTGACCTTGAGCCTCCTTATGAGACCCATAGTTAGCGGCCACGTTTCACTGCCGTAGGTCATCACTGGCAACACACACTGTTCATAGACTTTCGTCTTGAGACACTGAGGTAAGTCGGACGCGAAGATTTTTCGAAGCTTCCCGAATGCTGCCCACCCGAGTTAGATTCGACGAGAGATCTCTTTCTCGAAGTTGGACCTACCTAACTGGACTGCCTGTCCTAGGTATACGTAATGGTCAACAACTTCAAGTGTAGTGTTCCCAACATGAACTGGAGAGGGTACAACATGGGCATTTGACATAATTTTCGTCTTATCCATGTTCATCCTAAGACCCACTCTTTGGGAAGCACTACGGAGATCTTCGAGCATTGTGTTCAGGTCTTCCATGGTCTCAGCCATAAGGACTATATCATCGGCAAAACGAAGGTGTGTTAGGTACTGGCCATTAATGTTGATGCCGAGTCCTTTCCAGTCCAAGAGCTTAAAGATGTCCTCCAACGCAGCTGTGAACAGTTTCGGAGAAATAACGTCTCCCTGTCTCACACCACGCTGCAGTTGGATAGGATTTGTGTTCTGGTTCTGTACTCGGATTGTCATGGTGGCATTTTGGTATAAGTACCTCAACACCTCGATATACCTATAGTCCACTTGGCACCTTTGGAGAGACTGCAGCACCGCCCAGGTTTCAATCGAATCAAAGGCTTTCTCATAGTCCACGAACGCCAAGCAAAGTGGCTCATTATACTCCTCAGTCTTCTGTATAACCTGCCGCAGCGTATGGATGTGGTCTATGGTGCTAAAGCCTTTTCGGAACCCGGCTTGTTCGGGAGGTTGGAAGTCGTCGAACTTGCGAGCGAGACGATTCGTAAGGACTCTCGAAAACAACTTATAGATATGACTCAGAAGCGAGATGGGTCTATAGTTCTTTAAGAGGGACTTGTCACCCTTTTTAAAGAACAAGATCACCTCACTTATGTTCCATGTCTTTGGCGTTCTGCCCTGGACGATGACGGAATTAAAGAGCTTCTGGAGGACTTTGAGTATCGGCTTACCGCCCGCTCTCAGAAGTTCTGTAGTGATTCCATCGTCACCCGCCGCCTTGTTGTTTTTCAGCTGTTTGAGAGCCATACTAATCTCGCACAGGCTGACGTCCGGGATATCTTCGGTATAGTGTCGGGTAAGCTTGGCTCTGGGGTCTTTAGCCTTGCTTTCAACAGGTGTCTGCGTGGAATATAACTGCCCATAGAAGCTCTCGATCTCCCTCAGGATTTCAGGCTTTGATGAAATGATGCGTCCGTCGTCAGTTTTCAGCTTCGTCATCTGGCTTTGCCCAATAGACAGATCTCTCGCGAACACTTTGGAGCCTTTATTCCGCTCGATGGCCTCTTTAATACGATTCGTATTAAATTGGCGAAGGTCGCTCGTCAAAGACTTAGATATCTGTCTATTAAGCTGCCGATAACGATTAGCATCTACTGAACTCTGGAGCCTCATTTCACGTCTCTGATCCATGAGTAGGAGTGTGTGGTCGGAGAGTTTCTTTATCTTGGGACGGCGGGTCTTAAAGAGCTTGGACCCTACCGTACGGACAGCATCCACCACCATGTTGTTTAGATCGTCCACATCTATGCTGTTCTCAAGGGCTTCGAAGCGGTTTTGGAGTTCGAGTTGAAAGCTCTCGGGGTTTTGAATATGGGCCGGCAATGGTCGAATTGTTGATTTTATCAGTCGAGATCTTTCCAGCTTTGGGTTGATATTCAATGTGCCACGTACCAATCGGTGATCGCTCCCCGTCTTAACAGCGTTGATCACAGTGACATCATTGAATATTTGCTTTTTCGTCGACATGATAAAATCTATCTCATTTCTGACTTTACCGTCCGGACTGACCCAGGTCCACTTCCGGCATTCCGGCTTTCTGAAGAAGGAGTTCATCATAAAGAGGTTCTCCTTCTCCATAAAGTCAGCCAGCATCTGGCCTCTGTCATTCCGTTGCCCAACTCCAAATTGCCCCACTCTCAGCTCATCACCGCATCGTTTCCCCAACTTAGCATTGAAGTCCCCCATCACAACAGTGTAGTGGGTTTTGAAGCTATGCATGGCTTTAGAGATCTCCTCATACATAGCCTCCACTTCGTCATCTTGGTGTGTTGAGGTCGGTGCGTAAACCTGTATAACATTCAGCGAACACCGTTTGGATATTCTGAGTATAAGGTACGCCACCCTGGTCGAAACACTTCCGATGGTAGTCACGTTGTTGACAAGGGACTTGTGGACGATGAACCCGATACCACCTTGGGACTGTTGGTCGCCCTCCCGGTAGTAAAGCAAGTTACCGGAGTTGAGGATTATCGAGTCCTCTCCCGCTCTTCGGACTTCAGATAAGCCGATAATGTCCCAGTGTACCTTACTGATAACTTCTTCCAACTCGGTTAACTTCGCGTCGGTCCTTAGTGTGCGCGTGTTATAGGTTGCCAGGTGCAGTAGTCGTCGTTTTTGGTAGCCGAGCCGCACCCGGGGATTCTTAGCACCCCCTGCCCCGCCGTTACCGTAGCCGCTACCGTAGCTGGGAATAGCGGGGCTGCCGGGGACTGGGGGCCAATTTTTTGATCCATTATGCATGAGGGGGGGGGTTTGCCATAATCGCCACGCTTGGCAGGCGGGTTGGCGATCGCAGTAGGCCAAGGTTTTTTGGAGACGCTGCTGCCCGTCTCTTGAAGGCTATGCTCCCTTAGTCGCCTTTTACGACACCCACGGGATGATAGGGGGTAGTGCTATTCTAGGCCGGCACATACACGGCAATACTTAGCAATTTAACAATATTGGTCGGTGACTTAAAAGCAGAAGCATTAATGATGATGTTATCAATCGAAATATTAATTAAATTGATAAATCGGTTCGATCTATTTGGAACAATGGCACTGCTATTCACTTGCTTTGTTGTATATTTTGTCGGATAAAGGATGAATTTCGTTCGATTCTGCTAATAAATATTTTCGTGTTTTTCCTATAGAAACACGTGTATTATACAAACGAAATTAACGTTTTTTGTGTTTGAATAGAAAAAATAGGGATTCTATTTAAAAAAATATATTTTATTTTGTGATTTCATACGTAAAGCAATATTTTTTGTACTTATTCAAAATGGCAAAATAATCCTTACTAATATTATAAATGCGAAAGTCCGTTTGTTTGTTACGCCTTCACGTCTTAACTACTGAACCGATCATCATGAAATTTGCATACACGTTGTCAGGGGTACAGAGAAGGACATAGATTACCTTTCATCTCGAAAAAAAATAATTGTTCACGAGGTATAGGAAAAAAAAAATTCCACGCAGACGAAGTCGCGGGCGGCCGCTAGTTTATCATATTTATAAGACGATTTTTTCCATGATTTCCATGATGTTAAAGAACAATGAAAATTATCGACCTTTCATTATGAGTAGGTGTAAAAATGACCTAATTACTTATGCATTACTTTACTTACAAAGGTATTTATCAAAAAAATACTGTCATAGTACTAATTTACGGCCCGGTTAAAGAGGTCTTTCTTATTTACTACTTATAATGGGATAATAAAACATATTTTTTAAATAGCTATTTTTTTTTCATTAAACAGAGACCTCACATTCATTTAAAAATGTTGCCAACAGCATTTTGCGACTTCACCCAAACGGAGCGTAAAATGTCTGACGCACTGCACTGAAATCGAGTGGCAGTGATTTCATTAAACAGACCAATGCCCCCCTCGTGCCCTGTCCCCCGTCTAGGCGTCTAGCCGTCTGGGTTGGCTAGGGCTGTCTCTACTTAGATTTCCTGAATTTAAAATATTTTTGTCTGTAAAATGTTTGAATTGAGAAAGTCATGTAAAGAAAGTGATAGGTACAACATTCTATTTTGTTTGGTAAATAGTTTATTAAAAAAACAATACTGACTAATAATTTCCTCGTGGTCTGTGTCGTGGTTTAGGTTTTCTGATAGAGCAAAGCAAGAACTGGTCAATCACCCAAAAACATCAATATTTCTTAACTGAATGATTGTAAGATCGATGAGATATTGATAGCATAATTTACTAATTGTATTAATATAATGAGTGACAGAATGGCACATTATTTACTTTTTTACATTTCCACGCGTACACATTGAAATTATTCATTTTGAAGAACTCTGATGTTATTTACTAGGTAGATTTTTTAATTTCCATAATTTTGGCATATGTGCAGTTCTCACGGGTTACTGTAGTATCTTCTAAAACTTATTGTTTTGAATTGACAACCCTACGGCGCAATAGGTATGTGCATACATCAAGCTAGCGCAGGGATCGGTTGCTAAGCGATATTATGCAGCAGGGAAAGGAACAACGAGGGTAGTTTGACATTGTATAATATATAGAAACATACGGTTCATTTATTTAAGACTATTCCCTGACCAAATTGGGGACCTCAGAGGTTCTTATTCCACGGCCCTAAAAATTCCACGAGAAGTTTTATTAAAATTACACTATTAAATAATATTTCGGTCAGTAAAGCGCCTTAAGTAATCAAAGAAAAAATGGTATTTATTGTACTTGACAGACTGGAATCATTTATCAATCAAGAGCTATTTTTAAAGTTTCAGTTCAGATCCGACTCCTACTTAAATGTCCAAATATTATCTATGTACCTATTGAATACTATGTATGTCAATACTGATTTGGTTAACGCGAGTAAATATTATTATAATATACAAAGTGGAGAGGTCAATGCGACAATTAATTAAATTTCGTATATCTAGTAACGCTCCCAGTCTGCCTGTAAAATATCAATGAAAAATTTCCAGTAGTTTAGTCACAAGATAATTTTTTTCGTTTTTAACATTTTCTACATGCTGTATCTATTACTAAGCTATTGCCGACAAGTTAAAAACCCCTACATCAGTATAAATTAACACAATGTTGCCAAATTGTACCTTATGCTTAAGCCGTAAGAGTCATTTTTAATTGCGTGTCATCTAAAAATGTGCGAAAGAGACAAAATCTACTTCTAACAAACAATAAAGTTGACAACGTTTCGAAATCTTTTACCTGTGTAAAAATTAGTATTTATTATTATTAAATTACTTACTTTACACGTATTTTTTCCTTTTCCAAAATTTTATTTTGATGAAATTTTCAAACACACACTTTTTTACGTGCCAAAGTCCTACACCTTGTCTACACGTTTACCTACAGTGGTGTTTCTTCAAAGTTTTATGGAAATTGAAATAAATTCACTTCAAACCAACCTGTATTTTATTAAACAGATTCAACCGTTAACAAAATCGATTTTAATTTCGCAATTCAAAAAAATGTTTCGCTGAAAACTTCGGTTTTAGTAGTATCATGAATTCCACTTAGGGACTGTTACATTACGCCAGCAATTACAAATCCGTCAGAATTGATATTATTTTCGAATAAGTTAATATTATTTTAAAATAACCTAAAATACTCGGCGGAAAATATGTTGACACTTGACAGCGACAGTTTTTTTTGTAAATGCTCGTTGTCCGGTTTTTTATTTTTCATAGCAGCAGATATGACAATATGTGTTCTCTAAGTGCTAGTAGTGGAGAAAATTCATTCAACTATGGTATAATGTTTTCACTATTATACTATAATTTTTAGTCTGTGACTTTTTAATATTTTATTTTTGTTCTGTTACTTTTTGTACATCACAACACAAAAACGCCCAAAGAGTATGTCGATGATGCATAGAGTAAGATAAAAAAAATGATGATGTCTTGACGTCTCATTGACGGAGTCTTATTAAAATCTGATATAATACGAATAAGTATTACCTCTACTATGCCTTATTATTATTTCACAGTTTTCGAGTACTCCTACATGATTTTAATTTATGGACAATGTCGCTGCTTTAGCTCTACGGACGTACCGAGAGAGATATTATGGTAACACTTGTGTTTGTCCGCTGTCCAAAGGATACAAGAAATATTCAATTTGTGACTAGGTATTCAGTGGACAGAATAACTTTAAATCAGTGATTTAGGATTCAAATTTAAAAAGTGACCGTAAAAAGCAAAAAAAAAAATAATTTATTGCCATGGATTTGGAAAATATCAAATCTCAGCAATGAAAATTGCCGTATGGACAGCGTTGTTACATGATGCAGTAGCTCGAGTCGCTGCCGTAGATATCAAGAAAAACACTGTTTTAATTCAGCATTAAATGGCGCCAAAAGTTCATTTCGCGGCTTGTCACCTGTCAATACTATTCTGTGATCTAACACCGCGCTGTTGCCGCTCTTACCATATGTAAGTAACCAATATTTACAAAGGGTGTTTAATTTCGTACTTGTTTTTGTGGTATTTAGTTTGTTCGAAAAACATTTTTTTTTTATTTCGCTCCTAGGAATTAATTGATAGTTTCAAAATACTTCTATGAACTAGTGTCTACAGTGTTATCATTTATTGTTGCATTGTCATATACACGTTGTATATAATAATAACATTATTTTGAAAGCAGTTCTGTTTCACGCATGGCAAAACGGTAATGATATCGGACTTCTATGGCATAGTTATCACATTGAGACGCATGGAAATGCATCTTATGCGAACTGCTAAAGAATGGAATGAGCTGCTTGCTCATTTGTTCCCCGATAGTTACAATACAACCTTGGTGTATTCAAGGCAAGAGTGAACAGGTATTTCCTGGGCAAGCATGCTACACCTTAGACCACATCCTGTTCATGAAGCAAGAGGGTCAAATGCCTGCCCAGTTACTAATAAAAAAAAGTACACAAAATGTATTTGTCACCGGCAATGTAAGAAACGCAGGCATTGTATACAATGCCTGGCCCTTTTAGGCAATGTATGAAATAGAATGAATATTATTGTCTATTTCATACATTACCATTATATGCTCGGGGTGGGCTCGAGGGGGGCTCGGGGTGGGCTCGAGGGGGCTCGACGGGGCACGAGGGGGGCTCTAGGGGGGCTCGAGGAGGGCTAAGGGGGCTCGAGGGGGGCTCGGGGGGCTCGAGGGAGGCTCGAGGGGGGCTCATTGAGTTTAGAATCGAACCTGCTTTACTCCTGTAGGTCCCGGGTTAGGTTAGAAATTTAATTTTATGCCGTGAGGTTATTTTTTTATAACAGACAACAGAAATATACTTATTTTACACATTGCCGGTGGACCAGCAGGCATTGTATACAATGCCTAGGCAATGTTTAAAATGAATCATATTTCATACATTGCCTGGTCGTTTCAGGCATTGTATACAATGCCGGATAATACACATTGCCGGTAACATATACAATGTAAAAAATGTGCGTGAAAGTACTCGATAGAGTAATTGTCTTTGAGAAAATTTCATTTCGCTTTTTGGCGGTAGATATGACGCTGTAAAAAATTCCAAAATCATTATCGAATTTTTTACGTGACATTTTTCGATATTTGTTAGGAGTACAAATAAGTTTATGGCACGGCACTGCACACTGTTGTGAACGAAAAAGTTTGAAACTAAAAAGGTTGCAAATTCCCCGCGCCTGCATACAAATTTTATACAAAAAATCGACACGGGTGCTGCCCTTTCATTTCCCGTTTCAATTATGGGATGCGGCTGTTGTTACAGACTCAAACTTTTTTCGCTTGTTATAGTTTTTGATAGAAAATTACCGAGTTGGGATTGGACCGGCAAAATCAAAGTAGACGTCGAAAATAGTTACATAGGAAGTTAATAATTTCCGGATTCAGTTTGATTTTGGATCATTGAGGAAGATATACCCCAGTAACAAAAATAAGGTAAGGTAAAATACATAACTTTAGTTTAAAAAAGAGTGCAAAGTTGGAGTGTGTATTGCAAAAAATAAACATGTCATAGTCACCCATAATATGGGATTTACACGGATCAATTTTCCGGGCGACTATAATTGCTAGGCGATTTTAGTCGAATGGGGCCTTTAATCGACAATTGCTTACAAATCACTTAGCAAATCGCCTGGAAATCGACCCGTGTAAATGCCCCTAAAAAGGTTGATAAAATTGTAGATATTTTTTACTAAAACTTATTAAAACAAAATACTTATCCGTAATTTCAAAAAATATAGATTTTGCATATGAATTTTAAACAGTTTCTTAGATCATATTTGACACAGTCGTAGATATATCGATTCATCAATTTGTAACAAATATGTTTGGAATGTCAGGAATGACTTATATGTATCCGAACATATGTATAAGTAAATAATATAATGGGTCGGTCTCAATTATGTTAATTCAGGATTGGTATGCGCCTCCATTAAGTACAGTTAAGTTAAAGGGTAGTAGGTAACAGGATGTTACAAAAAAACCCGTAATCACAGAATATACATATGTCCTGTATGAACATATAGTATGAACGTCCACAAGGCCGAAATGGTAGAAACTGTACAACTTTTACTATGGGACCAACTCAGAAATCGCGAAAAATATCAGCTGTTTCACACAAAAAATAATAACGAAAATATCAAAATGTATTAAAAACCTGTATTTTTTTGCGATTTCAAAGTTGGTTTTATTGTAAAGTTTTTTCAGTTAAATGATCCCTAACTATCATATTTGGCATTGTAGGGTGGGTTGTTTTATAACATCCTGTATTATAAGAAAATCGGAAACACTTATTATGTTTAAGAAATAAAGATGGAACTAATGGTACCAAAATAACTAGATGTAACCAAAAAACGATGTTTGTTCACAATAGTTATTTGTTTGTGTATTTTATAAACTTTTTATGATTTTCCGTAAAAAATTATGCCTCCAGTATCTAACTTATTTCGGTAGTGTTTCATAAAAATATTCTCAATGCAATACGTAAGCGCAGAATTGATTTGAAAAACTGACAATATGACCTACAAAAATATAATATATGATAAAAATATGACTTACCGGCGCTCTATTTTGGAGAATAATTGTATCACGTACCTGAAAAAAGAACAAAATAAATTAATAAAAATACTAAATTATTTAAACCTGCCTATGCCCGCGATTCCAAAGGTCGCCGGTTCGATTCCTGCCTGAAAAAATGATCTGGTGACGAGTCAATTTTTTTTAGTATATTATTATACTAAATAGCATTGTGAATGCATCTTAGCATCTTAAAATAAAAAATATATAAAAATCGTTATCTGATTAGCAGGTACAATAGTCTGATATAAATAGTTACAAAAATACATAATGTTAATCCTCTACACTTTTGCAAAAGTATCACATAGTGTTTTGGTACGTAAAAATATTTAGGGTAGGTTTTACAAGTTCCGGTTAAGTTCCAATTAACTTAATGGTAAGATGATTTGTTCAAACTTTGATTAAAACTGAAATTAGATTAGGTACTAACCAGAATATGGGAAATAAATCCTAAGTGCTGTAATAATATCAATAACTTATTGCAATGTTAAAACATCTATTACTACCTAACTGTTAACTTAACTCGGTTGACGTGTCGTTCAAAATGGACGTTATTTTTTTGTTTTTCGATCGTCGTAAATTAAAGACGTTTAGTAGTCAAAGATCGTGTCGAACGATTAATGTTCGGTCGTTTTCGATGATCGTTATATTTTTAAGCTTCCCGGGACATGGAATTGCGGCTTTGTTCTTCTTTAAGTTTAGTTATTTACTTTGTCTTATCCCATACTATAAATAAACGAATTATTTATTAAGATTTGTTACACTCGTCTAAGGTTTTTGACATAATTTTTAATGTTGACGCTATATCAAGGCATTTCATAAGTAGTACTTTTAACTTATACGGGTAGAAGGTTCATGTATAGAAACATACATGAACCTTGAACACAATAGACTCCTTTCTTGGGCAATCGTGTAAAATCGTCATATTATCTCGCAATATATACTTGATTATTCATTCCTATATATAGGCCAGTAGGCCTACGTCCAGCAGTAGGTGTCGTGCGGCTGATATGATGATGATGATGATGATACACTTTATTTACCCCGTACACTAAGTGATATATCAGTGATGTGTCACTTATCGATAAAATGGAGGCGCCATAACTAAAAAAAATATGGTTTTGATTTAATACCAATATTTTGTGAAATTATTTCTTAGAATGTATGTTAAACTTGTAGAATAACTACATTTAAAAATATGAACTTTCATTAATAACAAAGAAATCGTCAATAGATACGAAAAAAACAGATGTTTTTTTCAGTTTAGTCTTCGCCTTTGGAACAGATAATAATTAGGAATTATAAAGCTGTTGATTATCGAAATTAAATCCTCCTTCGCAAATTAGTAGAAGGTATTTCTTTTCATACATAAATAAACGCTCACGTTTAGTTCTTTGACTGTGTAAAGTTTAGAGCAATTAGGCAGATTTAAATTCAATAAGTGAAAAGTTATGACTTGATTAAAAATGATTAACTTTCCAACAATATTCTGAATTTGTGATCAAAGCATCTAAATTAATTGTTATTTGATTAACTATTACGTTAAGCTCCTTTATGATAGACATGCTCTTAGGTAATCATAGTGTGATTACCATGTTATGAGCTTGATAGTTTAATCAGTAAAGTAGGTATATGTTATTTGAAGCTTGGTTAAGGTGGATTAATGTTTCTTAGCTTTAGATATGTTTCTAAGCAGTAAACACGAATAAGGTAGTATTCGTTAATTATTGCCTGCTGATTAAATATTATAGTGAATTAGTGTTTAGCTGAAGTGGCAGTGGGCGGGGCACACGAGAAGAACCGATGGCCCTTGGGGCGGAAAGGTACTGGAATGGCGACCGCGCATCGGATGACGCTCCGTGGGTAAGCCCCCGACAAGATGGACCGACGATCTGGTAAAGCTCGCGGGCAGCGCAAGACAGATCGTCGTGGAGATCCTTGGGGAAGGCCTATACCCAGCAGTGGGTTAGGCTGATATGATGATCAAAGACTGCCTTGGCTACACGTACTAAAATTTACTGATTTTGAATAATCTCGTTTTAAGCTACTCCCCAAAATTATTTAGGTTTGGTGTCTAATACTCTTCTAAGACTTTACTTTTACGGATTACAGCGCATATATTATTCAGGTGTAATTTTAAAATAATTTAGTTTGTATTTATGTTTTTTTGGTTCCCCGACGCTACGACACCTATCCAGGGGCCGTGGTCAGGGATGACTGGTTTGGTATCTCTATTATTTAGGGTATAATGTACCCTAAAATTAAGCCAAAACGACAATTAGTGACATTGGTAGTAGTAGTAGTACATACGCGTTAAATATGCTACAAAAATAATGAGTGTTACGTGGCTGTATGTATTCAGCCTTTTCCCTTTTAATGTTTATTGCCATTTGTTTGAGCATCGGCAAATCTTTAATGCTACGAAATCCGTAGTAAGAAAATTGCCAAGTGTATGTGCTACGAGTTACACCATCGTGACTTCGCGTAGCAGGCGGTTAGACATCTACTAACACAGGTTTGTGAACTACACATCTCGTTTGTGGCTTTAGAGAAACAGTTCTTGTTAGATATAAATGCAGGTTAAATTGATCATTAATTAAAATCAATACTAAGATACTTATAAATATAATAAACCGCATTAATAATTTATTATTATCGAATGAGAAATAGTGGCTACCTCTGGTGTTAGAGTTTATCAAGCCGCCTGTAAAGCTAGGGTTTCCTAGGATGACGGTGCCGTCATATTTCGGCTGTAATTTAGCGGCGTACAACTTTGTCTATGTAAACAATATGGCGCGGTTTCTGACGTTACGGTATCACCGTATTGTTTACATAGACAACATTCAACGCCGCTATATTACGGCCGTAAGTGACGGCACCGCTATCCTAGGAAACCCTAGCTTAAGGCCTCTAACTTGGCTTAACGACTATTGTCAGATGACAACAACTGGGACCGACGGTTTAACGTGCCCTCCGAAGCACGGAAGCGCTCGATTGTAATGCCACTTCGGTCACCCATCCGACACCTGGCCGGACTGAGCGTTGCTTAACAAACGTGATCGAGAACGATCAGTCTGCCAAGTTCCGCCATGAGCTCTTCACCGGATTAATAAAATATGATATTAAAATTAATGCCTCATGCAATGATTGATTAAAATTTGCCCAAATGAATGCAATTATAAACTGGATAGAACATCGATTTCTATCAGCGATTAACACTGGAAACTCATCAGAGTACTATCAATTTAATTATCAGCCTAAACTGGGGATGATTACATACGAAATTGGAATCATTAACAACATCCATACCTAATTTAAAACAAACGCTTGTGTTACGGACGCCGATAAAGGGTTTTAATTAAATCTAAAATACGGATCTCATGCGCAGAATTAACGTATCGATTTAAGGGGCCTTACAACGCTTATTACACACTATTGAGTAACGATTTCGCGCAGTATTACTTGATTTATCGGACAAAAAAATATAATAAAAACTTTTCAAGACAGGTAAAAATCGTAAAATAATCTCTAATTTTGTAGATTATGATGTGTTTTAGTTTACTATGAAAATTTTCAACGTTGTTCGCCCCCTTAAGTATTGTTACGTTATCATTACAATGGTTTGCTTGTTTTCAATTTATATTGCACAACCTATTATGACATGAATATAGTTTTTATTATCATAAAATTAAGTAAAATAATTACAATGTCGCTCCTAAAATAAAAGGAATAAAGACTTGACTACTTTCTTATTGAATGTCCTTAACAAGTCTAGTACATGGTATAAGTTGATATCCTACTATACTTTAAATGAGAAAGTTTAGATGTTTGTTATTTAATCACGCTAAAAAAGGATGAACCGATTTGGATAATATTTGGCACACAGATAGTTTATAGCCTAGTTAGATTAAAAGCTTGTTCCCTTCCCTAGGGGTTTTTCGAATGTCCACGCGGACGAAGTCGCGGGCGGGCTTGTCAATAATAAGGCTAAGTTCATATGAACGCACGGTGCCGCGCGTCGCCGCGCGGTTGGAGCATTCACATGATAGCGTGCACGCGCGGCAGCCTGACATAAAATCACTGAGAATGGACGCGGAGGAAGATTCCAAATGGCATTTCTTTTTTCGACTTCGTAGATAAGCAAATCGATAGAAATTTCGTCTTCGATAGGTACTCATTTTTTTAACTAACTGGATCCGTTCGTCTTAAACCGCGCGGCTTAACTGAACGAGTCAAGGCAGGTTTATAGATCTTGAACCGCGCGGTTGGCAGTGCCGCGCGGCACCGCGCGGTCATATGAACTCAGCCTAATTCGTAAACGTGATTCAAGAACATTTTAATTTGTTTTGTTATACTCATCCATCACATGTACCTATTATGTTTCACTGTTCGTCATAATTTCATCTTAAAGAATGTTTACTGTAAAATACATTTTTAAAAATTGAAAAAAGGAGGTTATTAACTATTCATCGCGTTATATATTTTTATGTGTGTACACCGTTATAAAATTAATTATTCTTAATTTTGAATAATTCTTCTTCTTAACGTGTCGACTCGGTATATGTATAATTATATTTGTGATGACCAGAACTCAGCCACTGATATCGCATTATCAGTGGCCTTGTAAAGATCCTCGCGTGCGCAGGTGTTGGGACACGCAGGGCATGACAGAAGATGTGCCAATGTCTGGGGAGAAATACCACACAGACATGCGCTCTCCGAGCTGTAGCCCCACCTGATCATGTTCTCTAAATACCACCACGACTCAATGGTATTTTGAATAATTCAAACGCTATTACATCAGGTTTGTTCCCAAGTTAGTTGGAAATTTCGTACAGTAGTTTTCAAGAAATCCTAAAAATACTGACTGTAATGTATTTCTTACAAAAATAAGCATTTTAAGAAAAACATATTTGAATTCAATATGTTCCATGTTTATCACTGTTTAAGATAGTGTATAACTTGCCAGTATCAAATTATTAAATAAAGTGTATCTAAAAACTTTTGGTATGCCGCTCATTTAATAACTCTCTATCGATAATATTAACTCCTCTATTATCGATATCGTGTTTCATAACACTACGCGTATCAGTTACTGCATCGCTATTAACGCCATCACTTAGTGTTGGGAAATAAACAATACGCCCATTATGGACATGTGTAAAAATACAACTGTTGACAAGTTACTATAAATGCGCAGCGAATGTGGGGTAAAGTGCAGGTGTCATATTATATGCGGCAAATGAAATATTTTAAAGTGGATTTAAATAGTAGATTGTATTACAAGGGAGCAAAATAATATTTTTACGGCGAGGGCGCTTTTTTGAATCCAGAGCGAAGTGAGGGATTCTAGAGTAGAATCCCGAGCGTAGCGAGGGATTCTTCAGTAGAATCCCTCACTTCGCTCTGGATTCAAAGTATGTCGCCCTCGCCAAAAATATTTTGCGCCCGAGTCATATACTCTACTTTTCATCCCCTTTCTATGAGAAAATAAATAGGAGACTGTGTTTATGTAATTAATGAAAATGTTCTTTATTTAAAAAAGACACGTGAAAAGTAAAAATAATTACAAATTTATAGTTACGTTTGATACACTAGCGCAATTTTCAAAAGTTATTGTACTAAGTACGTAAGTATGTACTAATTACAAGAACACAGACTTAATTCGCGCGCTTATGTTTTTTTTTCAGTTTGCGCGGGTTATCGCGCCGCGGCGACCTCGCCACGCCGTCTATACAGCCAGTCAATACATACCAGCCGGCGACGGCGTTCGAATTCTTTGAAAGATACATGTTCTAAATTCAAATCTCTTTTCCTCCCACTAAAAAGTTCTTACCAGAAAAGAGCTATTTTGGTCCCACTTATATAGGAACAATGCATCCTTTTTCGAATAGAAGGGATGAAAAATAGTTTTCATCTCTTCTATTCGAAAAATTATGCTTTGTTCCTATATAAGTGGGACCAAAATAGCTCTTTTCTGGTAAGAACTTTTTATTGGGAGGAAAAGAGATTTGAATTTAGAACATGTATCTTTCAAAGAATTCGAACGCCGCCGCCGGCTGGTATGTATTGACTGGATGCATAGACGGCGCGGCGAAACTGAAAAAAAAAACATAAGCGCGCGAATTAAATCTGTGTTCTTGTAATTAGTACATACTTAAGTACTTAAAATAGTACAATAACTTTTGAAAATTGCGCTAGTGTATCAAACGTAACTATAAATTTGTAATTATTTTTACTTTTCACGTGTCTTTTTTAAATAAAGAACATTTTCATTAATTACATAAACACAGTCTCCTATTTATTTTCTTATAGAAAGGGGATGAAAAGTAGAGTATATGACTCGGGCGCAAAATATTTTTGGCAAGGGCGACATACTTTGAATCCCTCGATACGTTCAGGATTCTACTCTAGAATCCCTCACTTCGCTCTGGATTCAAAAAAGCGCCCTCGCCTTAAAAATATTATTTTGCTCCCTTGTAATACAATCTACTATTTCATCCCTTCTATTCGAAAAAGGATGCATTGTTCCCTATATAAGTGGGACCAAAATAGCTCTTTTCTGGTAAGAACTTTTTAGTGGGAGGAAAAGAGATTTGAATTTAGAACATGTATCTTTCAAAGAATTCGAACGCCGCCGCCGGCTGGTATGTATTGACTGGCTGTATAGACGGCGGCGCGGCGAGGTCGCCGCAGCACGATAACCCGCGCAAACTGAAAAAAAAACATAAGCGCGCGAATTAAGTCTGTGTTCTTGTAATTAGTATATACTTACGTACTTAGTACAATAACTTTTGAAAATTGCGCTAGTGTATTTTGATACACTAGCTAATAATTACAAAGGTGATGTCCAAAAATGTATGAGGTCTGGGCCACGTCTTTGTACAGTATACCAAAAAATAGATAAAGACATGATAAACAGTTTCTAATTATTCAATTTCTTTAAAATCGCTTTGTTTTCTGGAAGGAACATTAAACAAAATGCAAAATCGCATAAAAAAGCATCATGGCGGAAGATGTTAACAACTTCTTTAACAACAACCCACAGCACAGAGTAGGTAGAACTCAATGACAGTGACAATGGGCGCATTCTGCCAGACAAATCTTTGAGTCATCGATCGCCATAGAGAGTAGTACATTTTA
This sequence comes from Agriphila tristella, assembly GCA_928269145.1. Taxonomy (NCBI): domain Eukaryota; kingdom Metazoa; phylum Arthropoda; class Insecta; order Lepidoptera; family Crambidae; genus Agriphila; species Agriphila tristella. Next base: position 11,589,786 of record OV743435.1, on the reverse strand, counting down.
ACCATGGAAAGTAAAATATTGATCAATACCGGCAGCTAGACCGCTTATCTCAAAGCGATAGTAATGCTCTATCCGTCCTTGTGCTACACGGTGCATGTATCTTGCGCACGTTGAGGCCCGGGTTACTTGCGCGAGTGTACAATGTATGGAGCTGGACCCGCTTTACGTGTTTCCACGGAGCATGTAACCTGCGCAAGTGCTCAACTTGCGCGGGCTACTTGCACCGTGTAGAAACACCCTAAGCACCTACCGCTATACTTTCCATGGTTAAAAATGGCAATCGATGACTCAAAGATTTGTCTGGCAGCGGAGAGTTGCCATATTTGACACTTTATTTTAAGTAAAAAATATTGATCTGTTTTTATTAATAACCATTTAACCATGCATTCTACAAAATTATTTGTATTTTTCTCAGAATCAGTGTATTTTTCTCCATCTTTGAGGGTGGTGTACATAGACGTGGCCCAAATTAGGACATGTTCTTTATAGTTACGTTTGCGTAACTATAAATTTGTAATTATTTTTACTTTTCACGTGTCTTTTTTAAATAAAGAACATTTTCATTAATTACATAAACACAGTCTCCTATTTATTTTCTCATAGAAAGGGGATGAAAAGTAGAGTATATGACTCGGGCGCAAAATATTTTTGGCGAGGGTGACATACTTTGAATCCATCGCTATGTTCAGGATTCTACTGAAGAATCCCTCGCTACGCTCGGGATTCTACTCTAGAATCCCTCACTTCGCTCTGGATTCAAAAAAGCGCCCTCGCCATAAAAATATTATTTTGCTCCCTTGTAATACAATCTACTATTTTTTACTATTTTCGTAATCTTTGCCTCAATATGGCACGAAAAAATTATAGTGGCAAACATAAATTGCTAGAACGGGTCAAAGACATATTTTTATATGTGTAAGTATACATATTTATTGCGTAGTGAGAAATCATTAACCGAAGAGAAGCTAAAATTAATGTGTTGTGTAGATCAGGGGTGTCAAACTGATTTTTCAAAAAACCATTTTTAAGTTAAGAGCGTGTTAGAGGGCCAGACTCAAAATTAAAAACTCAAACACATACAAATTAAAATCTTTATTTTTTATACAAGGTAATAAAAATTAGTTATCTTGAGCTTGAGGATCCAGATACCTGAGGTCTCATATTTTATTATCTTACAATACGTAGTGGCATCGAATGCCGTCTAAAATCCTCACTGGATAGATTCTGGTCGCGGGCCGTAACTTTGACACCCCTGATGTAGATTATTTGTTTTGCAACTATTATTATCATGCTTACATGAAGTTAACAGTATTTTAATAAAACAATTGTTTTTTTATTTCTCTAAAGTAAACATTCAGCGCAATCTGTGTTTGTCCAAAACGTCACATGTTGTTCGCACCCGAATGTGCTCAAAGCCTATGAGACCGTAAGTTTACGCTTCGCTGATTGAAATCATTGAGCACTCTGTGCACGGAATTTCGGACCAAAATCTACCGGCCAAATGTAGAACCGAAAGAATAGCAGTTTTATATTTGTGAATGTCAAAAATGTACAATTAACACGCTGTAATAACACTCCACGCCGTTTATAAATCTCCATTTGAATTTAAAAAGCTAGGATTTAGTAGGCGCGGGAATAAATGGTCAATTTTATTGCATTCCGGGGCTTGTCAAGGTGGCAAGCCGCGCGCGTTTCCCGCGCTCTGCGTTCCGAACCCACAGAAATTTGAATATCGAACATTGAGCAGCGGTTTGAATATTTAAGAGTGTGGTACTGTACTATTTATATCATTCTTGTACTCATATCAAATTATAAAAATATTATTGAATCTTAATTGTTTAAATGAGTACCTTTTGATAACAAAACCACGCGTCATTTGAAAAAAAAGGAATTAGAATTTTGCTACATCCGTCTGAATTCAGAATTAATTTTGAAAAAGAAACTTAAATTATCGCAATATAGCAGTAAAGTACCTCGAGTGTAGTAGGTACTTATTAATGTTTCTTGAAATCCTTGTTATATATTTCTAATCAAATCGATTCATTATTACAGTTATAATAATACTTACATTACTGTTTCAAATCTCTTACTAAATTGATTCCACTAATAAATAATTCAGCAACTCGCATAAACGTACAGTTGATTATATTCTGCCGACAGTACAACCGCAGCGGATCTAAGGATTTCACATCCATTTTAACTCTCACGGGTATTGTGTGGATTTGATATTAATATTGCATGAATTAAATCGGTGTTATACGATGGATATTATATTTAATACTTCCTTAATGAAAGCCTGTTTGCTAAGTTTATTTGTAAATAATTAATTCTGCTTTTATCAGAATAAAACCGATTCAATCTCTTTGTTTAGCTTTTGCATTTAAGTTGGGGATATCATTATTGTTTTTGTAAATAATGGCATTTGTATTATTGAAAGAGCACCCAAAACATATGAAATCACTTAAAATGTTAGTTAAGATATTTTTTATTACACTGCAATAATCACAAGCCCATTTAATTTTGTGTTTATGAACAATTGTTAAAGTACCTAGATAATGAAAATTTACGTTAATCAGGGCAAAATATGTTTTTGGCTTTTGCATCCATTCATAAATAAGTTTTCAATATACTTACTAATCGATTGACAACTCTGCTATATGTATAACCACAGCCTTATCTCACAACACCGACCTGCCACAACAACGTCTAGCGTGGTCTAGCTAGGCTCCCACAAAAAAATTAGAGAACATGTCAAACTTTTAACAAAATCCCTTTTTTGTTTATTTTTATTCTAACACTCGTAGGTGTAAAAACCTGTTAAGTATTTTACTTTGTTTTAAGTCTTTTAAGCTTTTTCTAATATGCCTCCGAAAGATCCTGGAATTGTTCCACATCGCCCGAAAAAATACAGAGAGTCATTGGCAAGGTCGATGGCAATCGGCCGTGCCGAGAGGTGGCCCAGCCAGGGGGTCAAGTCTGCTAATGTTAACATCAAAATCGTGGTTCAATGGTGTTTGAATGCTTGAAATGAAACCGAGTACAAATTTTACCCCCTCTGGGAATCGAACCGGGAACCTGTGCGTCTTACATGGGTGGGCGAACCACAAGACCACAGAGGCGGTCAAAATTAAGATGAGTTCGCCACTTTGAGTTATATTAGGGCGCTTAATATGATACCTACAATAAGAAATCACATTTCATTTTGCGTAAGTACCTACCTAATACTGTAACTGTCTGGACATTATTAATATGATTAATAACAGTCGCTTTAACATAACAATCCACCTTTCATTTTGCATAAGTACCTAATATTGTAACTGTCTGGGCATTCAACAATATGTCGGATGGTCGGCGGAGCTTCCGTACGTCTGTCCAATTTCCGTTTCCGGTTTTAACTGCCATTGCAAGGGTTATTGATATATTTAGAAATTAACACGAGTTAAGTGGAACTGGTTCTTTATCTTTATTTATTTTTCAGCTGTTGTCTCCAGATATATCAGCTCCAAAACGGTTTATTAATTTGATGTAATTTCTTGTTTGATTCGAATTCTGGTTAGGGCAGATTTCAGTGTGTTTTAGTTAGGGTTGCCAGATCGGAAGTCCAAAATATCTGGAGAATATTTGAAAATGTCGGGATTTTGCTGTTGTTGTCGGGAGAAATAACTATATAAAATAAAAATGTAACTTAAATGCCTGTATATGTAAGAAAGGGGCCGCACAGCGCGATTTTTAGTAAGTCAGTTTCATCTACTAATCTGGTAAGTTTTCATATTGCCTGTCAATTGTAAAAGAAAATGGCCGCGCAGCGCGATTTTTAGTCAGTTTCATCTACTAATCTGGTACTTTTGCCCGTCTAAAGCAAGAAAAAATGGCCGCGCAGCGCGATTTTTAGTCAGTTTCATCTACTAATCTGGTACTTTTGCCTGTCTATAGCAAGAAAAAATGGCCGCGCAGCGCGATTTTTAGCGTCTTTTTAACCGACTTCAAAAAAAGGAGGAGGTTCTCAAGTCGACGGTATTTTTTTTTTATTTTTTTTTATGTATGTTTTAACATAGCTTCGTCAGTTGTTACCCGATTTGTAAAATTCTTTTTTTAACTCAAAGAACATAGTTTGTGTGTGGTCCCATAATTTTTTTACAGAGATCTGGCCAGTAGTTTTTTCATAATCCTGAAAAATATCAATTATTTAGCTCGCCATCGCACGAGTTTTTATGGAATTTCGAACATAACTTCTTTGTTTATGAACCGATTTAGATGATTCTTTTTTTATTTGAAAGGGTATACTTCAAGAGTGGTCACAATTTAATTTCATTGTTATTGGACTTCGAACTTCGAAGATACATAAAGGAACTCTTCAAAATCAAATAGTATAAGTAAAGTGATTTAGGTTTTGGTAAGTTTATGGCAATCCAAAACAAACCAAATCATGCTTTGCGATGCAACGTTCTGGACTAAACTTGGACTACGATGACACAACGGAACTCCTCAAAAACAAACAGCGTAAATTTGGAAATTGAGTTCTGGGCATTTTACCATTGAAAATATTATAATATAAAGTTAAAAAATATTTACACGCTGCGCTTACATACCTACCACTAAAAAGTTGAAAATAAAAAAGCTTTTTAAAAAAAAAGAAAAACCGCCTTCAAAAAACTGAAAACAAAAACAGCTTAAAAATTAAATACCTCTAAAAAGCAAGAAATAATATTCGAATCATTCGTTACACATATCAATATTAATAAAACACGTCTAATGAAGTCGGGTGGGGCTTTAAGAAAAAAATGAAGTTGTCCTCCAGCCCCACCCGACTTCAATAGACGTGTTTTATTAATATTGATATGTGTAACGAATGATTCGAATATTATTTCTTGCTTTTTAGAGGTATTTAATTTTTAAGCTGTTTTTGTTCTCAGTTTTTTGAAGGCGGTTTTTCTTTTTTTATCCAATAATCTTGTGATCTGTGGTTTCTTCCGTGAAAATTATTACTTTCTAGAGAGACTTTTACATTTTTCGGGAGTCGGGAGATCACTTGAAATTCCGGGAGAATCCAGGCGAATCCCGACCATCTGGCAACCCTAGTTTTAGTGCTCGAATACGAAGACGCGGGGCGTTGCGCTGCCTGCCCGCACTAAATAAAAAAATATTACGGCGTTGTATGAGACTTTAGGGATTTTACACGTGTTTGCTCGACGTGCTGTCATCCAGTGTAAACGATGACCGCCGCGTGCAACGCTACTCTTCACGCCTCGCGTATCCATATTGTACATTGCCAATGTTTGTGTTGAACGCCGACGCCACGCCACACGCCCCGCGTCTCCGTAAACAAGCACTAAGGCTCGTATACAACGTGTTACAAAAATACCCCTAATGCCAATTAATATGGTAGGCAAGGATCATAAAACTGAACAACTTTTACTATGGGACCAGATCGCGAAAAAAAATTAGCTGTTTCATACAAAAATTAATAATGAAAATATCAAAATGTATGAAATAGCTGATTTTTTTTCGCGATTTCAGAGTTGGTCCCATAGAAAAGTTGTTCACATGGTCCCTAACACCGTCGTAGAATCAAACTCAAACTCATTTTTTTCCGTCAATGCTATTGTCGGAGGACTTGACAATCGCTTCAATTGCACGTGTGTTTGCATCAATGAGCGTCAATTAAGTACGTGAAAAATTACAATCCTACTAATATTATAAATGTGAAAGTTTGTGGGTTTGGATGCTTAGATGTTTGGATGTTTGTTCCTCAATCACGCAGAAACTACTGAACGGATTTGGTTGAAATTTGGCAAACAGATAGTAGACAGCCTAGATTAAAACACAGAATTTTTATCCCGATATTCCCACGGGAACGGGAACCACGCGGGTGAAACCGCGGGCGGCCGCTAGTCACAAATAATTGTTACAGGAGCGCTTTACTAAATTCGCACTATTTTCTTCTACTTTTCTTCAACGAATCCCATGTTAGCACACATATACACGTACACATATACGGGCAAATAAGAGGTTATAATTTGGCTGTATTCATAAGTTAATGGTAAATATGTATCTTGTAGGCAAGTGCGTTCCATCGTAAATCGCATCATCGCATACCATCAGGCGTGATAGCAGGTAAGGCTTGCCTATCTAATACATAAAATATCAAATTGTTTGTATACTTTCGATTTACAGAAAATAATATTACTAAAAAGCAATTTAGCTAACTTTCACGAAAGGGGAGGCTGAGTCTGAAGGTCATTTGTGGAACATCAGACTTTAATGACTAATATTGAACTTGGACTATTTTGGCTCGATCGCCAAGATTTGGGGATCAGTATTACTAATATCTGACAAAGATTAATATATTTTAAAGACCTCACTACTGAATATAATTCCATATAGAAGTCTTCTGATTTTTACTACTAATTCTAACTTACACTAACTTTCTAAGTTTAATTGAATGAATAATAATTTATAAAAAGTAGCCAAAACAAACTGCGACTGACGTAAACAATCTACTTTCGAAACAAAAAAAAATTTGGCAAAACCCAACAAGTGGTTAAGTCCTTTCCCATGGCCCAATATTATCACATACTGAAATCTTGGACGAATGATTCGTCCAAGACTGAAATGCATCAAAATCTGGTCAGTAGTTCAAACGTGAACAGGTATTAAGGTAACATATAGATAGACACAGTTGGCTTTCAAAATAATGTTAATAGGATTTATATTATTACTACAAATAAATATGGAAACATCTAACAAATTCCTTATGTATACTACAACTCTGTAACTAAATTAAATTACACTGCAATCTGCAGCGTATGTGCTAATATACAGGCCATTTGCAACTCTGTCAAAATGAATTTGCAAGAAGCGTTATTATTTAACTTTCTCGCGTTACGAGTTAGAACACCGACTTCCTTCCAGCAAGCTGCTGCTACAAAGTTTTATCTAATTTCCTTAGAGATCTTGTGGCCCAAGTAATTAACCCTGTGGGACACTAAATTTACAGATGTGGATGTTGCCCAAGTCTGCATAAAATGATAATATTCTTAGTAATTCCATTATTTTAATTACACACCGATAATTTTAAGTATATCTAAAAATGAAATGGGGATTTCAGACCACGTAAATGAACAACTTTTACTATAGGGCCAACCATGGAATCTCGAAAAAAAAAACAGCTGTTTCATAGAAAAGTACAACATCGACCCGACTATAATGTATACGGTGTATAATAAATGAAAAGGAAGTGAATTTCTCTATAATAAATAATTAAAGCTTCTGATTCCTCTTTCAATATCCGATTTCCCAATAAATATGAGGATTGCAATCTTAGAAGCTTAGAATAATAACAACCTAGCTAGACCAATAGTTGCCTACAAAGCGCACTGTCAAAAGTGAGGCAAATAAAACTAAGTCAAAATGGCTCAGTTTTCAGCTTTTTACCGTTCATACGTTACCTAATCGTACTTATAAGAACGAAAAAGTTTAAATTTACTATTTTATTAGGTTTTAGTTACTATGAAGGATATAGATTTGAAAGCTGAGCCATTTTGGCTGAGGACATGCAAGGACTAGGCTTCTAGGTGTTATTATTCTAAGTAAATTAGATGCAAAATGAACGGTTAATATTACAGTTATTGTTTTATACGAGTAAATTATTTCTTGTTTTGTCGTATAAAGAGAACCTTGCCAAATTTCAAATAGAGTCATATTCTTATTTCTATTACATATCGTAGCATAAAATTTCTACAGGATATCCGCAATGTTGGTATAATGAATGCCAGTTTAGTATGCTATCTGGTGCACTATCTATTTCAAAGTTAGATCTTAAGACGAAACAGCTGAGTATAAGCCTAACCGACCAGAGAGATTGTGAGTTTGAGGTGTGGTGCCAGTTAAGGCTATAGTATATTATATGCATATGTATATATGTTACCGGCAATGTGTATTCTCCGGCATTGTATACAATGCCTAGGCATTGTATACAATGCCTGAAACGATCAGGCAATGTATGAAATGATATCCATTTTATACATTGCCTAGGCATTGTATACAATGCCTGCTGGTCCACCGGCAATGTGTAAAATAAGTTTATTTCTGTTGTCTGTTATAAAAAAATAACCTCGAAATTTAAGGCTCACGCTCCGCTGCGCTACGCGCAGCTACTACGAGCCCCCCTCGAGCCCCCCTCGAGCCCCCCTCGAGCCCCCCTCGAGCCCCCCTCGAGCCCCCCTCGAGCCCCCCTCGAGCCCCCCTCGAGCCCCCCTCGAGCCCCCCTCGAGCCCCCCTCGAGCCCCCCTCGAGCCCCCCTCGAGCCCCCCTCGAGCCTCCCTCGAGCCCCCTCGAGCCCCCCTCGAGCCCTACTCGAGCCCCCCGAGCCCCCCTCGAGCCCCCCCAGCCCCCCCCCGAGCCCCCTCGAGAACCCCTCGAGCCCCCCTCGAGCGCCCCGTGCCCCCCTCGAGGCCCCTCGAGCCCCCTCGAACCCCCCTCGAGCCCCCCCAGCCCCCCCCCCGAGCCCCCTCGAGCCCCCTCGAGCCCCCCTCGAGCCCCTCTAGAGCCCCCCTCAAGCCCCCTCTCGAGCCCCCCTCAAGCCCCCTCTCGAGCCCTCCTCAAGCCCCTCGAGCCCCCCTCAAGCCCCCCCTCGAGCCCTCCCCTCGAGCCCCCCCTTGAGCCCCCCTCGAGCCCCCCCCTCGATCAAAATCTTTTTATTTTACACACTGCCTGTGGACCAGCAGGCATTGTACTATCCGCGTCAATTGGTAATGCGCCTGGCGGCCATGATTTTAACCTCAAAAACGAAAAACAATTGTAATTTTCTCATATACCTACACCCTTTCTTATTGAAAATAAGAATTCAATAATTAATATATTTTATTATCTATTAGAATTTTACTGTTTTTTGTCATTTTTAGTTGCGGATGACGATGATGTGTATGTTAATTTGACAAGGTTCCAGCGCATTACCAATTGACGGGGATAGTATACAATGCCTAGGCATTGTACGCGACACTGTCGCGGACTCACGGGCTATATTGGTTAAATTTTTGGCTGGCTTTCTCTTTGTTAATTTGTGACAAGATTTTAGTATATTGTGTTTGGCCACTTATTTTATATAAATATATTTTGTTTTTGTAACAAACAAGTACTGAGTCAACAAACAGTCGAAAAGTTAAATGATATTGAAGTACTCTTATGCTGATTTACGAAAATCGGACAATGTTCGTTGTTCGGCTTTCTTAATTTGGACATTTTCCTGGGTCAATAACAAACTTTATCCGATTATCGTGCTTAGGTTTTCGAAGTCTTAATCTCTCGGGATGTAAGTGGCAATTATATTTATTTCTTAGGGAATACAGCATTAAGTAGTATTAGTACTATTACTTATTCTGTGGTAGTTTATAGAAGTATTTAGAGTAAGTAAACCGCTCAAAATACACAAGATAATCTTCTCATGATCTAAGGATTACCGGAGAAGGTCGCTCCATTAATCTCTTCGTCAATATTAGAAAAGAATGAAAGCTAAAAATCATCAAAAAATATTTGAATAGTCCTATTGAGCAATTTCTGCCTACAACCCATTTTTATGGGCTGTACTTTTCTCAACAAAGTTACGAGCAGATCCAATTGCAAAACAATCTCGCCAGCACTTGCGACGTACAATAAACCGCGTCGAGAACCCTCCACAAAGGGACCTATCCTTTACCTATTCCAGTATATTAGATGAGAACTAGTGCAGTGCAGCGACGATGAAATTTGTTTTGGCCTGAAACGAGCCTGAATTCAATCCAGTTTTACTTTGTGCAAGCGAGTCAGCTATCTGTTAAGTTTCCGTCTGTGATTCATCGTGAAGGCGTGTGAAACGGATTAAAAGTTTTTTTTTATACAACAGCAAATACGTCTATTTTTAATTTAACTGAAGAAATATCAGATCAGAGTAAGAGAGAGAGAGCAATGAGAAAACGTTGCGCGCCGGAAGGAAACCTATATGGCAGATTAGGCGAAAAAATCATTAAATCAATTCGTAGAAAAACAACGATAGCGATTAAAGAGAAATGCTTCTATGTAACGCAGAACTGCGTTACATAAGAACTTCTTCTGGCAGAAGAATCAAGAATGCTATATTAAGATTTATTTACAACGCTGTAGCTTTTTTATTTTTATTTATTAGTTTTTAGGTGATATTGTATACTCAGTCGAAGTGACAGCCAAATGGAAATTCATGTCAAAACGTAGAGAACACGCTGGGTACTTTTTCAATAAAAACAGAACTGAAATCGAATGCTCAACCTTGTACAGCCTTAAGTTTGCCTCCCCCTTAAGTGGTGTGATGTACGAGCCGGGCTTGTACACCTTGACGAATGATAGTTAAAATGATAGATAAGTTTAGGAAAATAAAAGTTTATTGCTAATTCACAAAGGGATCAAAATTACGTGTTTAAATGTTAAATGAGGACGCGTGATTGTTGAATGAATGTTAATTGCGTACTGATTTTATGACAAAATATAATAAATCGAATGAATTACAAAAGTGCTGATGCGTGACCTAATTCTGAGTACCAAGTTGAATGTATGCATTTGTACACCGTACATGCTCCCGAGGGAGAAAGATAAAAAACTATGCTGATGAGATGAGCTAAAACTAGAACAAGTGAAGGGCATTTTCTGTTATGCTAGGTGATCTTAAGTTACTAAACAGTTTAGGCACTGTCGTCAGAAATCGTAAGCACTGAACGGAGCACAGGCGACGTGCTCCTATCATTTTGCTTTTTTCGCGCACTCTTAACACTAACACTATTTTTCACACGCGAATCACTTTGATGACTGTTGTCATCATTAACACTAAACCGCACACTGGGCCCAGCGTTGCTGGGTGGCTGCTGCACCGTACTGCTCTGCGGCTGCTGCGCAGTGGCTCCCCCGCCATGCGAGCACCGCCTCCACACCATCACTGCTGCCACGACTCCGAAGGCTGCTACCAACACGTACAGCGTTGCATATTGGTGTATGTCATGACTTGTCACACCATCTCTCAATGGAATCTCCTGTTTCATCGTCTCTATCTGACTTTGCAGCCTTTCTAATTCTTTCCTATGTTGGTCGGGTTCTGATAATTGTTCGGTCTTGGTGATAGGGATGTTAATGACATGATTTATTGGAGACATGTCAATACTAACTAAATCTGACGTTACATTCATACTGCTGGAGTCTAAGCGGTGTGAATAAACTGTAAACTCTTTTGATTTAATTATACAGCCGTAACTAAGTGATAACAGACCGGCTTGTTTTAATTGTAAAGCGGTAACTTGATCCGCGCAGATAAGTTTCAATGGACATGAGTCACAACAATAATAAAAGTAGCTGTTTATTTTATTGAGCTCTTCCCATTTATTGATACAGGCACTTGTTATAGTTTTACACGTCCTTGAACTATTTTCCGTCTTGCATAATGTCTCGTCATCGTTTATCTGAAGTATGGGGCGTCTTATATGACATAAAATTATTTCCGAGTCCAAGTGTGAACATGATTGCAAGTCGCTTTCTGATAATGGTATTAAGGCGTCTTTTTTAAGGTTTATAGCTGCGTACTCGCTTACAGGCTCGATGTATGTTGATTTTTCCATGGTTTGTTGCGGTATTGGAATAATTCTCAAAACTTCATAAATATCTCTGCTAATCAGCGGTATTTGTATCTCAAAAATCATGTAATCAATTGAAATTTTTGTTTTGATTTTCAGCAAGTTGTATATTTTTGTCAAATCGGCAGTATCGACTGGTAAACTTAAGTCACCTGGAAGTCTTCCTGATATGATGTTAAGTTGATGTTGTAGTTCATTTGGAGTGATAAGGTGTAGATTAAATTTCCCATTATAAATATTAGTGATAATGTCTAAGGTCAAGTCTTGCATGCTTTTAAGATGGTTTAATATGTTATAAGCCATTATTTCTGATTGAGTAAAGTCATTTACAATAGAAGCGTTTCCGATAGCATTTTTTAAAATGTTCATTGATTTTTCTTGTTCCAGGATTTTTTGGTTCACATATATATGCTGTTTTTCCATTAGATTTTCAGTTCTTTTCAGAAAATTAAATTCGGCTTCGACCACCGACGTCTGATTCTTCCACAGTGCTGCTAAATGATTTTGATTACTGTTGATTAGGGCGATATCTCTTTCGTACTTTGCTGCGAAGTTATCGTCAAGTACGCCGAAGAGCGAATTAGCTATGTTACCTATTCCATTTATAAGGCCGCGCCTCCTGCGCGTATGCGCCGGCGCTGCATATTGCTGATTCAGTAACATGCGGTTGTAGTACTCTAGTTCCGCGTCACCGTGACGTAATTGTAGCATGACAGCGTCACAATGTGATTCCTGTCTTATCGTTGAACATATGTTTTCAAGGTAGTTTAGATACTTTGAGAATGCTTCAGAGCCATGCCAGTAAGGACTCATATCGTAATAGACGACGAGCTTCCAATTATCTCTCACCACATGCATGTTTGTTATTTTGTCGAAATAAAGACTTTTGTTTGCTGTGAATGTTGTTATGTTATATTTGCTTTCGACAGATGTTATTACGTTTACAAATAGTAATAAGATTGACATGACCAATGTTGCGAAACAGTATTGTTTTTTAGTTCGAGTTCTCTTTGTTTTTGGTTGTTCATTTAAGTTTGATGTTAGGAGTGGGGTTTTCTGTTTTTGATGAGCAATCTCTTCTTGTTTTTCATTATTCTCTGGTAAAATCGAAAGTTTCACAATAGGTCTTTTCATCTCCCCGTTCTTAGTTTTAAGAGTAACCACTCTGATATAACCGTCGGCGCCAGGATGTAGTTTTATTACTCTTCCTAATGCCCATTTTCCCGCTGGTAAGTTTGCGTCATGTATTATCACAACATCGTTAAGCTGGATATTACGCTGTGGTGTGGTCCACTTGCTGCGAGCTGACAACTGGGTTAGATATTCGCTTCGCCAACGTTGCCAAATATCGTTGTATATTTTTTGAGTGTGACACCAACGAGTTCTAAGATCTTTTTCTGTTTCAACTAGGTTTAGTGTGGGGCCACAACTTAAAAAATGAGCAGGTGTTAAAAAGTTCATATCGTCGGGATCTTCTGACATCGGGCACAGCGGTCGGGAATTTAAGCATCCTTCCAGTTGGGCTAATATAGTGCTGTATTCCTCGAAGGTTAATCGTTGGTCGCCAATCACCCTCTTGGTATGGTGTTTAAGACTCCTTACGGCAGCTTCCCACAATCCTCCTGCCGAAGGCCATGAGGGGGCATTAAAATGCCACGTGATCCCCATTTCTGTAATTTCTTGCATAAACTTATGATCATGCTTAAGAGCTTCTACTTCTTGTTGGAGCGTTTTGTTAGCTTTTACAAAGTATGTTCCTTGGTCGCTGTATAAATGAGCTGGTGTTCCTCTCCTTGCGGCCATGCGGCGCAGCGCTGCTAGAAAGGCTGAAGATGTTTGGTTCGAAACCAATTCTAGATGTATTGCCTTCGTCGACAAGCATACGAAGACTGCGATGTAGCCTTCAGAGCAGCTTACACCACGGCCTTTATTTGTTTTCACAAAAACATGACCCGTGTAATCGACCCCTACTTTTAGATAGGGGCGTGATGGGTTGCTTCTGCGGATGGAAGGTCACCCATTATCTGATAGTGTTTGCTAGGTTCCTGTTTTCTACACGGTACACAAAATCGAATTCTCTTTTTTGTTAATCTGTTGCCACCTACAATCCAGTAATTTTGTCTGATTACTGAATTGGTTAGTCTGGGACCACCGTGGAAAGTAAGTTTGTGTACGTGGTCAATGATAAGTTCCGCTAGGCGGGAATTATTTGGTATTATTATAGGGTGTTTCATGTCGTAAGGTATTAGAGCATGCTGGAGCCTGCCGCCAACACGCAAGATTCCGGATTCATCCAGGTAAGGTTTTAAATTCATTATTTTGCTTTTAGAGTTAATGCTTTTGCTTGCTTGTAAATTGCTTATTTCTTCATTAAATTCAATGCTTTGTATGTTTCTTATAATTATTAATTTTGCTCTTCGCAACTCTTGAAGAGTTAAATATGATTTCTTTTCCAGGTTTTTGTTGCTAAATCGTAACATCCACGCAACTACACGAATTACTCGTGAAAGAGAACTGTTATCTTCCAATAATGTTTGTATGATGGAGGTGTCCTTGAGACTGTGTGTTGCTGTGTGTACTTGATTTGTTTTCTTTAATTCTAGTTCCGTAATATATGTTTGTTTATCGCTTGTTCGGTCAGCATTAAAGGTCGATAACCATGCGGGTCCTTCCCGCCATAAGCTATTTTCCAAAAATTGGGAGGGGTACAACCCTCTACTTGCTGGGTCGGCTGGATTTTCGCTTGTCTTGACATAATTCCAGCATTCTGCTGGCATGATTTCTTGTGTAGATTTGATTCTATTTGCGACAAATGCTTTCCACTTTTTTGAGTCACTTTTCAGCCATGCTAATACTACCATCGAGTCGCTCCATCCGAATATCTCAATGTTATGTTGATTAATGCATTCTTATACCTTTTCCATCAATTTAGACAGCAGTTGTGCCCCACATAGTTCTAACTGAGGTGTTGATAGATTTTTGTTACGAGGCACAAGTTTGGATTTTGCTGCGACTAAGGCGACCTTTTGATGTTTTTGTATAAGTGCGTATATTACGCAAGCGTAAGCTTGCTTCGACGCGTCACAGAACCCGTGAAGTTGTATGACGTCATCTTTATGACAACCAATCCATCTAGGAATCTCATATTTGTTTATGTGTTGTATCTCCGCCCGTATCTTGTCCCATTCTTTAATCATATCGCTTGGGATGACGTCATCCCATTGCAACTCTAATGTGTAAACTTTTTGAAACAATAGTTTTAATTTTGTGGAGACCGGTGCTAGCCATCCCAGCGGATCAAAAAGTTTAGAAATTTCTGATAACAATTTTCTTTTCGTCGGTTTGATTCCTGAGGTACTGTCGATGTTGCAATTAAATAGAAATCTATCTTTGTTTGAATCCCAACACAATCCCAATATTTTTGCTTGATTTTCCGATTTAAAGTTAAATGTTTCTTGACCTTGTTCCTGTTCTTTATTTTCTAATATTTCAATATTGTTACTTGTCCATTTTCTAAGTGTGAATCCTCCTAATTGTAGTAAATTCTGTAAATTTTGTGTTAATATTTTTCCTTCTTCGATGGAAAACGATCCGTGGACCAAATCGTCCATATAAAAAGAGTTTTCTAATACTTGAACCGTTTCCGGATAACATTGGCGTTCATCTTCCGCCAATTGTTTTAGTGTCATCATGGCAAGAAAGGGGGACGCCTTTGTGCCAAAGGTCACTGTGGAAAGTTCGTATATTTTCAAAGGTTCGTTTTCGTTTTCCCTCCAAATAATTTTCTGATATTTCTGATGGATTTCTGATATGTTTATTTGCCGAAACATTTTTTCAATGTCGGCTGTAAAACCAAAGGGATATTGTCTAAATTTTAAAATTAATTTTTGCAAGTCTTGCTGAAGATTCGGTCCTCTATGCATTAAATCATTCAGACTAAAGCCCGATGACGTATTCTGTGACGCGTTGAAGACCGCTCGGTATTTCGTAGTAGTACTGCTTTCTCGCTCTACACAATGGTGCGGTAAATAACACTCTGGTTTCGAATTACCGGCGAGTTTCATATGATTTAATTGTTCGTATTCCGATAAAAATAATTTGTATCCCTCTGCTAAATCCGAATATTTTCTGAACTTTCTTTCCAAATTTAGAAATTGGGCTATTGCTATCTGTTTTGATAATCCCAATTTTTCGTTAATATCATCTTTAAAAGGATACATCACTTCATAACGTCCATCTTGCAAGCGTTTTGTAGTTTGTTTATAAAACTCAATACATTTTTTATCTTCCTGTGTAATGTTTGAGTCGGTGGTAATATCTTCTAACTCCCAAAATTGTTTAATATCCTCAAGGTTGTTTAATACTACGTTGCATTGGTATGTTTTTAGGCTCCCGCACAACAACCACCCCAACTGGGTTTGTTGCGCTATTGGCTGCGAACTATTTTCTCCTTTGATTATTCCGCCCATAATTATCATAGTATAAACATCAACCCCCAGTAATAAGTCGACCGGCCGGCTGATATGAAACTCTGGGTCAGCTAAATTTATATTTTCGATGTGAGGCCATGACGGTTTCGAAAAGGATTGAGTTGGTAAATGCTTTATCAAGTTATTCATAATTAAAACATCTGTGTTAAATATGAACTGATTATAAATCGATGAGCATTGGATAGTAAGCATCCCTTTGCAATTGTTTTCAGTCTGTCCGACTCATGCATTTTTGGCGTTTGAGGCCTAATTTTTGTGCTGCATGTTCGGTCAAAAGCGAAATTTGAGACCCTTGGTCGATAAGGGCCCGCATTTTATGATATGTGCCATCGGCTGCTAAAACATTGATGTTAGTTGTTGCTAGTAGTACTTCGGTAGCGTCGTCTTGCGAAACGTGTGACGTCGACCCCGTAGTCACATGTTCAGGCTGCACGTATCGCGAGGTTGTTGGCTTTGCTTGCGCTGCAGTATTTGCTTGTGTTGCGTTATTACCGGATGCGCTCGGTTTCCATTTGGCAAAGGAGTCGTGTAACAAAGAATTATGACTTTCAGCGCAAATGCGACTTCGTTTTAATGAAATGCATTTACTTCCGTTGTGACCGAATAAACAATTTTGACAAATACGTAAATTACGAACCGTTTTCAATTTGATATCATGGTTCATTTCCAAAAATTTAGTACAGTTATAAAGGCCATGATTTCCTTTGCACAGCGGACATATTATTGTGAGCCCCTGTACCGTTTTTGGAACTGGATTCTGGAATGATTTCGTTTTGTTGTAGTTGTTAAAGGAGTAATATGATTTTTTGACGTTGTTTGATGACGAATGGTTGTTTGTTGGCGGCGTTGGTCTTGTATCTTGCTTTCTTCTGGCTGACTCTAAAGTTGTAAATTTTGATTCCAAAAACTTCATGAATTCTTCTAGAATAGGTAACTCTCTGGGATTTTTTACGAATTCAGCGTATTCATTGTGGGTTTCCTGATCTAATTTCTGTGCCAAAATGTGAACCAAAATCGGATCCCATGTTGTTATGTCTACTCCAAGATTTTTTATAGCGTAAAGACATTCTTGAGATACGTCATGCATTTTCTTAATTTGTATGAATGATTGTTGTTGTATATTCGGCAGACCAAGTAAGGTGTTTATATACGAAGTGAAAATGAGTTTTCTATTATTAAAACGATTGTTTAGAATGTCCCAACATATGTTATAGTTGTCTGAAGAAATCGGTAGATGTTGGATCAATTTTTCTGCCTCGCCTTTGTAGCGTGCTGCCTGTCGCTCCTGAGCTCTTAGTTTTAAGCTAGTTTTAATTAGTTTAAGTTTCTTAGGGAATAAGTATTTTTGGCCATAACTTTCCAAATTCTTTGTAAATAAGCATTTGCTTGGCAGCAATTTATTCGTCTTTTTACGGCGATTCTTATTAGGTTTGTAGTTTCATCCTTTTTCATACAATTTTATTGAATTTCATACATAAATATCATACTTAGTGGAAAAGTGAGGTTATAATTTTGTATTTATTTTGACAGCTGCTTGTTTACAAGTGACAGCTAAGTTTATTTGCTTTTTTCAATTCTACTCACACTTCGCGTAGGTTGTCTATCAATTTATTGGCCATCCCGCTCTTTTGTATTGCTGCCGAGCGAATACACGAATTCCCATTTTGAAATGCTGTATTATTTTTCTTCTACATTTTTCTTTCGGTTTTTCAAAATTTACTGTAAGTATAAAAGGATTGTCAAACCTATTACGTGGTTCAGTCAGTCTTCGAGATCTACGGTGTAAACAAGTAGTGTTCCCGGGCCTTACAAGAAAGCCCGCGCCGCGAGTGTCAACTAATAGTTCTACGGGTGCTGCGAGTCTCCAACTCCTGCTGGGCAGCACCTACTATTCTACTGCTGAAACGCTCCATCTGCGGCCAGCCTCCGTTCATCTGCGCTCCATCTCCGGCCTGTCTACGCTGCTCATCCACGGTACCACTACGTCCCTTCCGCGTCCCCTCTCCGCGCGCTAGATTACGTTCCCCTGTCCCTCTGCAAGCCTCTGAAGATTCGCCCCTCCCCCTATCCTCCCTCGTAGCATTTAAGTTCCTTAGCTTCTTGTCTGTTAGGTTTAGTGTAAATAAATGTTAATTGTACTATATTTCCATCTTTCTACTTTGCTCCTTAACTAGCTAGATTCAATCCTTCTACTCTAGGTAGGCTCTCTATCTTCCCCTCTTCTTTGTAACGTTACAGTTTCGGGCCCCAATAATGTAGCGTGCTGCCTGTCGCTCCTGAGCTCTTAGTTTTAAGCTAGTTTTAATTAGTTTAAGTTTCTTAGGGAATAAGTATTTTTGGCCATAACTTTCCAAATTCTTTGTAAATAAGCATTTGCTTGGCAGCAATTTATTCGTCTTTTTACGGCGATTCTTATTAGGTTTGTAGTTTCATCCTTTTTCATACAATTTTATTGAATTTCATACATAAATATCATACTTAGTGGAAAAGTGAGGTTATAATTTTGTATTTATTTTGACAGCTGCTTGTTTACAAGTGACAGCTAAGTTTATTTGCTTTTTTCAATTCTACTCACACTTCGCGTAGGTTGTCTATCAATTTATTGGCCATCCCGCTCTTTTGTATTGCTGCCGAGCGAATACACGAATTCCCATTTTGAAATGCTGTATTATTTTTCTTCTACATTTTTCTTTCGGTTTTTCAAAATTTACTGTAAGTATAAAAGGATTGTCAAACCTATTACGTGGTTCAGTCAGTCTTCGAGATCTACGGTGTAAACAAGTAGTGTTCCCGGGCCTTACAAGAAAGCCCGCGCCGCGAGTGTCAACTAATAGTTCTACGGGTGCTGCGAGTCTCCAACTCCTGCTGGGCAGCACCTACTATTCTACTGCTGAAACGCTCCATCTGCGGCCAGCCTCCGTTCATCTGCGCTCCATCTCCGGCCTGTCTACGCTGCTCATCCACGGTACCACTACGTCCCTTCCGCGTCCCCTCTCCGCGCGCTAGATTACGTTCCCCTGTCCCTCTGCAAGCCTCTGAAGATTCGCCCCTCCCCCTATCCTCCCTCGTAGCATTTAAGTTCCTTAGCTTCTTGTCTGTTAGGTTTAGTGTAAATAAATGTTAATTGTACTATATTTCCATCTTTCTACTTTGCTCCTTAACTAGCTAGATTCAATCCTTCTACTCTAGGTAGGCTCTCTATCTTCCCCTCTTCTTTGTAACGTTACACCTTTCAACTTACACTTCAGAAATTGCATTTTTTGTGCACACGACAATGACGGATTTTTGTGAATAGCTTCTTGGAATAAATCTTTAAATGATACCCACTGGTTGTAGTGTCCGTGGAATACCGGGATGTCTAGAAGGGGTGTGGATCTTTCTCTATGTGAAACTGAAAATAGTTTTGAGTTAATTTCTTTTTTCAATTCGATAAATTTTCGTTCATGTTTGTTATATAATCTTTCATAATTCTCATCCTCTCCATTGAGCTCACTATCGATTTCCCAGTGAAGGGAGTCGATAGCGCCCCATCTGCTCTGCAATGACTTTAATGTGTCTTCAAATTCCCATTTCTCTGAGAGAATGTCGACATCAATGCATGCTACTGTTCTGTTGAAAGCTTTGAAGTTAGCTGCTTGTTTTTTAATCATTTCGTCGAGCTTACTTGTTGAGCCCTGGGACTTGACCAAAAAATGACGACCTTGTGACGTGTCGCTGCTGCCGGCGATCTCCTGCCCTTTAACATCTCTTCCGCTGTCTTCTGTTTGATCAAGTTGTTTTTGTTGTTTAGCCGATACATCTTTCTTCAATAAAAGACACTGGTATTGCTGATTTATATATTCCTTTACCGACTTATACTCTTCGAACGTTTGCTCGTATTCTTTGTTCACAAAATATTGATGGCTCCTGCTGACTTCCATAGTAAGCCTATCATGATTAGCCTGATATTCGCCCCAGTAACTTTCTAATGTTTCCAAACGCCTCCTGAAATAATCTGTTGTCTTCCGTTCTGAACTATCCTTTTTGATGTTCGCCAATAATTTTTGGATAGCTCCAAAAATTTCACCCTGACCAACATACAATTCTTCTATCTTCGTCATTGCTGCTGATAAAAGAGACGTTGTTAAGAAACAGGAAAGATCTTACTTGTTCTTTGCTGTAACACCTGCGGATACCACAGGCTGCTGGTGCTGAACACGATCGATGAGCTGGCTAAGGACGGCTTGGCACACGCTTCTCGATCGTCGATGTTATGCTGCGAACGAGCTGCTAGCCCGCTGTTAAACTGCTGAGCGCGAGCTGTGTGCTCGCTGTTGCTGATTACAAGCTGTGTGCATGCTGGATGCGAGCTGTATGCTCGCTGATGTACTGCTGGATGCAAGCTGTGTGCTCGCTAATGCTGCCGTGTACGAGCTGTATGCCCGTAGTCGACGATGTTGCTTGTTGTTGCTAAGCTCCGTAATTAGAGCTCGATTTGAATGTTTATGTGTTTATTGATCACCAATTCACTGTTTGATGTTGTCACTGCATTCCAATCAGATCCTCACGCGACGACAGAGGATATGACGACACACGCGAGGTCCTGACTCCTTAGATCGAAGGACCAGAAAAGATGTACGAGCCGGGCTTGTACACCTTGACGAATGATAGTTAAAATGATAGATAAGTTTAGGAAAATAAAAGTTTATTGCTAATTCACAAAGGGATCAAAATTACGTGTTTAAATGTTAAATGAGGACGCGTGATTGTTGAATGAATGTTAATTGCGTACTGATTTTATGACAAAATATAATAAATCGAATGAATTACAAAAGTGCTGATGCGTGACCTAATTCTGAGTACCAAGTTGAATGTAGGCATTTGTACACCGTACAAATAAGTTTCTCAATTGAAAACAGATGAAATTAGTTTTGGAATAGGATGCTTTAGAGTTCAGTTTTCCTTTGTACGGATACGCCGTTAGAGATTACTCTTAATCTCGACATTTCTTAGATTTAATTTAAAATGGATCGGTCTTAGGGAACTACGTTCGCAATGCAAGATTCTTACAACTTCTTGTAAAAATTTCATTTAGTTTCTTATTTGTTATAGTAGCATTATTTGATACAAC
Organism: Agriphila tristella; assembly: GCA_928269145.1. Lineage (NCBI taxonomy): Eukaryota > Metazoa > Arthropoda > Insecta > Lepidoptera > Crambidae > Agriphila > Agriphila tristella. Next base: position 11,568,559 of record OV743435.1, on the reverse strand, counting down.
TGAAAATGAATATGAGAAAGCAATACGCTCTGTCTATACAGATTCTTTTGAAGAGAAATGCTGTCGTCATCATTTTAATTTATAAAATGAGTTTACCGTCTTTAAACTGTTTTACGAGACGGTGAAATAGAAAATATAAAAAAGGGCCAGGACAAGAGAAGTTGTAATAAGGAATGTATTCAAAAGCTGAAGCAATATCTAAGGATCGTAGCAAGCGGAAAGAAGTGATATCTCTCTACTCCTATGAGAGAAGAACGTGACCTAGTAGTAAAATTGGTCACATCACAAAATGTGACCGTTTCATGAAACAGTTGAGTATTTCTCGTGTTGCCAAATTTAAGTACAGGCCACGACATATGTACCATGGGCAAAATCGCTTGCACGCCGCGCCGTCACAACACAAGATACGATTAGTTGGTGCAGGGGAGTACTTATATCTGTTATGTGGCAGGGGCGATACGCGCACACTCGAATTTTGTTGCTAACTGGTTAAGCGACGCTGTTGCCCATAGTACCTTACCTATGTGGAACTATTTCTCTATTTTCCTGAGGTAGCTACCGGGTATAATTATACCCGAGCAACCTCGTTTGCGTCAGCTGGTATCAAGAGTGCTCAAATATTCGTGTCTTGGAAAGTATTCCAATTAACACAGTGGCGCCCTCTTAGAAGCTACGAACTAAGTGATTAATGGTGGCTCCGTTTGTCCTTGTACGCTTAGGGAGAATAAAATTAATGAAATATTAATAAACAAAACTAATTTTAACTTTTCCGTTTTAAGAATTAATTATTGTTCATTTGAATGGTGGATTAGGAACATGTCTGAAGTTTTTAGTTCTATTTACGACTTTCTAGAAGCAAGCGGAGTAAAAATAAGAAAAGAAATAAACGATATTTAAAACATCTCGATTACATTTCGAGCGGTTATTTAAATCATTTGCTCTTACTAGTGCTTCTTGGATTTTAAATCATACTTTATTATTACAATAAATTGGAATTCAGTTCAGAAAACGTTATTTAAAAAAATTTATAATACATACTTACATTTAAAATATTGTGTTATAAAGTTCTTAGAATTCTTTTCAATAATTCTTAACATCATTTTGAACTAAGTAAGAAAATTGAAACCATTTTTTATAAAACTATAATATAATTAGAAAGATTATTTTCTTCAAATTAATAAATGCCATTGAGTACAACTTCACGAGCTGCAATGCGTAGGGTTACGCATCAGTCTACGCGTTACGCAAGCGGTGTGCCATATCTCATAAAATTTCAGACATTACAACGTCATGGTAAGTCTACGTGCACACTTAGGCGTTAAATACATAGAAGCGATGCGGCGGAGATAAGGCGCAGATACGGCGGCGACGGCGGCGATACGTGTATTTGATTGGCCGAAAGCATCCGAAAGTCTCACATCTGCACCGTATCGCCGCTGTATCCGTGCCGCGTCGCTTCTGTGTATTTCACGCCTTACGCATACGCTTACGCATCCGGTGTGTTTCGCACTTGTGCGGCGTTTAATTATTAGGCGTGCATATGCACATTGTTTTATTGTGCGTCTGCACGCTATGCCTTTTATACATCTTAGGTACCTTCCCTAACCAGATCGGTCCATTTTCGTTGCTGTCAGGAAGGTGGAAAGGTGGCAATGGGCGGGACACATAGCGAGAAGAACCGATGGCCGTTGGGGCAGAAAGGTTCTGGAATGGCGACCGCGCACCGGACGACGCTCCGTGGGTAGGCCCCCGACAAGGTGGACCGACGATCTGGTGAAGGTCGCGGAAAGCCAGTGGATGCAGGCAGCGCAGGACCGATCGTCGTGGAGATCCTTAGGGGAGGCCTATACCCAGCAGTGGGTGTCGTGTGGCTGATATGATGATGATGATGATGATGAGGAAGGCGCCTTGCTAGACGACTTTAGTGGAATAGGGCTTTTTATCGACTCGCAAACCTAATTTAATTTCAATGAAGTAGCGATTGTCGATAAAAAGCCTTTGGACTGAAGTTGCCTAGCAAGTCACCTGGAAAATCAACCTGTGTAAACGCTCCTTTAGTGTGAAGGATTGGTGTTATTATACTCTACTGGTGGTCACACGGATTGACAACGTCTGAGAAAGTTTAGTCCTTAGCTCGGTGGGGCAGTGGTTTAGCGCCTGGCCTTGGATTGCGGAGGTTAAGCAACTTTCGCAAGTATCGGTCATGTAATGGGTGACCAAAAGTTTATTATCTCGAGTTCCTCTGTGCTTCAGATGGCACGTTAGGCCGTTGGTCCCGGCTGCATTTGCAGTCGTTAACACCCACTAATCCGCATTGGGCCCGCGTGGTGGGTTATGGCCCATCCTCTTTATCCACCAATAAGGAAGGCCTGTGCCCCAGTGCACAAGCAGTGGGGACATTAAAAATGTCTGATGTCAGGCGTCTTAAACTGTCTTATACTTTGTTCAGTGCAGTGATTACTGAAATCGCTTGGCGCGCCGCCTGCCTCGCCGCCTGCCGCGCTGGCTGTGGCCGGGCCGTAAGGCGTGAAATACACAGAAACGACGCGGCTCGGATACGGCTCGGATACGGTGCAGATGTGAGACTTTCGGATGCTTTCGGCAAAGGAAATACACGTATCGCCGCCCTATCTGCGCTTTATCTCCGCCGCATCTCTTCTGTGTATTTCACGCCTAATAGTTAGCAATAATAAGCTATAGTTCCTAGTGTGGAGGTGCCAGAATTCCTTTACCAGCTAAAAGTAAATGTCAACAAAAGCACTTCGCAACGGAACCCGAATCGCTATAGACTTCTTGTTTCACTTCTCCAAGCTTTTTTCTTTGGCCAAAGTTACCTCGGACAAGACTTAACAACTTCGAACAAAAAGGACGCGACTTAATTCTTTTGTTCTGAGAAAAATTCGGCGCATTTGTGAATGTTTCGGAACTATGCCTATATTGTTTGCCCTACGGATTCTGAAGTTTCGGTATGTGGAGATGAAATGGAAATATTCAGGATATTACTTGGTTTGATGTGATGACTTCAAGTAAATGGTTTTGAATGTGTGTGTTGGTGTTGAAGAAAAGGGCGCTTTGTATTCAACTAGAAATTTTTAGGTTTAATTCCTAAGCGAGCGATACGAGGGCGGGTTATCTAGTAAATATACTAGATGACCCATCCTCGTTTCGCTTCGTACACTTTGTTTTATTGTACACTCGGCGTCAGAAAAATCGCTAAAGGTTAATGTAATGCTATCTTATTTAATGGTACCTAAGTGTTGTTACATTCTTCTTCAGTCAGTACAGTCTCTAGAAACCGTTGGAATAGCGTCAAACGGAATCAATTACTGAGATTCAGTTTCCGAGCAAACACTGTCTCATTTTTCTGCAATATTTGAGCAACTTTATGGGCAATAGTATCCATCTTGGGTATTCCTTTTTTTAATTGAACTGTTGAAGTGTGTTTTCTCCAACATCTCGATAGCGAATTTACCCGCATTTCCTGAATTGACCCTTTTTATTTCCCTTATGGCGACGCAAGCAATAACGCTTTAAGCGTTTAATTATGGTAACTGTTATGTTAATTAAACCAAACAATTATTAATTGAAAGCTCATTATATGTACTTTCAATAAATATCAACATTTACACAATAAAACGTTAGCTAGCAATAGCAGATGGCAAAGTCTAAACTTATTTTCGAAGAGGTCCGATTTTTCTGACGTCGAGTGTATATAGTTATTAACTAATATTTTAAATGGTTGACTAGACCTGGGGCTCAATCGCGACAATTCTGAACGATAAAATAAAATCTTAACAATTTTAACAAAGCTACAGCGAGTATTTTTCTGTAAACGAAACTCAAACGGTAACAAATAACGATTTAGTTTTGGTTTTATCGTTGAAAATTAGCGTGATGGGCCCCTGGTTTTTAAACTAATGCCTTTTCTGTCTTCCTTTCATCTAATAAAAGTGACAGCATAGCATTATCTTTAAGCTAAGACAAGCGAGTATCATGTTTTAAAATAAGAGGGCTTACATTTAAAAATTATAGTTTCTACCTAAAAATAAAAAATAAAGTTAATTTTCAAACCCTCTTTGCCTTTACGGCTATCGTTTACATTACATCTACTCCATAATCATCATAAACAAATTGAACCAAAAAAATCTTTTAATAATATATGTAGAATAATAAGGTACTTTCGAAAATAAATTATCTGTGTAAAACACAAAATTGTTGCTACGGTTGGCGTTGTTCATTATTTTGCAAAACATAATCTAAAGATAAATTGCAAGCATTATTCCCGTGACATAAGTAAAGAGGCACTGGTAAATATTATCTGTCACTCCCAACACATGACAACTCTCCCATTTTCCTAAAGCGATATAAACGCTATTCCATTTTCGTCCCATTTAAACTAAAGTTATGAATAAGAATTTCATATGACGTGAGTTGGAAGAAGAATGAAAAATGGCCTCATTATTTCACAAGCAGGTCCCTAAAAACTTGGGGTTTGCACACCGAACTGATGTAGTTCGAGTCTTGTCTAACTTACTTTAGAGGGTGCACACACGACCGACTTTTGTTGGACTGAAAACTACTCCAACAAGATTCAATAACGTAAAGTCACTATGAAAAAATCTTCCTGTCGTGTCAGCGAATTAACTTTTACCGAAAAAACTTTCGAATGGTAGGAAAATCTAGACAATTCAAAAATACATATCTAACTTTATTTGAATAAAGAATTTTTGATTGATTAAAAAAACCACAATGATCGGACGACGTTGAGCTTTGTGATATTCATGGTTCAAGAATAAGGTCCAAAAGTAACTAAGTAAATGGAATGCAAGACAAACTGAAAGATGAAGATAGAGCCAAGCAAATTTGGTGAAGGATGTGCTGGTGTGACTACGGGTCGGGATAAGTTACCGGTGTGTGTGACTACGGGTATAAAACCTTCCCCGTAGTCACACTGATGTGGTAAGACGGTGTGACCACGGGTCGGTCGGGATCCGATCGAGTACATTGATTTGTACTAGGTGTCATTTGTCAATTTTTTGTATTAAAAGTACAGCGCTATTTCCCTAAAGGGAACTTAGATTTCAATACAAAATACAGATACGAATTCGATTTGCAGATCCGATAATTGGAACTCACAAAATTCGGTCGTGTGCGGGCTATCTTAGAACCTATATGTTTTCATTTCGTATTCATTCAAAAAAAGTTCTTCGTTCCGCTGAAAGAGTCTGATACCTGTTTCAGAAGTAGGTACTAAGTTTTTTTTTTCGAGTTCGATGATGTTTTGCGCTGAACTGAAGTTACAAAATTTTACTATTATATTATTCAGTAGGCAAGAATACTTCGAGGAGTGAAATTGATTTCAAATTACGATAGTATAGTAGACTCATGAGAATAAAGTTTTATTTATTCTTGTGTAGACTGTAGTCGAGTAACCGATATCGCTCGAAGGATTGCTCAGCTGAAGTGGCAATGGGCGGGACACATAGCGAGAAGAACCGATGGCCGTTGGGGCGGAAAGGTTCTGGAATGTCGACCGGACGACGCTCCGTGGGTAGGCCCCCGACAAGGTGGACCGACGATCTGGTGAAAGTCGCGGGAAGCCAGTGGATGCAGGCAGCGCAGGACCGATCGTCGTGGAGATCCTTAGGGGAGGCCTATGCCCAGCAGTGGGTGTCGTGCGGCTGATATGATGATGAGACTGTAGTCTGTATTCTGGGGCCTGTATTCTTACTTCCGATATTTGACAAGCCTTTTTTTAAATAGTAAGATTATCTTTTGAAAACGATGGCTTATTCCTACCAAATTAATTAAACTAAAATTTTCAACTATACCGCTAGGTCTCCATTTCATTTTAATAAAAAAAATCATCGATTTCATTTATCTGCTGCTGTCATAATTCAGAAAAGAAGATAGTGGGCAACGAAAAATACATATTTAATTAAGCGAGAGAGAATGGCATATTTTCATGTAACCAAGGGCTTAGCCAATTTTGTGAAGGCACGTACCATTCCGTTCACGTAAGATATAATGAGGGGGGGGGGGGGGGGTTAATATGACTTACATATTATTACAGTACGTAATATTAGAGAGATGCTCCGCCTCATCATAGAAGACAAGGATCTGTGATAGTGGAATTAACTGGAAAGATTTTAGCATAATCAGCTTGATAAAGTAATAGAAAATGTCATAAGAAACAAAATTTAAAATCGCAGGTAATATACGCGTTTGAACTAAAATTAATGTCAGCCCGTGACCACGGGCAATGCAATCTAATAAAATGCAACTCGAACGTTTAAAAGTATACAAATTAACAAGATATTTTCCTCTTCTATAGCAAAAAATCATTAGAATAAAAAAAGGTATCTACTTAATAAAGCCGCTATATTATAGGGACGTTTAAATATCTGGTGCAAAACGTACCCGGCACTTCCAAGTTTGCACCAACTTAAATTCTAAAATCTGGAAGCGAATCCTAAGCACCGAATATATCAACTGCTCAGTCGTAAAAGTCGACTGAGAGATTGAGCTAATACATCAGGCTGGCTCACCTGTCACTGTCTGTTGAACTAAGTTTAAGAGATCTTTGTTTGCTTTTAATCTTTAATCAAAAAGGAAGATTGGTCGATACTGCGTTGCAACTTAATCCAATTTCGACGAAATGACGTTGAAAATGAAAATCGAACAAATAAGTTTCCTAAAATTGGTAGCTATCCATAATCACCTCGCTTATTTGTACGTGACAAAATTTCATAAAGACTGTTAAAGACGTTTTATTCGTACAAAAACAATTCACAGAATTTGTCTTGCTTTTCTCTTCTAAATTTCTGGAAAGTCATCTCTCTTCTTAATTATTATTATTGGCTGCTACACCTATTATTTATAACTCTTTTCACACCACATGCTCGACAATGCCGAATTATATGTCATGTAAACCTTACCGAAAGCCAGATATTATATCTCTTGGCTTTAGCCGGGTTATAATGTCCTATTATAACCCGCTGGTCAATAATGTGATTAACACTTTCATAATTCTTATTGCTATGTCCATAAAGTCTAATTTCACTAAACAGAATGTGTCCTCAGCGGGCGCGGCCAACTCGATTTTCGAAAAACCGAGGCCGTGGCCCACTAGATTCGCACTGAGACGAACTTCATTTGTTTGTCAAATCGAGTAGGCCACGCCAGCTGAAAGAAGTTGCTACAGCCGTAGCTAGTTAGTAGTACTACTAGCTTTAGAAGATTCTATAAATATTTCAAAGAAAAAATAAAAAATGTCGAGTGATGAAAGTATTTTGACTCCAGAAGCTATTAAATTAGATGCCATAGGCATTGTCAATAATCTACTCCCAGAAATTAAGTAAAAGGAAAAATACCTGAAAGCCTATAAAGATTGTCTCGCATAAAGTGAGAAAAGTAGAGTATACACCACCGGGATAAAACTGTTTTTTTCTTGGGCGCTTGAATCCCTCACTGCACTCAGGACTCAATCTTAGGTCCATATTATAGGACGAGACTCAAGCACTGCTTGCTGCTTGAGTACAGTTAGAAAGGGATGGTGCTATTCATCGCATATAGGGCCATCCCTATCTAACTGTACTCAAGCAGAGATTTGAGTTTGAGTTTGATTCTGTAATACGAGCCTTAATAACCCTCGCTGCGCTCGGGAGTTAAATTTGGAGTCATTCGTTACGTTCAGGATTCAATGTAGTGCCCGTGACATAAAACAGTGCTTTATCCCCTTGGTGTATAAACTACTATTTGTTGCTTTTGGTCTTCTTAGGGCTGATTTTTAATGCCTAGATAAAGCTTTATCCGTTAGATAGCGTATTTTACCGCCAAATTGAAAGTGTTTGTCATTCATTTGTCAGTCACATTTTAAGAATGACATTTATTATATTTGGTTAATATTTAAACTGACTGATATCTGTTAACTAAGGATTGAAAAATTTAGCCCTAAAAATAAAGAAAAAATACTCAGGTTAAGTAAGTAATGTTCAAAAACGTAAACTTAATTATATGAAACTATGTCACTTCCAGCGACCCTAGCTCCACTGAGCCAACATAATTAGTATGCAGCATCAAATATGGCCCCCGGGTTCCAGCGAAGTTAATTGATTCCGTGTTGGCCCATAGTTTTAGTTAATGACCCTACTCTAGAAATAACGACCCCGTAAAATTGCGGTTACCTAAATGGCATGACACAATTTCGCCAAAATTATAATGAAAAATAAATATTAACATTTTAATAAGACCTTGTCAAGAAAGGGCGAATTCGCCGCGAATTTACGCGTGATTTTGATTACACTGCTGTTAATATTGCACACGTTGCTGAAGTCGCTGGTCCTAAGCGAGCATTGCATAACAAAACGCGTCTAATTCGCACGTAGCTCTGGACAGGGTACCTAGTATAGATCTATATTATTCGTAATCATGGACTAACGTAAGAAAAATGTATGAAATCACGTTCAACCAATTTTTGCGGGGCGAGGGGGGATTACACTTGTCAAATAATGACAATGTTATAGGGTGATTTAGCCGGTTTTCGGCCATAATTGCCGGTCAAATATTATGGATTGTGAAACTCGTACATTAATTCTCGGCCAGGTCGCCGAAAACCAAAGGACCTCCCAGAAATGCATTTCGTCACCCGGCCATCAACTTTAAATGTATCACACCGAATACTTTACGCGTTTAAGTCAAAATAACAGTACTAAAACTAATTTACCATACTTACACTCAATTGCAAGAAGCTTCACTTTATATCTTCTTTAGCTAATGCCACTTTATCGCTAATGAAATCATTAACATAATGATTTCATTAGTTTGTTGCATCAAACTACTTTAGGCTAAAAACTTAATCCTTTAACTAATGAGAGCCCTTAACATTGTTGCCAATAATAAAGTTAAAAAAAATGAATGGGATGACCGAATGGTTGAGTTTTGTTTTGAAAAGTATTCGAAGTTTGTATATAAACCGCCCAACTGCTGGTGCTGGACCGCCCAACTCAAAGCTTTAGCCAGAGCGATAGCTAGACTATATCCATCCTTGTCATATCATAACACGATGACAAGGACGGACTTTTACTCTGGCTTTGGTTGATGACGTCAGTGCACTGTCCGTCCTTGTCATCGTGTTATGATATGACAAGGACGGATAGAGTCTAGCTATCGCTTTGGCTATCGCTTTGAGTTGGGCGGTAGGGCCCCTGGTTATGTTTCCGAAATGGCCGAAAACCAAAGGGAGCCGGCAAACCGGCTGAGTCACCCTACTTTGTTTATATACCAAATTTTATGTTTTTTATGGAAAATAGCTACTATAATAGGTTGAAATTGTGCTTATGCGTGAAAAGAAAGATTTCTTGATTGCCCGCTATTTTTTTTGCTGAACAAGACGGAGCATTTGGCCATTTTTGTACCAATGTTTTGCCACGAGCTCTAGCATCACACTGACAACGCAATATCGTTTACTGAGGCTATCGGTCACAGTAAGTGGCTAAGGGGTAAAGGCGAATATGGCTGTCAATTCGTCCAAGTTTTTAACCTATCAACGTCCGGAAAATGGGATGGGACACAATAGAATTACTATTGGCGTCCGCGCGGGTATACGAATTTTATGACTATAAAATTAGCGGTGTTATTGCAAAAGATTTTTTCAACACACTTGCTCGTAAAGTGAGCCCTAATACATCGCTTTTAGGGCCATAAACCGAGCTATAACAAACGCGTGCAATAATATATAAAACACTAGTTGGTTATAGAATTATCCCTACAAAGTTAAATAGGTCCCTTAGTACCTTACTGCAAGTTCTATGCGAGTAAAAAGAGCATTCCCAATTTAACCGGGTAAAACTGTTATTTTTTTAGTAACAGCAAAGAGGTTTTATGCCGCTGAAAATTCATATACATTTTTGGAATAAATAAATGGGTAAGTCCTTAATTAAGTCAAACAAATATTTATTATTATCAAATGATTCATAATTCACAATATTTTGTTTTAAAATATTAAAATATTTGCATTTTATCACTTAAAATTATTATAATTTTGAAGTAGGCTGTATGTTGGCTGTATGCTCACTCACCCCTTTGTTCGCAAAATATTCTAGCATTGGGCGTGTGAAAAAAACAAAAAAACCTAGGCGCCTTTTCCCATCACAATTATCATATTTTGTTTTTGTCGTATTTGTTGCGGTGTGTGGTAAATTTCTTTGTTTTTTTTCTCGCAAATGTGTTGTAAAACGTCGTATGAAACTCGTGAGCTCTTGCTTATTGCGCACTTGGCTTAGTTACGCCCTCGTCTGCGGCTCGGGCTGCAACCCATAGCCTTGTGTGCAATGAGCAACCTAAGCTAACTTGTCTCATAATGTACTATTAAACAACTGATGAACTTAGACACTGTTTAATTGTGATGCTGTCTCTTTCAAACAATATTGTCAAAAAAGTAATATGATAGTCTAAATTAAACAGGTGTTTAAAAATCTTTTGAAATAACACCGTAGGGGCTTTTTGTTAATATAAGCGAGTTTTTTCCTAGTATACCTCTAATCTAACAGAATATAAAAAATGCATTCTGAATGCCAAAATTCAAAACTTAAAAAAATACACTCACCTTTTTAATGAAACATTAATAAAATTATCTGTTGTCCTATTCCCTATTCTATTTCGTTTTCCTGAACAGTAAATAATTATCCCATTTCAGTAAATAAACGTTCCCGTTCTATTGTGTTGAAAGTTTGTGATAACACGATTAAACTTTACATTGGCGGACAAAATTGATTATACCTACATTGGATACGGACAATACGCAGTGAACGAGCGACGTTTCGTTTAAACAAGTTTAGTTTGATTGAGATATAAAGTTTTGTTATGTATTTTAGGTTGATTAAACTGCCGGAACTGTTGTTATGATAACAGATTTAGGTAAGACTAGCGACCGCCCGCGACTTCGTCTGCATTGACAATTTTTGCTATCCCTCGGGAACTGTACGTTTTTCTGGATAAATGTTACCCTATGTCCTTTTCTGCACCCCTGACAACATGTATGCAAAATTTCATGATGATCGGTTCAGTAGTTACGACGTGAAGGCGTAACAAACAAACAAACAAACGGACTTTCGCATTTATAATATTAGTAAGGATGGTGGTAGCTAGCCAGGCGGACTTGAAATAAGCCCTACCACCAACCAAACCGAGTACAAATTGTACCCGCCTCCTGGGAATCGAACCCGAGACCCCTGCGTTTAAAACTTCTTTGCATCTTCGGAATAGTGTGTCTAGCTAGACACTGTCATTAGTAGCTTTTAATTTGTTTTGGTAAATTTTTATTGTTGGTTGGTTATAGCTTGTTTGCTATGTTTATAAACATAATTATACATTCTCCAAAATGCTGAAAACACTATCTCTTAGCCGACGAAAATAACAACGATCCATCTTTGAAGTTCATTATCGTTAATGGTTAGATTAAAGTGGGCTCTAAAAATTCTTTAAAGTCTCTCAAAGATAACTCGCCTCACAGTTTGCTACTTTGTATTTTATTTCGTACATGATAAAGGTGAGAACTGTCTGACAAGCTTTTATAATGCAAATGTAAAAAAAATCCCAAACAACAACTGAATATTGAAATAGTAAAGTAATTTAAGTTTGTTTGTTACGCCTTCACCGATAATCAAATGAATGAAAAAGTAAATTCCCGAGGTATCCCTCGAAGTAGAAATAATGGTCCAGGCAGATGAAGTCGCGGCTATTTATGTTACAGTTGGCGTGATATTAATTTGAATCTCTATTGAAAATCAATTATTTTTAATGAAAAAAAGGCACGAATATAAAGAACTAAATTATGTAAGGTCGTATTAAAATATTACTACCATTTTGACATGGTACAGATTTCAGCAAAGCGCTTTCGCGCGAAATATTTCAGCAGGAAAAATCGTCTGCCAATCTCACTTGTTTATTCGTCGCATTTACACGTCGCTGAAACTGAACGATTTTGTATGAAAACGTTTTTTGTTGAAATATGAACGGGTCAGGCAGGTTCGTGCGATGGATTGAATAAATGAAACAGGCCCAGTTTAGTTTAGTTGAAGGAGGTTATGATGAAATCTGAAAACTGTTTTCAATTTGCAAACGAGTGCTGTAACAACATGGTGGCGTTTTTACTGTGAAATATAAAACCTATTCTAGATAACTTTTAATGGTCGAAAAAGAAAAAGCTAGACATTTCTAGCTTCAACGACACACATTGTTTTAACTTTAATTTGCCTAAAAAGTAAAGGGATGTGTCTTTTAAAATATTGACAAATAATTATAAAATTCATCATGTTTTTTGTAAGTAAAAGTAATCTTATTATAGCTTTAAGGCTTACCATCCCGTTGTATAAGCAAACACAACCATAACCGTGTACATACTACGAGCTACGCCGTAGTAATTTCTACGAGACTACGGACGTGCTACGGCGCTCGTCTTGAACACAACAATTTATTAAATCTTATCTGCTTTGAGTTTCGTAGACAGGTCTTTAAGAAAATTGAGTTTAAGTTCCCTTTTATAAGACGGCTTCTAATATTAGCAGAATAACACGTTTATTAATATTTTTTTCACCTCTCCAGCACGAAAAGGGCGCTTTTGGCGCGTAAAAACTCGCAGCAAAATCGTTTTTTGCTGCGAGCGTGAGGCAAAGTGCTTTTTTAATTTCCAACACCAACTCTTAAAATAATAAAAAAAAAAGAAATAAAGTGACAAGGATAACACTTGTAAAATTCATAGTATGTGAGAAAAGGATAGATTAGATGAGTGCTTTATGGTGTCATACATGGATTAAAAAGTAAAAAAATAAAATGCACGGATATACCAAGGAGTTTTAAATAAGGATTGTTAAAAAAGAAGGTTGATAATTCGAAATAAAGAGTATGGACGAAATGAGGTCGCATGTATGAAATAAATATAAAATAAGAAAAATTAATGAAATTTATTAACAAATTAGTGTATAATGATAATAAATAAATAAATAAGATGGAATATTAATGAATAAGAGAAAAGCACAACGTAATAACACAGTACAGTGGTAATAATGTAAAACAAAACGGCGGGATCTACTTGATGAATAAAATTTTTCAGCATATGTTTGATCGAACTATTTTTGTGATAAATTACAAAAAATTAGTGCATCCAACGATGAAGATAGTTGTCTAACTCCAAAAGAGTTGAGTGAACAAGTTTTTAATGCTGAATTTAGCATTTTACCAGGAAACTCACGTTAAAATTTTCTCGCTGGTAGAGGTGAAAAGTTGTATGTTTTACACGAGACCAAAATTTTGTTCTGCCTCGTGCCTTTAAATCACTCACTGTGCTCATTAGTCTATATTAGAATCACTCGCTACGCTCGTGATTCAATTCTAGACTACTTAGCTAGTTCGTGATTAAAAGTCGGCACTCGCAGCACAAATCGATTTTGGTCACTTGTATAACAATAGTTATTTGTTATACAAGTGACCAAAATCAATTTGTGCTGCGAGTGTCGACTATAAATCACGAACTAGCGAAGTAGTCTAGAATTGAATCACGAGCGTAGCGAGTGTATACATTATATAGACTAATGAGCATAGTGAGTGATTTAAAGTCACGAGGCATTTTATTTTTTTACTTTTTAATTCATGTATGATAACATAAAGCACTCTATCTATCCTTTTCTCACATATCAATTTTACAAGTCTCATCCTTGTCACTTTATTTCTTTTTTCTTTATTATTTTAAAAGTTGGTGTTAAAAATTAAAAAAGCACTTTTTTCCTGAATTTGTAGAGGCGTTAACAAAATATGAGAGCATATTTTGATCTGTATTGTTTATTCAGGGTGTTTCATAATAACCCGTATTTTTTCATGTGTGTGTAAAATTGCAGAGGGGCAACCTTAGACGCAAAAAGACTATGGTTTCTATTTTTTTTTAAAGTGGCGGTTTTCAGTGTTTATAGGTAATAATTTTCCGGGGCTGTATGCATTGTTCCCTATCTACCATATTCGGCTTTAGGGTTTTTTTGTAATAAGTTGTATAGTAGAGTGTAACATGTTTTAGTTCGACTTAATACAATGTAAGTCAAAAGTTGATAAAGCTAATAATTTAAAGCATATAAAATAACAATCGCTATACTAAACTTGTAAAAAAACTAATTTATACATAAGTACAAGTAAGAATAGTAAACATAAGCGTCACAAAGGACCAAATAATAATATAATACTTAGACACGTGAGTAACTTAAAGTGAATTTAACCAAAGGAATAGGTATTTTGTGTGGAATGAAGTGAATTTCAATGCCAATGTAACAATGATCTGGTTCGAGATAACCTTGAGCTGTGAACGCACTGAAATACTAAAGCTGTGGAAATACCACAGAATAGATATGTATATATATATATAGATATGAATATATATATATATATAGATATGAATATGTATATATCGTGGATGTGGCGAATAGGATATTTGTCCGGGATAGTCCTGGAATTAAGTTGTCTATAGTCGCCACAGATATAAGTACGAAACACATAACTTGGACAACATCAATGGTGGTTTGAAATTATTAATGTTCAAATTAACAAAATATAAATACAGACGCAGTTAATTTTTAAGTACTTATATCTTAAAGAAGTAATGGGCTTACCTCTCATTCATGAAAAGGTACTTACCTTTTCATTTTCTAATGTATGTTAAGTTAAAATTTTCAATCCATATACTTAATATTATAAATGTGAAAGTAAATCTATCTGTCTGTCTGTTACACTTTCACGCCTAAACTACTGAACCGATTTTGATGAAATTTGGTACAGAGATAGAGTAAAGCTTAAGAAAGTTGAAGAGGGCGGGGGAGGAGGAAAGAGAGAGGAAGGGAGGGGGGCAGCGCGCTTGGTGGGGATCCACCTAATCATGTAAAAATGGGTGATCTGATTTTGATAAAATAAAATATAGAATACTATTTATCCTGGTTAAAGGTAAGGTAAGGCACCACCCATGTTGCTATTTACGTAAAAAAAGCCTTGCCTGTCGAAGGTTAAACTGGTGAAGGTCCGAGGACTGGCTGGTACTCGTCAGCAAGTGTCATGCATTGTAATCTGCCACATTGGCTGATGTCACTTCTTGCTAAATGTGACGCTAATAAAGATGTCTGACTGGACATCTGTTAATGTAATTTTAGTAAAGTATAGTTAGTAGATGAGTAAACGCTACTCTGCTGTAAGCAAATTTACAACATAAACATACATAAATAGATGTTTCCTTTTAGTTTAAGTAACTGATTTTCGAAAATAGATTGACAAATGTTTAGTTAGATCATTATAAATTCAAATCTGTAGGGGCTATTTTATAAAATTTTCAAAACTTTTTCGCACTACACACAATGATTTCATGATTGTTTTAAAAATTCTGCTCGAACAAGGAAAGTTTGTTTTTCACATAAAATACTTTGACAAAGCGTAAATATTTCGAGACACATCCGTATGATGCAAGTTTTTAAAGCAAGCTTTGTATGAAACTAGGACGTTGAAAACTATCCATTGAATTTAATTTTACGTTTAGTACTTCTTTCGTTAGAAGTCATCAGTCTTTAAGCTTGTATGTAAACGCATATAAATCCATCAGATAGCCTAACTTGCAAAAATTATTTAAAGCAAAACGTCTACAATGCTTAATGACTAAAATGCAGATAACTTAACTTGCATAATGTCTTTAAAAGCAATACCTACGTCTATATTGCTTGATGACTAAAATGCAGACAGTCTAACTTGCAAAACATCTACACACATAGATACACACACTCACTCACACTCAAACAATGTTATGTTTTATAATGTTTAAAAAAAAACTACAATCTTGGTTGACTGTTACTAGAATAAAGTATCCGAAAATGGAGAGATACAGGTATTTTACTTAGTTCAGGAATAGGCAAGTTGACTATTTTTTTATTTTATGTTACATAAATTACCCCTCAAAAAACAGAAACATTTGTATAAGAATTATTTCGCTAGCATGAAAACTGCCCGAGATATCACAGTATGAAAAGCACAAAATTGGACTCACCCGAAAACGCTCCATACTAACGGCTACCAAGTTATGACGTCACGCCTTCCTACGTTGTATGCAACGCGTAGGAAATTTGTTCAGCAGCTATATTAAATATTGTGTTTATCAAAATGGTTTCTTTGACAAATTTGCTATAAATTTTACGGACTAATTAAATGTATTATTTATTTTAACAAATTTTATACTTTTTAAATGGACTTGTCCACCCGACTTTGAAGGGTCATAAAACAAATAATACGCAATATATAAAACCAAGAGGTATACAAGCTACTCCAAAAGTTTGATATGTTTACGATTTTTATTAGTATTTCGTTATTTTATTCATAAGTCAACATCCCTATTAGAGACTTCCGTGTTACACGATTTCACGGGACACAGCCCGGTGCTTTTGCCAGATTTGCCCGAGGCCATCAACACGTAGGGGCCCTTTGAGATTAGTTAAATTTAATATGTTAATATTATTAATATCATATTTGAATATAATCAAAAGACCCACGAGAAAGCTTTAAAATTATTGAAAATTAGCGCGGCCGCCCGCGACTTCATCTGCGTGAAAAGTTTTTTTACTATCCCTCGGGAACAATACATGTTTTCGGGATGAAAGGTACCCTATGTCCTTTTCTGTACCCCTGTCAACGTGTTTGCAAAATTTCATGATAATTGGTTCAGTAGTTAAGACGTGAAGGCGTAACAAACAAACGGACTTTTGCATTTTCTAGTCCGTTCTTATTTTAAGCCACTTTCTTACTAATATAGAGAACAAAAAACTTTTGGAGTAAGTAATACTTTTTTATACTTGTTTATTTACTTCGAAAATAAAGGCAGGGCCTTAACAGATTTGGATATCTGGGGTATTGTTAGAATCCTTCCATCCCGAGTGACATTGGCGATAGACTTTTTGAAAAAAAAAACAGGTAAGGTGCCGTATCTAAAAGTTTAGCTTATTACCTACCTACCTAAAATCTTGTTATACCCATATTTATGGACCAATAAATGAATTTGAATTTGAATTTGAATTATTTTTGACGTAAATTGTGTATATCAGAATAGCGAAAAGCTAAGTTAAACGACTAACTTTGTTCCTGAGAGTAAAATTTAGTTTATTACTGCTCAGTTTAGTTCTTTACCGAATCGCAAAACGCAGTTTGACAATACTAAACCTAAATTAAGTCTAGTTTATTTTGTACCAACATCGCCACCCAGCAGTTTATGAGGCTCACTGTACGTACACCCATTTCCGCGCACTCATATATTTTTTATTAAAAATATCTACTATAGAGTTTTTACAACAAGGCCGCCTATCCCGCAATATATCTTCATTGCGCTTTCAGCCAGCTTTTACGAGCGGTGTTAACAACTCTAGCTGTTTCTTGGGTACCTACAGCCAGAATAATGGAGTGAACCTAGAAAATGCACATTAAACTCTGCGAAAAAGGCATGTGCTATGCAATTTAAAGTTGTAAGTATAAGGATATAGCCAAAACCTTTTTATAAATAAGACAACAAAAATTCTGTTCAATTTTCAGTAGCAGATTTATTATATTATCTATACTTATACCGATTTCATAACTAAAAGTAGTGTATTCTTCCATTTTCATTTAACATGGGGATGTAGCAGAACCTGAAAATGTAAAATTATAAATGCAATTGTAACTTGAAAAACTCCATTATAACGAGTATACGGTATACTTAAAAGAAAAATTAAATTGTGACCACTATTGAAGTATACCCTTTCAAATAAAAAAAGAATCATCTAAATCGGTTCATAAACAAAGAAGCTATGTCCGAAATTCCATAAAAACTCGTGCGATGGCGAGCTAAATAATTGATATTTTTCAGGATTATGAAAAAACTACTGGCCAGATCTCTGTAAAAAAATTATGGGACCACACACGAACTATGTTCTTTGAGATAAAAAAAGGATTGTACAAATCGGGTAACAACTGACGAAGCTATGTTAAAACATACATAAAAAAAATAAAAAAAAAATACCGTCGTCTTGAGAACCTCCTCCTTTTTTTGAAGTCGGTTAATAAAAGAATGTAAAACGTTACCACTAGCAATTGTATAGAATATTTTACTTTTTTAAAATAAATGTTTTCTTTTCTATTCATTTCAAGAACTCTCTACGGTGCACGAAAAGAAAATGTGCACTTTCCACCAGCTTAATGTTTTAATTAGCCTTGCTGCTGACCTTACATGAGACGTGACAGGGTTGGCAACGGCAGTAAAGTTATTTGAATAATTTTATAATTGATATAAAAAACATTATTTTAATTCGTTCTTAAGAAAACATATGTAGGTCGTCTTGACCATAAAAGTGATAATTGCAGAGATATTAGTGAGAATTGAAATCTTTTTATCTTTTTAAAACCTAATATTAAAGTTCTATGAGTATTTTTAATTATTATTTTTTAATGTTGAAAAATAAAATTTAGGTCATTCTTGCTACCAAAATAGCTTGATATAAATATCAGCTAAGATACCTAATATTTCATTTTTATTGAAAAGTATTATATTGCCTTCGTTTTTTAGCATCAGTATAAATGTAACAAGCATAAGCACATTGTGTTATGTATTTTACAAGGAGTGGCAACCCTAAATCTTGGATAGCTGAAATTTCCGTATGCTGCAAAGTGAATTGTGCTTGCTTTTGAAACCCCTCCACTTCCTTTTTTGGATTTAAGCTTGGCTTTTAAGGAATTCGTTGAATTAACGCACCCCTAAAAGGCTTTTAAGTATTCATTTTTTCTACCTTCAGTGACGTCATAATTTTCGTAACGTTATTCAAAGCCTTGTATTTAAAATTTTAATTTTCCACATCTTTAAGTACTTAAGTTTCTAAGTAAGTTGACGGAAGAAAGTTTAAGAATTACAGGCGTTCAGACAACGTGTAGTTGCTGACCAAATATTAAATAAATAAATATTGTCCAAGTTCGGTTTCTAAATTGACACAGCCGGGGATCAAACCTGGAATCGCAGAGATCGCGACACCATGATAACCGGGTACGACACACTCAACGAAGGAGGTCTTCAACCATTAAATAGCAGGCCTATTACATAAAAAAACAATGGCGATAAGCGAACGATCTTCGTCCAACTCCGTGATACTATTAACTCACGAATCAAGAAAATTTAACGACGAATTGTGTCCGATTATCGCGATTCTTTTTATGTAATAGGTCTGCAGAGTTCCCTCATTAATGAACACCATGTATCACATATTTCACATAGTGAGGGGTAATGAAGAGGTCCCCCATTTAACAACGGCTGGCCCGTAAAAAAGGTTTTACCACAACAATCGCAGCCTATTTCTTTATTTTTTACAATCTCGTTACATATTAGGCGGTGCTTAAAGTAACGTTATACGCATAACACCATAAAGGTCCCTAAACACGCAAAATTTATTCGAAAACAATGTAAATGAACGGCGCTGTATCAAGAAAGCAATTCTAATTGCCGTACAAATGTAAGGAATAATGGCCCGCGATCACTCACGTGTATGAGTGACTTATGATGTGTTCTCATGCAACCACACGTTTTGACATAAATGGAGTCGTACACTTTGATAAATCACACATTGTCACATTAAGCTCACTTATAAAAATGTGGGACGGTGAATTTTAAGCACCTACTTAGCTACTTTAATAATTTTAGAGTTCCGACTTAGTAGGATTTCTAGCTAAACTAACAACATTTAGCAAAGTTCATGAGTAAAAAAAAAAACTTTTGTCGATCCCATAATATATTCTTGCTTTCGAATTTCGTTATCGCCTTTATAATTAAATCTAATTGCCTTTAGCAAATTATTGTATATTTATTTATATTTATATTTCTGTGATCTCGGATACGCCTTCCAACGATTTCGCTGAAATTTGGTACATGGGGGTTTTCAGGGGTAAACAATCGATCTAGATTAGTCTTTTGTTTGGGAAAACGCATGTTTTCGAGTTTTCATGCGTTTTTATTTCGACGCAGAATATGGTCGCTAATTTTGTTCTGCTGGCCACTGTCCGTCTGGTCCAGCGGGGACGGCAAGACACGAGTGTTACGGGTTCGAATCCCGCACGGTGAATTACTTCTGTTTTTTTACGTACGTTTAAGTTTATATATCTATATTTTTAATTTTTTTATTGTTTTTAGACAAGTTTGAAAAAATTTAGTTAATGTTTGAAATAGCAATGTAGATTATCACCTAAACACTACTATATTACAATAAATAGTAATAACCGAGCAAAGCTCTGTCGCCCAGGTACTGATATTATAATGTAACACAAAGGCATTTTGGACTAGACAAGATATTTTTTTTTTTTTATTTATTTATTTTTATTTCACACATACAATTACCATTACAGGATGTTTTCCCTACGGTAAAGTCGCAACACAACATAACATTTAATTATTTTGTTTATAACATATAACATATAAGGCCGATCTTGTGAATTCATTCAAATTACATGAAAAAAGGTCGATAATTTCTGCAAGTAAATTCAGTGTGCGCAGTGCCCGCGACAAAGGCGACTTGTTCAGTAAGTGTGTTCTGCCAGACGGCACCGCCAGCAACCGATGCTTTCGACGTCTACAGTGTGTTAGTTTACAGTGTGTCGTAGTAGTTTACGTCTACAGTGTGTCTATAAGTGTGTTAGTTTTAAGATTAAGTTATGACAACATGTGACTCAATTGTGTAATCATTTCCAGTTACAGAGTGTAAGTTTTATTTTTATTTCTTAAACAGGAACTAAAAAAATCCTAAGTTATATATTTATGTGTTTATTGAATAGAGGTGCGGTAGATATGGTTTTTAGGTAGCTTACTATCTACTTAAAAACCGTACCTACCGTATCTCTATTCAATAAAGGGTTGTATGTCCATCAGCCATTTTTAATGTCCCCACTGCTGGGGCCCAAGCCTTCCTTATGGGTGGATAAGGAGGACGGACCATAACCCACCACGCGAATTAACGACTGCAAATGCAGCCAGGACCAACGGCTTAACGTGGTCACCCATCCCTTGATCGACCCTTGCTAACGTTGCTTAACCTTCGCAATCGCTGGGCCAGGCGGTAAACCACTGCGCTACTGAGCTCCTCAAGGGTTGTATAGTATCCTTTAACTATTAAGATTAATATTTTAAGAGTCTATTACATAATCAATTTGCGTCGGTTTCATTACTATTTTATAATTCAATACTCGTCATTCGGTGTTTCCAATTTTTATCTGACGTTGCCATAAAATATTAATTCATCGGCGAAAATTATATTCCATTTCGGAATTGTTCGACACCGAAACCTCAAATAAATCTTTTAATTCAACTGGGAAGCAACCCTTTAGCCAAATAAATAAACAATTATTATCGAGGAAACAATTCAGCAATTAACACACACTTTTTTTCGTTACTGTATAAATTTGGCATGGGTTTAATCAATTATTATTGAGCTTTTTTCTATGAAACCTTTTCTATGACAAACTTTCGTAGCAAATCGTAGCGAAACTCACGTAACGCATTTCTTTACTTTAGCGTAAACGCATACGAACTGAGGCTGCGTGCAAACGATAACGCACGACCCGACCTCAACTCAAACTCAACTCGACCGGAGCCCACTCCTTGAAATACAGCGCTTACAATTTTGAGTCTTATGACACATTAATAAGCCCCTGTGTAATGTTCAGGTGAGTTTGAGGTGGGTTCGGGTTGAGTTTGAGTTGAGTTAGGGTTGAGCGCTTGCAATTTTTGACCATACGTTAATTGTCTAAAACCGGCTCCACACTCGCTCGCGAACCGCGGCCGCGAATCACGGGCGCGGTTCGCGCATGAAAACGGTGTGAAAAATATAGCCCTCCAGACTCGCGCGTGAACCGCGGCCGCGATTCACGGCAACCTTAGTTCGGCACACAAGTCCTTTGACGCGGACCAAAAAACCGCTACCGGACGGGGAACGCCACGAAGCGCGAACGCGAAGCCACGAAGTCCATACGCGAAGCCGCAAAACCCTCCACACTCGCGGTTCGCGGCCTTCGCGAGCTTTCGCGGCGCGAGTAAGACGCAGGGGCCCCGAGTCTAATCCCCAGGAGGGGGGTAAAATTTGTACTCGGTTTGGTTGGTTGTAGGACTTTTTCAAGTCCGCCTGACTAGCTACCACCATCTTACCTTAGTCTGACGCCTTACAACAATAAAATAAAATATGTGTTCCGGCAGTTAGAGGTAAGATAGCCAGTTCCTCAGTGATGAGGATTCCGGGTGTAGTGCGCTTCCACATTCGGCCTTCTCGTCACTTAATATCAGGTGAGGCCAAGCACTATCCTGTTGGCTGTTGTGCATAAAAAAGCGATTTTGTGAGCGACTTTTTGTAGCTCGTAGACGTTTAAGTATTCTATACTGAGCGACAAAAAATCAGTCAGTGATTAATCGCTCGCGGGCAAAAAGCCTTATGAATACCATATTGTTTGAACTTCGAAGTTCAGGTGACAGTAAAAATGTGACTAAAGTACCTAAGTACTCCAAACACTTCAAGTTCACTAAACAAAATTATCCCAGTTTTCCACGTAATAAAAAACACATTATCTCTCATTTTGCGACCTACAAACTAAAGAGAGAACTTGTGAAAAATGGCCTCCCAAAATAGCAGGCTCCATCATAATCAATCATAACTGGAGAGTCCGTCAGTTGTTTTACTGCATTTAAGTAGGGGAATGAAAATAATAATTCACGTTTATCTTAGACAATAGTTATTCGGATCATTTATTAAGTTTCGTATGACACGTGTTTTTGTTGCAGGAATAAAGTAATACGTAAGGGAAATCTTTTTCTTGTGGTCTGGCCACGGGTAGGAGCGATTGGCGACGCGGTGAGCGAATTCTCTCTTCATTGCGTGGTTGGAACAATCAATACACAGCAGCTAGGAAGACGTGCCCTAGCAGTGAGGGACTTTGACGAGGGTATTAGATACATTGTATCTGACATAATATACGGTCATATATATGACCGACGCGCGACTACACCTAGTTTTAGCCGGCTAAAACTAGGTGTAGCCGGTAGCTGTTGGTTAAATCTAAGTATAACCGTTCTGCTTTACCTACGATAGATAAAGCATATATAGATCCCGAATATAGGTTAGAAATTTCGTGGTTATTTTTTGTTTACAGACCACAGAAATAACTTTCTTAATAATACCCCATAAATTACTCCCCGTTAGTAAAAGTACAAAGAATGCTAGACTTAGTTTTAACCGAATGCAACCGGCTACACCTAGTATTAGCCGTGAGCAAATCGGTTACACCTAGGTTTAACCAACAGCTACCGGCTTTACCTAGTTTTAGCCAGCTAGAACAAGGTGTAACCGCACTACAGGTATAGTTCGAATCACGAAAGATGACCACAAATGGCGCCCATCTTCGCGTCATAACTCATGAAGAAAAGACTTTAGACAAATAATATTTCATATTCATATAGATATATCGATATTATTTAAATATATGAAATACTAGCGGCCGCCCGCGGTTTCACCCACGTGGTTCCCGTTCCCGTGGGAATATCGGGATAAAAAGTATCCTATGTTTTAATCTAGGCTATCTACTATCTGTGTGCCAAATTTCAATCAAATGCGGTTAGTAGTTTTTGCATGATTGAGGAACAAACATCCAAAAATCCAAACCCACAAACTTTCACATTTATAATATTAAGTAGGATTATTTTGTCTAAAGTCTTATCTTCAAGAGTTATGATGCGAAGATGGGCGCCATTTGTGGTCATCTTTCGTGATCCGAACTCTATCAGCCGTACGTAACATACCTATACAATGTATCTAATACTGTCGAAGATTGTACATGTGAAAACCCACCCTAAGATCCACAGAAATATATAAGATCCCAAAAAGTTGCTAGACGTTTGTCTCCGTCAGAGCAACAAGATGGATGTATCTAACACTTGTAGAATTTTATTATTTTTAATGAGTACGCTTTTGAAACAATTCTTAATTAGGCCGCCACTTTGTTCTTGTTTAAGCTATTATCTGTCCTTAGATTTAAGGAAGTTTTGTATTTTTTCCTCTCGGTTGTCGTGAAATATTAATGATGGTAGAATTTCACTGTTAACGAAAATATTGTAATTTGTAGTAATATTACGTTCTTTAAGAATGTGTTGTTGGTTTTTCTGAGGTTCCGGGTTCCAATTATGGGTTAATAAAGAAGAATACTTACTATAGTTGTTTCACTAAACCTCATCAATGAGTGAAATGGTTCCGATCAAGGTGACTGATCACCCGTCCGGCTTCGCTGGTGTCCCCCCTTTTAAATAATAAACCTCATCAAAGTAACATTTTTATTCAACTGGACATGGTCCGATGTGAAAATGTATCCTATAAACCGATTATCTGATTTTCTGGATGACTGTTACATAAAAATAGTTTTAAATTATTAAAATCAACACCATTATTATTTTTGTGTGATTGCAATTTTGAATTTAATTAAAACAGCACTGAGTTTTTAACTCTACAAAATCGTACTAAAAATACTTTAGAATACAGATTTAGTCATATTTATGTTATTGTAAATATTATTGCTACTTTACCGATTAATACTGATTTTACCTTCGTTTTGTACACCAGTTCTTTACCTGAAACACAATTATAAAAATTAGATGAAGCAATCAATTGAAATAAATATTTTAATTGAATTAAATATACCTACAAATTATTATTAAACAACGTGTTTTTATTGATATCCCATAACTCTAGCTACGGTATTAATGAGACCATGAAATAGAATCGAATATTATAGGAAATAAGTACTCATTTTAAACACTTTTTTTTTCATTTTTCCTAAAAAATAATTCAATAAAGTTAAGACTACTTATGCAAAACACCTTTATATGGAATA
This sequence comes from Agriphila tristella, assembly GCA_928269145.1. Taxonomy (NCBI): domain Eukaryota; kingdom Metazoa; phylum Arthropoda; class Insecta; order Lepidoptera; family Crambidae; genus Agriphila; species Agriphila tristella. The sequence goes on along the minus strand of OV743435.1, from coordinate 11,543,620 downwards.
TGGCTAAGTCACATTTCCGTATGTCTACTCGTAAATATGAATTTAGTCATGAATGAAAATAAAATGATGTTCAGTAAAAAAACAACAACAATAAAAAGAATTTCGCTTCAATACAACGCGCTTATTACGCAACTGTGTGAGTGTTGGTCATGTAAATGGCAATTCAGCCATTTTAATTACAATTACACTCCTTTCATTACCTTTCCATTTGTAATGTACAAAATTGAGTTTGCGTCAGTAATTGGGTGATTTGTCCTTGGCTTATTTTGGTGGTATAAGGTCGGACGTTAATTTCGGTGATAAATAACAAGCGTGGAGAATTTATGGAGACTCCGAGCTTGTTTTTTTAAAGAAACTTTTTTATTTTGGCATCGTTAGAAATGACGTATTTTTTGGGTTATTTCAATGGCTTGAATTTTTCTCCTCGTGTTGGAAAACTGGCGCAAAAATTAACATCTCAGTCGCGACATCTTAATACTTAATCGTGTTGTTATTAGGACGAATTACCTACTATTAAGTATTATTTCATTATAGGCCTTAAGTTGTCTCACAACATTGTTTCACATTTTAGTAACTAAATAGCAGAACCAGGGGCCCAATCTCGCTTATTCTGAACGATAAAACCAAGACAGATATGTTGTCATTTAGGTCAAATAAATAAAATAAAATAAAATATTTATATGATGGTTATATTTACCTAAAAATATAATAATTTAGGTTATATTTACCTAAAAATCTTTGGTTTAGCTTTAGAATTTTCATTTTAATTGTCTAATATCGGCATCTTAGGCTCCCTTAGAGATAATAATAATAATAATATAATTTTCAACAAAAAAAACTAAAGCGAGTATTTTTCTGCTAACGGAACTGAAACGGCAACGATTTAGTATCGTTAAAATTACCGTGATTGGGCTAGTAAACAAATCTGGAAGTAAACAAATCTTTCTCCGTAGTTTGATGTCCTTAATGACGTAGCTTTTAACTATCAAGACGAGTTTGTAAGCAACCTTAATTGTTTTTTTTATATTTAAAAATGTAAAATATAAGTGTTCTCTTTATAGAAAATTGTGACTCGGTAGCTCAGCGGTCAGAGCATTGGACCGGATATCCAAAGGTCGCGGGTTTGATTTCCATCCGAGAAATCTGGGGCGAGTTGTATTTTTCTAGTATATTATTTAGTATTGTATAAAAATAGCATCACGTCTGCAAAAATCTTAAATAAAAAAAGACTCTATACTTATTACAAAATTGCTGCTCGCTTATTATTTTGATGTGATACCCACAAATGTTATGTTTTTACTTATTTAACATTTGTTACCAGTGTTCTAACGTTATTTTTTACTAGAATATCACATTTCAAGTTGTTTTTTTCTTCGAGAAAACAAATTATTTCTCACTACCAACCATTTGTTTTCAGAGTCGTTACAGAATTGTTTTCTCGGCTCACGTTTTTTCTTCCATTGTTTAAATTAAAATGTTCTTTGCTTTTGTCGTCTTGCAGTGTATGCCGGATATTGTTAAAGAATGACCTAGATTTGTGATAAAGTTGGTATAAGAATATTCTAAGAGAAATAAACATGTTACAAAATTATGAAGTATTGTTTTTAGAGTTTATTAATGGACAAATAATGAGACACAAAGAGGAATATAGTTCTATAATTACACATTGAAAAACAGGTAAAAATACCTCCAACATAGAATAGTAGATGGTCATACAAGGGTCCAAAGGAAGCAATTCCGAGATATTTAGATGCCCTTTCGAGCATGGAATTGATGACTTTTACCCGTATTTAACACTCTACTTTTCATTTCGAATATATAAGGAAAGTAAAAAAGTCTTAGTTTTCCAAAATGTTTTGTTACAACGTCATGGTACGTCTACGTACTCGTGCACGCTTACGCTTACGCATCCGGTGTGTTTCGCACTTAAATTTTACTCGTAGTCATAGTATTAAAGTATAGTATGCAACTCTATTTATATCGAGGGCCTTGAATCACTCGTGTCGCTCAGGATTCATCTATGGCCCTCGCTTTAAATCTGTTCTTTATTCACTAATTGCATAATCTACACCCATGCTTTAAATCCTCTATAAGGGTTTCGGAAACAGCTTATTGCTAACATTACAATATCCGAGCGAGAGGATGTCGCGCTCCCCCCGCCCCCACGTGCGACGAGTTACATTATGAAATTCAGTACAACATTATAACACTCGTTTGGATGATATCATGTCGACGAGGAGGAAAGTAAATAACTATTAAATCGTATCGTACGCTGGTTTCGTCTGAGAGTCACTAATATTTGTATCGAGTAAGAAGGCAGTTGCAATGACCACAAGGTCATGGTTAGAGAAAGGTGCGGAGTAAGGTTGTCTTGTCGCAAACTTATTTATAAAGCAATTAATAAGCCCTGTTGTTTCCGGCAAGGTAGAATAACACCAACAAAAGTGACTAATATCATTCTAACACATCCGTACATCTAATACCAATGTTTAAGTAAATATTAATAAAAACAAAAAACCGACTTCAAAAAACCTGTCTCTAAAAAGCAAGAAATAATATTCAAATCATTAGATACGCATTATCATTGTTATAATAACAACACGTCTATTGAAGTCGGGTGGGGCTGGAGTACAATTTCCTTTTTTTATACTAAAAGCCCTACCCGACTTCAATAGACGTGTTGTTATTATAACAATGATAATGCGTATCTAATGATTTGAATATTATTTCCTGCTTTTTAGAGACAGGTTTTTTGAAGTCGGTTTTTTGTTTTTTAAAATATATTTTTTTATTTTTTTATTTTAGGTAGTGTAGGTATATTATTTGGTAGAAAAATCGGCTCAATCAAACTTGAGATATTCGCGGAGAAACATACATTCATACAGGTCAAACTGAGAGAGAACCCTCTTTTTTAAGAAGTCGGTGAATAAGACTACACTAAGAGTACCCCTTTCCCAACAAAAAGAAACATCTAATTCGGTTCATAAATAAATAACAAAGTCGTCAAGTTAGTTGATGCAAAATCATAGTATTTTCAGGATTTCTTGAAAACTACTAAACCGATTTGAAAAAAAAGTTAAATGGGACCATCTCGCAAGAAAACTCAATCGAACAAAAAAAGAATCATCAAAATCGGTCTATAAATGTCGAAGATATGCGCGAACAACGATAAAAAAAAACATATATCGAATTGAGAACCTCCTCCTTTTTGTGAAGTCGGTTAAAAATATACAGGGCTATTTGTAAAACACCAACGCTCATAGGAGTAGATTAGGAACATCATTACAACAACATTTGTTCTACGACTTTTCCGAATACAGACAGAAAGAATTCGACTTTTCATACAAAACTCGATCAGCTGTTCGGAGCATTTGTATGGATAGTCGATTTTTTGTCTGTTTCCGGAAAAGTCGTTTAACGAAATGTTGTTGTTTATGATGATAGTAATCTACGAGGTTGTTGGTGTTTTACAAATAACCCTGTATATGTAATAAAAACTATAAATAATACACTGGCCCGTTTTTTGTATATTTTCCTTTATTTATTATTACGGTTTTTTTATCTATACATTAAGATTTTAGGTACTTAAAGACATTTCAGATTTTTATTCGTAATGAAATTTGTATATTTTTTCAAAGAAATAATGATTGTTATCATTTGAACTATAGATATGAATAAACATTGGATCCAATTTGTTTAATAAATAATTATTTTATTTTTTAATTTCAATTTGTACAGACATTTTGATATTAATTTGCATATCTCATTCATACAACTGCTTCCTAAAATGAGTTTGGCATTGGCAAGGTCGTAAGAAAACGAAAGTGCTCAATATCGAGGTTACAACAAGAAAGCGACTTTAAGGTTAGTGGGGCAAGGTCGAATATCGTACGCTTGAACGTGGCCCGAATTGCAGCGAGAAGACGTCATCTGTCAGGTGGTTAAATTATTTTTAGATTTGTTATTTTGTTACTAAAAAAACATAATTTTTTTTTTATGGATTTTTTACTGGTTGGTGGTAGGGCTTATTTCAAGTCCGCGGGCTACCACCATCTTTCCTAAGTCTGATGCCATAACAAAAATTTTAAAATTGTTGTGTCCGGCAGTTAAGACGTAAGATAACCAGTTTCTCAGTGATAAGGATTCCGGGGGGGTAATTACGTAACTTTGTTTCAATCAACTCTGACAGAAATCGCAGTTACATCGCTGCTTTAGTAAGAACCAATGTGACAACTATCTTAACTAAAGCAGCAATGCAACCGCGCTTTCAATCGATTTCAATCGAGAATTGTTAGCAACAGCTTTACGTAATCAAGGTACGGGTGTACTGCGCTTCCACGTTCGACCGTATCGTATCGTCACTTAACATCAGCTGAGGCTTAGAGTAAGACAGAACGGGACGAAGCCGCGATGCTCGAAGAGCTGAGGTGAAGGCCAAGCACAATCCCGTTGCGTTGTGAATAAAAAAGGTAGTACCTAAAATGTTTTGATATACCCATAGTCGCGCTTTCCGTTTTATCCTGAGAGAGGTTATAATATTTAATTCTTTACAATACGATTGAATAATACCTGTCACGCCACATTTGCCACATTTGCCTCAGAGAGCCATAGACAGACTATCTATTGGCACCGTGCACGCTTTTAGCGCCACATAGCTTTTCACAACTTTGTTGGTTCTGAACTGACCGTTTTGGCATTTTGATATGTAATGGCGGCATTGTGACCAAATATTAAAAAAATACTATACATATTGTTTAATTAATGTAAATTTCCAAATTACTGTGATTTGGGTAGACAAAGAGTTGTGAAATCATTTTTGGTCATTTAAATTAAATATGGCAAGTAAGATCTATTCAAAAAGAGTGTTTTATTTTGGTTAAATCAGGGTTTGTTAACTTCTTTTTTAACCGACTTCAAAAACTTTGAAAAGGAGGAGGTTATCTATTCGTCGCGTATATTTTTTTTATATATGTATGTACACCGATTACTCAAAGACGGCTAAACCGATTCAAACGATTCAAACGTTATAACATGAGGTTTGTTCCCAAGTTGGTCCCATTTTTTGAAATTTTGAAATCGGTTTAGTAGTTTTCAAGTAATCTTGAAAATACTGCCGTTTTCGTTACCATTTTATATGAATTGAGACCGACTTTCAACCATTACTTTTTTTTGTTTATGAACCGATTTAGACAATTCTTTTTTTGTTTGAAAGAAGACACCTTAAGAATGATTCCATATTATTTTCATTGGTATTGGACTTTGGATTTTGAAGATACACGAGGGAACTCCTCAAATTTTATAAAATCATCGCTTACATACCTACCACAAAAAAGTTTAAAATAAAAAGCTTTTTAAAAAAAGTAAAACCTCCTTCAAAAACCTTAAAAAAACAGCTCTATAAAAAGCAAGAAATAATGTTCAAATCGATTAATTAAAACACGTCTATTGAAGTCGGGTGGGGCTTTAAGAATATAAACCTCACAATAAGTAAAAAAAATACTTCCAGCTCCACCCGACTTCAATAGACGTGTTTTAATTAATCGATTTGAACATTATTTCTTGCTTTTTATAAAGCTGTTTTTTTAAGGTTTTTGAAGGAGGTTTTACTTTTTTTTAAAAGCTTTTTAGTTGTAAATTTTGTAAAACAAGAGGATAAAGATACTTTAATAATTTTATTAAGAGATAATAATTGTTCCTGTATCGCTAGTTATAAATTAAATATCATTTTCAAACAGATTACAGAGCCTACATTATTTCTACTTTTTGCCACCATGAGCGCTGCGATCGATTATAATACCTTTGCACCCAGCGAATAGAACAACATAGTAATTTGTAACAATCGATATCTACTATCTTGTAAGAAAAAAAAAATATATCGTAGGACGCATATTTCATTGAATCAATTCATTCATAGAATTATAGTGAATAGTGTTTTTGACACGGTTCTTTTAAAATTAAGCCAAGTTTGATTGTATTATGAATTTAAATGTTATTAAATTAATTAGTAAAATTAAAACATCCTTAGAAATTAATTTTATCTGTTTAAAAACTTTAGTTTAATTATTTTTAATTATATTTTTTATGTTGTCCGTACTTTTTTCGTACTAAGGTAAATTGTGTATGTACGGTCTGCAGTCCACAATTCGAGGAACACTCGCATCGCGTGGTGATTCAGTAATTTGGCCAATTGACAACATATCAAAATTTTTATCCTGTTTTTTTATTTGTTATTTAGAAATTGCTGGTGAAAACATGAGACACGTATTTTTTTATTTTCCAAAATTTTTATTTTAATCAACGTAATATTAATTTGAAAACTTATCTATTCTAAAAGAGCGTAAGTGCCGTTTAAAGGATTTTTGGCGGACAATATTCTTTGCCCATATGGATAAAAAAAATCATTATGACGTCAACCTGCCAATCTAATCTATGGACGGTAATGACGTTTGTTTGTTTATCTTTTGCTCGAGGTTGTTTTCTTTTATTGTCGCTATTTTTACCTTATTTTCAACAATAATAAATAAAGATATTCGTAAATTAGATTCCATAATCTCATGTGTAGTTCCTGCCTGCAAAAATACTGTGATTGAATGCCCAAACAAATACTGTTTTACGTGCCAAACCAAAGTCTACACGTTTACAAGTGGTGTGTTGCTTTAAAGTTTTATGGAAATTGAAACTAATGCACTTCAAAACAAACTGTATTTATTAAACAAATTCAAACGTACACAATATCTTTTTATTTCTAAAAATAAAATGTTTCGCAGAAGAATTCAGCTTTTGCAGCATGATGAAGTCCATTTTGGTAAGGTTGCGACTGTCTGCTATTAAACTTAAAAAAATCCTTCAGAAAACATGATATTATATTTCGATAGATGTTAAATTTAACCAAAATACTAATTCAAGTTAAAAATATCATGAATACATTCAAAACAAAACTAATCAAAGTGAAAAATATTTTGATTCTTGACACAGACTTTGACATAAATTGTAACCTTGACAGCGACAGTTTTTATGATTATTATTTTTTTAAGATAAAATCACACAACTTTTTCACGCAAAGGAGTTAAATATTTAATATTCCTTTATCTCGATGATACAGTGTTTTTTCTACATATTTCGTTAAATTATTGATCAAAAGCCCCGAAAAATTATGTACGGTGTCAGAAATTGAAAAACCTCGAAATGGTTTTCGATTTAAGGTACCTTGTAAAAAATGAAAACATGTCAATTGTGGGCCAGACTTTCTTAGAACTTTAGTATCGTTTTATCGTACTACAATATTAGGTACAAAAAACTCGTGCTTTTGAGGAAAATCTTATTTTTCCTTGATTATAATTCTAATATGAGGAGCTCGGTGGCGCAGTGGTTTAGTGCATGGTCTGGCTCTGCGATTGCGCAGGTTAAGCAACTTTCGCAAGGGTCGGTCATGGGATGTATTATCTCGAGTTCTTCTTTGCTTGGGAAGGCATGTTAAGGGGCGGTAATAGGAAACCATGGTTTGCGCGGGCCACTTTTTTATAGAAAACGTAAATTTGTAGCCACCTAAAAAAAACATACGACAAGCTAAAGAGTTTCTCTAGTTGCTACAAACATAAGATTGTGTATAAACCTAACAGATGATTGTAGAAAAAAATCAGAATATCATCAAAAGCGCTTGTCGCGGGCCAAATTTTTGGCGTAAATAATAGCGGGAACGTATTGAATTCTACATCAAAATACACTTTAACCGTACTGTGCAGTTACTCCAATAACTTTTTTTCAAGAAAGATAGTTGTGCCAAAGATAATGATGAAAAAACAACGAAAAACATCGAAAAAGTGCAGAAGTGAGGTTATTTTCCATACTCTTTACACGTAAAGAAAAAGACAGAGACAAATGATTTCGCGTAACGGAGCATTAAGCTGTTGGTCCCGGCATTCGCTTTGGGCTTGCGTTGTGGGTTATGTATCGCCCATCTCCTTAGCCATCCTTAAGGAATGCCTGTGTCCTGACAGCGGGACCATTAAAAATGGTTGATGTCGTATAATGATATAATTAGTATGCGAGTAGCGTAGGGCTTTTATGTAATTGAAACATAATCGGGTTTTTCGAGCAGAAAATCGTGTTGTTTTGGAGAAGTTGTGTTTTGGAATAAGTTTCAAATATCCAATTAGTAAAAAAATTGAGATGACATTGATTGGCACAAGTTTGTATAAAATCCGTAAACTTAATACATTATACCTAAAACAATGTATCAAAATAAATATGTACTTACACTGTTTGACATTTGACAGTCGTGCGAGTGCTCAAATGGTTAACGACCTTTACTGTCAAACCCACGGTCGTGTGTTTAAATCCTGTAATAAAATTTTACACCCGAGTTAGTGGTTAAAAATAAATATTTACTAAGTATATTAATATTGTATAATAATTAAGATTTTTGCCCTTTCGTGGAATATGAAAAAATGTTAGACTATGGATATTATATCTGATATAATATTTATAGCATTCTGGACAAGATTACTTACTCGTGACAACTTACGAGCGAGCGCGAAGCGTCTCCGATTCAGTTTGGGCAAAAATGCTCGTATGTCTGTCCGGCTGTCCGTCTGTTCTCCCCTAAAGGTCGCATTACTCAACCTTTTCTCGTGAATTTTTGTAAGCAGTTCGATATTCAAATCGATTTTTCGTAAAAAAAAACAGCCAATTCGAAAAAAGTTCAAAAATGTTACAAACGTGAGATCTGTAGCTAACAGAGCCACTGATTATGAGTTCTGCAGAATAATATTTCAATGCCAGTTAGCACCACACCATTTTGATTTAGAATTCGCACCAAGATCTTCACATAATAACGGTTACTACACAGGTTGCGTCCGAAGTCGAACATGCCGGGACTAAAGTACCCTAGAGTTACACACATTATGCGATATTATCGTGCCTAACAACCGCGCGGTCGGAACGACCCCTAATGCGGTGGCGTTTCTAGCCCCATTCGTTTTTATGTGATCGTATTTAGCAGGGTTAAAATGTCATCTGTATGACGGCGGTTATGTCGAAGAGATGTGAGATTCGGTCAATTGCTCAAATGTGTCACTATGTGAGCATATATGACCACATACTTATGATAATGTGGTTATGATCTCACTCAATGTGATATAACTGAAGAATTTACTATTTTATAAACGGTTTTAAAGTATACACTTAGTATGGTCTTCTTGAGAAAATTTTTTATGCCTTCAAGTCACTTTTAGTGCTCCCGAGAAAACTGATATATCGATATTTTATAATGCTGTCACATTATAGAACGTGTTACAAAAACACCCCTAATGCCAAATATGGTAGATAGGGACCATCAATCTGAACAACTTTTATTATGGGACCAATGTCTGGTATCAAATGTATGAAACAGCAGATTTTTTTTCGCGATTTCAGAGTTGGTCCCATAGTAAAAGTTGTGAGTTTGATGGTCCCTATATACCATATTCGGCATTAGGGATATTTTTGTAACGTTGTATAAGTAACAACAAAAAAATACACATAAAACTTCTGTAACGAATCGAAAACTAAGCTGTCTGTTAAATACTTATATTCGCATATAGGTAACTTAAGAGTATGTTATTTAACATAGTTTTAAGTTTCGCGTCAAGTTTCAAGGGTAAGTTTGAAACTAAGCATAATTCCCTCTTAAATTAAACTACACCGCCCAAAACATTATCACCACCCTAAACTTTAGCAATGAACTACTGGTATGAACTCATATCTTAAGGTACGATACGATAGCTAACTTACTTAAGGTCGTGGTTCCAAGTGAAGCGACGAGATGAGCGAAAGCGACGCAGAAGCGATGATGACAAAAGACAATCGTTTATTAAGTACCTTTACATATTTACAGACTGGATGATTGTAGTTTTATTATAATGTAAAGTATCTTTTGTATGCTTTTACTGTTACAAAAAAACTTTTTCTTGCAAAAGAGGCTCCGATAAAATAAAATAAAAAGATAAAAGAAATAATACAAGGAGTGAGATGTTAAAGTTTTGCTAGCTCTAAGATGTTTAATGATTTGGAGGAAACAGTGATGGTAAGAAAATCACGTGACCTTTCGCTTGTATTAAATAGACAGAATACCCACTCGCAAGAAACGCACGTTTTCCGTGCACACAAACAAATACATCAGCAATCATCAGCAATCTCGGCCCAAACCGGGCTATAGTCAGTACTGTAGCAGCTCCTAACTCAACAAAATTATGACAGAACAGGAGTGTTCTTGAATAATAATAGTATTAAGTAATTAAGTATCTTTTGTATCTCATTATAAACTCAACAAAATTATGACAGAACTGAAGTGTTTTTGAATAATAATAGTATTAAGTAATTAGGTATCTTTTGTATCTCATTATAAGTGAACATATGTATGAGAATAAATATCATTAAACCTAAACCTAATACGGCCAGAGCGTAGCAACTGCCTAGAACACGCAGACTGTATTTCATGTTTATAGTGTAGTCTCGCCAATCGCTTTTACTGTGGCCACAGCCTTATGTAATCTCGATATCATGGTTAAGACATAGATGATATATTTGATGGAGAGTTTACGACGCATACTGAGCACTTTACGATGGATTTAAATTATTATTTCAATCGGATATTTTATTTATTTACTTTGCCATTTATGGCAGTTTAAATGTTTAACTTCTTAATAGAATATTGATAATTAATGAAACTTTATATTTTTAGAGAGCTGAAATACCAATTCAACCCACCCACTGCCACTTCAGCTGAGCAATCCTTCGAGCGATGTCGGTTACTTTAGTTCTCTTACGGATCTCCTCATTTCTGATTCAATCACTTAGGGATCGCCACGTGATCGAATATTTTCATACACAAAGGAGTAAGTACTAAATCCATGACAATTATAGTGATTTTGCGATGAATTCAGACAAATGACGACTAGTACTACAGTACGCACTCACAGTAGGCAAAAGTAAGGTACAAGGCTCCTGTGCCACAAAACAGAGTATTTTTTGCCCACGCGTTAGCGGCGGCAAGGGGACTTCATCCTGCCCCACACCCTACTTCATCGTTGTCCTGTCATCACGACTGCGTTACCGCACTATAGTAATAATTACTTACGCTATGCTAGATACGATCTGCAGTAATAATTCTAAGTTACAACTAAGTTTAGGCGTCAACAGGAGATAAAGTCGCTTATCTATATATGTATGCTTAGCTGTGTAACTTTTAAGATCGGTAATGAGTTTTAGAGTCAGTTACATTTCGGTGTGACTAATGACGTGCTCCAGAGGTGTTAAACCTATGGCTAAGAATTAATATCGTTTTTAAGTACAATGAGATTTTTTAAATAAATGAATTAAAAAGTATAATAGCTGTGGGGTGGCACGTAGATGTAGGACTGTAGATTGGGCAATAAAACTCACTGGTATGCTTGAGACTGAAGGCAGGGTTTATTTTGGGTAGCAAAAGGCACATACAACTTGAAATTTAGCTCAAAATAAAATAGCTATAAAAGTATGGGAAAATGACCCACACACAATGGTGTCCGAAATAAAGAGAGAGCGGGAAGCGCCCCTTCAGGTGAAGCAGTGATGAACAGTAAAAATAATGTTGGATAATATGTCAACTTAGCATAATAATATCTAAGACAACTGTTTGAGAATTTGGGATTGATGAAAAATAATAAAATATATGTTTGCTGTAAGACGGGTCACACACTGCCTTGCATGTTCCGTGTGTCCCTATGATGCAGATTAGTAGAAAAATCACGTACGTAGATGCGTTTTTGGTGTGCTGTACCATGCATAATTTCTATACAAAATTGACACTGTTTAACTTATAAATCTGCAGTAAGGCATAATGCTGCGTGACGTGTAGCAGTATGAAATGCATCTAAGCGACACCAAAACAAATATCGCCCATTTCTAGCATATTGTAAGAAATCATTTATGCAATCTTTAGGTAAATAACTTGAACATTAAACAGGACAAAACACCAAAGGGCTTCTTCCAAAAAAGACGCAGGAAATGAAGTAAATAAAACGTATCTAAGGTTAAAAAGGTTCACCACCCCTAACCCATTCGTTTAATGAACACCACTTGAGATGTTTCGGTAATTACAAGCAAGTATAACGTATTAAGTTAATAGTCGTCATCAATTGTTCCCGAGATATTCGTGTAGCATCGAGTTTATGGGCCGTGACGATACTCTCCTAACGAGTTGCTGGGATGTTGATGGGTTAAGGGTTGAGTGATGGTGATCAATGGGTTATAGGTGTTATGGTAATTTGTTTAAGATAAAAATCCCGGAGGAATTACGACAATGATTTATCCCAAAATTTACAAAGAACTGTAAAGTCTCTTAAAAGGACTGACTTTTTTTATTATTTTTTAAGTAGACTGGGCAGGCATTTGACCAAAATCTTGCTTGGTAAACAGGATGTGGTCTAAGGTGTAGCATACATGCCCAGCCTGCCTAGCATGACCGATTTATATCGCGTGATATAGCATTTTATCGACACTCAACTGTCAAATTCCTTTGTCTTTTTGACAGTTAAACGTGATAAAACGCTATATCACGCGATATAAATCGGTCATGCTAGGCAGGCTGGTTGTAACTATCAGGGAACACATCAGCAGGTAGCGCATTCCATTTTGTAGTAGTTCGCATAAGAAATGTATTGGCAAAGCGGTTGGTACGGACCCTTGGAGTATCTACTATGTAAGGGTGATATGCTAACCTGCGTCTGGTATCCCGATGGTGGAAAGGGGCCGGAGGAACAAGGTTATGCAGTTCTTATCGACGATCTGTCAATCTGATGAGGGTCGCATGAAGCCGCTGGATGCGGGCAATGCGGGACAGATCATAGTGAAGATCGTTGGGGGAGGCTTATTATACTCAGCAGTGGGCGTCATGCGGATGATATAATAAAACTAAATACTACGGTTGCCTAATAAAATATTTATAATTACATAGTTAATTATATTTACCACAACAAGCCTCAATAGCGGGATTAGAAATTAGAACTCATGAAACTAATGTAGCTGGATTGTTAACTACCTTAACTCGCGGTCATTTAAAAAAAAAATCGTAAGACAACTACCTACGTAATCCTTAAATAAAGAGACAGATAAATATTGTAATACTAGCGACCTGCCCTCGCTTCGCTTCGGTGAAGTGTGGAATTTGACACCATGTATCCTACTAATATTATAAATGTGAAAGTTTGTGGGTTTGGATGTTTGGATGTTTGTTCCTCAATCACGCAAAAACTACTGAACGGATTTGGTTGAAATTTGGCACACAGATAGTAGATAGCCTAGATTAAAACATAGGCTACTTTTTATCCCGATATTCCCATGGGAACGGGAACGGGAACCACGCGGGTGAAACCGCGGGCGGCCGCTCGATATACATATAAACCTTCCTCTTGAATTATTCTATCTATTAAAAAAATTGCATCAAAATCCGTTGCGTAGTTTTAAAGATCTAAGCGGGAAGCGACTTTGTTTATATCTATACTATCTAGTGATGTATCAAAGTATGTCTGTTTTGAATCTTATCAAAGAGTTTTTCCATAAAATCTCCATAAGTTGCCAAGGGTCTTCAAGAGTTTATTTACCACAAATAAGTGTTCCGTTTGCCCGAAGGCTGGTCCATGATTAAGCGAAAGGACAGTAACAGTAAAAAGTAATGACTCGATAGAAGACATCCGTGGAACATTTACCAGATTCCCCCTTATTTCTCGCCTCGCAGTTACTTCTAAAACGAAGGATAACAAATGAAATCGTTATTAGTACTGGTGTAATTTGAAGTCATTATCTTCAATTCAGAAAACAACAATGTACCATTATGGGCTATTTATATGGGTCGATTTTAGTCACCTGTGACGGTCGACTTTAGTCACCCAGCAAGTCCTTGTATATTGAATTGCAGGTAGGGTTACCATTGAGAAATTTGAAAATTCCAGACAAAAAGCCGGACAGGACAAGAAAAGTCCGGACATTTTCAGACAGATCCAGACTCCATACTTTTTGGGACTTCTCTTTCGAACACTACTGCTATGTGTGTTTGTTAACTAGTATTACACCGCCCAATCTTAAAAAAGCCGGAAAAATTACAAAGCCGGACAAAGTCCGGACAATAGTCTAAAAGTCCGGACATGTCCGCACTAATCCGGACGGATGGTAACCCTAATTGCAGGTGACACGGTGATGGCGTCGCTGTCGTCTATATGTAGTTGATGGAGTAACCGACTGTATGTAATAACGAGTTTCAGTTTTGGCCACCGGACCAGATAAGTTTGTTCAGTCACCAGGCGGCCTAGGCCGAATTGCCATTTACACAGTCTATTTTCGCCGAGCGGCAAAAGTTTTGCGGCTTTAGTCACTCGTGTAAATACCACATTACTCGTCTAAAAGTTAGTAATAAACTCGTTGGAACTTCTAAGAATTAAATATGTACTCTTTATCAATTGTTGAGTAGGAGAAGATAAAGTTTTCTCAACAAAAGATGAGACTCGGTTGGAAATGGAACTAATTTTGCGCTTTAATATAAGGTTCCAGTTTCCAATAACATAACCTCTAAACGTTGTCTAAAACAGGGAAAGTGGCGCCGCCATTTCAGTCTCATGTTTCGTTGACCAGACTCTATCTCATGCATTACTGTTTTCCATGAATTTTATATTCATATTCTACCTATATGAATATAAAATTATTGCTGTTTTCATAGTTCTCTTGAGATAAGTTTTTGTTTGTTTTGACACTGACATTAATGAATAACATCATGTCTCCTATCCTAACTTTATTTTAACGTATTCTTACTTGTTTTGACACTGATATTATGGAATTAAGTAGGTAGGTACGTACATCATGCACGATTGTGTCTAAAATTTAACTCTATTTATTCCATAACTGTTTTTAACTTATAGAGACGGCATTAGGTAATAGAGATAAACAACGACAGTAACGTTATACGTTTTTTTAAATGACGATTATACGCGTACCATCGCTATATGTATACGGGCAACAGCGTCGATTAACCATTAGTTAGCAACAAAATTCGTGTGCACGCGTATCGTCCCTGCACTAAATAAACGTATGTTGTGTTGTGACGGCGGGGCCTGTAAGCGTTTTAACTTTCGGAGTCTTTACCACTAACTTTGTTGCCCATGGTACATGCTATACGTAATTTGATCGGTTTCCACTCCTATTCGGCTGCAAAAGCTACAGAATAACATCGGCGAGCGTCTTGGAATTGGAAGTGATGAATATGAATGAGTCACAGTTTGCCCCCTCGGGATGCAGGCTGCAGTGCTCAAACTTCGTTATTTAGCGACAGTTCCGCCGTTAGAATGTCGCAGGTGAAATGGTGACGCATTACGGCAGAATACTTATCATACCTAAGCACTAAATATTCTATAGATGGATTGGCTGCTTCCACTCGCCATTTCAATTATACCCTCTTACCCGATCGAGGGGGGGGGGGGGTCATAATTTTTCACTCATAGTTACAGAGCTAGTGACAAAATACTGCAATAGGTATCTCAAGGCCCATCATTCAATATGATATTAGTGTTTAGGGTGTACATGGCGGTGACGCATTACGACAGAATACGTATCATACCAAAGCACATTTTTTTTTAGATGGGTTGATTTGGTTGCTTCCACTCATATCACAGATTCAAATTCCAAATTCAAAACGTGGTTTCACCGATTGTATACCCAATTGTTAGATGGAGAGCATACTTTTTCATCATTTATATTGACAGAAGAATTCGCTCAAACTTCGCGAAGCGAGCTTGTCGCATTACCACTTCCTCGCACGCGACGAGTGCCTATCTTTTCACTACTAAAAATGCGGTACTGTATACGTAATTTCTCTGCAATTATCGCCGAGACTAAGGAGACTTCACTATAATAAAACATATTATTACATTTGCAATGAACTGTACTTTTGCGACGGACATCAGTGCGAAGTTAACTGAGCTGTTTCATCCAGTGACAGTATAGACTTTAGGTTAGGGTCATTTTATACCGTATTGGTACAGGTTCCGCGTCCTGCTATCGTGTCGAAAATGGCTTCATGTAGGATCGTGGGCTAAATGGCTCTGTCCCTTGTAACGCATATAATAAGGGTCATATGAACGGGTTCATTGGGTATTTAGCGCGTGTCCATTGTATCAACATGTGCAAGAAACGTGACCGGACTGATAATGGGCTGGTAAGGTACTGTTTTATTTGGGAAACTCAAATATACCAAACTTATTAATAGACTAAAATATGTTGTACAGCGGACTTTATCTAATGCAGATATTTTTTTTATATTAAGTACGGTAAATAAAACAAAAAATATAAAACCTTGTTAGAGTGGCAGTAACGAATGACTTCCAAAGAAAAAAAAAACATAAAACCTAAAACCCATTTAGCTGAAAAGGCAAGAACAAAAAAGAATAATAATTATTGTCAGGTCTCATAAGTACAAAATTTCTATGTTTATGAAAAACGGTAGACGTACCCAGCATTTCAGTCAGCTTACATCAAACAATAAAGAAACATATATTTTATGTTTATTATACAGGGTTATTTGTAAACACCAACAACCTCGCAGGAGTAGATGACTAACAGACAAAAAAATTCACAGATTTTACAGTCCCCGCAAGTATCGGAGCATTGAATATGAACACCAAAATTTACGAAAAACCAAAATCAAATCAAATGCAAAGTCCTATTATATTTTTAAAGTTACCTAGGTAGTACCTATTTATTTTTACGATTGTGACACTCGGCTCCGCCTCGTGTCACAAAACCGCCCGCTGACTGCCTCGACGCAGCCGAAATATTATTAACATAGGTTAATTTTGAAAATAGTTTCAAAATTCCAACAAATGCACTTCTCGTCTGCTTCTGCATCTTTTAACACTATTACCATGACGATCGGCCAATAATCATAAAAGCTACATCACTTTTTATGTACGGAAACACCCGTTTTTCAACAATTCCAAATCTAAAGGGACCACCTACAGGTCACAATTATTAACCGATTTTCAAAATTATTTCGCCATTTGGTAGCTAAACTAATACCCTAGGACCCTTTTTTTCATTTTTTCTTAAGTCGGTTTTTGTTTCGAAATATTTACAATTTAGTAAACAAACACCCCCCTAAAAACCCGGAATTTTTGGAATTTTGGAAAATTACAAAAAAAGTTACCAGTAGATTTTCAAAATTCAAACGTTCACACGTGTCTCGATAAATTCCTCAACTTATAGTACTATTTTCATCTCGATCCTCCCAAAATCTTCGGAAATATGGCCAAAAATACGTCTCAGGCGATTTGCATTTGATAACCATTTTCAATGGTAAAACTACTTTCCATACAAATGTCCGAACAGCTGATCGAGTTTTGTATGAAAAGTGGTTTTTTCCGTTTTTGGAAAAATTTTACAACAAATGTTGTTGTTTATGATGTTAAAAATCTACTCCTGCGAGGTTGTTGGTGTTTTACAATTAACCATGTATAGGTAGTATAGGTACCTAATGTTTGAAGTATAAAAGTCAGTATATAGGTACAAAAGAAGCATCGAATGATCTGAGGGTACCTGATAAACGTGCTAGCCCCCATCTCACTGACGTGCGACGCATGTGAAATAGTGTATGTCTACCATAACATGGCACAACCCACCTAGTCAAATAGCCAACTTTCTATTCCTTCTCTAACTTCAAGCTTTAGACCATGGGTCTCCAAACTTTTTGGTCTAAGGGCCGGACTGACTCTTCTACGAAGCCAAAAAAAAGGACCTATACTTAGTAAGGTTGCCAGTTCGGAAGTCCAAAATATCTGGAGAAAATTTTAAAATGTCGGGATTTCGCGGTTGTTGTCGGGAGAAATAAATGTTTAAAATAAATATGTCATTTAAACGCCTGTACATAGTAAGAAAACGGCAGCGCAGCGCGATTTTTAGTCAGTTTTATACACTAATCTTGTAAGTTGTAATCTTGCCTGTCTATTGTAAAAAAACAGCCGCGCAGCGTGATTTTTTGTTAGTTTTATCCACTAATCTTATACTATTGCTTGTCTTTTGTAGAAAAACGGCCGCACAGCGCGATTTTTAGTTAGATTCTCCCACTAAACTTGTACTCTTGCCTAGACAGCATAGACATAGTAAAATAAAACATAGTATATAAATAGTAGTTATAGACATAGAAAAATAAAATGGCCGCGCAGCGCGATTTTTAGTCAGTTTCATCCACTAATCTTGTATTCCGGGAGAATCCAGGCGAATCCTGACCATCTGGCAACCCTATCTATACTCCAGCCAAGTTGGCTGGAGTATAGATAGGGTTGCCAGATGGAAAGAATGTTTACAAACAAACTGCCCATACTTAACCTCAAAAGCATTTTTTTATTACATGTTTTATAAATATACTAGCAGCCGCCCGCGACGTCGTCTGCGTGGAAAGGTTTTTTGCTATCCCTCGGGAACAATACTTATTTTTCGGGATGAAAGGTACCCTAATGTCCTTCTCTGTTTTGTTATTTTGTTAATAATTTTGTTAATATAACTTTTTATAGTGCAATAAATAAAGTTAGTAAAAATAAATAAAACATTATTTAACATGACCAAAGAGTCTTAATTTACTACCCATCACTTATTTACTTACATTTTAAATGTTACAATATATTTAAAACAGTTTATGGCGGGCCAGATATCAAGTAATCCCGGCCCGCTTCCGCGGGCCGGATTGTTGGTCCTCGCGGGCCGGACGTGGCCCGCGGGCCGTAGTTTGGAGACCCCTGCTTTAGACGATTAACGGCCAATTTCAATAACCTATCCTGAGTAAGAGAGAGAGAGAGAGAAAGAGGACTTATTAAAGATTTCTTGCCTAGATTTTTCTGTTAAATAACGGGAAATAACAACAGTTGCCTAGTAACAGATCTATAGTAGGCCTATCTCTTTTTGAAGATAGATTTTATTGAAATTGGCAGTAAGTCACATGTCGCAAGCTTAAATGTAAGAAATGACATGACAAGCTTATGTTATGACACGGAAGTATATTACAGTTTATTGCTTATTTTTAAGGTTTTGACGTAACGTCACGTCACGTACGTCAACGAACGAATAGAAAGTTTTCGATTTTACTAGATGGTCTGATACAAGGAAAAACCACTGCCTATATTCTAGGACTCTAGGTGATTTAGATTTGACTATTAAACTTCCTTTTAATCGCCCCGAGCTAACGCTCCAGTATTACATGAGTATTCAAATACAATAAAAATGAGAATCGCTACATACACTTTTAATCAAATAAGCACAATTATTTTTGAGGGGAGCAATTTATATTCTTGTGAATATCATTTAGTTATGCAAGCTTCAAAATAAATATTTAATAGGTTGAAAGGCCATAAAATACCATTCTAGAAGGAGAGTCATCAGTGATATAATTTCTTCTACGAAAGTCTTTTATTTTTATAATAACGTGCTATGTTATCATATCATAGACAAACTAATACTTTGCGTAGAGCGGGGATGAGAATATCCATTTTGTTACATTACGTAACAACTCAGTTCACTCGTAGTATTTAGGAAATAGGGGATAGAAAAATGTTGACTTAAGAAGAAAAAAGTGTATTGTTTGCTTATTTATATAAGTTTCCTAGATACCAGAGTCTTTAAAACTTTGATAAATTGAGATTGGTAAACAAAACGTTTCTTTGATTAATGGGAAAACATTTCGTTTAATTTATATACACCGCTTCTGTGGTCTAGTGGTTCGCCCACCAGTGTAAGACGCAGGGGTCCCGGGTTCGATTCCCAGGGGGGTACAATTTGTACTCGGTTTGGTTGGGTAGGGCTTATTTCAAGTCCGCCTGACTAGCTACCACCATCTTACCTAAGTCTGATGCCATTACAACAATTTAAAATTGTTGTGTTCCGGCAGGTTAGAGGTAAGATAGCCAGTGATGAGAATTCCGGGTGTAAACGCTTCCATCTTCCTTCGGCCTTATCATTACTCAACATAAGGCCAAGCACTATCCCGTTGTGAATAAAAAAAACCGGCCAAGTGCGAGTCGGACTCGCGCACGAAGGGTTCCGTACTAAAAAACGGCAAAAAATCACGTTTGTTGTATGGGAGCCCCCCTTAAATATTTATTTTATTCAGTTTTTAGTATTTGTTGTTATAGCGGCAACAGAAATACATCATCTATGAAGATTTCAACTGTCTAGCTATCACGGTTCATGAGATACAGCCTGGTGACAGACAGACAGACGGACAGCGGAGGCTTAGTAATAGGGTCCCGTTTTTACCCTTTGGGTACGGAACCCTAAAAACACGGTGTCCATGAATGAAGTCACTATCTACATAATACTATATTTCGTGTAAGGTGCACGTTTCTTCGAAGTCAAGTATAATTTCCGCTAAAACTTTAATTATAAATTTTTCATTTTTAAATACTTAATATACTCAATAAACTCTTTTATACTTACAAAAGAAGTAAAAATATCAATAAGAAATATCTTCATTATCATACAAACACCCCCCTAAATATTAATCGGGCCGGTCACAATCGATTCAGTTACTCCTTAAGAATCGAGAATCGGTTGAGAATCGATTACCGTACCGTTCCGTTTTACGTTGTACGCGCTATGAGATTTAACGACAGAAGATTAAGATAACAGATGTGATACTTCGGATTATATCAGATTTAAGCGTTAATATCAATAAAGCCTTGTTTGTATTGTTTCGTAATGAGTTTTCGATAGCATTTTGATGAAAAAGTGATGTTCTCGCCAGGGTTTTTTTTTGTAAAAACATAGCTTGTATGACTGTCAGCCATTTTTAAATGTCTCCACTGCTGGGGCAAAGCCCTTCCTTATAGGTGGATAAGGAGGATGGGCCATAACCCACCACGCGGGCCCAATGCTGATTGGGCTTAACATGGCTTCCGAAGCACTGAAGAGCTTGAGATAATACATTTTTGGTCACCCATCCCATGAGCAAACCTTACAAAAGTTGCTTAACCTAGCAACCTAGCGCCATCGAGCTTTTCGCTTGTGTGCTTGGAGAAGTAAAGTTGAGGAATATTTGGGTTGACTTTTTAGGGTATCCAAAGGTCGCGGGTTCGATTAGGTACCGTCCAAAATTGATTTGGTGCGAGTCGTATTTTTTCTAGTATATTATTTAGTATTTACTTTTTAGGATTGAGTTGAAGTTGCGCAAAAATAAATATTTTTTTAATATTTTTTTTTTGCAGAACAAATCTTTTTCTCTTGAAAATATAATTGTAGAGACAGAGCCTCTGCTTTCGAATAATAAAAATAAAATTGAGTCTGCAAAATAGTTTCAGGTTCTGATACAAATATGAAAGTTTCATTTTTAAAATGATCCACCATTTCAGTGGCATTATACTAGTATTTTTGCATAAAACGGCTTAAAAGGCACCAAGTTTCACAAAAAGTTCTGAAAAACAAAATTAAATTAAGTTTTCATGCTAATTTCAAGTTGGTCAGGCGAACTTTTTAAACTGAAAACTGCAGCGTTATAATTTGCACAAATATTAACCTGAATGCTGCTTCGCCATGCAATTTAGTTGCTATTCATAAGTTCGTGAATTTTGTTAGTGACTCAACTAAGTCATAATTTAGCACGCGACGTCTTGGAAATCTTAGGGCATGAATATATGTATACGTTTATTTATTTATAACATTACTAGCTTTTGCCCGCGACTTCGTCCACGTGTACATTCGGAAAACCTTTGACCGAGATAAAAAGTATCCATGATTACCACAGATTATAACTATCGGTGTGCTAGTCCAAATTCGTTCAGCCGGTTTAACGTGATTGAGTAACAAACATCCAAACATTAAACTTCACATTAACCGTTTCTTTGGACCATCAAACTGAACAACTTTTACTATGAGACCAACTCTGAAATCGCGAAAAAACAGCTTTTTCATATAAAAACTAATAACAAAAAATAAACATCACAATGCATTAATTCAATCACGAGGTACATTTGGAAAATAAAACTGATAGCAGGAATTGGATAATGTTATCTCCTATCTACCTAAAATGGCCACTTTCGTTTCGATACCGTTTTAAAACTAATAGAAAGAATGAAAAGTATTGAAAATGTAAACAATGAATATTAGAGATTTAATAAGAGATCGGAGTTGTTTCTTTTTTTTTATATTGACATGGTTTAAGAGTTAAAAAAATATAAAAAATGTATTGGCTTAGTTGACCACTAAATGCCTCTTAAAGTCGGTAAATCAAAATGTCTACGATATGTTTTAGTTATAAAAATGTTAGTCTTCGAGAACAGTGTAGACGCACCTTATGTTTGCTTATGATGTTACGCCAGCTTTAACTTTAAATATCATTAAAGTATATTTGAGTATGTTTCGTGAGTTTGATTATAAATATTATGTTATGACTTAAATCTTCTATTTAAAAAAAATATAAAACACTCAGTCAATTGCAAATGTCGCCATTTTTTTAGATTTACATAAACAAGCACCAATTTTATAACGATGTTTTCGTGAGTTGTGTTCACGCGATTTTGACTGTTATTTATATTTGACTGAATTTTTTCCAACGTCTAATTGATCCTAATTCTAAATATGCCCTCCGTCCACTAGGATCCCCTGCTAGAATCCCCTGGGGGATTCACGTGGATATTTTGTCCACTAGGCTCCACCAAAAATGATTATGTAAATTGGATCCCCTGGGGGATTCAGTAGGACTGAAAACCAATAGTACACATTTGTTAGCCCAGGGTAATGATAAAAAATTATGACAAACAATTAAAATGCATTGGGCGTTTGTTCAACTCCATAGGACTGTATATTGTAAATGTCATACATACAATAAATTAAATAAATCTCACGAAATGTCTTTGAACAACACGGCTTCCGTTCCGGCCGGAAACCGCTTTGCTCTAAGCGAAATGTTTAATTAAAAGAAACAAGTTATTTTCTCACTTTAAACCTGCATCATGAACTGCTGAGGTACCAGGGTAGCACAAGCCACGTAGAGCTAACGCTTCGTAGGGCCCACTTTGTATGGTTCGTATGCAAGGAGCGTTTGTTTAGCTCCGATTTTGCTTTAAGTTTACTACGGCGGCGATTGGGGCAGATTGTTCGAGCTAGCTTGATTGTACGTGCTTCAGGGATTTAGTTCTCTCACAGAACACTGAACAGATTTACCCTTGAGATTTTGTAACGATCTTGCGGCACTTTTTTGTAAATTGGCCTGAATCAGATTTAAAAGTAACTTCATGTTTTTATTTTCAATGGATTGTCATTCAGATAATATATCGTAAAAAGTATTAGAAAATTTCGCCAATCCCATTGGCGGCTCGGTAGCATAATTGGTAGTGCATTGGACCGGAATCCTAAGGGTGCGGGTTCGAATCCCGTCTGAGCTGCTACGGGTGAGTCGATTTTTTCTAATATTTTTCAATTATATTAATCATCTTAATATATCGCTGCTCATTAAAATACCATCGCCTCATCAACACCCATTTCAGTAAGGGTGGATAAGGAGGATGGGCCATAACCCACCACGGGCGGGATTTTGGGTGTTAACGACTGGAAATGCAACCGGAACCAACAGCTTAATGTGCCTATCAAAGCACGGAGGAGCTCGGGGTAATAAATTGTTGGTTACCCATCCAATGACAGATCTGTGCTAAAGTTGCTTGACGGCCGCAATTGTAGAGCAATTTACATCCAAACATTGCATAATATAATGCCGTAATGCGTTCATTCGTTTCAAGCGCTGAAACGCGTGCGTTATAAATGATTTTCCCGTTGTCATCGCCTATAGCTCGGTAACGAATCACCGGAGCCAGCCTCATGCGAGATAACGCTGAAGGTAACTGGAGACTTATCTATCTCGCATTTATTTTGGTGCAAGTTATGAGAAATCAGAGAGAAGGAATGTCTGACATGGTGGTATTTCACAGATTAGTTTCAGAAACAAAACATAAATGATTTTGACGAAAGATCCCTTTGTGTTTTGAGAAGAGACAACTGGCTCCTTTTTTTTGTAAACTGATCTAGGCGAATCTACCTATAGTTATTTTTAAAGTGTTTTTGAGTCGACGAGATATATCATAACTATCAGGAAATTCCTGGATGCGGGCAGAGCAGTCCCTGTAGCATGATCACCGAAACATGTTAAAATGTAGGTATCGCGTGATGTAGTGATTATCGACAATTAACTGTCAAAATCCATTGTCTTTTGACCGTAACCGATATCGCTAACTACATCACATCGTGTTTCGATGGTCGTGCTATGGGGGCAGGGCCGATTGTCGTGAAGTATCTTGGGAGAGGCTCATCCTAGCAGTGAGCGTCAAGCGGCTGACAACAACGCTATCTCTTGTTCCTAGTACACTACCGTTTTCCCCAAGCTTATAATAGTTTTCTCCATCACCATTGTTCGATGGGCAACGCTGGAAAAATAAATAACGTTCCGTGCCAACCATTCATTACGCCTTGGACAGGTATACGATGTTTTCTGGCACCCTGTAATTATTGCGTTTACGTTCGGTTTTACGAATTCTCCCTAAACTGGTAACAAACGATCGACGGTTTTGGCTCCATAAAATAGATAAGTCAATTGTTTGTTTCTGAGAATTTATTTGAGACGATTTTGTACATTTTACTATTTCGACTTTAGTCGAGACATTCATTAATGTAATTGAAACGTCAAAGAAAATTCTTGAATTAGAATTATATGAAAGGAAAGTTGACTTTGAAGTTGTTTTGTAAGTCCTAGACGTGCTTATAACTTTTATAATTATAATATTAATAGATTTTGTTTGCCTTTTTAGGCATAATGTTAGACTAGATTTTATATAGAAATAGAAGAATTTTGGGAAAAAGTGGCCAAACTTCATTCACATTATGTACGAGTACTTACTCGTAAAATGTTTTGATAAAATAAGTTTGAATATGAAAACCTATAACTCGATTTATACAACGTGTTAATGAATAAACGCGAAACATCTTAGGTGGTGGTTGTGCTCATGAATATGAACAACTTTTACTATAGAGCCAACTCTGCAACTCAACAAAAAAAATCAGTTGTTTCATACAAGTTGTCAATACCTACTCGACCAGAATGTATGAAACAGCAGTTTTTTTTGTTGAATTGCAGAGTTGGCCCCATAGTAAAAGTTGTTCATATTCATGAGCACAATCACGCCCTAATAAGTTCAAATTCAAAATAAACTTTATTCAAATAAACTTAATTATTAAGTACTTTTGAATCGTCTATATTTTCCTACCACCCGTTCCAGACTTTTTTAGCTGACAAGAAGAACGGGCGCAAGAAACTTATCAGCTGTAACAGCCATAAGTAACGATATTTACAAACTTGAATATATCGTTACCAGAAAATTACAACAGGGTGACAGGATTATTGGCAACAACATAGACTTATTATATTACTTCAACAAAGTACTTATTAGCAAGTTATGTGTTACATCATTTCCACGCATTTAGATCTTTAAGATAATCATCTACTTTATAATAACCTTTACCCATGAGCGTTTTTTTAACATGGTTTTTAAATTCATGCAAAGGAAGATCAATCACTTGTTGTGGAACTTTATTAATAAAGGCTATGCCTTTCCCCATAAATGAACCTCTAGTTTTTGCAAGCCTAAATCTTGGAACGGCAAGTTTATCTTTATTTCTTGTATTGAACTGGTGAATATTGCTGTTCTTAGCAAATGAATCATAGTGTTTCCTTACATAAACTAAATTATCATAAATATATTGGCCTGCCAAAGTTAAAATATTTATTTCTTTGAACATTTCTCTCAAGGTATCTCTCCGCCGTAGATTGTATATGGCGCGAACAGCTCTTTTTTGGAGTACAAAAATATTTTCAATACTGGCAGCTGAGCCCCACAATAGCAGTCCATACGACATTACGCTATGAAAATAACTAAAGTATACTAACCTTGCCGTTTCAATATCAGTTAAAAGCCTTATTTTCTTAACAGCGAATGCCGCTGAACTAAGTCTACTTGACAAGGCTTCAATATGTGGATCCCATTGCAGTCGAGAATCTAGTGTGATACCTAGAAATTTTGTGCTCTCGATAAACTCGACTTCATCGTCATTCAAATTAATATTTAATTTTGTCTGCTCAACATTAGGTAATGAGAATTTAACACATTTAGTTTTTTTGGGGTTAAGTGCTAAATTATTACTATTAAACCAGTATGAAACTTTAGAGAGGGCACTATTTACTTCGTCCGAACAGTTATTACCTCTGTTTACTTTAAAAACTAAAGAAGTATCATCCGCAAATAGTACTGTTTCACATAAATTATTCGCGTAGTTGTTAAGTGGTTGTTAGTTGGTAAGTGTTGCGTTTATTCATTAAAACGTTGTAGATACTTATTATTTTGCGCACAGGCATCATTTTCTAATTCTACACGTAAATTAAAATAAAATCCAAGGTGTTTTATTAAGAACTTGGATTGTTTTTAATTTGACACCATATGATTTTTGTGATATAAGTACAATAATTAACTACATCATATTTAGATATTATGATAGGTGTTTATTTACATCGGTACTAAAGCCGCACAACTTTCGCCGCACGGCGAAAATCGACGTGGAAATGGCAATTCGGCCTAGGCTTCGGCGCAGGTGACTGAACAAAATTATCTGATCCGGTGGCCAAAACTGGAACTACGTCATTACAAATTTTTACCTAGGTTACGCCATTAACTACATAGACGACATTGACATCCCCTGCGATTCAATAGGCTATTTGACTAATTTTGGAAAACCATTTTAAATTATTCCTTATTACGTAATAGGCGCACCACATTGATATTTCAGGAAAATTAAATGTATTTCATTAAAAAAAATCGATGTTAAAGTTTAAAATTTGAAAACCGCGCCAAAAACGCTATGGCACTTGACACGTGACTTGTTGACGTCACAAGCCTGTAAACATTGTAATATCCTTAGCCATTTGACAGCCAACAATCGCGGATCCTAAGTCTATGGTCATGTCAAACGCCTCAAGCCATATTATTTACAGGCATGTGACGTCATCAGTCGTCTTAGAGCGTTTTCGCCACAGAAAAAAATTCAAAAATGATTGCATTTTTCTAGGTAAAATTAATCAATTAATAGACTTAATTTAGACCATATAATAGTTGAATGTGTTTTTCACGCCATTATCTGTTATAATGACCACAATTTGTAGTATATTTTCAATGTTGTCAAGTTGTCTATTTTGGAAGCGACTTGCTAGGTGACTAAAGTCGACCGTCACAGGTGATTAAAATCGACCCATATAAATAGCCCATTAGTGTCTATTTTACTCCTAGGTCTTTGTATAAATTTTGTTATCTGTACCAAATATTATTTACAACTTCGTAATTATGTTCGACATCATCAACTCCTAATAAAAACAAAAGGAAGCGAATTTTTAAAAAGTCTTGTATCCAACGTTTTACTTTGATGTTGCGCAATTTCGCGACAATAACCTTTCGTAAAGCCATTATTTCGAAGACAAATTACATTTTGCGACCGAACGGAATGTTATTTTGTCGAAAATTACGCTTTATGCCGGAGCTGTACGGAAAACGCGTAATTTCCTCGAATTTTCGAGTAAACTTGTTTTGCGAGATCGCTAGAGTAGTACTATTGATGTGTACGACCCCGCCAAGGCCAAATGATAGAAGTCAACATACTGGCAAAATAATGAGGTAATTAATATTATTTACTAGTCAGGGGCAACGAACTATTTTTTTACGTGACGAATCGGTTGACGTGATGTTTCGGATGTGGAACCAACGGACACTTTGTTTGTGCTGTGGCAAACAATGGAATTAAATTAAGCTTGATACGTGTGGGATTTTGTGTCAATAAGTTATTTTCCTTCCGTGAAACAATACACGTACAAATAACTTATGACTGGTAAAGTGCCGTTATACTTTAAGAAAGGCTATCTCAAGTTTTAAGTTAATAAATCCTTATATGCAGAAACTTATTATTGCACTCAAAATACAATTAATGAATCTTATTCTTACTTTTTTTTACTTATTTTTGCTGTTTGCAGTTGAAATAATGACTTGAAAGTGCTTACTATTAGATATTATATTCTCTCTTATTTATATGCGTACTATAATCATGACAACATAAACAAATCAAATTGTTTTTAATGGAAGTGATTGGAAAATATTTAGTACCGGTACAGCCTAATGTTAGTTTGATCACATTTGTATTTGTTTCAACTATTTCACTAAGGGTATATATATTTTATACCAAGCCACCATATAAATTTCATTCCATTTTTAATTTAAATCAGAAATTAGTGCAAAAAGAAAATTCTAAGACAAGGCTCTTCGGAAAGTTCTAAATATAAAAAAAAACAGTTAAGTGTTAACAAGTATAAAGTTCAAATGCATGGCAGTTAAAGTAACATGCATTCAGTCCATTTCAGTGCAGGGTTAAGTGGTGGACCGCTATTTCCACCCTCGGTCACTTAGTGGTTCCAAATTACTTCGTCTTAATTGCAACTTAGATACCCTAACTTCTAAACATTTAAAATGTTGCTCTAAATTCGAAGTTAGGTTTATTTCAAGTACAAGCAAAGCCAAAAGGTCAATGGAAGCCAGAAAAAAAATTTAATAAACAGGCAATGCCAAAACGATGATCAAAGTCAGAAAGTCAGGTCGTCCGTTATTAATATTTGTATTCGCTCCCAGACTGTCGCCCGTATTTGAATAGTAGGCCTTTAGTACTTTTGACACATTCAATTTGAATATTCGCTCGTTTTTATATAAAAAGAATCTGTATCATATAACACTTTTAACCGGTTAACATAATTTAGTACCTACAACTTCCACAGCCAATTAGATAGAGCAAACTTTTTTTACGGCAGCAAAAACTTTATTATAGTTACTCGGACAAAATTCACAACACCGGAAAATCACATGACATCGACCTCTCAGCTACTCGGAAAATATCAAGTGACTTGACCTTCGATCAGTCACTGACTTTTGGCATATACCTATCGTATTTAGAATTGATAGAACAAGTTAAGTTTATGATTAGATTTATATCAGGTCATATTGAACTTACCATCCAAATTTTAAAAATGTGTCCAGTCCATGAAACTAAACAAGAAACATGGCTGTGTCAAATTTCGCCAGAAAATTTTGGTCAACCCATACTAAATTGATCACGTGATCTCTTTGATTTATATGGAAAGTCGATTTTTATTTTACATATTTGACCATGTATTCCTTAGAGAAAGTTGTTCATGGACTGAACACATCTTCAAAATTTGGATGGTAAGTTCAAAATTACCCGATATACATAGTTCATACTATTATTATTTTACTAGCTCATGACTTCGTCTGCGTAGACAGACATTTTTCTATCCCTTGGGAACAGTACTTTTTTTCTGGATGAAGGGTAAGGTAAGGGGAATACGTACGATTGGCAACTCACGTACCACTATTCAGAAAAATTCGTGTGGGCGCGTATTGCCTGCCCCTGCATGAACTAACCGTATGTTAGTGACGGGGTGGCGCGGCGTGCAGAGCATCGCGGCTTCGTACCGAAACAGAAGCCAGTCTTGCTCTAGCTAAGCGGGGTGCAAGTAATTTTGACTTTAGTAGTGGTAAAGCGGAAGTGTTGTCGATAGTACTACTCTATGTGCTTTTCTGTAACCAACTAAATAGATTGTTTAGTTGGTTACAACCAACTAATTAATTCCTTTTCTTATTTGAATTGACCTTTCGCTTAGAATTTACGACGGGTATAAAAATGCTAAATGTAATTAAGTCTTACAAAACGTTTGTCCCGACTGACTATTAACGCATAGCCGAAATTATTTAAATTAGAAGGATTTAAATAAGAAGGATTTGGAAAATAGTTATGTTTAATAATGTAAGCATATTATGCTGAGAAAGGATTTTTGGAATTTTTTACAATTTGGTATGAAAGTCTTTGTTCTTCGAAGGTAGAAACATGAAAATTAGAATTACAGCTGAGCATTAAATGATGATCAATTTCAAGTATTTCGGATTTTAACATTTCGAGGGGGGAGGTGAAATTTTGTATGGAAGTATCAGTTTTTTAAATGGTAGGAACAAAAAACATAAAAAACCGATGTGATCCAAAGTCCATGAAAGTTGCTAAACGATTTCGCATTACAATTTTACTAAGGCTTTTAGCACCCAGTCGGAAAGAAGGGTGTAATAAATTTCCAAGTCCAATTAAGTTCTTTAAATTTATTCCCAATTTTGTAGGCTATTAAGCGAATATTACCTGATATAAACAGCGCTTAATAACACAGCTTTTACCTGAAAATAAAAAAGATAATTATTAGTGAAGCAATTTACACAATCATAGGCATTTCGTTGGAACTTCAATTCGTGTTTATCCCAAAATAAAATGATGACCCTTCAATCGAAGAATTGTTGACAATCGATTACGAATTAACGATGAATGATTCGTTAATTGGATCATTCGTTCCAGCAAAAATGTTCAGTACAAATAAAATTCGGCGAAATTTTTGAATTCCTGTGATGTGCAGAAATTAAATTCGTGGTCTCTTTTTTTATTTAAATACGAAACGATATAAATATGGCAACTATTATTGAATAGTGAGAGTCAAGAAATATTCAATAATAATGATTTTCAACACGATTGCGATTTCTATGAAATGATTTTCATAAAACTATCGTTGAACATCGTACAGGATTCTTTAGCAATGAATTATGAATTCGTAAAATCATTAACTTTCAACCTTTATAAAAGTCGCATGTATTGCTTTCGCAAAAAAACTAATGTATACCTAAATACTAATTTAAAACATTACAAACAATTAATATGGTGACCACAAATTTATTATCTTGAGCTCCTCTGTACTGCGAAAACCACGTTAATCCGTTGTACCATCTATATAACGGGTGTAACAAGACCCTCAACGAAGCCGAAGCCCACGCATTCTGCCCATCATCAGGATCATTTTTGTCTTTTGGACTATACCTGGGAAACCAATAGCTACGAAGTTATTGAAAGTCAGAGTCAAATTTTTTTTTTCAAATTTTTTATGAAATCTTATTTTATTCGTTATTTCTTAATTTTTGTCTCAAGAAACATTATCAAAATTGTAAGTATTTCGTAACAAACAATGGCTTCAAAACGTCAGCACTCAATGTATTTCATGAGCAAGCATATAAACACTGCCTTTTAACTCGTATGCATGCAGCTGTGTAGCATACACTCGCAGGCGCGGTCTGTTGTACGCGTTACATTGCATGGTAATGTATGCAAAGCTTTTTTGACACCAAAAGATAAAATCGTTTCCCAGCAATAATATTGAACAGTAATAGTCCTGATGATGGGCAGAATACGTAGACTTAAGCTTCGTTGAGGGTCTTGTTACACCCGGTATGCAGACGTTAACTAACACCCCGGATGTGTTTTTATTTTACCCATGCTCCTTATCCACACTTAAGGAATGCCTTTGCGACGGCAAAAATTGCTAATGTGATAGGTTGAACCCGCCATTAGAAGAATAGGTCAGATAAACAAATGAAAAGTATGTCTGTGCAATCAACGAAATCATTTCTGTTCGGATATGAATTCTCGCATGGTTTCATTCTCGCGGAAGCCGGATCAATTATTTTAATGGATGACTACGAGTTCGGATTTTCAAAGTAAATGAGGCTTGAAGAAATTAATTAAATAAATTGATAGTATCGCTTCTGCCGCTAAAACGAATTTCTCAGCCTTTTGTACTGTGACACTTGTTAAAAGTCCTTGATTTGTTTTCTAATAAATGAGGGGTTTAGATGATATCTTGGCCTATGGTATAATAATACTTTTCCTATAGAAACTCACTATAGTGAGGTAACTCCTTTGTCTCGGTGATGACTACTACGATACCTCAATTTCAGTAGGAAAAAATTAGGTAGGTCTTTTCGCCTGCGCGTTAGCGGTGAGAGAACGTCAATCTTGCCCCGCACCCCACCTCATCGTTGCCTTGTCAAAATAGCTACAACTCCTTGGCATGACGAATTCTTCTAATTTGAATTAACTTCGGCGAATATATCGAGTCCATAGCTGGAACCGCAGCGAAAAAGCGTTACTTCTCCCCGCATCAGCTGCTGTAAAGTTAAACTTTACAAAGCGCAAATCAGACCAGTGATGGAGTACTACTGTCACCTTTGGGACGGATCAGCCAAATACCAGCTTGCCGCTCTGGGCCTCGATTCCGCTATTTTACAACAAATTGCTATGTCGCAGACACGCCATTGATTTGCTTACGCCATTGGTCTAAAAACGGTATTCTACTAATTTTGAGAAAAACGCCGTCAGCATATTGCTGGCATGTCGTTGGCATCGCATCAGCTCGAATTCAAACCACAAAGAACACAGAGTAGATTATATAAGAGTGGCCACACAAAGACGGATTTCCATTTCGGAACTCCGTACATCTTTTTAACCGACTTCAAAAAAGGAGGAGGTTCTCAAGTCAACGGTATTTTTGGGGTAAACCGGGTGCTAGGTGGTTTTTAATTAGATAATCAGCCTGCCGAACGCAGCTAATCCATACAAAACCTATGGACCTATAGGTGCCGGCATATAACTTGGCAAGACAAAGATGAGACAAAACATGCGCCGAGTTTAATGTTTGTAGCTACTGCGCATCTCTTGTCTCGTTTTTATCTTGCCAAGTTACGGGCCGGGCAGTATACCACACACATGTGGATTTTTTCGTACGGAATTTTCATATATTATTTTTTATATTTTACATATTATTGTACTTACTTTTCGCTGATCCTGCATTTATTCGTCATTCGTCGATTGCTTTTTTCGACGGAGTGGGGATAAGGATAAGTTCGTGCATGTGCTCTTGTGAGCGACCAATAGCGGACGACCCTCTCCCGCCGCCCGCGCCCCTCACCGCAACGCATGCCTAAAATACGCGTTCAGCGCAATCCCCACCCGATTTCAAGATATATGCCTCGTACTGTACAGAAAAGACACTCCCCGCCCTGCCCCAGGATCAATTACCTCACCCCACCTCGCGAGTTCGTATGCCGAATTGTATGCTAATTTGGTCGTGTGTCAACTCTCATGCACGGCGTGAACGCGCGATATTTATTTTGATAATTCAAATCAAATATGTTCTTTGTTTATTGTTTTCAAAATAAGGATTTTGATAACAATAAACAATTAATTTATAAATGTAATATTGTAGTACTAATATTATAACTGCGAAAGTCCGTTTGTTTTTATTTTATTTTTATTTGAGAGCCATTTATTACAGAGAATAACAATGGAACTAGCACACCTGGGCTAGTTTATTGCACAAAAATTTGGAAAAAGTATTTTCTTAAGTTATTGCTCATTCATGACAAAAGAACAATACGGGTCATTAGCACACCTGCGCAACCTTGGGATTCAAAATTCAATACACAATAAGCCAGGTAATTAAGTGAGCATATAGTCACAAGTAAGAGCACGTCTGCAAAGTACGGGGAATATGAGTGAGTAGACTGAAAAGTTCTCGTACTGTGTACACCGCCTTAGCACAGTTTAACGAATTCTTACTGTGGCCTTAGCGTTTATCTCTGACCAATCACTGTTAAAAAATTGTGTGAGTGAGATAGCGCTCTACTAACTCGTTTCCGTGAACAGACTATAGGTATAGTTCGGATCACGAAAAAAAGTACTTTGTGATCACGAAAGATGACCACAAACGGCGCCCATCTTCGCATCATAACTCATAAAAGAAAAGACCTACGGACAAAATAATATTTTATATATTTAGATAAAATTACTAGGTACTTATATCTATTTGTATATGAAATATTATTCTATCTTTAGTCTTTTTTCATGAGTTATGATGCGAAGATGGGCGCCATTTGTGGTCATCTTTCGTGATTCGCACTATACTAGCGGCGTCAATACATTTATTTTTATTACTCGTAAGCCAAGTCAGTATTCGAATAAAAAGGTAAGATTCATTTTTTTTTATAATATTTTTATTTATACAAAGAATATTTCAAAAAGACAAATAAATATAATAAAGAAATAAAATACACATTTTCAGTGATTTTAATTTCATGTCAGTAGTTCCGCAACGATTTCCAGAGGCGCTAGTGGTAGTGGCCTTTCAAATTACTTTACTCTGTGGTAATCAACCATTCATAGGTATTTAATTTTTGTCAAAGTTGGAAATAATCACCAATTTAATTTGTATTTTTCAATTCTGTTATTCTATTTGCTAAGAAAATACAGATTTACCGTTTTTTGGGCTATAAAAGTATCCCAAAATATGAACGTCGAAGACAATGGCAAGAAGCTATGCGATGCAATAATCTCACGACAATCCTCACGGAATATAATCAACTTCATAGGTTTGTTTCACATAATCTCCTTAATATTTTTGTGACTTGTGGATAATAGAATTTTGTGACACCATACTGTGCTTTTGTAACGCGTTCAAGTGCCCCCTTTTCTTTCTGTGAAATGCTCAAAAGTTGATGGATAACCTCAATCATACAATACACTCGCTTCAACATTCTTTTTCTATTTACAGGATTACCATAAACAGTCAAGCCATAAGTTGTGCTCTCAGTGTTTGCTTGGACTCGAAAAAGTGATGTGACTCAAAGAAGACTGAGGACCAAGCACGGTGATTTACTGAGACATTTGAGTAAATTTGATGCAGATGCAACAATATCCATCTCAGTGAATGTTCCTGATGATTAATGGAAGTTAAAATTGCTGATAAGTTGAAATTGGAACTCAAAATGCAACAGTGTCCAATGCAGAGTGCCTTTTTTCAGTCGGAACTTCGATCAAGAATACTCTAAATGTCCAGTCAGAGTCTCAACAATGGTACCTCAAAATCCAGAGTCCCACTTACAAACTGGGCGCTTATTTTGTACAAAGTAAGTTTTATAAAAGACGTGATTTTGAATAAAATAAGCTTATTTTGTACAAAATAAGTGATATAAAACCTAAGTTTTACAAAATAAGCTCCCGCTGAACGCTGGGACGAGGGATGCTATGTCGATGTGCTGTTTTAGTTCATGAAGCGTTATCTAGGATATTTTTGATCAAAGAGTGAACCAAGAAGTCAGACAGTCATTCTGAGTGGTGCCTATTTGCCTTTATTAGCTAAATGACTTTATACATTTTGTTACTAAGTTACTGAAATAAAATAAACTTTTAATTTATCATTGAGGTTTTATTTCCTTGTAGGTAGGTAAGTACTCAAATAGCTCCTATACAAATAGTATAGATTTAGTTAGTCTAAATGAAGCCTGTAATATTTCCTATTTTCAATATTTAAGTTATTTTCCCTTCGCGGCACAGTTTTGGTACACCCTGACTAAATTTAAACACATTCAACGGAAACCGGAGCAGTAAGAAGAGTTCTCGTAGTGTCATCATCACAAGGAAATCCAGCTGGATCAAAGAAGGGCGCAGTTTGTTGAAACAGCTATGGGTAGAATTCGCCAATATTAAGGTGATTCCCTGACCGAAAGTGGGGTTTAATAATTTCTATAATATTAATTTTTATAATAAAAATATTTAATAAGTTGTTAATGAAATTATTAAACCCCACTTTCGGTCAGGGAATCACCTTAATATTGGCGAATTCCACCGCATTTTGATAAAACTTTTCGTGGAGTTTTTAGAGCGCATAGTATTTATTAGCATAGTATTTTTAGAAGTTATCACTACATTCCCTCGCAGTCATGTGTAGAGGTAGATAGCAAATGTGTCAAAAACGGCCACTTTTAGCAGTTTTGCTATCTACTTCTAGCAGTGACTATGAGGAAGTGTAATGATACCGTCTAAAAAATAATATACTAGACTATGGGACCTAAAAATTCCATGAGTAGTTTTTATTAAAGTTGTGTATTAGAATTACAATATTAAATAAAATTCACCGCGGCGCCGGCGCCACTTTCGGTCAGGAAAGCGCCTTAAATTAACAGGGTTGTTGAGCGCCTTAAATAAACGGAGATATGATTTCCGCGATATCTTTGACTACGGATTAACTGAGGTGGAACATTTTTATAAACTCTGTGTCCGGCAAAACAACCATAAGGGTCGATATTCCGTCTCAGTAAAGCTCTCGCTCGACAGCATTGTAGGCTCTCGTACTCGTGCCGACGCTGTTCCTCCCTGTAGGCCAATTCTAAATACCTCCCATTATTAAATGTGATACGGCATTGTTGTTTCATATCACTTTTACCTGGAGAAAGTAAGAGAAAACGTATTGCTGCACAATTGCTTCTCGATGGCCAATTTTGACAGATGGCGACGATGCCAACGCTATCGGCGCAAACGTCAAATAGGAGGAGAATACATATTTATGTGGCCGTGCTGGCGCTATCGTGACGCCATTGGTTAATAGAATCCCGAATTGTATCGATAGCGGCTACCCAGCCGCTGGGTAGCCGCTATTCAACTCTCAAAACAGGAGCAGAATACCAAAAGTGACATTTTATGCTATTGCCATGCTGACGACGTGCAATTGAACTACATTACATTTAGCGGAATTGAGGCCCTGGACTCGGTCGAAAAACAGGCTAAGCGACTTATTGAAGACCCCGAACTCACGAATGCCAAACTAAATAGCCTCGACCACCACCGTAGAATAGCTTGTTTGTCGGTATTTTAGATAGAGTGAATAGGCTCTATCTAAGTGAGCAATAGTGAGCATGCTCCATCGAGGTCCGCATCATCACTTAGCACTAGGTGTGATTGTGGACAAATGCTCACTAATTTTCAATAAAAAAGCCGAGTTACCTCACTAGTAACATACTACAACACACACTCACTCACACTCACTACAACATTAGTAACTGCCGAAAATACACTTATTCTGCCTACTGCGTCAAAGTAGCGAATGACCATCAGCCATTTTAATGTCCCCACTGTTGGGGCACAGGCCTTCCTTAAGGCTGGTTTACATTATCTTAGTATTTAGTAGAGTGCTTAGTAGCGTGCGAGTAGATTCGAATGCGAGTGCTTTAGTAGTTTTGGTGCCTTTCCAGTGACCGTTTACACGCTTCCAGTAGAGTGTCATTTTCGCCATACCTAATACCTATTATTTAATTAAATTACACGTCACGCGTTCACCGGCAAATGCATTCTTCTAAAGACGCTACTAAAATGTCGATTTACATGCTTCCAGTGCGAGTGCGAGGAAAGTATCGCGCGGGGGGTGAGCGGGCGCGCAGGGGGTGCTACTGGAAAACGAGTAGAAAGGCTACTAGAACGATACTCTCTTTAGTCATAAGACGACCGTTTACATGTTTCAACTAAAGCACTCTCCTAAAGCACTCTACTAAAGACTAAGATAATGTAAACCAGCCTTAATGGGTGGGTAAGGAGGTTGGGCCATAACCCACCACGCGGGCCCAATGCCGATTGGTGAGTGTAGTAAGTAGCGAATACAATGTTAATATCAGAGTTATAAGTTAAACTGACTACAACACGAAGAAGACACGAGTATAAAATATTAACTGCAGGATATACAGATAAACCAGCAGTTAGGAACATCTGGTCGGACCTTGCGCCAGTGTGATACATTGGAATTCAATAAAATTAAACATTCAGGAAGCGTACTTCGGAAGAGCTTGGGAAGTGGGTTTGGTGCAGGTTAGAGGAGATAAGCGATTTTCCCATAGCTGTATGACTTTCCGCCGCTTAAAGACTCGAAGAGTGCTCATGCCGTTCGGAAATTGACTCGCCGATGCAGAAGAGCACTGAAGCAGCTGAGTGCTTTTCTCATTCTAGTTTACGATGTTTCTGTTAGACAAAAAGAGACAGAGCTGTAGAAAATGCAGTACCGTAGTAAATAATTGACACCTAAAGTTTAAATATTCACTGTAAAGCTGACACTGTATTCGCAGTTAGCGCGCTCACGCCACGCGAGCCATACGTGTGTCAGTTCTATTCGACCAGTGATTCCCGATTTCGTTTATTTTTATAACCTAATAATGTTTGTGTGTGGAAGGTGTGGTGATGAAGTCACCGAGGCCATTCAATGCTCGACGTGCTCAAAGCATTTCGACTTCCCTTGTTCCGGAATAACCGAGAAAGGATACCGGAAATTAGGTGACCGTCAAGCTACCTGGCGGTGCGCGGGATGCAAGGTTTCGGGTAACCAGGGACCGTTGACGCCTATGCTGCCAGCTTCTCCGGTCTCCTCTCCATCAGTTTCCAACAACACCATTATGCAGGAGCTTGCCAATATCAATATGAAGCTTGCTCCCCTTTCCAACCTGGCATCCGAAATGCAATTGATGCGTAAAGAAATCACTGAGCTGAAGACCCTGACAGCGGAGCTACCAATCAAGTGCAGATTATGGAGGAAAAGATAAGTAAGATTGAGGAGACCCATGTAGATGTTGTTCCCCTAAAAGCCACCATTGGAAGACTCGACGAGGATCTACACGACACGGAACAGTGGATTCGTGGTAACAATGTGGAAATCAAGGGTGTTCCCGTGAAGGACAAAGAGAATCTTTTTGATATTTTGGCTAATATAGGTCAGCTGATCTCCTATCCAGTCAACAAAAGTTTTCCCGATATTCCCACGGGAACGGGAACCACGCGAGTGAAACCGCGGGCGGCCGCTAGTATTATAAATGTGAAAGTTTGTTGGTTTGGATGTTTGGATGTTTGTTCCTCAATCACGCAAAAACTACTAAACGGATTTGGTTGAAATTTGGCACACAGATAGAAGATAGCCTGGATTAAAACATAGAATACTTTTTATCCCGATATTCCCACGGGAACGGGAACCACGCGGGTGAAACCGCGGGCGGCCGCTAGTAATTAATAAGTATATCACTTCGGCTTATCGCTTGGACTACTAAGCAAGCAGATCCACAGACCGCATTCCCACTACGGTTAATATGTTTATTTACCAAGTACCATATTTACGGAGCCTGCTTATTGCGATGTAAATTCATAGTTCTTTGCAAGGGTGGGTAAGGGATTTTGACACTCTATAGGGTTTTGCCAATCTTAAATTCATTACCCTATCTCCTCTAAATTTCACGATGCAATATAACTAATATTATATACTTATTATAATGTATTTGTAAAACACCTTACAGGAGTATATTACTAACAAAGCGCACTGTCAAAATTGAGGCAATTAAAACAGCCAAAATGGCGCCGTTTTCAGATTTTGATTGTCCATTATTACCTAATCATACATAATAAGTACAAAACAGTTTCAATCTCCCAACCTTTAAGGGATTAGTTACTATATTATTGGGTTTTAGTTACGATTAGGTAACGTATGAAGGATATAAATCTGAATACTGAGCCATTTTGGCTCAGTATTAGTTGCCTCACTTTGCATACGAGGACACGGCTTCTAGAAGTCCGTGAGCCCGCGACAGTATTCATATGACATCACGATGAAATGCATGGCACACGGTCGGAAAAGTTGTGATGAGCGAGGATCACAAGATGATCGCAAATAAAATTGGCCGGAAGCTTGAGAAAATCTTCCACTTCCGGTCAAAATTTTAAGATTATATTTACGCATTGTGACATCAGTAAGAGACCCGTGCCATCATTTAGTTTTCAATCGTAGAGAGAGTAATCATAAGTCTGTCAGTTCTGAAATGACTAAAAAACATTTTTTTTTAGTTTAAAGTATTCCGGCCATTTCAGAACTGACAGACTTATGTTTACTCTCTCTCTACGATTGAAAACTAAATGATGATACGGGTCTCTTACTGATGTCATATGACGTAAATATAATCTTCAAATTTTGACCGCAAGTGGAAGATTTTCTCAAACTTCCGGCGAATTTTATTTGCGATAATCTTCTGATCCTCGCTCAGCACAACTTTTCCGACCGTGTGCCATGCATTTC
This sequence comes from Agriphila tristella, assembly GCA_928269145.1. Classification (NCBI taxonomy): domain Eukaryota; kingdom Metazoa; phylum Arthropoda; class Insecta; order Lepidoptera; family Crambidae; genus Agriphila; species Agriphila tristella. Next base: position 11,503,692 of record OV743435.1, on the reverse strand, counting down.
ATCGTGATGTCATATGACGTAGGCAATACTGTCGCGGGCTCACGGGCTATAGGTGCTATTATTCTAAGCTTACATCATAAACAACATTTGTTTGTTCTACGTTTTTCCGAAAACAGCCAAAACAACTTTTAAATTAAGTAAAAATAGCATTGTGAAATGCAAAAAAATCTTATACCTATTTAATAATATAGTTCTACTTTCCATACAAATGTTTGAACAGCTGATCAAGTTTTGTATGAAAAGTATTTTTTTTTCTATTTCCGGAAAAGTTGTAGATAAAAATGTTGTTTTTTATGAAGTAATCAACTCCTGCGAGGTTGTTTGTATTTTACAAATAACACTGTATATATGAAGTTGGGATTTTTGTTTCGCTATACCAGATTCAGTAGGTACAAAATAATTGTGAGTGCTTTTACACTCCTATAGAATTTTACACCCATTACCAAATAACTAGTATAAGGCTGCGTTCTTAACACGAGCGGCAGCGTATGCGAAATAGTAACTTAAAACCATTTGTGCTACAAGCACGCATTTTTTTTATTTTCACTGCTCAAATTTTTGAATGCGATCTTCTAACATGCACTCCTTGATACTAAATTTTTCGTCAACTGTCCTATTAGGAATATTCTTTAATTCTTCAGACACATCACCTGCAAAGATGGTTCTATGGATCGTCTAAAGATCGTCTAGATAGAGCAAACAATCACGTTAACGATCTTTAACAAGATGGCTCGATTTTGCTGTAATAGTATACATAAGGTCACACCTTACTTCCCTACAGGAGTACGCAGATGTCATTATTTTTCCTTGTGACCAGATGTTAGAATATAAGGACAACAATCTATCTGTCAAGAACATACTTGGAATCTTTACTAATATTATAAATGCGAAAGTCCATAATGTTCCCGAGGGACAGCAAAAAACTTTCCACGCAGACGAAATCGCGGGCGGAATCCATCTAAATTTATTTAATCGCCTTCAAAGTAGGCCCCATCGCTTGCAATACAACATCTCCACCGCTTCACCCAGTCTTCCATACATTTTTCATAGGCTATTTGCGGTATGGCCTTTAGCTCATTCAGCGAATTTTTTTTATGGCTTCTATCGACTCAAAACGTTTTCCTCGAAGTGGTAATTTTAACTAGGGAAATAAAAAAAAGTCAGACGGAGCCATATCAGGTGAATACGGTGCTTGGTCGAGAACATTTGTTGAATTTTTCGCTAAAAACTCTTTCACTATAATGGCTGTGTGTGATGGTGCATTATCATTTTCCATTGTAAAAATCGCCGAGGACTCAAAACTATCACCAACAAAAAGTGTAGTTTAAAACAAATTAAATGACAGATCCCGCTCATATTTTGCGCGCTTAATCAGTACAGTGCTACCAACATGCAGTAAAAAATTAGAACGACCTCTTTTACGCGGGTCTTTTTATTGACATATTCCCGATACTTTTTACACAGAGTAGTATATAGAATTCAATAATATTTTTTTACCATTCCACTGTCTCTTCTGTATTCGCTGTATTTACAACCTCGACTTTACAGCTCTCAGATTTTCATATCTTAGGGTGAGTTTCAGTTAGCTCTCAAGTGGATCAAGAGCGAATATGGAAACTCAAGAAATGGAGTCGACTTGTGAAGGTTCTTGACATGAGGGGAGAAGTAACATTACTACAGAGTGTAGCTAAACAAGTACCTACTACGATGTATCAGAAATAAGGTTATTTTTGCTGTGTTTGATCTTGCTTTACCAAATACAAATATCTTTGTTCGCATGAGTAAGTGTCATAATGGTACTAAATTCACTAGCAGCTATGAGTAGGTAGGTATATCAAATAAATTCAACTAGATTATACTTAAAAACATAATTTAGATTTTATGTTTTGTGTTTAGTTAGATGTTTTGTCTCCTTTTTAGTGTTCCTTACCTCAAAAAGAATAAACGGAACCTTTATAGGATTTGTTGTCCGTCTCCCTGTCTGTCCGTCTGTCTGTCAAGATCCATTCTCTCGCGTATCAATTTGAAATTAAAACTATATACTCAGGTCTACAGTCCCTTGCAGCTGTGAAAAATTCAAACTTCTAAGTTAACGTAAAAAAAAGATACGTCAGGTTAATGCCGAAAAAAACGCATATTTCGACTGTCTCAAGGAAATCATAATTTATAAGGTACTTTCCGTTGAACTAGAACTATGAAATTTGGCAAGTAATATCGTCTTATACTACAAATACAGGGAAAAATCTAAAAACTATACATTTTTAATTAAATCATAAAAAACATAGTATTTATTTAAAGTACTTAATCAATCATCGAGTTTGTACGAAAACCTCGCTGAGCAAGTCCAACTCGCACTTGTCTGGTTTTTACCATTGAAAATTGTAATCAAATGCAAATCGCCTGAGATATATTTTTGGTCATAGTTCCGAGGATTTTAGAAGCATGGAGATGGGAATAGTACCAAAAGTTGAGGAATTTATTGAGACACGTGTGAACGTTTGAATTTAGAAAATCGGCTGGTAACTTTTTCTGAAATTTCGAAATATTCGGGTTTTTTGGGGGGTGTTTGTTTACTAAATTGTAAATATTTCAAGAAAAAAACCGACTTAAGAAAAAATGAAAAAAAAGGTCCTAGGGTATTAATTTAGCTACAAAATAGCGGTTTTTTTTTTGAAAATCGGTTTATATTATTGTGACCTGTAGTAGGTGGTCCCTTTAGATTTGGAATTGTAGAAAAACGGGTATTTCGGTACATAAAAAGTGATGTAGTTTCTATCATCATTGACCGATCGTCATGGTAAAGGTATTGAAAGATGCGGAAGCAGACGAGAAGTGCATTAGTTGATTTTTGTGAATTGGTTAATAATATTTCGGCCACGTCGAAGCAGTCAGGGGCACTTTAAAAATAAAAAGGGACCTAGTATACCTTAGAAAAATAATAGGATTTTGTTTTTGATTTAATTTAGTTTTTTCGGAAATTTTTGTATTCATTTTCAATGCTCCGATTCTTGCAGGAACTGCGAAATCTGTGTTTTTTTTTTTACAAATATCTCAGAAGCGGCGATAATTATCTCAAAAGATATCAAGGCGTATTTTTTTATATATCTTTCTCTTTTTTGACTTAGTAGTTAATACTAAATGTAACTACAAACATTCAATATACACTTGCCTCCCATCTTACTTCCGGCTCGGTTAGCCTATCCTGAATCCATTACGGTACACATCAAACAAGAAAGCAAACAATCTCAAAGGTTTCAGTTCGGCTCCCGGCTGCAACTTTGGCCAGAAATCACCGCAATTTATCGGATCAATTAAGGGATTAAGATGATGGAAACTTTGCCCTTTACTTATTGGTTTTGTTTGAAGGCAAAAAGCTTTTTTTTTTAATCGGTCAAGATAATCTAAAAAAAAACTCTATGATAATTTAAAATACAAGATGTCAAGCATGTATTATCTGAAAAAGTACCTACAATTTAAAATGTTCTTTGCAAAAAATAAATAAATAAAAAAATATTAAAAACACGACTGCCCTGCCAAAAACAGTGTAAGATGGGATGGTATTCTCTCAAGGCCATATGGATTGGAGTGTGGGGTGAGACAGGGGGGTTTGAGCTCGCCCACCCTCTTTAATCTATATATAAATGAGCTGATAGACGAGCTCAGCGGCACCAGAGTCGGTTGTTACATAGACGGAGTCAGTTTAAACAATATCAGCTACGCGGACGATATGGTGCTGCTGAGTGCGTCTGTCTGCGGCTTGAGAAAATTAGCTTCTATCTGTGAAGCATACGCTGAGTCGCATGGCCTGGCTTATAATGTAAATAAGAGCCAGGTTATGGTCTTTGAGGCTGGAAGTCGACGGATTGACAGAATGCCACCGGTTCGACTTAATAAGTGCGAACTCAAAAGAACGTACTCTTTTAAATACCTCGGTCATTTGTTGACGTCCGACCTCAAGGACAACGATGACATAGAAAGGGAGCGGAGGGCGTTATCAGTCAGAGCGAACATGTTGGTCCGCAGGTTTGCGCGCTGTTCACGTAAAGTTAAAATTACGTTGTTTCGAGCTTTTTGTACATCCTTTTACACGTGCAGCCTGTGGTCCAACTACACACAAAACGCTTATCACGCCCTCCGAGTCCAATATAATAATGCGTTCAGGATGCTTTTGGGGTTGCGTCGGTCCTGCAGTGCATCTGGGATGTTCGCAGAGGCCAACGTCGATTGTTTCTACGCAACTATGCGCAAAAGATGTGCTTCCCTGGTGCGCAGGGTGCGGGGGAGTCCTAACAGCATCCTGGACATGATTGCGAGCAGACTTGACTGCTCGTATATCAATCGTTGCTGTGTCATATCAAGTGGCATGGCAAAAACATAATTAATAAATAATTCATAAACATAAATACTAACATAGTTTATAAGAAATATTGTTACTAACAAATGAGTTATAATATTACTTGAATAAATAAATTATATTATTATATTATTATATTATTAAAAACGAACTAAAAAGTTAAACAACAAGTGTCATTGCAGTCGGGGGACCTTATTATGGAACAATTTTTGATCAAAGAGGTCCCCCGACTGCAATGACACTTGTTGTTTAACTTTTTAGTTCGTTTTTGGCAGGGCAGTCGTGTTTTTAATATATTTTTAATTTATTTATTTTTATTTCACACATTTTAGTGACATATTATATAGTTTTGGAATGTGCTCATCAAGGCCGTTCATTTGATGCCCATATTGTAATAATAGAAAAAAAAATTTGTTCACATTTGAAAAAAAATTGCGTCGTACAATCGCCATAGGTATTGATTTTTTCTAAAAAAAATGTAGCCAGTGTCACTCGGGATGCTGTAAGTATTCTAACGATACCCCATTTATCCAAATCAGTTCAGGCATTTAGAAGTTATGGTGGAATAAAGAATCTCACATACCCACAAACATACATGAACCCTGAACACATATACACTCTTTTTGCTTTGGGCAGTCGTGTAAAAAATAAATGTTTCATCTGATTACGAATTTTAAAATGTGACACATGTCAGTGCTAAGCTTGGGAATTACCATAAAGTTAATATTACCTAGGGGAATAGAGTAACAAAGGGCTGAGCAAGCGAGATGTCACTAATCAGCAACATGTGTGATAAAAAGAAATGCGTGATTATGACGTGCAGAACTCTTTTTCGCAACTGATTGTCAGTTTGTCAGCACTTATCAGCCCGCTGAGAATTTGAGTTCTGAAAATATTTCCGATTTTTCTTGAAATCGTAGACATTTTTGCGAAATAATGTTTCGGAAACATGGTGCCCTGTTCAGTGATTGATTGTAGTACAACACATCGAAATAACCCAGAAAAATGTTCATTTCACAGGTAAATTATTCCAAATCGACCCCGCCTAACTTTGTGTTTATTTTTGCCAATACGTTTCGAAATTTTAGCACTGAGCGTGATTATTCTCTTCTGTAAACACTAATTTATGTAAGAAGCAAAGATCGGCTATTTTGTGTAAAGAAATAATTTTCATTTTACAGTAGGGGTGCATAAAGTTATCGATATTTTTTGTCGATTGTCTATCACGCCGCATCACGCGGTAAACGAATATGTTTCACTGTTGTAAAAGTACTTATATGATGTTTAGTTAATAATCATCTTGGAATGTAATCCCATTTAAGATACTTAAGCTGATCCATAGGTATCAGTTTCTGACTATTAGAATACCATCATAAGTAATTTAACTATATTTCAGATTTCCTACCAACTTAGATACAAAAAATGCATGGCTTACATTAATTGGCCGTCCAAACTGGACTCCAAAGAAAACTTCATATCTATGCAGTAAGCATTTTGAGGGAAAATATTTCCAGATGCGACGCCATTTTCTCCCTGCAGAGCAAAAGCTGAAAGCAACAAGCTAACGACACATAAAGCTTACTACGTATTTTACTTTCGTAGTTGGTGTTATATACCTACCATAAAGTTAATATACCTGTCGGATTTTGAAAAAATCTGCAGTTCCATCTAAGTTTGTTCCGGTAAGCATTAATAAAATGATACTATAAAATAATAATACTATTTTATTTCTAAGTAAGTATTACAACTGCAATTTCAGCTTGAATTTTAATAGCAGCATATTCACTAACTCACTCAATAGACACTCATTTCTGTCTTTGTTACAGGTTAATATAAAGCCTAGACGCACAGTGTCATCCTACGTTTATAGAGTCATAATGTTTAGAAATCAGCATTTATTTAGGAAATAGGCGTTTAAAAGAACCATTCATATATAAATATATATAACTTAGTGTGTTTGGGAATATATTCAACTAAAATATGAAAATGGTACTTGTACAATCATATTTACCTGTGAAATAAGTATTTCTTTGGGTTATTGTCGTAAGTAAAATAACAATTCAACACAGAACACGACACCATTATTGACTTATGTAGTTATAAGAGCCAAATCAACCCGATCGCAATCAAAATAACAAAATAATCGTGTGGACGCTTTTCACCAAGATGATAAAAGATGATAAATGAAGTCAAACTAGGTTCTGCTGTCTTTTTTTTTCAACTCTTTCTCGCACATCGCATAAGCCGTAAGAAACCGTTTCTCACTCGCACCATTGTCCGTCTACTTGAGCGTTCTAAATCTATGGATATTATCTCAATCAACTTCTAACTGTAACGAACTGAAATCATTCTTCTTATCTTTTTTATGTTAAATAAATGATTTTAAATATCTCCTAAACTTTTTCTAATAGTCATAATTCATATCAGAATCGTAATTTTAGGACACCCGTGCAAAATTCTATCCCATTTATTTTGAATCTATGGCTGTTAATTAATACTATCGATATCGATATTTATATCAATAGTGACAAGATTACATCACTGAGACTAATACATAAAAAAAATACACACACAAATGTAAATCAATTTCGGTTTCGATTGACAGCTCATGTTTGTTCCTCTATTCCGTAGGTATATTAACTTTATGGGAATTACAGATTGTTAAAAAAGGTAAGTACTATGTCTAACAATATAACGTTATACAGGATGTGTGGAAATTGCATTATATATGTTCACTATGGTATAGATAGGTTACCATGCATACAACCCTGGAAAATAATTATTCCCAGAAAATCACCACTTTTCGATTTTTTATAAAGATAAACTGCTTGGTAGCAACCCTAGACGGAAAATGTGTTTTGCTTTTGCCTATTAATGGGATGATTATCGGAAACAATAGTCTATTTGCATCTAAGGTTGCCACTTGTCACTTAAAGTTATTCATACATATAAAAAAAAACTTCTTAGCCATGTGGTGGTTTTCAATGTTTATCTCATTTTCCGTGATTATGCCCGGTACTTTATCTACTACCATATTCGACTTTATAGGGCTATTCCCAAACACTCTGTATAGACCTAGTTTTCTTAAACAGATCGTGGCTAAGAGCCCGCGTGTTCCCAACCGTGGGAAAGATCGTTACCCACCGACCACGCTTCAATATCAATTCCGATAATGGTAAGGCGGCCATTTTCTTCGTTGTAATCGAAAATATGCCCAACTTTATGTGCGTTAGCCATAATAGTCCTATAAACCGGATCGATCAGTTTTATTACTTAGGCATTTAGTAACCGTCTTCAGTGGTATGGAAAGCTCGTATTTCCTTTTTATAGTTACAAAATTGTAACACTATAGTACATTACTGCCGCGGTTACTTACACTAAATTGCTTACAAATTAGTTTGTCATATTATAATTAGAACTTTATTTCTGACTTTGTAAAAAAACCTCCTCCTTTTTAGTTTGTGAAGAAGTACCAACTTCTTTATTTTAATTAATGCGTTTTTCATTTTTAGTTAGGTGAAAGTGAAAGTGAAAAAAATTATTTAGCTTAAGTAGGTATGTGTACTTGTTTACAAAGTGTACATAATACCTACTAACAACACAATTTATGAAAAAAGTAATTAACCGAAATGGTCTCTAACCTCAGCTATTGCCACGGCCTGTGCGACACTGATTTTCAGGTGGAGCCAAATTTTTTAAGGCGACAACATTCGCCAAACAATGCAATAACATAATACATCAATTTTTAAACTTTTAGATTTTTGCATTCACAATGCTATTTTTATATTAAGATGAATAAATAATGAAAAATATTAGAAAAAATCGACTCACCCGTAGCAACTCAGACGGGATTCGAACCCGCACCCTTAGGATTCCGGCCCAATGCACTACCAATTATGCTACTGAGCCCCTAATGGATTTGGCGAAATTTTCTAATACTTTTTACGTTTCCGCTGAAGATCAGCGCCATCTCACCAATGTGAAGACTGACTGTGAGTGCTACGGGTGAGTCGATTTTTTCTAATATTTTTCATTATTTATTCATCTTAATAATACATCAAATTATGCAAACTTAACACAACAGTTCACTTAGAACGGTAATTTATTTCGGTAATGAGATAGATGAGTATCGTTTTAAAGAAACAAATATTAAGCTTATACTTACAAACTTACTGGATCTAAACATAGTCAGTATTACTAATATTCAAAAGTTTTTCTCATTGTTGAACTCAACTATTTTTATGATACGGCTTAACAATGTGGTCTCACATCAAAAAGTTCAGCTCTTCATAAGTCACTTAACATAAATTTATATTCGTTAATCAAACGAAAGACACTATTCAGTACTTTTGATTTAATTAGGTTTTTGGGTTAATATGTTTTTAATTTCAGTACAAAAAGTAGTGTTACTTCATTTCTGAAAAGCTTTCCTGTAATATTAGCTCAGCACTTGACCGCTACGTTACGTTTGCATCTTAATGAAATATTGAAGTCAACAGGGGGGCTACTCAAATGGCCACTTTTCTATTCGTTCGCTAACTTAAATCTTAAAAATAAGCAATTAATGATCAAGTCAGACGTCGAAAGTTTATGTAAATTACAGACATTGTTGTATTGTACAGAATTGACAAGCCTACGACACGTTATTTTGGTGTTTATGGCTTATTTTTAATTTTTAAGTTAGCGAACGAATAGAAAAGTGGCCATTTGAGTAGCCCCGCAGAACTGCCTGATGCCGCTGAGTTACGGAGCGTAAAAGTTTTAATTAAAAGTGTAAAAGGTGCATTTTCAATCAATTTCGTCAATGATTGGCAGTAGAAACTTAAGAGGTTTCCAAGGATGATGGTGGCGTCATATTACGGCCGTCATTTAGCGGCGTAGAACGTAGTCTTTGTAAACAATACGGCGCGGTTTTTGACGTTACGGTATCGCCATATTATTTACATAGACAACATTCAACGCCATATATTGCGGCCGTAATATGACGGCATCGTCATCCTAGGAGACCTTAGCTTTACGCTCACACGTCTCACAGTAACGCTCACACCACAAAATAGAGAGTTTTGTGCTCACACACGCGACTCGTGAAAAAATAAGGAAGGTTTGTCTCAATCAAGGATGAATGACATACAAAAATACCCGTGCACAGCAGTGGGACGTTTAGTGGCCGATGATGATTGTGACACAAAACATTTATCTGATGACTGTACTTTGTTATGAATTTGGGTACAATATGAACGTATGTCCAGTTGGCGAAAACATAAAAGTGATTTAATCTAAGTTTCACTATCTGGACACGCTTCGAAATCTTGGCGTGTCCAGATGACGAAGTAATAAGTTATAATAATTTTGAGTTTCACGAACTGGACACACGTGTGTCCAGTCTTCTGTGTCCAGTTGGTGAATAACCCAGTCTGCTCAAAAGTTCAATCACTAGAATAATAAATGAAAATAAAATGTATTTAATATGCTCTAAAATCTGATATGAGCCACAGTAATACACTCTATTATTTAACTTCCATCGTTTCACGACAGACTAATACACCGTCATTTTGTAGTCGTTTTAATTAACTTAAGGGTGTGTTGTGCCAATGAAAATAAACATTCTTTCCCAAGAAACATGGGTCGAAAAACGACAAAAAATGTTGGGTCCCCCATACTAAGTAGACAGCTAAAACATTTTTTTAGTATGGGAAAGTCATTTTTTTTGTCGTTTTTCGACCCATGTTTCTTCGGCTAAAATGTTTAGTTCCGTTAGTAGAACACTCCCTTAAGTTAATTAAAACGACTACAAAATGACGGTGTATAAAAGACATCTTCATTATGATGTAATCAAAAAAATATAACGAAAGGCGCATCTGATTCCCAATTTGTGTGAACACTATTTAATATCACAATAGCTTTAAAAACTTGCTAAGTATTCGTAATTATAATTTGCTTTCAACGTTCACATTTTATTACTAAGCCGCTTGCACTGAAGCCCCACTCCGCTAAAGAGGCGGCCCCACTGCGAGCGGAGCTTATTGCACTAGCCGAGGCATCTTGCGAACTTATTAAATTATAATATTATTGTCTGCAGCAATTTTGGCTTGAGATGCTTTTCAGGAGAGTAATGGATTCTTTTATTATATTAAAATTTAATTTGTGAGAAAATTCACACAGTTCAAGTAAAAATAGTATTTCTATTTTTAGTTTTTGATTGCTCATCACCTAAGTAACCCTCTCTTAGCGATCAATGTGCAAGTATTTGTAGCTCAATTTTGCTATTTAATTTGTGGTTTTCTGTTTTGTATATTTTAGATAACTATAGTGATCATCATAACTGTTGAAAAAAAATGTTATTTGTTATTCAAGTGACCAAAATCAGTTTGTGCTGCGAGTGCCGACTTTAAATCACGAACTAGCGAAGTAGTCTAGAATTGAATCACGAGCGTAGCGAGTGATTCTAATATAGACTACTGAGCACAGAGAGTGATTTAAAGGCACGAGGCAGAACAAAATTTTGGTCTCGTGTAAGACATACAACTTTTCACCTCTACCAGCGAGAAAATTTTCACGTGAATTTCCTGGTAAAAAGGTTAAATCAGCATTAGAAACTTGTTCACTTAACTCTTTTGGAGTTAGACAACTATCTTCATCGTTGGACGTATTAATTTTTTTAATTTATCACAAAAATAATTCGCTCAAACCTTAATCAAACATATGCTGAAATTTTTTATTCATAGAGTAGAGTCAGTAAAGTAGATTCCCGTCGTTTTGATTACATTACGTTGTGTTTTTCTCTTATTTATCAATATCCCATCTTATTTATATATTTATAATCATAAAACATATAATTTGTTAATTTTCATTATTTTTTCTTATTTCATATTTGTTTCATACAAGCGACCTCATTATGTCCATACTCTTTATTTCGATTTAAAACTCCTTTATGTATGGTATATCTTGGTATATCCGTGCATTTTATTTTTTTTACTTTTTAATCCATGTATGACACCATAAAGCACTCTATCTATCCTTTTCTCACATATAAATTTTACAAGTGTCGTCCTTGTCACTTTATTTCTTTTTTCTTTATCATTTTAAAAGTTGGTGTTAAAAATTAAAAAAGCATTTTGCCTCAGGCTCGATTTTTCGAAAATCGATTTTTGCTGCGAGTTTTTACGTGCCAAAAGCACCCTTTTCGTGCTGGAGAGGTGAAAAAAATATTTGTTTAAATAAATTGTTGTATTTAATTTAATAGTTCAGTTCTCGTTGCAAGGTCTTCTTAGGGCTTTCTAAACGATACATTATTTTAATGGAATCATTAACTAAATTCAACGATCTCTTGACTAAATTAGTTAGCATCTTATCGAGTGCACGTGCGCGTGCGAGGACTTATTCCGTAGTCATCCCATGACATCTCATCCCACTCGTTAACTTTTCTTTATTCATCCCAAATCGTTTTCTTAACTCATCTCATAAATATATTTTTAATTAAATTAGGATTTCATCCCAAATCCATTCTTAACTCATCCCCCTACAAAAATACTAAGAAGCTGTTGGTCATGTTGTTTTTAAGAGAATCATGATTTTTTTGGTGTTCCAAAGTTTCAGTATGTCAGTCCTTTTCAGGTTTTTGGCTTTTCGTAGACCCATTGTTTCGAATGAAATATTTAATGATTGCAGTCGCTGAATTCCTTTAGTATCCTTATCCTTATCTTTACTTCCTTACTAATATTATAAATGCGAAAGTCCGTTTGTTTGTTTGTTACGTCTTCACGTCTTAACTACTGAACCGATTATCATGGAATTTTGCATACACGTGTATGCAAACTTCCAAAAACGTGTAACTTTCATCCAGAAAAAAGTACCGTTCCCGATTGATAGCAAAAAAAAAACTTTCCACGCAGACGAAGTCGCGAGCGGTCGCTAGTACTTGAATAAACTCGAATTCTGCTAAAAGATGTTCAGAGATTATCGTAAATTGATTTACTTTCAGTTTATAAATGTGTCATTATTTTTCATGCTAATCTTAATTTTAGAAAATACCAGAAAAAAATTGTGCAATAATTAGTAAAATAAGTTTGTACTTAAAATGAAAAAGCCTCAACTGCGAAGTTATTGCGGCACATTCAACATTGTCTAGGCATGACGGTGCTCAAGCTCGTTTGTATCAACTGTTTAATGTTGCAGTTCAAGTGTGAAGTTGGCCATTTTAGTAAGAAAAAGTATTTCACGGATAACAGTACATGTTTTCGTGTTCTTGTTGTGCGTTGGAAATTCCAGGGGTTGTCAATCACATAATTATTTTTATACCTCGCGCGGTGGACTACGAGCGCTTGAAAAATATAGAGGGGGAGGAGGGAGTAGTAATTTGTATTAAAAATTACTATTGAGTATGTGTATACGGAGGGGGTCCTCCAAATTGCCAAATGCTCTTAACTCGCCGCGCGAGGCGTAGAACGAGAGTGATTTTGCATCAGTTTGTTGTGACGATTGTTTAACTAGTAGCTTCTTTCTTCTTACTAGCAAAATAATGTTTATACAATTACTAAAGTTTATACAAAAGGCGTTAATAATACAATCCGATAGTATATAACGCTATGAGCAATATCTCATAAAGCAAATTGATACTAGAAAGTTTAAATGTATTTTACCCCAACACAGTTAAAATTGCCGTACAAAAAATGCAGCGTAGCATAGAACAAACACAAGCTTAATGTAACCACAATACATTAAAGTTCTCGTATAATAGGAGAGAAGCTTAACTGCTTAATTACTTACATACAAACTTTTAGAAGTTAGATACTTTTAAAATCGCATTATTATCCAGTTATGCAGCAACAACAACATGCTAGCTACATTTTCTCGGCACGGAACTTAGCCATTGTGCATTAATAATGAAAGTTGTACCAAGTTAAGGCTACTGGCTCGTTTGCTTATGTAATTAGAGTTAGGGGGGTAACATTCTAATACAGCTTCTGGTTCTATAAGGTAAATTTCTATTTTACGGAAACGCTTTTGCGAATTCACAGCAGCTTTAATTTGCAGGGTGTTTGGTAAAAACGCTATAAAACTGAATACGGTAGATAAGATACTATGCACCAGAAAAATATCCACCACACCCCGGACTCTTCATACAATCGCGCCATTATAAACAGATGACGTTTTTGTACACGCGCAACTGTGTGTGTAAGTCTAGGGCTACCGTGCAGTTTGTATGTATGAGTGGCGTTCAATTCATAATTCGAACTATTAGGTAAATATACTTACAACGCATTGCTTTGAATATCAAAATGAGTTGACAGTTGACAAAGACGACTAAAAAAAATATCATCAGAGTAATTAGGAAAAACCCCACAAACTATCTTATAAACCAGGGATGCACAGACTGCGGCCCGCGGGCCACATGTGGCCCGTCGGCAATATTCCAGTGGCCCGCCAGCAATAATATTCCCTCGTAGGTACATGAGAGATACAATTTTTTTTGGCTAGTTTTATGTTAAATTGTACTGATGGCCCGCCATTAGTTCATCATTTGCCTAAGTGGCCCATGGTCTCAATAAGTCTGTGCATCCCTGCTATAAACACTCCAATTTCACGGACACTTCGTGAAAGACATTTAATGACTATAAAATGACTGAATCGCATATTTAGACGCATTTTATCAGTTGTTACATCCCTTCCTACTTTAATAGGCTTAGGACCGACAAAACAATGAATATGTTTTATTTCAGGATTGACAAAAAACAATACCATTTTTTTTAAATCGATTGTATAACCTTCCCACCTACTCAAATGGCCATTCTACTAAAATTAACGCTCGTAGAATAGAATTATATTGTACTAGCGGCCGCCCGCGACTTCGTCTGCGTGGACAGTTTTTTGCTATCCCTCGGGAACTGTACGTTTTTTCTGGATGAAAGGTACCCTATGTCCTTTTTTGTACCCCTAACAACGTCCATACAAAATTTCATGATGATCGGTTTAGTAGTTAAGACGTGAAGGCGTAACAAACAAACAAACAAATAAACAAACAAACGGACTTTCGCATTTATAATATTAGTAAGGATAAGGATAGTGATGGGAATGACATAACAATATAAGCTAACGCTTAGCTCCTGTCAATACCATACATATACTTTGTCATTCTATTCTACTAGCTTTAATTTTAGTAGAATGACCATTTGAGTAGGCTTTCTGTTACCTCTAAAATTTTCCGGGTTGATAAAAATGTAACCGTGTATAATAGCACAGGCAAACTTGCACATATTCACAGGTGACCGGTAACTTGACACCAATTTGCGAAGCGAACTTAAGAGGCTGCGCAGTGCATCAAACTTGGGGACTAAGTCCGAACTTAATAAGTTGTCCTTTAGTTTCGGGCACTCGGAAATTGATAGGCAGTAAGTTCAAGACACAATTGACCCAGAAATATGTAGGTTAATGAAAACTGAGCCGGTTATTTTGCATCGTATCTCATTTGCGTGATATTAGTTAATGGACATATTTTTGAAGAATATTTTTTGGAAACATATCTTGATACTCTTTGTATTGATAAAAATATGATAATCTCGTGGTTTAAGTAGTAATAGTAATCATAAAATAGTAATGATAGTAACTTCTTATGCGAACTGCTAAAGAATGGAATGTGCTGTCTGATTATGTGTTCCCCGATAGTTACAACCTTGGTTTCTTTAAGACCCCGTACCGATTTTGCCGCTGACTGCAGCTCTCTCGCTCGCACATTTCATGTTTTCTCAAGATTTCTTAAATCTGAGTGCGCAATTAAAAAATGTGTCTCTGCCACTTTTCGCAATATAAGATTACAGACATTTTAAAATATATTTCAGTTTTTTGTTGCTAAAGAACACAAAGTTATCGTTTCTAATAGTTATTTGAACTGACAAATACGATAACTTTTTGTACTTTAGCAACTCGAAACTGAAATATATGTTGAAATGTCCGTAATCTTATATTGCGAAAACTGGCCGAGACACATTTTTTCTTTACGCACTCAGATTTAAGAAATCTTGTGAAAACATGAAATGTGCGAGCGAGAGAGCTGCAGTCAGCGGCAAAATCGCTACGGAGCCTTAAGGCAAGAGTGAATAGGCATTTCCTGGGCAAGCATGCTACGACTTAGACCACATTTTGTTTATGAAGCAAGATGGTGGTCAAATGCCTGCCCAGTTACTAAAAAAAATTGACATTGTGATACCACAGTTTAAGCTGTGATGATACTATGGTACCATGGATACGTAACAGGATCTAACCTCGATGGGGAAAAATTTAATAGAGAAACAATGATTGCATTTCAGCGTATCATAGTGGGTATATAACTTATTGATAATTACTTAGGTACTATACAACTAGGTAATAGTTGTAAGGTGTCCAGGTTTTATTATATAGTTATGCTTTTTTAACGAGAAAATGGGATTCATAGTCGATTTGAGTAGGAAAGTAGTTTTATGTTAAAGAAACAACAACTGTTAATTGTCACCAAAAGTAAATATCAACTCAGATATCCTTTTTTAATCATTTCAAGATACAAAATAAAGAATGGAAAAACTTGAAAAATATTTCCTCCGACATTTTTCTAAGAATTTCGCAACTGAACACATATATTTTGTATCCGCGAAAAGCTACAAAGCGAGACGCGATATGCTGCCGGTGTCAAATTACCACGTTCAACGCTGGCAGGGTTGTCAATAAGCGATGATGCAAGAAAATATAATAATATTTTCTGTGTGAAAAATTCAACAGCAAAATGTAAGAGGAATTTGGACGCTATTGTAAAATTTATAGCATTGAAAATGAGTTTTAAAGATAATTTTATATTTCTATAGATATGATAAAGAGAATGCAAGCGTGTATTTTAAAAAACATTATTACCTACGCATTAGAAACAGTCGATTTCGATACGAACTTCCCTTATTATGATAAATTAATACTGATTAAAAATCGCATTTTGAAACTTGAGTATTAAGGTAATCAAAAATAAAGGCGACATCACAATCAACCAGACCCGAAATAATACAGAAAATTGCACAGTTAGTTACTCTTCATTGCCTTTAACGGAAATCGAACCCCACGAGACGGTTACAGTAACCAATGTAATCCCATTTTACGTTTCTGGACACCAAAAACCACAAATTTGAAAAAAAATTGCTCTGTGTTATGTTGTCTGAGTGCCAACCCTACTAGTTTCAGTCACCGGAAATAGGTGCCAGAAAAACTTTTCTTGGTAACACAAAAACATTGAAGTCATACATTTTTATCGTGGCAGAATATCTCTTGTGAAAATGATGTATTGTCTAAGCTGTTTTTTTTCTGTTCAGTGAAACAGATATCAAATTTCTGTCCACCTGTCTGGTGTGATGATATGTGCTTTTTATTTGTTCTTTCGCTTTTGACGCCATTTTTGGGGTATTGTTTTCTGCAAGATTAAACTATAACAAAACAAAATTAATAAGTAGACACTTCACAATTTTAAACAAAAATCTAAAATATACTTTAGTAATATGTTAGGAAGTAATAAATAATGTTTTTTTCAGAGCTAGCCATCGGATCCAATGTCAAAAGGTAAACAAAACGACCACAGATTTACTTTACCGTTTTTGTTCGAATGATTGCCGATTCGACGGTACAAATTGAGGTAAACAATAAAGAGGTTTTATTTTTCCGGACATTGTTTAGTTATTGTAATGCCGGGCCGGAATACCTAAATAAACGTTTCCTACCGAATACATGTGAAGGGTTAAAGCCGGGACATTTTGTAAACGATTTTATGTAGGTACGTTGTTTTAAAATTGATGTTTGCTTTATGTGAGTAAAGACTATTATAGGTATCGATATTTTGTAATCAAAGGTATGATCATGATTATCATAGGAAAATTAAAAAAAGGCTTGGGGACCGCAAGGTTTAACTTTTGGACCCACTATATTTAGATGCTTTATTATATTACCTATGTGTATTCGACATAATGTTGCGATTAGTAATTAACAAATTTCAGTCCAAGGATTGGAAAATCGGAAAGCACGCTGAATCTGTTATCGCAAAGAAGCCTCTAGTTTTATTTCCCAACAATAAAAAATGTATGCTATTGTTATTGAAATATTAAAATAGGAGAGCCTTGGTTATGTCAACTTCAGCAGTAAGTATCAGATGCAGGCATGATGGAGCTTGCGTAAAGCTTATCGTATTTTCCTGACACAGCTAGTGAGGTAATAAGATAATTACTTTATTATTTACTGTTACATGATTTCATGATTTTAAAAGAAAAACAAAAAGAATCCCTTGGGAGTGTGTTCACATCGTAAAAAAGTGATTCACAATGCGACATTTATACTTGCCATGGCGTCGTTTTGTGGCCGAAAGTAGACATTAGAAAAAGTCAATTTATTTCATTTTAATTTGCTACTTTTTTGGTCGTCGAGCGAATCTCTTTTTAATACCGTGACTTTTTAAATGTATAAGTATAATAATAACAATTTTGTTTCAAATTATTGCTTTGTAAATATTTGAAAGATTTATTAATCACAGAAATTTGTCGTACAATATGGTAATGAAATTCTCTTTCAGACCGTAAAAAGCCTTCAACATAGCACCTTAAGAGTTTATTATATCATTACCAAACAAGGGAAATCGGCAGGAATATATAATATTTTTCTTTATTACGAGCTTCGCTGCCGCAATAACTTCTCTCCCGCTAAATTAGGCGTCATTCAATTTTAAATGTTCCGGCTTAAGAAATAAAGGATAAAGCCACAATATTTGAATGGCAAAGTGAAATTTTGCGGGAACATAAAGGCTCTGTCCTTTCGGACCCAGTGGAGTGTAGGTACCGTCTACATTTACTTCCAAGTTTATTACATTTTTTTCTTGACATTTAGTAGGTGTAATGGGAAAGCTTGCTGTCTGAGATAACGTCACTTCGGATGGATTTGAATGCAGAGGGCTTTACGAATCATAATGCCCCTTGTATGTATTGTGAAAAAATGTGGAGTGAAATACGAGAAAAAAGGTGACCATGTTTTTGGAAATATTTTGACTAACATTTTACCGGATTTATTTTATAATCAACCGGGGTTTTTACTATTGTTATGATAATTTTACCGTTATTATCTTTATTTCTTTGTCAACTTTTTATTCAAAAATTTTCGAAAAACTAGATATCTCATAAAACTAAAATAAATAACTCGCCTTATGTTCTGACACAATTGAGACAAAATAAATCATGAATTCAAACCATATTCACTTCTCAAACCACTTATTTAACACAAACATCATCTTTATTTTACTTTTAATTAAGTTTTTTCCAAATAATAATTTTACCATTGGAAATAATCTAGACACCTTTTCATAAATATTCATGAAGTAAATATATTTTTTACTGAAAAATCAAATTAAAAAAAAATAGATAAGTTAATTAGTCTGAAAAAATCTTTATTCGATTCAAAGTCAAATTATCATTTTATTAAATGAACAACTTACCAAAATGGAGTTCAAATTAAACTTCATTAATCAACCTTTGTAAAACCTAAGAAACCTTAACTTGTACAAAATTCGATAATCTAGTTACGTTAGAGTTACGTTATAACCTAGGGTTAGGCAACAGGCTGCCTACATTACGCCCCGTTTTGTAACTGATTACGTAACCGACGATCAGTTACTACGCTGACACATTGTCATGACGAACAAATCGTAACGGAACTGAATCAGTTACGTAAAGTACTTAAGGCTTATGCCCCGATTCCTGAAATAATCATATGGTGAGTTATGTCTCCTACACAGTATTATGCAAACTAGACCAGTTTTTAGGTGTTCATGATTATGCAGTTGAAAAAGGAGACTGTTGTAGGAAATTATGTGCCCTGGTGAATCTACGTTGTTCCTTACTACCTGCGTCATTGTCTGAACTCGAAAATCTTTAAAAATCCAATGCATCACAAGGAATAAATCAAAAATATGCCATCATTTACATTATAGTACAATAAAACATTGTACATTAGTATTTATACAAACTTATTTGTACAAACATTAGTACAATAAACATTTATTTGCATATTTTTAATTAATTTATTGCGATGCATTGGATTTTCGAGTTCAGCAAATGACGCAGGAAGTAATAGACAACGTAGATTCACCCGCCCCCTTTTGATATTTTGGCATAGTGGTAACGTTCACACTTGACGGATCATTATTTTATTCTGATTCCTTCAAGCCCCGGAAAATGAGACAATAGATTTTCCATTATTGTACGGCCTAATTGGGCCACTCGGGCGTTGATAAATTAAGGTGCTTTGTTCAAATGGGTTTGAACCTCTTAGTATGAGAGGCTGGCATAGTCTTAACCATTTTTTTTTTAATTTTTGACGGGGATTTTAGAAATATAGTTTCGCACGATGAAACCTATAGCATCGATATAGGTACACAGGTTGCATCGTGCGACGCTATATTTTCGAAATCCCCGTCAAAAAACAAATGGATGACACTATGCCAGCCTCTCATACTAAAGGCTTTGCCAAACAGAACGCGTTTTAGCGCCGCGCTAGAGCGCTAACCTGACGTCGCGCTATAGCACCGCGTTGTGTTGTAGGTAAGACGTGCATAGTTTCATGTCAAACACAGCGCCGGCGATAGCAGTACGCTGCGTACGACCAGCGCCGGCGCTATTTTTTTGGCTTGAAATTATGCTCGTCCTACAACACAACGCGGCGCTATAGCGCGACGTCAGGTTAGCGCTCTAGCGCGGCGCTAAAACGCGTTCTGTTTGAAAAAGCCTTAAGAGGTTCAAACCCATTTGAACAAAGCACCTTAATTTATCAACGCCTGAGTGGCCCGATTGGGCCGCACAATAATGGAATACACTTTGTCGCATTTTCCGGGGCTTGAAGGAATCGGAATATATAATGATCCGTTAAGTGTGATGGTACCGTAAGGCCTAGCATAGTTCGATAGAAATCTACTAACTACCATCATTTCATCAATCGCAAAAGAGATTTTGATGTCAAGAGAGGAAGATATAAGGAACTAAAGGTTAATTATGGAATAAAAGGTAATCATTATAATCTTTAGTTCCAAATGTTCCAATCAACTGGCTGGCTTAGCATTACCCGATAAGCAATGTTTACCAAGTTGATATGAACTAACATTCGTAAGCAACTCAACTAAAGGATTACAGTGTCATAACGCTCAAATTGAAGGGTAAACAACTGGGATCTATCGGGAAGAGAGCATGGAGGGATTAAGGGGGTTCCCAGGAAGTATTAGAGGGTCGGGTCTTGGTTAACCACGTGTTATATAAGTGTTTCGTGTAGAATTCAAGATTACAGACTATAACATTTAGAGTTAACATAAAATCGATGTAGCTATGAGAAATCAAGGACTGTGTTGGTATACAGATATTATGGCTTAAATAAATGGCCTACAAACAGATCGATGGTTAATAATAAAACTATAGCTTCCGCGACTTCGTCCGTGTGGACATTCGGAAAATCTCTAGGGAACTTTGAATGGGATAAAAAGTATCCTATGTTTTAATCCAGGCTATAAAATATCTGTCTGCTACTGCCAAACAGGTCCAAATCCGATCAAGCATTTTTGCGTGATTAAGCAAACTTCACATTTAAAATATTTATGGAATTATAAGATTCTACATGTGGACGATCTGGGGAAGCTTCGAAAAGTCTTCGCGTCCGACTTACCGCAGTGTCTCAAGACGAAAGTCTATGAACAGTGTGTGTTGCCAGTGATGACTTACGGCAGTGAAACGTGGTCGCTAACTATGGGTCTCATAAGGAGGCTCAAGGTCACCCAGCGAGCAATGGAGAGAGCCATGCTCGGCGTTTCCCTGCGTGATCGAATCAGAAACGAGGAGGTCCGCAGGAGAACTAAAGTAACCGACATCGCTCGAAGGATTGCTCAGCTGAAGTGGCAATGGGCGGGACACATAGCGCGAAGAACCGATGACCGTTGGGTCGGAAAGGTTCTGGAATGGCGACCGCACACCGGACGACGCTCCGTGGGTAGGCCCCCGACAAGGTGGACCGACGATCTGGTGAAGGTCGCGGGAAGCCAGGTGGATGCAGGCAGCGCAGGACCGATCGTCGTGGAGATGCTTAGGGGAGGCCTATACCCAGCAGTGGGTGTCGTGCGGCTGATATGATGAAGATTCTACAATTGCTTTGATCTCCGGGTTAGATCTTAATTTGAGTACTTAATTTTATAAACAAATCATTGTATTTATCAAAGTGTTATAAAAGTTTGTTCAGTCTAATAGGAATTCGTTTCGATAATACAATAAAGAATATAATTTTTTTATTCTATTATAATTACTTTTAAATCATACTACTCAGCTGACTTTGTCTTCAAATTGAATCAACCCGCCGTGTTTCACAATCAGTCCGTGTACATAGGTACACAATCTAACGAATTTCACAATACCAATTTAGGCAGGATTACCAGATTTATTCGGGTTAATGTAAATTCATATAAGGGCTAAACCAATCAGTAACGAACTACTCAAATAATGTTGACTGATGTTTCCCTTGTTTAACAAGGTTTCTACTATGTGAATTATCAAAAATCAAATGTACGGAATTAAATGATAAACTTCCTAATTTGAAATCTTGGAAAATTAATATTTTTCCTATTTTCATTTTGCTTCAATAGATCTGTTATAATTTTGACTTCATTCTGTATTGATTTATCATGTAAATCTGTTGGTGTACTTAATAAATTAAAATAATGCGTCCTAAGAAAAAAATTATCAAGTTATATTGGGAAAGGTAAAGCTACTCTGCATAAAAACGTAAAATTTTTGGCCCTACCATTATAATTGAAATGTAATGTAATAACTTCGCTATGAACAGACTATCGAAATCTAATCAAAATGATTTTACTTTCATTAACAAAGTAATAAACGATAGCTGATAATTCGGTAACACGACAAAATGGTTATTCCAGATGAGTTTCATTATTATTAATCAATCATAATTGAAAAATTAACCAAGCTTAATTAAGTATGAATAATAATCGTCACAAAAAGATATATTACAGAAGGCTTTTTAATATTTCAATGAAGTTTCAGTGCGTGGAAACAATCGGTCACTGTAATCTGAATAATATTCATCAGCTTATGAAGATTAAATATTAATTAATCAAGTTTAATATGATTGTATTTATACAATGTGTTAATAAATGAACCAAAAAAATATGAGAAAACCGTTTCTTCGGACCATCGAACTTAACAACTTTTACTATGGGACCAGCTCTGAAATCGCGAAAAAAATGCGATTTCAGAATTGGTCAGTAAATTTGTTCAGTATGATGGTTGTAGCAACAGTTTTTTCATTTTTGATTCATCCATTAAAACCCTGTATAAACTGTATTGATTTTCTTCCAAACTTTTTAACTTATCAGCTAGGCGGTCCATTAATGCATGCGGAACTCGTCGTGGTGGTTTCACCACAATCTGTGCATCTGGTTGAGTGTGCAGTTCCAGCGGTGTATGAAATTGTCCTACGCCCTGGAAAAGTTCAGGATATTGATTAATAATTACATCTTTGTTTTGGATATTGACGCTGTTAATACAATTACTGTTTACATTGGCTAAGTTAATATTATTTGAATTTAATAATTTTAGTTCTATTAATGAATTAAGACCCAATATTGGACAAACATTTTCTTTTATTATCAGAAATTCTGTAGGCACGTTACCCAATTCATCATTTAAATGTATTGTTAATATTACTTTACCTAGTGGTTTTATTTTGTTACCTCCAAATGCTTCTAACAAAACTTTTGTCTCAGACCACTTTAGGTTTTCATCATCGACAATTAATTTGAAATCTTTTAATGAGATTACATTGACTTGGGCCCCAGTGTCACATTTATATGTAACTTTTTTATTTTCAGTTCTTAATGTTCTTCGCCACTCATTCTTTGTAGAATTTCCAAGCGAGTGACACACTTTGACTAGTCACAAGTTATGTACATAGTTATCATCATCGGTATTTTCAGATTTCTCAACTGAATCTACTTTTTTATTTATACATCCTTTCGCAAAGTGATTAGGCTTATTACAAATAGAACAAAGTTTACCAAAAGCAGGACACTGCCGTGGGCCATGTTCTCTATTACATTTCTTACAATGATAAAAATCTTTACAATATTTGTTAAAATTTTGGTTAGTTTTCTGAATTTTAAATGAATTGTTTGTGTTATACTTAGCTTTAGGGATTTGGGTAGTAACGGCATCCACCTTTAATAAACCTTCTTGCTTCTGAATGATTTTGATGTGTTCTTGTGATAGTTCGGCTGCTCTACATTGATCTACTGCGAAATCCAAAGTTAAGTTTCGGTTTTCTAGAAGTTTCCGTTGTAAGTTCCTGTCCCGAATGCCCATGACAATTCTATCTCTTAACATTCTGTTTTCTTGTTCTTCATAGTTGCAACTTTTTACTAATTTTCTTATTTCAGAATAGAAACTATCAAAAGATTCCCCATCTTCTTGATTTCTACTATTAAAATTAAATGTGTTTATGATCACGTTTTGCTTCGGTTCAAAGTAGTTATCAAATTCTTTTAACAAATCTTCATATTTAGGTGTTTCATCTGACTTCTTTAGAATGTTGAAATATATATTTTGTCCCTCCTCACCTATACAATTCAGTAAGATAGCAGACTTCCTTTTTTCCGACACTTCTTCCAAACCCGATGCCAATAAGAATACAGTTATTTGCTGTTTAAAATTTCTCCATTTTGTTAACATGTTACCTACGGACTCCCATTGCAGTGGTTGGGGCATTTTATATTCGAAAGGAGTGCCCATGTCTTCTAATTCTTCCACCTGTTCGGTTTGTATTGACTTTGTTACAACGTCCCTGGTTTCTTCAGTTTTGCTCATGTCAAATAATTGGTTCGTGAAGCGGCTGCGCCATGTATTGTACTTATTTCAGGCACTGCGCAGGAGTTAATAAAAAGAATATTTATATGAAACACTTGGAGTTTTATTTTTAATTACTTATTTTACAAAATCGATCGAGCACCGACTGACTTGGTCACATACCAACGGTTACTTCATTAATTTTATAGACGTCTGTAGGTGCATGCAGATACAACTGCCATTTTAGGTTAAGTTAAATGTCATGATGTGACTCATGTATTTTAACTGGTCTGTACTCAACGAAACGTTGCACACAATGCTATACTATAATACACTGATCATTTGCTACTTATCAAAGTCCCATCTTCTTTTTAAATGGCAAAATATTAGTAGGTTTTCTGTGATAAAAACGGAGCAACAGAGTATTATATAGGACTAGCTATAAAATGAAATATGAGACGACCAACCTATTGCTTTTTTTTCTTTTAAGTTGAACTTTGTATAAGGACATGAAATAAAACACTTTTTAGTCGCGGTTTTATTGAAAGTACTAATGGTAATTTTAGTTTGATTTCTTATTTTCCCTATTTCTTAGTTTCGGCACCTTTTCAGCTACCGTAGTCGCAGATTTCATGTCTAGTGAGAGCGTAAGCTTGAGAAGTGAATTTGTAAAAGCAGCTCTTTTTCAAAGAGTTTGTTTGTACAAAGTGTAAGTACATCAAAATTGAAATCGAAGTCAAAGGCTATTTATAAGTAAATAAAACAGATTGAATAAGACCAATAACGTTGAAAGCTTTCCCGCTATTACACAGAAGATCTGGGATACAAAGGGAAACAATCTTTTACTGAAGAACTACAAAAGAGCAAAAGATCCGATCTACGGCGAAATAAGTCTACCAACTTTTAATGGTACGTGAAACTATTAACTTTGTTGAAACTTATATTTTTTCAATTGAAGGTTTCGTTTGAAACGCCTTCTGAGAAATTCCTTTTACTGGACTAATGAGCAATGTTTGACATAGTTACAAAGAAACGACGATATTAAATTTAATAAATGTCCATTTTTCAACCCCACGGGGCGCTGAGACAAAGACCAGCGACGGTCTAATGGTCTAATGAGAACGGCGGTTAATTTTCTTATCACCTGATGGGATGAAAGCGCACTTCCATAATTCTGAAGCATTGCGTTACTTGACGGCTGTTTGGTGCAAATATCCTGAACTTGTCAATTGAGTCAAGGCAAGTCAAGGGTCTAGTTCGAATACGGTACTTACCTATATGAATGCGGCATAAAATAGAGAGACTACAGAAGTTAAGCTTAGTACTACGCGCACTCGAGCAATGCACACATAGACACCTCTCACTGACACGGAATACCTGGAATGTCAGACGAATCTCAAACGAGTTCTAGTTTGCTCGAGCGCGCGTAGTACTATTATAGCTATTTGGTGCATGAGGTGTGATCAACTTCACATCGGTGTGCTTGTGGTGGTATTGTAACTGTGTGGTGCGATCCATACTTTCTCGAGTTGTTCGAAGTTGCCGAGGACCGACTATATTGTCAGATTAATGACATAGTATGACATAGTATATTATGTTTTTTGATGAGCTTAAAATTAAAATCAGATTATTCATCGTCATCTAAGATTATGTAACTCTTTCAGACTTCACTAAGTACCTACCTAAACTGAAAGGAAAATATACGTTTTCTCTGCAATATCAGCTCAGCGATTCAACACCTGCTCCTCTAAATTCGATTTAGTATCAAAGTTTCAAGAGTGCTAGTTTAGGGTTACCTTTAGTAAGTTTATCTGAATATTTGATGAGCAGAGATCTCTGAAGTGAATTGGTCGGTAAAATCTCATGACAGATAATTATTTTATAACACATCATAAACATTTGCGCAATTTTATAGTCAACAGAAAACTGGGATAGTAAAAAACATATATTTCTAAAGTAAAATAATACAGCTCAAAAGCCATAGATACTTGCCAACTTGCTGTGTATGAATTATTCTAGTTTGTATTGTTTACCTTTAATTTAGTGACTGGAGCATTTTCTTAACTGTAACAAACAAGTACCACCTATTTAGAAAAGCGTGGATCAAATAACGTCACAGTACTATTCAAAAGTACGCATTTTTGACCTTGATGATTTTCCTACTACTACCTCTATATTCATAAAATGTTTAAACAAAGTTAGCTAATTAAGTCACTTTCTTTCAAATTACGAATAAGTTGGTACGTAAAATACAAACACCCTCTTAGCTAAAGAACTGTTTAAATATTTTATGAATAAAGGTAAGTTTTAAAAATTGAATTTAAAATAAAAATTGTATAATAGTAGAACTATCTAGTAATGTTTTGTCGATAATTTGAAATTGTTGCATTAACGGTAAACAACGTGTTTCCAGAAAACCCCATAAGCTGCATATGGTAGATAGGAACCATCAAATTGAAAAGCTTTTACTATGGGACCAACTTTGTAATCGCGAAAAAAAAAACTGCTGTTTCATACAAAATTTCTATTAATAACGAAAATATCAAAATGTATGAAACAGCAGATTTTTATTTCGGTATTTCAGAGTTGGTCTTATAGTAAAAGTTATTTAGCTTAATGGTCCTTATCTAGGATTTTTTTTGTAACACGTTGTATAAATAAGTTTAGTCCCCCCAATTTTACATATAAAATTGTTAAAATAATGGTGTCGCTTAAAGAAACAAATTAGAGCAATAAACGTATTTCTGCCTTCCATTGTTAACTGTGCCATTGCCAAATGTGGCATTCAAGATATGTAAAGACCTGACGTGCCTTGGTCTCAGAGTAATTTAACCCCAAATTGTTGGGTACATTTTTCCCGAGCCCATTTTGAGGTGTCGCCTCTGCCGCACCGTTTTTAGGTGCTGAATTTCGGTTAGGTTGGCCACGTTCCGACTTTTATTGTGTAACTCTAAATGTTTTTAGAAATAATAATTTTGGAAGGTTTGGAAAATGCGACTGTGTAAGCAGGATAATGCGTAAAACGAATGATATTGTTATTAAAATTCTAGATACGCAACCATAACTAATGATTTAGTTTATTCGTTAATAACGAGTCCATATTTCAACGAAAACACTGTATCTGAGCTGATAAAAGATAATTTTGAAGTCTATGAAGTAGTTAAATAACGGAACTTAATGCTTAGAATTACATTTTTACTTTTAAAAAGTTCGCTGCCATCGAGATTTTCACTCTATTAAATAATTGCAGCTACAATCCATTACTTATACAATAGTTTAAGTATATCAACGAACTTTTTACATTTATTTCAGTCCTATTTAACTCCATCAAAAGCCAAAAAACTCATCCCCCCCTACCTGCTAGAAGTAGATTGGTACTAAAGTCCTCATTCCGGATCATCAATCTCGGCAAGTCGTCATTTGTCGACTAAATTGAACATAATCTCGGCTCCTCTCGGATCTTCTTTCGCGATTTATACGACTTCATCGCCGCCTTTTGTTTAAATTCTCGATATTCAAATTTTCGTCGGCGTGATTTTATGTTCTATTTTTAAAATGTTGCCTTTTGTCCTTTGTGTGTGTGTTCTATTTTAGTTTTAAATCAATGTCGTCTTTTGTTTTGTCTGTATTTTTTTAATAATATGTTACATTTGTAATCACTGATTTGATAGATTCTTACCAATCCTAATATTGTAAATGCGAAAGTCCGTTTGTTTGTTTGTTTGTTACGCCTTCACGTCTTAACTACTGAACAGATCGTCATGAAATTTTGCATACACGTTGTCAGGGGTACAGAGAAGGACATAGGACTTTCATCCCGAAAAAAATATTGTTCCCAAGCGATAGCAAAATAAACTTTCCACGCAGACGAAGTCCCGGGATTTTCGGTAGGTAGGTACCTACTTTATATTTCACTAATCTGAAAAGTACATGTGTATTTAATACATTCGTCCTTATGTCATGTACCAAGTCTA
The DNA here is from genome assembly GCA_928269145.1 of Agriphila tristella. NCBI lineage: Eukaryota > Metazoa > Arthropoda > Insecta > Lepidoptera > Crambidae > Agriphila > Agriphila tristella. The sequence continues at coordinate 11,475,490 of OV743435.1, read as the reverse complement.
GATTTGGGTTTAACATAGAAGTAGGTGTTTGCGTAGGTATACCTATACTATCTATTATCTATAACACCTCAAATTAGTTATTTTTTGAGAATTTTATTCCAATTAGAGAATGGAAAGTACAAATAATATAAATTACAATGGGATCCTGAAACGTATATAGGTAGTTTGTACAAACAAACCAATTTAATTGAGTCGGTGTCCCGACGACAGTCCCAAAATTAATTAATATTGAAGCCTAAACTGTAATCTAAATTATTCGTGCCCACGTTATCTCCAATATCAAACACTTAGATCACGCACCGTCCCTGGCCTTAATTGATACAGCCTCAGCCCTAGTTGGGTCCAAATTACTTTTGTAGGTACATCCCTAAATGTAAGTAGGTATAATACCTATAATGTTTCAAACCAAAATGGAATTATTTAAAATTTATCATGATACTAGCTTCCGCCCGCGACTACGTAAATAGGGATAGACTAAATACTATCCACGCAGACACGACTGCGTGGATAGTATTTAGTCTATCCCTCGGGAACAGTTCCTTTTTTCGGGATGAAAGGTACCCTATGTCCTTCTCTGTACCCCTGACAACGTGTGTGTAAAATTTCATGATGATCGGTTAAGTGGTTAAGACGTGAAGGCGTAACAAACAAACAAACAAATAAACAAACAAACGGACTTTCGCATTTATAATATTAGTAAGGATAAGGATATTAGTAAGGATATCAATATTACTAGCTTCCGCCCGCGACTTCGTCTGCGTCGACAGTTTTTTTGCTATCCCTCGGGAACTGTACGTTTTTTCTGAATTAAAAGTACCTTATGTCCTTTTCTGCACCCCTGACAACGCGTATGCAAAATTTCATGATGATCGGTTCAGTAGTTACGACGTGAAGGCGTAACAAACAAACAAACAAACGGACTTTCGCATTTATAATTTTAGTAAGGATTGAGACTGATTCCCAATGAGGATCAGTAACGATTTTTGTGGCTAATTAGAAAGCTTTTAAATCTGAGAAGTCATAAGAGCTAAAACACTGGTTTTTTGGGGGTCCTTATGACGTCATCGCGACGTACGCGAACCTTATGTCGTCCGTGATAAAACACATATTGCATTGAGCTTGGCATTTCCTTAAAACCCTTTTAACTCAACCATTTCTAAACGGATTTCAAAAATTATTTCACTAGGTTTCATAGCTATCAATATGTGTTTATATTATATCAATAAAACTTTAGGTAGGATTGAAACCTGTTACTGATCCTCATTGAGATTCTGTAACGATTAAAAAACAATTCTCGTTAAAAGTAGCCATTTTATAAGTAAAATATCTTATTTATTATCCAATCCTTTTAAGATTTTGTTTTTACCTTTCTTATAAAACTAATATTTTACAAATAAGCAATAATTTCGGCCGTAATTGGCCTTCAGTCGAGAAAAAAACGCGCGTATTATTCTATGGAAAATTTCAATTGGCTTTTCAGTGGTAAATGGCGCTGTACTTTCCCATTCAAAATATTCGCGTTATTTTTAGGGTTCCGTAGCCTAATGGCAAAAAACGGAATCCTTATACTGCCCTCATAAGCCAAAAAGCGTCAACTCAAAAAAATCACATTTTCCGTTTTTTGTTGCATCGGATAGCTTAATCAATTATCTATCTAATGGACTAAGCGAAATAGCGATATCACTCTTAAAACATACAGAAAATCAACTTTGGAAATATTGCGTATCTCAATTCTACATGAAATTACTAAAAGATTTAGCGGTATATTGCAATTTTGAATGAGAATGGCCATATATTTGGTTACGGCGATACAGGTTAAAAAAAAGTCATCAGTCAGTCAGTAATATTTCTAAGCCATTTGGCGGCATCTGCGTAAGCGCTAATTAGTTCGCACTAGAGCAAATGCCGCTGCAGCCGCGCAGCAGTACACATGAAAATAAACTCTAAATATTTACCATTACGAACGAAATTCAAGTACCTTTATTAGGTAATACATAGATACCGTGTTTATGTTACAAACCGTTTTACATGTCATTAATCGTTTGTTTTGGTTGAGGTCACAGTATAATCCGTCATAAATATCAGAAAAAATACAAATTGATCATAATTACATTAAAAAAGTGTTTGGTGTTAATCAGTGTTTGTGATTTAGATTAGAGGTAAGTGTTTTTAAAGTAGGTAATTGTTTCATAGTATATACATTTATGTCGGCAGACAGACTCTATGATGGAATGGAATGCATCATAGAGTAGAATTATCCATGAAGCGGAAGAAAAACAAAATTTATTACTTTGAAGACTTCTGTAAAGCTGTTAATAAGTACGGCTGGAAAGAACTTTATTCCAAAAAAATACCATTAATGATTTGTATGAATGGAAAGATTATACAACTCAATACAAGCTTTCTAGACTTAATCCGCGTCCTTATATCAGCGATTTTGTACAAGTAGAAGTCAATAGAGGCAGCTACGATTTAATTTACAGAACTGGATTTGATATTGAACCTATAATCGCCAGCATTGTTGCAAGCAACTTTTTGAAAACTTATATACTTCCGCCCCCAAAAAAGAAAACCATACCTAACGGCATTTCACAGGCTAAAAAGCATAAGATTTTGAAATCACTTCAAAATATAATAACTAACAATAGACTCTTTCTGAACTTATCACTTCTGAGTGATGTTGTATATAAAACATTGTCCACTTTGTGCTTGATTTGAGTGTATAGTAGCATATACTTAACATTGTCCAATTTGATTTTGATTTGTCCCAAATATAATAAAGTTATCGAAAAATACATTAACTTGTGGTTTTATTTACATTATTTTAGATTTTGAGCAAAAATATGTACGGAAATATTTGTATGGAAATTTCTATACAAACACTAAAACCGATAGCGGTAACTCATCATTTAAGGCAATTTATTTGAAGAGAAATGGCGGTATCTCAAATAAAAGGCAAACAAATATAGTTTTTCAATATTTTTCTGTATCAATATTAAATATGGTTTTAAATATTAATTATCAAGTATAAATAATCCATAAAATACTTCTTTAAGTTGATGCGAAAACGAAAAAGACAAAACAGTCATTTTCTCGGAAGTCACTTCTGTTGAGTTGACGCTTTTTGGCTAATGAGGGCAGTATAGATTCGTCATGCCTATCTGTCTGTCCGTACGTATGTCATAGCCACTTTATTCCGAAAGTATTAAGACTACACAGTTGAAACTTGGTAGGTAGATTCATTCCGTGAACCGCTTTACGTTTTTTACGTAAAATAAAAAAATAAAAGATGGGGAAAGGGCTCCCGATACATGGAACTGGGGCCGTACCGGCTAACGAATCGATTTTCATAAAAGTCTGCTGGGTTTCAAATTAAAACAGATAAATCGAGCCCCAATTGGGCCAAAATGACGAACCCAAATTCATGATGTCACACGAACATCGATATCTTCCGAATCACGTCAACAAAAAGTACAAAACGAAATTGCTTACTTTGATTTCTCTGTTTTAAGTTGAAACCCAGCAGACTTTTATGAAAATCGATTCGTTAGCCGGTACGGCCCCTGAAACAAAAACAAATTTTTCATCCAACCTATACGTGCGGGGTGTTTATAGACAGGTCATTAAAAATCACATTGATGATTTTAAGATATTTTTTTCTCAAAGTCAACCGTTTGAAAGATATACACTGCCAAAGTGGTACTTAAAATGTGTCACCCCTCTAACTTTTAAAATAAGAGAGTGAAAAATCTGAAAACAATGTATGCTGTAGGTCGTAATAAACACTTTTAACGAAAATTACTTTGAACGAGATATATTTAGTAGTTTTAGAGATATAGCACATTTTCCAAAACCTATAACAAATATAACTTTGTCATTTATACAAACACTATGAGAAACAAAGATATTTTTTCAAATGAAAAATGACAATGGTATTAAATAAGGTATCGTATATGATAACTACGGAATCCTACTGCGCATGGCCCGACACGCACTTGGCCGGTTTTTTAAATTGTCAACGTTCGAAATTTGAATCAAACTGTCCACAGACAAAATTAAGCGAGAAAAGTGTGACCGCGTCACCAAAGAGGTTATCTAACCCTCCATATCGCATCGCAACTCAATGGATCGGTCTCATTAACCAGACGAATAGCGCAGTCAGCACATGCGCTTCATTAATTTTAACAAGCAACGCTAATTCCAACTTTATTGCCGCCATTTTGTGAATTTGTGATTTTGCCGAAATTAGGTTTGTGATGGCCAATTCGTTTGTTATTATTACTGTTCGTGGATGATTTAGTTTGCACGAATAGTTTGTATGAGAATGTTAAAAAAGTATGAAAAGTGAAAGAACAGTGTCTGTTGTTATAAATATTTTGTTGAATTGTTGCAAATGGCTGATTGCTCGCCGCCTTTACTGCCTTGATGAATATTTCAATAGTATGTAATGTGTTATTTATGCCTCTAGTTAAGAAATGTTTTATACTGTTTGTTAAGTAAACTACTTAGGTACCTATGTAATGTAATGTTTAATAATTGTAGTTGTATTTACAAGGTTATTTTTAGTTTATACAAAACCTCTCCTGGTGTTGGTAACGCGAAAAAAAAACAGCTGTTCCATACAAAAGTACAATCCTACTCCATCGAAATGTATGAAACAGCTGATTTTTGTTGGCGATTTCAAGGTTGGTCCCATAATGAAAGTTGTTCAGTTTGATGGTCTGATCAACCCCACGAGAGGTTTTGTATAAACTAAAAATAACATTGTATATTGTGGCATAATTTTGCATGCTGGAAAAGGCTTTTTTGTGATTCTAACCGATCTACAGACCATCTTGTCGGTGAAATACTTATAATATTTCAAGAAATCATGTTTAATTAATAACTTAAGTCCTTTTGACGTGTATTTACAGAAGATTTTTCCGAAAATCTTCTCTGATATTTCAGTGTTATAACTGTTTTTCGTCATTTAATTAGCAAGGGCACAACGAAAATTCAAAAAAGTTAAAAGAAGCAGATTTTCCCCGTTATATCCCCCCACCCCCCACCTAATAATGCAAAGCAATCACTTTCGTTCTAACACGAAGAAATTTTCTCCACGAGAACCTCGCACAATATCCTTTCACGTCATCACTAATAAGAGAAATCTTCTTCATAGCCGTTGGACAATAGTGGACTGAAAAACAGAAGGTTATCTTCGTATGAAGATTTTAAAACTCCATCATCCTACCTAAATGTAGTTATGTAATTTCTATAAAATTTTCACTGGGTGGCACACCAACTCCTTGTTGTTTACTGTGTTCAAAGTTTCGCACTTTTAAATTACTTTCCAACCCCTCAACTGTGGCAAGAGGGTCGATTCGACCATTGGGGATTTCAGCAAAATAGGTATACGTAATAAGCAACTGACGTGTTTATAGGTTATGACGTACCCTATCACATCAACTTGAAATGTGCTTCTATTGGAGAAAAGGCACAATGAAATTGATTAGAATTCTGATGTAATCTGGCATCGATTTTGAAGAGCCGTAAACAAACTTGACAGACGAGATTAGATCTAAAGTATTCTAAAGTAAGAACATACGGATTAGGTGTAAGTAAACAAAAAAATGTTTACAAGGATTATGGTCTGGATTAAATTATCATTAGTAAGTATTTGTTGGTAACCCAGCGTGTAATGTAGAGAGCCATGCTCGGCGTTTCCCTACGTGATCGAATCAGAAATAAGGACATCGCTCGAAGGATTGCTCAACTGAAGTGTCAGTGAGCGGGACATATAGCGAGAAGAACCGATGGCCGTTGGGGTGGATAGGTTTTTAAATGGCGACCGCGCACCGGACGACGCTCCGTGGGTCCCCGACGAGGTGGACCGACGTGAAAGTGAAGGTCGCGGGAAGCCGCTGGATAGGGGCAGCGCAGGACCGAACGTCGTGGAGATCCATGGGGGTGTCCTATACCCAGCAGTGGGTGTTGATGGCCCTTACTTCAGGAGATGTCGAAAGTTTTCTGTATTTTAATTCAGTATGCAGTAACAACAAACCAAATTGGGTTGTTTTATCTCATCCCCCGGTACACTCCTTAATAATAATGAATCCGGAATGTTCAGAAGCGATAAATAAACTTTTTCAACTCCTTAATCTCACTAGAGATCCGTTACACAATTCCCGTTTTAAAATTCACGAGTTTGTTTGGACTTTGCGGTGTTTGGTCGGCTAGTCGGATGATACGATTAAATCAGATCAAGGCAGTTAACTTTTTAATTTTTATCCCATGGGGGTAGAGTTGAGTTTTGAACATAATAAGTATAAATAATGGTGATTAAAGTATGACTATTTGCTACATTCTGTATAAGATTGCCAGATTTCAGTATAATTATAATGAATGTCTTGGCAATGTCATAAATTGATGGTTGAAAAGCATTTAAGAATTATTATAAATACTTACTAATATGATCCTACATTCAATTTCAGAGAATAAGCAATTGATAAACTTTCTTGGTAAATAAGAATCGTAATTTAAAGTAGGTAACTAACTTAAATAATAATAATTTAATACGTTTTCTGAAACATGCTTGGAAATTCGTATATTATTTTGACAACCTTCTTCGTGTTAAATCGGAGTAGCTGCGGACAGCCTAAACCGCGTTAGTAATTTTGTATGAGAATCGATGACTACCGTGCGGTAATGGAAAATTTACGGCGTGTGAGCATAAATGTTACTATTAATACTACCCCAACAAGCAAAAACGTCATATAAGATCTGACTTGTACGACTTTAAGTCGGATAGCAGTCTTATAATAGTAATGAGATGACTGCTAGGTCCTATAGACGTCCTAAATTTAACTTTTTAGTCGTGCGACAAATATGTCCTAATAAACTGGTCATAGTAACGTTGGCACGACTAAACTATACGACGTTATATTAAAGTTTTAGCTAAAACGTCTGTACGACTTGTAGTCGCATTTGAGTCAAGTTCCGACTTTTAAACGACGTTTAACAAAATGGCGGCTTTACTTGGTCTTCAAATAACCTTAAAATGACTTTTTGTCTTTAAAACGTCATATAGAGATTAGTGTGCGACAAAATTAACATGGCTGACATTTTTAGAATTAAATATTATTTTATTAATACAAATTTTATGTTTCAAACGCAAAATTATGAAGGGGCATGAAAATATGAATAGTATTTACATAGGTATATTATCCTTAAATTTTAATTCCCAGACGAACTAAATGGCATGAGAGACAGACACAGTTAGCAAGATATGAAAGTTATTAATACTTACCATTTATTTCCTTATAATTGATTTATTTTGCACTCAGATCTCAAAACATAACCATACAAACACGAGTCACTGACGAACATTAAAAATCAGTCGTACAAGTGTTGTTATTTGACTCATATACAACGTTTTCGTCATTCAAAAACGTCTGTTTGACCACAATATAACGAAAGAGTCGTTGTAAAGTTTTGATGCGACTACTGTACGATGAAAGTGGTAATCTTGTGACTTTTTTATGACCATTAAACAACAATGTAGGTCGTATAAATGGGGCCCTTTTCCAAACAAACGTTATTATAACGTTAGTTTGACCTATCTTTTGCGACCAGTGGTAATAAGATAACGTTTGTACGACCATTGTACGACGTAAAATTGTTAGTTGGGACACTACTGCCGCGGTATATACTGACTGCGTTGCTGGCAGCGATGATGATGGCCAAGAGCGGAGCTTAGCGCAGCTCCAGGCCATCACAGTGCGGTCAGCATTGGAGCCCTTGCTGGGCAAGCTGGAATAAAGACCGGAGGTCGAATATTTTTTACACAAAGAGTTGGTATCGAGTATTTTTTACGCAAGGAGGTTGTACAGCATTGAGATGGAGGTCGAATTGTGTTATAAATTCAAACACGACAACCAGTGATTAAAATTGCTTTTTATTCACTGTTTTCAGTGCTTAAAATAAGCTTTGTAGAGGGGAGAATAGAAAGCCGTCTTAAAGCTACATATATTAGTCGTTTAAAAGCTTAATCGATTTCAATTCCTTATTGGCTGAATACACAAAGTTGTGGCCATTCAAAAAATACCCCAAAATGCTTCCGAAGCAACAAATCAAGTCGACAAAAGAGTGTTAACAAAACAGTACAAGGAGACCGCAAAGTTTCGCAACAATTCCCCGTTTTATTATTCAAGGAACAAGTGTACCCATCTATGGAACGGGTCACAGTCGCAAGGGTCAAAACGACCCCCGGGCCAAATTGGCCGATTCAACCTTTGAATGGCTGAATCAGGATACGACCATTATTATTTATTTACGGCAGCCGAAAATCGAATTACTCCTGTACTTGTACCGTGTCGGATGTGTACACGAATGTACATTGTCGGTATACATATTGTATATAAGCGTATAGAGTAAAGAAATATAATTTAAGGTTTCTTAGGTTCATTTAAAGGTTAATTCTAAACTGTAACAAATAAACTTATGATTATTTTTAGCAGCAAATAACTTATTAAAGTCTTTATTTAAATAAATTTGACGATTTTAACGTTAGGATTTAGAATCCTAAAAATCCTCAGTGGTGAAGATTCCGTTCTGTGTGCAGTGCGGTCACAATTTCGGCCTTATCGTCACATAACATCAGGTAAGGTGAAGGCTAAGCACTATCCCGTAGTGCAGCGGTTCCCGAATGGGGTTCCGCGGAACCCTAGGGTTCCGTGAGAGGCTCTCAGGGGTTCCGCGAAAATTCAAGAGTTTAGGTATAAATTCAAGATAGGTACGAGTATACTTATAGGCACTTACTTATCTTTTTGTTTTAACTAAATAAATATTTTATATCTTAAAAATCCTTATTTTAAAGTCGAACTTTACTTACAAGATTTGAATACCGAGCCAAATGTTTAAAAGCACAAAGGATAACAAGTTAAATGCCTTATTTTGCGTTGTATCTCGCGCCTTAAGCATACCGCCTGCAAATGCTCATGTTAAGCGCGGTTTTTCCGTTATGACGCTTAAATGTCCTAATGTCAGAAAGCGTTGCTTTAAGCAGAATTGCAAAAGACATGTCTCGTTCGGAATTCATAAGTAAATATAAAAATGATGCAGAATTAATGAGAGAGGCTCGTAGCAATACAAAATATGCATGGAAATAATTAGTTTTTTCCATATTACAAAAATTTTTCGGGGCTCGCGCTTCGCGCTCGCCGCGCTCTCTTGTCCTGTTTTCTGCAAAGAGTTTCCTGAAGGTGGCAACCCTGATTAATTTTACTTTTTAGTTGAGCTGGGGTTCCGCCCAAATTCTGTGAACCAAAACGGTTCCGTAGCCAAAAGAATTCGGGAACCGCTGCCGTAGTGGATAAAAAAAATCTTTAAAATTTTCTTTCTAAAATCTTTTTAAAACCTGAAACACTATAATAATTATATTTATTTGTTGAAGAGTTACTCAAAAAATAATAGAGACATACTAAGAGGTCTTGATTCCTTTGTAAGAAACAACCATTTATTTTTAAGGTTCCGTACCTCAAAAGGAAAAAATCGGAACACTTATATTATCACTTTGTCGTCCGTCTGTCTGTCTGTCAAGACCCTTTTTCTCGGAAACGCGTGGAGGTATATCGAGTTGAAATTAAAACCATTTACCTACCTAAGTCTACAGTCACCACATAGAATTAAAAAAAAATGTCCTCTATTTATTGCAAATAAAGCTTTGAGTTGAATTGAATAAAACTAAATTTACATTATGCTACAGCCACGTCTATATATAAGTATAGTTTAAAAGTTTGTCACTATAAAGCTTTTTTTTTTTACAGAAATCAATGACAAATGACAACTACAGCAAAATGACATAGTCCTAAACTGTATACATATTTATAGACGCATTACTTTGGAGTTTAACAAGCCAAGCATAAGTATTTCGCTTCCATTGGTGGCGTTGTAACAAGAATTAACCGTCCTTCTTCATAAGTTACGCAAATAAAGACAATTGGTTAAGCAACATTTACCGTCATCATTATCAAATTATACAGGTTATGACGCAATACGTTCCCGCGGGGATATTTTTATTGTTCCCGTAATTTCGTAACGTACGAATAATCAAGTTTCCTTTTGTTAGTCGTAAAAGCATTAAAAGGGTGTGCAAATTGAATTTTGTTTCGTTATATAAAGTCCTTTTGTGGTGCGGTGTTAAGATTTGTTTATTACGGTCATAGTTTTTTACTATTAACACCGAAAGAAGTTGGATGTTTTACAGTACCGTGTCATACCGATTACTGCATTTGTATAGAAGAAGCGGAACTTACTAATAATGAAAATGTATGGTGTGACAAAGTTCTAAAATATTTTGCTATTTCTGAGGCCAATTGTACTGTTGTCATCATCGTTGTCAGTAGCCTTTTGTACGGTAATGGTTTTAAAGTGAATGTAACCTAAATGGGTTACCTACGCCATATCGAATACCAAATGATCGAAAATCAAAATATCGAACTGTCAAAAAGCGAACGTTCAAAATATCGAATTTACAAATAATCTAACGATCAAATTATCGAATGATTAATTTTTTGGAAATAATATTTTGCATAGTTTTTTACATCATGAACAAAAACATCTAATTACATTATTAATATAATTAATGGCCGTTTTCCTTAGGTATTTCCAAACTCGCTTGCTCTTTTACAAAAATACTAATGTATTTTTGAAATTAAGTTTTATGAAATTTCATCAAAATATCTACTGGTTGTTCATGATGCAAAAAACTATGCAAGCTATTGATTTTCGATAAATTAATCATTCGATTTATTGAGCGTTCGATATGTTAACCATTCGATATTTTGAACGTTCGATTATTTGTAAATTCGGTATTTTGAACGTTCGATTTTATGAGCGTTCGATTTTTTGACCGTTGATGAATAAGTGTTCGATATTTTGATTTTCGATCATTTGGTTTTCGATATGGCGTAGGAATCCCAACCTAAATAACAACGTAGTGATTTTGGTTTTATCGTTCAGAATTAGCGCAGTCTGGTCCCAGATTACTTCTGACGTACGAAAAGTCGTAAATTTCAAATTATTCAGACGAACCTTCAGGTCTTTCAGCATTGAGCCTTAAGAGGCTCGTTCAATATGTAAGAATTTCGATTTCATTACACGGGATACGTGTTCAAAATAAATACCTAGGACATAGTGTAATGGCAGGCAGTATCTATAAGTTAAATAATGCTAATCAGTTTCTTTTTTAATTTAACCAAATAATAATAATATGGTGTTTCTCAATTCAGCAAGCTATACAAACATTATTTTGTAAGCATTAGATGAATTTTGGCTTTTGTATTTTTCAATTACCTACCTGCGGTTAATTCCATTTTTTCCTTACCAACAAATTTTTTCCTTACCAACCAATCTTGATAAAATAAATGAACCTAGGTATATTAGTTATATTAACTTTCAGAACTAATTTAACCTAATAATAATTAATTTCAAGCAAAATACAGAGTAGGACAGTATATATTTACGACACAGATAATTCCGTAGGTTCTTGCTGTCACAAAATAGAGACAACAGAAGTTAAGCTTAGTACTACGCGCACTCGAGCAACGCACACATAGACATCTCTCACCGACACGGAATCTCTGCTACGCTCAAAACAGTTCAAACACGTTCGAGCGCGTGAGACGCAGTGTCGTCGGTCGGTGTGCGTGCGTTCTCGAGTGAGTAGTGCTAAGCTTAACTTCTGTAGCCTCTATTTTGTGTTGCTGTTCTCAACAGATTTACTGCTTGTAACTTACCTGTGTCACATATCGTGTATTTCGATCACGCGTTCAGGCACTCCAACTAAGTATATTATCTACTTTTATGACAGCCGTAAAAGCCCCCTACCCCCCACGATTAGTGGAGGTTTAAAAGGCACGTATGAATATTTATTGGGGGAAACTTAAGACGGAGCAAATTAAATAGAGATAAATCAATGAATAAAGTAATTTTATTTGGGTACAGATAGTACCTACTGTCATTTTGGTAGAAAGAGTATTGTATTCTAATAATTAGGGAACAAAGTCAGCTTTGATTTGCCCATCCTTCAAAATAGGATCTACTTAAAGATGATGGGCAAAGATCTAGGTCGTCAATACAATCAAGTGTCTCAAAATTCGCATATTTGGAATCGCAAGAATCGCATATTTGGTATTCATCATCACATCATGTGTCGTTGACTAATAATTATTATTATGCATAAATAGTTCAATATTTAACAAATACATGTATTATATCAACATCGCATAATCCGCCCCAGACAGCGTATTCGTTCTATAATTTTCTTGTCGCCAACAAATAAGTGCCAAGCGCTCACAAAGTTTTATAAGTTTTTAAAAAGCTTGGTGTGAGACACAAGGAGACTGGCGTTTTCTTTAAAAAGATTTGAAAATTAATTAAATCCTCTTTGGGACAAAGATTTTAAAAATTGAATTGAAAAAAATACATCTCAGTTGATCTTCAGAGGGGAATTATTTTTCTTGTTAATTAAATGTAAGTGTACAGTTGAAAAGTAATAATTGTTTCAACAAATTAAATTAAATGAACGATAGAATTAAAAAGCACTTGCACAACGTTCTTTAAATTGATTTGGGTTGTACTAAATACATATTTAAAACTCTTAAACGTATTAAGCAGCATTCAGAACAAAAAAATAACGACAATGTTTAATGAAAATATAGTGTAGTGAGCGTGGATTTAAATAGATTCTTGTACAAGTGGAAATTAATTTCTTATTGCTTTCTATTTATATTCAAAATCGGTATCTGAGTAGTAGTTTAGAAATAACACGCACACCGGAGTATTAAGTGTAGAAGGGAGTTTATATTTTACTGTAGAATTTTAAAGTCAATATCAATATTTTATCAGTCTGTCACAACAACAATTAGATATTTTTGATATGTTAATAAATTATATCAAATACCAAAACTGCGTAAACGAAATAACAATACAAATTAAACAGATTCAAAATATCTTGAGATTGTTGTTTAAGAAAAAATATAAGTTGTGCCGCTATAAACAGTAACTATATTTTACGATAATTGCTCCAGTGTGCGCTTGTAAGCATATTTCTCCAAATAACACAGGTCTACTAAGGCTGAGTTTACACCGAACGTATTCGGCCCAAAAATCGTATTATAACTTAGCCAAGAGTTACTTTTGCGAAAAAATGGTAAAGCTTTCAAAATGAATGTAATGTATGGATTATGTTTTAGCTTGTTATTTTGTTCTTTGGTAGGTGGTAGTATGTTCGTTTTATGTAAATGTAACCAAATTATCTTTTTATAAACTATACTATTATAGAAAAAATATAGATTAATATGAATTTCGATAAAAACTTATTAACAGTCCATTGCTGGCGCTAAGAAAACTGTGACATTGTGCGATGAACAATGATGAAGTTATTATTTTCATTAGGTGAAAAGAACAGCTCCTTGATTACGTAACTCTGGTACAAACAATTGTCGATTGAATTAATTGAAACCGCAGTTACATTGCTGCTTTAAGTAAGATAGTTGTCACATTGGTTCTTACTAATGCAGAAATGTAACTGCGATTTTTATCAGAGTCGATTGCAACATAGTTAGGCACCCATTACACGGTAGGTTTTGCTGTCAGTTTAACCACAGTCACGGGCTGTGACTGACGATTAACCTACCGTGTAATGTAGTGACTGATGGTTGCATGATGTGATTTGTTCTTTCCATCAGTCAATCAGTCAAACGTAATTCATGACTGATGGAATTTGACTGACGCTTGCATGACCATGTAATGGCTGCCTTAGAAAATCAGGGGGCAGAACATGGAATTTTAAAAATGCTACTATTTCTTCTGGCTGTATTGCGTGCTATCCTGCTTTTAATCAATGATCTCTAAATAAAGTCAGGTGTGAACGCAGCCTAACGCTCTCCGATTTATTAGCCGGTTTATGGACATCGTAAACGCGCCTTTATTGGTGACGGTGATGTTCTGCCCTCAGATTGAACGTTATGAGTAGGTACCTATTTACTTATAAAAATATTCAATAACTAAACGTTTATTGATAATAATCAAACTAAAAAAAATAGAAAAGAGCATTTTCTTCAAAACAATGAGTGCTTTTCAAAGTGACAATAAAAAAATAAAAAAAGTAACTATTTGCCTCACTAGATGACGTTCATGGAAAGAGAAGTGTCAAAATTGGCTTTTAAAAATAAACGGCCTGGACCAAAGAGGAAAGTGAGCGCTCGCTGGCTGACATCTGCCCAAAGAGAAACATTTTGGGGTTACATTTCTGCCTGCCTACCTGAGAAATCTTCGAAGCAAAGTAAAAAAAAGTTACATTGACACATACACTTTTATCAACGCCATCTATCAAGCCTACACTTTTTTGTCATTTTGAAAAGCCCTTATTACCAAATACATGGAAAACTTTAAAATTTATTGCTTTTTTTTAATTCAAAGAATAAAAACTGAAATCAAAAATCTGTCTAGTTGACCGAGCGAGCACGAAGTGCGAGCGAAGCGTCTCTGCTTCAGCTTGGGCAAAAATTCATTCGTATGTCTGTATGTTCTCTTCTACAGGTCGCATTTCTCAACCGATTCTCGTGAAAATTTGTGAGCAGGTTCGAAAATTATATGGAATTTTTTTGTCGAGCCAGATTTTTTTAATTTTTCAAAATGGCGGAGATAAGTTAAAAAATCAGGTTTTTCGGCTTTCCAGCGCTGTCTGTTCTCCTGTACAGGTCGTTTTTCTCAACTGATTCTCGTGAAATTTTGTGAGCAGGTTTGAAAATGATATAGAACTTTTTTGTCACGCCACTTTTTAGATTTTTTTCAAAATGGCGGAGATATGTAAAAAAAACATATTGCAGTCCAGCTTTCCGGCTCTGTCTTTTCTCCTCTACAGGTCGCATTTCTTAACCGAATTTTTTGTGGGCAGGTTCGAAAATCATATAGATTTTTTCAAGTTAAGACAGTTTATCAAAATTTTTCGTAATGGCGGAGATATGTAAGAAAAATGTATTTCAGTCCGGATTTCTGACGCTGGATGTTCTCCTCTACAGGTCGCATTTCTCAACCGATTCTCGTGAAATTCTGTGAGCTGGTTCAAAAATAATACAGTTTTTTTTTTACGCCAGTTTTTTGAAATTTTTCAAAATGACGGAGAAATGTTAAAAATACATATTTCAGTCCGGCTTTCCAGTGCTGTCTGTTTTCCTCTACAGGTCGCATTTCTCAACCGATTCTCGTAAAATTTTGTAAGCATGTTTAAAAATTGTACAGATTTCTTATGTCAAGCCAGTTTTTCATTTTTTTTAAATGGCGGAGATAATGTAAAAAAATCAAATTTCAGTCCGTATTTCCGGCGCTGTTTGATCTCCTCTACAGGTCGCATTTCTCAACCGATCTCGGTGAAATTTTGTGAGCAGGTTTGATAAATATATAGAATTTTTTTGTCAAGACAGTTTATCGAAATTTGTTAAAATGACGGAGATATGTAAAAAACCATATTTCATTCCAGCTTTCCGGCAGATTCTGGTGAAATTTTGTGAGTAGGTTCGATAATTATATATAACTGTTCAGTCAAGCCAATTTTTCCAAATTCATAAAAAAAAAACTCACCCATTTTGAAAAATTATCAAAATTAGAAGCACCATCTAGCTTCAATACTCACGTACCTACTGTGTGCTTTGAAAACTTCATGGCGACATTATATTTTATTTTTTCGCGAGGTCTACAGCTCACGGAGCCACTAGTATAGTATAGTAACTAGAATATCATGATTAAACAAAATATGTTAGAACTTTGTGGCACAGAAAAATGAACGAAAAATGTCAGTACGTAAAGACAGTTTCTGAATATAGCTTGAATTTTTTTATATAGTAGGTATGCTTACGCATCTCGAAAGTATATGGGACTCGCCAGGACCCTACTCACTAAACCCCCTACATATGTTTTATCTCACAAATTTGGGTTGGCTATGAATGTTGTTAGGCGTTCACATGCACATTCTTTAAGTGTGTGTCTGCACGCTCTCGTAACGCTCACTAAAGTAATGTGCATGTGCACGCCTAACAACATTCATAGCCGACTGCCTTCGTGGGATAAAACAACTGTTACTGTAACTACTATATCCCCTAGGACTTACAGGACCGTTGCATCAAGCACCGTGTGGACCTGGTGTTATAACTGCATTACCTACCTAGTAGTAGGTACCTACGAAATACAAAGAGCATGCAAAAACATACTAGTCATAACAGTAGTAACAGTCCATAACTATACATACTAAAACAAGTACATACAAGTTTATGACATCAGACTTTACGACCTGACTGACTCTCCTGTTTAGTGTTTAATAAAAGTTAACTTAGACTTTCCGAGAAAATAGTTTTTTCTAAGGATTACAGCGTGATTCTATAGAAACTTTAGTTATATATAACTTTAATTATATATAACTTTAGTTATACTTATATTTATACTTATATTTATACTACTTTAGTTATATATAACTAAAGTTTTATATACAGCCTCTGTGTATCTGACCATTTTAGTTCATTTAACACCAAATAATGCTTATTCTGTAATCAGCATCCGTACTACAGGAATGCAACAATTTGTAGTAATGGCATAAAATAGATAGAGGACAGAAGTAAAACTTAGAATAGTTTTGTTTTTGCTATAAATGTGTTGTTTTAGTGTGGGTCTGCACGCTCTCGTATTACGCACACTAAATAATGTGCGTATGAACGCCTAACAACATTAACGGCCTTGGTAGAGCGGACAAATATGACTTTGAGTCTTGTGTCTCTCTATTTTGTGGTAATGGTGAGCACAGCTTAACAAACGGCAGTACCGTATGAACAAATTATACAAATCTTATTAATTCATTTATTTTATTACATACTAGCGGCCGCCCGCGACTTCATCTGCGTGGAAAGTTTTTTCTCTATCCCTCGGGAACAACACTTTGTTTCGGGATGAAAGGTACCCTATGTCCTTCTCTGTGCCCCTGACAACGTGTATGTAAAATTTAATGATGATCGGTTCAGTAGTTAAGACGTGAAGGCGTAACAAACAAACGGACTTTCGCATTTATAACATTAACTAGCGGCCGCCCGCGACTTCGTCTGCGTGGAAAGGTTTTTTGCTATCCCTCAGGAATAACATTTTTTTTTCGGGATGAAAGGTATTCTATGTCCTTCTCTGTACCCCTGACAACGTGTATGCAAAATTTCATGATGATCGGTTCAGTAGTTAAGACGTGAAGGCGTAACAAACAAACAAACGGACTTTCGCATTTATAATATTAGTAAGGATTATAAGTAAGGAAGTAAGGACTAGCTGACCCGGCGAACTTCGTACCGCGTCGATTCTTATTTTTTTATACTTATTCTGCTATTCGGGACACCGGGTCAGCTAGTAAGATAAAAAAAGAAAGTTGATAAGTCAACAATTACATTGGGTCAAATTGACTTTTTGTATTATTTATTACGAATCTTTTGTATGGAAATATAGAAAAGTGTTGTTTTTAGAATTTTTCAGGCAATTTTTTAATTATTTCTCCCCGTAAGAACCATCCTTGTACTTCAAGGAAAAAAAGGATTAGCGAAATCGGCTCAGCTGCTCTCGAGATTTGCGCTTAGCAACACATTCAGCTATTCATTTTTATATTATAGAAGATGAAAATACAATTGGCAGACTTAATGCCATTAATCTCGAAGAAAAAAATAAGTACCTACCTCTCTGTATGTTAAACAACGTAAAAAATACAATTAAAAACAATTTCTACCTTCGAAAATGTTATTAAATACAATCTTAATAAACAGAGTCGTTACTAAAATACCCAGGCAATATTACACGCGAAACGACAGCTCAACCAAAGGCGAAAATTCAGAGACGCGTTAACGCGTTCCACTTTGACTGTTAACGGTTGTAGCGAAATAGCTTTGCTGTGTTTTATTTTAAAATAGAACGTAATTAACTATTTTGGAATATTTACGATGTCTTAATATTCCTTTACCTATTAATTTTCTTGCTATCTTTGTTTTAGGTCCTATACAAAAAATTGATGTTGAGGAAACACCACGGTCGAGAGATTTGAAAAAAATCTATAGAAAGTTGACAAAAACAACGTTTCGTAATCCCCTGTTTCCTCCTTCAAAATTAAATCAATTTAAATGATTTTTTAATTAAAAAATAAAGAAAAGCTTTGGCTGTGTTCCTATGTTTTCCTTTTTTTTTTTATTTAATTTCGTCATACTTGATTGCTGGATGTCTAAATAATGATTTTTTTTTCAAGTTTTTGAAGATAAATATTTTTTTATTAATAATTTATAACAAAAAGTAAAACATAGGAACACAGCAAAATCCTTTCTTTTAATTTTAACGAAAAAAATATTTATATCGGTCTAGTTTAGGAAACAGGGAACTACGAAACGTTGATTTTATCAACTTTCTTTAGGAATTTTTCAACTCTCTTGACCGTGGTGTTTCCTCTTAAATGATTTTAATTAAAAGGAACTTAAAATCTAGATTTTTATTGACAAGAATGTTATTCTAACTACTACGTAATTGGTTTTAAGAAGTTAGTGAAACAACAATTCATAAAACGTTGTTTTTGTATGCGCTGTTATGGTTTTCATCGTCTGCGTCTGTTTGAATTCGTGGAAAATACGAGAGCATTAAAATCAAACACAAAATAAATAAAATAGTCTGTAACAAACTCTTTTGGGCTTATTTGGGAATACAGGAGAACAAACCGGGAACACAAATAGGTGAGGCGAATATTTCGAGTAAATACAGAACAGAGGTAGAACAAATAAAAGCAAGCGTATGTTTGTTACCGAATACGATTGTAACTCATAATTCACATATAATAATGCTAACATTGTTCCTTAACCAAAGGAATAAGGAATATTGTTACGGGAAATACAATTCAAAATCATTTATTCAGTTTAGGCCATTACACGCATACGCCCTAACTCTACAAGCCCTAACTTCACAAATTCTACACTTTAGTCAAAATATGTAGCTTGGCCGTTTCGTTACTACAAGAATTATTGTATAATAAATTTTTCACCCTATGCCCATGTGAATGTAGCGAAATGGCCAAGCCACATATTTTGACTAAGGTATAGATAGAGTTTCTGAAATTAGGGCTGCAGAGTTAGACGTCTAGTGTGAAAGCTTGGCTCTATATGAGTTCTGATAACTTTTTGACAGTGCGAGCCATATGGTTTTGCCTTGGCAACATTTTACATGTTTTTTTTTTGGTTTGTTCATTTATTCCGTTTTAGCCATTGCAAGCCCTAAACAGGAGACCTTGCAACGAGAAAAACCGTCAAGAAACTTGTCAAGGGTTGCTTTTTGCACCTTGTCTTATTTCGTATTGAATTGTCTGAAAGAAATATAATTAAGTCATTTTTTTTATCCAATTGGTAAATTTATATATTAATACGAGATAAATTTGTATTTCCACAGTCACATAAAGATATCTGTGTTACCGAAGTTAGAATGGTAACTTCGTACTCTTACGAAGTTTATCTTAAGGGAGTTACAATTAGTTATAATTGGAAGATCATTGCTTATATACCTATCAACTTTCGTGCTGAGAGATAAAACAATGGATGAACGCAAAACATTTATTTTTAACTTTTCACAAAAACAAATGAATCTAGATATGAAAAGCTGCATTAAAATTTGTCCCCAATGTACGAAATTGTTTCGCTAGAAACCTTTCATGAAATTTCGCAATATGGAAACAGTGAAATGGAAATTTAAAAATTACTGCAATCCACTTCGTAATATTAAACATTTTCAGTGTGTTATGTCACGCTATATTAGTTTGCATACTTCACTAAACGGTTTAGAAAACAGTTTTTTTTAAACTAAAACAATGTGTAGTTTAATAAAGTATAGTATTAATAGATGTAAGTGAATTCATTTAATGGTTTTTGAGGATATATGGCACGCAAATGGTTAATACAGGTTACTTCCGCAAAGTTAAGGGTGTCATACACTACGTGATTAAACATTAAAATACAAGGTGTTTTTTTATTTACTCTCAAAATTTTAAGGATATGTTCAGTCCATGAAACTAAACAACTTTCTCTAAGAAACATAGTGTCAACTACGTAACAAAATTTTACTTTCCATACTAATCAAAAAGATCACGAGATCAGTTTAGTAAAGCACGATCAAATTCTTTTTGCGTATTTCGACACATGTTTCATGAAGAAATTTATTCAGTTTCATGAACTGAACAAACATCCGGTATAAAAAAACTTAAGGAGTCAAAAAAACTTATTTCCAAATGTAGTTGTTAAATAAAAAAGAAAATAATAACGCTTTTATTAACTTTCATTATAAGAGGTCAAACAAATGTCTTAAACGGATTGACGAATTTTACGAATTATATACTAAGTAGTACTTGATTTATTTACGAAAAAAAGGCAAATAACATTTAATTCACTAGTAAAACTATTTCAAAGCAATATGCGTAGGTACCTCTTTTATATTCTACGAAATAAATTATTAATCAACTAGGGATGTTTATAATGTGAAGTAACAAGTGTAAATATTACTATTAAAGTACATACGCACTGTAAAATTACCCATTACATAAGGTTAACGTGATGCGTGAGCTTTAACATTTTATTATTATAAGAAATTTAAACACCGTCAAAAATTTAAATGGTTTTTGGCACGCACTACTTATAAACATTAGACAGTTTTGGTTCGTTACCGCTGGCCATTAAAACATAAATGGTTAAAAGTAAGATTGTGGCTTATATCTACGAGTATTATTAAAGATTTCCAATAATCATGAAAATTTAAATTAAATGCATTAGTTCTCGAGATACACGTTTATTTTCTGATGTATTATCCAAAAACATTGATAACATAACACGAGCATTTTTCAAAAATCTGCAGTTTTCTTAGTTCTATGTTATTTTTAACTACATATTTGGACACACAGCGAGATAAACCGAAGGCCGTTGGGACTTGGTTGGGGCGGAAAGGTTCTTGAATGGCGACCGCGCACCGGACGACCGACGCTCCGTGGGTAGGCCCCCGACAAGGTGGACCGACACGATATTGTGCGTGTCGGTGCACCGCTGGATGCGGGCAGCGCAGGACCCATCGTCGTGTAGATCCTTGGGAGAGGCCTATACCCTGCAGTGGGTGTCATGATTCGGTCTGTATGGATTACTTCGTCAAGCTTAATATCTAGTGCTATACCATTTTTATTCCATCATTAGAATTTTTAATCCTTTAATTAGACACTAGTGGTTCAGTGAGCTGAAGACCTCGCTCAAATTGTATGTTGTTTAAATATTTATCTAATAGATGTCGCCACGAGATTTACTGCTTTTGAAAAGGAGTACTATGTGCTGTTTGGTAGGTTAGGTATTATTTTATTATATCTATTCGAAGATAGATGGCGTTTCTAATTTTGAACAGTTTTTGGATGGGTAATTTATTGCAAAATTTCGAAAAACTGCCTTGACCAAAAAATTTATATAATTATCGAACCTGCTCACAACTAAATGCAACCTGCTGAGGAAACAAACGGACAGATAGCATTTTTGCCGAAGCTGAAGCAGAGACGCTTCGCTCGTGCTTCGCGCTCGCTCGGTTTAAAATTCACAGATTTTGCAGTCCCCGCAAGAATCGGAGCATTGAAAATGAATACAAAAATTTACGAAAAACCAAGAATAAGAATAAGAATTTTTATTTGTTCAAAACATGGTTATTACAGGTGGTACAGTATAGTGAATTTGAACAACACGTTTTACCAAAGTTTGGCATACAAAATTTCATTAGGTACATTATACAACTAGAAAAATGAATAAATTTTAATTATTATTATTATCAAATTATTAATTATTAAATTAAGAAATAAATTATACGTCAATGGAAATTTCGATGTCAACAATAAGATTATGTGGATATGTCATGCGTCTTACTACACTAAATCTACGAGTATTTTACTTAAAATAGAGATTTTACTTATATATGTCATTTTACTTAAAATTAGAATATTCATTTAGGTCATAGGGACATAAGTCAATCAACCAGTTGCGCAATTTGGAGACAAACTGATTAAATGGAAGGCGTCTTATTTCAACGGGAATATTATTATAAGTGAAAACTTGTAAATGGCTTATATTTACTTATTTTGTAATTACTCATATTCATATTGTATCTCACAGCTGTAAGTTTTCCTAACAAAATAAAATAAAATAAAAAATAAAATAAAATAAACCTGGATAGCCATACTGTAGCAGTTCTTCTGATAAAGGGCGCTGTTACAAGTTTGCCGTTGGAGACGGTGATTGTCCCTGGGTCGCAGTCTTGGGTTCGACGTGTCTTTTTTTTGAAAGAGTTGGGAATGACGTCTTACAAACATTCCTATTTCCAGGATGTACATTGCAGTTAGGGTAAGTACTTTTAATCTTACAAATAGAGGTCGACATGTGTCCATCGGTCCAGCTCCACAAATGGCTCTTATGCATCTTTTTTGCATAATAAATGCTTTGGAGATATCTGGGGAATTCCCCCACAATATTAGTCCGTATCTTAGTAAAGAAGATACGTGACCATAATATGCAGTCAAGGCTACACTTTCACCGGCCGTGTGACTCAACCTTCTGAGTGCAAAGACAAATCTACTTAGCCTTGAGCACACGTTTTGAATTTGTGCTTTCCAGTTGAGGTGCTGATCGAGTATTATACCCAGGAACTTCGTTTCGCTAACTTCACTAAGTTTTTCGCCTTTGTGAGCTATGTCTGGTCTTATGCGAGCAGCTTGGTAATTTGAAAATTGTATAAACGTGCTTTTTGCTATGTTTGCACTCAAACCATTTCTGTTCAGCCATTCATCGATACATGCCACGGCTGTATTTAGGGTTTCCTGGAAGGAAGTGGTCTCATTCTCCTTTTTTCCTGATACTATAACTGATATATCATCTGCAAATAAGATGGTTTGATGATTTATAGCACTAGGTAAATCATTTATATATATCGGAAATAATATCGGACCAATAACACTTCCTTGTGGTACACCACGCTTATTGTGGATGAATGGAGACCTATGCGTAATAATTTCATTCTTACTATTTAATTTGTTGATTTCGACACACTGATTTCTATTGGAGAGGTAACTTGTTATCCAGTTTAATGCTTGTCCTCTAATGCCATATCTTTCACACTTTTGTAAAAGTATCTGGTGATCAACGAGGTCGAAAGCCCGTGACATGTCGAAAAATAATGATATTGCAGGTAGTTTACAGTCAATGAACTCGGCAACAGCTTTTAGTAGTGAAAAAGCAGCAAGAGTGGTTGACTTTCCTTTTTGGAATCCATTTTGCTCTTTAACTATGACATTGTACTTATCAAAGAATGCCATAATCCGTTTTACTATAGCTTTCTCAAATATCTTAGAAAGTATTGATATCAAGGTGATCGGACGATAGTTACCAATTTCTAGTTTGCATTTTTTTTGTGTATTGGTCTTACTATGGAGAGCTTTAAAGCATCCGGAAATTTGCCTTCTTGGAATGAAAGATTTATAAGAAAAGTCAATACTGGCGCAAGTTCATCGGCACATATTTTGAATAGCCAGACGGGGAGTGCGTCAATTCCCACGGCTTTGGTGTTATTCAGGGAAGCAATTATACTTTTAGTCTCCTGTTCTGAGCAGGGCGTTAGGAATAGGGAGTTATTTACTGGATCTATAGCATGTCTTGTAGGAGTGTTTTTTGTGTCAATTTTATCGTTTAGATTTAAGAAATGATCATTAAATATTTTGGCAATGTCATTTGGATCGGTTATGGTTACGTCATTTACGATAATTCTATCGATTTCATTATGCACATAAGTATTGTCGTGTTTATCTTTAATTATATCCCAAGTTGCCTTGCATTTATTTTTAGCATTAGAAATAAATCTGGTATTCTGTATGTACTGGGCTTTATCTACACAGTTTTTCAACAGTTTTGTATACTTTTTTAGTCTAGACTTATTTGGTGGTGATTTGTTTAAATAGTAGTGGTATCTTAATGAACGTTTTGTTTTACTAGACTTCGTTATGCCTTTAGTAATCCACTTGGGTTTATAATTATTTGCATTAATTTTAATTCTTTTTATTGGGATACAGATATCATAAAATAGCCTTACATCTTCGTAAAAGCTATCGAATGCCTTATTTAAACTTTCTTCATTTTCATAGACATCACTCCAGCTAAGACAAGATAAGCATTTTCTCAAAGTATTCATGTTGCATTTGCTTGCATCTCTAATAGTTTTGTACCATGATGTCGTATTTGTAATTTTTTTCAAGGTCAAGAATTCTAAAGTCTGTCCCGTATCATGATCAGACAGCTGCAGGTTATGAACGTCACCTTTAGCATCTTTGATGTTACTAGCAATGTTATCAATACATGTCTTTTGTCTCGTAGGTACATTTATATGTAAGTCAAGATTATATGTTTTGAACAGCATTTTAAAGTTTTGCGAAGCACAGTCATTTTGAAGCATATTGACATTCATATCACCGGCTATAATAATATTCCGTTTGCTATATCTTATTAATCTATGTAATAGCAGATCTAAAAGTGACATAAATCTAGATAAGTTTGGTGTACCTGGGATTCTATAGATACAAATTACTATACAATTTAGTTCAGGTATATCCACAGCACAAGACTCGAAAACTTTTTCTATCGATAGATTTAAGCAAATATCAATGGGTTTAAAAGTTAATTCTTTACGAACCATTATACAGACACCTCCACGTTTTTCATTTGCTCTGCTGAAAGATGCAGCTAATTTAAAATTCTTTAGTTTTATATTACTTTCTGAACCTCTTTGTACAAATGTCTCAGAGAAGCACAACACATGAAGTTCTTTACTTTGTTCTGTAAAATCGTCAATGCATATTTCTAATGAACTTAATTTATTTAACAAGCCTTGCATATTTTGGTGAAATAATCTTACAGTAGTATTTCCTTTACGACTGGGATCGAAAAAAAGTCCTGTCAGCACTATCGATTTCGTCAATTGTATCCGTATTACATTTAATAGTCTTCTTTACAATGGAAAAATAGTCAAGTATACTAGATTGCTTAAAACTACAAAAAACACTATCTTTGTCAACATTTTTGTTACAATTCATTTTTTTAAGGTTTCGCGCTATATTTTTTGGATTAAGGATTAAAAATCAAAAACCAAATCAAATGCAAAATCCTATTATATTTTTAAAATTACCTAGGTAGTACCTATTTATTTTTATGATTGTGACACTCGGCTCCGCCTCGTGTGCCCGCTGACTGCCTCGACGCGGCCAAAATAATATTAACCAATTTTCCAAATTCCAACGAATGCACTTCTCGTCTGCTTCTGCATCTTTTAACACTATTACCATGACGATCGGTCAATAATCATAGAAGCTACATAACTTTTTATGTATGGAAACACCCGTTTTTCTAGAATTTCAAATCTAAAGGGACCACCTACAGGTCACAATTATTTTCCGATTTTCAAAATTATTTCGCCATTTGGTAGCTAAACTAATACCCTAGGACTGATTTTTTAATTTTTTCTTAAGTCAGTTTTTGTTCCGAAATATTTACAATTTAGTAAACAAACACCCCCCAAAAAACCCGGAATTTTTGGAATTTTGAAAAATTTCTAAAAAAGTTACCAGTAGATTTTCAAAATTCAAACGTTCACACGTGTCTCGATAAATTCCTCAACTTTTGGTACTATTTCCATCTCGATCTTCTCAAAATCCTCGGAGCTATGGTCAAAAATACGTCTCAGGCGATTTGCATCTGATAACCATTTTCAATGGTAAAACGAATACAAGCTTCTGATCAAATCTCGAAACGTGTTTTTTGCAGTGAATAATCTTGTCTCAAAACCGAAGTCATTGATCCACTTTTTGTGACATAATGAACATAACATCAACAATGAACTGAATTCGAAAAACTAAGTAAGTCAACCGCGACGACTATTGGCTAGATGTAAATTCGATTTCTACGAATTTGGATCTTATTTTTAACGGCATTCAAATAGTTATGCTCTGCAACCGGCTTTGTAGGTTACAGCATAATAAAGTTCGAACAGTGTAGTTTGAGGTAGTACAGTACAGTAGATAATATTTTTTTTATTCATGAGTTTTCTCTCTTGTTGGCCTTATAAAGATTTTTGTAACTTCTTTTTGATGGCTTACTCGTATTTGCTTGAAAATTTAAATAAACCAATTTTTTTTTTCAATATATAGTTATTCATAAATTAATTTATATCAAAGGTTTTTTTTTATTCAAATTTTCACTGTGGGTTTTCTTTTTGCAATACTGTGATACTTTTGTCTATTAATTAATGTATTTATATCCATTATAATTTTTTAATGTAATTTTATTTAATTGACATTTAACTTTATTTATTTTGCGAATGTTAATAATTTTGATTTTTTAGGTGTTTCCTTTTGTTTTGAAGTTTGTCTTATGAGCGAAACTGTCTTTGTGTAAAGGAAATTTTATTTAGTCAGTCAGTACCTACCTATATTGAGGTTTACATTAAACACAGTTGTAGTATTTAAGTTTGTTGAATATGAATTGCCTGTCTGAGTTGACGTGTCCCCATTGCCAACCTCCCTCCAGCCGAAAATTTACCACACGGGGCCTCAAGATACACATCACGCGCGTCCATAAGGACGTGCCACGGCCCCCACCCTCTCAGCCTGTCTCCGTCGGTGCCGTGCTGCCTGCGGCAACAGGTCCGCAATCGGGTGGCCGCTGCACACTGGAGCATCTTTCTTCAATGAAAGCCAAAGTGCGGGTCCTGCGTCACATCCCGAAGGGTGCGCGGAGTGTAGCGGCAGCCAGATTGTGCGCCCTAATAGACAGCTGTATTGCCTCCAATGGAATGGACGAGTGGTGCTCATTGCTTTCTTTTGCATACATGGCCTTGAGGACTCCAGACCAGACTAGTGCGGGTTCCCTTACTGCTAAAATCAAGGCGAACATAGAAGCAAACTCATGCCATGCTTCTCTCGACTGCGGGTCGGTTGCTTCAGGGACTCGGTCACTGACAAAGGCAGTCGAGTCCAAAGTCCATGAGGGTGATCTAAGGGGAGCGGTTCGCCTACTCATGAGTGAGGACTCGGTTGCGCCACCTGGACCGGAAACAGTGACGGCTCTGCAGTCAAAACATCCCAGCCCATCCCGGCCACTATGCTATCCACCGGAGCCGGGCCTAGGCACACCCCGACTATTAGTGGCCGAAGAGGGCGTGATGCTGGCTGTCAATTCCTTCTATAATGGATCTGCTGCCGGCCTGGATGGCATTCGTCCGGCTCATTTGAAGGAGTTGACATCCAGCACGGCGGGAGATAACGGACTACGCCTGATTAAGGCGTTGACTAAGCTCAGCAATTTCTTGCTTAGCGGGCAATTGAACCCTGCGATATGTCCATACTTGTACGGGGCTACACTATGTGCCCTGAAAAAGAAAGAGGGTGGTTTGAGACCCATCGCAGTGGGGAGCGTTTTTCGTCGTCTGGTGGCCAAGCTTGGATGTCGAGCCGTAAAGGAGAACATGGCCTCATATCTTCAGCCTCATCAGTTAGGTTTTGGGACGCGTTTGGGTTGTGAAGCAGCAATACATGCCGTGCGCACTTTCGCGTTGGATCCGAAGAATGCTGGTGGGGTTGTCATTAAGCTTGATTTGAATAATGCTTTTAATTCTTTAGAAAGAGACGCTATGCTGAGTGAGGTGTTGGAGAAAATCCCTGCACTATACCCTTTTCTCCACCAGGTTTACCACAGACCTTCTAACTTGTTCTTTGGTTCTGAACTGATTCAGTCTCAGGTTGGAGCGCAGCAGGGGGATCCTCTTGGCCCTCTTACTTTCAGTCTCGCTATCCATAGGGCCATAAGCGAGCTCAGGTCTCCCCTCAACATCTGGTACCTTGATGATGGTACTATTGGGGGTAAACCAGAGGAAGTGGAGCGAGACCTTTCAGTCTTATTGCCTCGCCTGAAGGAGTTGGGACTGGAGGTAAACTCGACCAAATGTGAGTTTTTCTCCTGTGGCGCAGAGTCTTCTTCTTCTTTTCTTTCTTTCACCTCGTTACTTCCTGGCCTCAAGGAACTTAACAGCCAGACGTTTTGTCTGCTTGGTGCTCCAATTTTCCCAGCCGCAATTCCTGAGGCCCTAGAAACTCGTAGGGAAATTCTCGCACTCGCCAGCGCGCGTCTTAGAGACATTACTCCGCATGTTGCTCTAGTCCTAATGCAGAAGTGTTTTGCTGTCCCAAAGATGACATATCTCCTGCGGACGGCCCCTATCTGGTTGTTTCCCGGCGCTGTTGAATCCGTTGACGCCGTAATCAGAAGTACTATGGAGACAATATTAAACGTCTCCCTGAGCGGAGAGCACTGGATGCAAGCTACCTTACCAGTCCGATACGGGGGACTTGGTGTGCGGTGCGTTCGGGATGTGAGCCTGCCGGCTTTCTTTTCGTCGGCCCATGGGGTTGCGGACCTAGTCGCTGATATATTATCATTAAATGGCGACAAGGTAACCATCCCCCATGCGGCTGATGCCATCACGGCCTGGCTGGCGCGCGTCCCGGGTGCGGCCATCCCTGAGAACCCTGAATTCCAGCGCTCATGGGACGACGTAGCCTGCAAAGCTGTCCTCGACCGACTCACAGACGAGGCTGAGGCGGTGGATCTGGCAAGACTCTTGGCGGTGTCACGGCCGGAGTCCGGAGCGTGGCTGCAGGCACTTCCTTCGCCTCATATAGGTACTTTGCTCGACGCCGACTCCCTGCGGGTGGCTGTCGCCCTCCGCTTGGGCTGCGATGTATGCGAACCACATATATGCATCTGCGGTACCATGGTGGGGGCCGATGGCCATCACGCGTTGAGCTGTCGTCGTTGCACAGGAAGGCATCCTCGCCATCATGCCCTCAATGACATCCTAAAGAGGGCTCTCACGTCGGCCGGCATCCCCTCCGTCCTTGAGCCGCTGGGTCTCAGCCGCACCGACGGTAAGCGGCCTGATGGCTTAACGCTTGTGCCGTGGGAAAAAGGGCGGTGCTTGGTGTGGGACGCGACTTGTGTCAGCACCTTCGCTGCTACTCACATCAGTCGTACCTCACGCGCGGCTGGGGCGGCAGCGGAACATCAGGCGGCCGCGAAGCACCTAAAATATGCTCCGCTGGAACAGGGCTACATTTTTATCCCTTTGGCGGTGGAAACGGCGGGTTGTTGGGGAGCGGAGGCTATTCAATTTGTCAGAGACTTGGGGCGTCGGCTTAGACAGAAAAACTGTGACCCCCGCTCTGGGTCGTTTCTGGTGCAAAGGTTGTCCATTGCCATCCAACGCGGTAACGCGGCCAGCGTTATGGGCACGTTTGCGCCGGGAACTACTCGGGGCGGTCTATTTGACTAAGTAATATATAATATAAGTATATTGCTGTAAGTTTGATCTTATATCTAATGTACTATTTGATAATAAAAAAATATTTTGGCGAATATTATATTACAAATAAATTGATTTTCTCTTTATTCAAAAAAAGAAAGATTGCTGTGGATTCGTGAAATAAGTGTAGTTCCAGAATTCGAAAACATATGAATTATTTTTATTGACTGAGCAAGTGCAAAGCGTCTCCGTTTCAGATTGGGAAAAATGCTTTTGGTAATTTTGTCCGGCCGTCTGTCCGTTTGTTCTCCTCTACAGGTCGCATTTCTCAACTGATTCACGAGTGTTTTTTGAGTAGATTCTTAGATTATATGGTTTTATTATTTTCAAATTTTTCAAGATGGCGGAGATATGAGGAAGTATCGTATTTCAGCCATTTCGGAAAGTGATCAAAAATTTTATGTAAAACTATAACATTCTATAATAGTGTGTAACATTTTGATACAAAATGAAGCTAGAAAAAGTTGCATAACATTTGTTATACGTATATGGCATTTGTAGAATTTGGCATTTGTCGACTAAACCGTTATATAACTGCTATGTAAGAGTGCTCCCTCTTACAAACGCGAGGTCTACAGCTCTACAGAGCCATCACTAGATAGATTTAAATGATGAATGCTTTATTTAACCTATTGGTTGATCGCCGTTGCCTACTTTTCACAAGAGTATTAAGTGGAACTTAAGTGTTATATTAAAATTATTTATGTCAGTGTTAAATTAAGCGGCAGTGATCGCACTGGCCACACTCGACTATGACCATCACATACTTTCACTAAGTAATGCCAATGTCAGCGCAGTTATTTTCACTTACATTATTATACAATCGGTTACGTTCCGTTACGCAACCGGCACGTGGTTCGAGTTGCGATAACGAGAAGCTGCAGATTTGCGACACGGTGTGTGGGTGGCTTTATGTTTTAGACTGTGTTGCTGCTTTGGATGCGGTTTCCGTACGAATTTGTATAGGCGCATATAACTATAAATGCTAGGACTCGAATACAGGACCTTTTTAAATTTTACTTTTTAAAGGTTCAACGTTAGTTTTAGTTTCGATTATCGTATCAAATTATTAGTCAAATTTCGATAATTAAAATGTATTTTTATTTCAGTAAGGACATTCATAGAAAAATCAAGATGTTCATGTGTGCGTTGAGCAGTTAACCATCTCTACTGTAGCTCCATACAGCACAACCAACGCAGTGGAACTTGTACGCATCCAATGGGTTTCAGCATTCTAATCAAACTGTTTCATATATTTTTGAGACATAAATCATTTTGCATTAAATAGTTGATTTTTGTGATTTCAGGGTAGCTTTGACACATAAAGATGCATTTCTAATCTACAGCATTTGTGCTGTACCAAAGGTTTTGGTTGCTGGTTTTATTTCTCGCCGCTTTTCAAGATAGTATTGAAATTTACAGAAGTAGGTACTGGGTATACAATGCCTCTATACAAAGTTTCGTCAAAATCTATTCAGCTGTATTTACGTGACGTGCGTTCAAAACAAATGATGCCAATTTCGAAAAAACGTATATAATGTCTGTTTTTTTATTGACTTACATGCATGATTTTATTTCCCTTTCGATAAAATAATATCGGAGAAATAAGTTTTCCGTCAAATGGCTTGACCCATCGGTAAATTAGCCCATCGATGAAGTGGATCTTTGATGATATGGCGATCGTGAAAATGGCATTCTATGAATTGATTTTCGGTGATAAGTCCTAATCGTAAGGTTATTGTTCATGGGGATGAACAACCGTACGCTTACTCACTGCGCCACCGAGCTGAACCCGATATGCTGCTATTTCAAAGAAATATTGGATGTTCCGTGAATCAAACCCAGATAACCCAGATAAATTAAAAGAGGTCGCCATAATGTCGGTATGCCACTATGCCAGTACATTGCATTCAGCCTGCGATTCTTGATTTGGAAACGTGTTGCGACACTTTTGCGGTATTTGCAAGCTCCGACGCTTGAGAAATTACTATTGGATTACCGTTTAGTATGTATACAGAGTTCGTAAAAAAAGATTACCTACCTACATTTAAAACGCTACAATATGAAGATCAGAAGTTGTGGAAGTTCAGCAGTCTTAAAGTTCGAAAGTACGAGGACATCTTTAAAAAGGGGTGTAAACAAATTATCTCATGCTTATTTTACAACAGTTTTGACAGTTCTATTATATTCTGTAACAAAAGTTTCGATATTGATCGCAATGCTCTTGCGCAAGTCACCCGGTCGAGATAGCAAACATTTCCGAGCAGCCATTGATAAAATTTATAGAATGAAATGTTACGAAATGTACAGGAAATGACTGTATCCTTGCTGATCACATAAATGGACTGGTCTAGACTTTCTGATTTCACCGCTTTGAGAACTGTATGATCTCATCAATTTGTTTATTGAATTTTAACACTATTTTGGTTCCAATTAATTTTGACAGTTGAGTTGTTCTGTTGCTATCTGGAACTCAACAACTCAAGGCTATGAAACTTATGAGGTAATCGCATCGCATGAGGTAAATAGTCTTTCAGAGTAGATGAAAATTTCACTTTCTTATCCAACTCAATCAAGTTCCAACATGTACGTAAATTGATGTTTAATTGACTGAATTATTTTTGATAGAATAAAGTTTACATACAATAAAGTTGTTTACACTTTTCTTTCATAGGGGTAGAAACATTTTTTTGCATCATCTAATATCCTAATTACTTCACAATATGTGGCTTAATTTACTAAAGTTAGTTAACCTAACTATTTATTCGATTTATAGATGCAATCATCTATAAATCGAATAATTATAAAATAAGTATTTTTGTTGCCGTAAAAGTTACTCAAAATAACATTAGGTCAGTCCGTACACGATGCATGATGTATGCAAGCCTTTGACATTCCACGCTGCAATTTGTGACGAAATCGCAATGTGTGAAGGTCTAACTATTTCTCAATATATGAGGTACTTTAATCGCTACGTCTGATTAGAAATATGCTGAAATAATAGGTTTTGAAAGTTAATTAATGTTTTTATCATATAGGTTTTTTTAATTATTATCATGTACTGGCTGTGGATTTGACCACTAAACTTGAAAACAGGATGCGGGCATAATTTTGTCCCATGCTTATCTAGGAAATGCCTATTTACTTTGCATTTATTTCAAATACTCGTATACTTTTTTGACATTCGAAAACTATTGTTAGAAATAAAATATTTAGACGATTCACAGTTAAATATAAGCATTTTTTATTTAATTCCCTAAATTATCTAAACCAAATTGAAAATTGGAAATTTTTTCGAACCGTGAACAAAATAATATAAAAAAAATATTACCTAAATGATTTTAACACTCCAGAAATTTTCATTTCAAAGTATTTTGTTACATAAAGCGTTCGAAATAAATTTCTAAAACGTGTAACATTTTTCATAGTATTTATATTTAACAATACGACCAGACATTCGAAATCCTAATTGAATTTGTACACTCTATTTATTTCATTTCTCTTTCTGTTTGAAATTAAATAGTTTTCATTTTCAGGAACAGAATTTTGACCTCCATTTTAGTTCGCTTTAAACATTGTTCAATACGTATTATATAGTTTTATTTTTATTTTTAGGTGTCCCATATTTTTTTATTTATTCTGCCGTTATTTTGTAGTCGTTTTAATCCTTTGAGGTGTATAACCAATGAAACTTAACAATTTGGCCAAAGAAACATGGGTCGAAAAACGATAAAAAAATACTTTCCCATACTAATACAATTTTTTAGCTGTCTTTTTTGCCGGCTTTTTAGCTGTCAAAATGTGATGTGCTTCTTGACCTATGTTTCTTTGGCAAAAATTATTAATTTCATTGGTAGAGCACTCACTTTAAAGGCTGGTATACATTATCTTAGTATTTAGTAGAGTGCTTAGTAGCGTGCGAATAGATTCGAATGCGAGTGCTTTAGTAGTTTTGGTGCCTTTCCAGTGACCGTTTACACGCTTCCAGTAGAGTGTAATTTTCGCCATAATACCTATTATTTAATTCAATTACACGTCACGCGTTCACCGGCAAATGCACTCTACTAAAGACGCTACTAAAATGTCGATTTACATGCTTCCAGTGCGAGTGCGAGTAAAATATCGCGCGTGGGGTGAGCGGGCGCGCAGGGGGTGCTACTGGAAAGCGAGTAGAAAGGCTACTAGAACGTTACCCTCTTTAGTCATAAGACGACCGTTTACATGTTTCCACTAAAGCACTCTCCTAAAGCACTCTACTAAAGACTAAGATAATGTTACCAGCCTTAAAGGATTAAAACAACTATAGAATAACGGTGTATAATGGCTGTATATTTTGAGTGAATTGACTAAGAAGCTTAATATTTTTAAGTAAGTATTTAATATGAATTCCAACTTATTAATTGATGCGTTCCTGAGAAAAAGAGTGTTGATAGGATTTTGCATTTTGTATTTTTTTTTATCTATAAACCATTATAGATAAAAAAATACAAAATTAAAAATCCTGTCAACACTCTTACCTAGTGCACTTCCAACTTCGGCCTTATCGTCACTTAACATCAGATGAGGTGAAGGCCAAGTTCCTGATGTTAATAACGATAAGGCCGAAGTTGGAAGTGCACTAGGTACTCCCGGAATCCTCATCACTTCTTCTTATCGAATGAGGATAAGCATAGCCGCCTGTAAGTCGTACTTGGCTTAATGACTGTTATCAAATGACAACAGCCGGGACCGACGGTTTAACGTGCCCTCCGAAACACGGAAGCGCTCAGTTGTAATGCCACTTTAACGGTCACCCATCCGACACCTGGCCGGACTGAGCGTAGCTTAACAAACGTGATCGAGTACGATCAGTCTGTCAAGTTCCGCCATGAGCGCTTCACTGAAGAACTGGCTATCTTACCTCTAACTGCCGGATTGTTATGGCGTCAGACTCGGGTAAGATGGTGGTAGCTAGCCAGGCGGACTTCAAATAAGCACTACCACTAACTAAACCGAGAACAAATTATACCCCCCTTGAGAATCGAACCCGGGACCCCTGCACACGGGTGGACGAACCACTAAACCACAGAGGCGGTTAAAAGTTGCACTGTATCGAAGGACACACTGTATTTTTGTATATCATTTTATGAGAGAGTTCAGACTGATATTGTCGTCAGTACGATTAGTAAGCTAGAAGCGAATTATAAGTTTATTATGCTTCTCACATCCGCATTCAAGATTAGATTTCGTAGCTTAACGATCAAGAACAATCACTACACGAAATATGATAAAAAAACGTTCGGAAAAACACCATAGGTTATTGACTTGTGTTTTTGTACGATACAGTATTGTCTCATAATGGAGTTTTGTCCGTTGTGAGTTTTTATCGGTGTATAAGACAATTTCGGGAAATTGTCTAAGAAAATACTGGATTGCTTCACAAACATTACGCTGATCTCAAGATAAGCTGTAATACAGGTATAACAAAGACCTAAGAATAAGTTTGAATGAAATAGATCTTTGGTTTTATAAAATCTCTAAGTGTTTAAATGAAAATTGAAAAATGCGAAAATTTTTATTATCTTATTCAGAGTGCGTTCGTTAAACTAGGGCCAAAGTTAACATGGATGGCGTTAGACTGCGGACTAACGCCATTTTAGCGCAAATCGTATTCAGAGTGACAGTTTAACGTTTAGTCCCACCGTTTAAGGATTAAAAGGTACATTGTGATTGGTTTACAAACCAGTTTAAACCAGGTTTTGTTAGAACAGTCTTGCACCCCAGTTTTGTGAAACATCTCTGAAAAAGACAGTTAAAATTTTGCGATTATGTAGGTACATTTATCAGAACAAAGTATGGACATATTATGTATGACATACCATCAATTTGTATATCCATTCACTTTAAAAAAGTTATTTTCAAAAAGTTCCATCCATCAACTTTCAAGTATACTGTATAGATTTAAATGTTAACTTGGCAGTTTTCAAGTTAGCGTGATACCAAGTGCAGGCAACATATGCACTTTAAGGCTCGGAATTTACAGGAAAGTAATTATAACACTAACTTAAGTCGACAAGTTTAAACTGAACCGACAGTGAATGAATTTCGAAAATAAGGTATGAGGGCGCGTAAAAAAGTTTTTATAAAATTTACAACGGGTGAGGTACTTGGCTTCATTTCACCTGATGTTAAGCGACGATAAGATCAAAAGAAGCGCACTTCTCTCGCAATACTCAACCACTGAGGAGCTGCTGGCTACCTCATCACGTCTAACTGTCGGAAAACAAGAATATCAAAATTGTTGTTATGGCTTAGGCAAGATGGTGGTTTTAGTCAGGCAGGCTAAGAAGCTCCTACCTCCAACCTACGTACTTGTTGTATGGTCTGTGCACCAACCGAATTGAGTACCTATTTGCACAGGAAACCTCCAGGAAATCGAAACTGGGACCTCTGCATCTTACATGGAAGGACGAACCAAGACCACACTGTTTAAATACTAGAAGTACTTCACGTTACGAATATAAAAAAACGAAGATCGTTGGTTTATAAATAGACTCATTGTAGATCTTTATAATAGCCCAGAACAATTTATCTCCGTCCAATTAAAACACAAAAGGATTAGCCTCAAGCAAAAAGTCAACCCAGAATGTGACCTCCAAACAGTATGTTTGTCTAAACGCCGACCATTGACTTTAGGTGAAAAATCTTCGGTTCAAGGATCAAGGCACACTCATTTCCTCTACAAACTCGTTTTGAATATTCTAAACAAGGTCTTCAAACTAAAATGTTCTTTATTTAGCTAACATCAAAGTCGTTAATGGCCTCAAGTGTTTGTCTTGCGGAAATACTTGGCAAATTTTCGCATAGTTCATTTACCTTAACGAATTTTAAACGCGGGCGATTTTCCGTTCTGTTTGGACATGTTTGAACTGCTTTTAACATGTCGTGTTGTTTTAGTACCTAGTTACGTTTAAAGTGAGTGGCTGAACGTTTAACTTAACTAGTTACTAACATGTCTGTTGTTTATCGCTTCATCTAACATACTATCTCTGAATAATAAAATATAATTTCATGAGTACTAAAAGATTTTTAACTATGTCTAAGCTTGAAACTACGAGTACCTATAGGTACTTAATGTTGATGCAGAAATCAAACAATTTGTTAGTCGGGATTTAGTACATGTTTTCGAATATCATTTTACCTTTGAAGTATAAAGAATTCAACTTAATTTTTTGGACTGAATAATAAGCAGAGAGATTTTGGGGGACAAATGACAAATTTTGATCAATTAATCTAAGTAAATTTTGTAATTATGCAACATCAGTAAGTAAAAATAAACCGGCCAAGTGCGAGTCGGACTCGCTCACTAAGGGTTCCGTACCAAACATACGGCAAAAAATCACTTTTGTTGTATGGGAGCCCCCCTTAAATATTTATTTTATTCTGTTTTTAGTATTTGTTCTTATAGCGGCAACAGAAATACATCATCTGTGAAAATGTCACTGTCTACCTGTTGTCGTTATTAATATAGAGCAAAAAACGGCAAATACACGTTTGTTGTATGGGAGCCCCCCTTAAATATTATTCTATCCCATTTTTACCCATTGGGTACGAAACCCTAAAAAAATTAGTAAAACTTATAAAAAAACAGTTGAAATTTGATTGCTATATGGAACCTCTGTCATCAGCGCTAAAATTGAAATCCATCGTGTTTCAATCGAATGTGAAATACCGGACAATAGTATCGATTCGAGATTGGACTCACATCGGGTTGGCACACAATGTAATGTTAATAGATAGGCATCAATCGATTATTCGCAGTTGGAGATTAGTTTCGATATTTTTTTATATGTGAGTACTGGGCTTTTTATGGCTTTTAGTCGATCAATCAATCAGTGTCATTTATAAAATCCTTGATTTATTTTTGGACGTAAAAATGTAATGCGTATTTTGGTGGTCCGATATTTTATATTTGTTTAACGATTTTCGTATTTATTATTTGGTATGTGTAACTGTTAATTGCGTAATGACGTCGAACTAACTACTTTTGATCAAATTAAATCTCTGAGAATAAAAAAAATGGATTAAATAATTTTGCTTGTTTTACGTAGGTTATTATATTTGAATTCTTAAATAGTATTCACAAAATAAAACGCTTCTTGTCGTATTTTAAAGACAAAACTATACAATTTAAACTTTTAATATGAGGCTGACATGACCTTAAGTGTTAAAAGCCCCCAAATAATAAAAGAATAAAAAAGGATATACTTAGCAAGTAATGTTCGAAACATAAAATTTAAAAAATATCACCTTTAGAAGACACTAACTTTTAATAAGATAAGCTCTATTTATTACAAAGCTTTTATTAATAATCACTATAGTTTTCAACAAAATTTGGGAAGGCGATAGCGATGACATTGTCACTATGGCAACACCCGAAATAGGGATGATGACTAATGCATAAAATAAAGAAATACTAATAAAAATCCTAAACATATTAAACTTTTAGAGTAATTTGTAGACCTTTTGGTTTTATATATTGCGTATTATTTGTTTTATGACCCTTCAAAGTTGGGCGGACAAATCCATTTAAAAAGTATAAAATTTATTAAAATTAATAATACCTTTAATTAGTCCATAAAATTTATAGCAAATTTGTCTAAGAAACCATTTTGAAAAACACTTATAGCTGCAGAACAAATTTACTACGCGTTGCATACAAACTACTCAAGCATGACGTCATAACTGAGTAGCCGTTAGTATGAAGCAAGAAGCTTTATAAGCTTCTTGGTATGGAGCCTTTTCGGGTCAGTCCAATTTTGTGCATTTCAATCTGTGATATCTCGGGCAGTTTTCATGCTAGCGAAATGATTGTTTTACCAATGTTCCTTTTTTTGAGAGGTAATTTATGAAACATAAAATAAAAAAATAGTCATCATGCCTATTGGTGCCATTGTCTGCATCAATTTACTGCCGATTTCTATAACTATCTTCAGTAAGAGATTGCTCTGTTACTAGGCAACTGTTGTTATCTCCCGTCATTAAACAGAAATATTTAGGCAACAAATCTTTAGTGAGCCTATCTCTTACCAAGATTGGTTATTTGGTTTCTATTCTATGGTACAGGAATGCCTGTGTTATTATTCTAAGTTACACAGATTCCCATGGGAAGTCGCGGGGGGAAGCTGAATATAATTTTTTTTAATTATCCCATCTACACAAAGCCCGCCAAAACACAAACGACCTTGTACTTTAAAAGTTAATCAAGAACTTCGTTAAAACAGTTTTCACGGTGACATTGACGCATAGTTGGCCTGGCCACGTCCCTAGGGAGTCCCCCTAAAGCTGATTAAAATATTAATGGCAGCCTTGGTAATGCGACACCCTGGGGATGGACCTTGGCCTTAAATGTAAAAAGCTGGCTTAATAGATATACTCGTACTTTAATAAGTGTGAGTTGTAATTTGAAAATCTAAGGCTTTTCATACGGCAACATTCCGTTTTTAGGGTTCCTTAGCCTTATGGCAAAAAATGGAACCATTATAGATTCGTCATGTCTGTCTGTCTGTCCGTGTGTCCGTCCGTATGTCACAGCCACTTTATTCCAAAACTATTAGGATTACACAGTTGAAACTAGGTAGGTAGATGTATTCTGTAAGCCACTTTTCGATTTTTACATAAAAATAATAAAAAAAAAGTTTAAGGGAAACGAAAAAAAAATTTTTTTCGTCAAACCTATACGTGTAGGGTGTCTATAGATAGATCTTTGGAAATGACATTGAGGTTCCTAAAACTATTTTTCTCAAAGTCAACCGCTTGAAAGATAAATACTTCCAAAGTTGTTAAATGTGTGTCCCCCCCGCTAACTTTTAAAATAAGAAAGTGATAAATCTATAAAAAGAAATATGTTGTAGATCTTACTAAATCATCATCGTCATCATCATCATGATAGTGGTATGTCGTGGCCCGATACGCACTTGGCCGGTTTTTGCTGGTTCCCGTTTGGTAATTTACGTGTTACATTGTATAAACCGTGTTTCAAAGAACGGCATGTTGCCTTGGTAAACCATGGTGGAAAAACTGCTATGACTGATAATACTGACTGTTGACTTACAAAAAATTAAAACACTTTCATGCATATGTGTATGTAAAGATAATAAAACTTATTAAAAATATCTTATACAAAGGTCACCTCGCCATCGGAGATGATTGTGTACCGTATCCGCTTAATTAGCAGTAGGGCTGTCCCAATTATTACCGGGTCCGGGTGACCCACCTTGTCAAAGTAAAAGCTATCGTTCAATTAACTTGCCTCAGGGAGGTGCGACCCTAACACGTGTTGGGGAATTTCAAATGAGGTTTTTGCGTATATTTTCGTTGTACCCTTGTAGTAATTACTTTTTAATGGAATGTGATGAAAATTTAGAATGTTTCGTTATAAGTATCTAATAATTCGTCCGCACGCGTTCGGAAGATCCCTTATGGAACCTTTGATCAGGATAAAAAGTATCATATATTTTTAATCCAGGTTATAAACAATCTGCGTGGGCAAAATTTAATCTAAATCCGTTAAGCCATTTTTGCGCTATTGAGTAATAAACATCAATTTCTTTTGGTATGGTATTAGATAAAATAATTTTTTTTTATTAAAGCAATGAATATAAAGAAATTGCTATAAATGTTATTGAAACGATCTAAATACATTACATTTAACACAAAATGCGTAATTCTAAACTAGATCAATATATTTTAGAAAAAACTAGGTGAAGCTCATAAACGTTTTTATTTATTATGCGTGATCTGATCAAAGATCGCAGTAAACGAAGCAGTAAATCATAATAATTTTGACAGTTTAATATAATGTGTTTTTAATATAGATCATCGTATGTGAGAAAGCTCAAAAAGAGAGAGAAACATTTTCAAGGGCAAAAGACTTTAGTTTTTTAGTACTGTCTAATTACTAATATAGAAAGAAAGAAAGAAAAATAATTTATTTGAGACAGACAACAATACATACAATAAAACTTACTACTATCTGTCCCAAAACGGTCCCAAACTCAGCATAATGCTGGTCTGCGACCAGCGCTGGTCTTCCGTCGGGACCGGTTTGTTGACGCTGCGATTCGATTACACAAAACAATAAGAGAAAAATACAAAAAATCATAATAGTCTGTGACTCTGGCATTTTACAATAGAGTCTGCGTCATATGCTCTATGCTTCGGACCGGAGAACTATAACTGTCACTGTCACTGACGGACGTCACTGTGACAGAGGCTGTCTGCTACATAATATTTTTACTAAAATTTAACATAAATAGGTAATACTTATTATTGTAGCATTAGCACTATTAAAAAGAAAAACTTAGGGATATTAGTGCTCTGCGCGTGTGTAGAAAAGGAAGACAAGACAACATTTTATAAATTCAAACCAGCAGAACAAAAACACAGACGAGACGTCAACATTATTATCAACCGACGCTATTCTATGAGAGCAAGAATACAACATAGAAGTCTTTGTATGAAAGATTAAAAATACTATAGTTACGTAATATACATAAAACAAGGCACATGACAATATAACATAACATTGAAGGAGGAACAATAAGACTGGGCGAGTATTTTACATGGATTAACAATCATTGTTTTACTTTAGTGACCTAAAATGAAAGCCCGCCTCTTAACAGCTGGATAGAGCAAAAACCATCCAGCAACATGGACATATATATTATCCAGCAGGGAAAACAATACCTCACAAATGTTTGGGATGGAAAAAAGAGCTGAGAAATGGTTAAATGACACTCATGTCTTGCATTTGAGTTTCCTGTGTTAGTTGATTTGCAACAAGGAACGATTTTAGTTTATTCTTAAAATTGTTAATATTTTGCAGGTCCGTGATTGGTGGGGGAATGTTATTCCAGCATTTGGAAGCTGCATAACGGAAACTACCACGGAAGGCAGCGGAAGCATGTTGAGCGGTAGCCAGCTGTTGAGCACATTTACGCGCCCGATAGGGC
Source organism: Agriphila tristella (assembly GCA_928269145.1). Lineage (NCBI taxonomy): Eukaryota > Metazoa > Arthropoda > Insecta > Lepidoptera > Crambidae > Agriphila > Agriphila tristella. The sequence continues at coordinate 11,434,001 of OV743435.1, read as the reverse complement.
CTGTGGCCTGAGATCCAGGACAGCTTGTTGTAAAGATACTCAGGTGCGCTATGTTTGACTACCCCAAACATTACGCAAGCCAAATGTAGCTTTCGACGGTGTTGCATCTTTAGCATAACATGTTTATTTAGGATTGGAGTTACGTGGGCCCTTAACGGAATATCGAAGCAGAACCGTGCACAAGCATTCTGCACTCGCTGAATTAGTTTTTTTGTTTTAGCAAGCAGACGGGGTCCATAAACAGTGTCCATGTAATTTAATTTTGATAACACTAGAGATTCCACTAGTTTAATACGTATTTCTACACTTAAGTGACGTCTGACTTTATATTATCCCGTCTTCATCTCCCGAGATTTAATTTGTTACAAAGTAGTAGCTCTGCTATACGCACGCACTATATCGCACGTCTTCAGCGCTATAGGAAGGAAAAAGAAAGCAATAGCTACCCCCTCTCTGCCTCCGACCAGCGCTGCCCGCCGCCGCGTCAACCTCATTCTTTGTTGCGCGCGCGCGCAAGACGCACGTCAGTCATCACAAAAATATTACTTTTTTGTTTAACTATAGTCTTAAAATCAGTGAAATTATAAACGTGAATTAATTCATGAAAACGGTAAAATACCTTCACTATGCAAGTGATACGAATGTTGAAGGTAGACTCACAATTTATCTTTTCTCTTAGTGATGAAAAGTATGCAAGTTATTCACAAAGGCAAACTGCCTTATATTTGCCTCGAGTCAATACGAGATATTGACCAATGGTACATTTTTCCCGAGCCAATACGTGATATTGGCCAGTGAATTTTTTTTTCCCGAGTCAATACGAGATATTGACCAGTGATACTTTTATGCGTTAATACGAGATATTAACCTTAATTTTACAATAAACTGCCGAATACTTGCCTCGAGTCGATACGACCTGCTTTTGTGAGTTAATGTCTTAATAACGAATCCTTCGTATATTATGATTGAACTCAACTTACAGGTAAGTTTGTTTAATCATTATTAACCGCTTCATATTTTACAAAATATGAATAGATTTGCTGGTGTTAACTGCAAAATATTTGCCTTGAGTCAATACGACATACTTGCTTTTATGAGATATTTTTTCCCGAGTCAATACGTGATATTGACCAGTGATAAGTACTATTATGAGCTAATACGAGATATTAGCCGTAATTTTATAAAACATATATACCTAGATTTGCTGACGTAAACTGCAGATTATTTACTTTAAGTCAATACGAGTTACTTCTATGTGTTAATACGAGATATTAACCGTTATTTTACAAATATTAATAAGATATTTGCTATCAAAAATGAAGGCCTAATAATCTTTTTCGTGAAACATCAAAATTGTTGTCACTGATACAGGTATGTACAAGTACTTTTAAATGTTTCGGTTTTCTCGAACAACATTATAAAACAAAATTCTGATTCCTTTTTATTTTTTCTTCGAGAAAAATCAGCAATGATGTTGAACATCAAAATACACTCCCACAAGTGTTAAAGGTGCCCTTATGGTCAGTAAAATTTAAAAAAAAACATTACCGGCAAATTCATCTCCGATTCGTTGAAAATGAATCATGCTATTATCATGTATTATGCCACTACTGAAAATCGTTCGAACAGTGTCTTTAAAGACCGTCAGCGCGACGACACCTACTGCTCAGTTCTCTCTAAACTTGGGGTCTGCCACAACAACCACAACCATATCTTGGAACACAAGCAGTTGAGCCGAGGTGACGGACAACAATCAGCAGGGCCAGTTTAACGTGTTTTATCAGCCTTGCGGCACCTACCTGCAGCTTCCAGCTCCAAGGGCTACCCGTGATCACCACCGTCGGCACCGTCGCGCTACCGGATCAGAACAAAAGGTCTGTACCTTGTCTGTATTTTTAGCTGGTCAGCTAAAATACGTTCTCGATTCGAGTAAAACCTATCAAACGACCGTTATGTGCTTGAGGTTATTTTCCAATACTAATCCTAAGTATTCAGTTAGTTAAATTAAAAAATAAACAAATATATTTTATTTTCTTTACAATAGAAAATAGAACATGTGGGTACTTTCTGAACATTTTATGGAGGATGCTAGAACGACTTAACTCATAACATGTGTCCTGATAATATCATGGCACAACTATTAGTCCTTGAGAACGGTTGCTTTCACGCACAGCGCAAAAAGTATTGAAGACTAGCGGCCGCCAAGGAAATGGTTCTTGCTATCCCTCAGGAACAATATTTTCCTTTCGGGATTAAAGGTACCGTATGTCTTTCTCTGTAACCCAGACAACGTGTATAAAAATTTCATGATGATCTGTTCAGTGGTTGAGACGTGAGGGTGTAACAAACAAACAAACAAAAGGACTTTTGCATTTTTAATATTAGTAAATATGTTATTAAGTCAATAAACTTCATGAGTTTTGGGTCTTATTCTTTGGCTTTTTCACAGCACTACACAGAATCATCATCTTTACTAGATTTTTAAACCAATAATTTAACCCATTAATTACAGGCTTCAATGCCCTATTAAGATGACACTTATGTCTGGGTATTAATTACCAAAATTTCTCAAATTTTCAAGTATTAGAAACTATAAAAACAATGACTCTAATATTTAAGATCCTCATTAACTATCAAGAAAGTCCCAGCCAAACATGTAAATTCTTTGGCCTTGTATTGAATTTCTAAAATTAGTAGTATATTGACAAATAAGGACAAACAAAATATTTTTAGACGAAGTTATTAAAATCAAATAAAATACATTTTAGTGACTTTGTCAGATACTTGGGAACTATTACAGGAGTTTGTACTGTGGTAGCATTACTATTTTAACACTTAAAATTTTAATATTGGACAAGCTTAAGGCTTGTACATATTGAGCATTAATGTTTAACTATTTAAAATAATGAATATAATAATTACGTATTACATCGTACTATGTACCTAGTCAACTTTGTATTGTATGGTGGAAAAATAATATTTGTTTTTCTGATACGTTTAAATCAATATGATAAACGAATAGTTTTCAATACTTTCTCCATTGCTTTGACAATAAGACTGCGCAGCAGCCGGTCAAAGTGAGACAATATAAGATTTTGCACAAACCAGGAATAATTGCTGCTCATTAATGACCTGGATCTGCTTTTTGTTATAAAATTCTTCGCATGCCGTGCGTATACTAGCACCGATGGGCTGCTACCCGATGGGCGGCGCCTACCACTGCGGCTGTGCTAGATATAGCTGGGACGTGCACCACGCCGTCTGTCTGCAGGTGCCTATACTGAAGTTTTTGTTGTATATTAATAACACCACTGCCATTTCATAAATGAATCGAATTAGTGGTGTTCATTGCTTGCAATTAAATTAAATTGCTAAATTGCTCGCGAGAAATGGCAGTGTTATGATTAACAATAGGCGTAATAACGCCTCCCCAGCTTGATTTTTCCTTACTTATTTAAAAAAAAAAAACTTATTTTATTGTACATGACAAAGCCAAATGACATAATAGCTATCAGAGCCATGGTTTCTCAATGAAATAAAATAAAAAATAAAAGTATTTTATTTCTGCAATTACACAATACATTAAATAAACTTACATTATTAAAGCTACCTAGTAAACATAATAATATACTTGTGACAGGCAACTCCATTCCCTCGTTGAAACCTTAATCAACTTGCTGTTAAAGAAATAGCGATGGTAATAGTCACAACAAACGTTAATTTATTTTTATTTCTCGCAGAAAGAAACATCATCCTCGCTGTCAGTTTTCTCTGGCTGCATATTATAAGGCAAACGTTCCTTAGAAAACAAGTTTCTTTAGTCAAGCGTTAGAAGTGTCTATTGATACCTTGCCTCAGTATTTGAATAATACTGCAAGCAAATCTATATTTTTATTGGAAATAGTGCCAAGAAAGAATATCTTATTTTATATAAATTAACGTTTTAATAGGATTTCTAAATAACTGCTTTCTAAACGAATCCCAGTATACAATCATTGCTCAGATATCTCCTAATTATTTTAAATCCATATCAGCGGCAATGGTGACCTAAAAAATTTTTTTTTTAGATTTGTTTGTTACACTACCGTTACATTACATTACCGTTAGATACCGTTGGATCTTACAATAGTTTAAGTTTACCTGTTGAACTTACTCCCAAATAACTTACATTTTGAACAATTAAGCACACATTGGTCACCTTGTTAGCCTTGGCTACAAGTGAATGAAAACAGATCATGTACTTAATTCAATTAAGCAACTCAGTATTGTATTATATTATCTGAGGTAACACAGTAAGATTTGGCGAAATAATGTATTATTTAAAATTTAAATGACAGATGTTTAATCACATCTTCTGTAAGTCTCAACTTGTTGAACTTTCCATTCTTTAATTATTTGTGTTTATTAATATAAATATCTTAAATATTATCGCCCTTATGAACTAATACAAACCCCCCAAAAAAAAAAAAACTTATCAATGCTGCCTCGTCACAAACATTCGGCCGATTGATAAAATTTATAATGGAGGAATCTTACACCGATTTTTTTTTAAAATCTCATTACCTGTTTATCATGTTGTGTAACATGTGGTTACATCGGCGCGGCGGCCAAGTTGCTGCCATTTGTGACGAAAAATTTGTTTAATTACTAGTCTGTGTGTCGAATTTTCTGTGGATGCTATTCGCAATCTGCTGTTTGGACTGGACAATCGACAATATTTGCGAGTTTCCAGGATACGGTCTCTAATTTTGCAGAACCGACATTGTAATAAAACAATTTTTTATTATGTTGCAGTTGCAGTGCAGGAGCACTGACTTATTTTTATCTTATTTAACTAATCCTTATAATAATTTAATGTGTGTTCACTTAACCCTTGTTTATTTATATAAACAAACAAAGGTTCCTCTAATAACATTGATATCTTCTCTAAACATCCTACTTTGTAACAAATTAAATCTCGGGAGATGAAGACGGGATAATTTAATGATCAAACGAACTTACCCTAAGTGAAGTTCGATCTTAATTATCCCGTCTTCATCGAAGAGATTTAAAGTCCCAACCCTCCCTTGCTAGTTGTTTGTTTAACAACCGTATCCCTATAATAGATGGAGATATCAATGTATTTACTTACTACTCCAAACTGAATGAGGTTGACGCGGCGGCGGGCAGCGCTGGTCGGAGGCAGAGAGGGGGTAGCTATTGCTTTCTTTTTCCTTCCTATAGCGCTGAAGACGTGCGATATAGTGCGTGCGTATAGCAGAGCTACTACTTTGTAACAAATTAAATCTCTTCGATGAAGACGGGATAATTAAGATCGAACTTCACTTAGGGTAAGTTCGTTTGATCATTAAATAATACTCTTAGTTTATAAAAGCAATTTCGGATGCAATCACCAATATGCTTTTGAAAACGCAGATAGCAATCCATTTTAAGACCCAGACTGAGAATGAACTTTCAAAGATTTATTTAAAGAGGTATTTGGCTGAAACATAAACAATAATAAAATGACATAAGTACTACAATATTATAATTGGTTAGTTGCATTGGGCTAGAATCCTAAGGGTGCGGGTTCGAGTCCCGTCTGAGCTGCTACGGGTGAGTCGATTTTTTCTAATATTTTTCAATTATATTAATAATCTGATTATGAAGTGTTAATATTATGAAAATAATGAAATTGAATAATTATTATGAATAATAGTTACCTACATAATTATATTGTAAGTTGTATGTTGTCTCAAATAATGATTTTATATTTTTGGTTGTCAAAACTTACACGGAAAAACGATTGCATGTAGAAATTAATTGTAATTGTAATGTAAATTGGGAATGAAGGCTACTATTATTATAATTAAATATTCAATTTTTATTTTTTCTCTCATTATTATTATTATTTTAGGGCTGAAACGCGCAAGTTACAACCCTGTTTACAAACATCGAAAGAATAAAGAGACTACTTACAATCATGAGTCTTCACGATGAAAAAGTTGATAATTTGCTCTCGCAAAATTTCAGTCTCGCTCAAAATACCTGAAACAGAACAGGGACACGGGTTAATATTAATTAAATCACTGGAAACCGGCGGCCATTTGTTATTGTTAAACGAATTACCTGTGTGCCAGCTGCGTTGTGTTGCAAAATGTAAGGAACCATTTATATGAATCAGAGGACCAATTTTATTATGCACAACAGGATGTTAAGGACGATAAGGCCGAAGGTGGAAGCGCACTCCACCCGAAATCCTCATCACTGAGGAACTGGCTATCTTACCTCTAACGCCGGAACACAACAATTTTTAAATTGTTGTTATGACGTCAGATTAGGTAAGATGTTGGTAGCTAGCCAAGCGGACTTGAAATAAGCCCTACCATAAACGAAACCAAGTACAAATTGTACCCCCCCTGGGAATCAAACTCGGACCTCCAGAGGCGGCCTATTACAAAAAAGAATCAAGATAGTCGGACGATGTTCGTTGATCGTTTTACTTGATTTTGAACTTTAAACATGAATTAATAATGTCATCGGTATGGGATGAACATCGTACGCTTATCGCGATGCTTTTTTGTAATAAGCCAGAGGGCTTATGGGACCAGAGGGTCATATGTGGACAGTAATTATTCTATCCCTCAGGAACCATAGATAACTGCAAGGTACCTTCTGGCTTTTTCTGTATTTCTGAATACATGTATGGAAAATTACATGATGCTCGGATGAGTGGTTAAGACGTAAAGCGTAACAAACAAATAAAAACTTTAATAACTTAGGACTAATTAGGATTTAACAAGATTGACAGTGATATTGCAAAAAAAAAAATAGCACTGTGACGTTCACTTTTAGTTCTGAATACCTAATTGACATCACAGAAAACTCACCATAGTAAATATTTTTTAACCAAGTGTCAGTGTAAACAGTCCCTAACAGTTTTAAGTGGTCGGTTGATGAAATAATATTGCGTGAAATGTTGGAGTTTATTTTTTTGATGACGTCATCCGTTGTGTCCCTCACGCGGGTAGGTAGGTCATACGGGTATATTTTGTTCACATTTTGTATAACATTTACCAAATAATGTTAATTATAAACTAAATAATGCTTTATGTTAGGCCTATACCTATAGTGCTAGTCGTACGCAAATCGATGTACAGGATAGCCATTTGGCACACGTATACTTAAGGTCAAAACAACTTTTTTGAGCAGCAGTTTTGTATATTCTGCATACACCGATTTGCGGTTTTCCATTGATTTAGAGCTCGTACGACGACTTAGCCCCCTTTTTACACGGCGCTACTGAAACCTGACGAACCCAGTTAGTAATTATAGTTACAAACTAGTTAGTGACAAAGATTCGTACACGGCACTACCAAATTTAGTTGAAACCTACACGAAACGCGGTGTGTTTGTTGTTTCGGAATAATATTGAAATGGCTAGCGATTCAAGCGATGAGGAGTTATTACTTCTATACTACATCAGACTACATCCCACTTCACTCCAAGCTTTCTCGGACAAACACGTATTCTTTTCCACTTCTTGGACGAATTTCATATTTACTAATGGTCATTAATTTTCACTGAACCGCAGCAGAGTTTCCAGTTTCCATTAGTAATCAGTCGCGCGCGACCAGCATGACCGTTCGCCAGTGATTAAGTAGTTACTGACGCGTTACAAACCAGTTTGTGATTTGTAGCGTCGTGTACGAACCGTCATTGAAAACCTAGTGCTGTGACATTTTAGAAACTCATTGGTGATTAGAGTTTGAAACGAGTTTAGTTTGAGTAGCACCATGTAAGAAGGGCCTTATACTTATCTGTAATTTTTATATTTTTTTATCAAACACTATACTCCGAAGTCTAAAATACTCCACTTACTAATATCCAAAAATATCTCACTCACTCACCCAGATATAAAAAGATTCGAGAACCGAACCGCAAGTACTTCATATATTGGTAAATAGTACTATTTTCGGATCCGCTCTCGGTTGTAAAACAAGCATTGGAATTAGTAATCGCTTCTTATAGTTGGCCTCAGAAGTAGCTACACATTTTAGTATCATGTCGCACCAAGATTGCGCTTTATAATATGGTTGAAACTTAGGGAATACATGCCTTTCAGTTGGTGTGATAGAGTACTTAAGTGTTTGGTAACAAAGGCTGTGAGTGATGGCAAGATTTTATAAAAAAAAATTGGTGTCGCTTTGGTTGGCACGACTTAAAACGTAATTGACAGGACTAAACTTAATTTTAGCATCCAGTTCTTTTCTTTTTGGTATAAATTTTATTTAGTCTTGTCAATTTAGCTAAACTGATGCCATTATTATTATTAGGGTGGGGCCTAACTTCACAAAAATATCTGTTTATTTTATTAAATTTCACCCTTGTGTACCTTTATAACTAAATGATTTTTCTTACACACTACAGTTTCATGTCATCATTTGATAGAATGGCTTTAACTTCGGTAGACATTTTTATTTCTGAGGTTACGCTATTGGAAAATCCGTTAGGTCTAAAGGCCAATTTTGACTATACAGGGTGCTACAATACAAAACAACCCGCAATGCCGAATATGGTAGACAGGGACCATCAAACTGAAAAACTTTTACTAAGGGACCAACTCTGAAATCGCAATAAAAACAGCCGTTTCGTACATTTTGATATTTTCGTTTTTTTTATAAAACAGCAGTTTTTTTTGCGATTTCAGAGTTGGGCTTTATACCATATTCGGCATTGCGGGTTGTTTTGTAACACCCTGTAAAGTTATTAGTAAAAATACAGTACTGTACAAACCGTAGATTTTAACAAGAGCTCGTGTGTCACGCGTCCGCTGCAATTATGATGCGATTATGACTAGTATCGTGATATATCGTGTACAAATAATTATATGGCTGTGCACGTGATATGTCGACGACCTCTACTTGATACTATGTTTTACATGTAATTGGGCCGTTTGTGCTAACTATATTTTTTAAGTTACGTATTTGTAATGTAGGTTATAAATAATGTTATTGCACATTTTTTTGGGTGTTTAAAGCCTTTTTTGTGGCCTCTTGTCCACTGGGGGATATAAAAAAATAAAAAAAGTATGTAATAAACAGTTTTTCCCGATATCCCCCAGTGGGGGACAAAAGTGGGGGACAACGGGTATAGGCCTTATTTGTACCTATAAAATAGCTGATTCAAGTAAATTTCTTTTTATGCCATTGAAAAAACAGGTATTACAGACCTACGACGACGTCACAAAGGTGGTGCCTCTTAGGTTTAGATTTTGTCAATTATCTCGGTAATTTTTTATCTGTCTTAAGCAAGCTAGGTATGCAATGATAGGTAATTAAAATTGTAACAAAACATGGAAAGACACTGTTATTGTAGGTATTATATTAAAAAATATTGGGACTTTAATGTTAACACCTAACATTAAACGATGTTCCATACATAACAGGAATGGTGCAAACTCCGAGTTTGAAACTTATATTCATGTCTTCTGATGATTCCATAAAAAATTACAACTTCACGAATCACTTCCAATCTTTTTGCAAATTCGATCTAATTTGACTATACTATTGATGGTTACGATGTGAAACACCATAACTACGTATATTTTTAAATCTTATAAAATGCCAAACATTCGTCATTGGCTATTTTCATATTTAAGTGAAAATCTTTTTAAACGCTTGAACACCAATTTAATATAGAAATTCTAAAATATAAATGTAGGTTTATAAGAAGACTGACTGAAATATTAGCACAGAACCGACAGTTTACATAAACTAGCTATTTGTTAATTTAGTACTTTTTATTTTTCCCTCTAAAATTGCAACTGAAAACAATTTTTATCAAAAATAACATACAGACTCAAACAGTCGTTTGCGAACACATGCGCTGTACATTAGTATACTTTATATCTGAAAGTTGGCAACACTCGTTAATCATAAGTTTGTTCGCACATGTTCGTACGATTAATCTGTTTTACCAAGAAATTTTATGTCCAGGTACCCCCAGGGACAATGTAAGTGCTTCCGTAATTAAGTCTTCATAGCAAGGAAGAAAATGGTTTTTTGAGGAATTTTCCTCATATCGTATTATTGAATTACGCAACCCTGTTTTGTTACAGCAGTACTCAAACTTTTATATAGAATTTATAGAACAAGAAATATTGTTAACTTTGCTTTCTACCGTGTTATATAATTGCAATTGTAATAATTGTTTCAGTCAAGTTTCAGTTTTTAAATGTCGTTAACTGTAATGTTGATGAATAATATTGTTAAAAAAGGCTGCTAGTAAAGTACCTAACACTCGGGTTCAGAAGAAGCTGAACTCTTCTCTGATTCTCTAGTATACTGCCAAATTTGAACCTTGAGACAACTCTTTCTTGAGTATTTTGAAATTTTACATATTTGAAAGCGTGCTGATGCCAGGTGTACCACTTCCTTGCCTTGCGAGTAGGTGCTAACTCATGTACACCCTAAACACTATATCATATTGAATGATGGACCTTGAGATACCTGTTGCTGTATTTTTTACTATCTCTGTAACTATATTTGCCTAGTTATATAATAAACTATACCGACCTGAATAATTTGAATTCACTCCAACTTGGTGAACTTTAAGAAACTCACGTAAACTTATCAAATAAGGAGTTCAGACTGGAGAATGTTTAGAACTTAAATTAAGTTAGCTATAGATGAGCTGACATAGCTGACAAATAATTGGTTTTAACTACTTTGTTTCAAAGTAAAATAATTACTTCCCAAACAACTTTTAGTCTTAGACTAAAGGTTTTAGCGTATCCGCTGACGACGGGCGCTTTTTTGTAGCTGCGATAATTGAGGCGTTAATCGCGGCGATAAAGGTAGATACGTATAGTTACGAATCACTGCACATTTTCAAAAGCATGGATTTTAAATCACTATGTGATTTTCGATTGTGATTTTCATTTACGCTTTTGCAAATATATGACATTGTTGATTTCTTATCGTTAGGTAAATCTTATTTATAACATAAAATTAAATCCGTAAGATTTAATTTGATGTTATAAATAAGATTTACAGAGAAATTCAAAACATGATTTTATTATATTTTTTTACTTCATTACATCTGGCTCTAAAGGTAGCTTTGTTTTCTACAATTTAAATAATAAAGAAATTTGTATGCAATTGACGTGAAATGTCGCTAACAATAGACAATCACGACGTTTGAAAGTGTCAATTTCAAACACATATGTCACTTCTATTCTATTCTATTCGAATAATCGAAAAGCTATTTGTCTAGGCCCTTGGGTATTTTATTTTTATTGGATAATCATTTAAAGCATTGAATCAGCTTCTAATTAATTAGCAACGTATTGTCGATCGCTGCGATGTCATATTGTTAGTTATCCAACATGGACGGCTAACTGACAACTGTCAAATGCACAAACAAGTAAATCAATTGCGTAGTAGCATTGTGTGTGGTTATCAACATGTTATCAATTGTTAAACTGTGGTTTCATCTGTGGTGTAATAATATGTTTCACTAGGACGTCTATCGGCTAAAAATATAGAAGTTAATGTAAGCTTCGATTTGACAGATGGATGTGATACATTGCTAGCTTTATTTAGTTAGTTTTTATTTGTGCTAAAAAGAAGTAGCAATGTATCAAATCCATCTGCCGAATAAAGCTTACATTAATTTCATTATTTCTGCCAATAAACCCGAAGGTATTCTCTTCCCATGAATGACCCACGATTACGTCACGAAAAGTGTCACTTGATTGGTCAATGGACCGCATCGAGACATTTGATTGGTCGTGACGTAGTCGTGGGCCAGTCACTAGGCCCAACTATCACAGGGAGATCAGCGAGAGACTTCACCTCATTGTTTTTTTTTTATAAATAAATAGATAATAATAAATACCTGCTGGTTTTCTATCAGGTTTATTAACCCTTCTAGCGGGACGCACGCTAGAAAGGTTAATCGAAGTGTGATTAACTAGCGGTCGCCCGCGACTTTTTAGGCTGTAAAGTTTTTACTTATATTGCTGTGTTTCAGACAGTCTCAGTGTATTCCTTTATCTAAGTATCAAATAGTGTGTTTGTGTTATTTATTTATTGGAACGCTGTCCCTGTTCCTACCGGAGACGAGCGTTAGTGCTGCGACACAGTTTTATAACGTTTGCAGTTATTAATAATAACAATGTTACTTGTTCCAAATAAATTATTATTATTACTTTGTCTGCGTGGATAGTTATCGAAAACAGTACCTACAGTGTTTTCCTAGGTGAAATGTAGGTACCCTATGTATACTTTTCTGTACCCCTAGCAACGTGTTAGCAAAATTTCACGATGATCGGTTTAGTATTAAAGATGTGAAAGCGTAACAAACAACAAAGTCACTTTCGCATATACATATTTACATAATTAAATAAAGAATATTAGCTTCGATCAAGAATTTCATAGATGTCCAGCCAGAGTCTCAAAAACGGCACTTCGAAATTACGCCCCACTTTCACACTGGGAGCTTATTTTGTACAAATTATAAAAAATATAATCGAAGAAGGTATTGACTATCAGCCATGTCCCCACTGCTGGGGCACAGGCCTTCCTTATAGGTGGATAAGGAGCATAACCCACCACGCGGGCCCAATGCGGATTGGTGGGTGTAAGAAGGTATTATTACATAGTAATATACTATTAACAACTAACAACGTGATTACCATCGGAAGTGTATCGACCAGGGTGGCGTACCTTATACTCAGAATATCCAAACGGTGTTCGCTGAATGTTATACAGGTTTACGCACCGACCTTGACACACCAAGATGACGAAGTGGAGGCTATGTATGAGGAGATCTCTAAAGCCATGCATAGCTACAAAACCCACTACACTGTTGTGATGGGGGACTTCAATGCAAAGTTGGGGAAACGATGCGGTGATGAGCTGAGAGTGGGGCAATTTGGAGTTGGGCAACGGAATGACAGAGGCCAGATGCTGGCTGACTTTATGGAGAAGGAGAACCTTTTTATGATGAACTCCTTCTTCAGAAAGCCGGAAAGCCGGAAGTGGACCTGGGTCAGTCCGGACGGTAAAGTCAGAAATGAGATAGATTTTATCATGTCGACGAAAAAGCAAATATTCAATGATGTCGCTGTGATCAACGCTGTTAAGACGGGGAGCGATCACCGATTGGTACGTGGCACATTGAATATCAACCCAAAGCTAGAAAGATCTCGACTGATAAAATCAAAAATTCGACCATTGCCGGCCCATATTCAAAACCCCGAGAGCTATCAACTCGAACTCCAAAACCGCTTCGAAGCCCTTGAGAACAGCATAGATGTGGACGATCTAAACAACATGGTGGTGAATACTGTCCGTACGGTAGGGTCCAAGCTCTTTAAGACCCGCCGTCCCAAGATAAAGAAACTCTCCGACCACACACTCCTACTCATGGATCAGAGACGTGAAATGAGACTCCAGAGTTCAGTAGATGCTAATCGTTATCGGCAGCTTAATAGACAGATATCTAAGTCGAGCGACCTTCGCCAATTTAATACGAATCGTATTAAAGAGGCCATCGAGCGGAATAAAGGCTCCAAAGTGTTCGCGAGAGATCTGTCTATTGGGCAAAGCCAGATGACGAAGCTGAAAACTGACGACGGACGCATCATTTCATCAAAGCCTGAAATCCTGAGGGAGATCGAGAGCTTCTATGGGCAGTTATATTCCACGCAGACACCTGTTGAAAGCAAGGCTAAAGACCCCAGAGCCAAGCTTACCCGACACTATACCGAAAATATCCCGGACGTCAGCCTGTACGAGATTAGTATGGCTCTCAAACAGCTAAAAAACAACAAGGCGGCGGGTGACGATGGAATCACTACAGAACTTCTGAGAGCGGGCGGTAAGCCGATACTCAAAGTCCTCCAGAAGCTCTTTAATTCCGTCATCGTCCAGGGCAGAACGCCAAAGACATGGAACATAAGTGAGGTGATCTTGTTCTTTAAAAAGGGTGACAAGTCCCTCTTAAAGACCTATAGTAGACCCATCTCGCTTCTGAGTCATGTCTATAAGTTGTTTTCGAGAGTCCTTACGAATCGTCTCGCTCGCAAGTTCGACGACTTCCAACCTCCCGAACAAGCCGGGTTCCGAAAAGGCTTTAGCACCATAGACCACATCCATACGCTGCGGCAGGTTATACAGAAGACTGAGGAGTATAATGAGCCACTTTGCTTGGCGTTCGTGGACTATGAGAAAGCCTTTGATTCGATTGAAACCTGGGCGGTGCTGCAGTCTCTCCAAAGGTGCCAAGTGGACTATAGGTATATCGAGGTGTTGAGGTACTTATACCAAAATGCCACCATGACGATCCGAGTACAGAACCAGAACACAAATCCTATCCAACTGCAGCGTGGTGTGAGACAGGGAGACGTTATTTCTCCGAAACTGTTCACAGCTGCGTTGGAGGACATCTTTAAGCTCTTGGACATTTTTTGAAATATGATTTTTCTCTTCTTCTTCTTTAAGCTTTCTTCTTTAAGCTCTTGGACTGGAAAGGACTCGGCATCAACATTAATGGCCAGTACCTAACACACCTTCGTTTTGCCGATGATATAGTCCTTATGGCTGAGACCATGGAAGACCTGAACACAATGCTCGAAGATCTCCGTAGTGCTTCCCAAAGAGTGGGTCTTAGGATGAACATGGATAAGACGAAAATTATGTCAAATGCCCATGTTGTACCCTCTCCAGTTCATGTTGGGAACACTACACTTGAAGTTGTTGACCATTACGTATACCTAGGACAGGCAGTCCAGTTAGGTAGGTCCAACTTCGAGAAAGAGATCTCTCGTCGAATCCAACTCGGGTGGGCAGCATTCGGGAAGCTTCGAAAAATCTTCGCGTCCGACTTACCTCAGTGTCTTAAGACGAAAGTCTATGAACAGTGTGTGTTGCCAGTGATGACTTACGGCAGTGAAACGTGGCCGCTAACTATGGGTCTCATAAGGAGGCTCAAGGTCACTCAGCGTGCAATGGAGAGAGCCATGCTCGGCGTTTCTCTACGTGATCAAATCAGAAACGAGGAGATCCGCAGGAGAACTAAAGTAACCGACATCGCTCGAAGGATTGCTCAGCTGAAGTGGCAATGGGCGGGACACATAACGAGAAGAACCGATGGCCGTTGGGGCAGAAAGGTTCTGGAATGGCGACCACGCACCTTACGACGCTCCGTGGGTAGGCCCCCGACAAGGTGGACCGACGATCTGGTGGAGGTCGCGGAAAGCCAGTGGATGCAGGCAGCACAGGACCGATCGTCGTGAAGATCCTTAGGGGAGGCCTATACCCAGCAGTGGGTGTCGTGTGGCTGATATGATGATGATGAATATACTATTATGTGGTATTACGTTAGTACTATTATATGTATATTCTGTAATATTACTTTAAGTAAATTATCAAACCGTCAATTGTTACTCGTTCTATTTTAAAACACACATCAATATTTACATTAAAGTTATTCCAGGCATTTAATGTATGAAAAATTATGAGCATTCCTCACTGAAAGCCAATGCTTACAACTCCTTTCATGGCAATACAATACAGTTGAATAGTTCTATGAACGCGACATAACACAATACCCTTTGTGTTGGTAGCAGAGCAATAAATGTCGTACTTGTATTTACTGAAGAAATAAAGTTGGAAATGAAAAGTTAACAGAAGCGGTGGCTGTTGGTATGAACCATAGACATAGAAAAATTTTCGCTGCGCTCAAGAAGACCAACAGAGCGTGGAAAAGAGGAGTAAACATCATACGCACACGGTCTATGTAAAAAAGAGACAAAGGATCAAGTGACATGTGCCAACATTTTTTACAGTAAGACTCCTAGCGTCCCGCCTAGCAAATGAGCAATCACAGTTTGTTTAAATAATCTTAATTAGAATTTACAATAAAGGTATCGTGGAGCCATGGTGTCTTGTGCTCTAAGTAATTGTGATGTGACAAAAAGAAATAATCCAAGTAACCACACTTTTCACAGGTAAATAAGATATTGCCACACATTTCTCTAAAACCGAATTTCACTACATTTATTCGTTTATCGACGAAGAAAACAGTATGGAACAAAGTTTATTAATTTCCTTTGCCATATATAGTCATATTTTATGAATCTAAGTCATATTTTACGTATCTCATATAAAATGTATACATTCGTTTTCGGATCACCTGTTTATTGATATTGTTGTTCTTTGACATTCTATTTCTATGGTATGAACCTTATTCACTACTTCAAAACTTTTTGGTATAACTAAATATCAAAAGTGCAATGCCAGCGATACAGAATAAAGAAAAAAGCATTTTTATGTATAAAAGTTTTTCTGTATGTTTTTTGTATTGGTTTTTTTATTATTTTTTTGTATTTCCCTACGTTGTGGCACCTTGAAACAGCTTTGGTCACAGGTTACTGTTACCGCGTGTAGTTGACGTAAAACTCTTTAATAGTACATAATGAGACAAGTTAGCTTAGGTTGCTCATTGCACACAACGCTGTGGGTTGCAGCCCGAGCCGCAGGCGAGGGCGTAACTCAGCCGAGTGTGCAATAAGCAAAAGCTCACGAGTTTCATACGACGTTTTTCAACACATTTGCGAGGAAAAAACAATATAATTTACCACACACCAACAAATACGACAAAAACAAAATATGATAATTATGACAGGAAAAGGCGCGCAGGTTTTTTTTTGTTTTTTCACACGCCCAATGCAAGAATATTTTGCGAACAAAGGGGTGAGTGAGCATGCAGCTACTTCAAAATTATAATTTTGAGTAATAAAATGAAAATATTTTAATATTTTATAACAAAATATTGTGAATTATGAATAATTTGATAATAATCAATATTTGTTTGACTTAATTAAGGACTTGCACATTTATTTATTCCAAAAATGTATATGAATTTTTAGCGGCATAAAACCTCTTTGTTGTAATTAAAAAAATAACTGCGTATTTCCCGGTTAAATTGGAAATGCTCTGTTTACTCGCATAGAATTTGCAGTAAGGTACATTATTTAACTTTGTAGGGATAATTCTATAACCAACTAGTGTTTTATATATTAATGCACGCGTTTGTTATAGCTCGGTTTATGGTCCTAAAAGCGATGTATTAGGACTCACTTTACGAGCAAGTGTGTTGAAAAATACATTACGCGCGTAAATTGAAGTACAGATAATATAATACTATACTAGTATTGAAGTGAATATGGAACACATTATAACAAGCAACATTAACTATATAAATAACTGAAATCGGATGTTTAACTAATCCAAAATGCAAGATTAGGTAGCATGTTAGAATAGTATTAGGTTTTCCTCTAAATAACCCTGTTTCTGCATTGAATTTTGACGAGAAACAGGGTGAAAAACTTAGATAAGTTTTTTACCATACCAGTTTTTATCATTGTATTGTAGACATATTAGTTTAAAGACCTTCTGCAAGTTTGACTGTCTGCATTTTAGTCATTATGCAACGTAGACGTATTGCTTTAAAGACGTTTTGCAAGTTAGGCTTTCTGATCAGAAAGGGTAAAATCCCCTACTACCATTGTTTTTGTATCTAATAAAAGCTCCATCGACAGGGTAGTGCTGGCTGGCTCGCAATAAAAAATGTAAAACAATTGACGCGCGAGAAAAACAAAATCTTTTCTTATTTTTTTTACTCACGTTTTCTATTATGTTTTTCCACCAAGTTTATAAAGATTTTTAACGTGGTTGAGTTGAGTTTTGGTGGTTTTAATGATGTAATAAAAATATCCAAGTCTTTGCAACAATTACGTGCTCATTCGCCTTTGGCCACTGAAGTATTATGTACTACGTATACTAGTACTAGAACAGACACCACTAATAAATTTTTTGCTCACCTAAAATGGATCGCAACTGCCTCAGTCATTATAGTGAATGTACCACAAATGTACGAAAAATCCTACTAATATAATATTATAAATGTGAAAGTTTCTGGGTTTGGATGTTTGTTCCTCAATCACACAAAAACTCAACAAATTTGGATGAAATTTGACACACAGATAGTATATACCTATAGCCTGGATTAAAACATAGAATTCTTTTTATCCCGGTCAAAGGTTCCCTAGGGATTTTCCGAATATCCACGCGGACGTAGTTGAAGGCGGAAGCTAGTGTACGAATAATTGCATTGCGGTCCATGGTAGGTGAGCAAAAATTTTCTATACAGTGTCTGATCTAGTACGTAATACATTACAACTCAGTGCCTTTGGCTCAATAGGCAGGCCGTTTTACCTAGCGACCATCACCAAACCATGATAGTAGAATTTTATGGCTATTGCACCAACGATAAAATGTTGTGTTTATGGGTACAAACTACATTGACACGTATACCCCCTATATACACTCAAGATACCTTATAAATATTTAAGCGAATGACAAGACAAAAGAAATAAAACAAACGAGATAGTAGTAAAAGGGTCGAAACCCTCGTTCTGATGAAAATGCTATCCAGCTTTGATGTCTGGTGAGGGTCGAGGTCATAGGATACAAATATATTTGAAGGTTAACTTAATATCGGGTTGAAAAGAAGCTGAAAAGTCGTTATAAAAAGTAATCTTAACTCTTCTAATAAGAGAAAGAAAAGATATAATAAAATTATTAACAATGTCCATTACTTATTTTGTGCTGTGTTATTAAGCTACACAAATTAAAAAGCGTATAAAGCTGAAAAATTATTGTAAAGTAAAAATATCGAAATTATTGATAACATTATCGTTCTTAATTAATGGCTAATAAACTATTTCTTACTTTGGAAAACTGTCAATCACAAAACTAGATACTTACGAGTAGCTATCTAAGGTTTCCTTTTATTATAGATTCAAGGTTTACTTTGGTTGGCACAGTTTTGAAAAGCTACAAAATTATAGATCACTTTGCCATTTTTTTCTATGGAGAAGTGTTCTAGCTACGAGTATCATGTTTCTGTCAATCACCTAGTACACTGAGTACTATAATCTACTTTTTAAATTATTATTTTGGGACCGATAAATCAATTAGTAATACAGTATGAAATCGTTGATGAAAGTGTGTATTTAATACGCAAAATTAGTATTAAGGAATTATAAATAATTTCAACAAAATAAATGTGTAAAAGGTATGTTATGTATGCAAACCAGCCATTTTAATGACCCTACTGATAGGCACACTCACAGGCCTTCCGTAAGGGCGAATAACAACGTCGGCCCAATTCGGCGGGTGCTAACGACTGGAACCACGGATTAGCTCGAGATAATAAATATTTGGCCACCCATCCCACGACCGATCCATGCGAAAGTTGGTTAATTTCCGCAATTGCAGGACGAATGCGCTAACGTCTAACCTATTGCACCATCGAACTCTTAATACGTCACAAAACAACCAAAAAATGGCGGTTTCACAACCGATTGTAATAGATAAATAAGTCACATTTCGTAAGTAAATGGACTATGCCTTACAAGGCAGTACTGAGAGATTAACGTCAAAATTATCCTTGACTTCCCACGAACGAACTGTGGGTGGAATGAACTGGTCCAAATTTGAATAAACTTCGCTTACTTTATGCTGTAAGATATAAAATTCATTTATTAAATCTTTGATAAAATTAGATTGCACTATGGTCTGTCCGTATGTACTTTTATGTTATTAAACATGAAAGTACTTCACATCGGACGTAAAGAACCCAAGTCTGATACCATGACAACAAAATTTTATTTCCCCTTTTTTAATATTATTGGTTTTCTAAATACAAACTTTTTTTATTTGATGTTAATCTACAATGTTTTTTTCTATTAAACATTATTTGAGCGGTAAAAACAATATATCAGGCAACAATCAGGCTTCTCATTTAAATACTCATGGAATTCAGTATCCATTTGATAGTAACGTTACGACAATTTATGGTCACCCATCTGAATCCAAGCCATACCGACATCAACAGTTGCTTAACGCTCACAATGATAAAGAGTACAATCACTCTACGCAGATTATTTGTTCAGCTCTATTTTCTAGTACATTGAGGTCATTACCATCCCCAAGGTGAACAAGATATAATTTAGTCAGTCTTCGCGAAATCTTATTTCGTAGAAAACGGTTCTATAATGTTATCATTACAGACAATTTATTTCGACTAATATCATGAGTTGCTTAAGTGCCTCTTATTTTATACGAAAAATGAACAATTCATTTGGTTTATTACTAACGAGCGACCTCCTGCAACTTTGTCATAGTGGACAGTCCTTTTTGAATGAAAGGTACCCTTTGTCCTTCCTTTGTCCTTTTCTGTACTTACCGCTGACAAGTTGTCAAAACAAGGAGAAGTTGTCAGTAACAAGTGTACTGTACGATGATCGGATGATATGAGTATTTGAGAGACGTGAATAGTGATGTACAAAACTCAAGTCGTCGAGTTCTACTTTTGAAGACTCGACTCGGATTGGCAGGACTCGGCGAGCTCAGTAGGCTCGTAAGCCCGAGCCTAGCCAAAAAACGAGCTCTCTGAGCCACGCCTCGAGGCTTCAAAAGAGTTTCAAGCCTTCAGAAGAGCTCGCACCTATTAAAAGAGCTCGAGCCTTCAAAAAACCTCGAGTCTTAAAATGAACGCGAGCCTCATAAAAAGCTTGGCACAGTCTGTCATGAGTTCATGTTTATTACTTTAATATCTCCGTGAATAATAATATTTTCAATATTATTAATTACGGAGATATTAAAGCCGAGCCTACCGAGCTCACAGAGCCCTGAAAATCTGACTCTAGTCTTCAAAATTAGAACTCAAAAAGATGAATGTCTTATGTTATAAAGAGCACCGTAGATGCTTAATCTATTGTGCTTTAGCTCTACTTATTCTCATTCATCAGCAGCCCATCACAACTAGTGCGCCGAAAAATACTCGAGTCGTGAAAAAGCCTCGAGATCGACTGAGCTCTCCAAAAAGGCTCGAGCCGTGAAAATGGCTCAAAGTCGGCCGAGCTCTGAAAAAGGCTCGAGCGCTAAAAAAGACTCCCGAGTCGTCGAGCTTCGTACAAACGAGGCGAGCCCTGTAAAACGACTCCGAGCTCTGGACAAAAGGACTCGGAGGACTCGAGTCTTGTACATCTCTAGACGTGAAAGCGAAACAAACAAACAAATTAATTACCTACTGAACTCATAAGTTAAAGGAAGTTAGGTACAATGTATGGTTGGTACTATGGGCAATAGCGTCGCTTAAGGCGGCCATTACATGCTCATGCAAGCGTCAGTCAAATTCCATCAGTTATGAATTACGATTGACTGGCTGATGGAAAGAAGAAATCAACTTCAGTCACTACATTACACAGGGAGGTATAAGCTTCTTGCATTACACGGTAGGTTAATCGTCAGTCACAGTCGTGGCTGTGGTTAAACTGACAGTAAAACCTACCGTGTAATGGTTGCCTAACCAGTTAGCAACAAAATTCGTGTGCGTGCGTATCGTCCCTGCACGAACTAAACGTAGGTAGGTATGTTGTGACGGCGTGTGAGTTATTTTAACCTTAGGACTCTTAGGAGTGGTTAAGCGACGCTGTTGCCCATGGTACGTAAAAAAATAGGAAGAAAATCATTGTCATTTTCTGATCAATGAAAATGAACTAGCTAAAATGTGATAGGTTTAGTATTCAAAGCTAAACAGCAAAAACAAAAAGAAAATAAATGTTTTTCTTTATTTATCAATTGAACAAGATTTATCTAATTTGATCAAATTGCATTGGTTCATCGCTCATGCCATGCCTTCTTATTTTACGCTCTGCAGCTTTCATACGATATTCAAAGCTGTTTAAATAAAGTATTTGTTTTAGAAACAATATTCTAGTCATAGACAGACCAAGATAATCTAAGTAAGTTCAATGTGCCACAGTCTCAAGGTCATGGTTGGCAGACACTTACACCGAACTGAATTATTATTCTGTAACGAACTTTTCTCACAATAAGTACACAGTTTTACAATTATAAAACTGTGATAAGTAGTACGTTTTGATAAATATTGGATTTCACTTGGGTTAAATAAATGATTCCTTTTTTATTGGTTTTTACAAAGCAATGATTAGTTCAATAAGGCGTTTAATTTCTCTACAAATCAGTAAAAAATCAGTGAATAATAAAGCGTGACATAAAAAAAAAAACATATTTTTATACATACACTTTACATTATACATAGTATATATTTTATGTATTTATGTAAGGTATAATAACAAATGCTTTTATTTTACCTATTATTAAGTAAAAAGAAAAAAGTTATGTGACAGAAGAATCAGTTCAAACCAATAAACAATCTTATTAGAATTATTCTAATATCAAATAATTGGTTGTAATTTTAGTTAGCAGATTTTTATGTATGTTTTGCCTCATTTATTTTGTTATTATGTAATTGGCACTAAAAAATATGTAAAATAATATTAACAAAGCTATTTTAATATTATACAACAACGAAAATTACTTTACGGTGTACCAGTCAGTTTGTTGAAAGGTAACGGCCGACTTTGCACGTTTCGCATTTATTGCTATATCTCTTTGAAACATCTTTTTATGTCAATAATGGCAATACGTAAGCGAGGCACAAGGCATAGATGGCAATACGTAAGCGAGGCACAAGGCATAGATGGCAATATATAAGCTATGTGCAAGGTCAAGAGATACTGACAGAATGTTAAAGTAGATTTATGAATGTTAGGCTTAAAAGGCAGAATACAATTTCATTTTCTCAATTTTTAGGCACATCACTATGACATCATGTATCCAGTGTTAGAGTTTTATTCCCAACATTATATTTTACTTTACTACCGCAGATTCTCACAAAAACCACGTGTTTCCAAACTTATCCCATTCATTTGATTCATTAAGGCTCCGTTATGCGAAATCATTTTATCTCTGTCTTTTTCTTTACGTATATAGAGTATGGAAAATACACTTCTGCACTTTTTTGATGTTTTTCGTGGTTTTTTCATCATAATCTTTAGCACAATTATTATCTTTCTTGAAAAAAAGTTATTGGAGCAACTGCACAGTACGTTAAAGTGTATTTTGATGTAGAATTCAATACGTTTTCGCTATTATTTACGCCAAAAATATGACCCGCGACAAGCGTTTTTTATGATATTCTGATTTTTTTACAATCATCTGTGAGGTTTATACGCAATTTAATACTTTTAGCGACTAGATAATCTCTTTAGCTTGTCGTATGTTTTTTTTTGTGGCTACAACTTTACGTTTTCTACATAAAAATATGGCCCGCGCAAACCATCTTTTCCTATTATGGCCCCTTAAAAAAGGCAGGGTTGGGACTATAACATGAAAATCAGAGATGTGACAACTAATTTCATATTAGACTCTTTGCATTTTGTTGTTGTTGCCTTTTGTTGCTAATTTTGTGTTTTTTATATTGGGTACTTGTACTATTATGGATTCTGTGATTGAGGTTATATCAATTAAGGACACGACGATTGTAGGGGTCGAAATAACAAAAAGTTGTTATTGTTTAGATACTTGGGGTTTTATAAAATACAACTAAATCTAAGAAATCTTTATTAATCACAAAGACATAACACTTATTACTCTCGTAAATTACTTAAAATTACGAAAGCAATAACAAACAGTCTTTGATGTTTTGTAATTCAAATCTAACAAGTTTCCCACTTTTTGAGTTTTGTATTCTTCTTGCATCTGAAAAAGGTTTTTACTATAAAATAACTCAAACAAATAATGGGCAACATTTCTGATATACCATTTAAAATAAAAGCCTACAATTATAGTTAAATTATAAGAACTCATTAGTACACACGCGTGCAACCAAATCGACTCAGCAGGTTATTTTCATGCAAACGTGGCCATGTTGAAGTCTCTTATTTTATTATACTTTTTATGAGAATTTATGCAGTATTTTTTATTACTATAGATAGGCCTTATGCTCACATCTTTAATTAGCATTCCAAAATCTTACAATAACCTCTCAATTGCCTCAAAAAGAAAATCAATGACCACTCGTTTATTTGTTTTACTTCAATATTATTTTATTATTTGAGTACCATACAATGTTAATGTTAATGGAGTATAAATCAAGTAATGTTCTTCCGTAGGTAATTAAAAAAAAAAGATTTATGCTTTTGGACCCTTTTTAGGGTTCCGTACTCAAAGGGTAAAAACGGGACCCTATTACTAAGACTCCGCTGTCTGTCTGTCTGTCATCAGGCTGTATCTGTTGAACCGTGATAGCTAGACAGTTGAAATTTTCACAGATGATGTATTTTTGTTGCCGCTATAACAAAAAATACTAAAAGCAGAATTATATAAATATTTCAGTGTGGCTCCCATACAACAAACGTGGTTTTTTGCCGTTTATGGTACGGAACCCTTCGTGTGCGAGTCTGACGCACACTTGTCAGGTATTTTTATAACAACATGTGAGTCGATTAGGTTGCACGAGAGTGGGTATGCATTACAATGTCGAAAATTCATAATACATACGACCGAAATATCGACGCATAAAACGTCGATTTTCAAAATACCGAACATCCTAAATGTCGATATCCGATAGACCGAAACTTGAAAGATCGATTATCAAATGACCAAAAGTTCGAAATCCCGAAAGTTTAAAACCCCGAAAGTTAAAATGTCGATACTTATAACTTACTCTACTTACACAAACACATACGAGTACATTTATAAAAGTAGGCGTTGCGGTTAATTTGTTTTACTCAGAAATGCTTGTAAAATGGTCATTATTTTGACAAAATCCACCAATCGAGTTAGAAATAGTTTTTTTCTGGCGCTTCGCCGGCCGCTGCCGCGGCACGCTCGCTTCGCTCGCTCGGCTCGCGCGCTGGGTTCATGTCAACCTAACATGCTCGTCGCTACGCTCCTCGCACCTATCTCGTGACCTACGGTCTACGGTTTCCAAGTCCCAGTAGACTAGTTTAGACTCATTTCCAGCAGCTAAACTTGCTATAAAGCATTTCAGACAAAATCCAAAGCCTTTTATAATTATGATAGCTTCTTGTTTTTGACTAATTCGTTAATTCGGTATTAAGTAGTTCGGGATACAAAAAATAGGTATAATAACTCTCGGTTTTTAAGCTTAGGGATTTATGGCCGAATACTCAAACGCTAATTAACTTTAAGGGGCTCTCAAACGTCGTCCTGTCGCATTAAAGGTCAAAGATATGACAAAGACAGCATGCTGTTTGAGAGCCGCTCAAAGTTAAGTAGCGTTTGAGTATTCGGCCATTAGTCTTTCAGGTAAAATGTCCTTTCGGGATTTTAAACGTTCGGCCATACAACCATTCGGCTTTTTAATTTTCGGTCTTTTGTCCATAGGTCTTGTAAAATTCGGTCTTTTCTACTTCGACATTGTAATGCATACCCACGAGAGTGTACTGACTAAGTCAAAACCAAGACGAGAACTACTGCTGGCAAAGTTTTCTGATGCGAAAATTAGAAAAAGGTCTTGTATATTTTGTATGTTGAGTGTGCAAGTTTATCCCTCCGAGAACATTTAGTAGTTATAGTTGTTACTATGTACATTCGTTGGGCTGAGGGATTTCATGACTATTGATATACCATGAATATTCACATGGCAGGTCCTATTGACTATTCTTTGTAGGCGTACAATGGAAACTCGACCTTTGAATCCCTTTGTGACAAACGTAGTAACTGGAATGAAGATTTTATTGCATGTATGTTATTGAGAGGAGAATAGTTAACTATTAATCAATGGCTAAATTGTAAATGAAATTGGTAGTTATGTAAGTATCTAATCTGTAAGTTCAGAATCCTACTATATCCTATAATATTATAAATGTGAAAGTTTGTGGGTTTGGATGTTTAGATGTTTGTTCCTCAATCATGCAAAAACTACTGAACGGATTTGGTTGGAAATTTGCACACAGATAGTAGATAGCCTAGATTAAAACATAGAATACTTTTTATCCCGATATTCCCACGGGAACGGGAACCACGCGGGTGAAACCGCGGGCGGCCGCTAGTGTGTAATAAAATGCAGCATTATAGAAGACAAGAATAGGATTTCCAAGCCATATGCCTTATTATCACTTTATTTTATATTTTGAAAATAGGTATGCAATAATCCTACTTTCCTACTAATATTTTAAATGTAAAAGTTTGGGGGTTTGGATGTTTAGATGTTTGTTCCTCAATCACCCAAAAACGAACGGATTTGGTTGGAATTTGGCACACAGATAGTAGATAGCTTATATTAAAACAGAGGATACTTTTTATCCCGATATTCCCACGGGAACGGGAACCACGCGGGTGAAACCACGGGCGGCCGCTAGTAAAAGATACGTATGTAATGCTCGGAAATAAGTAAATAAAATACGCTACTTATTGGCATGAATTGTACTTTTTGTCATTTTCACGTAACGTGAAATGGATGAAGAAACGAATAAATATCTAAACAGAGTTTCATTTTCTCAAATTGTAGGCACATCACTATGATTTCTTGTGCCTAATGTTACAATTTTATTCACAACATTCTATTTTACTACCGCCGATTCCCACAAAAACCACGTGTTCCCAAACTCATCCCATTCATAATGTCTCCTTCCTTACTCAATGGGACAAGACACTTGAAATGATGCCAAGACGTACATACTATACGAACGGAATGGGTAAACAAACAAACCGTTTACTTAAAATGTTTACTTCAAAAACTAAGTCCAGTTTTTAGTCAACAATTGTTCAAATTATGTTAACTTAATAATAATCCTATATTTGCATGTTATCTTATATACACCGTCATTTTGTTGTCGTTTTAATTAGCTTAAGGGAGTGTTCTACTAATGAAAATAATCATTTTTGCTAAAGAAATATGGGTCGAAAAACGACAAAAATTGTTGACTTCCCCATACAAATACAATGATTTAGCTGTCTAGTTAGTATGGGAGGACCAAAATTTTTTGTCGTTTTTTGACCCATGTTTCTTGGGCAAAAATGTTTAGTTTCATGGGTACAACACACCCTTAAGTTAATTAAAACGACTACAAAATGACGGTGTATTTCAAGAATCAGGAATTTATTTGCTAGAATGCGGTACATAAGGGTCTATATATTTCATATTGTCACATCACATTCACCTGGAGCTGGCATGCAAAATATAATACATAGTTTACATAGGCATAAGCACTAAACAAATAACGACCAACTTAATTACAATACACTAATTCCTTTCTATTAAATATACTAGTTATATGTATACCTATTAACAAAAATTGACTAACCCAATATTTTGTACCCGTAGCTTCTCAGACTTCAAATTTTTTAAAACCTTTAAGATCCTTATTGTAGTCGTCAGGTTTTTGAACACTTTTGTTGTTCCCTCAATCTTGATGATCACTTTAGATCCTAAATATTAGGACAATCTCTGACTGTCATGCATGACGCTAATAGTCGAGTTCTATAATATCCTATGGACTTTTGACAGTTCAGCAACCTTATGCCTTGAAAAATCAACATCTGTCAAAAGAGTTTATTTTAATAATGATCTTGATTGTACATTAGCAAAACTATACGAGTAGTAGAGGCCACTGAGTATTTCGTAGTAGTGGTCTTCTTTCAGCATGCTTATTTCATCAATTGCTTTTTGTCGACACTGAATGAGCCAAAGTTGAACCGGTGCCAAGATGCGATACTACGGATTGTCAACCATTGGCAAAGTTGTTTGTTTTTGTTGTGTCACATAGGCATCTAAGATTTGGAGAGCAAAAAGTTTCAGCTTTTTATGAGTAGGTATGCATATTGTGTTTATGTAATTTAATTTTTAAAGTATTTTGTTAAGGCGATTGTATGACCGAAAGTGGCTCCCTCAGAGGTTTTTATTTAATAAGTTATTAATAGAAAAAGACTTTAATAATGTTTTACGTGGAGTTTTTAGGGCTCATGGTTTAGTATTTTTAGAAGGTATCACTACATGCCCTCGTAGTCATTCGTAGAAGAAGATAGAAAATGTGTCAAAAACGGCCACTTTTAGCAGTTTTGCTATTTACTTCTAGCAGTGACAACGAGGGAATGTAACGATACCGTTTAAAAATACTAAACTGTGGGCTCTAAAAATCCTACGTAAAAAATATTAAAATTGTGTATTAAAATTATAATATTGAATAAATTTCAGCGCGGCGCCACTTTCGCTCAGCGTGGTGCTGTTAAATTGATTTTAAACAAGTTCATACAGGGTATATTATTGCTCAAAACTTTTCCGTAGTTTGGACCAAAGTTACCGCTTAGTAAAAAAAAACTTATTTATTAAAATAAATATGGGTAAGTATTAATACTGAGACAACTAGTATTACAGTAGCTCTTGCCAACTACATAATAATACTTACAGTTTCCTTTCGTTTTGTAATGATTGTTCTGACAATATTTTAGTAACGTTGGCCATTGTTGGCGCCAAATGTATCACATCAAACACAGAATGTTTATATCCATATCAAATGTTTGTCAACAAACATTGTCTGCTCCATTGTAATAACCATAACAGCGGAACTGAAGGGTCACAGGAGATACATTCATTATTTTTGTTTTAGTATTTACATAACCATGTACGATGTTTATTGTGTCTGCCTCTGAGATAGGATGTATGATGTTTTTATAACTGATTTTTGATTCAGTTTCTATTGAAAAATACTGAAAGTAATGGTCTCTATTTCAGTTTTTTCGCATCAGGCATTCTTCAGGCCTGCGAACTTTATCAGATCGCTGTTTCAACTTATTTTAATTTTAAGTATTTCCGTATCTTTTCTCACACACAGAGATCTGAAGATGTTAAAGATGCTTCAGTTGCTTGTTATTACTGAACACAACAAAAATATTTCAGATTTTCTTTCCTTAACGTTAAAAAACTACCTTAAATTTTACTACTTTTTTGTTAAGCCCGCCGGTAACGATCAATTGCGATTTTCAATTTTTCGCAAATGAAGCTCATTGACGGAAAAATTGATCGTTTACGCGAGCAAATGAAGCAATTGTCATTGAAGGCAAATGATCGAAAATTTTAATTGATGGCAAATGAAGCGCCTTGCATTGATGCACATTGACGGCAAATGACAATTAGTGATGGGCCAATTCGGTTTATTTTCAACTCGAGTCAACCTGTTTCAAAATTCGCGTAACACGGTTTCAACTCGAGTTAGCTAACCCTAGTTGGCTCACGGATCAACCCGCTACGACCCGCGAACCCACTCGGAAGTTCGCGTAACTCGGTTTCAATTCAACTCGAGTTAGCCAACCCGAGTTGGCTCGCGGGTGAAACCGCTTCGACCCGCAAACCAACTCGTGTCGGCTACTCGAGTCTCGAGTCGAATTGAAACCGAATTACGCGAATTTCCGTTGCTGTAAGCGAGTCAGACGGAGTTGCCTAAACTGAACTGAATCGGTTTGGAATCGTGATTTATAAGAGTAGATAGTCGTATTTTCTATATATGAATATTTGTACAACATATTTAGCACTTTACTTTGCCATCTACTACGGGTAAATCAAACATTTCCCAAACCGTTGAATTATTTTTACGACTAGATGACATTGTCTCAAATTGAACACCATACAAAACATACACTCAACCTTAGAAGAATGATACGCCGTCAATTGGAGCATCAATTGCTCATCATTTGAAACCATCATTTGCGGAAAAATTGTCAATCGCAAATGACCGTTACCGGGGGCCTTTAGCGGCATTGACCAATATTGTTGTATTTTAGCCGGTACTATTTAATTTACTTAACACATATGGCATAGTTAGCTTAGTGTTTAAACATTTGTGCATAAAAGTTTTAAATCATATGCGTTCTTAGTTGTTAAATAAATAAATAGTATGGATGTTGGAAGCTGGCTGGCTGGTGGGCATAGAGTTGTATTAGTGCACTTTTGAACATGACTGTGTGCTCTTTTTGGTTTAGAAAACGTCAAGTACTTAGAACTAGAAAAATATCTGTAACCGAATATTTGCAATTCCTTAATTATATTGTATTTGCTTTGAAAGGCGTTTTCATTCATCAGTCCATGCTTACGTAGCTAATAATGGAAAATCTTCTTTCAATTTCTCCATTCAAAATGGCAATTTCATACCTATAATATTCAGTGGCCATTTATACATACAGTAAGAATAATGTTATCTAGTAAATCTATGTTTATTTAGTAATTGCTTGGACACCAGTGCCATCACGTTACTCACAATAATGTAAAGTAGGTCGCCTTTATGTGTTAACGCATAATTTTTATAATTAGTCATAAAACGTGGTGAAGCATTATGTCAGTTGTTTAGCGTAGATGAAGATAACCTGATTGAATCATCTGATGAACTGCTTTGTTAAACATCTGGCTTTGTTCCGTTAGATGGGGGTCATTGATTATAATAATAAACTAGCTTCTGGCCGCGACTTCGTCCGCGTGGACATTCGGAAAATCTCTAAGGAATCTTAGACCAGGATAAAAAGCCTCATGTTTTAATCAAAGCTATAAATAAGCTGTGTGCCAAACACGGAAATCCATTCTGCCGTTTTGTTGTTGTTGTTGTAAGTGCTTGAGTTACAATCAAACATCCAAACAAATTAATAGGATACTAATTATATAGGTATACTAGAAAAAAATCGACTAGCACCATATTATCATATTCTCAGGCTCCCCATCCCGCGACTTTTGAAAGTTCTGTACAACGCTCTTCCAACTGAGCTACCGAGTCACTAGTGGCATCGTCGAAATTTTTCTAGTACTATGCGAGCCAAATAAGAATAGTAGGTACTGTTAAAGCGGCCATTGTTATTTGCGTTTCGCTTCCACTTCAGGGTGTGCAATGTGCAAGAAAAGGAACAAAGATCAAAATTGCCGTTTGACAGTACTATTCTTGTTTGGCGCGCATTATAAATATAATTATCCTACCCTTACGCTGCAAGCCCGTGTTATTTCATTAATGTGGTGAGGGATTACCTCGACATTCAATTGAAACATTTTTCCAGATATTTTGACAATTGATTAATATGAAACAACTATATAACTCTTAAATTTTGGCATTTCGGTATTCATAATGCTATTTTTTTTAAATACTAGAAAAACTCGACTTTTTTTCTAGTATATTATTTAGTATTGTATAAAAATAGCATTTTGTGAACATTTTTTATAATGATAAAGATTTTTGTGTCAATTCACTTTTTCGAAATTTTCAAAATGGTGGAGATAAATATAGAGAAAAACCATATTAATTCTTCGAAATGGCTACATTTCAAAGAACATTCAAAAATGTTACAAACGCGAGGTCTGTAGAGCTCCACAAAGCCACAAGACAACTTTTTAGAATCGGTGCAACGTATGAGATGTTGTTCAAAATAAAATAAATTACTGTATAAGTAAGTAACGAACGAGTACAATTTACTTTTTTCCATTACACTCAGACTATTGCAATAAAACAAAGTCTAGTACCATCGAAAGCTCCAACAACACAAACACAATAAATTACGTTAAATAGAAAGACAATCCACAGAGTAGATTCCTAGTATCCATCAAATAAACATACGTAATATTCCACCTCTTCTCAGTAATGACTCGTGTTACACTATCATGTTTGTTTTGGGTACGCGCCTCTGTCGGCGACTTTATAAGAACAGCGGATATGGAAAACGATTTAAAAAAAACTAAGTATTATGAAAAAACTACTAAAACGCTTACCCTTCTTATTTAGTGTAGGAATTAGATGTTATGGAATAATCATTACACAATTTTTAATAAAAATGCGTGTAATATTAAAAAAAATATTAGTTCATTACTCGTACATCAACAGCAATTTGCAATTAATCTACATATACTAATAATATAACTTATAAAGAACATCTATGTAGGAGATAATATCCGAAAATGCTGATCGGATTGTGAATTTTTCACCAAAAGTCACGCGGATGATGTAGCGAGCAGAATCTAGTACTAATACAAAGTAAGTAAAATATGTAGCAACTACAACCAGGTTGTAGTCTGATAACCTTACTTGTCCTATTTAGTAAACAACTTTTGACGGTTTTCATAGGTTTTATAAATTGAAATCGTTATTTAAAAATGTGTAGTTTTATCAAATCAAATTGTCACTAATAATAAGTAATTTCTTCCGTAATCTATGTGTGGAAAAGCATTTGTTGTATTTTATCATTGTTTTTTTTTTTTCAAAAAACAGTTGGGTGAAGATTGTTAACCAAATAAGACAAAAAAGAATAAATAGTTAATATAAATGCATATTATGTACGAAATAAGGTTTTCGAATCAGCCAGTATTAAGCGTCAAAATAATCAAGAAAAAACATTTTTTGTTAAATCGCTTTCCGCTTACAGTGGCGCGCGCCCCAACCCCCCAACGCCCGCGGCTGAAGTCGCCAGTCACGGCACTCGATCACATCTCACCTAACGGGCTGTCGGCGGTAACCCCACAATTTTTTTCTTGCTTCTTCTTTTTTTGTGGTCCAAGTGTAGGGTTTTTTATTTCATGCTAACATAAAAAAGGGTATCTTTATTTATCTGGTACCATTTCTTGTCACATGTTTAGTATGAAAACTGGCGCTTGAAGAAAGTTTGAAAAGGGAAAAGCCTATCTTATTGAAAGTATGTGAACCAGTGTCAGTGGGTACCTACATCATTTTGAAGTTCAATAACTGAAACATAATTAAAAAAAAAATCATTGTTTGAAATTTTTTGTTATCACCTGTAACTGCTTTTCCTGCAGTAAATTTCGAGAGTAAAATAAAATAGACAATCGCTTACATCCTATGAGTTGGTCCACCAACTCAAGATTTGCCACGTAAATTATTTCTTTATGCGGCGGACGTAAATGTATCTAGTAATTCCGTGATAGCGCCGCGTGCGCCGCGCGATAACGCGTATTAGAACCTTCCAGATCTTTTGACGGTTGATGAAAGGAGACGAGGATACAGGGGAGTTTATGAGACTTGCGAGTAGATTTATTTTTACTTCTAACTTTAAAAGAAAATCTTGACAATATATAAACGGAGTGGTACAAAGTACAGCGGTTTTTCTGCTCTAACTTAGGTCTTATTAGCCTCCACCCCATTATAGGGTTAAAGGTAGGTATAGGTAGGAAAGCTAGAGATGACTGGGGTATGACACGCGTTTAGGCTACCGTAGCTACTTTAAGATGTGACAGAGAAAATAGAATTTAATATTTGTTTCTGTAATGAACTCTAGTCTCTACTGAATGATGTAAATTTATTTGCTACTTTAAAAATTTTTGAAAGGTGTAAAGTGTATTTGCTACTTTAAAAGTATTTGAAGACATACAGTAAAAAAATATTATAAGATATTAAAATGAAGTTCATTCATTTATGTCGTACTCGCAATTTCTTTTACAAAATACAAACTGAAAAGAGCTCTCCCGTTTATTGAGAAAGTTAAAATTTTCAGTAAACTGATAGACAATTTCGTACAAAGAGATACTTTAACAGAAAATAAACTTGATATTTGAATCTGGCCGCAGTTTACTTTAATAGGAGTCGGAAGCTCTGGAATATTCTATGACTGAAAAGGAAAACGTGAAACGGCATTCTATTCAGAGGCAAGCAAAGTATGTCTCTTGTGAAAAATTTCAGTCAACTTAGTCGTTGAATGAAATTTTCAATGTTAACAGTGTTGAGTAAGAGCGTACCTTTTTATCGACAAACTTTGTATAGAGTCGGTATTTTTACTGTTGACTGCTCTTTCTACTTTTGATATAGAGCTTTTATATCAAGTTTTTAACTCTTTATTTCACTTTTAACAAACTGCAAGATAAGGGTTGAAATTGAAATTAAATTTTGATTAAGAGAATACTTTTCATATATAAAAAACATACTACTTGTTATCTGGAAGAGATCGCTTTTAACGATAAGTCCGCAATTTTTAACACTAGGCTAAGTTTTTATTGGAATAAACTATGTCGGGATTTACACCATGTACCTGTTTATTTTTGAGACTCCGATATTTCGGCGCAGTTGCATGCGCCATGATCACGGAAGAACTGTCGATTGTTGCGTGCGGGTAGATGTTATTGGCAGACGAATCGGTCTACCCTCCGTCTAGTTCTTTTATTACTACGTTCGATACCGGTACCACTGTCTGCAAACTCACTATTCACTCGAATTTGTTCTCGACACACGACACTCACTGTATCTGTACGCGAAACGGCACTTTTTTTATTTTTGTTGTTTTTACATAACCGGACTACTGGATTCCAGACACTCGACAATTTAAACCCATCCTCACGATTGAAATTTTTGTATTTGGTAATTTCAATCGCTTCCCTGACCATTCTTGGTATGTAGTGGCGTTCTGTTGAAATAATCTGGGGGTTATGTAACTCGATCCAGTGATTTGTGTCCGAATGAATTAAATGTTCAGCAATGGCCGATTTTTGCGTATCGTTGTTTTGGACAGCTTTTATGTGCTCCTTTATACGGCATGCATGCATTTTCCTTTGGAGAAACCTGGCGTTTATAAGATCGACTGCAGTTGTGGTAGCTCATATATCGGCCAAACTAAACGCACAATAGCATGCCGTATAAAGGAGCACATAAAAGCTGTCCAAAACAACGATACGCAAAAATCGGCCATTGCTGAACATTTAATTCATTCGGACATAAATCACTGGATCGAGTTACATAACCCCCAGATTATTTCAACAGAACGCCACTACATACCAAGAATGGTCAGGGAAGCGATTGAAATTACCAAATACAAAAATTTCAATCGTGAGGATGGGTTTAAATTGTCGAGTGTCTGGAATCCAGTAGGCCGGTTATGTAAAAACAACAAAAATAAAAAAAGTGCCGTTTCGCGTACAGATACAGTGAGTGTCGTGTGTCGAGAACAAATTCGAGTGAATAGTGAGTTTGCAGACAGTGGTACCGGTATCGAACGTAGTAATAAAAGAACTAGACGGAGAGTAGACCGATTCGTCTGCCAATAACATCTACCCGCACGCAACAATCGACAGTTCTTCCGTGATCATGGCGCATGCAACTGCGCCGAAATATCGGAGTCTCAAAAATAAACAGGTACATGGTGTAAATCCCGACATAGTTTATTCTATTAACGTCAATAACCATGGAAATTTAATAGTAGTTTATGAAACTGACACATAAAGAGGGGTATTAAAACACGAGTGTGTGTTTAAAAACCGAGCCGTAGGCGAGGTTTTTAATAGTATCACACGAGTGTTTTAATACCTAGTTATGTGCAGTTTCATACACTACTTTATCTACACTCATACATTTGGGATTGAACCTACTAAATAAAAGATCAACGTTAGAAAAGAGAGAGAGAGACTTTGTTTGTATTAGCTAGGTACCTACCTTGTAATAAGTCGTTTCCTTGGGCAGAGTCCATTTTTTCACATTTTAAAGCAAGAATAAAAAACCTACAAATTTCAGTAAGTATAACAAAATGTAAAAATTGAAATAAAAACTTTAATTGAAATGCTTTAGAAATGGCGCGCATTCTATTAGAAAAAAAAAGAGATCAGTGCAATCGCACTAAGTCATCGATTACCATAGAGTGCATTTAAATCAATGAAAATATGTGGGAAAATATCGTTGTTTTTTTTAATGTTACGGCACTGGCTTCTTTTTGGATTTGCCCTGTATCGTAATGAGAAAAAAAGTTATTTTATGATGCAGTTGACTGCATCGTAATGAGTTTATTTTTTAATTTTACCTATCCACGAAAATAAAGTGCGTATTTATATTACCTTTTTTGAATTCATATTTGGAACATTACGTTGTGAGTGTAGATAAAACAATATATAAGTTTTTATTGTTTTATTATTATTGTCGTGTTATAATAAAGCATTATTTTATCTACCTATATTAGCACAAAATCGAATGTCGAAGGTCTTAGAGAAAAGAGTTCTTCTACCGTATGAATGCTTATAAATTCTCTACAACTTTTAGAAGAACTTTGGAAATTCATTTTGTTTTAGGTCAACATGGCCTATGACTCTATGAGTTCCTGTGCCCCCTCCACCCCTCCCCACTCCAGCTTACCTCCTAGACTAGAGAAAGGGGCTTTTAGTATATTCACTCCCTAATCAGCCTGATCTCCGCTCGTGCACTCTACATCCTCTCTTGAGCCATTCGTTTACTGGACGATAGTGTTAACTATTTATTAGGACTATATTCACTGATGTTAGTAGTTTTGACTACAGGGGCAATAAAAAAAATACTTCACTGAGAAAAATTTCCTCTGCCGCACTACGTAAAATAAGGATAAAAATCGACCACTATGACGTGTGTAACCCGCTACATTACGCGTAAGTAGTCAGTCATACGTAGTCGGCATACTGACGCTCATCATGGAGCGGGTTACGTAATTTACGAGTGGTCGATTTTTGTACGTACGTACGTAGCCCGACATCCGGCTACGTACATACGTAGTGCGCAAGTCGCACTGAATACTCCTGAAACTACGACTGCGGCTTACGTACGTTACTGTAGCGGGCACAGTAAATAATGGTGAGCTATACGTGTGCACCGCGGCGGCATACGTACAATACTGTGGCAGACACAGTAAAGCACGGTGAGCCGTACGTGTGTACCACGGCGGCATACGTTCGATACTGCAGCGGGCACAGTAAATAATGGTGAGCCATACGTGTGCACCGCGGCGGCATACGTACGATACTGTAGCGGGCTCAGTAAAGCACGGTGAGCCGTACGTGTGTACCACGGCGACATACGTACGATACTGTAGCGGGCACAGTAAATAATGGTGAGCCATACGTGTGCACCGCGGCGGCATACGTACGATACTGTGGCAGACACAGTAAAGCACGGTGAGCCGTACGTGTGTACCGCGACGGCATATGAACGATACTGTAGCGGGCACAGTAAATAATGGTGAGCCATACGTGTGCACCGCGGCGGCATACGTACGATACTGTGGCAGACACAGTAAAGCACGGTGAGCCGTACGTGTGTACCGCGACGGCATACGTATGATACTGTAGCGGGCACAGTAAATAATGGTGAGCCATACGTGTGCACCGCGGTGGCATACGTACGATACTGTGGCAGACACAGTAAAGCACGGTGAGCCGTACGTGTGTACCGCGACGGCATATGTACGATACTGTAGCCGGCACAGTAAATAATGGTGAGCCATACGTGTGCACCGCGGCGGCATACGTACGATACTGTGGCAGACACAGTAAAGCACGGTGAGCCGTACGTGTGTACCGCGACGGCATACGTATGATACTGTAGCGGGCACAGTAAATAATGGTGAGCCATACGTGTGCACCGCGGCGGCATACGTACGATACTGTGGCAGACACAGTAAAGCACGGTGAGCCGTACGTGTGTACCGCGACGGCATACGTATGATACTGTAGCGGGCACAGTAAATAATGGTGAGCCATACGTGTGCACCGCGGTGGCATACGTACGATACTGTGGCAGACACAGTAAAGCACGGTGAGCCGTACGTGTGTACCGCGACGGCATATGTACGATACTGTAGCTGGCACAGTAAATAATGGTGAGCCATACGTGTGCACCGCGGCGGCATACGTACGATACTGTGGCAGACACAGTAAAGCACGGTGAGTCGTACGTGTGTACCACGGCGACAACCGTACGATACTGTAGCGGGCACAGTAAATAATGGTGAGCCATACGTGTGCACCGCGGCGGCGTACGTACGATACTGTGGCGGGCACAGTAAATCATGGTGCACCATACGTGTGCACCATGGTGGCATACGTATGATACTGTAGCGGGCACAGTCAAGCATGGTGAGCCATACGTTTGCACCACGGCGGCATACTTACGATACTATGGCGGACACAGTCAATCATGGTGCGCCATACGTGTGCACCATGGCGGCATAGGTAGGATACTGTGGCAGGCACAGTAAAGCATGATGTGCCAGACGTATTAACTGTCGTAGTAGAGGTAAGGTACCGTTGCCGGTACAGTAAGGCATGATGAACCGTGCGTATATACTACGGCAGCATACGTACGATACTGGTGCGGGAACAGTAAAGCACGGTGAACCATACTTATGTAACACGCCAGCGTACGTACGATACTGCTGCGGGTATAGTAAGACATGGTGCACTATACGTGTTACGTATGGCACACCATGCCTTACGATAATCGCACCTGTATTTTCCTTATGCTGGCATGGTACATACAAAGGTGTTCAGATAATTAGTATGAATATTAACCAAATTCAATGAAATTTTGTAGACACGATCGAGAAACTAATATCTAGGTCTATAGTTTATTACATTTTCGTAAAAATGTATAGTTTAAATATTGCAGGGAGTTTTTAATGAAAATATGAAAATACCACAGACCTAGGTATTACTTTCTAGACCATATTTACAAAATTTAATTGACTTTGATTGGTTAATATTCAAAATAATTATCTGAACACCTATGTATGTACGGCCAGCGTCATAAATATATATACGTTAACAAGAGCTCAAAAATATCTACACACCTCTATGTCACTGACAATAAGGTTGGTGTTTACATATTTTGACTCAATGGCTGTATTTATGTATATGAATGACACTGACTGTACCATGCCAACATAAGGAAAATACAGGTGCAATTATCGTAAGGCATAGTGTGCAATACGTAACACGTAGTGCAATAGTGCATCATGCCTTATACCCGCAACAGTATCGCATGTACTCGGGCGTGAGTCTAATTAGACACAATTGATTTTTAAGTTTCCGTTTTTCCTTTTTTTGAGGCACGGAACCCTAAAAATAAAGTATGTCTAATAGCCGTCCATCTATGTACATACGTATGGTGAATGGTATGGTGCCTTATGGTCCCACACTAGTATCATACCTTCTATTTGTCTTCTCAGCATATATATTTGTCCAATGCTGGAGATATGCTTCTCCCATGGTTTTCCTATGTCGTCCTTGTTGCGGCGTATCTGGTTGAGGTAGGCCCTGACATCTTAGGAATGGCGGTCTGCCCACGCTTCGACTTCCCGTTCATACCTCTACTATAACAGTTAATAAGTTTTATACAACATTATGCTTCTTTGTAGTAAAACCTGCACTGGTTACGTAGATATCTACTTATAAATATTGGTGCGGGTACGATAAAGAATGATGTATCATTTTAAAGCTGACCAGATGTTTTAAAAACCGGCATGCGGCATTTTTCACATTTAATTTCTTTTACTGGCAATAGTTACGTATAAATAAATCACAAAGGTCGCGTCCTCATTGCAGGGTTTTTTTAAACTCTGGTCAGGCTTTATCTACTTATGTTGAACTTGTACGATATTAGTGCGGCTATTATTATTATTATGCAAAATAATTTTAAAGCAAACTTAACAGCTGCACCGATATAGCACCAAAGTCCAGACCTGTAAGTGAAAAGCATATAATAATTGGTAATTTAGATAAAATCATACTTCACGATACATTATACATTTAGTGTACACAGCCATGATACAACATTTTTTATTTTTTAACTTTTACAAGGTTATTAACAGAAGAAATTCCGTTCTCAAACCCTGTACAAGTTTTATAGCTTAACATGCTTAAAAGGAAATAGACATAAAAGATTCATATTATTTATTTTCAATCGCAAAAATTGAGACATACTTAGTTACAAAAAAACCACAACAAGCTTAATTAATCATACTATTCTAGAATTACATGGTCGTCAAATTGGCGTACCCGTGAAACATTATGCTTTCTTTGAATGATCTTGTTGGATACGTCGGATTCAGAAGCAGCTTGCGATATATAGCCGTCGCATTCCGTGCAAGTGAAATGTTGATGACATAAGCCAGCAACATCAAAGCAATATTGCAGGATTTCTCTGGTTTATCTTCTGTATTCAAAGAAAAAAGTTTCGGTTAATTTTTTAATACTTATTTTTATGAAGGTTTAATAATAAGAACTAATATTTGAGAAAAAATTCTTACCGTCAATCATATGCAATGCCGTGCAATTATATTTGCTATTTTTGTTCTCGTGTCTCTATTTTTTCGCAATTTTAATGAAGCATAATATTTATAATTTCTCCCTTTTTTGAGGGTGATAGAGGAAAATAATTTGTTTTTCATTCCTGGATACAGACCACTGAAATCCTTTATTAGCTGAAAAAAGAATAAGTAACTTTTGTCATTTATATGTCATTGCGTACGTTTTTATAGAAAAACCACAAAGATTATGTAAAAAATAAGGCTGCGGACTGCGGTATATGCTTACCAAGGTATAGTTATTTCTATCAAGGTTTAATAATAAGAACTAATATTTGAGAAAAAATTCTTACCGTCAATCAGTGCAATTATATTTGCTATTTTTGTTCTCGTGTCTCTATTTTTTCGCAATTTTGATGAAGCATAATATTTTATAATTTCTCCCTTTTTTGAGGGTGATAGAGGAAAATAATTTGTTTTCCATTCCTAGATACAGACGACTGAAATCGTTCATTGGCTGAAAAAAGAATAAGTAACTTTTGTCATTTATATGTCATTGCGTACGTTTTTATAGAAAAACTACAAAGATTATGTAAAAAATAAGGCTGTGGACTGCGGTATATGCTTACTAAGGTATAGTTATTTCTATCAAGGTTTAATAATAAGAACTAATATTTGAGAAAAAATTCTTACCGTCAATCAGTGCAATTATATTTGCTATTTTTGTTCTCGTGTCTCTATTTTTTCGCAATTTTGATGAAGCATAATATTTTATAATTTCTCCCTTTTTTGAGGGTGATAGAGGAAAATAATTTGTTTTCCATTCCTAGATACAGACGACTGAAATCGTTCATTAGCTGAAAAAAGAATAAGTAACTTTTGTCATTTATATGTCATTGCGTACGTTTTTATAGAAAAACTACAAAGATTATGTAAAAAATAAGGCTGCGGACTGCGATATATGCTAACCAAGGTATAGTTATTTCTATCAAGGTTTAATAGTAAGAACTAATATTTGAGAAAAAAATCTTACCGTTAATCAGTGCAATTATTTGCTATTTTTGTTCTCGTGTCTCTATTTTTTCGCAATTTTAATGAAGCATAATATTTTATAATTTCTCCCTTTTTTGAGGGTGATAGAGGAAAATAATTTGTTTTTCATTCCTGGATACAGACCACTGAAATCCTTCATTAGCTGAAAAAAGAATAAGTAACTTTTGTCATTTATATGTCATTGCGTACGTTTTTATAGAAAAACCACAAAGATTATGTAAAAAAAAAAAAAAATAAGGCTGCGGACTGCGGTATATGCTTACCAAGGTATAGTTATTTCTATCAAGGTTTAATAATAAGAACTAATATTTGAGAAAAAATTCTTACCGTCAATCAGTGCAATTATATTTGCTATTTTTGTTCTCGTGTCTCTATTTTTTCGCAATTTTGATGAAGCATAATATTTTATAATTTCTCCCTTTTTTGAGGGTGATAGAGGAAAATAATTTGTTTTCCATTCCTAGATACAGACGACTGAAATCGTTCATTAGCTGAAAAAAGAATAAGTAACTTTTGTCATTTATATGTCATTGCGTACGTTTTTATAAAAAAAACTACAAAGATAAGGCTGCGGACTGCGGTATATGCTTACCAAGGTATAGCCTTGTGATTGTTTCAAGGCTGGGAAATCCTTGAAGTAATCCACTATATCACTTTTTCCACATTGGATGCGGTTTAGGCAGTTTCTGCCCACTTTTCTTCAACAGATTTCCATGGTTTCCAGATTTCCATGATATTTCATTTTTCAGCCAGACTAATGTTTCTTTAGACAATACCTGTAATACACACGTAAACCACATAAATGTGTATGGTGGGATGAGTTAACAAGAGGAAGCGCATCAAGGGCAGATTGAGATGACAGCAGTCGAGCTGTCAAACGTCAAAGTGAATGAAATGAAATTAAAAATTAAAATTGAAATGAAAAAAAAAAAAATGAAAAAAAAAATGATATTAAATGTGGTACAATATTGTTTTTACATTTGACCATGTAAATCTACTGTTTGCGAGAAATTTTAAGTTTTATTTTAAACATTGTAAATTGTGTAGGAACTATAGGCAACAGCGTCGCTTAACCACTGCTAAGGTTAAAATCGCTTGCACGCGAATTTTGTTGCTAACTGGTTAATCAACGCTGTTGCCCATAGTACCTACCTATCCGACAAATATTTTACAACAGTGTATTGAGGTGTTTACAATTAGTGGCGTTTATGATTAATGTGACAAACATTGGTCAAATCATAAAAAAAAATAAAAAAAATTTTTTTTTACAAGGTAGGTAAGTAAATACCTACACGTTTACATTTGACCATTTACATTGATTGATTTCATTTGATCTTGTAAATACCATAGTTTGCGAGAATTTTAAGTTCTATCCTCGTAAGTCCTGTGTTTTTGAAATGTGTAGTTCCAACGACCTGACGTACTGTATGAAGTACAAACTAAAATTAGTGCTTCAGACCGAGACAGAAAAGTTTCATTTTCTGCGAATTTAGATGTGGAACCTGGTTGTTTATGTTTTTTGGTATGTTTGATATGCTCCAGACTATATTTTGAAGCAAAAAGTAAAAATATTTTGTACTAAATTTAGTATGTTAGGTTTTGGTGTCCATCGTTCTGGCAGCGCCACGGTCTCCGATTTACGTGAAAAAAAATCACCATGTAGGCCGACTTTTTCCCAGTCGGGAAAAAATACGTTTGATTTTTTCCCTCCACTGGATCCGAAGATATACGAGGTTTTTTGTGGCGCTGCCAGAACGACGTCGTTCTGGCAGCGCCACGGCTATATCTCATTAATTACAAATGCTAGAATAAATCCGATTACATACAGATTTTTGGCTTTTTTTTCCATTTCACACAAGCTAACATCCACCCGTGAATGTCAACAGATTCAGGAGTAATCGTGGGTCATTTGTGGCGCTGCCAGAACGACGTCGTTCTGGCAGCGCCACGGCTGTATCTCAGCGATTCGTTTTTTTTCCTGGAAACGGTGTGGGTATATATTTAATACCTTCGTCATAAGGCACGGCAAAAAACGAATTTCTACATTTCATCGTGGATTAAGAATTTTATAGGCTTCGAGAAATTCTAACCTCAAAAAATTTTTTTTTTCTCTCTAACGCCTTTAATTGATGTATTAAATAACATTCGCGCATTCCCTTATCTTCCTATAAAGGGAAAAAAATAAACCACCATCGCAGCATTAGCCGTTCCAGAGAAATCATAGGTTTAGATTTGGTTCATACATTAGGCATCGTTCCCGCAGCGCCACACCCAGTACACCATGATCCAGGGCACCTGTCGCCAAACTGAGTATGCCAATATTTAGTACCACCATAGCGAACACGGAAAAAAATCTGATAACGTGTATAACACAGCTACTTTCCGAGAAATAAGCCATTGATTCAATATGCCATACAATTGGTACATTCGAGTAGAAAAGTTTTAAATTGCTTTTTATTTTAGCATTTTAAGTATCGGATCCGGTGCCCAAAACCATTTTTTACTATACACGGTGTTTGGTAATAGCCTTATAAAGCCGAATATGGTACATTTAAATATTTTGTTTATTAATTTTTGTATGAAACAGCTGATTTTTTTCGCGATTTCAGAGTTGGTCCCATAGTAAAAGTTGTTCAGTTTGATGGCCTCTATCTACAATATTCGGCTTTATAAGACTATATTACCAAACACCCTGTAAAGATAAACTAAACGATCGTTCAGACAATGCTTGATAAGCTTGTAAACGGTAACTGTAACTGCTCAAACATCGCTTCTAGACTATAAGAAAGGCTTGCAGAAACATTTTTATTATAACGGTTAAACCGGTTTTATCGAAAAATTGCGTTCGGGTGCGGAACGAAATAGAAGCGATACTTTAAACCTAAATAAACCGGTTTATTCCTAGGTCATCGCCCGGGCAGTCATATCATAGGGGTTTCTCAGAAATCGTCAAAAAATCATAAGGGTCAATTCAAGTTGGGAGAGCGCAGCGAATTTTCGTACTTCGAAATTTTCTTTATTTCTTCTTTAAAAAAAATATAAAAATCTTTTTAAAAAAACACGTTTTTAAAACAGACTAAATTATTACAAAAAAAAATTGGATTAAAACATTAAAACGGACTAAAAAGAAAAATATAAATTCTTCTGTACACATTTATAACCCTACCTACAGAAATTTTAAACCTAAAAACGTGGGGCGCATTTTGTAAAATTTATCATCCATATTGTCTTTAGCATTTTTTAGAAAATTTCGAAGTACCAAAATTCGCTGCGCTCTCCCAACTTGAATTGACCCTAATGATTTTTTGACGATTTCTGAGAATCCCCTATGATATGACTGCCCGGGCGATGACCAAGGAATAAACCGGTTTATTTAGGTTTAAAGTATCGCTTCTATTTCGTTCCGCACCGGAACGCAATTATTCGATAAAACCGGTTTAACCGTTATAATAAAAATGTTTCTGCAAGCCTTTCTTATAGTCTAGAAGCGATGTTTGAGCAGTTACAGTTACCGTTTACAAGCTTATCAAGCATTGTCTGAACGATCGTTTAGTTTATCTTTACAGGGTGTTTGGTAATATAGTCTTATAAAGCCGAATATTGTAGATAGAGGCCATCAAACTGAACAACTTTTACTATGGGACCAACTCTGAAATCGCGAAAAAAAATCAGCTGTTTTTTTATACAAAAATTAATAAACAAAATATTTAAATGTACCATATTCGGCTTTATAAGGCTATTACCAAACACCGTGTATAGTAAAAAATGGTTTTGGGCACCGGATCCGATACTTAAAATGCTAAACTAAAAAGCAATTTAAAACTTTTCTACTCGAATGTACCAATTGTATGGCATATTGAATCAATGGCTTATTTCTCGGAAAGTAGCTGTGTTATACACGTTATCAGATTTTTTTCCGTGTTCGCTATGGTGGTACTAAATATTGGCATACT
Source organism: Agriphila tristella (assembly GCA_928269145.1). Classification (NCBI taxonomy): domain Eukaryota; kingdom Metazoa; phylum Arthropoda; class Insecta; order Lepidoptera; family Crambidae; genus Agriphila; species Agriphila tristella. Next base: position 11,389,042 of record OV743435.1, on the reverse strand, counting down.
CAGTTTGGCGACAGGTGCCCTGGATCATGGTGTACTGGGTGTGGCGCTGCGGGAACGATGCCTAATGTATGAACCAAATCTAAACCTATGATTTCTCTGGAACGGCTAATGCTGCGATGGTGGTTTATTTTTTTCCCTTTATAGGAAGATAAGGGAATGCGCGAATGTTATTTAATACATCAATTAAAGGCGTTAGAGCGAAAAAAAATTTTTTTGAGGTTAGAATTTCTCAAAGCCTATAAAATCCTTAATCCACGATGAAATGTAGAAATTCGTTTTTTGCCGTGCCTTATGACGAAGGTATTAAATATATACCCACACCGTTTCCAGGAAAAAAAACGAATTGCTGAGATACAGCCGTGACGCTGCCAGAACGACGTCGTTCTGGCAGCGCCACAAATGACCCACGATTACTCCTGAATCTGTTGACATTCACGGGTTGATGTTAGCTTGTGTGAAATGGAAAAAAAAGCCAAAAATCTGTATGTAATCGGATTTATTCTAGCATTTGTAATTAATGAGATATAGCCGTGGCGCTGTCAGAACGACGTCGTTCTGGCAGCGCCACAAAAAACCTCGTATATCTTCGGATCCAGTGGAGGGAAAAAATCAAACGTATTTTTTCCCGACTGGGAAAAAGTCGGCCTACATGGTGAATTTTTTTCACGCAAATCGGAGACCGTGGCGCTGCCAGAACGATGCACACTAGGTTTTGATAGTTTTTGAATACGAAAACAACAAAATTCATTTTTCATTTTTATTTAAAAGTTATTATTATTATCAACAAAATCATATCTTCTATCAAACATAAACAATAATTAACTAATTTTCATAAAAATACTTGTAAAAAACAGTACTATTAACAATTTAGCCTTAATTCTTAAGCTCACTTACACACATCGGTGTAAGACTAAAAGAGAGAAAATTAAAATATAAAAGTATGTACGGTTAGTTAACAAAGTTAACAGTCCCACTGTCGATTAATAAACTTAATTTAAGTAGATATCCTGATTTAGATTTCTTGAACATTTTTGTCTTCATCTGAGTAAATGATGATGATTTATTCAGGTATGAACACCTTTTCACCACCAAAATCATCGTGAATGAAATTGTTTAAAAGTTTTGCAATATGCTCATCATCAAAAGCTGAAATGTAACAAGTATATAAATAAAAGTAAATATCTAACATACCAAATGAAATTGGAAGAAATACTTAACGTACTGTATGCAGTACAAGTTATTTCAACCAATCATCTAACTTGGGTGATATGGAGTTATCAACTAAATTTTGTTTTATTTGTATTAATTACTATTTAAATTTACTCTTTTAAATTAAAAACAATGAAATAAACATAAGATTACGTTAATATAGCTGGATTTACTTATACTTACCTCGTATCGGCCTGGAAACCGACTGCGTGGACATTTTCAAAGAAATGACACTGACAGTGGCAGTTGACAGTACTGGTTTAAGGTGGCAAGGTTGGCCATAGATTACAGAAGTAAATGGCTGTCTCGATATTACCATTCTAGAAAAAACTTCGTCGAAAACGGGAGATTAGAATTTGTACTCTACGTAGTACATTAGGTAGTTACGTCTTGCTATAGAATTCAATTGTCAGGTCTGAAATACTAGCGTCAATTTGTACTTTATGAAGTGCGCTAGGACTTACGAGGTAATAAAAAAATCCCATAAAAACTTTCGTTCTTTTTACTTTAATCGGTTATTGTTATATTTTTTTCATGCTTTAACCAAAGTTTGTCTCATTCACCATGTCATATTAGACGGATAGGTACCTACAAAATTTACAATGTTTAAAATAAAACTTTAAATTTCTCGCAAATGTAGCATTTACAAGGTCAAAAGGAAAAACCACACTGTAGCGCATTTAATTTTGCTTTTTATGACACCCCACACAAGCTTATAAATTACATACTTTCTGTTGTATACGCCATATTCTGAAAGCGGCAACAGCAACTTTTATGACGTCATAACCCGTTATGAACCCCCTCCCCCCCCGTTAAGAACTGTCTCCCGATGGTTTTTTAGTCAGAATACCATGCCTAACAACATACTAAACTATGCCGCTAGTTTCATCAAGCGCATTTTTTTTCCCTTGAGGGAAGGCACTATTAACAAAACGGGTGTAACAAGACACTCAACGAAGCCGAAGTCCACGCATTCCGCCCATCATCAGGTTCATTTTTGTCTTTTAGACTATACCTGGGAAACCAATAGCTACGAAGTTATTGAAGGTCAAGTCAAAAATTTTTTTTTCAAAATATGAAATCTTATTTTATTCGTTATTTCCTAATGTTTGAAACATTTAGAAAGAAACATTTATCAAAATATTATGTATTTCGTAACAAACAATGGCTTCAAAATATTATCACTCAATGTATTTCATGAGCACGCAAACGTTGCTTTTCAACTCGGCCGCACGCAGCTCTGTAGCATTCACTCGCAGGCGCGGTCTTTTATAAAGTTACCTTGTGTGGTAATGCTTTTTAACACCAAACATTAAAATCGTTTCCCTGCAATAATTTTAAACAGAAATGGTTCTGATGATGGGCAGAATACGTAGACCTCGGCTTCGTTAAGTGTCTTGCTACACCCGGTATACTTAACTGGTACCTTCGCGGTGCGAGCCCGACTCGAATTTGACTAGTAATTATTATTTGCTCACCACTTCCCAGATATTCCAGGCGCCAGGCATCTGTGATAGTTGGCGTGGATCAGATGACTTCGAGGTTGTGTAATGTTATGATTACAATGTAAAAAAATAATGTTATGATAACTCACAGTGTTATTAGCTGCAGTTTAATAAATCTGTGAATATTTTTTCATTATCACCGATCCGATGTCCCGTACAATCACAGTACCTACTTGTTGTATGGTCTGTGCGTACAATACAGCGTTTAAGTTTTTTGAGTTGTTTAGCTCAGCGTTCTTAATTTCAAGGTTCTAGAATAATAATTTAAAGGTTTATTATTAAGTACACAGCAGAGTTCCAAGAGAAAACACAAAGAAAACGTTTTTATGTTAACATTTTCATATTTTACCTAAATACAAGATGTATAAAAACAAGTACGTACTTACATTGACACCGGTCGCTTTAAGATGTTGTGGCCAATTTTTATAGTATTCTATTTTTGGAATATTTTTTTTTATTCTTCATCGTTTTGCAGAATGGCAGTTTCAATTTAGTTAAATAAGGTTGACTGAAAAATGCAAACACAAACTTGTTATGTAGGTAACCATACAACAAGTACTTACGTGTAGATACAGTCGAGTTCATTAATATGTTGGCACGTTTGGCAGGATATTGACTTTTATTACAAAGGCATAATTATCGCGCGGTGCCATCGCCTGAGCGGATAAAGGTTGACGAACTGTCAAAAGTGCCAACATATTAATGGACTCGACCGTACCTACCTACTTGTTATTGCCTAAGTACATGTTCAAATTTTCTAGTTGTCTACGTGTTCTAAGATGTTCATGATCTAATGTTTTATACTTTAATTAGGTATTACATAATGGAGTGGTGGAATCTTGTACAGCATTCTTTGGTTGAATGCTCTAAGGTATGAATGCTCTAATAAACAAGCTAGAGCTCAAATGTAAAAAAAAATAGATTTAAAAGATCGACAGAAAAGAAAATATTTTCTCCTCCCCCGGTTTTCAATAAGAAAAAATTTCTGTCTCTTCATTATAGTTTACGACTTTAGCCAACAAGCAATGGATAAGGTTTTTCATTGTTCAACTTGTTTGTCATTAGTATTATGCAGATTTTTCAATAAAACAAATGCTTTGCCAAACACGTTTAAAAACCTACGAGAAAACCAATGATAATAATAATAAGTCTATGGAGAAAACTCTAAATAATACTTACACGTGAAATGTTGTATTTGCACTGCACAGATAAAAAGCACAAGACGGCATTTTAAAAAAGTTCTCGAGTGTTTTTTCGAAATAACTGTATTCACGATACTCACTCTTAAACAAGTTTTGTACCTAGGTATAAAACTAAGAAAACAAAAGCGTCTCAAAACGCTGCAATGAGTGCTAACTCTGCTGTCACAAATGGCCGCCCGCCAGTGTTGCCAACCACTGCCAAAATCTTCCCCCAAGAAATTTTCAAAATTCCCCTAAAAACCCCCAAGTTTAAATTCTTATTATAAAGTAGGTCGTGACTAATCAAATAAAACGCTTGCATATTAAGGTTCGTATTATAGAATCAAACTCAAACTCAAATCTCTGCTTCTAATTACTAATTCACAGGCTGCGTGTTTGTAAAGTTTTGAATCAATGAAATCCGAGTACTCACATGGAATTTCCTATTGTACGAAGGTTTTGTTTGAAGCCCCTAAAAAAAACCCTGAAATATTCCTGCCCCTAAAAAATCCCCTTTTGACACTTGCCCCCCCTAAATCTAGGGGAAAATCCCCCAAGTTGGCATCACTGCCGCCCGCGCCGGCCGGCCGCTCTCTGCTTGCTTCAGTGTTGCCAGATGAGCAAAATGAAAATGCGGTAGCTGTGCTTAAAAACACGCAGATTTTCAACAAAAAGTGGAATTTCTTGTTATAACATTTACATCGATTTTTCTCTTGATTCGTGTGCTTATTAGTTGTTTTTCACACAAAGACAAGTATCAACTTATCTCAAGAAAAAATCAAATTAAGTCAAGTGCAGGACAGAAAATAATTTAACTAAATCTTATTAGATGATTCGATACTTTTTATAATCTTACTACGCGCGGCTGCCTGTCATGTCCTATCTGTAACTTATCTTCGATCGATTCTTGTAATCCAAAATAAATACAGCGTTCGGCTAATATAATGCAAAATTGTAAGGTTAGAAAGTAGCCGATGCATCTTACAGACTAATTTTGTTTCGCTTATATTTTTACACAACTAAAGTGGTTGCCCACTTAGTTCTAAAAAAAGAGCAAACACAAACATGGTTAATAAACTTATGAAGTAGCTAATGAATGACCACCAAACAACATAACTTTAATTGTGATGGCAACCCCAAATTTGCGTAAAATGCGCAGTAGGTACGACGTTCTTTAGGTAATAAGTAAGCAGATTCATTATAAATAGCCGCGTTATTTATAATGTAGCTCGTTACTTATTTTAAGTATAAGGCTTGCAGTATAATGTATGCCACTACAGTTAAGTATAGCGGCTCTGTTTTTTCCGGTGCCAGAATATCTTTTTAACTAATGCGACTATTGAAAGTGTTTCGGGACATCTATATTCGAGGTAGGTATATAACTACATATCTACTAAGAATGTTATAAACCAATACGGCGGCTAACTTTTTGTTTGTGTGCCGATTTTGATGAAACTCGGTTTTTGTTACTATTTTGACAAGGAAACAGCAACGCAATAATAAAATTATAAAAAATCCAAGATGGCGACCAACTTTTTTGTTTTTCGGCCGATTTCGATGAAACTTCGTTAATGGTGTTATTTTAACAAGGCAATAACAACGCAATGTTAAAAATATAAAAAATTCAAGATGGCGGCCAACTTTTTTGTTTGTGGGCCGATTTCGATGAAACTCGATTTTTTATACTATTTGACAAGAAAACAGCAACGCAATGTTAAAAATATAAAAATATCCAAGATAGCGGCCAAGTTGGTGGTTTATGAGCCGATTTCGATGAAATTCCGTTCATAGTACTATTTTGACAAGGAAATAATAACGCAATGTTCAAAATATTGAAAAATCTAAGATGGCAGTCAACTTTTTTGTTTCTGGGCTGATTTCGATGAAACTTGGTTTATAGTGTTATTTTAACAAGGCAATAACAACGCAATGTTAAAAATATAAAAAAATTAAGATGGCGACCAACTTTTTTGTCTATCGGCCGATTTAGATATAACTTGGTTTATGGTGTTATTTTAACAAGGCAATAACAACGCAATGTTAAAAATATAAAAAAATCCAAGATGGCGGGCAACTTTTTTGTTTGTGGGCCGATTTCCATGAAACACGGTTTTCGGAACTATTTTAGCGAGAAAACAGCAACGCAATGTTAAAAATAGTGAAAAATCCGTTATGGCGGCAACTTTTTGTTTGTGGGCCGATTTTGATGAAACTCGCTTTTTGGTACTATTTCGACAAGAAAACAGCAACTCAATGTTGAAAATATTGAAAAATCCATTATGGCAGCCTACTTTTTTGTTTGTAAGCCGATTTCGATGAAACTTGTTTTTTGGTACAATTATGACAAGAAAACAGCAACGCAATGACACAAATATAAAAATTCAAGATTGCGGCCAACTTTTTTGTTTTTGGGCCGATTTCGATGAAACTCGGTTTATGATACAATTTTGACAAGAAAACAGCAACGCAATGTTAAAAATATAAAAAAATCCAAGATGGCGGCCAACTTTTTTGTTTTTTGGTCGATTTTGATTAAACTTGGTTTATAGTGTTATTTTAACAAGGCAATAACAACGCAATGTTAAAAATATGAAAAATCCAAGATGGCGGCCAACTTTTTAGTTTTTGAGCCGATTTCGATGAAACTCCGTTCATAGTTCTATTTTGACAAGGAAATAATAACGCAATGTTCAAAATATTGGAAAATCCAAGATGGCGGCCAACTTTTTGGTTTTTGAGCCGATTTCGATGAAACTCCGTTCATAGTTCTATTTTGACAAGGATATAATAACGCAATGTTCAAAATATTGGAAAATCCAAAATGGCGGCCAATTTTCTTGTTTGTGGGCCGATTACTATGAAACACGGTTTATGGAACTAATTTAACGAGAAAACAGCAACGCAATGTTGAAAATATTGAAAAATCCATAATGGCAGTCAACTTTTTTGTTTGTAGGCCGATTTCGATGAAACCCGGTTTTTGGTGTTATTTTAACAAGGCAATAACAACGCAATGTTAAAAATATAAAAAATCCAAGATGGCGGCCAACTTTTTGGTTTTTGAGCCGATTGCGATGAAACTCCGTTCATAGTTCTATTTTGACAAGGATATAATAACGCAATGTTCAAAATATTGGAAAATCCAAGATGGCGGCCAATTTTCTTGTTTCTGGGCCGATTTCGATGAAACTTGGTTTATGGTGTTATTTTAACAAGGCAATATTAACGCAATGTTAAAAATATAAAAATCCAAGATGGCGGCCAACTTTTTTGTTTCTGGGCTGATTTCGATAAAACTTGGTTTATGGTGTTATTTTAACAAGGCAATATTAACGCAATGTTAAAAATATAAAAAATCCAAGATGGCGGCCAACTTTTTTGTTTCTGGGCTGATTTCGATAAAACTTGGTTTATGGTGTTATTTTAACAAGACAATATTAACGCAATGTTAAAAATAAAAAAAAATCCAAGATGGCAGGCAACTTTTTTGTTTCTGGGCCGATTTAGATGAAACTTGGTTCATGGTGTTATTTTAACAGGGCAATATTAACGCAATGTTAAAAATATAAAAAATCCAAGATGGCGGCCAACTTTTTTGTTTCTGGGCTGATTTCGATAAAACTTGGTTTATGGTGTTATTTTAACAAGGCAATAACAACGCAATGTTAAAAATATAAAAAAAATTAAGATGGCGACCAACTTTTTTGTCTATCGGCCGATTTAGATATAACTTGGTTTATGGTGTTATTTTAACAAGGCAATAACAACGCAATGTTAAAAATATAAAAAAAATAAGATGGCGACCAACTTTTTTGTCTATCGGCCGATTTAGATATAACTTGGTTTATGGTGTTATTTTAACAAGGCAATAACAACGCAATGTTAAAAATATAAAAAAATCGAAGATGGCGGGCAACTTTTTTGTTTCTGGGCCGATTTCGATGAAACTTGGTTCATGGTGTTATTTTATCAAGGCAATATTAACGCAATGTTAAAAATATAAAAAATCCAAGATGGCGGCCAACTTTTTTGTTTCTGGGCTGATTTCGATAAAACTTGGTTTATGGTGTTATTTTAACAAGGCAATATTAACGCAATGTTAAAAATATAAATAAATCCAAGATGGCAGTCAACTTTTTTGTTTCTGGGCTGATTTCGATGAAACTTGGTTTATGGTGTTATTTTAACAAGGCAATAACAACGCAATGTTAAAAATATAAAAAAAAATTAAGATGGCGACCAACTTTTTTGTCTATCGGCCGATTTAGATATAACTTGGTTTATGGTTTTATTTTAACAAGGCAATAACAACGCAATGTTAAAAATATAAAAAATCCAAGATGGCGGGCAACTTTTTTGTTTCTGGGCCGATTTCGATGAAACTTGGTTCATGGTGTTATTTTAACAAGGCAATATTAACGCAATGTTTAAAATATAAAAAATCCAAGATGGCGGCCAACTTTTTTGTTTCTGGGCTGATTTCGATGAAACTTGGTTTATGGTGTTATTTTAACAAGGCATGGTTAGGCACATAAGGATTATTTTTATTCTGTAATTATTTTATGAATGAAATGTGTATGAGGTGTCATTGGGAACCTTTGCGCTCATTATTCTGTGGGATCATGCCATCTATGCCCGCAAGATGTGCTGGCCATTTGTTCTTTATCTATGGTCTTGCATTGGGTGAAAAAAGAACGCCCTTGTCAATGTGTGACTTTTTCCCTGTGAACGGATTTTATTTGTGCTGTTTTTGAAAAAGTGAATAAAACAGGAATATTTGGAGAGCGCCGTAATTGCGCGCCAAGCATCGCGATGCTGAACTGCTCTTCATGATCCTGGAGGTAAGTGGGCGTAGTTTAGGCGACCTTTGTTACCTCATACCCGACATCGGGTTCAAACATTATACCGGTGGAAGCCACCTCATGGTGGGCTATTTACACGCCACTCCATCTTTTGGTCCTTTGAGCGGATACCATGCTCCAGCTTTTAAGTTTTTTGGTACGTTGGATGTTCGCTAGATGATTACGTATTAATTGGTAAAATTCGCGAATTTGCTACGTACTTACCGCCATACTCCGCCATTTTGTAATTGATACAAAATTTTACGGAATAAAATTATTTTTACTCGAATTTAAATCTCGCATTCTTTTAGGGTATTCCCGCATTGAAATAGCGGGTGATTTATTTTAGTTTAATTTCGCATTGTAATAGCGTAATTTCATTTAAGTATTTTATTTTCGCATTATAATAGCGTGATTTCTTTTAGGGTATTCCCGCATTGAAATAGCGGGTGATTTATTTTAGTTTAATTTCGCATTGTAATAGCGTAATTTCATTTAAGTATTTTATTTTCGCATTATAATAGCGTGTGATTTCATTTAATTTATTTTCGCATTGAAATAGCATCATTACTTTTAATTTATTTTCGCATTTAAATAGCGTAATTTCTTTATAAAAATGTTGAAATCAAGTGATGATTCGGTTGATTCCGTCATTGAACTACCTGATAAACAGCTTACCTTATTAATAGCAAAAAAGGAACGTCTTTTTTCGCGGATGAATGATCTTTATAGATTTGCGAACAATGTATCGAATTTTGCGTCCCGAAATAACGAGACTTTCATGGCTCAGTCTGAAATAATCGATGAAATGCGAAGGCAATTTGAGTCTATAATTGATGACATAAATGACCGCAAGCTTACGTTGGATTCGAAATTTCTGCCTGACTATCAGCCTTTGACTGCTTTTGAAGATTTGTACTTTGTTGTAAAACGCGTTCGAAATAACATTATTCAGTCGTCGCAATCAATTGTGCCGTCGTCATCGAATAGTTCCGGCGATCATAATCCTGGATGCACCATTAAGCTTCCTTCGATTGAACTGCCGAGCTTCGACGGCAAAACGGAAAACTGGCCTAAATTTTACGAATCTTTTAAGTCCAACATTCACAATAACACACAGCTGTCTGACTCGCAACGCGTGCAGTATTTAGTAGGGAAATTAACTCACGGCGCGCTTAAGGCTACCGCGGGTATTGTACCCTCGGGTGAAACCTATAATATTATTTGGGATAGCTTGGTGAATAAATATCAAGATGTGCGTGCATTAGGTACACTTTATCTTAACAATATTCTCGATGCGAAAAGTTGTTCGAATACGGCAGCTAGTCTTGATTATTTTATTGAAAAATATTCAGCGTCTGTGTTGGCCTTAAAACAACTGAATATTAGTGATGTGACCGATTTTATACTTTTGCATTGTGCTCTAAGGAAGATCGATGTTCAAACTGTTCAAGCGTTCGAATTATCTGTGCGTCATAAGGACATTCCTTCTTATAGCGAATTAATCTCTTTCGTGCAAGATCAAGTTAAAATCTTAGAACGGTCTAATGTTTCATACTCGTCACGGTCTTCGAGCGGTGGTGTTAATAAAGCGTCATCGTCGGTCGTGACCGCGGCAGCCCGTCCTAATACTTACAAGTCGTTTGTCGCGAGTAATGACACGTCGGGGAAGTCGTGTATTTTTTGCAATAAAAGTGATCATTCAATTAATGCTTGTTCACAGTTTAAAAGTTTGAGATCACCCCAGGCCCGATTTGATTTTATTAAATCGAAACAGGGTTGCGTAAGTTGTCTTAGTGGGTCGCATACCGTAACGTCATGTAGGTCGACGGTTGTTTGCGAATTATGCAAAAAACGTCATCATACCCTCTTACACTTCGATACCAAGAGTAATAATGGTCGGAAAAATACTTACGCTCATACGTCGCAAGTACCTACCATTGAAGGGTCGTTGCCTTATTTACCGTCGTCGGTGCCGTCCGTCGCCTCGCTGCCGACAGCGTCGCCTCTCTCCGCACCCGGCGTAGGATCAAACCCGTGTGTTTTGAACACCCCATCGGGTACCCCATCTATTATGGGGACCCCTTCGGTTTTGGGTACTCCAGTTAGTTTGGGTACCCCACCTAGTTCGGGTACCCCGACTATTTTAGGTACCCCGGCTACCCCTTCCTTGTCTTTAAGTGCGGAAGTGAGACCAAACTCTACGATTTTACTATCGACAGCTCAAGTTTATGCTAAAATAAAAAATTGCAATAATAGGAGAATTATCCGCTGTTTGATAGACAACGGTTCGCAAAATAATTTAATTACTATGGACTGTTGTAAATCGCTTAATTTACCAATAATTCCACTGAGTAACTCTTTTGTCAAAGGAATTGGTTTAGCGTCTCAGCCGATTTTAGGATACGTTTATTTGGATATTGAGTCCCGTGTTTATACGGATAATAAGTACACTATACATGCTTTAGTGATCGACTGTATCACCGATCAGCTGCCTGCTTATTATGTGGACACGGGTGATATGGGTTATTTGAAAGGGATTCCCCTCGCCGATCTGACATGGAACGTTCCCGGGTCGGTGGATGTCGTTCTGGGTGCTCAGCTGTTTCCATACATTTATTTAGGAAATAGGGTCATATCTGGTACCAGTGCGCCTCCTGCTTTGCTGACCGCGTTCGGTTACGTGCTGATGGGTGATTTCCCAAGTGATGTTCTTATTAATACTTCTACGTCGCTCTGCGCACTTTCACTTAATGATATGGTGCAGAAGTTTTGGCAATTAGAAGAATTACCTAACATGAAGTTTTTGAGTCCGGAGGAGACGGAATGTGAAAATTTGTTTGTTTCGTCGGTCACCCGGGGGGAGGGTGGTAGGTACTCGGTTGCTTTACCATTCTGCAAGAACCCGAAGGAATTGGGTAACTCTCGCACTGCTGCCCAAAGGCGATTTATGGCTTTGGAGCGGAGATTTAAACAGTCACCACATTTACGAGATAAATATAATAGTGTTATCGGTGAATATATTGAAAAGGGCTATTTGTCTGAAGTTCCTGAATCCGAGGTGACGGAGGAAGGATACTACATCCCGCATCACGCTGTCACCCATCCGAGTAAGCCCATGCCTCGGATCGTGCTCGATGCTAGTGCGAGAACGCATACAGGGTTGTCACTAAATGATGTCCTTCATATTGGCCCTAATTTGCAAGCCGATTTATTTCTGCTTTTGCTTGGCTTTCGTCTTTTCCCAGTCGCTATGACTGCTGATGTTAAACAGATGTATTTACAGATTTTGGTTCCGTATGAACACCGTAAATATATTAGGATTTTATTTCGTTTTTCGGAGAACGAAGTCATACGAACCTTTCAATTTAATCGGGTTCCCTTTGGTCTCAAATCAAGCCCATACTTAGCAATGCGAACTGTTCGTCAGCTGGCTGATGACATGAGATCACATTACCCGGAAGCTGCTGAGGTGGCAGAGTCTAGGTTGTACATGGATGATCTAGTTTATTCTATTGCGGATGAAGTCAGCGCCGTGCGTCTGTCTCGAGAATTAATCTCGCTGTTCAAGGCCGGTGCCTTTGACCTGGTCAAATGGACAAGTAATGCTCATGTAGTCCTGGAAAACCTTCCCGACTCCCACCGCAGTGCAGTGGATTTGAATGATGGTTCTAACCATACCTTGAAGGTGTTAGGCCTTTCGTGGGAACCAGCCGATGACAACTTCTTCTTTACGACTGCTTACGTCCAAGAGAAATGTACAAAACGGAATATACTCTCTGTGGTTGCTCGTTTGTTTGATGTCCTCGGTTTGATGGCCCCTGTAATTTTGTACGCCAAGCTGCTTATTAAAGAGCTATGGTTATGCAACATAGATTGGGATGATTCTCCCCCTGAGAGTGTTATACGAAAATTCTCGGCGCTTATGCAGGAATTTCCTCTCATCTCATTTTTGAAAATCCCACGTCATATAGGTGTCTTTAACGATCGTACGGTACTTATTGTGGCGTTTTGTGATGCGAGTATGAACGGTTATGGTTGTGTCTTATATTTACACACCACTGACTCCGTGGGCAATATTACTGTCAGATTACTTTGTGCGAAGTCAAAGGTTTCACCCACTAAAGTGACCACACTCGCACGTTTGGAATTATGTGCTGCCGTCTTGATGTCCAAACTAATACGGACAGTTCAAGAGTCTTATCAAGCGCGTGTACCCATTGCGGGAACGTATGCTTTCTCTGATTCGACTATTGCGCTTTCGTGGATTCATTCTTCACCGCATCGTTGGTCGGTGTTTGTAAGTAACCGCGTCGCTCAATGTCAAGAGAATCTGCCTCCTGAACACTTTTATCATGTGGCAGGAAGTGAGAATCCAAGTGATTGTCTTTCCCGGGGGATGCTTCCCTCCCAACTCGCTTCACATGATTTATGGTGGAACGGCCCATCATGGATTCGTAGCCCTCCGTCAAATTGGCCTATGAAAGCCTTTTCACCTACCATAACTGCCGAGTTGCCTGAGCACAAAGTTACTGTGCTGACTGCAACGGTTCAGTGTGAACCCCCGGCTCTGATGGAATTGGCTCAGCGTATATCCGGGTGGGATAAACTTTTACGGATTGTTGTGTACGTCCTCCGATTTATTAAAATAATCTCGCCTTCTTCTGGAGTAGTCAATAATATTATGACTGCCGAGAAATTTGTGGTACTTTCAGTGCAGAGTATCCACTTCCTTGAACTGGCCTTTAGCAGGCTAGGCCCACTCCGCGCTTTAGGTACGAAGCTACAAGTAGCCAGCGGGTCCGTCCGGACGGACTAATTTCAGAGACTGCCGCGTGCCGGCTGGGTCGCACGTTAGCAGTTCGATTTCGATAGTCACTCAATAATAATATTATTATAACCAAAATGAAGGCATATGACATCGTAATGGGCTGCCTTAATACTAATAAAAAGGATCCGAACCTCACGTGTTTTTCACACTTCCAAAAGTTCCAAACGACATCGAAACGTATTAGTATTTAGTATCCATTTATTCTTAGGTAGGTACTTACTTGTCTTATTTGTTAAACAATATTCACCCAACTATTTACTGAAATAATAATTTATAGATTAGGTAGGTACACTTACCTACTTTCGAAATAAAATTAATTATGAATACAATTTCATTTCGTATGAAAGCAAATTGACTCAAAGTCAGCATGTCTGATGTGGCGTTGACTGTACTTATCCTAGGTTATTTTGAAACATATTTAAGTACCTTCACATTATTTCACAACCTCATAACTTGTAATAAATTAACTACCTGTTATTTAATTATTATATAAAAGAAGAAAGTGAAACCCTGAATTCGTTAGAGGAAATAAGAGCTACGCGATAGAAAGAGAGGCAACTTCTAGGTGAATATAACTGTAGCCAAGGGAGCGGTGTGCAACCTGAATTGCACTTTATTGTGTATGGAATAGAGTCGCTATTTAAATAATTGACTTTGCGGAGTGGATCTTCTGTACTTGTAGTGTAATTACGGAGATTCATCCTGGGTCGGGCGGAATTATTCGAGTAGCGACGGTGAAAACTAGTTTCGGGATCTTTAAGCGTCCTATTGTAAAATTATATCTTATACCTACTCATATTGTTGTCAAATGTTGATATTGTGATGTTGTCAAATAATTTTCTGCATCTTATATTTAGTTGTAATTTAGTTTGTTTAGGACTTAGCCATGAAGCTTGGCCATTCTGTTAGCCTTAATATAAACTGCGTGCATGCTATGTTATGTTGCCATGATTATGTTTGTAATTTATTTTTGTTTTGAAACTTCTGCGAACTTCCAAGGCGGGGAGCATGGTTAGGCACATAAGGATTATTTTTATTCTGTAATTATTTTATGAATGAAATGTGTATGAGGTGTCGTTGGGAACCTTTGCGCTCATTATTCTGTGGGATCATGCCATCTATGCCCGCAAGATGTGCTGGCCATTTGTTCTTTATCTATGGTCTTGCATTGGGTGAAAAAAGAACGCCCTTGTCAATGTGTGACTTTTTCCCTGTGAACGGATTTTATTTGTGCTGTTTTTGAAAAAGTGAATAAAAGAAAAACAGGAATATTTATTTTGAGAGCGCCGTAATTGCGCGCCAAGCATCGCGATGCTGAACTGCTCTTCATGATCCTGGAGGTAAGTGGGCGTAGTTTAGGCGACCTTTGTTACCTCATACCCGACATCGGGTTCAAACATTATACCGGTGGAAGCCACCTCATGGTAGGCTATTTACACGCCACACCAAGGCAATAACAACGCAATGTTAAAAATATAAAAAAAATTAAGATGGCGACCAACTTTTTTGTCTATTGGCCGATTTAGATATAACTTGGTTTATGGTGTTATTTTAAAAAGGCAATAACAACGCAATGTTAAAAATATAAAAAAATCCAAGATTGTGGCCAACTTTTTTGTTTCTGGGCCGATTTCGATGAAACTTGGTTTATGGTGTTATTTTAACAAGGCAATATTAACGCAATGTTAAAAATATAAAAAAATCCAAGATGGCGGCCAACTTTTTTGTTTCTGGGCCGATTTCGATGAAACTTGGTTTATGGTGTTATTTTAACAGGGCAATATTAACGCAATGTTAAAAATATAAAAAATCCAAGATGGCGGCCAACTTTTTTGTTTCTGGGCTGATTTCGACAAAACTTGGTTTATGGTGTTATTTTAACAAGACAATATTAACGCAATGTTAAAAATATAAAAAAATCCAAGATGGCAGGCAACTTTTTTGTTTCTGGGCCGATTTCGATGAAACTTGGTTCATGGTGTTATTTTAACAAGGCAATATTAACGCAATGTTAAAAATATAAAAAATCCAAGATGGCGGCCAACTTTTTTGTTTCTGGGCTGATTTCGATAAAACTTGGTTTATGGTGTTATTTTAACAAGGCAATAACAACGCAATGTTAAAAATATAAAAAAAATTAAGATGGCGACCAACTTTTTTGTCTATCGGCCGATTTAGATATAACTTGGTTTATGGTGTTTTTTTAACAAGGCAATAACAACGCAATGTTAAAAATATAAAAAAAAAATAAGATGGCGACCAACTTTTTTGTCTATCGGCCGATTTAGATATAACTTGGTTTATGGTGTTATTTGCACAAGGCAATAACAACGCAATGTTAAAAATATAAAAAAATCCAAGATGGCGGGCAACTTTTTTGTTTCTGGGCCGATTTCGATGAAACTTGGTTCATGGTGTTATTTTAACAAGGCAATATTAACGCAATGTTAAAAATATAAAAAATCCAAGATGGCGGCCAACTTTTTTGTTTCTGGGCTGATTTCGATAAAACTTGGTTTATGGTGTTATTTTAACAAGGCAATATTAACGCAATGTTAAAAATATAAATAAATCCAAGATGGCAGTCAACTTTTTTGTTTCTGGGCTGATTTCGATGAAACTTGGTTTATGGTGTTATTTTAACAAGGCAATAACAACGCAATGTTAAAAATATAAAAAAAATTAAGATGGCGACCAACTTTTTTGTCTATCGGCCGATTTAGATATAACTTGGTTTATGGTGTTATTTTAACAAGGCAATAACAACGCAATGTTAAAAATATAAAAAAATCCAAGATTGTGGCCAACTTTTTTGTTTCTGGGCCGATTTCGATGAAACTTGGTTTATGGTGTTATTTTAACAAGGCAATATTAACGCAATGTTAAAAATATAAAAAAAAAATAAGATGGCGACCAACTTTTTTGTCTATCGGCCGATTTAGATATAACTTGGTTTATGGTGTTATTTGCACAAGGCAATAACAACGCAATGTTAAAAATATAAAAAAAAAATAAGATGGCGACCAACTTTTTTGTCTATCGGCCGATTTAGATATAACTTGGTTTATGGTGTTATTTGCACAAGGCAATAACAACGCAATGTTAAAAATATAAAAAAATCCAAGATGGCGGGCAACTTTTTTGTTTCTGGGCCGATTTCGATGAAACTTGGTTCATGGTGTTATTTTAACAAGGCAATATTAACGCAATGTTAAAAATATAAAAAATCCAAGATGGCGGCCAACTTTTTTGTTTCTGGGCTGATTTCGATAAAACTTGGTTTATGGTGTTATTTTAACAAGGCAATATTAACGCATTGTTAAAAATATAAATAAATCCAAGATGGCAGTCAACTTTTTTGTTTCTGGGCTGATTTCGATGAAACTTGGTTTATAGTGTTATTTTAACAAGGCAATAACAACGCAATGTTAAAAATATAAAAAAATTAAGATAGCGACCAACTTTTTTGTCTATCGGCCGATTTAGATATAACTTGGTTTATGGTGTTATTTTAACAAGGCAATAACAACGCAATGTTAAAAATATAAAAAAATCCAAGATGGCGGGCAACTTTTTTGTTTCTGGGCCGATTTCGATGAAACTTGGTTCATGGTGTTATTTTAACAAGGCAATATTAACGCAATGTTAAAAATATAAAAAATCCAAGATGGCGGCCAACTTTTTTGTTTCTGGGCTGATTTCGATAAAACTTGGTTTATGGTGTTATTTTAACAAGGCAATATTAACGCAATGTTAAAAATATAAATAAATCCAAGATGGCAGTCAACTTTTTTGTTTCTGGGCTGATTTCGATGAAACTTGGTTTATGGTGTTATTTTAACAAGGCAATAACAACGCAATGTTAAAAATATAAAAAAAATTAAGATGGCGACCAACTTTTTTGTCTATCGGCCGATTTAGATATAACTTGGTTTATGGTGTTATTTTAACAAGGCAATAACAACGCAATGTTAAAAATATAAAAAAATCCAAGATTGTGGCCAACTTTTTTGTTTCTGGGCCGATTTCGATGAAACTTGGTTTATGGTGTTATTTTAACAAGGCAATATTAACGCAATGTTAAAAATATAAAAAAATCCAAGATGGCGGCCAACTTTTTTGTTTCTGGGCCGATTTCGATAAAACTTGGTTTATGGTCTTATTTTAACAAGGCAATAACAACGCAATGTTAAAAATATAAAAAATCCAAGATGGCAGCCAACTTTTTTGTTTCTGGGCCGATTTCGATGAAACTTGGTTTATGGTGTTATTTTAACAAGGCAATAACAACGCAATGTTAAAAATATAAAAAAATCCAAGATGGCAGCCAACTTTTTTGTTTCTGGGCCGATTTCGATGAAACTTAGTTTATGGTGTTATTTTAACAAGGCAATAACAACGCAATGTTAAAAATATAAAAAAAATTAAGATGTCGACCAACTTTTTTGTCTATCGGCCGATTTAGATATAACTTGGTTTATGGTGTTATTTTAACAAGGCAATAACAACGCAATGTTAAAAATATAAAAAAATCCAAGATTGTGGCCAACTTTTTTGTTTCTGGGCCGATTTCGATGAAACTTGGTTTATGGTGTTATTTTAACAAGGCAATATTAACGCAATGTTAAAAATATAAAAAAATCCAAGATGGCGGGCAACTTTTTTGTTTCTGGGCCGATTTCGATGAAACTTGGTTCATGGTGTTATTTTAACAAGGCAATATTAACGCAATGTTAAAAATATAAAAAATCCAAGATGGCGGCCAACTTTTTTGTTTCTGGGCTGATTTCGATAAAACTTGGTTTATGGTGTTATTTTAACAAGGCAATATTAACGCAATGTTAAAAATATAAATAAATCCAAGATGGCAGTCAACTTTTTTGTTTCTGGGCTGATTTCGATGAAACTTGGTTTATGGTGTTATTTTAACAAGGCAATAACAACGCAATGTTAAAAATATAAAAAAAATTAAGATGGCGACCAACTTTTTTGTCTATCGGCCGATTTAGATATAACTTGGTTTATGGTGTTATTTTAACAAGGCAATAACAACGCAATGTTAAAAATATAAAAAAATCCAAGATTGTGGCCAACTTTTTTGTTTCTGGGCCGATTTCGATGAAACTTGGTTTATGGTGTTATTTTAACAAGGCAATATTAACGCAATGTTAAAAATATAAAAAAAAAATAAGATGGCGACCAACTTTTTTGTCTATCGGCCGATTTAGATATAACTTGGTTTATGGTGTTATTTGCACAAGGCAATAACAACGCAATGTTAAAAATATAAAAAAAAAATAAGATGGCGACCAACTTTTTTGTCTATCGGCCGATTTAGATATAACTTGGTTTATGGTGTTATTTGCACAAGGCAATAACAACGCAATGTTAAAAATATAAAAAAATCCAAGATGGCGGGCAACTTTTTTGTTTCTGGGCCGATTTCGATGAAACTTGGTTCATGGTGTTATTTTAACAAGGCAATATTAACGCAATGTTAAAAATATAAAAAATCCAAGATGGCGGCCAACTTTTTTGTTTCTGGGCTGATTTCGATAAAACTTGGTTTATGGTGTTATTTTAACAAGGCAATATTAACGCATTGTTAAAAATATAAATAAATCCAAGATGGCAGTCAACTTTTTTGTTTCTGGGCTGATTTCGATGAAACTTGGTTTATAGTGTTATTTTAACAAGGCAATAACAACGCAATGTTAAAAATATAAAAAAATTAAGATAGCGACCAACTTTTTTGTCTATCGGCCGATTTAGATATAACTTGGTTTATGGTGTTATTTTAACAAGGCAATAACAACGCAATGTTAAAAATATAAAAAAATCCAAGATGGCGGGCAACTTTTTTGTTTCTGGGCCGATTTCGATGAAACTTGGTTCATGGTGTTATTTTAACAAGGCAATATTAACGCAATGTTAAAAATATAAAAAATCCAAGATGGCGGCCAACTTTTTTGTTTCTGGGCTGATTTCGATAAAACTTGGTTTATGGTGTTATTTTAACAAGGCAATATTAACGCAATGTTAAAAATATAAATAAATCCAAGATGGCAGTCAACTTTTTTGTTTCTGGGCTGATTTCGATGAAACTTGGTTTATGGTGTTATTTTAACAAGGCAATAACAACGCAATGTTAAAAATATAAAAAAAATTAAGATGGCGACCAACTTTTTTGTCTATCGGCCGATTTAGATATAACTTGGTTTATGGTGTTATTTTAACAAGGCAATAACAACGCAATGTTAAAAATATAAAAAAATCCAAGATTGTGGCCAACTTTTTTGTTTCTGGGCCGATTTCGATGAAACTTGGTTTATGGTGTTATTTTAACAAGGCAATATTAACGCAATGTTAAAAATATAAAAAAATCCAAGATGGCGGCCAACTTTTTTGTTTCTGGGCCGATTTCGATAAAACTTGGTTTATGGTCTTATTTTAACAAGGCAATAACAACGCAATGTTAAAAATATAAAAAATCCAAGATGGCAGCCAACTTTTTTGTTTCTGGGCCGATTTCGATGAAACTTGGTTTATGGTGTTATTTTAACAAGGCAATAACAACGCAATGTTAAAAATATAAAAAAATCCAAGATGGCAGCCAACTTTTTTGTTTCTGGGCCGATTTCGATGAAACTTAGTTTATGGTGTTATTTTAACAAGGCAATAACAACGCAATGTTAAAAATATAAAAAAAATTAAGATGTCGACCAACTTTTTTGTCTATCGGCCGATTTAGATATAACTTGGTTTATGGTGTTATTTTAACAAGGCAATAACAACGCAATGTTAAAAATATAAAAAAATCCAAGATTGTGGCCAACTTTTTTGTTTCTGGGCCGATTTCGATGAAACTTGGTTTATGGTGTTATTTTAACAAGGCAATATTAACGCAATGTTAAAAATATAAAAAAATCCAAGATGGTGGCCAACTTTTTTGTTTCTTTGCTGATTTCGATGAAACTTGGTTTTAGGTACTATTTTACAAGTAAACAGCAATGCAATGTTTAAAATATTAAAACACCTAAGATGACAGCCAAATTCTTTATTTGTTTTTTTTAACCAAATAACACGAAAACGATCCCTTTTTTCCCAAGCTGTTTTTTTTGTATAATAGTATCAAAAATCGAGTTTCATCAAAATCGGCCCAAAAACAAACTGTGGGCTGCCATCTATTTTTTATATTTTTATTATTGCGTTACTGTTTTCTGTAAAAATAGTACCAAAAGACGGAGTTTCATCGAAATCGGCTCACAAACAAAAAAGTTAACAGCCATATTGGACTTTGCAATATTTTCAACATTGCGTTGCTGTTTTCTCGTTTAAATAATTCCGAAAACCATGTTTCATGTAAATCGGCCCAAAAACAAAAAAAGTTGGCCGCCATCTTAGATATTTTTATTATTTTTAACATTGCCTTGTTATTTCCTTGTTAAAATAATACCAAAAACCAAGTTTAATGAAATCGGCCGAAAAACAAAAATCGGTTTAATATCATTAAACCGCATACGTTAATGTAAAGAGTGTGCCACAGTAATTTAATGATGCGGCTGACGTCATAAAGATTCTACGTACCGAAAACAGTCAGTAAGTAAACGGAGTTCGTAAAATGAGCCAGGATACGTAAAAACTGATGATGTAGACGGAGACTTTATTAATTATCCCGTGTACGTAAAATGTATCGGCATACCTCCGACCCTGCTCGTACATTATGTACGTAACCGGGACCATTACTTAATGTGACAGGGACAGTACAATGATTTGGCAACCAGTTACTGTTATAAAGAGCCTGGATACTGAAATAATGCAGCTGTATAACTATTCGTACGTATGGCGCATACATATTTTATGTTACGGGTTAAGTAAATTACGTATGCTGCTCCGTGCAGAATCATTAAGCCGCATACGTAACTGTAAAGAATGCGCCACAGTAATTTCATGATGCGGCTGACGTCATAAAGATTCTACGTACCAAACACAGTCGGTAAGTAAACGGAGTTCGTAAAATGAGCCAGGATACGTAAAAACTGATGATGTAGACGGAGACATTATTAATTATCCCGTGTACGTAAAATGTATCGGCATAACTCCGACCCTGCTCGTACATTATGTACGTAACCGGGACCATTACTTAATGTGACAGGGACAGTACAATGATTTGGCAACCAGTTACTGTTATAAAGAGCCTGGATACTGAAATAATGCAGCTGTATAACTATTCGTACGTATAGCGCATACATATTTCATGTTACGGGTAAAGTAAATTACGTATGCTGCTCCGTGCAGAATCATTAAGCCGCATACGTAACTGTAAAGAGTGCGCAACAGTAATTTAATGATGCGGCTGACGTCATAAAGATTCTACGTACCAAACACTGTCGGTAAGTAAACGGAGTTCGTAAAATGAGCCAGGATACGTAAAAACTGATGATGTAGACGGAGACATTATTAATTATCCCGTGTACGTAAAATGTTTCGGCATACCTCCGACCCTGCTCGTACATTATGTACGTAACCGGGACCATTACTTAATGTGACAGGGACAGTACAATGATTTGACAACCAGTTACTGTTATAAAGAGCCTGGATACTGAAATAATGCAGCTGTATAACTATTCGTACGTATAGCGCATACATATTTCATGTTACGGGTAAAGTAAATTACGTATGCTGCTCCGTGCAGAATCATTAAGCCGCATACGTAACTGTAAAGAGTGCGCAACAGTAATTTAATGATGCGGCTGACGTCATAAAGATTCTACGTACCAAACACAGTCGGTAAGTAAACGGAGTTCGTAAAATGAGCCAGGATACGTAAAAACTGATGATGTAGACGGAGACATTATTAATTATCCCGTGTACGTAAAATGTATCGGCATACCTCCGACCCTGCTCGTACATTATGTACGTAACCGGGACCATTACTTAATGTGACAGGGACAGTACAATGATTTGCCAACCAGTTACTGTTATAAAGAGCCTGGATACTGAAATAATGCAGCTGTATAACTATTCGTACGTATAGCGCATACATATTTCATGTTACGGGTAAAGTAAATTACGTATGCTGCTCCGTGCAGAATCATTAAGCCGCATACGTAACTGTAAAGAGTGCGCAACAGTAATTTAATGATGCGGCTGACGTCATAACGATTCTACGTACCAAACACAGTCGGTAAGTAAACGGAGTTCGTAAAATGAGCCAGGATACATAAAAACTGATGATGTAGACGGAGACATTATTAATTATCCCGTGTACGTAAAATGTATCGGCATATCTCCGACCCTGCTTGTACATTATGTACGTAACCGGGACCATTACTTAATGAGACAGAGTCAGTACAATGATTTGGCAACCAGTTACTGTTAAAAAGAGCCTGGATACTGAAATAATGCGACTGTATAACTTCGTACGTATAGCGCATACATATTTCATGTTACGGGTAAAGTAAATTACGTATGCTGCTCCGTGCAGAATCATTAAGCCGCATACGTAACTGTAAAGAGTGCGCCACAGTAATTTCATGATGCGGCTGACGTCATAAAGATTCTATGTACCGAACACTGCCAGTAAGTAAACGGAGTTCGTAAAATGAGCCAGGATACGTAAATGTTTATGTAGGCGGAGACATTATTAATTATCCCGTGTACGTAAAATGTATCGGCATATCTCCGACCCTGCTCGTACATTATGTACGTAACCCGGACCATTACTTAATGAGACGGAGTCAGTACAATGATTTGGCAACCAGTTACTGTTGTAAAGAGCCTGGATACTGAAATAATGCGGCTGTATAACTTCGTACGTATAGCGCATATATATTTCCTGTTGCGGGTTAAGTAAATTACGTATGCTGCTCCGTTAATACATATGCGGCATCATTAAACCGCATACGTAAACGTTAACAGTGCGGGCACAGTAATTTCATGATGCGGCTTACGTATTAAGGATTCGGCCTCATTACAAGTAACTCGTTTACATTGTCTTTACAGGGCATTATGCCGCATACTTACTGGACATGGTGTCGGCTCATTATAAGTATGGCTCTTATTTATTTCATGTGAAAAGCACATTATACGTATCTGGCTGCCAGTGCATTACAAATTTGCCAATTTTAAGTAGCCCGTTTTTCTCAGTGTTCGAATTTTTGCCAGAAAAAACCAACCCGTCTTCAACCATGTAACTGAGAGTCGAACTTGAAAAGAATCGAATCCAAGTTCCTTCTTTTTTTCTTGTATAAAATTTCAAAAACTCTGATAATATGATCCTTCTTTGGACGTTTAGATGTTTGTTACTCAATTACGCAAAAATGACAGAACAGATTTTGATGAAATTTGGGACACAGCTAGTTTATAACCCGGTTTAAAACAAAGGGTACTTTTTATACCAGTCAAAGGTTTCCTAGGGATTTTGAGACTGTCCAAGCAGACAAAGTCGCGGGCGGAAGCTAGTATTATATTTTGTTATCGACAATGCCACATCTTTACTTGCGATTTTATTCAGGTCACAACACTATACGTGATTGATGTCAAGATATTTTCCTAGATTTCTCAGGACCGTCTGGCTAGACCTTAGTGTACAGGCACAGAAAAGATATAAGTAGATACTACCGTGTACAGGACAAACCTGCAACAAGAAAAAAAAGTACTTTAACACGACGAACAAAGGGTTTATATTCAAATGTTATCGGTGAATCGATTGGTAGAAATGTTACCGTTAAAGTGCGGAAATCAGAGTGCACATTAACTCAAATCCTATTTTACTAGTGGCTTTGTGAGCTATAAGACATCGCTTTAACACTATATCCACCATATTAAAAAAAAATCGAAAACCTGAATTGACAAAGAAAAATCTAATTAACTATCGAAGCTACTAACAAAATTTCACGAGAATCGAAAAATAAAAAATAAAATTCTTTAAATTATTCAAAGCTGGTGAGTTTATAAAACGGACAAGTTGATACCGGAGAGATCCACAGCAGCTACATCTCTGTAAAAGTTGGGTAACTTCGGAGCGAGAGATACAAATGAGCGAGCTCACCCTCACAGGCGCGATTTATCTTTCCCTCACTTTGGCATAGATTGTGTCACTATCTAACTAGAGAATGGTTGAGTTAGGGAATAAAGTTTAGTGGTTCTTTGATCCGCTGACTGAAGTCAAAAAATATTTTTTCAATTAACCCTTTATTTAACTCAAATGACTTAACGAAAATGAGACACAAGAGGTATTTCATTGCTTTCCGGCTACCGGTAGCTCGGTACTCGGTTTGGTTGGTGGTAGGGCTTATTTCAAGTCCACCTGGCTAGCTACCACCATCTTACCTAAGTCTGACGCCATAACAACAATGTGTTCCGGCAGTAAGAGGTAAGATAGCCAGTTCCCCTTCGGCTTTATCGCCACTTAACATCAGGTGAGGTGAAGGCCAAACACTATCCCGTTGTGACTAAAAAAGGTAATAACGTAACTAATCACAATAATATGACTCAGTTAATTTATTTTAGCATATAGATGTTGAGCAGTATTTCTATACTAATTATCAATTGCTGAATCTCTACTCTTTTATATAAAATGGACGATACAGTATTTTTTTCAGCAAGTAAGACGGTCAAAGCATAGAAATGGCTTCTGAGCATCATGAGATAGGAAAAAAGTTTAGGTGACTTATTGGCAAGTTAATAAATTAATTGTTTACGGTAATTAATAGCTTTCTTTAACACATTATAATTGGTATGCCTACTTTTTTCTAGTTTTAAAAGTATTCAATTCTTCATTTCAATAGTAAAAAAGTCTTTAATGCTATTCGCACCATCGGTTTCGAACAATAAAGTGACTTGTATAACACCTCCTGTGCCCGAAACACAATTTCCTATTAAGCCCAAGGTGACACCTTACGTCACCGAACCATTAAGCATTACTAATTACCTACGGTACCCTCATTTCTCGGTAAAGGTAGCTTGCTTGTACGGAAGTCGATTTTTTAGGGTTATACTCGAAAGTGTCCTATTTTAACAAGGAATTTATCAAGGGTATTGTTTAAACTGCTTTTACCCCATTTCTGAAATCCCTTACAGTATCATTAGTCTGCTGCACATGACATGAAAAGACCCAAACTACTTCAGCGACAACTCGAAAGTATCCTAAGGGTCATTCTACACTGAAGCTGCGGCCTTTTAAATATTGTCAATGAAATTATATAAAGTTCTTTGATATAAAATTACCTAAATGGTGGAATTATAGCATAGTAAAGGTAAGCCTAGCTGTAAATTAGTACTATTATATTTTCTGTGCTGTAAGGCATAGCTGTGCTGTAGACACATAGCGAGAAGAACCGGTGGCCGTTGGGGCGGAAAGGTTCTGAAATGGCGACCGTGCACCGGACGACGCTCCGTGGGTAGGCCCCCGACAAGGTGGACTGACGATTTGGTGAAGATTGCGGAAAGCCACTAGATGCGGGCAGCGCAGGACCGATCCTCGTGGAGATCCTTAGGGGAGGCCTATACTCAGCAGTGGGTGTCGTGCGGCTGATATGATGATGATGAAGGCTTAACTATCACAATACGGAGCTGTTTAGAAAACTGTTTTCCCATTTTCAAAAATATCCAAGTTAGAAAGTGGGGTACGGAGCTACGAACACAAAAAATACAACTTAGTTTTCCTCTCTTTGTTTTGATATCAATCGGGTTCTGGCTTCAAATGGTAGGCAACTTGTCCCAAGGAAACTCATACCACAATTTCTACATCTATTTTCTTATCATTGGTTCAATCCTAAGTTGCCAAGTTATTTTCAGTGAATGTACATATGCACATTATGGTACATTTACTTTACGTTATAAATACTTTACCTATAACGTAGATAAATATACCTTGCCAGGTGCTTCAGTTGACAGATGGATTGTGACACATTGCACAAAACAAAACTTACCAAAGGAAAGTAGCAATGTATCACATCCATCTAACAAATGAAAGAGATTGCCATACCAATTGAAGTTAGGCGGTACTGTGACCAGCAAAAAGAGAACGAGGCATATTGGGACGATTTGCCCCCTAACACTTGTACTATGTATTATGTATTCTGTGCCCTAACATCGTTTCAAAACGCATGCTCGCCCGTTTAAATTCTGCGAGGGGTAATTATGATCTTATCCATTAGGTTATATCTGACTCTAGATTGTATAAGCATTATTCGATGCATCATATATCCTTTGTCTAGTATTCATGTCAATGTCAATATGTTGTTTATATGCTAATCTATGTATTCTTTGTGTAGATCCTTGTTAAGTTTGAGGTTAAAGGGTGGGTGAAAACTACTCAAAATAATTGTTAATCCATTGTGAGCTCGGAACACAACAATTTTTAGAGGCGGTTAAATGGCTTTTCTTAGATTGATAATAAATAATTGGCAGGACTTATGAAGCTCGTATTATAGAATCAAATTCAAACTCAAATCTTTGCTTGAGTACAGTTCGAAAGGGATAGCAGAGATTTGAGTTTGATTCTAATAATAAGAGCCTAAAGTCTTTAAGTCAGTTTTTTTTACTTTATAGCCTAAGTACCTAGTGACGTACTAAATAATTCAGTAAAACTCTTTGTTAAGCTACGATTAACACTTTTTTCTTTAAAAAAAGATTTAATATTATTCACGCCACCTCCTAATTGCCTGAACTCACGGGTTCCGTAGGTTTTTATCAGTGACATTGGCCTCCAAGGCCTTCCTCTTATCAGCGCGTTACGAGTTTTTTGCGCAATCGATTTTTCATTAGCAATAATGGAGGTTTTTTTTTGTATTTGTAGGTCATGTGGGACGGAAGTTCGAGTATAAAAAAGGTTTAACATTAACAATTTTTAGTAGAGCAAAACAGTTTTTATTCAATCCATGAGCTCAGTCACATGTGAATGATTTTACTTTTTTCGAATATATTTTCGGATTGTTAAATTGTGGAGGAATTAGCGTACCTACCACAAAATAGATGAAATAAGAAACAAAAAAGTAAATTAACAATACATAAGAAACAAATAATAAATATTATACAACATCAAAAACATTGCTCTGAGTCAAAAGTAGCTAAAGCACTTGTGAAATGGACCCATGGACCACCCATAGGAAAGTTCGTTTTTCTAAATTGATCCAGCCGGGGACCGAACCCGGAACCTTGAAAACCGGCGTACAAACAACTCTACCACGGAGGTAAGCACGTTGTTAACTGGCCTTTCTTCGTACACTTTGTCCACAGGATTAGTCATCCCAATTTTTTTTACCTTATTTGCTTTGTCTATATCTGACTGGGGTAGCATATAAAAGCAAAATCATGCTTCGAATTTTTCAAATCCTTCTAAAGTAGCTCGATTCTCATAAGCGCCCCCTTGAGCGATGAAACAGAACAAAACACAATCACATCTCAATCAATCTAATTTAATGCGTTCAAGTGCAAGTTCACGGACTTGAAAAAAAATAAACAAATGACGGCGCACGCGCCCGCCACGAGTCGCTATTATAGAGAGCGATTGCTATCAAGTATAGAAAATGATAGAGATGAATTGCTATCAGGCTATTAAGTATCAAACCTTGCATTAGAACAAAATTAAAAAATTACATTGTCTTTGTTTCGAAGATTATTATTGTGAGTGTTTTATGTGCCTTAGTTAGGTTAGGTGTGCTGTGGTAAAGTTAGGTGAACTGCTTTACTAGTTAATTCATCATGTACTGTGGGATAAAATAATTGAACTGCCTATAAAATTGCGAACAATTTAGTATACTTAATTGAGACCGGACGCATCGATCGACTACGCAGAAATTCTTAGTGCACGCAATAAAAAGAAAGTGGGGCCTATGACCCAACCACAATAAAAACTGCATGAAACCATCCGGGCTAAAATTGTAAAGTCGACGCACTCACAAGCAGAATGACCTTAAAAAAGTGCAAACGAATACAGACTTTATGTTCAAAGGCATCAAAACTACAATCGTAAGATTCGCGCAAATACGCGCAGTCCTTTCAGAAACAAACTAACCTCGCCATTCAGTACGAACCAGTCCATCAATAGCTGTAACTCCTGTAAACTTATAAACCAATACAGACTCTAACCTTTTCATTTTAAATTTCAATTTCGTGTGTCGCATGAAGAATGCAAGCGGAGCAGACAGCAGTATCTGTATAATGCTCTTTGTGAGTCGCTTCCATTTTTCGAATTTCGACTTATTGATATTTGTGATACTGGCCATAATTCTGCAAACTACGGACGCTGCTCGACCTAAGAATGCTGGAACTGCGAGAAAGACTTATATTTAAATTTACTCTTTATGGCTTTTGATTTAAGGTTGGATATTGTTTAACGGTGGTTATTTATAAAAGTGAAGCTGATGGCTTGACATTGCATTCCAGGCGATGCGAATGACTTCGATGACAACGGCCAGACAGGGGCATCGCACACCGCCTATTGGTTTGAACTTGGGTAGTGCGGGTTCACCAGAGTATTGGATTGATTTTTTTGATGTAATAGCAACTGCTGTGTAATAGTGCACTTGCAGGGTTATTTATGCGATGTTGCGTACAATGAAAATGTGAATTTCCTCATATGTCTAGAAATTTCAAAGCTGCTGTTATTCGATAAAATGTTGAACTAAATGTAGAAAATTGTAATTCATATAACAAATAGATAGTTTTATTGATTTTAGAAGAAAGGAAGTTTTCTTATTTTTCGTATGAAATCGTGTATATGAAACTCTGTGTGTATGAAACGAACTATTTATCATTATTTGTAAATGTTGTTGCGAAAAAATTCTTGCTACTACGTCTTTTAGACATTTTAAAGACATCTTAGATGGGTGGTAGAAAAACAATTCAAAAAGCGTCTCAAAATTCTCACTGTTTGTACCTAATGCTATAGGCCGCGGAAAGATCCTAGAGATCTGAATTTAAGATATATATTTCTTTATATCTTTCTCCAGACACGTATAAAACAAGAAACACGATTCAGTGTTTTGGGTTCGATACATTTAATTTCGAAAATACCTCTTAAAATTCATAAAATCGAAATTATTTAGAAACAACATCAGTTATTCAAGTCAAAAATGCATTAAAAAATTTGTATCATCAATATTCATAATCGAGTAGAAGGATTTTTCTTTAATCGCCTTAGTTATTTACTACGAATTGATTCAGTGACTTTTGCGACAAATCTGCCGAATTGGTCTCCGCGCGTGGCGTTTTCTCATTGCTATCTAGCCTTACGATTTATTTTAGATGTAAAATAAATCGTAAGGCCCCTTAAATCTTAAAGTTTAGAAAAAAAAAATAATTAAAGAAAACATCGCCTTTTAAATTGTCAATGTATAGTGCTCAAAAAAGTTCAAGAACCTTACCTAGATACAATTTACTTCACAGATGCAAATCCACCCCAGTGCAGTAAAGGCCCGTCTCATTGAAGATTCACTCGCAGATGGAGCGCAGCCAACTCTAACAGAATTTTATATCTAAGTAGCTTCTTCCAGTGAACCGACTACGCGAGATAGCTAAAGA
Organism: Agriphila tristella; assembly: GCA_928269145.1. Lineage (NCBI taxonomy): Eukaryota > Metazoa > Arthropoda > Insecta > Lepidoptera > Crambidae > Agriphila > Agriphila tristella. Next base: position 11,358,945 of record OV743435.1, on the reverse strand, counting down.
TATTTAAAAAGTACTATTTAAAATTAGATTTAGTGCCTTTTTACAATCTATCTATGATGGACCACATGGATTACTCGTTAACTAAGTCGGTATATTAATTTGAACTTTGTGAAATAGGTCCTTAAAGAATTAAATTAAGTTATTGAAGAAAATAATATACAAGGTTCGCTCTAATCTGAATGCACTATTTTGCATTAGTTTTCGATGAGTTTTGCTTCTAAGATTGAAAAAATGAGACTTTATAGATACTACAGGACCTTTTGTGATCTTTATATTTATTTATATTGAAAGTTTAACAAAAACTACAAAGGTCGACAAGAAAAAGCTCAGTTTCATTAGTACAGTTAATTTTATTTCAGCATGGCATAAACTTTTCCAATGGAAATCTGTCTTAAAAATGTAAAAAAATATTTACGTCATCGGTAACTCCACATCTGACCAAAATCTTGAGCTCCTCCGTGCTTCGGAAGGCACGATAAGCTGTTGTTGATCCCGGCTGCATTTGCTTGCAGTCCAACACCTACCAATCCGCATTGGGCCTGTGTGATTGGCTATGGCTCATCCTCCTTATACACCCATAACATAAGCAAGGCCTGTGCCCCAGCAGTGGGGATATTAAAAATGGCTGATGGTCAACTCCATATCACTAGTTTGCTCCGTAGATGAGATTTGCTCAGAGTTTACATATTCATACCTCCATCCCAGATCTAGTCAGTTCGGATATTCATTCAGAGCTCAAACTACACAAATTGCTTCAACCACAAAATCCTCTTACTATGCCAGTTCTATTTACTGTTAGCATCCTAGATCACAGTGATTGTTGTTGTTCTATGATTTTATAACGTTTTCTCTGCTAAAAACTCGTGAATGTGTTATGAAGTTATGTTGTTTTGATTCGCCTATTAGTTTAAAGACGGAGATGTGTCAGAAAGAATATTTCAGTCCGGCTTTCCAGCTGTTTGTTCTACAGGTCGCATTTCTCAACCGATTCTGGTGAAATTATATTAGCAGGTTCGATAAATCCAGAATTGTTTAGTCGAGCCAGTTTTTCCAAAAAAAACAAATATTCACCCATTTTGAAAAATGATCTAAATTAGAAGCACGATCTGGTTGCGAATACTCCAAATAATATACCGAACAGCACGTACTGTGTGATTTAAAAACCTCATGGCTGGCTACATTTTATTTTTGTACAATTTGAGCCACTTTTTATCACAAGGTCTACAGCTCAGGGAGCCACTAGTAATAATTAATTAAGAATTGGTCACTATTGATTTGGATTTACAAGAAAAAAAATGACATAGAAAAGGGACATCTTACATGGAATATGTACGAATAAATGAATAATCCGAGGTCTTGAGATCGATTGAATCGAGTCTCCAATCAGAGGTGCTTCACGAAAGACAATAGGTGCTCACCCGGAATTATCTTCGATTCTGTCACTGCATGTGATTTGCATATTGATGGTCAATCTGGGATCTTTTGACCGTCATCTTACACCATTGTGTTATCGTCTCGCTAATGATAGCTTGTTTCATGCTTCAAATTGTTTGAGCGCATTCGAAATTCGCCGCACCAAGGTAATGTCTAAAGAATAATGTGAATGGCTAATTATTGGTCAATATCTCGTATTGACTTGAGGCAAATATTTGGCATATTACCTTTGTAAATTTGTTTTGAGAAAAATAAATTATTTGTAAAACTTAAATATTAAGTTTTATTTTTGTTAAATAGGCAAGCGCTTGCCCGCTATCACGCCTGATGGTAAGCAATGATGCGATCTACGATGAAACGCGCTAGCTTAGAAGATACCTATTCATTCGCGACTTGAACGCCCCCAGATCGTTTCTATCGGGAAACACAGACTCAGGCAAAGAGTTCCACTCTCTAGCGGTACGGATGATAAAATTTGAAGAAAAACGCTCAGTGCGAGCCTAGTCTTTGGAATATCCACCAACCTGCCTAGCATGACCGATTTATATCGCGTGATATTGCGTTTTATCGGTGACCCTTCGCATCGCATAATTTCAATTGTCCTAAAATCACTTGGCATAACTCGATCGGCATAATAATCACAAAGCATACTATTTATTTAGCATAAATTTCGATACGCATAATCATTGTACTGCATAACTTTTAAAAAGCATAATATTTCAAAGCATAATAGTAACAATTCCTAATTTCAATTGGCATATTTTCAGTAAGCATATTTTGAAAGGCATAATTTTGTTATGCATATTTTACAAAAGTACTAATGTTTTAAAGCATTATATAAAAAGCATAATTAATTTTAATACTAATTTATAAAAAAATACTTAATAGTATTTTTTTATGTATGAGTATTTAACGGTACAACTATTGCTGGGTTAGGTTAAGTCATTGTTTTGAACACTCGTAGAGAAGCGAGTGAAGCGGGTGGAGCTTGAAATGCTTGCATGCTGCATGTTTGTTTGCATGCTGCATGCTTGCTTGCATGATGCATGCTTGCTTGCATGCTGCATGCTTGCTTGCATGCTGCATGCTTGCTTGCATGCTGCATGCTTGCTTGCATGCTGCATGCTTGCTTGCATGCTGCATGCTTGCTGCGTGCTAGCTTGAATGCTGCATGCTTGCTTGCATGCTGGATGATTGCTTGCAGAATGCTTGCCGGGGGGGTGCAGGGGGGCTGGCCCCCCTGCTCGGGGGGGTCGGGGGGCCTGAGGCCCCCCGCTATAATGAAAAACTTTTATTGCACTAGGTAGGTTAGGTTAGGTTAGTGTTTTGACCACTTGCAGCGGAGCGAGCGAAGCTCCATAATGCTTGCATGCATGATGCATGCCTGCTTGCATTCTGCATGCCTGCTTGCATGTTGCATCCTGCGTGCTGCATGCTTGCTTGCATGCTGCATGCTTGCTTGCATGCATGCTTGCTTGCATGTTGCATGCTTGCTTGCATGCTGCATGCTTGCTTGCATGCTGCATGATTTCATGATAAAATCAAAAGAGAAATAAAAAGAAGATTGCTTTAAAAATCATATTTTATTTATAAATGCTTCATAACATGAATGTAAATGAAAACATGAATGAAACAAAACCATCTATACATAATTTATCACCACCTTTTTGGGCTTTAAATAATATGCATTCACTGCTATTACTCATTTTTGAAAACAACAATAATTTAAGTATCGTAAATAACTCAATATCAAATGCAAGAACTTGTAATAAATTAAAATATTATTTTGTTTCACAGTACCCATATTTTAAGTGCTTAATTATATTTAAATAGCAATATTTGATAACTTAGATTTTGCTGATATTTTAATGATTATTCATAAAATGTTTTTATGAATAATCCTTACTAATATTATAAATGCGAAAGTCTGTCTGTTTGTTTGTTTATTTGTTTGTTTGTTTGTTACGCCTTCACGTCGTAACTACTGAACCGATCATCATGAAATTTTGCATACACGTTGTCAGGGGGGCAGAAAAGGACATAGGGTACCTTTTATACAGAAAAAACGTACGGTTCCTGAGGGATAGTAAAAAAACTGTCCACGCAGACGAAGTCGCGGGCGGCCGCTAGTCATTAAAATATGCCTAGGGAAATTAGGTCTCTTGTTACAATGCGTAATAAGATTATGTCTTTAGATGATTATGCTTTTTAGACAATATGCCAATTAAAAAATATGCGTATTGATATTTATGCGTTTTGAAAATATGCCATTCAATATTTATGCTTAACAAAATTCAGCCTAATGGTATAATGCGTTTTGAAATTGTGCTATAACATATTATGCTAAATGATGATTATGCCATTTAACAGTATGCGTTCTATGTTTAGGACAAATAAAGTTATGCGTTCCATTAGGTAATCGTTTTATCACGTTTAACTGTCAAAGAGACAAAGGAATTTGACAGTTGAGTGTCGATAAAATGCTATATCACGCGATATAAATCGGTCATGCTAGGCAGACAAGAAACGGTGGCGCTGATATAAAGTTCTTAAATTAAAGTATAGTTACGAAAAACCATTTCAAGAATTCTTACGTTTACTTTTTCACTGAAATTAACAGATTGTTTTCATACACATTTTGAATTACTGCTTGTGAGTTTGAAATCGTTTGAGCATAAGCTGTGCGCTGTGACTTGCCATGTCACCCCGCATAGCCATGGCCACACGTTGTGTGGAAGGAAGTCCGTTTTGGCACGTTCTGCCCAGCGCGCGTATAGTGATGTCCACTGGACGTATCGCGTGAAATCACAGATAAATATCTTGATACCGAAATATCGTTGTGTGACAGACTGTTGGTTTTTATTAGAGATTTACAGAATTGACATATTAATTAATGGATTTTATAAAGGCATGTATTAATGTAATTTTAGTGTCATAAACTGACCAGAGGGCTAATTGTCTAACTTCAAAATCTATCGCAATCGCTTTCATTTGACAGATGGATGTGACACATTGCTGCATTTCTTTGGTAAGTTTTTATTTGTGCCAAAAAGAAGCATCTATGTGTTACATCCTGAAAGCGATTGCGATAGATTTTGAAATTAGATTAGACAATAGAAAGGCAGTTTTTAATATTAAACTTTGGTTTAGATACCATCATCCTTAAAAGTCTTTAGAGAATTGTGTAAAGATTCCAGCTTCAATATCAGTGTGGTGTCTAAAGTGTTATTGAAACCGTAAAGTCTTAAAAGTGAGCTTACGTTTTAGTCGTTCAATCTTTGCGCGTTTGACCTAATGATTAGTCATTTCGAGTTCACGCAATTGTTGTGACAACACAGAGAGAAAATACAGAATCTTTTACAGCAATATCAGCTGAAATAATCTTGAATAGTGGCGTCATGCTAACGAGTCCGTTGACCTACAGTTCTGCCACTATTGACAAAATTGTATGATTCATTTTTCTAACGACACAGTGATTAGCAGAACGCGAATACTTCATTGTAAAGTGTCAATGACACTTCTTTTATCATACTGTATATATTATAAATTGAGAACATTTACACAATGCTAAAATGAATACGATTGAAAAACAATCACAGTTCTTAAAGTTTTGTAGCGACATAACGAATATATCTATAGTTCAATGGTTTTCTATTGTTTATTGTAGTTATGTTATAAATATTAACCACATTAATCATGCTCCGAATAGCTATTTTTAGTTTATCCTCATTATATACCAACATAAAATCTGAAACATGGCATCATTTGACATAATACCACCTATTACATTGCACATAATGTTAAAAGGTGGAATCAATTATTATTACTATTATTAAAAATTATTTGACCCCACAGAATAAAAAAATATTTTTTTTGTAAAAAAATATCAAATGATATTTTTTTTTATAATTTTCCTACCTACTGCCCTAAAAAAGAATAGAGGAAGCATCAAAGTATTATAATAGATAAATATTATATTAGAAAAAATACTAGAAAAAGTCGACTCAGCAGCTGAACTGCTACAAGTGAGTGGATTTTTTCTTATATTTTTATAGTGTAATATTTATCCTAATATTAAATTAGCATTGTGAATGCCTATAATCTAAAAATTCAATTATTAAAATAGACTTACAGGCCAGGCGCATCACTAGTCTCCTCTATGGCGGAGATACGATTCAGTTGATGGTTTATTTGATTCTCGATCGATAATTTCATCTCAAGAGTTTATAATAATAATAATTGTTTATTTTCTCCCATAAAGAATTGGGGGATGAGTTGCTCGCGTCCGTAGGACTTACCACCTTTTCCAAGGCCCACCCTACACGTGTCCCCCGGGTGGTGCTAAACGGGCAACAACGCCGAGTCACAGGCGGCGGTCAACTAACCTGTTTATGGCTACCACAAGCCTAAAGGACTTAAATCCCCTTTGAACATCGTGGCGACAGTGCCTTGGGAAAGCACTGTTTGTATTCTCCCAACCCCCTCTCGTAATGAAATGTCGAATAATAAGGAATGCGTTTTGTCATGCGACCCGGCTAACCCCCGGCGCTCTCCGGTACCCGGGCCAGAGAGTGTGAAATTAGCTACCGAAGACTGCATAGAAGTAGGTGACCAGGCTTCTGTGTCGGTAAATGTTACTGGAAATAGAAGAATGATTCAACAGGCCTTTCATCCTGGCCTGTTTGTTAGCAGGTCTAGAAGTTATTCTACAGGCAACCTGCCAAAGGAAGATCCACCACCGGCCTCACCACCTGTAATTTTGAATTTAGATTCAGATGTTGAAATTGACGAAAATCCACTCACAACTCATAAACATCCGGAATGGCAAAGAATACCAGCAGCTAGAAACCCTAAAAGGAAAAAGTTAAACCAAACTCCATCTCCCGAAGAAGTAAGGACCTCAAATAGATTTGGCGTCTTGCCTATAGACGCTAATGACAAGGAAGAACAAATCAAACAAAGAAAACCAAGTAAGCCTCCTCCAATTATCCTATACGGAGTAGAAGATGTTGGTAAACTAATAGAATTACTTGAAAGTGCTGCTGAAAGGGACCAATTCACCTATAAAATTGTAAATCGAAACCAAATGAGAGTTAGCTGCACCCAGGTGGAAGTATATAAAAATCTTATTTCACTAGTCCGTGAAAAAGGGCTAATAGGACATACTTTTACCAGAAAAGATCAGAGAAACTACAGAATAGTAATTCGAAATCTCCACTATTCAACTCCCACAAGTGCAATAATAGAAGCAATTGAAAGTACAGGTAACTCGGTAGCGGGCGAGATCATCAATGCTCGATATGGCCCAGAAAAAAATCCCACATCAACATTCTTTGTTAACCTCTTACCAGGACCTAATAACAAGGCTGTCAAAGAATTAAAATATGTATACCACCAGTCAGTTATAATAGAAGACCCAAAAAAGAAAAAAACGATTGTCCAATGCCAAAGATGCCAGCAGTATGGGCATTCAAAGAACAATTGCATGAGGCCATACCGCTGTGTTAAATGCGCTCAACAACATAAAACGTCAGACTGCACCAAGAAAGACAGAAATACTCCGGCTAAATGCGCATTGTGTTTCGGCGCCCATCCGGCTAATTATAAAGGCTGTGAGGTATACCGTGAAATCCTCTCAAGAAAAGTAGCACCAACTCTAGCAAAGCCGAAAATTGCACCGAACCCCATCCCTGAATGTAAAGGAGATTCTGAATCCCGACCCGCAACATACGCTGAAGCTCTACATACCCACAATAAGAAAGCAAAATCTGCCACAGAAACGAACAAACAAACAAAGTGGGAGACAAAGAAAGATTACAACAACCAATCTGAAAGTCCAGAGCCTCAGATGACCGCAATAGAAAAAATATTATTGAAACAATCTGAAAAGTTCGAAATAATCCTACAACAAATGGGCACACTTATGCAGCTCATAACCACACTGATAAACAAATTGTCCTAATGGCGTCTTTGCGTATAGCAACATGGAACGTAAATGGCTTATCACCAAACAAGAACGAAGTCGACTTACTAATAAGACAACAAAACCTCGATATCATCCTCATCTCGGAATCTCATTGTACTAATGCATCTAAAGTGAATTTCCGTGGATACTGTACGTACACGACCAATCACCCGGATGGAACAGGGCACGCAGGAACAGCAGTCATAATACGGGAAACTATAAAACACCACCTACTACCGGAATTTAAGAAAAGCTATGTTCAGGCTACCACAGTTGCGATTGAAGACCATTGTGGATATTTCAATGTCGTTGCCGTCTATTGTCCGCCTAAACATAAAATAACAGAACACATGTTTTCTGAATTCTTCAGCTCCCTCGGTGGTCGCTTCGTGGCTGGTGGAGACTGGAACTCGAAACATACTTCCTGGGGTTCGAGACTTATTACAACAAGAGGTAGACAACTGCTTTCTAGCGTAACGATAAACAACTTACATACCTTATCGACTTTCGAACCAACATACTGGCCTACAGACTTGAACAAAATTCCAGATCTTCTGGATTTTTTCATCATCAAAGGATTGTCTCACCACTACTTCAAACCGGAATCATGCCTAGATACCTCATCGGACCACACTCCCGTATTGCTCACAGCTAGCACCATGGTTATTGAAGTCGAAAGACCACCACAACTCTCCAATAACAAGACCGACTGGTATTATTTCGTGAATATGTTAATGATAACATAAACATGAAAATGTCACTAAAATCTCCGGAAGAAATAGAGGAAGCGACAAAACACATTACTACGTTGATCCAGGAAGCTTGTTGGAAAACTACTCCCACTATAGTACACAAACCCTATTGCGCTAATATACCACTAGAAATAAAACAAAAAGTACTAGAAAAGAGAAGGTCTCGGCGCGTATGGCAACAGAGCAGGCACAATGACGATAGACGAAAACTGAATAGAGAAACAGAAGAACTAAGAGCACTACTTAAAGACTGGCATGACACTACACTGGAAGCTAGGTTGGAATCGCTTGCCCCTAATGGATCCACTGGCCATTCCTTATGGAAGTACACCAAGACATTAAACGGACCCCAAGAACGTAAACCTCCCTTAAGGAAAAGTGATAATAGCTGGGCTAAAAGTGCAACAGAAAAAGCAGGTTTGTTTGCCAGTCATCTGGCCAATGTTTTCTCACCGAACGCTACAAACGATCAGGAATCGAGCACATATGTGAATAATGTTCTGGATCAACCTTACCAGATTCATCAATCTTGGATCAACCTTGGATCGTTACCACCGGAACCAGTTACCGTTAAAGAGGTGTGGTCAACAATAAAAGCCTTAAATGATCGGAAGGCTCCTGGTTTCGATCTTATTACAAAAGAAATATTGACAAAGTTACCCAAAAGAGCTGTAGTATTCCTCACCACTCTATATAACGGCATTTTCAGAACACAACATTTTCCCACTATGTGGAAAGTATCCCAAATTATTATGATTCCTCAGGTCGGCAAGCCGCCGAACGAAGTTTCATCCTATAGACCCATCAGCCTCTTACCAATACTGTCAAAAGTATGCGAAAGAATTATACTAAAAAGAATTCTTCCCATTCTTAAGGAAAATAGAACAATACCTGATCATCAATTTGGTTTTAGGCAAAACTCTACTGTAGAACAGGTACATCGGGTAACAGAGGAGATCAGAAGGGCGCTGGAAAATAAGGAGTTTTGTTCATCCGCATTCTTGGATATTCAACAGGCATTTGACAAAGTGTGGCACGAGGGCCTACTATGCAAATTAAAAAACTGCCTCCCTCACAGTTATCATCCCTTATTACAATCTTACATAGAAGACAGAATATCTCAGGTGAAAGAATCTACTGAAACCTCAAAATTCTTTGAAATTAAGGCAGGTGTACCTCAGGGGTCTGTACTGGGACCAGTGTTATACACAATATTTACTGCAGACTTGCCAACAATAACAGGCGTAACTACAGCAACCTTTGCCGATGACACTGCCATATTAGCCAGCAATAAATGTTCAATCGTGGCATCCAATACACTCCAAAAAGGGCTAGATGAAATAAGTACCTGGTTAAAGAAATGGAAGATTAGAGCAAGTGTGACTAAGTCGGTACACATAACGTTTGCCCTCAAAAAAGGGGATTGTCCACCTGTATCTCTAGAAGACAACATATTACCCCACAAAGATAATGTAAAATATCTTGGCTTACATCTCGACCGCAGGCTGACATGGAAAAATCACATAAAGGCGAAGCGTGAAGAACTTAACCTGAAATACAGAAGTATGCTTTGGTTACTTGGACGGAATAGCAAACTCTCAGTGGATAACAAGCTACTAATTTACAAAGCCCTCCTTAAGCCGGTATGGATGTATGGCATTCAGCTGTGGGGCAGCGCGAGTAACTCCAACATAAGCATAATACAGAGACTGCAGAACGTTATCTTGCGAACCATATCCAATGTGCCCTGGTTTGTAACAAACAACGAGATCCATGAGAACCTACAAATGAACACAGTAAAGGAAGAAATCCGAGCTACATCTACAAGATATCAGAAACGACTTGCTCAGCATCCCAACGAGCTAGCAGTCGCACTTACAAGACAATCCTACTGCAACCGCCTTAAAAGGCATAATATCTCGTCACTGCCGGAGCGTATGTAGCTCACGGATGTAGCATATGGAGTAGTGCTCTCAATGGAGGGTACACTCGTCGCAATTATAAGAGACTTACAACACATTCACTTATAGTGGCTAACTGATTGTGGATAATCTAACAAAAAAAAAAAAAAAATAAAGAATTAATGGAATAAGTTCATATTTTGCTTAAAATTAAACGAAATACTTTACTTATCTTGAAATAATGCATTTAAAAGTATACGTATTTAACACGTTAACTGCTACGAGGAATTTTCAAAATTAAAAGAATGTTTTATTTTATTTCAAAAGGCATATTGCGCTAAAAAGGAAAGCCTTTTGCTCTTTTTTATTTAAAAGCCGACCTATATCCTAAAACTGATGTATCTAAAGTGCTAAGTACTTCTTACTACTAAGGCAGTTGTTCAAATATGAACAGTGACACTTAAATTACAAATGCACACATGTGTGTTTGCTTTATCTATTAGTGCTACTTAAGATCGTTTGCGTTCATTCACATCTTCTACACACGTGAATGTCACTACCTACATACAAAATACCGGGTGTAACAAGACCTTCAACGAAGCCGAGGTCTACGTTAAGTATTCGGCCCATCATCAGGACCATTTCTGTTCAAAATTATTGCTGGCAAACGATTTTGATTTTTGGTGTTAAAAAAATTGCATACATTACCACGCAATGCAACGCGTACAACAGGCCACGCCTGCGAGTATATGCTACACAACTGAGTGCGGCCGAGTTAAAAGGCAGCGTTTATATGCGTGCTCATGAAATACATCGAGTGACGACGTTTTGAAGGCATTGTTTGTTAAGAAGTACTTTACATTTTAATAATGTTTCTTTGGACAAAAAGTAGAAAATAACGAATAAAATAAGATTTTATAAAAATTGTAAAAAAGTATTTGACTTTGATATTCCATAAGTTCGTAGCTATTGGTTTCCCAGGTATAGTCTAAAGACAAAAATGATCCTGAAGATGGGCGGAATACGTGGACTTCGGCTTCGTTGAAGGTCTTGTTACACCCGTTATAACCTCTTGTTAATATAAAATACTTGGTAATTGAATTTTGTTATTTCTTAGATATTTATTTATTGCTCACGGACAATAAATCAGCTCCCAAAACTAGTTATAAAAGTGATAACACTGAAAAACTGTAAATAAAAAATACTGATTATGTTTTTCATCATATTTTTGTAAGCATACATAGATTTTATTAAACTAAATCATTACCGTATAATATTTGGGGCTGAATTATGAAACTTTAAAATAGGTATGCTTTCTTTAAATTAGTACTTATTTTTATTATTTATTAAGAAGATCAAAAGCACCATAAACTGCTTATATCTTAGGTATACTAATAACAATGCGAAAGACCAATAACAGATTTCCCTTATAGATATAATTTCTTACAATTATAACCTGTTTTTATCCCTTCCGGACCATCTGACCACCAAATCCCACCACCAGTGGTTGGTTGGCACTCCAATTTCTCAACTGACTACCAGTGGCCAAATAACACAATGTAACTCCCATTTCACCCACCAGTGGTGAAAATTATCTTATTTCTTCACTGGTGACTAATTTTGTTGGGTATAAAAAACAGATACAATAAAAATAGGTAATCTACTAGTAGATCATTTTGAAAACTTCTATTTGCTAAGCAAATGTTTTTATACGTGTAGCAATCCTTCGTAAATTATAATGACGTTTTCCTACTTTGACTCCGATCTGTTCAATATTCAAAAGGCGACTATATGCTCTAGCATCGGTTCAGTTAGTCTTCTTGAAATTCCGACTCCATTACTTAACATGAAAGGTTTCCGCGTTTAATCAATTAAGCGAAATATCCTTACGGCGCCGGAGAGACTCTCTGAAACCAAAAGCGATTGGTATGAGCACCGCATCACGGGTTTGGTGTGGCGTAAGGCATTGAAGACAAGCGGGCTGGAAGTGAAAAAGTTTATGAAAAAATCTAGCTATTCGGTTAACCAAACTAGACTATCGGTTCGTAAATATAATGTAGTATTTACAAGAGTCGACGTTTGGCAGGTGACTTCCTGCGGGCTGATTATCTAATTAAAAACCACCTAGCGACTGGTTGCAGTTCACAGATGATCGTGATCCATTGCTACTTCTTTTTGGGTTAAAAAAAACATACCAAAGAAAAGTGGCAATGTATGCCAAATGCAACCGGTCGCTAAATAGTTTATTTTTAGATAATCAGGGTGCTGGTCGCTTGTAAAATCTAATAGCAAACCTAAACTAATGATGTGGCGATTCGATTTTACAAGCGATTGTCGATAAAAAGGCCTATTCGACTAAAGTCGTCTATCAAGTCGCCCAGAAAATCGACCCATTTAATTACCTACCCCATAAAATTGGCAAGAGGATCCGTAACGATTTTAGTTGAGGATGCAGATTTATAGAGCTAAGAATTCTATAACATGCGGTGCAAAAAATTTTGTTCGACAACAAAAATTGACGAAGATATGATCATATTACTAGCGCAGTTCGCTGATCGGGAGGCGCGGTCTGGCCTGACGGCTGTGACGTCACACGGTTCGAGTCGCTCTAAGTTTATATGGCCTCCGCATTTATTATACGCATTATGTGGGCTAACATCCTCAATTATTAAGATAGGGAAATGAAAATAGCATCAAAAGATTTGTTACTAAAAGGCCTATAATACTGTAAAAAAAATGTTGTTAAATGTTTATATACAGGGTGGATTTTTGAGACGGTACATTTTATGATACTCCGAACTGCATTCATAGATTTTGGAAAATGCTAAAATACCAAAAAAAATTTTGTTATGCCAATCGATCCTATTTCATGTGGGGTTCAAAAGAATCTATTGGAACATTTAAGGTATGAGTACGAGAAACGACAAAAATCGCCAATACTTTTCCCATACATTTTGTACGGAAAAACGAAAAATTTACTCGATTTTTTTTTATTGCCGAACGATCTTATTTCTTACCGTGATCAAAATACTCTTTAAGGCCAACTGAAATTTGATTACAGAAACTACGTAAGTCACACACAACATCGTCTTCACACGCAGGCACAATCTTTTACAACATTAGATAAAAAAAAGTAGTTTCTGTACTCAAATTTCAGTTGGCCTTAAAGAGTATTTTGATCACGGTAAGAAATAAGATCGTTTGGCAATAAAAAAAAATCGAGTTTTTTTGTTTTTCCGTACAACATCTATGGGAAAAGTTTTGACGATTTCTGTCGTTTCTAGTACTCATACCTTAAATGGTCCCATCGAGTCTTTTGATTAATGATGAAAAAGACTCGAGTCTTTTAAGTCCTTTTGCAAAGACTCGCCTCATTTGAACGCCTCACGACTCGACGAGTCTTTTAAACCCTAAGTCTTGAGTCAAAGACTCGAAGCTCAAGACTAATTTGAGTCGAGCTCTTTTACCTCAGGCCTCGAAAGCTGATTCGTTTCTTAAAAGGTTTAAAGGACTTAAAAGACTCGAGCCTTGTGGCTTCGGGAGTCGTAAGTCATGAGAGGCGTTTACCAACCAACATACTGACTGACTGATACATATCAGAAAATTAAGCACATTGATCTGATTGAAATTAAAAATAAACAAAATAGAAGTTTTTATTAGGAAAAAAATTGAAACAAAAAAAGAATTATAATAAGATAAATATAAAATAAAATACTTTATAAAACCCAAAAAAATCCGATACCGAGGGCCAAGGACTCAATTTTTAAGATACTAAAAATCTAAGATGGCGGCTAACTTTCATGTTTTTGGGCCGATTTCGATGAAACTCGATTTTTAGTACTATTTTGATGAGAAAATAACAACGCAATGCTTAAAATATTGAAAAATCCAAGATGGCGGCCATTTGTTTGTGGGCCGATTTCGATAAAAATCGGTTTTTGGTACTATTTTGACGAGAAAATAATAACACAATGTTGAAAATATTTAAAAATCTAAGATGGCGGCCAACTTTTTTGTTTGTGGGCCGATTTCGATGAAACTCGGTTTTTGGAACTATTTTGACAAGAAAAAAATAACGCAATGTTGAAAATATTTGAAAATCAAAGATGGCGGCCAACTTTTTTGTTTTTGGGCCGATTTCGATGAAACTCGATTTTTAGTACTATTTTGATGAAAAAATAACATTTCACATACCATTAACATTTCGGGCCGATTTCGATGACAAACAAAAAAATTGGCCGCCATCTTGGATTTTTTAATATTTTCAACATTGCGTTATTATTTTCTTGTCAAAATAGTTACAATAACCGAGTTTCATCAAAATCGGCCCACATACAAAAAAGTTGGCCGCCATCTTGGATTTTTCAATATTTTAAACATTGCAACATTGCGTTGTTATTTTTTCGTCAAAATAGTACTAAAAATCTAGTTTCATCGAAATCGGCCCAAAAACAAAAAAGTTGGCCACCATCTTGGATTTTTAGTATTTAAAAAATTGCGTTGTTATTTTCTCGTCAAAATAGTACTAAAAATCGAGTTTCGTCGAAATCGGCCCAAAAACATAAAAGTTAGCCGCTATCTTGGATTTGTAGTATTTTAACAATAGCGTTATTATTTTCTTGTCAAAATAGTACCGAAAACCGAGTTTCATCGAAATCGGCCCACTAACAAAAAAGTTGACCGCCATCTTGGATTTTTCTTTATTTTCAATATTGCGTTGTTATTTTCTTGCCAAAATCTTTTTATTAAAATAAACTTGTTAATTAAGCGCTTTTGAATCGTCCATATTTTTTTTTCTAGACTTTTTTAGGAAGCTTAAAGGTTAAAATTTAAGTATTTGGATACACGACTCAGTCGTGCCTTTTTAAAAGCAGCTCGAGTCATTTGAGTCTTTTAACATACAACTGAGTCTTATTAAAAAGACTCGAACGTCGAGTCTTCACTTTAGACTTGAGTCGCGTAAAACGGAGGCGAGTCTTTTTATTAAGACTTAAAAGACTTGAGTCTTTTTCATCACTACTTTTGATCCCCACACAAAATTGGATTGGTTGGCATAAATTTTATTTTATGGTATTTTTGCATTTTTTTTGCTAACGGTAACTTTTTCCAAAATCTGTGAATTCAGTTAATATCTTAAAAAGTTATGGAAGGTCTCCCAGGAACGTTTTCCTGTAACTATAACGGTTAACGTACCTGCCTGTAATGTACCGTCTTAAAAATCCACCCTGTATATAAACATTTATGTATGTATTGTAGGCCGTTTAGTAACAAATCTTTTGATGCTATTTTCATTTCTCTATCTTAATAATTGAGGACGCTAGCCCCCATTATGCAGCGCGGGCCATATCAACGTCGAGCAACTCGGACCGTGTGACGTGCGTGACACGCAATGGCCGCTCTGGCTGCCCGTCGATAAATGTTGGCTGGATAAAATGTGTTATAAACTCGCAACGGATGGACCGATTTCGACGATTTAAAGACTATATTGATGAAAAAGCTTAGTGGAACACTTTTATGTTAGTTTTGAGTTGATTTGTCGACCTAGTACTGATCCTCTTCAATTTTGAACAAATAGTTATTTAAGCGTGATAGATAGGTGTATTATACACACCAAGTTTTATTGTTTACCGAAACAAAACAACTTAACAAGAACTTGTTAAGTGTTTATTTAACCCAAAAACCAGGGTCGACTCTCTAAAAATAAATAAACTATGTGGAAAAGCTGTCACGCAACGTCGAGATGCGCTCGACGCTGCGAATTTTAGAGAATTTAGGGGCTGTTCTAAAATCGCCTCAGTTTATGCATTAATCCATACAGTAAACGCAAGAGAGCACTCGGACCTACAAGATTGCCTTCCGAGAGCCATTACCCTGTGTTCGCCAAAATGTGGGGGCTTTATTAACCTTTATTTTTACGTTTATTGCAGACTCTTGACGAATCGTTCGAGGGTTAATATGTGAAGGGATTGTCTGATATTGGCAATCTGATGTTATGGCCGCTCAATGGTCTATCCGATCAGTGAGTGAATCACACGTGAACAGATAAAAAATAAACACGACAGACCTAATAGAATATAGATAGATAGATCGATTTAAAAAATACACGTAAAAGGTAAGTGAAAATAATATTTTGATGACTTAGGTTAGAATAAGTTAATTTCTAAAATAAAAACAGCAAGTTTGCAAGTTTGCAATAAATGTTTAAAACGATGATAGTTTGAAAGCTCTGCAATAAATTTTGAGTCAATAATACTTAGAAAATAACTACACTGGCCTGCAAAACTAAGTACTACAGAGGTCTATTTTCATACAAACGAGGTAACTTTGAAGCATTGGTTCTCCGCCCAGGATTAAACGTAGTGTGATCTGATGATGGCCATCCAGGGAGTGAATGGAGAAGATTCAGATCCCCATACACACCCAATTGATCTGATCAGCATTCTAAGAGCTGTAAGGATAAGAGTTATCAGTTACAGCATTTCCATACATTTTAATGCTATTTTCGTGGTTTTTTTAAACATATCCAAACAGCTCTTAGAATGCTGATCAGATCTATTGGGTGTGTATGGGGATTTGAATCACTCACTCCCTGGATGGCCATCATCAGATCGCACCACGTTTAATCCTGGGCGGAGAACCAATGCTTCAAAGTTACCTCGTTTGGATGAAAATAGACCTCTGTAGTACTTAGTTTTGCAGGCCAGTGTAAATACACCAAATAACTAAAAAAAGTGGTAAAAGAGCAGACATTTTCTGGTAAGTCAGCCATAGACTTTTACCACGAAATACATAATAGTACTGTTTACTTCAGGTGTTCCCAAACGCTAGTCCATTTATTCTAAAACGTCTCTCTTTTTGGAGCTCGGTGGCGCAGTGGTTTAGCGCCTGGCCCTACGATTGTGGCAGTTAAGCAACTTTCGCAAGGGTCGGTCATGGAATGGGTGACCAATTTATGATCTCAGTTCCTTCGTGCTTTGGAAAGCAAGTTAAACCGTTGGTCCCGACTGCATTTGCAGTTGTTAACACTTACCAATCTGCATTAGGCCTGTGTGGTGGGTTTGGCCCATCCTCTTTATCCACCCATAAGGAAGGCCTGTACCCCAGCAGTGGGGACATTAAAAAACTGGCTGATATCGATGTCATCTCACTTTGCCTTTTAGCAAAAAAATGACAGAATCAGTTTTAAACCAGGTGTAACCACAGAATAGATATAAGTACTACCGTACAGAAGGGAAACTCTCCGCCCCGCCCTACAATCAATTACCTCACCCCAACCCGCGAGTTCGTGTGCTGAATCGTGTGCTCATTCAATAGCCCTAGACTTCACGCACACAGTTGCGCGTGTGCAAAAACGTCACTGTGTAGCGTCTGTGTAATAGGTAGTTGAAACGCGGCGCTTGCATGGAGTGCTCGGGGTGTGGTGTAACTTTAGTCTATACTTAAGTATAGATAGAGTATAAAACTATTTCAATAGAGATAGAGTCTAGTAGAGTAAAAAGTTTATGGATATTTTTTGTCTGAAAAAGTATATGCTTAGACAAATTACCAAATATTAATAAAATCATAATAAAAATTCACAGATTTCGCAGTTCCCGCAAGAATCGGAGCATTGAAAATGAATACAAAATTTACGAAAAAACTAAATCAAATCAAATGCAAAATCCTATTATATTTTTAAAGTTACCTAGGTAGTACCTATTTATTTTTACGATTGTGACACTCGGCTCCGCCTCGTGTCACAAAAGTGCCTCTGACTGCTTCGACGCGGCTGAAATATTATTAACTGATTCACAAAAATCAACTAATGCACTTCTCATCTGCTTCCGCATCTTTCAATACCATTACCATGACGATCGGTCAAAAAACATAGAAACTACATCACTTTTTATGTATACCGAAATACCCGTTTTTTTACAATTCCAAATCTAAAGGGACCACCTACAGGTCACAATTATAAACCGATTTTCAAAAAATATCGCTATTTTGTAGCTAAACTAATACCCTAGGACCCTTTTTTTCATTTTTTCTTAAGTCGGTTTTTTTCTCGAAATATTTACAATTTAGTAAACAAACACCCCCCAAAAAACCCGAATTTTTCGAAATTTCCAAAAAAATTACCAGCCGATTTTCAAAATTCAAACGTTCACACTTGTCTCAATAAATTCCTCAACTTTTGGTACTATTCCCATCTCGATCCTCCTAAAATCCCCGGAGCTATGACCAAAAATACGTCTCAGACGATTTGCATTTGATAACCATTTTCAATGGTAAAACACCCACACAATAAATTCACCGCATCCGTTTTGGATTTACAAACTGAAAATAAACCAGTAAA
Organism: Agriphila tristella; assembly: GCA_928269145.1. Classification (NCBI taxonomy): domain Eukaryota; kingdom Metazoa; phylum Arthropoda; class Insecta; order Lepidoptera; family Crambidae; genus Agriphila; species Agriphila tristella. The sequence goes on along the minus strand of OV743435.1, from coordinate 11,340,558 downwards.
TCAACAATAATTAAGCAAAATGGACGATACCAATTAATATATTCAATGTAACTTATTGGCCGAATGTATTCACATTTTAATAACACGAATTTACTATTTTGTGAGGAAGGGAAAATTACAAAGCTCAATTAATTTTCATTAACAGAATGTGCGATATTTGCAACGTTTAATGAGATATTATTATTAATTTAGGCTGAATGGAATTATCGTTTGCATTGTACAAGATAATGTTATTAAAAATTTTAGTAACGCAAATCAATTTAATCTAATAATCATAGCATCAGGTACAGAAATAGTGAAAAAAGCGATTTTGATAAAATAATTATGTAGTTATTGTAGTATAACCTGATTTTATGTTGGTTTTAGTTGGTTGTAAAATTGAGTTTTTCCTTCTCTCTTATGAAATATTTTCCCTATCTAGCTAAAAGACCTGAGTATACAAGTAAGTTGACCTTATTCGCACTATAAAAATCCTGCAAAAAAAATGTCAAACTAACTTTGTAGGTAACTAATGCATGGGTGGACTCAGTGAGGTGAAAACATTGCGATCGACGTCTGCATAGGCTTTTATTGTTAGGGTTCCGTACCCAAAGGGTAAAGACGGGACCCTATTACTAAGACTCCACTGTCCGTCTGTCTGTCACCAAGCTGCATCTCATGAACCGTGATAGCAAGACAGTTGAAATTTTCACAGATAAGGTATTTTTGTTGCCGCTATAACAACAAATACTAAAAACAGAATAAAATAAATAAAGTGGGGCTCCTATACAAGTGATTTTTTTGCCGTTTTTTTGGTACGGAACCCTTCGTGCGCGAGTCCGACTCGCTCTTTGGCCGTTTTTACGGTTCCGTACCCAAAGGGTAAAAACGGGACCCTATTAGGTACTAAGCCTCCGCTGTCCGTCTGTCTGTCTGTCTGTCTGTCACCAGGCTGTATCTCATGAACCGTGATAGCTAGACAGTTGAAATTTTCACAGATGATGTATTTCTGTTGCCGCTATAACAACAAATACTAAAAACAGAAAAAAAAATTGAAGGGGGCTCCCATACAACAAACGTGATTTTTTGCTGTTTTTTGGTACGGAACCCTTCGTGCGCGAGTCCGACTCGCACTTGACCGTTTTTTATTATTATTATGTATGACAAATTTAGATAAAAGCAATCTAAATACAAATATAACCTTCGTTTCTGTTCTGGTTTATAATTTACAAGGTATATTAATTGTATAGTCATCCCAAGCTGCGGACCGGTAAGCGTTGAATATTTAGGTGTTCATTAAAATATCTATTAAGGGAGAAACATGGGCCCTTGGGGTTCTGGAAATTGTTCTATATGAGATTTCAGAATTATTCCAAAATAATTTTTTATTTTTTATATGCAGTACATAAAAGGCAGCTATTTTTCGTTGGCAGTAGTCATTTTGTTCGAATCAATTTAAAAATTAACAAGATTATCAGTCATTTTGGTATTTGTTTTGTAATTTATTCAAATAAATATAATTACTTAGATTGAAGTTTAAAATTAAATAAATGACAATTTTATTTCCATTTAAGCATGCATCTTTCACTTAAAATTAGATAGATATTTTTAAGAAAGTTTTGATATCTTTTATCGGGAAACTTAAAATACTGTCTCACAAAAAATATTTGTAGCTATATCTACAAAAGTATTTTATTCCAAACGATTAATTTCAATCTTTTCAATCCGAAGAAGGCAAGGTAAGTAATTAAAATTTTATTTAAATACATTTTCACTGAAGCTGTAACCATTTGGACAGTAATCAAGATTTCAATTTAAAATTAATAGTTCGAAGAAGTTGTTCGTCGCAAATTTAAATTATTCTAGAATTAAATTTTACAGCTTCGGGAGATTTTCAATCGATTATGAATTGATGGAAAAATTAACTAGTCCATCCAATTTTATTATTAAGACAATTTTCAGCTTGTTATATGTATATTAAAAATGATTAGAACGGAAAAGAATAACCTTTTCAACTTTTTCAGGCACCAAAATTAACAAAGAAAATAATAATCCCGTTCAAAAGCCTAATAGTAGAAAATATTGATACATTCTTGATCATTCAATTGAAATTAGCATACGGCATTGTAACATTTTAAATCTTATGATACTCCATTTGTTTAAGCGAGAGACTCTTGGTGTGTTTCTTTATCTTAGAAAATAATTTCAGATAATTTCGATGTCAATAATGCTGGGAAAAAAATCCTTAGCGTGTCTTGTATTAAAATACATATTAAGGTTGAAACAATTTGGTTACAAGTATTCATTATAACGAATACGGTATAGAAATCTCAATCTTTACCTAAAGATTTATTTCTTCAATTCGTTATTAAGGTTTTTGAACCTTCGATTGAGCTCATCCAATAAATTGGCTCCTTTCATTTATTTGGCTGAACGCAGAAGTGTTTCATCCCGAGGGAATTCTTCCCCTTTTTCTTGGGAAAGTATCCTCGAGATCACAAACAAAGGGTGCGTTCACTTAGAAGAAGTAGTGGTTTATTCTTTTGGGCTTTATCTGAACCTTAAATACTTATTAAGTGGGTTTATTTTTGTTTGGTAATCAAAGATGTTTGTGAAATGAAAGGGTTTGCAGAAATAACGGATCATCGAACTTCGATAAAGGTCTCAGGTATTTAATTACTTCTTAAGTACTATGTGTGATTGAAGTATTTTTGTTAAATGACTTTTACTTATTAGGCATTTTTTTATCCTTTAGAATATAACAGCATTAGCTAGTAATGACAAGCACTATACTAAAATATTTTTAATATAAAAAGTAATACTTATTTATGTTAGGCTCAAAGACTGATCAGCTGACAATGCGTTGTAGACACAGACACAGTAAAACATCCACATCGCCCATGACGCGTTGTTAGTCCGTGAGCCCACGACAGTATTGCCTACGTCATATGACATCACCATGAAATGCATGGCACAAGGTCGGAAAAGTTGTGCTGAGCGAGGATCAGAAGATGATCGCAAATAAAATTGGCCGGAAGCTTGAGAACATCTTCCACTTCCGGTCAAAATTTTAAGATTATATTTACGTCATGGTAGCATCAGTAAGAGACCCGTGTCATCATTTAGTTTTCAATCGTAGAGAGAGTAAACATAAGTCTGTCAGTTCTGAAATGACTAAAAAACAAAAATTTTAAGTTTAAGGTATTCCGGCTATTTCAGAACTGACAGACTTATTGTTTACTCTCTCTACGACTGAAAACTAAATGATGACACGGGTCTCTTACTGATGCCACCATGACGTAAATATAATCTTAAAATTTTGACCGGAAGTGGAAGATGTTCTCAAGCTTCCGGCCAATTTTATTTGCGATAATCTTCTGATCCTCGCTCAGCACAACTTTTCCGACATTGTGCCATGCATTTCATGGTGATGTCATATGACGTAGGCAATACTGTCTTGGGCTCACGGACTATGTGGCAATAACAAAAATATCACATGAATCGCATATTGCAGTAAAGGCATAAGTCCAACAAAATATAAAAACAAACTTTGATAAACAGAACGTTCCGTGCTCATAGCCAATTATGCAAAGACGGCATTAGTCCGTACACTCCGGTACAATCTTTCGAACATCAAACTATACAGTTTGTGCAGAAAGGGCACAAAGTTTGAGTCAATGTCCTTTTTTACTTGATTTACATAGGAATCATGTCATGTCGTAGTTATCATATACGACATTTTGAGTTTCACCAACTGGACACACGTGTGTCCAGTTTTGTGTGTCCAGTTGATGAATAACCCGACCACAACGCGTTGTAAATAAAGCAAAAACTCTTAGATGACGTAACGATTTTAACTTTACTCACGTATTCATAATTGATTGTAAGGATTCCAAAATACCTAATATTGAAGCACCAGAAACAATAACATCAAATTGAAGACACCCCATAAATAATACATGAAAGGCTTGAGAAATGGAATAAAATTATACTCTTTGGAAATAAATGGATTGAAGCAAACATTTATTCAGAAGAAGGAAATTTGATAGAGATTGAATTTTATTAGGCAATTAAAATTCATAAAAAAGTTATTCAAAGACCTTTTTAGAATTTGTTAAAAGGGTGAAGGGATGTGGTTATGTATGGAGCGGGGAAATCTGCCTCTGTTTTTTATTAAACTTTAATTTATTACTTTTGACACTTTTGAGAAATTAAAAAGTAAAGCACATTATACATAGTATGGTACGTTAGTACTATTAAAGTAATCCTACTAATATTATAAATGTGAAAGTTTGTGGGTTTGGATGTTTGGATGTTTAGATGTTTGGATGTTTGTTCCTCAATCACGCAAAAACTACTGAACGGATTTGGTTGAAATTTGGCACACAGATAGTAAATAGCCTAGATTAAAACATAGGATTTTTTATCCTGATATTCTCACGGGAACGGGAACCACGCGGGTGAAACCGCGGGCGGCCGCTAGTGGTGATGATAAAACTTTAAATTTTATTGTTTTCTATGCCAATGACACTTTTTATTCTGAACAGTGAATCTATAGTTACACAATGAATTACTTTTGAAATCATTGTAATTTTGATTCCATTTATGTTAATGTTTAATACAAACACAACCTCTCTACACACACTACTGACTTTCACTTCACACACCCTGAGAGGATTCACTTAATACACACTTGTAATTTTGGAAAAAATAAATAAATTATTTTTGCGTTGAGATACAGTTTTCACTAGTTCAGGTGCAGAAAATAATATATATAGTTTAATAATAAGATGTTATAGAAAATTCTATTGCTTTGTTGCCAATGAACTTATTATTATCATGATTGTTGAAATTTCGCCCAATCCCCAAAAGCTCAAGATCAAAATAATTATAAACTAATATTCCAGGATAATAATTAAAAGATGAAAATTATACTTCTGAAGTATTGGTAGTTTTTATCAGAAGTCTGAATCGGGGCGCTAAATCCAGACACTGCAAGTCGCATAAAAATAATTTACCTAGCTATGTAAATGTTCAGTGCTGCTACATTGATAGGGTTATCAAACTGGGTTACAATTTCCGTATTCGCATAGTTCGATGACCTCATTAATAGTAGGTAGTCCTGTGCAGTAAGTTTCAACCGGAATGAGAGACCTTGTTTTCTTGGATAATGCGGAGCGCAAAGTTTCATAGGTGTGGTATAAAATATTAATTTTATATTATTTATATACATACTATTGTATATCATACGCCGAAAAAAGTTAAATGGAAAAGTTTTTAGTAGATAAGGGAGGAAATCGTATTTTTACGGTTAGGGCGATTCTTTAGTAGAATCCTGAACGTAGCAAGGGATTCAAAGTACGTCGCCAGAGCCAACAATATATTTTGCGCCCGAGTGATAAAATATAGATACACTCTACTTTTACTCGATGAGAAAATAAAAGGCACCTCATATTTTATTTACTGTCACTTGAAGAACCCATTTTTTTAAACAAAACAACAAAACCATGAATTTCTAACAATCCGTGAAAATTGACGAAAATGTGGGCGAAGTTTACGCGTTTTTAATTTGATTCCTTTTTTTTAATTCAGCCGGCGGTGCGACTATGGGTGCAAGTCTTTATTCAAACAATATTTGGGATCGATTGCTTTGGCACTGAACAATAAGATAATTCAAATTCAAAAATTGCGCAGCAAAGATAATTGCGGCGCACTTATAAAGAAGATTAAAAAATCATTACTGCCCGCTAAAAGTTTCTTATAGAAACACCACCTTTGTGTGCACTTAAAGGCGAACCAAGTCGTCCTTTTCGAATAGATGGGATGAAAATATTTTTCCATTGTTGTTTCAGTTATATCATGAAGATGACGTCTTCTAAGTACATTTTGACTTTATAACAAGTACCTAAAGTAATTCTCAGTTAAAATATTTACATTTAAAAGCACTTTAATATTAGCATAAACGTACTTATTGTTGTGTTAGTTAAAAGCATTGCTATGTTTTCTGTGAATTCATGAGGCAGTTTTCGAATGTTTAATTCGTAATTAGGGAGCCTTAATTGAATAAACCCCAAAGGGTAGGCACCTTAAATGTAAGTATTAGTTTTGTCAAACATGAATTTTGCATAAAACTTACTACTTCAGAAATTGAACAAAAAACACATATTTTCGAAAAGCCATCGAAATCCTACTAATGTTATATGTAAAAGTTTGTACGTTTTAATATTTGTTTATCACGCAATTAACGACTGAACGAAATAGGATGAAATTTAGCACACAGTGTTGCAAAACAAACTTGTTTAGGTATATTATTTACTGCCTTTTTTATTATAATCTTTTCATAACTGCCTTTTTCTGTCTTTATGTCTTTAAATATTATTTTTTACAATCAGTAAGAAAACATTTAAGTTTGATTTAAGTAAGTATTCCTTGAGGAGCTCGGTGGCGCAGTGGTTAAGCGCCTGGCCCAACGATTGCGGAGGTTAAGCAACGTTCGCAAGGGTCGGTCATGGGATGGGTGATCAAAAATTTATTATCTCGAGCTCCTCCGTGCTTCAGAAGGCACGTTAAGCCGTTGGTCCCGGCTGCATTTGCAGTCGTTAATACTCACCAATCCGCATTGGGCCCGCGTGGTGGGTTATGGCCCGTCCTCCTTACCACCCATAAGGAAGGCCTGTGCCCCAGCAGTGGGGACATTAAAATGGCTGATGGACAAGTATTCCTTATTATCTGACCAAGTCCCTCACGTCACTAACAGATAACAGATAACAATATAATATATTATTTAAATACATAAATAAATGCTTGGTCAATTTCACACAGCGCCAACTAGCCACAAACTAAGCAACGCTTGTAATATGTGTGCTAGACAACTGATATAACTACTTATATACTTTTAAAAAACTAATTATACATAGTACCAGCCAGACCCGTCACATAAATTAAAATTCAACATTTCAGTTTCTGCCCGATCGAGAATCGAACCCGGGACCTCTTGCGTGGTAGACAGGCATGTTGACCACTGCACCACTTCAGGTCGTCATGACAGTATATGACATTGATTGAAACAATTAGAATAGTTTTAATCCTGGCTTTTAGACCCACTCGCTGGGGGCGCGGAAAAATCCAGACATTCACGAAAGATCGACACTAGAACCTTCCCATTGACTCACGGGCGGCCGAAACTCGCTGCGACCGCTCGTAAACAAAGCTATACTTGACGATTTCAAACCTTATTCCTAAAGCACTACGATACAATATTGTCTGATTATTATACTACACAACAACGTCTAAAGATCTAGAAACAGCCACACACACAAAATATAGTCTTAGAATAAAAAACACAAAGCTATGTCTTCTGCTATTATTATTTACAGTCAATGCGTTCTGCCGTTAACAGTAATTCCCTAGGAATTTATCGAATGTCCTTGCGAACGAAGTCATTGGCGGAAGCTAGTTAATATATAATACTTAAAAAAGACGCAGTTATGCATTTTCATCGCAACGAAGAATCCTGAATTACCCAATTCTGAGTCATCGACATTTTGTACATTTAATAAAAAAAGCGACCATTTTTTTTCTGTTTACAGTACACAGTAGTGTATGAAATTATTAAAATAACACTTAAAATTTTGAATTGTTGTAAAATTTTGAAACTATTATTAATTTGCAAAAAATATGCCGCAGTACAATTTAGAGATTTGCATGCTATATTTAAATCGTGCAAAAGTCGCCATTTACCGGATTTGCATACAAGATTACTGTGTTTCGGCCAATTCGCCACTTTGCACAACTGCACAAAATTGCTCAATGCCATTATGTATTTATTAAACCTTTCTCAATGCTAAAATATATATTTTAGGTTTGTTTATAGGTACTGACTATAGTCAGTGATAACATAATACATACAGGGTTATTTGTAAAGCACCAACGTTCTCGCAGGAGTAGATCAAGAACATCATAAACAACAATTCTACGACTTTCTCGAAAACACAAAAAAATAACTTTCCATACAAATGTCCGAACAGATGATAGAACTTTGTATGAAAAGTTTATATTTTTTGTCTGTTTTCGGAAAAGTCCAAAGAAACGATTTTCTCATTTTGCGTTAATTCATTAATACGTCGTATAGTATTGAATCATCCCACATCCCATACAACTGCGATCAAATTGAACTATCTATGTACCAAGTTTCATCTAAATCCGTGCAGGGGTTTTTGCGTAATAACAAACTTCCAAATATGCAAACTTTTTTATTTTTAAGCTAAAATAGGATGTATAGATCTTATTAATATGTTATAACTACTGAGTATTGATGTTTTTGTTTTAATTTCTATATTATTTTTGTTATCTTATCACAATAGCAACTATATTTTTATTCTGAGTTATCCAGAACTGTTTACAACATTTATCAAAAAGGAAACAGAGGGCCTATTACAAAAAAGCATCGCCATAAGCGTACGATGTTCGTCCCACTCCGTGACATTATTAACTCGTGTATTAGGTTAAAAATTGATCAACGAACATCGTCCGACTATCGTGATTATTTTGTGTAATAGGCCATCCGAACTGAATTCTATTTATGGAGTGATAAGCAAAGTATGAAACCTTGAATTTATTTTTTAAACTCTCAATCCATATATGGCTATATGGTAATTCAGTCAGTAAGAACTACCTACATGTATTTCAATATAACGATTATAGATACTTTTTATACTACATAACAACTCGTATATAAATTAATTTAGTGCTTATAGCGAGTATAATAATTTTATTTATTAGATCACAAACATGAACACATTATATGAATCCCTGCGGCGGTCTATTGTAGAAATTGTGTTGCAGGCCGCAGTGACTTCCCACTTATACAAAGTGTTTGATAAAAGCCTTATAAAGCCGAATATGGTTGATAGGGACCATCAAACTAAACAACTTTTACTATGGGACCAACTCTGAAATCGCGAAAAAAAATCAGCTGTTTCATACAAAAAATAATAACGAAAATATCAAAATGCTTTAGGTTCAAAATATATGAAACAGCTGTTTATTTTTTTCGCGATTTCAGAGTTGGTCCCATAGTAAAAGTTGTTTAGTTTGATGGTCCCTATCAACCATATTCGGCTTTATTTTTGTAACAAGTTGTATAAAGAAATAATATTTCTTTTGCTGCTTTTCAACAACATATTATGTTGTTGAAAATATCAACGCATCGTTTTATGTAGAGCAGAGTAAATAAATAAGTACGGCTATCAAGGTCATTTTCGTAGAATTCTGATAAACATATTATGTACTGAGGAAAAATCCTACATAATTAGAGGAAGTCACTATTACAGTAACAACAGATGGTTAATAAAGAGAATCATTTAATTTTATCGCGTTATTTTCCTATGATGTTTCTCAAATCAAATATTATTGTTGATAGTATACAACGTGTTACAAAATAATCCCTAATGCCAAATATGGTAGATACATTTTGATATTTTTGTTATTATTTTTGAATGAAATTTCTGAATTTATTTGGCGATTTCAGAGTTGGTCCAGTAGTAAAAGTTGTTCAGTTTCGATAGTCCCTATCTACCATATTCGGCATTAGAGGTTATTTTGTAAACTACTCTTTAACATTATTAGTAGTTATGTTGATCAGAAACTTTAGAAGTATTTTTAATACGCAAATAAATTAATTGCGTGTTTTCTTTAGAAGTACGTATAAATGAAAGGAAAGGTTTAATTGCATCACTTCGTAGAAATCGTGGTGACCTTCTATACAACAAGAACTTCAAGGATTTAATACAAAACACTGGAATTATAAATAAAAATGGTTCATTACAACATTTACCTGTTTTTTAAATAGACAATCCTCCACTCCACCCTTTGTCAAACTGCACACAAACAAATTTTAATAATACTCAGTATTCACGCACACACATACTAAGAACAGCTGTCAACAGAAAACACTAAAGTATTTTTAAATTTTCACCATATAGTTGACAAAACCACAAATCCACTAAAAAACTAGTGATGTTCCGTTTTCGAAATTAAAAATTGTCGATACGCTTTGCGTTGTCGGTTTTCGACGCGTGTATTTGCTCGCGCGGGCAATGAGCCAAGTGTATATTGAGACTGAATCGAGCGATAACCAGCCGATTATGGGCGTAGTGACGTTCCAGTGACGGTTATCGATAACGTCTGTGTCAACGGAAGTCTGTCCGATAAATGTGTCATTGCAACTGTGGTAATAAATATAATAATGTATTTATTGTTGTGCGTTCAAGATGATTCATGACTTACTTGATTGAACTGGCTATAAATGCATCTGTTAACCGTGTTAATTTGTTCTCATTTAAAGAGCAATTTCAATTTATTTAATGATCAGTTGTGATAAATACTTTCCGGAGGAATAAGAAAAGGATAAAACCCTACTTGGTTTGATTCAGGCAACGGAAAAATTTCCATTACAAATGTTTGTATGCTTAGAAAAGTTTTTAGGGGATTTTTGCACTTGAATTATTATTTTTCGTAGAAACAAATGAATTCGAATGTTTGTTTCAAACATATTGATTTGATATTTTTCCTACTATAAAAACTGATTAGTAAATCGGTAAATAAGTGATGTAAAATGTCAGAAAACATCTAAACCAATTAATTAAAGAGGTAAACATTTTTGTTTGTATGTAATTGGTAATCTATGGCAATGCTCAACCAATTAAAAAAAAAATTGGCTTTACTATGCCTGACTGATAAATGCTTTAATTTTCAGCGATATTTGCTCATGTGCCGATTTTCTCACTGGAATTGGCGTAAACATTTTGCTTTTCGATAAACGCTCGACCACATGCCTATTTCGAGATTAATCTTCGAGTGTCAACGACACTTAATTTATTTAATTCATAGACAATCTTATCAGGCTATGTTTACTTTGATATCGGAATAATCAATACGGTGAACGAACCTCAGCGATTGTTGAATAAATTTGACCTCCTTTGCGGGTCAGCAAAATTTATCAATGGACCACTTTGTTTGAAAGCATCGGAAATCACGAAAATGAGTTTTTAGCAAGTACCTAATCTAATATATTTTTTTAATTTAAACGGATTTTTACTAAATTACTAATAAAAAGATTTCAACATCAGAATAAAAGCAGAAAAATATAAACAAAAGCATTATAAACTAGTGGCCACCCGCGTTGTTGTCTGCGTGGACAATTATTTTTCTATCTCTCGAGACACTACTTTTTTCTGTATGAAAGGTATCCTATGACATTTTTTGTACCCCTGCTAAATTTAATGACGATCGGTTAAGAAATAAACAAACACAAATTTCACATTTGTAATTTTAGTAACAATCAAACTTTTTTGCACACAAAAGCGCTTTTACTGTAAGATAATATTGAAATCACTTATGTTATAAAGTTCCGTTCCCGTGCCGTGTTGCAAACTACGTTGGTAGTGCTTATATCCTTCCTTACTAATATTATAAATGTAATATTATAAATGCGAAAGTCCGTATGTTTGTTTGTTTGTTACGCCTTCACGTCTTAACTACTGAACCGATCATCATGAAATTTTGCATACACGTTGTCAGGGGTACAGAGAAGGACATAGGGTACCTTTCATCCCGAAAAAAAGTAATGTTCCTGAGGGATAGCAAAAAAACTTTCCACGCAGATGAAGTCGCGGGCGGAAGCTAGTTCTTTATAAAGACCAATGCATTTTGAGCCCCGATATGCACGTGCCGCTCGTTTTGGCAACGGGCGCTCAACGAACACTGTTGTTTGATACAAGATGATAACACAACCAGCGTAGCCTGGGCCCCGGACTCAAGAATCACCTGGATCGAGTTTTTCCTCGAGTTTTATATATCAATCTGCTGTCAAACGGTGTATTTTTGTCTGACGGTACACGGTATACGATTTCAGATAGATTTATTGCTTTTTCCATATAAGCTAAGAGCTCTGAACTGTGGCTTATAAATCAATTTTATTAAAACCGTTCATCTTTAAAACAACCAATAGGCACAGAAATAAAATTTTAAAACTTTTAATGTAATAATAATATGTTTGGTACCTAAAATGATGTTTTGAATATTCGAAAGGCTAATTACAACTTGTTTTACTGAATCCAATGATTATTAAGTTGATGCAAAATATTTTACAACACCACATAATTTTATTTTCAAGTCATTTACTTTAATTTTTATATTTTTTTATATTTTTATTTACATTTTGACATTAATATTTTTATTTTTAAAAACATTATGTCATACTTTCAATGAAATTAAAATGCTTTTTGAGCTTCTATCATGTTTGTGTTGTACCATAGTTGTTGTTAGCTTCTGTTCTGTTCTTTTTCTTCTTTCATATTCGTTTTCTTTCAGACAACCTGTGGGTACTGTATTTAAGTAAGTATATTTTTATTTTATTTGTATTGTTATTAGTGTATTTAGTAGTTATATGAGTATATCTTTAGATAACAGCAATGACCTATTTCTATCCTGTTCTTCTTCTGTGACTTCTAACTCGAGCTTTCAAAGCTTAGACACCCCTCTGGGTGAGTTCTTGAATGAAACCTTCCGTGATGTTCCTGAAAACTTTAATGTTGTGCATATCAATGCTCAAAGCATCCCGGCCCACTTTCCTGATATGCTTGCGACATTTGATTGCAAGCATATACACGCTATTCTTGTCTCTGAAACTTTCCTTCATCCTTGTCTTTCTTCTAACTCCTACTCTCTACCAGGTTTCCAATTACTTCGTAACGACCGTGTAAGTTCCTCACATGGAGGTGTGGCAATATATCTTCGCTCTCATATCCCTTTTACTATACTTAGTCACTCTCCTCAGCCGCCACCTTCCAATACCGCCGAGCATCTCTTTCTTGAATTATCTCTGTCCCACTCAAAAGTTCTTTTAGGTGTCTTTTATAGCCCTTCGCTCCGAGTTGACTACTTTGAGTCATTCGAGCAACTCCTAGAAAATTTCGTTCCCCTATATTCTCACACCATCATTATGGGTGACTTCAATACATGTCTAATGAAAGACGACGTCCGTGCCAACAAGTTATTATCTTTAGTGAATTCTTCCAACTTGCACATTCTACCTTCGAAGGAAACCCATTACTTTCCCAATTGTTCTCCCTCCCTTCTAGACCTCATGATTGTCTTTTCGCCAACCCTAACTGTTAAGCATGGTCAACATTCTGCAGATGCATTCTCTTACCATGATTTGGTTTTTCTATCTTACCGGATTCGACCTCCTAAATTAAAACCAACTGTGCAGCTTCAGCGTAGCTTTAATAGTATTGATCAAGACCGTTTACAGGAAGATGCTGCCAACATTGACTGGTCGGCAATTTTCTCCTCTAATTCAGTAGACGAGCAAATTGAGTTCTTCAACAAATCCCTGACGGAATTATATGATGTACACGCTCCTGTCCGTCCGGTGAAAATTAAGCATCTCCCGGCACCGTGGTTGTCAGACGAAATACGTACGTTAATGACTAAAAAGAATAGTACCAAGGCAAAATACAAACTCGATTCTTCGGAACGTAATGAGTCACGATACCATCGCGCCAGAAATCGGTGTAACAGTGTGGTTAGGGACGCCATAAGACGCCATATACACAAATCCATTGAAGGTGAAGATCCTGCCAAAGTTTGGAAGTTTTTGAAAACTCTTGGTGTTGGCAAATCTCAGTCAAGTACTAATAACAATATCGATTTCAACCAACTAAACAGTCATTTTACTGCGGCAATTCCTATTGATGGCAATTTAAAAGCCAATACTTTGCAATATCTTTCAACTTTGCCAACACAAGATTCAGCTCCTTTTATTTTTAATCAAGTTGCAGACTGTGATGTAAAGAGAACGATACTGTCCATTCAATCCACTGTTGTTGGTACTGATTCCGTAAGCCGCAAAATGATCCTACCCATCCTTGACATCCTCATTCCTATTATAACCCATATCCTTTTAAATACCTCAATTTCAACTGGAACCTTTCCCGATACCTGGAAAGACGCGAATGTCATTCCCCTCCCTAAACAGGCGAAACCCACCATGTTTTCTGATTTTCGTCCTATTTCTATCCTTCCGTTCCTTTCCAAAGTCCTGGAAAAACTTATTCATCGCCAGCTTACGGACTACCTCAATTCAAACCATCTCCTTAATCCTTTACAATCTGGTTTCCGCAAAGGACACAGCACTTCTACAGCCTTAATTAAGGTAGCGGATGACATACGCCAAGGGATGGATAACCGACAGCTCACAGTACTGACATTACTAGATTTTATTAATGCATTTAACTCTATGGATTTTGACATCCTTCTTGGTGTTTTACGTTCTCTTAACATATTTCCGGCTGCAATTGATTGGTTTCGAAGTTACCTGCTAGGGCGACGGCAGCGCATCCGCATTGGAGATTCTTTCTCTGAGTGGAACGATATTGGTGCCGGCGTTCCTCAGGGTGGCGTCTTATCTCCACTTCTTTTCACAATCTTCATCAATTCGATCACAAATTCTATTTCTAGTTCCTACCACCTCTACGCAGACGATTTGCAAATATATACACAGGCTCCACTATCAGAACTCTCTCGTGCAGTAGCTGTTACCAATTCGGATCTCGCACTTATCAGTAGCTGGACTAAATCCTTTGGTATGATCGTTAATCCTGCTAAGACTCAGTGTATAATTATTGGCAATGCTCATTACGTTTCGAGAATAGATTTTGAACAGCTTCCTTTGGTAACCTTTGAAGGCACTACAATCCCTTATTCAAAAACTGTTAAAAATCTAGGTATTATCTTTGACCATCATATGACATGGAGACCACAAGTGGATGTAGTAAGAAAAAAGATATTTGCAGCGTACGGATCGCTTAACCGTCTTCGATTTTTTTCCGATCAGCACCAAAATCACTCTGGCCCAATCTCTCCTCCTGTCTATTATCGACTACGCTGATGTCTGTTACACTGATCTGTCTGAGGAACTTCTTAACAAACTAGAGCGTCTGCAGAATGTCTGTATCCGGTTTATTTTCAACCTTCGCAAATATGACCACGTGTCGCACTTCCGTTCCAAATTGAATTGGCTCCCCATTCGCCGGCGCAGGGACTTGCATACTCTTACGCTCCTTTACAACTTACTTTTCCTTCCAACCTCACCTCCTTACCTCAAAGCCTGTTTCTCTTTTCTCTCCTCTTCATCGCAGTCTAGATTGCGATCTTCGACTAACCTCACCTTAGAAATCCCACAGCACTCCACCGACTTCTTTTCATATTCGTTTTCTGTCCAAGCTGCTCGTCTTATTATTATGGTCCCAAAAGGATGAGAATGCACTACCTACATAATATCAAAGCGCTTCACTTCAACCTTATATAGATGATAAGACGGAATCAAGTTCAGATCTTTGTCCCACAGGATAGGGGAATATTTTCAGGGTTGACAGCTCGAGAGTAATAATAGTCTTGGTATCACTATAGACACTGTGAAACAAGAGGTGATTACTTACACACCGCACTTACAAAATAAATATCGCTCTACGGTAACGCAAGTCGTTTACATCACTCAACGTGTCTGGAAAAGGATCGACTATCATATTTCCCGTCACTAGTGGCCACACTTATCGATGTTATGCATGTCGTGGAGTAATGCATTAATATTCATGTTGCACTTTTATATCGATTACACAGCGATTCAATGTGACGTTAATTTTACGTGCGTTCTTTTGTGGTGTTATGTGAGCGTTTTTTTCATTTAGGTACTAATATTTTTAAGTGTAAATAATTCCGTGGAGAATTGAACATAGTTTTTCCTTTAAGGTGGCACCCTGAGCGAAAGTGGCGCCGCGGTGAATTTTATTTAATATTATAATTCTAATACACAATTTTAATAATGTTTTACGTGGAATTTTTAGGGCCCACATTCTAGTATGTTTAGACGGTATCGTTACATTCCCTACGAGTCACCGCTAGAAGTAGAAAGCAAAACTGCTAAAAGTAGCCGTTTTTGACACATTATTTTACTTTACTTTATTTATTACAAGGGCATGTTGTGATACCTTCTAAAAATACTAGACCATGGGCCCTAAAAACTCCTACTAAATCATTACAACAAGTTATTAAATAAAAAGCTCTGTGGGCGCCACTTTCGGTCATACAATCGCCAATGGATTAGGCAGTCGGCCTACTTGAAAAGACAGTCATCAGAGTAAATTGTTTTTCATTTAACTTTTGTGTATCTTTTTTCATAATGTACTTATTTGGTTAGGTACGGTAAATTGCAAATAGGGAGTAAAAGAAGCTTATTTTTTTTACTTATCCAATAAGCAGCAAATAAAGGCACAAATCATTATATGTTACAACTTCTGAAGGATTCCCTCGTAAGACCAAGACCGCACGATCGCCCCCGAAGTTTCGCAACTTAAGCCAAACATGTGAAAAGTTCTAGAACACTCTAGGGACCCTTTGCGGAACCTACAGCTACATTTGTTATCAAGTTTGGCATTAGGTTCTTGCCACAATTCGATTCTGACCTACAATGACCCTTGTTAACACGTTTCAAGAATCTGATAGATGTAAAACATTTGTAATGTGAAGAACAGGTATCATGCATTTATTTTTTTACTTTTAAAAAAATAAGGTAAAAAATGAGGAGCTCGGTTGATGAGGCAGTGTGTTTAAAGGCTGCAATTGCGGGAGTTAAGTATCTTTTGGTAATGGGATGAGTGACAAAAAAAAAGTAGGTAAGTATATGGAGTTATTCCGTGATTCAGAGCACTGTTGGCTCTAAAATTAAATAGTAATTTTTTGAATATCGAAAATAGAGCGTAACTTGTTTTATGAGAAGGGCACTCAAAAAATGACCACAACCAGGTGCTAGCAATATTGAAACGCAAATGGTGACTGTGCAAAGGACAAATAATAAGAAATATTTATACTGAATAGAAATATAATTACAATGCCTGCTTTGATTAGTGCCTTAATTAATTTTATTTTCTGAATAATATTTTTCCAATAAATAAGTTGACATAGGTATTTTTTTGTTTTTGCAAAAAAAAAAAAGCTTTATAAGTACTTAATTCTAACTGATACCTTTTCTTATGAAAATTAGCATTAAAAATTTCAAAATAGCTAGCGTATAATAGCTGTCTATGTTGTTGAAAAAATTGTGAGTATGAAAAATGCAGCTTTTTCAAAAATATGGCAATTTCATAGTTAAAGTGAGGCAAATAAAATATTGCGATAATACCGGTTAGATTATTAACAACGAAGCAAAACCGAAAAAATAAACTCCAAGTTTGATATGCAAGCTGACCGCACTAGACGGCACATAGTCAACATAATTGATAAACAGAATTGAAGTCGTCATGATACGGTTACCTTAACTATATTAAATAGTCGTTAAACGCTAATACGCACGCGAAGCTTACACAATCTTACCATTGACGTAGTGCAAGTAACATCACGGTGTAAAAATTTGAATGCATAGTACTATATTGTATTGTGAGTAGGTATTTTAGTTTTATAGCAATCTTACATTCACATTGCTGGGCAAATCGATCCTGCGCTCCAGCAGCTTCCCACGACCTCCACCAGATCCAAGTGATCCAAGAGAACCAAGTGAGCAGAAGCATAAGCTTACCCATAGAGCGACGTGTCGTCGTCCTGTGCGCGGTTGCCATATGAGCACAGAATAGGATAATAGTACTAGCGTACAGAAGTTGCACTCCGCAAAATCGTTTAAATAAATTGCGACTCTTGCTCCGACACAATAAAGTGCGATTCAGGTCGCACAGCGCTTCCTTGGGTCCAAAACAGTCACTTAGTGTAGTTGCCTCTCTTTCTATCGCGTAGGTCTTATCTATTCTGGGGGCCTACTCAAATGGCCACTTACTACAATTAACGCTAGTAGAATAGAAAGACAATGTATGGGATTGACATAGGTCACGTGATCAAGCGTCACGAATTTGTTGATTCGTACTCAAATGTACAATGTTTCTATTTGATCAAATAAAACTATGATCTTACCTTAAATTAAACAAATAGTCGTCCATCGGATGCCTGTGACTGTATTACACACATAACATTGCATTATTGTTAATTTAAAACCATAAGTAATCCAAAATCAAGTCAAATCATATTGCATAAAAATATTTCTAAGCGTTTCTCTATACAAAATCCTACGCTTAAACGATATCGACACTAATTTGGTACTCAAAAGTACATTAACATCACAAACGCTTGTTCCATTCTACAAACACAGAATACATAGAACGAAAACACCGATAGTCTCGTGTCATGACTTTGGGTGCATTCTAACAGACTATTCGCTGAGTCATCGATCATTTTTCAGAATCGACTAGCATGGAAAAAATAAAATTCGTCCTAGTTATTTTCAGCCCCTGATTTTTTCAGCACGCATTAATGTGGTGCATTCCGGTAAATCGAGTAAAAGTACATTACAACCGAGAACGGGAAGCTAACGAATTAGACGAAATTAGAAAGTCTAACGATTAAAATGTCGAAAACGAAAATGTAAAACACGGTCAGATAGTCATAATTTAAAAAGTCTAAGTTCAAATGAATTAAATTTAAAATGTCTAATACTCCAAATACATATCACGTATAGAATTTACTTATGCCTTTCTTTCATTTAGGTACTTAATTAATTAGGTTAAATAAATTGCGTGTTAGGCTGGCCCCAGACCTACCGGTTCCGTTTCTTTGCTTTGCTGTGCTACCTTGCTTGAAAGACCGCCGGCCAACCAGGGTAATTTTCAATCTATCGCATTTTGGGACTAGACCAAATTGGCAAGATAGCCATTAGCTTGGTTTTATCAAATATCATCGCCTGGATTGCGAAGTAGGAAGCTTTTAGGCGATATGCCACCCTGAACATGGACTCCGATCGTTAAAAATAACTCGATCGCTTATTTATACAAGATGTTTGGTAAAGCCCTATAAAACTGAATATGGTAAATAGGGACCATAATAAAACTGAACAACTTTTACTATGGGACCAAATCTGAACTCGCGAAAAAAAATGAACTGTTTCATACATTTTGATAATTTCGTTATTAATTTTTGTATAAAACAGCAGTTTTTTTTTAAAACGAAAACTAAAACTTCTCATCGCACCCCAGACGACGATATTTGATAACACCAAACTAATGGCTATCTTGCCAATGTGGTCAGGTCAAAATATGCGATAGATTGAAAATGAGCCTCTTGGCCGGCGGTCCATGGTAGAACAGCAAAGCAAAGAAATGGAACCGGTAGGTCTGGGGCCAGCCTTAGTCTCTGTGCTTCCGCCGCATATTACCGTAGCCGCGCCGCTCCCTGATTCGGTATTTCTTCCTTATTCGTTAAGCCTCGATTACATACGCCGATTTAGCTTCCTTACTGGGGATCCAATCTAGGAACCCAAATTGGATGTAGCGATCACACTATGCCCCAATTAGGACATGATTTCACTGATTAGGGTTGTCACCAGTACTTGACAATAACATTATTCTACATAGATTAAGCAATGAGTTTTCACTATTAACGGAAACGTAAAATAGGTTTTGATGGGTACTCTGATAGGAAATGGTTTGATGATGAAGCCGGACGGAAAAAGGCCACTAGAACTATGTAATAAAAAAGATGGCGGTCAACTTTATTGTTTGTGGGCTGATTTCGATGAAACTCGGTTTTGTTACTATTTTGACAAAAAATAACAACGAAAATATGGTCAAAATATTAAAAATCCAAGATGGCGGCCAACATGTTTGTTTGTGGGCCGATTTCGATGAAACTCGGTTTTTGGTCCTATTTTAACAAGAAAATAACAACACAATTTTTCAAAGACTAAAAATCCAAGATGGCGGTCAACTTTTTTGTTTTTGGGCTGATTTCGATAAAACTCGGTTTTTGGTCCTATTTCGACAAGAAAATAACAACGCAATATTGAAAATATTAAGAAATCCAAGATGGCGGTCAACTTTATTGTTTGTGGGCCAATTTCGATGAAACTCGGTTTTGTTACTATTTTGACAAAAAATAACAACGAAATGGTGAAAATATTAAAAATCCAAGATGGCGGTCAACATTTTTGTTTGTGGGCCGATTTCGATGAAACTCGGTTTTTGGCACTATTTTAACAAGAAAATAACAACACAATTTTTCAAATACTAAAAATCCAAGATGGCGGTCAACTTTTGTTTTTGGGCTAATTTCGATAAAACTCGGTTTTTGGTCCTATTTTGACAAGAAAATAACAACGCAATATTGAAAATATTAAGAAATCCAAGATGGCGGCCAACATTTTTTTTGTGGGCCGATTTCGATGAAACTCAGTTTTTGGTACTATTTTAACAAGATCAAAATCAAAATCAAAATCAAAAATTGTTTATTTCCTTATAGAGACTTACATCACTTTTTATTTAACGGAGCCTCCTTTTAGGCTTGTAATCGCCTGTGCCAGGAGACAACGCTCTGCATAACTCAAATAATTCATATTTAAATGTGTTTATGCTAATAGACACCCACCAATCCGCATTGGGCCCGCGTGGTGGGTTATGGCCCGTCCTCCTTATCCACCCATAAGGAAGGCCTGAGCCCCAGCAGTGAGGACATAAAAAATGGCTGATGGACATGCTAATAGAGAGTACATACATAAAGTTCTTATTTATACAAGATTTTTCGCTAATTTTGAATTAAAATTAAACCTACTTACTTAATACTTATTAATCTAATATAATATTTTATTTGATCAATATTGACGTGTGTGTGTATTAGTATGTGTAAGAATGTATTGTGTAGTGTGGTAATTGGGATGTATTGTGTGTGAAGGGTGAATGTGTGTGTGGATGTGAGATGTTGTGTAGTAGTGTGCATGTATGTATGAAGATGTGAGAACTTGTGAATTTCTATATTAATTATGTGAATGTTGGTCGTTTAGTTTTCTTTATTAATTGAACAAGGCCTCAGTTTCAGTGTAGTCTAAATTTTGTAACCAATTTCTAATTTCAGATTTACACTCGTTAAATGGTTTGTTATGTATATTTAATTCTTTATTTATTTTATTATATAGGTGTGAAGATAGGAACTCAAATTGTCCTTTAGCAGACTTTGTTCTGACCTGAGGAATGGTTGCTACGTTGAACCTACGTGCCCCTCTTTTACCTCCAACGCGAGGGTCGTATGTAATTACTTTATATTTTCTTAAGATTAACCGTAAAATATAAAGTTTTCTTACAGATAACAGTTCACTGATCGCGTAAAGGCTTTGAGTTGAGAAAGTTCTTCTCTTGAAATACATTATCTTAAGTAATGCTCTTTGCGCTCGTTCTACCATCAAAAAACGCGTCTTGCGAGCACCACCCCAGACTGAGATACAGTATGTTGTTACAGATTGGACTAAAGAAATATATATTTCATTCAGTAGGTTTCTGGTGGCACCGGCGCTATCAACCACATTTTTGGGAACGATGTATCTTAGCATTCGGAATATCCAATTAAATTTATGTATTCTGGACACGGTCATTTCAATCTGAGGATACCATGAGAGCCTCTGATCTACCATAACTCCCAAATATTTCACTTGTTCTACCTTATTTATTGAGGGACAGCTACAGTTATAATTAATAGAATGGTCGCATGTGTGTATTTTTATATCGAATTCGTTATTTGGTTGGAATTTATTGTAAATGCTGAAACAAACATAATTAGTTTTAGTGGCATTTAAAGTTAAGAGATTATTTTTGAGCCATGATGCGACCTTCGTTAGGCCGTTTTCTGTATTTTTTTTCGTTGCAGCCCAACTGGATCCAGTGAAAACGATTGCGGTGTCATCGGCGTAGGAAAATATTTTTGCATTGTTGAGGGTCAAGTTGCATAAATCATTTATATAAATGAGGAATAGGGTGGGCCCTAAAACACTCCCTTGTGGTACGCCACATGACACATCAACGTCTTCACTTGTACAGTCTTCTATTTTAACTTTTTGCACACGAAAATAACAACACAATTTTTCAAATACTAAAAATCCAAGATGGCGGTCAACTTTTTTGTTTTTGGGCCGATTTCGATAAAACTCGGTTTTTGGTCCTATTTTGACAAGAAAATAACAACGCAATATTGAAAATATTAAGAAATCCAAGATGGCGGCCAACATTTTTTTTGTGGGCCGATTTTGATGAAACTCGGTTTTTGTTACTAATTTAACAAGAAAATAACAACACAATTTTTCAAATACTAAAAATCCAAGATGGCGGTCAACTTTTGTTTTTGGGCCGATTTCGATAAAACTCGGTTTTTGGTCCTATTTTGACAAGAAAATAACAACGCAATATTGAAAATATTAAGAAATCCAAGATGGTGGCCAACATTTTTTTTGTGGGCTGAATTTGATGAATCTCGGTTTTTGGTACTATTTTAACATGAAAATAACAGCACATTTTTTTAAATACTAAAAATAGTAGTAGTTAGTACCAAAACCCGAGTTTTATCGAAATCGGACTACGAACAAAAAACTACGCCACTATCTTGGATTTTTTAATATTTTTAACATTTCCTTGTTATTTTTTGTCAAAGTAGTAACAAAACCGAGTTTCTTTGAAATCGGCCCATAAACAAAAAAGTTAGCCGCCATCTTGGATTTTTAGTATTTGAAAAATTGAGTTGTTATTTTCTTGTCAAAATAGTAGCAAAAACTGAGTTTCATCGAAATCGGCCCACAAACAAAAAAGATGGCCGCAATCTTGGATTTTAAGTATTTAAAAAATTGAGTTGTTATTTTCTTGTCAAAATAGTACCAAAAACAGAGTTACATTGAAATCGGCTTACAAACAAAAATGTTGGCTGCCATCTTGGATATTTTATTATTATTTTTAACATTTCGTTGTTATTTTTATGTCAAAGTAGAAACAAAACCGAGTTTCTTTGAAATCGGCCCATAAACAAAAAGTTGGCCGCCATCTTGGATTTTTAGTATTTGAAAATTTGTGTTGTTATTTTCTTGCTAAAATAGTACCAAAAACTGAGTTTCATCGAAATCGGCCCACAAACAAAAAAGATGACCGCCATCTTGGATTTTTAGTATTTGGAAAATTGAGTTGTTAGTTTCTTGTAAAAATAGTACCAAAAACAGAGTTTTATCGAAATCGGCCCAAAAACAAAAAAGTTGGCCCCCATCTTGAATTTTTAGTACGCACTCAAAATGGTAGTGGTGGTGGTAATGCAATGTCAATTAGTAACAAGCCATGCTTGATCATCCAGGGGCTACTTATAATGTGATATAGGTGCCGTCATATAACTTGACAAAATAAAGATGAGACAAAAGATGCACCGAGTTTAGTGTTTGTAGCTGCTGCGCATCTTTTGTCTCATCTTTGTCTTGCCAAATTACGTGCCGGTAGTAAGTAATACACCCGCATAAATGCAAACTAAAGAAAAAAATATGTCTGAAGACTTGGCTGCATGATCAAAGTTTCATTTGCCTTACCTATATAGCCTTGGCTAGGGAGGCAACCCTTAAATTCCCCAACTAGGATCCAATTCGGGGCTTCGTTTCCAATCTGAAATTGGGTCCCCACCCCAGTAAGGACGCTAAATCGGCGTATGTAATCGAGGCTTTAGCCGGTGGCAGAGCTGGCCGCTGATTCGATAGCCAGCGAACAAAATCCACCAATAGGAAATATGCATCAATTTTTTTTTAAATCAAAATCAATAGTATAAAGGTCCAAACAAATTATCGGACGCGGCTTACTGCCGCGGCTGCAGATCAGCCGCGGCAGGTGTGCAAACTATCGGATGTAGTAGGTCGCGGACGTAACAATCGACTAATATGACGTCATCGGACGTCCGATAGCTATCTGGCACGCAGGATGTTATTAGAGTGTTCACACTTATCAGCCGCGGCAGTAAGCCGCGTCCATAAGCCGCGTCCGATAATCTGTTTGGACCTTAATGCTTGAGAAAATCAACTGTAATATTGAAACTTTTCTCTTGCGTTTTTTTCTCGTAATATAGTTACTTGAAGTTAGCACGCATCAGCTCCCGCCGAAAACGCTCTATATAAATATGTGACGTTTCAGGTGTGTTTCAGCGCGTTTAATATGGAGTTAGCTAAGAATCTTCAATTATCTCCTTAAATTTTGCGTTTTAGTACATATGTGTCATACAAAATATTATTTCTTATTGGATATTCTATCTGACTGTTAAGTGCATTATATCCGAAAATGAA
Organism: Agriphila tristella; assembly: GCA_928269145.1. Taxonomy (NCBI): domain Eukaryota; kingdom Metazoa; phylum Arthropoda; class Insecta; order Lepidoptera; family Crambidae; genus Agriphila; species Agriphila tristella. The sequence continues at coordinate 11,316,359 of OV743435.1, read as the reverse complement.
AAAAAAATATCGTTATTTTCCCCTGATTTCATCGTGTGATAAAACTAAAATAATTCATTTTTTTTATTTTTCTTTCTTTTCCATCATGTTATTTCAAGTGTCCGCTGCGATCAAGCTCAATTTTATGAAAATCGGTGACTTATGCATATTCCCTATTGAGTTTGAAATAGATTTTTTGCTGGCGCTTCAAGAAAAATCCGTCTGGGGCTGCCATTGCTATCTCTCTAACTATTAACATAAATTAATCACAATACTAGTTTATTTCGGGGCAGGTAATGCAGCCCCCGACGGTTTTTTTGCGTTTGTATAATTAGTCAGTTTTATCCACTAATCTTGTCTTGTGGTTTTATAAAAAAAAAACGGCCTCGCAGCGTCATATTTAGTTAATTTAATGTTATCTACTATTCTTGTAATCTGTGGCTTCATCCGGGTGGACGGGTATATTGCGCAGCAAGGCTTGCATGATTGAAGCATGTACCTATGCGAGATTTCACAGCGAGACCCGCGAAATTAAAAAATGCCTGTCTCAGCCTTGAGTCATTCATTTCCGTCGCTGCATCTAAAATATCGGGCGGATTCAAAGGACATCAGGCAGAGTCGCATAGAAAAAAACCAAACAATGTATAGGTAGCATTTCTGTTTTTTTTTTCAAAATGTAGGCATGTAATTAGTAAGTCATAAAAAATATTCATATTTTTACGAAAATTTATGTTTTAAGAGTTATTTATGTTTGAAAGTGTTTCAATTCAATTCAATTCAATATATTTATTGCTTGAAACTGTGTACAATTTTTTGCAGGTTACATTGCAGATTAGTAGGTAACAACAGTATACCCATAACGGGCTTGCAATATTTATCTTAAAAACTAATACATAAAACTATAAAATTCGAAATATATTAGTGTTTAGATGCGTAGTACTCATCTAAAGTGTAAAATACATTATTGATAAGCCATTTTTTAAGTGCGTGTTTGATTTTTGGTAAATCTAGAGCCTTAATATCTGCAGGTAAATGATTAAATATTTTAATGCCCGTGCTGAAGGCACTTTTATGGTATAAATGGTTATTTATTCTTGGTATGCATAGGTCATGTTTATATTTATTGCGGGTATTGGGACGGGAAGTGATTTTATTAATAAAATAAAATCACTGTTTTTTTTTTGTAACCCCGACACTAAATAGCAACACGTACCACGACCAACACGTTTCGTTAGTGATACAGATTAGCACCACAATGTATGAGTCAGAACCAGGGCCTTACTATCTTATATCTTTAAACGAGCAATTCTTGTATATATATATATTTCTGTGATCTCGGAAACGGCTCTAACGATTTCGTTGAAATTTGGTATATGGGGGTTTTCAGGGGTAAACAATTGATCTAGATTGGTTTTACGTTTGGGGAAATGCGCGTTTTTGCGTTTTCATACGTTTTTCTTTCGACGCAGCATATGGTCTCTAATTTCATCCGCGGCCGGCCAATGTCTGTTTGGTTCAGCGGGTTAGTACGTGGACCACAAGAAACGAGTGTTCAGAGTTCGAATCCCGCTCGGTGACTTACTTGTTTTATGTTCAAGTTTATACATATATTTTTTATTGTTTTTAGACAAGTTTAAAAAAATGTTGTTAATGTTGCTTTCGAGTTTTTATTTTATTGAGACTTATGAAGCAATAGTGCAAAACGAAAATTTACCGATACAAATTTTAAAAAGTTTTTCGGGTACGTTTTCTGACGCCATCTCTCGGATAATGCCATAAAAACTAACTACTACGCCTCGCGGAATTATTATGTATTAACTACATCTTATTCCATAGCTATGTAATGAGAGAAATTGACAATAGATGGCGTTACTCTGTGACAAAACGAGTAATGTAAGGTTGAGATTACGAATATCGAAAAAACATCACATACATTGCTCTGATCCCAAAGTAAGTAGCTAAAGCACTTTTTTATCACCTAAACACCACCATTTACAATAAATACTAATAACCGAGCTTGCTCGGTTCACCCAGGTACTGAGCTCTTATAGCAGGACTTATATTGAACTGCCTTACTTTTTCGTACTATGACCTCAAAGGTTAGTATGAAAGCAGGCCTTAAGCAGTCCTGTTTAAGGCCTGCTTTTGAACTAAACGGTTTCTTATTTGCTGTTGGTAAGCCCTCTGATCAAACGGAAAATCTGTGCATATGTCGCACGTAACAAAACGCTTTTGACAGTTGACTGACAGCTGGCAGACATTCTTTGTTTTTAAGTGAGCATGCGACTCTCCGTACCACATGCATAATTCCATTCTAAAACCACCTAGAAGTAATGTACTGATGATATACGTTCTTATTTCTGATATCAATTCGATTGTACCGGCTTCTCGGCAGAATTATGGACAAAAGCATGTGGGCCGGAGAGTCGCATGCTTTGAGGTTATGTTTTTAGTTAAATCGTCGAATTCCAGATCAATCTGAGCCTGTACCGGTGGGTTGATGTATTTGTAGCCGTTACATATTCATTGTTACAGCTACGAACACATTCGTTACTCATGTAACGCGACAGGGACAAAGATATCGCGATCTAAAGTTTTAAAAGCATGCGACTCTCCGGCCCACACGCTTAAGTCTAAAATATTGGTGAAAATAGTATAAGGATTAAAAATAAACAGGTTTTCTTAACAGTTTAATCACGATAAAGCCTCAATATAAAGCCGGCTCCACACTCGCGCCGCAAATCACGGGCGCGGTTCGCGCATGAAAACGGTGCGAAAAATATAGCCCTCCAGACTCGCGCGTGAACCGCGGCCACGAATCACGGCAACCTTAGTTCGGCACACAAGCCTTTTGACACGGACCAAAAACCACCGGACGGGGAACGCCGCGAAGCGCGAACGCGAAGCCGCGAAACCCTCCACACTCCACACTCGCGGTTCTTGGCCTTCACGGGCTTTCGCGGCGCGAGTGTGGAACCGGTATAAGATTTAAATTATTAATTTATTTATATTTCACTAGAAAATAATTAAAGATGATGTTGTTTTAGAACGTGAGCAGCAGTGTTGCAAGTCACATTCGTTATAACCAGTGTGTATACAATACCCAATACAATGAAAGTCTTTATTAGTAAACAACTGTGTATACGATCTATAATACCTCTGTCACTGTCATAGCTTAGCTACACAGCTGTTAAAGGGGTGGGTTGCAGTTCCTTATTAGTAAGGCGGATAAGATTTAACACTCGAACATCGTACAAAACAGAGCAGATCTCATAAAATCGTTGTTTAAACATGGCACATACAGAACCGTCTGTACCAGTTTTCAGTTGTCAAAATATCGACAACTAAACCGTTTGGAGCCAAATGAAGCAGTCTGTAATAGCAGCGTCACGTTTGATAAGTGACAGTATATAATACTTGAAATTCGTTCGCATAACGACACCTCAATAGAAAAAAGCGAAAACAATATTTCGAACCATCACACTATATGGCCCATACATACTAAAAACTGTCACATTACGTGAATTTTGCTTCACGCAAGTTGTAAAGCAATTAATATTAAAAACAAGTTCCGTCACTGAGGATCTAGCTGCATCTAAAACCAATCACTGCAGGTAGTTACAATAAAATCCATGATTAAATTTGTATGAGATTTTTAAGATAGGGTGACAACAATGTACGTATGTTGATGGACAGAAAGGCTATAATCGTTATCTTATACCTTCGAACGAGCAATTTTTGTATTTATTTATTTCTATGATCTCGGAAACGGCCCTAACGATTTCGCTGAAATTTGGTATATGGGGGTTTTCGGGGGTAAACAATCGATCTAGATTAGTCTTATGTTTGGGAAAACGCGTTGTTTTCGAGTTTTCATGCGTTTTTCTTCCGACGCAGAATATGGTCGCTAATTTCGTCCGGCCGGCCACTGTCGGCAAGAAACAAGTGTTACGGGTTCGAATCCCGCACCCTGATTATCTAAAAAGAAACTATTTAGCGACCGGTTGCATTTGACATACATTGCCACTTTTCTTTGATATGTTTTTTTTTAACCCAAAAAGAAGTAGCAATGCATCACGATCATGTGTGAACTGCAACCAGTCGCTAGGTGGTTTTTAATTAGATAATCAGCCCGCCGCTCGGTGACTTATTTTTGTTTTTTCAAAAAGTCTAAAAAAGTCTGGAACAGCTGGTAGGAAAATATAGACGATTCAAAAGTACTTAATTATTAAGTTTATTTGAATAAAGCTTATTTGACTTTGACTTCATATGTTCAAGTTTATATATTTTTTTTTGTTTTTATTGTTTTTAAATAAGTTTAAAAAATGTAGTTAATGTTTGAGATGACAATGTAGATTCTAGATTATCACCTAAACACCACAATTTTTGAGTTTTCATGCATTTTTCTTTCCACGCAGAATATGTAGAAAAGCGACATCTTGAAAACCGTTTTATAACCATTCGACCACGGAGGCAGTCAAACCACCAGAAAAAACCTGTCAAGTGCGAGTCAGACTCACGCACGAAGGGTTCAGTACCATAAAACAGCAAAAAAGAACGTTTGTTGTATGGGAGCCCCTCTTAAATATTTATTTATTTTATTCTGTTTTTAGTTTTTGTTGTTATAGCGGCAACAAAAATACATAATCTGTAAAAATTTCAACTGTCTACTATCACAGTTCATGAGATACAGCCTGGTGACAGACAGACAGACGGACAGCGGAGTCTTAGTAATAGGTTCCCGTTAATACCCTTTGGGTACGGAACCCTAAAAACCACCAGATGGCGCTTTCACCACCATATTACAATAAATAGTAATATCCGAGCAAAGCTCGGTCACCCAGATATTAAATTAATAAATGCTTGGACAATTTCACACAGCGCCATAGTGATGCGCGATTATTACTACTAATTTCAATAATCGAATTAACTACTAATTACTAATTTCAATAATCGAATGTCAGATTAGTAATAAACTAATTTAAATAATCGAATAATTACTACTAATTAGTAATACTTTTGAGAAGTGGCTCTACGAGGCTCAAGAAAAAACGCCGTGGCGCTATAAAATAATATAAAAAATATCTACATTACTAATTAGTAATACATGTTGATGGTCATTCGAATTATTCGAATGATTGATTGATTACCCCAACTATGCAAAGCTTGTAATATGGGTGCTAGACAACTGATATACTACTTATATACTTTTTAAATAGATAATTATTATACATAGTAGCACCCAGACCCGTCACAGAAATTAATTCTTATTCACATTTAAAAGTGGCGTCGTACAGTCGCCATATTGACTTCAAAAAAATATATAGCCATTGTCACTCGGAATGATGTCAGGATTCTAACGATACCCCAAACATCTAATTCCGTTAAGCTAGTTAGAAGTTATGGTGGAATAAAGAAACTCACATAGGTAACTACAAACATACATGAACCCTGAACACAAAATTATACAATTTTGGGCAGTCGTGTAAAAACCTAAAAGTAATGTGCACATACGCCACATACAGTCTCAATAAACTTCAATACAATGTCCGCAAAAAATAATACTTCATGGTCACCCTAGCTTATTTACATACTATTTTTTTTTAACCTCGAATTGCATCGTAAGTGCTGCAGTAATTGGTTTCAGATAAAGCTAGATCCTCAGTGACGGAAATTCTTTTTTGTGAACGTTAACTAACGCTTCATTCTAGCGCTATTCGGGTATTTAATGAAAGACTTTCGCCTAAATCTAACAAAGTGGAAAATATTCGAATATCACCGACTTGAGTATTCGAATAGCAAAATAAGCCGAATATTCGAAGTATTCGAATTGCAAGCCCTACTCACAACTCACAAGCCAGAAGGAGTAAGAGTGAGTGAGTAAGCACATACGAGATGACGATCATATTATACTGCCATTTCTTTTCATGGTTAAAATGTTCTTTATGGTGATCAATGACTCAGCGATTAGTCTGTTGGAATGCACCTAATGTCAAATTGTACGTAAGGTACTTTACTTACTACGTGGTGATTATTTCCTCTGTGTTGTGTAATGTGTTTACTACTACTAAACTAATTAATTAGAATAGTATAGTACCTACCTAATTTTCTTTATAATAAACCCTTGCTCAGTCAGCAATCATATGCCATGGATACCTATAATAATAAATAAGATATATTTACTTAGTAAGTAAGTAAGAACTTTATATTACTTACATCAAAATACCACACTTAAGACTTATCGTATGGATTTATCAATCATTACTTACATTTATTTCAGTTCAAGATACCTACAATACTTACGGAATATAATTGGCAAGAAAACATGAGGTCGGAGAGTCAGGTTTTTTAACAGATAATACAAATAACTTTCTTCATACCCCAAACTACACATAGGCTACACATAGTTTTAGCCAGCTATTCGGGCACTTCGGCAAATAAGCCGTAACATTATATACTGACTACTTATTAGATCAAAATACCGCTATGGTTTTTAATAAGTCTTTTATTTACCTAAATTGTTATTAACTCAATCTTATTGAATTTCAGATACATACAATTCAATAGGTATATTGACATTGCAGAATATAATACACAAGTACCTTTTAAATTGGCTAGAAAAGATGTTGGAAAAAGCTAACCCTTGGACGTCGAACGTGCCCGATGGTGCACAGGAAATACGCTGAAGCTATTGAACAAAATTATAGTAATGAATATTTTGCTCCAAGCGACAAACAAGACTATGAAACTTTAGGTACTGTAATAATAAAATAAAAAGAAGCATGATGGAAAAGTTCTGGCTGTACCTACTTTGTGCTTTAAAATCATATACCTAATTGTATTGGTTTAGATATAATTATAAAATAAAATATTGACTACCTACCTATAACCTTTCATTTTGTGTACTATCTATCACATCTACAAAACAAAAAAAAATTTCAACAATATGTTGTTGTTTTGCATTATCAAAATAATAGGGTAGTTATAAGGTGTTAGATTAAAACAAATTTAAATTTAAATCAAAGAGAACATTTACTTTTTGAACTTAAAAGTATAAAAATAATAATAACAAAGCAACCACATCCTTACTAATAATATTATAAATGAGAAAGTCCGTTTGTTTGTTTTGAGGTGTAACAAACAATTGTTAGAATCATCATGAAATTTTACATAGGTACATGTTGTCAGGGGTACAGAGAAGGACATAGGGTCCTTTCATCCTTAACAAAGTTCCCAAGGGATAGCAAAAAAAGCTTTTCACGCAGACAAAGTACTGAGGCCCATGATTTTGTTAGATACCATCTTGTATCAGTAGTTGAATCAGTCTTGCTTGGCTTATTGTAACTAGTATATCTTACAAACAGGCCTTCTTCTAAGTGTCACCTGTAAAAAAGTAGGTATTTATTTATTTAAGTTAACATTATATTAAAACAATTACTATTTTTATTCTATTTTTATTTTTTCACTCATTAAAGAGGTAAATTTATGACTATGTGATTATTATTAGTGAATTAGAATTTATTAGAATTAGCGAATATTAATTACCAAGTAACATTCCTGACATGTCAGGAATTTAAGTCATCTATCAGGAAAACAGGGATAAAAACTGTAGTTGTCAGGGATGTACTCATAACTGTAGCAGTAAAAACTTAATGAAAACACATAATTTTTTAAATCACTTGGTGTGAAAAGATTATTAAATATCAACTAAATTAAGAATGTAGATGTAGATTTACTAAATGCCAAGAAATTTCCTGAAAAGTCAGGGAAAAAGTCAGGAAATCTCATTATTAGATCTGGAAACATTAGCCCCGATGCAACTTAAACATAAAGATTGGGTGTTATTGAAGCCTTATGTCTGTATGTCTGCATTTAACTTCCAAATATGTGTCGGGGGACCACTACTCAACTCAGATCAGACCCACCAAGCCAACCTGCACTGAATTATAGCATGTCAGGATATAGTCTATGGTGGTGAAGTTAACTATATGTTATGTATAATATCAAGTTTATATTTAAAAGTGTTAACACTTACCATCACTCGGCCAGCTGCCGAGCTGACCTCTTTTTTGATACATGCTTTATAGCTTTTACTTTTAATTTATTATTTTTTAATTGTTGTTCCTTTTTTATACATGTGTAATAGCATTACTATGTGCTTGACCACATGCGATGTTGCCGTTCTGCTCAACTTCATGGCTTGGAAATATAGAAGGCTATGGTAATAGGTATAGGTACAACATAGAAGTCTTTGACTTATGACATATTTTCCTTATGTTTTATACACTATTTTGTTTGCCATTGTATCAAATTATCAATGCTTTCTCTGTGTTGTGTTTGTGATAAAATACATTAGTACAAAGCTTCGCTCACTCATTACACAGCCCATTAGCTTACCACAGTTTCAGAAATCATAACTATAATTGTCTTTACACTTCTTCTTTATCTTCTTATAATATAGGTAGTGCAAATTCTATTTTGAACGAAAATTCAAGAAGAAATTATCACAACCTGAAACAATAAAAAGTACTTAATTGAAAATTTGAAATCATTACACAGCTCAACTAATCCTTCATTTCCATGCTACATGAAAGATAAATGTTAATTATAAGGGAATCATATTTTATTGTGATTACCGACTAAAGAAAGGGAAACTAATGAAAAAAGATTTTTACATAATTAGGTATTGTACCTAGGAGTAACTGGAACTAATTTATACTTACGAAATGACAACCTTCAGGCATTGGCAGGAAGGGGGTGGGCCGGGTGGGCCGTGCACACCCCAGAACAGCCTGATACCCCAGAAAAATACCAGCTATAATACTTTTCTATTGCCTTTCAAAACTCCAACGCGGCTCTAGTCAAGCACCCTAGGCTTTGCCCCAGAACTAGAGGCCCGGCCCCACTGGAAATAATCTTTAGATACGCCAATGCCTTCAGGCTTTTGTAAAGAAGAATACTCTTCAAAGTACCTACTGCATAATTTATCAATTAATTCTAAGTACTTACTGATGATTAGGGGTATAGGGGTTTTAATTCCGAGGCCCCACGCCTTAAGTGGCCTGTTTCAGTGCTTCTTACACAGATCACTATTATGATTTATCTCCTCCATTAGTTTTATTGGCAGAAATCACAGGAAACAAAAAAACCCTTTTCAAAATTGAAAATAAAACACGTGTCGTACGACTTTGTTTCTTTCTACAGGGTATGGACGTTCGCTGCGTTTTAGTACGATTGCTGGCTATCGTCGGCAAATCTACATGTCAAAATAGTCATTTGAGTACCATTTCTTTCTGTCGGAGCCAGCATAACGTTAAACACAGATCATACAGTACAATACAAGAGGGGCACACTTGGAACAACGCAAACGGTCGAAACAAAAGTAGCGTCATCTCTGAATCTTAACCATCAACTTTCACAACAAAATCTTCAAGTTTGCCAAATAATTTCAACTGGTTATAAAGTAGGTAATTAAAAACAAAATTATATTAAAATATGAAAACGAAAATCGTTTTTGAGTTTGGTCATGGTGCGAATTACAATAATAATGATAAAATTCGACACCCGAATTAATGACCCAGTCCAGTAGCGTCCGTTTATTCACCGTTTATTTACATGACATTACTATCAAGGTAATGGTACAGTCAGTGGCACGAATCATGAATATTTTTCGACGGAGTGGGGATAAATTCGCGCATGTGCTCGTGTGAGCGACCAATAGTGCGTGCCCCTCTCCCGCCGCCTGCGCCCCTCACCGCAACGCATACCCAGAATACGCGTTCCGCGCAATCCCCACCCAATTTCATGATTCGTGCCACTGACTGTATCTATCAGTATTCCAACTTCAACAATACTCGGTACACGAACAGTCGCGAATGCGCCGCAGTGACGAACGTAATATACCTACGAACTAATTATTGTTTGAAATACAAGTACTTACTTACTATGGTAAATTGCAGATTGTGCTGTTTGTATTATATTTATTATTTTATTACTCCAGAGATGACATGTTTAAATACCCGGAGTCCAAAAAATAAGATTAAGTATACTTTTATTAAAATATTTTTTTTTTACTATAGGTATTGCCTACTAACTACGGCCAGAAGGATTTGAAAATAATTTGTTTCTCTCTTTAATATGTAGGTATTTAGCTTTTTCAGTTTTTTGTTTTTACTGTTAGTTTTGTTAACCTAGGTACCTACCTATTTCATTTTCCCTATAATATTATGGATTCTAAAATATTACGCAGGTTATACGCAATTACAAAACTAGAAAGATACGAAAGTAGGTACTTAGCTGAAATTAAAATACTGTAGACGGGTGTATCGTGCGACAAAAAGGTCTCAATTTAAGGTTGCCACCTGTACTTTATTTCGGGGTTATTGTACTCTCTACTTTATGAGGAAAATAAAGTAGGTACGTGAAAATACTTTATTTCACAAGATTTGTTTAAATATTGCCAAAAGTAATAAAAAGTATGTTTTAAAGGTAAAAATAAATATTACTTTATTTCCATACAACGTACTTTTTACTAGCTTTAGCAATCAATATACTTTATTAGTTCAAAAAAGGTGGCAACCCTAGTTACAATATTAATAGATATTTACCGTGCTACAACATTTATACCGTTGTACGAATACCGAGCCAAATCATAGTTGTTTTTGTATTTTCTTTGTTTTGATTTGTTCTTTTTCATTAATATTTTCTAAATAAAGATATTACAAAAAAGTAAAATAAATATATAATAAGAAACAAAAAATACATTTTCAGCTATTATAATTTCGTGTCAGTAGTTCCGCATCGATTTCCAGAGGCGCTAGTGGACTCTTTCAGGTACTCTCTAGTTCTAGTTACTCTGTGATACAAGCGTTTGAAGATTGAATGCGGAGTGACGGGTTGAGTACCAAAATAATATCGCTTTCGCCGAGTCGAAGAAACATGTAGAATATAGAAACGCTTATAACGTTTGCCATTTGAGTAGGCCCCCTGATGTACGAAATTTGTCCTCTCAGAGACGGTAAGAGCATAAAAAACACCCCAATGCCCATAACTTTTTTATTACTTTAATCATACAAAACATTTATAAAAAAAAAACATTATCAGGAGTCTTGGAGTTAGAGCACATCTGACTTTTATACGCAGGTAGCAAGCGACCGACAACGGGTTAGCCGCACGCAGAAGGCAGGGAAGGTTTTTACAGCTACTCAGAAGTTCGACAGCTTAAAACTATGGGATTTCAAACCATATGTCCAAAACAAAATTTTCCACATCTCGCCGGATTAAGCAGTTTAGCTCGAATATTTGCTTCGAGTTTATGGAAATGACTTAGTATTCTTATTTCGTTGCATCGGTGCAACGCAGTGAAGTAACGCAACGTACGCATTCCCACACGACACGCATCGTTGCGTTTTTGCAACTATAGCTGATAGTGCCTCTTAAGTCAGAAATTGTGTAAAGCCATGTGTTGCATATGACTGCAAAGCCATGTGACTATGTGTTACAACCTATCGTTTTATTGCGAGAAATGAACATTTTAGAAGGCTAATTGTACAAATTCTGGTATTGGCTTTGATGGTTGAGTGCAGTCGAAGACAAAACAAAGTAATCTTCATAAAAATAAGATTTGATCTAAGAGCTTTGATCAAACTAAAATATCATAAAAAAATTTAATTTTCGACATTATTATTAAAGAATAATATTTATACCTACTAGAAAAAATCGACTCGTCACCAGATCATATTCTCAGGCGGGAATCGAACCTGCGACCTTTGGAAGTCCAGTCCAATGCTCTTTCAACAGAGCTACCAAGTCACTATAGCATTGCGAATGTTAAAAAATCTCAAATTAAAAAAAATAGCCTCAACTATCCGTAAGGATACTAAATACTTAAGTTTCAATTTGATTAATGGTAATAACACAGTTTTACAATCCATTTAAAACTGTTTTATTCGTAAATATCATTTAAATATTTTGTAAGGCATTTCAGTCTATTTTTGCCTAAGGTTTATTTTTAATTATAATGTATGCATGATAAATAGTTTAATTACTAATAATACCATTCATAATCATAACATAACAATCAACATCGAAAGAAATGCATATTATAAAAATGCTGTTTACCAATTTTCAAATAGGGTTTACTGTTCGTTTTTTAGAAAGGTATAAATACTAAAATAACTGATAGATAACATAAGAACATAATACAAAATTGTGAATGTAAAAAATCTAAATATTTACTACAACTATTATATATGTTACCGGCCAAACCCGATTTCAGGACAAACTAGTTTGGTCTAGGCTAAAACGCGATGGGCTTAACTAGTATAAACTAGTTTGTCCTAAGCCTAATAGGATAAACCAGTTTAGGCTAGGCCCAACTAGTTAATCCTGATATGAATACGCACATTCCAGGATAAACTAGTATGGTCTACTCTAAACTCATTTAGCCTTTTTGAAAGTAATAAAATAGAATAATTGAGGTATAATTATTGTTTCTTAAACATAAATAACTGTAGGGCATTAGCGGTATGCGAACTGAATTGCACTTTCTTTATTGTGTCGGTGCAAAAGTCGATATTTATTTAAATTACTTTGCGGAGTGCGGCTTTTGTACTTGTAGTAGATGTGCCATTCGGTAAAATTTTATTCCCGTAAGGACTGAAAAGGTTTGCACCGACAAATAGTACCGTTGGATTTAGCGTAGTTTACTGATCATCATAGAGAGCTCGTAGAAAATACTGCAAGAGTTATCTCAAGGCCCATCCTTCAATATGATAGAGTGTTTAGGGTGTATATGAGTCAGCACGTACTCCCAAGGCCAGGAAGTGGAACACATGCTCTACAAGAGTTATCTTAAGGTTTAAATATGGTAGAATAGTACATAATAGTACGAAAAAATTGATGGTAGTCAGACCGGAGTGTCATGGAACATGCCGAGTCAGCACGCCACGTAAGTTGTATCAATTTCAAGGTCGGGACAAGAGCTTTCTCAAGACTGAAAATTCTTCGTATACCTACTGCTTAATTATTATGCACCAGCTTTTCCCGCGACTTCATTCACGTGGACATTTTAGAAAATCTTTAGAATCCTTAAAATGCTGGTAGAAGGTTCCCGTTCCCGTTCCCGTTCCCGTTCCCTTCCTCTTACCTTCACCTATGCACCCCCTTTAGGTGTTAAATCATAATCATCATAGCCTAAATAATAACGTAATTAATGAAAAAATTGTCAGACCACAGTGTCATACAACATAGTCAGTCAGTAGTCGCTCAAAGGGTCCAAACAAACTGTTCGGAGCTACAACGTGTTACAAAATAGGATTACACAGTTGGAACTTGGTAAGTAGGTATTCTGTAAACCGCTTTACGATTTTTAAACAAAAAAAAAAGATTAAGTGGAGCTGGAACTGAAACTGAAAAAAAAATCATAAACTCATACGTGCGGGGTGTCTTTAGATAGCTCTTTAAAAATGATGCTGAGGTTCCAATGACTATTTTTTCTCAAAGTCTACCCTTTAAAAGATGTACACTTCCAAAATGGTAAAATGTGTGTTCCCCCATTTAACATTTAAAACAAGAAAGTGAAAAATCTTAAAAAATATGCTGGAGATCTTAACAAACACTTACAACGAAAATTGGTTTGAACGAGATATAGTTAGCAGTTTTGGAGATATATGAAGCACATTTTACAAAACCGCAAATTTAACAATAATTATACCCCAATTATTCTATTTTATTACTTTTGAAAAGGCTAAATGAATTTAGACTAGGCCATACTAGTTTATCATGGAATGTGCGTATTTATATCAGGATCAACTAGCCTAAACTGGTTTATCCTAGCAGGCTTAGGACCAACTAGTTTGTCCTAGGACATACCAGTTAAGCCCATCGCGTATAGGAAGAACTAGTTTAGCCTAGGCCAAACTAGTTTGTCCTGAAATCGGGTTTGGCCGGTAACATACATAACCTTTTGACATACATAGGTCATAATGTCGTGACCTCTTTGCCTCTTTTGCAGACGTTATTCAATTTCATTTTAATGACACCCCTGAGTCTGAGTATGAATGAATAGTTTTTATTTCTCGGTCTTATTATGTGAGTTTCTAATTATTGAAGTCTTAATGGAACTAGATGGGAGGTGATCTAACTTAAGTGCACTTAGAACTACTGAAATGTTTTAGGCATTTATTACAGTACCAGCGGTGACCTGCGACTTCGTCTGCGTGGAAAGTTTCCTCGAGAACAATACTTTTATTTCGGAATGAAAGATACTCTATGTCCTTCTCTATACCTCTGACAACGTGTAATTTAAAATTTCATGATAATAGGTTCAGAAGTTAAGACGTGAAGGCATTACAAAAAACTAATAAACAAACAAACGGACTTTAGTAAGGATATTAGTAAGAATTACCTACTACATTTGCTTAAGCCCTTAGTTAATATAATAATTTGTATCTGCTTGTTATCTGTGATAGTATGTTACGGACAAAAACAACTAGTTTACAATTTTGTCGCTACTTGTTTGGTTAGCAATCCTTACTAATCCTTACTTCCTTACTAATATTATAAATGCGAAAGTCCGTTTGTTTGTTTGTTTATTTTTTTGTTACGCCTATACATCGTAACTACTGAACCGATCATCATGAAATTTTGCATACACGTTGTCAGGGATGCAGAAAAGGACATAGGGTACCTTTCATCCAGAAAAAAACGTACAATTCCCGAAGGGATAGCAAAAGAACTGTTCACGCAGATGAAGTCGCGGGCGGTCGCTAGTCCTTACTAATATTATAAATGTGAAAGTACGTTTGTTTGTTTGTTTGTTACACCTTCACGTCTTAACTAGGTACTGAACCGATCATCATGAAATTTTGCATATATACGTTGTCAGGGGTACTGAGAAGGTCATAGGGTACCTTTCATCCCGAAAAAAAGTGTTGTTCCCGAGGGTTGGAAAAAAAACTTTCCACGCAGACGAAGTCGCGGGCGGCCGCGAGTAATATTATAAATGCGAAAGTCCGTTTGTTTGTTTGTTACGCCTTCACGTCTTAACTACTGAACCGATCATCACAAAATTTCGCACACCCGTTGTCAGGGGTGTAGAAAAGGACATAGGGTACCTTTCATCCCGAAAAAAGGAACTATTCCCGAGGGATAGACAAAACACTATCCACGCGGACGAAGTCGCGGGCGGCCGCTAGTTGATTTATAAAATCTAACCGCATTCTAACAATTCGGTTGTTTAGTTACGTAGTTTTATTTAAAACGCGTTCAGAATAATCATCTATTTGTTTTTGTTGCGTAAATTCGGATTTCTATTTAAACTTGAGCAAATATTTAATGCGGTATGCGTGCTTTAGGCAATTTAATTTTCACGAAGTGTTATGTTTAATTAAATACATACAATTTTATTGTACATACAAATAATATTCCTGTCTAGTTTACAGAAACCACTTCATATCTGCTACATTTACAATCTTGTGTAATACTTATTAAAGTTTTTTTTTTAATTTGCAATTTTAGCATTCACAATGCTATTTTTATTCAATACTAAATAATATAATTGAAAAAATTCGACACGTCACCAGGATTGTTGCAAGCGGGAATCCAACCCGCGACCTTTGAAAGTCTGGTCCAAAAAGCATTGGACCGGACTTCCAAAGGTAGCGGGTTCGATTCCCGTCGGAGACAATCCTGGTGACGTGTCGAATTTTTTCTAGTAAGTATATTATTTTGACCTACGGCAGTGAAACGTGGTTGCTAACTATGGGTCTCATAAGGAGGCTCAAGGTCACCCGGCGTGCAATGGAGAGAGCCATGCTCGGCGTTTCCCTGCGTGATCGAATCAGAAATGAGGAGATGCGTAGGAGAACAAAAGTAACCGACATCGTTCAAAGGATTGCTCAGCTGAAGTGGCAATAGGCGGGACACATAGCGAGAAGAACCGATGACCGTTGGGGCGGAAAGGTTCTGGAATGGCGAACTCACTCTGCACTATGCACGTGACTGCCGCAGAGCGAAGCCTTGCAGTTCATGCCGTGGGCTGCACCACGAGCAGCTGGGTGTCGTACGGCTGATATGATGATGATATAATTTAGTAACATATTCCAGTGTTTATGAGCCTCAGACTCCACATTAATTGTTGTAAAAAAAGTAGACCATCATTTCGCGCAAAGTCTTTGTAACTATTTAAATTTCCCCTTTTCATAAGATATAATAAAGCCTTTGTCGCGTTTACCGCAGGAAGTCATTACTGTTCTGAAATGCCTCACATCAGCATGGTAATATTTTCTCTACTAAAGTAGGATGTTAAAAAATATGATTAAGAATGTTATCCCAACAGGCTTTCTTTGTAAGCAAGATTAAAATGTAAATGGATTTAGGAATATTTCGTTTGAAAGAAGAAATTTTTGCTGTGATTGAAAAGTTACTTTAACAAGTTTAAACCTCCTATATTAGTTTGTAAGTGTGTGTGTGTGTTTGTTTGTTGCCTCCTCTTTACGCCTAAACGGCTGCGGCTGGACGGATTTGAGCAGAAACATAGGATTCTTTTTGCCTTGGTGTTATTAGAGATACTTGCAGATTTTATCGATTTATTGATCGTTAATGTTTCTTTGAAATGTATATCAAACAATACATTTCTTAAATATTAACATATATTTTAAGGGAATTTACTTTACCTTATATTTATTTATTTACCGTTTCATATACATCTATAATATTATCCAACGATAAAACAGTAAGATTGTGTATGTGTAAGAAGAGAACAAAAAAAAAGTTTTTTTTTAATTTACGTTCTGTAGTGTACATTCAATATTTTACCCTATTCGAAAATATATTCATAGTATAACTATCTATTGAAACTGTAATAGGCGTGAAAGAATTTTAAATGTAACCGAATTAGGTAAAGCATAAATAAAGTTAAAATTTAAAATTCAGGTGTATCGTAGTAGTCTGCCTTATGAAAACAAAATATTGTTTTGATGCGTTTTCTTTTACGAGAGGCGCTTGGTAGGTTGCGTAAAACTTCGGCGTCGGTTATTATCTTTTATTGGGACAGTGATGTCAAGAACTAGATTTTTTACATCGATATATAAAGAGATTTTAGTACGTGCTAAGTATTTCACACTAATGGATGCAAAAATAATATTAAATAAGGAAAGGTACCATGGGCAACAGCATCGCTTAACCACTCCTAAGGTTAAAAAATAAATAGACTAAAAAATATTAAAAACACGACTGCCCTGCCAAAAACGAGCTCAAAAGTTAAACAACAAGTGTTATTGCAGTACCTTTTGCAGTACCTTTTTATAGTACAATTTTTGATCAAAGAGGTCCCCCGACTGCAATGACACTTGTTGCTTAACTTTTTAGTCAGTTTTTGGCAGGGCAGTCGTGTTTTTAATAATTTTCAATTAATTTATTTTTATTTCACACATTTTAGTGACATATTATATAGTTTTGGAATGTGCTCATCAAGGCCTTTCATGTGATGCCCATATTGAAATAATAGAAGAAAAACATATTTTTTTCACATTTGAAAATGCGCTGTACAGTCGCCATATTAATTTTTTTCTAAAAAAAATATAGCCAGTGTCACTCGGGATGCTGTAAACGATACCCCATTGATCTAAATCAGTTCAGTCATTTAGAAGTTATGGTGGAATAAAGAAACTCACATACCCACAAACATACATGAACTCTGAACACATATTCCTTTTTGGGCAGTCGTGTAAAAATCGCTTGCACACCGCGCCCGTCACAACATAAGTAGGTACGTTTAGTTCGTTCAGGGGCGATATGCGAGCACACGAATTTTGTTGTGAACTGGTTAAACAATGCTGTTGCCCAGTACCTACTTAACACCTGTTTTTTTTTTCATTTCACACTCATCACCTATGGGGACAGGTTAGGAATAAGTTAGGGATAAAAATAGGAACCAGCAGTTGTAACATGATACAACAATGTTGAATACATTATGTTTTTAGTTATTTCTACTTTTTATTATCGTTAGTATAAGTATACGAAAAAAAGTTATTCTAATGAAAAGTATGATGCTTAATATATATCAATGATACGATTTAGAAAAAATGGAGTATCATTGTAATTCATTAGACAATTGGCTTTAATTCACTTTGGCTTTAATACATTTATGGCAATTTCCACAGATTGTCTTGTTCATGAAACCGTTGCTGAAAAGAGGATATCTTCTGCTTAGAATTCTCTACAGACGCAAATTGTAAGGACAATGGGAGCAAATTGGCTCCGTCTCGTATTTTAAATGAAAGCGTTTCTTCGTTTGTACTGAAGGATGTTCATTTCGCTAATTATTTTATCTAAGGGATCATAAAAATTATGAAAGCTGAGCTTTATGAAAGTTATTTGATGTGGTATTCATATGAACGCAGTATTTAATATGTAAATAGTGTTTGGGTATTTCTTAGGTTAAGCTGTGAAATGACAAAAAAACCAGCCAAGTGCGAGTCGGGCTCACGCACGAAGGGTTCCGTACCAAAAAACGGCAAAAAATCACGTTTGTTGTATGGGAGCCCCCCCTTAAATATTTATTTTATTTCGTTTTTAGTATTTGTTGTTATGGCGGCAACAGAAATACATCATGTGTGAAAGTTTCAACTGTCTACCTGTTGTTGTTATTAATATCGAGCTAAAAACGGCAAAAAAAAAACATGTTTGTTGTATGGAAGCCCCCCTTAAATATTTATTTTATTCTGTTTTTAGTATTTGTTGTTATAGCGGCAACAGAAATACATCATGTGTGAAAGTTTCCGCTATCTAGCTATCACGGTTCATGAGATACAGCCTGGTGACAGACAGACAGACAGACGGACGGACAGCGGAGTCTTAGTAATAGGGTCCCGTTTTTACCCTTTATGTACGGAACCCTAAAAAGGATTATAAAAGTGTAACCAACGCCATATTGCTTTCAAGTTTTTTTTATTTACTCAAAAATAGCTCCTTTTGTAATTGATTATGAATGCTATTGATTTCGTCATTGATGTTTAAAATTAGGAATCTTTTAATTAATATTAAATAGAAACTAATGACACCCAGCTACATTTAATACCTATTAAAATTCAACAGTTCATATTTAAAATCCTAACAACCATCGATAAAATAAAATTTGTTACCAACCCATCCCTATCGGTTTCGGAACAATATAAGGCATTATATTCATCTATCTATTTACTTTTACACCTGTTTGGGCCTTTACAGGAGGGTTGGATCTCCTCAAATGTTTTCATTAAACTTTCTTAATTTTCTTTTCTGCCTTCCCATTCTTCCAAGGGAAATAATTCCCCCTTCGCTTTCAATGGAGATTATTATTTTTTGTCGATGAACTGTAAAGGCGCTTTACATTTTTTTGATGCCAACCCTTAAGGATCCTTTCTCATAATACCGGTTTAATTTGATTGGCTTGAATAATTTTCGATCGAGCCCTAATGGTTTGTAAATACAAAGCTTATATTAATTAAGAGAATTGGGTGGATATTTGATAGTTACTTTGCGTTGTTTATATAGCTGTAATTATGATGAAACAAGTTACCTGGGTGTTGGTATACGCTTTAGTAATTAAGTGTTTAATTGGTATTCAAAATAGTGTTTGTACAAAGGTGTAAATTGTGTATTATTATTGGAATAAACTATTACTATTATTAAATAATTAAATTATCCTGGATATATGTACTGGAAATCCTATAAAAAGTGGTAATCTTGTATTTTATTTACAATGTAATGTGATGTTTATTATTATTTCCTTTTATGCACCTACCCCTGGGGGGCTACTCAAATGGCCACTTTTCTATTCGTTCGCTAACTTAATAATTAAAAATAAGCCATAAGCTCTAAAATTACGCGTCGTAGGCTTGTCAATTCCATACAATAGAACTATCTCTGTGATTTACATTAACTTGCGACGTGTGACGTGATCGTTTAATTGCTTATTGTTAAGCTTTGAGTTAGCGAACGAATAGAAAAGTGGCCATTTGAGTAGGGGAGCTGACAACGTGTATGCTTCATAGTTGATCGGCTACTCACCAGATAGTTAAAACGTCAAAGCGTAAAAACAAACAATATCAATTCAATATTAAAATAATTATTACCAATAAAGTTTACAACGTTTTTTTTTTAAAAAGTTTTTTTTTTGTGACAATCTACCTTCAACGTCAACGCAAGGGAGTCGACGGCTATACAGCCAACTAAATATTCCACTAAAAATTATTGTACTGAATGTTTCGTAGATATTAATATGCTCTAATATAAGATATTGATTGTGTTTTTTGTATTTTTTTTTGTATTTTGTACGTCCAATGTCGCCACTGATTAGGCCCCTCCAGAATACCAGCGCTGCGACGGTCTTATGTCGTCGTAGCATTAGCTGAGGCTGGGGCCTAGTTGGCTGCACACTTTGCTTTTGTATTTTGTTTTGTCTTCTTCTTTCTTCTGTTTGTTTTTGTTTCTTTTAATTTTGTATTTTACACTGTGTGGTCAATAAACGTTTTACTTACTTACTTACTTACATACAACGTCTAAATTAAATTGGAAATAAATTGTATTACTTCAAAATTTGTTGGCACGATGAGATCTAAGTAATAACAACACAACAAAGAGAAACAACTCATACAATTAAGTGACTCCGTTACAAAAGCTTCCGTGTTCATTGAGTTGTGTTATTGTAATGATCGAAGCTCGGTGTATCTCAAATTCCCGGCCGAGAGAAATTTCTCGGACCAATTCGATTTATCAGCCTATTAGGGACAGGGAAGTTCTATCGCGAGGAAATCATGTTTCAATTTATTATTTATTACAATGTGATAACAAAACTAACACGGGAAAAAGGAAAGGCACATGTGATTTTTCAATTTGCAATGTTAGGAAAATTTTCCTCGGGGTTTGAATGATTGTATACTTTATTGTTGTAATAATTACTTAAAGAAAAGTAGAAAAAGTGGAACAAATGGCGGCCTTATCGATAAAAAGCAATTTCTTCCAGGCAGCCATTAGTTTAAACTGGAAAAAAGGCAAAATAAGACCTACTGTATTTGCCGACAAAACAAAGCTAAGAGCCTGCCGTGGCGAATTCAACTTTTATTATTTCTTTAGTTTTTATAAACAAAATGAATTATATAATAGGAAGAGTCGTCTGCTGGTAGCTTATAATTAAGTGTGGATAATTCGGATTTATTTGCAGATAACCTAAAAAACATCAATTGACTGACTACGACTACTGCATACGATATTTACAAAAATAAAACATTCTGAGATGTTTGTCTTGTCTACAAATCATCTATTTAAAACAAAAGCTGTTACTATTTTAATTCATACTCAAAATATCTAACCCTATTTCTTAGAAACAGAAGCCATTATTGGAAATACTGAATGATTTATTAATATCGCCTAACATGCACTGTCAACAGAGAACACAGTGCCCCGGAAAATTTATACACAAGCAAAGTTCAAAATTTACAACGACAAATACTTTGATGAATAGCTACCGCAGGCTGAAGTTTTGTGAATTCAAACTATTCGAACTATTCCCGGCGAAGTATAAATTGTGGAATATCGACAGTACGATTAACCATGTGTCGGGGCATTGAAAAATTGAATTATAACGAGTTTTCCTGCGCAATGACTGATTGTGATAACGACTCTTTGGGGAATTTCTTGCCCTTACCGGATGGAATTCGTAATGGATTCCAATTCAAATTTAATAGTTCTACTGCAGGGTCAGAATTAGCTGTAACTCCTTTTAAATCGGCGTGGGCTTGATTGATAATGAATTGTATCTAAAGTCCGATTTTTTTATACCCGAGGCAAAAAATATGACGTTTCACTTTTTTCGTAATTGCACATTTCGTTCGTTTGCAATTATCTGAACCAAAATCATAGAAACGACATTATTCGTAATAAAATGTTCAAATCAATTTTAATTTCCAGGTAAATATGGAACTTTCGTCTCGGGGATGAAAAACAGACGGTAGTGTTGTTAATAAATTGTGCTTTGAATTACCAAGAATTGATAACTCTTGTTGGAGTAGTAACCGTAGTAACTCGTAGTAACGAGTATTTGACTATTAATTAAATAATATTATCTGGAGTTTCTTGTCGGTTCTTCTCGTTACAAGGTCTACCGCTTAGGGTTTGCGAACCGATGGAGTAGCCTCTATAAGACATTCACAAGTGCTTGTAACAGCCAAGACTGAATAAATTAATTTAATTTTAAATAAATATATTGTTTATTCAAAAAAAGTAAATAAAAAAAATGCTTTATTACTGAAATAATTTTACAATAATTTTAGGCCGAGACTTCCCGCTAAGTAATCAAAGATACTTGTAGTGGGAATTAATTTATTATTATTGGATGTAAATAAAAATATTAATAAATTAAACTCACAATTATAAATAAGTAGTTAAATATTTCCATGCCTAATATGCATGTTTAATAATAGTACATTATGAAACAAGTTAGCTTAGGTTGCTCATTGCACACAAGGCTGTGGGTTGCAGCCCGAGCCGTAGGCGAGGGCGTAGCTCAGCCGAGTGTGCAATAAGCAAAGGCTCACGAGTTTCATACGACGTTTTTTAACACACTTGCGAGGAAAAACAAAGTAATTTACCACACAGCAACAAATACGACAAAAACAAAATATGATAATTATGATGGGAAAAGGCCCAATGCATGAATATTTTGCGAACAACAGGGTTAGTGAGCATACAGCCAACTTCAAAATTATAATTTTAAGTGATAAATGTAAATATTTTAATATTTTATAACAAAATATTATGAATTATGAATAATTAGATAATAATAAATATTTGTTTGACTCAATTAAGGACTTACACGTTTATTTATTCCAAAAATGTATATTAATTTTCAGCAGCATAAAACCTCTTTGTTGTTACTAAAAAAAAAACTGTATTACCCGGTTAAATTGGGAATGCTCTGTTTACTCGCATATAACTTGCAGTAAAGTATCTATTTAACTTTGTAGGGATAATTCTATGACCAACTAGTGTTTTATATATTATTGCACGCGTTTGTTATAGCTCGGTTTATGGCCCCAAAAGCGATGTATTAGGGCTCACTTTACGAGCAAGTGTGTTGAAAATAAATTAATGCAATATTTATTAACATGAACTTCACTTTAATATCCGATTCATCCATTTCGGTAGTAATCGATGTTCCATTACGTCCATTTTGACAAATGGTCTTAAGAAATTTCGTAAAGCGAGTTTGTGGTGGCTGCGCACGATCATTTGTAACAATATCTCAGTCGATGTACAGGATTCAAGTTTCCAAGTTCGACTAAATTTAAGTCGAGATCGTGAATCTTGTGGAAATTTACGGTACCTTTTTCTCGAAGATGTTGCAAAATAAAATCAACTTATTCACGAGATAAGTTAGTTATTAAGTTATCATTCTGCGATAACGAGGTTTTCTGTTTGTCATATAAAAAAGACACTCAACTCAAGAAAAAACATTATAGGTTATTTTATTTGGTCACAGTTTTACCCTAAAATTCCTTTTTTATTTAATTTTTGTTCATAATGCTGACATCGAATAGGTATGGGATATCTTACTCTCATTTCACTGCATTTAAGTCAAGTCATGTCTTTAAAATTAGGCAGCTTTAGCCTGCCCACAAAAGTCACTACTATCCACGAGAGGTTGGTTGAAGTGACATTACTGCATGCAATTTCCAAAATTTAGCGTTTGCATAGATTACGTAACATTATTGGGTACCTATTTAATACAAAATCTATTTTGGAGTACCTGGATGTTATTAATGCTAGGAAACACGGTTACTTGAACGGGTGCCTCGTAAGATATATCAACATGAGTGATGGGAATTTTGGGAGACTCCCATCTAAACCTATCGATATCGATAATATTTTCAAAGGAGACCCGCAAAGGTATCTGCTGACTACGCCGTACCATACCATAACCGTGCTATGAACGTACCTGGCAAAAAATATTCTTTGTATTGAAAAGTATGACATCATTCCCACTAGACCGTTCCGTCACCGGCCATGCACTTTCATACTTTTTAATACAAAGAATATTTACTGCCTGATACGTTCCTAGCACGGTCATGGTATGGTACGGTGTAGTGAGCAGACCTTTAAGTTATATGCTAAGGTTGTGTACTTTTTAATTTCTTTGTCAGTGATTCATAATCTGCTATACTTTATCACTTATTAGTCAATAGTATCTGTCAATCACAAGAATCTTATATTCATATTCTATGCAACATCGGAAGTCAAATAGACAATAGACATTTCGTTTTCTTAATTTCGAAAAAAGTCTTTATGGTTTATTCAGCCACGCTCTTACAAATTGAAAATTGAATGTGGATAACGGAACTTTTTTCAATGACTCGTTTCTGTAGTGTATCAAAAGACCTATATTTTTTAATTCCACCCCACCAATCAACTCAAGCTGTTTTACAAAAAACGTGTTAAAAATGTTATGATCTGCATACGTATATTTTTTTGTAGAACGGCTTACCTTCGCCATAATTTCACCTCTCGCCACTGATACAGATGCCTATCCCCAATTGAATGTTAGTGTAGTATTTATAGAAGTATAGTGCAACCTGGCCAGCTTACTGATTATTCTGAGCTGAGCAAAGTTTGACAGCACGTGGCATAATGTACATTCCTTGTAACCCACCACCTACATACAATTACAAAAATCCGCTAATCTTAAGACTTGTCGAAAAGTCCAAAAGTTTTTACAGTTATATGAAACATAACAGATTTTCACTTGTACCATTTACTTGGCCTTAACCCTTGACCCGTTAAGTGG
Organism: Agriphila tristella; assembly: GCA_928269145.1. Lineage (NCBI taxonomy): Eukaryota > Metazoa > Arthropoda > Insecta > Lepidoptera > Crambidae > Agriphila > Agriphila tristella. Next base: position 11,291,557 of record OV743435.1, on the reverse strand, counting down.
CACAAAAATACCATCACAAGCTGAGAAAAAAAATACAATATTAATATTAGCTTTTTTATTTTATATTAACTTTAACATCGATATATTGATAGAATCCACCCCATCACTAAACATAAGACTCAGCTGAAGATTGGCCCGGGGGCTATTCTGTGAGTACACGTTGCACTGACTTAGTACCCGCTGGCATAGATACATACCCTTACTTACTATTGGGTACAATGTATAAGAACTTATAACAAGGGATATGTTATGCGACGATTGATGTTCTTACATGAGTGAGTAGATAATATTTTCTTGATTATGGAGATTATCGCCGTACAGTTAATTCCGGTTAAGAATAGGACTGTCCCATCTCATCCCGTGGGTATCGTAGAAGGCGATAGAGGGAAGTTTTTAGGGACCCGGTACAGACCATCGCACAAAGGGTCACTCGAATGGCAGCGAGGAAACTGTCAACAACAGCATTCCCGAGGAGGGTTGGTGTCAGGCAGGCGGCCGACCGTAAAACTTTGCCAAAACCAAATGCAGTATGAATTACATGCTGCGCCGACCCCAAATAGTGGTCGTTCTACGAGCTCAAAATTTTATTTTGTGTAGAACACTATAAATAAATTGGGATAAGGGTAGGAGGATGATGATGATTATGGAGATTATGCGAATAATTAGTAGTTTATGATGGAATCTTAATTTAATTGCCTCTAAGACTACGTATCATTTTTTTAGGCACAACGGGGTAGTGCTTTGCCTTACCTGATGTTAAGTGACGATAAGGCCAGATGGAAGATGGAAACGTACTACACCCGGAATCCTCATCACTGAGGAACTGGCTATCTTACCTATAACTGGGAACACTACAATTTTTAAATTGTTGTTATGGCGTCAGACTTAGGTAAGATGGTGGCAGCTAGCCAGGCGGACTTGAAATAATAGTACAGTAGCCCGTAATACCTTTAAATTACCAAAAATGTTACCGCTCGCCGTTGTGATATAGTTATTTATTACGAAATTATAGATCCTTTAACCCAAGTTTTACAGATCGCAACCCGCCGTAACCCATATGTGTGTATCTCCAAAAATGATATTTTTTTTAGTTTTCGAGGTTTACCACATGGTTTAGCTATTGTCGTGTTCTACAGCTTTGTTTGATTGCCACTAATAATAGTAAGACTATGAAAAGCAGCCATAGACAGATTTAAGACCAGATGAAAATGGATGGACTTTATCTGGTCTTAAATCTGTGTATGGTCACTTTCCATAGGCTTACTATTATCAGTGGCAATCAAACAAAGCTGTAGAACACGACAATAGCTAAACCATGTGGTAAACCTCGAAAACTAAAAAAAAATCATTTTTGGAGATACACAAATATGGGTTACGGCGGGTTGCGATCTGTAAAACTTGGGTTAAAGGATCTATAATTTCGTAATAAATAACTATATAACAACGGCGAGCGGTAACCTTTTTGATAATTTAAATGTATTACGGGCTACTGTAGTATAAGCCCTACCATCAAACAAACCCAATGTAAATTGTACAACCCCTGGGAATCAAACCTGGAATCCCCTGTGTCTTACACGGGTGGGCGAACCACTAGACCACAGAGGCGGTTATTATCCTTACATCCTACTAATATTATAAATGTGAAAGTTTGTGGGTTTGGATGTTTGTTCCTCAATCACGCAAAAACTACTGAACGGATTTGGTTGGAATTTGGCACACAGATAGTAGATAGCCTAGATTAAAACATAGAATACTTTTCATCCCGATATTCCCACGGGAACAGGAACCACGCGGGTGAAACCGCGGGCAGCCGCTAGTATTATAATATCCTTACATATAATAAAACAGTAGAAAAAGTGTGTCTGTACATTAGGTACGTATATTTCAAAAAATATATATTTGGGGCGATGGAGACATAGTAGTAGAGTAAGAATTTGAAAAAAAAAGTGTGTCTGTTTGTCTGTTTGTTTGTCTGTTTGTGTGTCTGTTTGTTTGTCTGTTTGAACACGCTAATCTCCGGAAATACTGAACGGATTCGGATGAAACTTTCTTTGTTATATAGCTGTTAAGCCTGGGCATAACTTAGGGTATAATTGATTTTGGAAAATGGAACACCTGATGCGGAACCATAATAGTCCAACTAAACTATAAGGAATATAAAAATGACACCTTAGCAAAAGTTGTTCAACCTGATGAGCATTTTTTGTTGAGGTATAAAAATCGGAGATCTGGAACACCTGATGCAGAACCATAATGGTTCAGCTAAACTATACAAAATATAAAAATTACACCTTCGTAAAAGTTGTTCTGCCAGATGAGTATTTTTTGTTGAGGTATAAAAATCGATGATCTGGAACACCTGATGCAGAACCATAATGGTCCAGCTAAACAATACAAAATATAAAAATGACACCATAGCAAAAGTTGTTTAGGTTGTTTAGCCATCATGATGATGATGAGTTTAGCTGGACCATTACGGTTCTGCATCAGGTGTTCCCAGATCATGGATTTCTATACCTCAACAAAAAATACTCAGGATCTGGGAACACCTGATGCAGAACCGTAATGGTCCAGCTAAACTATACAAAATATAAAAATGACATCTTTGCAAAAGTTGTTCTGCCTGATGAGCATTTTTTGTTGATGTACAAAAATCGAAGATCTGGAATACCTGATGCAGAACCTAGTTTAATTTATTTGCTTATAAACATATGTTTACAAAAAAACGAAGATCATCTGATGTGGAAATTTAAGAGATCAGGTTGAAGGTGTTTAGCATAATAATAATAACATAGGCTAGGAGTACTTCTACGTGGTGAAGGTGGTAAGGTAACATTAGGGCTTAATTTTTGATATCGACTTGCCTAAATACCAGACGCTTAAAGCCGATCTAAGGACTGACGGTTGTTTTTCGCATGGCCAACTTTATTTGGCTTTTTCCAGGGTTAGTAACACTTCAGGTCTTTTCATATTGAAGGAAAGATTTCCAAACATAGTTTATAGAGAAATTTTGTACTTTTACATGGTTACAATATTAAATAAAAAAAATTTAGTAACTTTTAACATTATATCACTGCTACAAGTATTTTCTTATGTAACTACATTAGTTCATGTTTATATGCATGCGCTGGAGTAATAAAGTCCACGCGTACGAAGTCGCGGGCATCAGCTAGTACATTAATAACTGGATTTGAAACAACTCTTTGTAGAAGGCGGTTTTTTTTCAAAAACAAAAAGGCTGTAATAACATTTTCATTGTTTAAGACGTTAACTTGCGTCAAATCCCAATATTCAATTCAAATTATTGAAAGATTACGCACCTGAAGCTATCATGGAAAAAATATATAATGTACTTGAAATAATACACAATAGATTTATCTGAAAGCATTTATAAAAATGTTACCACCTTTGATGTAAAAAAATATTCCGTGGACGCTGTTTCTGGTCTTATTTGCAAAATTTCTCGGAAACAGAACATTCGTTTATGTTAAAACCAACCATAAGAATCAGCGATCTTAATACCTTCAATTTTAATTGAACAATTTTTTATAACTAACTTGAAAGCGAAGAAAAGTAATAAAAACATGTAAAAATTGAGAATTCGGTGCTAGTTCTCAACGCAACCGCCACGTTGGAACGCGCACTGATTTGAACCCAAAGTGAGTAGAGTTAAAGCTCGTTCGTTTAGATAGTGTCGGTACACCCGCAAGCAAATGTGTTCAGAGACAGGCATACCGGCAAGTTTTTGGTAATGTTACTGATAACGGTAAACAATATCGTTATCGGTTTCGATAATTATTTAAGTCGTACCATTGTACCATAGTTTGCGGGTGGGGGGACGGGGGGCGAGCGTCGTGTTTTTTTTTAAGATTACGGTGTCAGTCCCTACTTGTGTTTATTGAAAAAAAATACGAATACAAATAATACACACAAGCGAGGTGGAAAGAGAATTTTAATGAAAAATTAAATAAAAAAAATAAAACTACCTACTATTTTTCATCACTTGAAAAGTCGGAGTCATTATCAACTTCATCACGTTCCAAATCCATACCAAAATATCGATTATCTTTTTTAATTACGTTATCTACACTTTTTTGTGTTTACATGTTTTACAAAACACCCGTCTTTTTTTTGTTGGTTCACTTGAAGTTTCATCTTGAGGCACTTCACTGTCCTCCCAAGGATGAAAAACATTTTTAGTATACGTAGCAGAGTCAACAAACACAACTTTTCACTACGGCGCGGCGCTTCGATGTAAACTGCCAAAATCCAAATTGACTTGCGGGTGTACGCCGCACGCGGTATCCTTTGTTTATGCGGCGGCATCCTTTGACAAGAAGCGGCACGTGCAAAGGCGGCGCGATGAAAGGGCGACACTATCTAAGCGAATGCGCTTTACGTTCAATTTCACTTCATCATGGATCGACCAATTCAGATTGACGCATGTTAACGCCTTAATTAAACAAAAAGTCAGTAGAATACTTTACGATAACCAATTAAAAAGAACGCACCTCCTATCACGATTTTTAAATCAAAAGCGTAAATTGCAACATGATAATTAATTAGGTACCATGGTGTTGATTTATTTTAGCGTTCCGAAACAGTGTTAAAAATAATGTTAAAAGAAAAAATATTACTGGCATTTATTACAGCGATGTTGAGAATTTACGGGGACTTTTAGAGCTTTCACAGGATTTTGCCTAATCCCCATCTTGCCAGGACAAGGAAAAAGATTATTAAAACATTTATTAAGAAAAAATATTTACTTAAAAACAACACTTTTTTATGTGAACTGTACCGTTCGCCGTTCTACAGGGTTATTTGTTAAACACCAACAACCTCGCAAGAGTACATTACTTACTAACACCATAAACAACAACTCTCGAGGAGCTCGATGGCACAGTGGTTTAGCACCTGGCCCAGCGATTGCGGAGGTTAAGCAACTTTCGCAAGGGTCGGTCATGGGATGGGTGATCAAAAATGTATTATCTCGGGCTTCTCCGTGAGCCGCTGGTTCCGGATGCATTTACAGTCGTTAACACCCACCAATCCGCATTGAGCCCGTGTGGTGGGTTTTGGCCTATCCTTCTTATCCACCTATAAGGAAGGCCTGTGCCACAGCAGTGGGGACATTAAAAATGGCTGATGGTCAAAAACAACAACTTTGTTCATTTAATTATTTACCCGAACCGCTGATCGAGCTTTGTATGAAAAGTCAATTATTTTTATCTGTTTTCTGAAAAGTGGAAGGATAAATGTTGTTGTTTATGATGTCAGTAATACTTCTGCGAGATTGTTGGTTTTTACTCGCTAGGAAAAAATAATAGTAATTATTGTAAACTGTAAATTGAAGGAGAGTAACCAATCGATTGCTAGTCAATCAACGAATAAAGGCGAGTGACAACAATTATCCCTTTCCGTTTCCGATTCAAAATTCCCTGAATCATTTCAGCCTGGAGAGCTTACGAACCTAACGACTCTAGTGGAGAGCTGACACACGACACGATTTTTTGATAAAAATTAAGAATATTATGAAATACTAGTGGCCACCCGCGACTTCGACTGCGTGGACAGTTTTTTGTTATCCCTCGAGAACCGTTAATTTTTTTGGATGAAAGGTACCTTTTATCCTTTTCTGCACCCCTGACAACGTGTATGCAAAATTTCATGATGATCGGTTCAATAGTTACGACGTGAAGGCGTAACAAACAAACAAATGGACTTTCGCATCTATAATATTAGTAAGGATTATGGCGAGAATAAAGTGACTGTTGAAAATTATTAAAACTCACTCCATAAGTGAAGAAGTTATCCAAGATTTTATGTGAAAATCCTAAAACGCGCTCGTAATCATAATATTTGTTATTTAATCGTTAATCGCTCGTAATCATAATTTTGTGTATTTTATCTACTATCCCCTCGTCTGCTAACAAGCCCGATTCGGGCCTCGAAAAAAAGTGACACTTATGCTAGACGCCCGAATCGGGCCTCATCCGGCCGCGCGTCAACATTGTTTTTTCTCAATTTTTCAACTCTATATTTCCGTCTATGATTTGTACAGAGTATCTAGACTGTATTAGAGTAGAGAATGGAATGTTAAAAAGGTCATGTCATCGATCGTTTTATTGAGAAAATCAATGTTCTGTGTGGCCGGAATAACTTTTTTCTTTTAGGGCCTGGCAGATGCGCCTTTGTGATTTTTCAACTTACTTGTAGTTGCTTTTTTCTATATAAATATCGTAAATTAAGGTATCCTTATTGAAATTAAACAATAAAAATATTGAATATGTGTTTTATTTAGAAATAACAACGTTTAACTTTCACCGATCCGTCGCAGACTTGTTCCGATTTCCTCACCTATTTTTGTAGGTGGTTGTTTTTAGACTTTATACAAATGATATACTGTTTTAAAGATAATTTAATACACATTCTAGCAATATATAGTTTATATACTAGGTTCATACGAGTATTACTCGTAATTCCACAACGGACCGGAACGGACGTTCCGCGCAGAATCACGCGCAAATTTGCGGCAGATGCGCCGAAAACACGCGTTTGAACCTTAGCACAGGAGGGGCTATATCTACTTTTGTGTTCTAATCATCGAAATTACATTTTCAAAGCATCTGTATCAGAATTATTATTTTTATTTTGGTTGCTAGGTTATGTTATTAGCTTTATAATATTCTCACTAGCAAAATTCCACGTAACCCACCAGGTACAGGAAAATAAGACACAAGAGATATTAATACATTGTTTTCCGGCTACATGTGGCCGTGTGGGATTTAATAAATATGTTTTCGGAAATAGCAAGAAGTTGAAAACTCTAATTAGAAGATTTTTCTCGATTTTCTCTCACCCCGTGTGGATAGGTACTGGAAGTATTAACGTTTATTTGCGTTTGAAATTAACAGCACCTGTTGGTCGGACGTGGGTTGGAGTCGTGATAATTTGTATATTCAGCGTAGATTGCATCCCTTCGCAAATTTGCCCAGGTGATCTCGTAATGAAGTTCTTTGTGGTGGTTTTTGAATGTTTGATTTTAGGAATCGAATTTCGGCGAGGTTCGAGGGGCTTGTTCGCTGGGCAAATTAAGAGAGCTTACGAGAGATTACGATCGCAATCAAGAACCTTTACGATAAAAAAAATTATATCGTAAAGGTTCTTGATTGCGATCGTTGTATACAACTTTTACTATGGGACCAACTCTGAAATAGCGAAATAAAACAGCTGTTTCATACAAAACTTAATAACGACAGCTGTTTTTTTTTTCCATTGAGTTGTTCCCATACCTAGTAAAAGTTGTTCAATGTGATGGTCCCTATCTACCATATTATACTTTAGGGATTTTTATAACACGTTGCAGTTGTATAAGAAAAGGAACGGGGGCTTATTGTCTAATTTCGAAAATCTATCGCAATCGCTTTCATTTGACAGATGGATGTGACACATTGCTGCATTCCTTTGGAAAGTTTTAATCTGTGCCAAAAAGAAGCATCAATGTATCACATCTTGAAAGCGATTGCGATAGATTTTGAAATTAGACAATAAGTACCCTGAACCGAGTTTGTGTTAACTTAAGTGTCGAACAAAATAGACAATCTTACTTATACAGATAAGTGTCGAACAAAATAGACAATCTTACTTATACAGATATTTCTTCTTTATTATACAGTTATTAAAGTAAAAACCTTAATCACTTACTACTTACTTTGCGGAATTTTAACACAGAATTCGAATAATTCTGCATACTATTCCGTCATGTGAAATATCATCTTTCTCACGCGATAACTGAATTGGAGTTGACCGAAATAATTGAACGAATGTCAATTCAATTTCGCCCGAATAATGTGACATCAATGACGGCGGGCGGCTAGATCAGTGTAGGGTTGAACTTCGTTATTTTAATACTATGGAGATAACTTACAAACGTACGATTTTAAAGGAGAGTTGACTTTTGTGCTTAAGTTGAATACCTACTTTCTCAAATGTTATGCGTCCCTCTGACAGGCGCGATGGCGATAGTCTATAAAATCATTATAGTACGAGGCAAACGTCTTGACACTTTTTCGAAGGCGTGGGGATAAGTTCGCGCATGTGCACTTGTGAACAACCAATAGCGGGCGACCATCACCCGCCCCGCCCGCGTACCTCACCGCTCCGCATACCCAAAATACGCACTCTGCGCAATCCCCACCCGATTTCAAGATATTTGCCTCGCATTGTACCTGAACGCTGTCAAACTGTCATTGTTTCTTCTTTATTTATGAATTTGCTGTTCACATATTTATTTTATCCGTAGTATAATTTAAAAAAACATTCAGAGACGAGTTTTATGAGCAATATTTCGATTGCATCCCTGGCAGGACTGTTCGAGTGAAATATCGGCTGAGCCCCGAGACGAGCGCACATCGGAATCGGTTCGGAAATGGGTCAGTACTTTAAATATGAATCCCGTGTGCGACACTTGACACATATATTTTTATCGGATGACCCTTTTCTCAATTACGTTCAGCTGTGAATTCATATTCGGTATTTTACCAAAACCACTACAGTACCATGGGCAACAGCGTCGCTTAACCACTCCTGAGGTTAAAATCGCTTGTACGCTGCGCCATCACAACATAGTTCGTGCAGGGGCGCGCGTACGAATTTTGTTGCTAACTGGTTAAGCGATGCTGTTGCCCATAGTACCTTGGCTTACCATCAGTCATTTTTGATGTCGCCACTGCTGGGGCACAGGCCTTCCTTATAGGTGGATAAGCAGGATGGGCTATAACTCACCACGCGGGCCCAATGCGGATTGGTGGGTGTTAACGACTGCAAATGCACCCGGGACCAACGGCTTAACGTGCCTTTCGAAGCACGGAAAAGTTCGAGATAATAAATTTTTGGTCACCCATCCCATGACCAACTCTTGCGAAACTTGCTTAACCTCCGCAATCGCTAGGCCAGGCGCTAAACAACTGCACCATCGAGCTCCTTGGTTGGTTATACGGATATTTTTATAAGGACCCTTGCCTAATGAAATTATTATGAGAAAATATTAAATTGGATTGGTGAAGTGCGATCTCAGCTAAGCGTCCACTCAACGCGTTAATCGCATCAGAAAATCCGTTGATGCGATGCGAGTGCGCACAAGTGCGGGAAGTAACAATGCAAAGGAAACGCAAGTACCACGTAAAAAAAATCGATAGAGTATTTTTTATGGAAAATTTGTACAGCTCCATCTACTGCGGAGAAGGGAAATGAGATTACCCATAGACAATACTCTATCGATAGAGGATTTGTCTATGACAATTCTCATTTTGATATCTGACGGTAGATGGCATTGTAAAAAAAATCCCTTTATAATCAACAATAATAATTACATTAAATTTTAATTAAAAACTTTTTATTTTCTCATATATCTTGAGAAAAACACTCTACAAGCTTTGTACAGGAAGCAAGTAATTGCTAACTTCCTGTTCTTGGCTGTAATGTACTATTTTACTTTTTTTTCCAGTTTTATTGTGAATGCTTACCTTAACATTAACGGCTACTCAACTATACTTTCCTCTAAACAAAGTTTAATCTTTTATCTTTGCTGTTCACATATTTCTACCTTAATCTGAAAGAAAACTTGTAAGGCGAAACACGACTGCAAGTCACTCGTAAATCCAAACTTACCTTATAAACTCGCCACGACTCCAGTTATGGTCCTGTAACAAAATAAACAAAATGTATATCGTTATTATCATAAAATGAAAAGGTAAGATAATGTAGAAGTCAAAGTCATACAGCATTTTTATTTTTTATTTTATAAAATCACATCCTAGTATCGCCAGAATTTTAATAGAAACTCTATGAAACTGACTGCTTCCTTAAAGTTAAGGAGACCTTAACATAAGATTTTAGCTAACAAGCCTTTGAGTATTCGACCGAACTCAATTATTTGACACGTATTATGATTATATACTTGAACGAAGAATGTTTTATTAGATTAGTATTAATAAAATGCATCAAATCCAATTTGAATATGTCAGAATTATTATCCTTTAAGTTACTTTATTTCAGTAAAGTTCCGAAGAATGACAGTATATACTTAATATTGCCACGTTGAATTTGTAAAACGCTTAATATTTTATACTTAAAGACGGAGTCAGTGAAAGGAGCCAACATTAGATGAGGCTATTTATCAAAGCGACAGATCATCCCTTCGGTAGGGTGACCAATTTAAACGTGAATCCAGGAATCGTAGTTAAGAAAATAATGGAAATATTAATGAGATAGATCAGGTCAGGGTAAATATAGATTTTGAAATTAGACATTAAGTACCCATATTCAAAGTTTTTATACACTTCGTGTAAAGCGCCTTTCATTTGATACGACTTTGTAGCACATATCGTAAAATTATAATTGCAAAGGCTTACAAATCTTTTCATAAATCTGTGAATGGTAATTGTCTCTTAATAAAAATTCTTAGTTAAATAGATAAATGATGATGAATGATATAAATAAAATAAACATAGCATTTTATAACTTCAGGTTAAGAGTAGGTTCGTATTTAATACTATCTTCCGCCCGCGACTTCATCCGCGTGGACATTCGAAAAATCCCTAGATTGAGGAACAAACATCCAAACCCACAAACTTTCACATTTATAATATTAGTACGATAATTCAAGGCAAAACGGACATCTTAAAAAATAAAATGAAGTAATACGAAATAATCGGATTCTGAATCGATTCTTACAACCATTCATTGTGACTAATACTTTTTTTTTTATTAAATTGCCGTCAAAATACTTTATTAAGGAACTTTTTTTCTATACAGTCCTAAATCATAGTCACCCTAATGTCTTAGACTCGCTTAGGTAATGACAAATGTTGTGGTCAGGTAAAAACGTACCCATAGCTAAATTTTACTTAACCTACAAAAAATCCTTAATGCTTTAAGTCATCCATTTAGTATTTGTACCATTTGCTCAAAAGACTTGTAAATCTTCAAAATGACTATGAGTTATTTATTTATTTGCTTGTAGGAGGATTTACAGTCAAATATAAACAATAGAACCATTTACAAATGTTATTTCCCAGATAATATTATGATGAAATAAGGCGCAAAGACTATTATTGCATTATTTTTTTTTCTTCTTCTTTTTAGGGTTCCGTACCCAAAGGGTAAAAACAGGACCCTATTACTAAGACTCCGCTGTCCGTCTGTCTGTCTGTCTATCTGTCACCAGGCTGTATCTCGTGAACCGTGATAGCTAAAGAGTTGAAATTATCACAGATGATGTATTTCTATTGCCGCTATAACAACAAATAATAAAAAACAAATTAAAATAAATATTTAAGGGGGGCTCCCATACAACAAACGTGTATTTTTGCCGTTTTTTGGTACGGAACCCTTCGTGCGTGAGTCCGACTCGCACTTGGCCGGTTTTTCAAAATAAAGTAATCTTAAACAGACTCTTAATCATCAAGCAACAAAAATAAAAAGACCAACAAATTTTTTTATTTTACAGTAAACGTTTTTATAAGCATTGATGCAAGTTACATTTTGAATAAAAGATGTGAACTAAGTCCAGAAGTTTTTTTAATTGTGATTTAAGGTTACTGTGATGTGGGAATTTCGTATTACTTAAGCGTTTCTATCGAAAATATTAAAAGGACACGTAAACTAAAAGGAACTTTCAATAAAAAAAAGGGAAAAATTAAACAAAAATAACAAAAAAATAAACGCGAAAGTTTTCACCGTCTTTATGAAAAAAGACTCAAACCACCTTAAATTTCATTAAAAAGAGTAAATTTTTGTAGCGATTCAGTGCACGTCAAAAATTTTCACCGACTTCGGGCGGGTCGTTCGGAATATCAATCTGAATCACGGTAGGGAAGGACGCTAAATGATTTATGGCTCGGTCGGTATATATCTGCGACTCTTTTATCGAGACTGGCGATGACTCAATCTACTGGGCTACTGTCACTACATCACTCATGTATACCAAATCTGGCGTTTTTAACTCGTTTGGCATTTGTAGAATCTGGCGACACGAGACTGGCGACGATTCAATCTAATGGGCTACAGTCATTACGTCATTCATGTATACTCATCAACTTTGTCTAGGGATACAGGTGATTTTTCATACACACGAGGTAAATTTGAAGCCTTGGTTTTCTGCAGATTAGTTTGGTGTGTATAACGATCTGAATCTACTCCATTCACTCCCTGGATAGCCATCATCAGATTACAGCACGGTACATTCCTTGCAGAAAACCAAGGCTTCAAAGTTAACACGTTTGTATGAAAAAAAAAACACTTGTATCCCTAGACAAATTTGATAATGTATAGCAAATCTGTCATTTTTAACTCGTCAGGCATTTGTAGAATCTGGCATTTGTCGACTAATCTTTTTTTATGAAGTAGGTAAGTACTTAACTTTCTGGTATTTTCTATCTATGAAAGGTTGGGGATCTGCGATTCTTTTACTATGGGATAAGAGACTGTGAAAGGATATTATGCCGAATATATCTTTGTGCCAAATTTCATCCAATTTCGCTCAGACGTTTTCGCGTGATTGAGTAATAAATATCCAAACTTTCACAATATTAGTTGAATTTTTACTTATACTTTAAAACTATCCTAATACTAACTATAGTCGCAGGCGGCTGCCCGATGTTTATTTTTGTAAATATTGCTAATAGCTTATAAAAATATTTACTTTTGACTTTTTATATTAATTGTATATTTTCCACAACAAGAGGCTCTAACCGAACTTAAAATAAAAGCATAGGTTCAACTAAAAATTCAATTGATATAAAGCGCCACTAAACACTTGAGACCGAATTCGATAAAAAAAAACAAGAAACAGTGAGGGATCCCGAATCAAATGCGTATAGATACGAGAAATGTTGCGTAATTTCAGCCTTTTCGGCGAGTAACAAGTCACAGGGAGAGGATAAGTGATTTATGGAAGGGTTCATGGGATATGTGTTACTTTTTTTATCACGTGACGCGCAACTGAAATAAATCTGTTGAAGCGAGTTACATCGAATAGGCGACGCGTTGCGCACCGTGTGGAGACACCTTTATTTAATCTTGCAAAGGTTCGACCTTCCAAGAATAGTGGAGGTGATATTTTTATCAGTTATTTAAAGGCTAGTGACTTAAAAGCTGCTAAAATTGATTCTCCAATTCAAGTTTAGTTTAAAGAAAACAAACAACTACCCATTAATTCTTTGAATTACTTGACCAAAGATAAATAAACAAAAGACTAAGCACACAGCCTAAATTAAGTTACATTTTTGCAATAAACATTCATTGTAAGGAAAAATTTAGTCAGTAATTGCAATTTTGTTAACATTACCTTTCCACTGCCTTCGAGCACTAAACCATATAATTTCCAATTTCACCAACAAAGGAAGTATTATCTAAGGGTCATTCGAAAGAAAAAACGGGCCCACTGCTAAATTCACTTTTCCTTTATTCTTTAGGTACAAATTACTGAGACACGGTAAAATTCAGTAGATGCTTATTTTGTTGTTAATAAAAAATATTTATGTAAAAAAACTATTTTATATGCGTTGATCATACAGAATTACAGACTGCTATATAAGTGACAGATTTTGTGAAACATTTGCCGAAAATAAAAAAATGAACTTAAAAAAAAATAATGATAGCAGGTTAGCTTGAAAGGTAGCAGGCATTCTCAAACCATTTTGGGCAAGAGACGCTTTTTCCAAAATAAACTGATACCTAAGAAGATATCCAAATTACTTACTTGGATGTTAGTTGCTCAATCACGCAAAAACTACTGAACGGATTTGGTTGAAATTTGGCACAGATAGTAGATAGCCTAGATTAAAACAAATAACACTTTTTATCCTGATATTCCCGCGGGAACGGGAACCACGTGGGTGAAACCGCGGGCGGCCGCTAGTTATTCATATATTATGTCGACCCCTAGGAAACCGATTTCGACCCCAAGGGGTTGACCACTTTGGGAGTCACTGGGCTATAGTTACGGTGGTATCATTACAATTGATTTAAGTCAAACGAATTTTACTCCAAATTTAATATTTTAAAACTCGAAATATCTGTGACCCAAATAGGAAGACCCATAAAATGTCAGATGCCTTTCAAAATCAGTGCGCAGGTATCGAAGCCGTTTTCATATAAAACGTCGAGAATGAAGTATTGTCAGTTACTGGGTCATGACGATAAGCAGTCGCTCATTCAATTTTTCTCCCCCCCGAAGCTTTCAATATCTCGATAGCGGACTTACAAAGGAAAATAAATAGTCTTTGGGGGGGATGAGCTTAATGTTGAACTTAACTTAAGTTGGGCTTACGATATAGAAGTAGTGAGAGATGTTGTTTTTGAGTTATTTTTAACGCCTCTTTCGTAGCGGATGAACTAAGTTTTTTAACAAAATAATTTATTCGTTTTAATGACAACGTAAAATAATGAATGGAATTTGGCAGCTATTTTGGTAATAGCCATCTAATAGTAATCCAAGTCACCATCATCATGATAGATAGATATGCCTTTTCTCCTAGGAACTCCACGATGATCGTTCTGTCTTGTTAGTCCGTGAGCCCACGACAGTATTGCCTACGTCATATGATATTACGATGAAATGCATGGCACACGGTCGGAAAAGTTGTGCTTAGCGAGGATCAGAAGATTATCGCAAATAAAATTGGCCGGAAGCTTGAGAAAATCTTCCACTTCCGGTCAAACTTTTTAGATTATTACTTACGTCATGTGACATCAGTAAGAGACCCGTGTCATCATTTAGTTTTCAATCGTAGAGAGAGTAAACATAAGTCTGTCAGGTCTGAAATGGCCGGAATACCTTAAACTTAAAATTTTTGTTTTTTAGTAATTTCAGAACTGACAGACTTATGTTTAATCTCTCTACGATTGAAAACTAAATGATGATACGGGTCTCTTACTGATGTCATATGACGTAAATATAATCTTAAAGTTTTGACCGGAAGTGGAAGATTTTCTCAAGCTTCCGAGCAAATTTTTTTTGCGATAATCTTCTGATCCTCGCTAAGCACAACTTTTCCGACCGTGTGCCATGCATTTCATCGTGATGTCATATGACGTAGGCAATACTGTCGCGGGCTCACGGACTATGTCTACCACAAGAAAAGCGGGGTTACTCAAATGGCCACTTTTCTATTCGTTCGCTAACTCAAAAATTCAAAATAAGGCATAAACTCCAAAATTACGTGTCGTAGGCTTGTCAATTCCATACAATACAATAATGTCTGTGATTTATATAAACTTGCGACGTGTGACTTGATCGTTTAATTGCTTATTTTTAAGCTTTAAGTTAGCGAAAGAATATGAACAGCACCACTGCACCACCTACCAACGTAAAGGGAACTTTTGTACTCGTGGTTAGTGTTTCATGGCGCATGGCGTGCAACACAATAGTACATTATGAGACAAGTTAGCTTAGGTTGCTCATTGCACATGACGCTGTGGGTTGCGTAACTCAGCAAAGTGTGCAATAAGCAAGAGCTCACGAGTTTCTTACGACGTTTTTCAACACATTTGTGAGGAAAATACAAAGTAATTTACCACACAGCAACAAATACGACAAAAACAAAATATGAAAGTTATGGGAAAAGGCGCGCAGGTTTTTTTTTCACACGCCCGATGCAAGAATATTTTGTGGACAAAGGGGTGAGTAAGCATACAGCCTACTTCACAATTATAATTTTAAGTGACAAAATGCAAATATTTTATAACAAAATATTGTGAATTATGAACATTTTGTTAAAAATTAATATTTGTTGAACTTAATTAAGGACTTACACATTAATTTATTTTTCCAAAAATGTGTATGAATTTTCAGCGGCATCAAACCTCTCTTTTGTTACAAAAAAAAATAACTATTACCCGGTTAAATTGGGAACGCTCTGTTTACTCGCATAGAACTTGCAGTAAGGTACTAATTCAACTTTGTAGGGATAATAAAATTCTATTACGCACTAGTGTTTTATATATATTATTGCACGGTGTTTGTTATATAGCTCGGTTATGGCCCTAAAAGCGATGTGAAAAGCGATTAGGGCTCACTTTAAGAGCAAGTGTTGAAAACTATTTTACACATCACACAGTCTATTTTATGCATCCTTAAAGCATGTAAGAACCCCTAAAATCGTTTAAAGTGTCTCCTTCATTTACGTCTCTTATTCATAATAACCTACCGTATTTCGTAATTCCTGCCTCAACCAATTGTTAGCTTTGAATTAGGATCCTTGAGTACCATTCACTTCTGATATCGAGTACACTACTGAGATTGCGTTTCGTAACACCACAAGTCGGCCAAGTACGCTTCCTTTCATCTCTTGTTTTGCGTTTAGTTTACAAGAATCTTGTAGCTTTAATATATGTTTGTTTAAATTGTTAGTTAAGATTTATGATACAGTAAGGTTTATGGTCTTTGTGTGCTAATGAACAGTTCTGTCAAAATTTTTATAAATATAAAATTTTTGTTACTTTCAAGTTCATAATTTATTTTTATTAACCTACTACGGCCGCCCACGATTTCGTTCGCATAAATCTTAGGGAACCTTTGACAATAATTAAAAGTAGCCTATTTTTACTTTTTTACTAATATTATAAAATTAAATGTGAAACTCAATTTGTTTATTACGCTTTCACGTCTTAACTACTTAACCGATCTTCATGAAATTTTGCATACACGTTTTCAGGGGTACAGATTACACAGGACAGGATACAGGGGTACAGAAAAGGAAATAGGGCACCTATCATCCAGAAAAAAGTACTGGTTCCCGAAGAATATAAAAATAATTGTCCACGCAGACAAAGTTGCGGGCGTCCGCTAGTTAATAATAAGTTCTACCATCCAAGTATGTCGAACCGTTTAGGCGTGAACAAGTAACAAACACACACACAAACATTCGCATTTTCAATATAATTAGGGTTGTGCGAGGTCACGAATTAAAATAATTCTGCTAACCATTCTAATCTAATGCTTTGTCGGCATACCTAATTAACTATTATTTTATGTTGTTCTACAAAATACATAATAACTGTTCATGGGTTGTACGCAGATAATCTATAACGACTTGCTATTTGAATTCACATTTAGGTCAACAGCCCTAAGGCCTCACGCTATATACATTTTAACAAAATAATGTTCACTGTTTATGAAAATTCAAACCTCTAGAATACTTCATAATATTGCTATTGGCTACGTACTTTATACTACTCGTCAAAACGCGAACACAAATGGCGTGAACATCCGATCTAGAGCCCGCAGGTTCAGGGTTCAGGCAGGTTCATGCGAACCGGCTCCGTCGCAGGCGGGTATGCGTAAGGAGGAGGCGCTTTGCGCACCTCATTCCGCTCTGACGGGGACCACGCGGGCTATGGGTGGTGACCCATCGCCTGCATTGCACGGTCCCCGACCGTCTGGGGAGATGGCCAAACTTGCCCGGCTATCTCCCAACCGCGAGGAGGCCCGGGTAGCCGGGCGAGCCACCGGGTCAATTGGGGTGATTACCACCCATGGCCCCCCGTATGACCAACCGGTGGCGAGTGGGCAAGTGCCGTAGATTTTTAGTGGGTATTCCCTCCTCCCGGGATTCCATCGAGCTTTGATTTGGTGGAATTACGGGAGGTAGTCGTGGAGGGAGCCACAACGTTGAATGTTGCGGTCCCCTCCTGGCGAGTCCCACATGCCCCCTTCCCGATCACCAGCGGGAAGGGAAGCGCATAAATGCGTTTTTCTACGGCATATTAAAAAAAAAGAAAAAAAAAGGGTACCTCTGCGGGAGTATAGTGAGTTTAGTGGGTATGCCCCCCCCCCCCCCCTCGGTTGAGGCAGTTCGTAAAGGTCTCGCCACGAGGGTCTCGTAGCTCCGCCAGCTATTGCTGACATTGGAGGTAGCTACCTTTCACGACCGCCACCCGTGATCCAGCTCTTACTAGTGACTCGATCTCGGGAGGGGGGAGCACCCGCTGGGTATACCCTTCTTGGGGCGAATCCCACATAACTCCGCATACCGGGCACTAATCTGAGCATGAATCCAAAAAAAAGAGTATAAGGCTACGCTACGCCATGTACTTACGCTTTTAGATCTACAGAAAAACCAGTATAAAACGATTTCCAAGGGACCCAGCTAAAAACACGTCTTAGGCGAGAATGCGTATTATGCGGGATAGGGAAATACCAATTGTATGCACTAATATTGTATGTACGAATACATATATATTTATAAAGTTGGAATCAGGAATTGTGCGTCAAGAGGTAACCTAAAGCTTTTAACAGGGAGCAACCGTACGTTTTGAAGCAAGTGGATTTTTCACCATATATCCCAGTAAATGAAAAGGTGTAGAGGGAAATGATTGGAACACAATTTTTGACTTCGTAACTTTGTTTGGACCATTCATTTCCTGAACTAATACCAATAATTAGAAAACATAACTTATCCGACTCATTAGAATTGGCACAAGCCAGAACAGCCAGTCTCTCCCCTCTTTATTTTCTTTGCTACCCGTGGCAAGTTTCTCCCTTGAATACATTAGGATTTAAACTCGGTAACTGTGTTTTGATTTTTGTTTGTGATTTTTCATCAAAAACTTTGAATATTGTTTTTTCTTATGCTCGTCACTGTATACAGAAAGCGTAATAAAAGGGATGCGAATCGTATTAAGTGGTAGATTGTTTACATTTACTTCTAGAAACAAGTTTTCCACAGTCCCGCAGTTACCGCACCGCGATACAAAATCGGCGCGTGCGCAGACCGGTCCGATGAGAGGGAAAGGGATAGAATTGTATAGAAATTGAAAGGGACGGAAGCGAGCTGGTTGGAGCACATTCTTTGTTTATAATCTTCCCGGTTTTTCTGTGCTTGGGATTTTTTGCAAAGAAATTATGATACAGCTTTTTGTGCTTATTTATTCACTAGCTTCTACCCGCCACATTGTCTGCGTGAACATTCAACAAATCCCTAGGGAGCCTTTGACCGGGATAAAAAGTAGAATTCGGCAATCTGCAAAAAGTGTTAATACATATATTTTTTGCTAAAATAAAACGTGTGTCCCGAGTTCCCGACATTTGCATGTGGTGATCACGGGATTACTCTGATATGGACATTGTTTTGTCTGAAGATTTAAAAACTTAAAAAAAGTAAATATCAGCCTCTTGTGATGTCCCTATAAATTTTGCCATTTAAACATCAATGAATTAAGAACAATATTAACTGAACCACAGTATTATATGGTTCAATTTGGATTCAAACCCGAGGCTTTCGTGCGTATTCACGAAGTAATAGCAAACGGGTGGGCGGGTAATTTAAAAAATAAATAAATGGGACCAACTAGGCGGATTTCACGTTTGAATTATGTCAATCAGTCTAGCCGTCTTTGAATAATAAATACATTTAAAAAAATACGCGACGAATTGAGAAGCTCCTTATTGTTTCTGAAGTCGATTAATAAAATTATTCCAAGGCTTCGGAAATGAAAGATCTTATTAAAAAATATTTGAGACATACAAAATTGCTTTTTTAGACCTTCTGAGCTTTGAGCTTTTTCAAGTTGTCCATCGAGTAAAACACAGATGGGTGCTGTTATGTAATTTTTTTGTGACTTTTGTCCCATAATGTGTATGGCGGGGAGATTTCCCATAGCTATTTAGTTTTTAACTTTTATAAGTTTTAATTTTTTTACACTTTAAATTATTTTATTTTTTTATTCTTGTAGATAGATATTATGTAGATTGTGATGTTTCGTTTTATAGCTTTCGTGGCATCAAAAACAAACCGGTTCTGACGAAGGAACAGCGCTTGGCAAAAGCATAGCCTTATGCTGAATTGGGACAGATTTGGGACAAACAAACTAAGACAGCATTTGTTAACTTTAATTTTTATTATTACTTACGTATTTTAAATGTTTTGTCTCAAATAAAATGTTTTTCTATTCTATTCTACTTATTTATAGCTTATTGACATATTTACGTTCGGACGACGGGTTATTATAAATAACTTTGATTATGTGTCGAGTAGTAGACAATATTAACAGTAGCTAGTAAGTAGTGTACAATCAAAAACCCATTACGCTTTTGTGGAGTTGTATATTTGAGCCGTTAATTAGTTTTTAATTACCTACTTATGTATACAAAATTGCATAAAAAATCGAAATAAAAAATAAAAGTACGTTTATAGCCACTTTGTTAAAGTTTAGTGTCGTGTTTGTACTTGTATTATGTATTCTGTAATGTCAGTAAATGAATAATAACGATGAGAGAAATATGGTGAATAAATGTGGTAAATCTACCAGGTAGGGCAGAAAGAAGGTAGTAAGTAGGTTTCTGCCAACTACGGACTGTGACCATAGTAGAACTAAGTGTGACTAAAAAATCCTTCATTCTTAGCTTAGCACCATAAAGTCGCGCAACTGGATAGTGACGTAAGCAGGTGTCACTCGTGGAATGCCAGACCTTGTTTTTTTTTATCTATTTGGAATGGACGTCTGTCAAGCTTTTCAAAGCGACATTTAAAAAATAAAAAATAGCTACTATTTGCCTCACTAGATGGCGTTGATAGAAAGAATAGTGCAGGGTGTCAAGTGGGCTTTTAAAATAAACAGCGTGTACCAAAAAGGCAAGTAAGCGATCGCTGGCTGACATCTACACAAAGTGAAAATTTTCAGGGTTACATCTACCTGCCTACCTGAGTACTCTTCGAAGCTTAGTAAAAAAAAACACATTGATGCATACATTTTTATCAACGCCATCTATCGAGATCAAAATCTAGTTTTGTCATTTTGAAAAGCCCTCATTGAATTTATTAAAAAATATTAATTTATCTTGACCATTTTTACATGGTGACTTATGTAAACTGTGTTGACATCAAGTCAAAAGGTATTATCACAGTACATATAAGTTTTTCCATAGACTTAGAAAATTTTTCGCTATGGTTTTTTCAAACAGTATGAGAGCTCCATGGAAACGTTCGAATTTGACGGCTGACGTCACTCTAAGAGCTCTAAGCAAAGTTCGCAGTACTTTGGTCGGGGTTGTGACAACGCGTCGCAGTTGTTTCCATAGCGTTCGTGCGTAGCATTCCACGAGACGGCCGGAAAATGCCAACCCTAGCGATCTGACGGAGTGCAATGACAAAGGGGCCTAAGTGACGTTAGCTCCTCTACTGTTTGAAAAACTTATAATTGTACTGTGGTATTATGTTCGATCCATCCTTTGTTAAGTAGGTACGTCGTTTTCCGTAATGAAACGAGTACGAGATTCTTGGCTTAAGTTATGACTTCAAATATGATGTAATCAAGGAAAGTTGACGACGCAAAATTGTGCGACTTATGTGACATTAAATAAATTCATATATAAATGTACAATAAAATCTGCTAAAATGACAACGTAAGTAGGTATTTTGTTAGATATTTCCTTAATAGAATTAGTGTTATTAACTTATTCTTACTCTTTTTGCAAGTTTTGTTATTATTTATCAGGCTGTTAAGAGATTTCATTTCTAAACGTTATTAATTTAATTCAATACGTTTCTAAATAAACAACAATATTATAAAAAGCTAATTATGAACATCCACTTTCAAACTTTTTTGATTTTTGCATTCACAATGCTATTTTTTTTTATATTAAGATAATTAATAAATGAAAAATATTAGAAAAAATCGACTCACCTTTAACTTCGAATCCCGTCTGAGTTGATTTTTTCTAATATTTTTCATTTATTAATCATCCACTTTCAAGTTATGTCTAAATGCGTAGAATCTGTTTATATTAACAATTCAAGACCCGGAAAATGAGACAAAATAGATTTTAATTGTTTTCCGGTCGCATGCGGCCGGAAAAGTACCAAGACAATTTTCACGTGCATACCCTGCATAGACTTCATACATGCTGGTTAATTAAAAATTTTAAATTGAAAACTTATCGCAGAACATAATAATCTTTTTAACAAGAACTACAATAGCAGTATTGCATACTACGCCATGGCTGAGTGGTCAAAGCTCGACTATTAGTAACGGACGGACGACGCTTAAAGTCAGTCAGCTTTGCGGATGGTCAGTGTGGATACTGGCCAATGTTTTGCGTGCATTTAAACAGCGGAAACAACTATGAAAGGAGTATGCTAAAATTTCGCATACAATTTGGGTAAGTATGTAGGTAGGTACCTAATATTTCAATTTTATTTAGTTCTTCTCTTTTATGACTACGGGATCCTAAGAGCGCAATTTTCTCTTCATTCTCAATAGATCCATTGGCCAAATCCACAATGGATCTAGTGAGATTTTTTTTCTCATAAGATCTATAATGGATCTAATGAGAACTTAAACCTCAGAAGATCCATTGTACAGATCCATAATGGATCTAGGGAAAGGTTTTTTCTTAGTTGATCCATTGGCCAGATGCATGATAGGTAGATCCAGTGAAGTTTTTTTTCCACGACCGACCCATAGTCACACCGTATAGTGACAGGCGATAAAGTTTACCTCCTCTAAATCTATGCTACCATAGTACTTTCGTAACGTAATTATTTTTAAAGAAGAGAATGATCAATTGCAGCTTTCAAATCTCACTAGATCCATTGTGGATCTGGCCAATGGATCTATTGAGAATGAAGGCAATTTTCACAGTGATCACTCTGTCTAGCTCAGTGCTCCTGCACTGTACGAGCATGCAGGGCATGCTAGTAGGTGGCTCATAGTTTTCGTCGCGGTGTTACATACGCATACTGGCGATTCATCTCGCAGCCATGTCCCCCATCTGGCCATGTTAAGTTTGCAGCAAGCAGCCGACTTGACACCTGAGCCCTGGTTGAACCAGCTGAGCCTGTTCAGCGATGTTGTTCGGGACTTTTTCGATTCGAACTGGCCAGCAACCGCAGTTTAGTTTATAGTTTTAAATTCAATTAAAATTACCGGTTTAAAACGCGTTTATACTAAAACCAAATCTCCAGTCAGCCCGTGACCACGACAGATGCAATACGGTCGAAACGTCGAGAAAAGTAGGTGTTTAAACAACTAATGTTTTAATTTAAACGAGTTTAATACCTGTGATTTTAATCTCATAAAATTCCGGGAAATCCCAATCCCTTAGCCGCAATCGCATATTCGCGCGAGCGAGGGGCAAGGAATCCTTCACGAATATAGCGAGCTTATAGTGATACCGCAATCACACATTCGTGCTCGATATCCACCTTCACACGAAATACGACTGCGGCACCTAATACTTTGTAGTGGTGTTGTTTTTAATAGGGAATCAAGAAGCTTATACCCACAATGGAGATTGCACGCCTAGTATCATAGTGAAGATTGAAAAAAGACTCTTTAGTGACGTCATGGCGTATTGCTATCTCTTTCTTTTCGTTTTACAATACGTTTTCGTTTCTCACGAACGAACGAACGACGAACAACGAACACGTATTGTAACACTAAAGAAAGAGGTTGCAATAAGCCGTCACGTCACTCAAGGAAATTTTTTCTATCTTCACTATGACACTGGCCATGCAATCTCCATTGGAGGGAGGTATAAGCTTCTTGTAGGGAATGAATAGGCATATTTTTTTTGTTTTAAAATCAAAAGTATAATGCGTGAGAAAATCAACTGTAATGTATGTAATATTGAAACTTTTCTCTTGCGTTTTTATCTCGTGATATAGAATTCACTTGAAGTTAGCAACACATCAGCACCCGCCGAAAACGCTCTATACAAAACAGTCATGACTTGTGACGTCACCGGTCACGTTTCAGTCGCGTTTATTATGGAGTTAGCCAAGAATTTTCAATTATCTCCCTAAATTTTGCCTTTAAGTACATAGTATGTGTATTATTTCTTATTAAATATTCGTTTTGGCACCTTTGCAGCTGCCGTTGTCCCCCGTAACCTCGGCAGCTGCAAAGTTGCCGAAACGTCGAAAAAATAAAAAATCAAACCAAGTACCAACTAATTACCAAAGTACTTTCAATAAAACCGCGCTAGTATCCGATAAAAAGTGTTTTATTTCATGTCTAGTGAGCGCGTAAGCTTGAGAAGTGAGCAGGTTCGGTAATTATTTTTTTCTTTCTATCGATTCAGTTTTTTGATTCTTTTCAAAATGGCGGAGATATATGGAAAAATCATATTTCAGCTATTTTACATCACGGACTAATCATGTTTCACACTCGGTACCCTTGTCGCAGTAAGGGATCGCTACTTACCTACATACAAAGCAATCATATGACATCTCAGAAAAAAGTATGGTTTGGTCAATGAATAAAAAAATGCTACATACTTTATCTCACATTCCCTCAGGGTAAAATCAAGAAACGCATTCGATATGTATATAGGTATCATAGGTCTCTACCTGTTTTTTTGCATAAAATGTTAAGCATAAGATAATCTTTCGCAATATTCTGAAAGAACCTTTATTTCAGAATATGTAGATTTGTCTGGATCGAGAAAAGGTATGCAAATCTATTTATTTATATAAAGATAAGGTGCCTTTATATATTTTAATAAACCTACTGGGGTTCGTTCAAAAAACAATTTGAAGGGTATAAGTAGGTTTAGTTTTTCTAATTATAAAGTTGAACTTATAAAGTTGAAATCGTGAATACTAAAATAACATAAACTAAAAACGACTTTGTCTAACTGAATGAAAAACATATATAAAAAAATCTTTAGTTCTTCTATATAACCGCTCACAGAATATAAAAAGTATAGAAAATATATTTTAATTTGCACTGTAATATGAGATCATTAAGATCATTAATTTGATTTAAAATTCTTTAAAGATTAATAAATTCCAGTTTCTTCATCTACGAGATTATTTTAAATATTTTTATAATGTCATCCAAATTCTTAAGATTTTTTGCTGAGGGCGAGACGTTCTTTGATTATTTAGAAGGTGACTTTGAGCTTTCTTAGATGAAACAAATAATCAAAAGCTGAATAAATATTTCATAAAAATATTTTGATATTAATGGAAAAGTTATTAAAATTGATAGCTATTAAGTATTTATTCCCTGTAAGTTTAAAATTCAGAGCCATAATACCCCATGTAAAAACGCGAATCACCAGTCCACAAAAGGCTAAAGATTTATAAAAATAAATACTTTTTATCTGTAAATTGCAAAAGATGATCTTTTATGAATTCCCCAGTGAATCGGTTCAGTGTGCTGACAATCGTTGGCTATTCAGATGAATGGAACGGTCCCGAATGAGAGGCTCATTGAATGGGAACGAAAAATGAATGAACGAATGCGTGGTGGTTAACAAAGGGCTGTATCAACAGAACGCACTCGTCCAATCACCAATCATGCATTTAAAAATAAAAATGAAACGAGCATTTCTGTAGCCGTTAAAAATTCCAGTCTAGGGTGCCCGCATAACAAAGCAGGTTACAAGTTGGTACTCGTGAAACTTTTGAAAGTATGACTTTATTAACGAAATCTCAATCTCATCTCAAAAATTTAATGAAATATTAGGGGTTTAAGAAATGAAATTTCCGTTTTGTATAGAGAATTTTAATAATTTGCATTTGCCATACCAACATTGTCTCAACAACCATGATGAACGCTAATGTTTTAAAACTTTTATGCATAAATGTTTAAACAGCTAACTATACCACATGAGTTAAGTGAAAAAATAAGTATCGGCTAAGTTACAACGATATAGTGTTCATTTCTGCTAACGAAAAAAGGACTCACTTTTGAGATACTTTTTTAACGTTCAGGAAAGAAAATTCTCCTGAAAGTGGGCTGTCATGATCATAATTCGAAATAATAACGAGTAACTGAAGCATCTTTCACATCATAGAAGATATGAGAGCCTCTGTGTGTATGCAAAAATATGCAATATCATACTTTAACCCCCATTATTAAAAAAATATATATGTAGGTAATTTTATTTTTGTATAGTAGGTACACGCGGCAGCGCGGTAAGTTAAACAGTTGAACTACGAAAACAGTTCTTATTACGTACAGAATAAAGAGGGTCCTAAGGTCAACATGTATGTATGTCTTTCTGATCTACAGTGTCTGAGGAGCCGTTGACTGTACTTTACTTCAATTCCATTTAATCAGTTTTTTTTGGGTTTTTGTGCAAACAAAGTTTTCTAGAGTCACCTTATTTCAAATGAACATTTTCATTGTTTCTGCTCGCATGCCTGGAAAAAAGAAATAATCCTTTTGGCAATCTAGTTCTAGCTCTGCACGTAGGCTTTAATATATTATGCCTATAAGACACAAAAATTCATTATGTAACAACATCGCCAAGTCACAACGTCATTCAGAGAATTATTAAATCTTGTGACCGCGGAAGATAGTGGGTCACGACTTGACCACAGGTCGAGATAAGTCACGAAGTTGTCAGTACACTTTGCTTGTTAAGAAAATACCATATAAGTTGACAATGGTACATTATTTGATGTGTTTGAGCATTTATGGGATGCGAAGAGAGAATTTAAAAATAAAAAATAAATACTAAAAGACCACAATGGGTTTAACTCATTCTTTATTATTTTTTCATGGAAATGTCGTATAAGTAATTTTAAATTAAATTATATTTTTTAGCAATTTGGATGAAAAAGAAATAAATCAAGGCAGAATATTTATTGTTATTTTGATACAATGGTACAAGATGCGGACTTAATGCTAGTAGCATTCTTTGCCAGTCAACCTTTGGGATAAACTATATTTGCCATGTGTGACCCAAACAACTGTTCTTCTTTCTGTTTTAAAGTGTTATCAGTCAATAAAAAATGTAGTTCTTTATTAGTAAAAAACAGTTACAAACTGTTTTCACTGTTAATATTTTATGAATACTATAATGAATTCCATTCCTTCGTACTGAAGCATTACTCACAGCGGATAATTTTCTAACAAGTAAAATAAAAATGGAAACTGTAAAACGACGTAATTTGCCTTCGAATCTCGACAAAGAAGCTACTATAGCACAGTCTTTGTGACTTAAGCATTGTTACAAACAAAGACAACCTTATTGGCTGAGAAGTAATGATATGCAAACAAGAAGGCTTTGCTGTCAAAAATTTGTTAAGTTTTGTGGTTATTCAGAATCAGAAAAATATAGCCTTAAGCTCCGGCCAAATCTGCGCGTCAGCGGGCGACATGCGGGACGCGAAGCAGGGGCGTCCAGAATTCGAACGAAAAGGGTCCCCGCAAACGGGCGCCTCGCCACAACCACAAAACGCCGCTACTGACCTATTCCTGCAGTTTTCATACATCGCCGCACACGGTAAAACGCCGGTGGTCGCCACACGCCACAAATCGTCGCTTCTCGCTTCATGTGGCTGACACTGGCCACTAACGCCGCCACAAAACGCCGACACACGCCACTCGCGCGATACCCTACCCCTCTCTCCCTTTCTTCAGTTAACCTGTCAGTTCAAATCGCAAGGCAACGCACGCACGGAGTCATTTAGTTTATAACGTAGAAATATGGATATAAATTTAAAACTTTCTCTATCAGAAATTTAATCCCGCCCTGCTATTTGGGATACGATAAGCGATAATTACAGTAATATAGTAGAAACAGTAAAGGCCTGGGCATTGTGTTGGTGTCTTGGTGCTTTAATCCGTATTGTAATAAAATCAATAATTCCCAAAATGTGTCTATGCTTAAACGAAAATGGCTGTAAAACTTGTTTGGATGGTCTAAAAGATTATAGAAATGCTCGTTATATGCGTTTACGCTTTTTAAAATTGGATGTATCCAATAACGGCGGCAATTTTGTCTTCTGCGACGACGTTTTCTTACGAGCAGCAGCGCAATTAAAGCTTCTTCGTCGGAGTCCATTATGATACTGCAAGCAATGGAGGGTTAAAAAAGTAGCGGCCACCGACCGCAAGTTTCTAATGCCGACCACTTGTGGCTGTCGCGCGCTTCAGCTGTTTTTGCGGCCGCTTCTAGCTTCAAGTGGCGGCGTTTTGTGGTTGTGGCGTGTCCCTGTGTGCGGGGACACAAACTGTCCCACTTGTGGTCGCGTAGGTGTGC
Source organism: Agriphila tristella (assembly GCA_928269145.1). Lineage (NCBI taxonomy): Eukaryota > Metazoa > Arthropoda > Insecta > Lepidoptera > Crambidae > Agriphila > Agriphila tristella. The sequence goes on along the minus strand of OV743435.1, from coordinate 11,263,554 downwards.
AAGGTGCCATAGATAAACACGACCAGGAGCAGCGTTCGCCGCACGTCTGCACTTCCGCTTCGCAGTCGCTTCGGTCGCGCAGGTTTGACCGAAGCTTCGGAGCTTTACTGACAAATATTCAAACGATCCTGAAAGTTGTTCATCTTATTTTCTAATAAGTTGTCAGATTTGACAGAAATACTACGAAACTAACGAATATTAAGGAGACCGCAGGCAAAGATTTTATATAGGTAGTTTTATTGTTAGCAACTTCCGTCTTTACATTGGCACTGAATTTTCAATTTCTTATTAAAGTTGTTTAATTTTGTAAGTTGTACTTAGCTGTCGCAGACAAAACGATCGTCCATATGTACTTAGTAGATATCTAAGCCCATACTATTAATGGTTGCGATTATAAATCATGATTATAACTGTTCGTATGTGTTGTGATTGTGAAACAAAACGAAAATAGATTTGATTACAATTTCATAGCAATAGATTGCTTAGAATAAGCAATCCCCAAAACCATGGGGTATCGGAGATACAGGCCGACAAAGTATGTATAAAATATAGGTAATGTACCAAAATTTTTTCACTTTACCAAAAGTCCAGCATTTAACATCCATCAATACGAACGAGCTATATACCAATCGATAGCGAAATAATTCCTACCTAAGTCGCGGACCCTAAATCCATGGGGTATCGGAACGGAAATATACACTGACGAAGTATGTATGAAATATAGGTAAAGTCTTGCATTTAAAATCACTTTTTACTACTTCAGTGCTATAATATCTATTAAAATATTTTAGGTAAGTGGTTTACGTCCATTCAGTGCGCTAGAAAATATGTAATTGATTCTTTATTTATACTTTGACAGCGTACATACATTTGGTGTCAGCGACTTATATAGGATTGTTTCGCTTGGTCTAAACAATCGATTGGTATATAGCTCGTTCGTATTGATTGATGTTAAATGCTAGACTTTACCTACATTTCATACATACTTTGTCAGCGTATATCCCCGATACCCCATGGATTTGGGGTTCGTGATTTAAGTAGTATTATTTCACTCGGTCTAAGCAATCGATTGGTAATACTAGTGGCTGGTTCTGTAGAGCTGCAAACCTTGGGGTTCGTGATTTAAGTAGTATTATTTCACTCGGTCTAAGCAATCGATTGGTAATACTAGTGGCTGGTTCTGTAGATCTGCAAACCTCGCTTTTGTAACATTTTTGAAAAAATTTCGACATGGCTGAAATATTATTTGCCATTAAAAAAAATTAAAACGAAATCGTTTTTTTATAATTATGGAACCTTCTCACAAAATTTCACGAGAATCGGTTAAGAAATGCGAACTGGGGCCCTATTTTTGAAGTGCTCTTTTCTACTGATTTTCGTTCAACATTTGACTCAATCTCATTCATTTGAGCGGTCCAAAAATAGGGCCCGTGTAGAGGAGGACTGACAGATAGCCGGGCAGCCGGACAGCCGGACATACGAAAGCATTTTTGCCCAAGCTGAAACGGAGACGCTTCGCTCGCGCTTCGCGCTCGCTCAGTCCATAATGAACCTATTTACTGCATTAAAAAATCGGTTAAATCAATTTATAGAAAAAATACGTGTTATGAGCATGATAATTCTTTGCAAACAGTTTTCACGTAAAGAAAATTGTAAAAAAAATGTAAATAAATCTGAAAAATTCCGTAAGTCGAAACTGAACGTCTTTTTTGCTCTATTAAAAACGATGGACGTACATATACAGGGTTATTTTTAAAACACCAATTATCTCGCAGGAGGAGATTACTAAACATCTAAACAACAACGTTTGTTCAACGCATAGACATAGAAAAATTTTCGCTGGCATTCTATTTCTATGGTTCTACGACTTTTGCGAAAAAGACAAAAAATCTTTCTTTACAATTGTCCAAACAGCTGATCGAGTTCTGTATAAAAAGTTTTATTTGTCTTTTTAGAAAAAGTCCTAGAATAACCGTTGTTGTTTATAATATTATAAATCTATTAGGCGAGGTTAGGTATATAGTATTATACAAATAACTTTGTAAATGAGGAGGTAATGCTTTTGTGTAACTTATAGTTCTGACTTCGCTAACCATGACATAAGTTAGTTTAAACACTAACTACGTATCCAAGCATCATTGTAACTAAGCTATCCTTCTCTTTCAGCATCATCTCCAGCTAACAACCACTTTCAAGAATACTCCAGAACGCGCATATAATGAGCTGTTTCTTCACAAAGAATAATTAGGGAAATAAAAACAAAACACTGGCTGCTATGAAGCTAAGGGCATCTTCTTTTGTACTAACAGCTCATGAATATCATGTCACAAAGCTTACAAAAATAAGGCCTAATGTGAATGTTGGCTTAAAACTAAGCGTTATTTTTCTAGACTATAATAAGTAGTACAAGCATATCAAATTGATACTTTTTATTAGGGTTCCGTACCCAAAGGGTAAAAACGGGACCCTATTACTAAGACTCCACTGTCCGTCTATCTGTCTGTCTGTCTGTCCGTATGTCTGTCTGTGTGTCTGTCTGTCTGTCACCAGGCTGTATCTCATGAACCGTGATAGCTAGACAGTTGAAATTTTCACAGATTATGTATTTTGTTGCCGCTATAACAACAAATACTAAAAACAGAATAAAATAAATATTTAAGCCCTTGTTCCTCGGAGATAACCATGGCCACTGGTTCACATGGCACATTTTTTTTCCTCCCATAAAACCAGTTATCTCTTATTAGGGGGCCTCCCATACAACAAACGTGTTTTTTTTGCCGTTTTTTGGTACGGAGCCCTTCGTGCGCGAGTCCGACTCGCACTTGGCCGGTTTTTCTAATCTCGCGACCCGCCTTCGCTTCGCTTCGGTGTAGTGTGGAATTTGACACCATGTATTAACATATAACCCTCCTCTTGAACTCTATCTATTCAAAAACTGCATCAAAATCCGTTGCGTAGTTTTAAAGATCTAAGCATGCATAGGGACAAACAGTGGGAAGCAACTTTGTTATATACTATGTAGTGATTCAAAACTTTAAGCGAGGAATTCACTATCAGACTGCCCGCGGGCCGCCCGGCCCGGCCCAAGTCTGTCATTTGCCCGCATTGAGAATACATACAGCGGGCCATCATTTAGTCTTTCGGAGAGCTGCAGTTCGGTCAACTGTACAACACGATAGCAGAAAGAAAGAAGACGGAGACTTGCTATAATTGGAGGTATAATTGCAATGGAAGTAAGAAAAAGGAAAAGAGTATGATGCAAAAACTGGTACCTAGAGAGAAACAAATAGACATAAATGTCCGTATTGAAAGAATTAGAGGTTCGAGAACCAGGGGACTTATACAATTACCTACGCATGGATATGGAGGCATTTGAGCATGTTAGACAATTCAAAATACTCGAAACAAACGCGACTGACGCGTGAATGCAGGCGGGCTGCCCGGCCCGAGCATTCACATTCAGACTTGTCTGTGCCCGCGCAGACAAAATGCGATTCTCCGGGCAGGCGGCGGGCACGGGCCAACGGGTTTGCCCGTGCCCGTTGCCTAGCATTCACGAGCAGACATGGGACAGACTTGCCCGTGACGGGCAGCCCGTCGCGGGCAGTCTGGTAGTGAATTCCCCGCTTTAAAGCAAGTTTTGTCTCTGGTTGAATTTAAATATGGAACTTGAACTTGGGAGTTCCGCAGCCTGTGAAAATGGCCCTTAATATTTTATCTACCCTTTTTCAGGGATAAACGAAAAAAAACACTTTGTACAAAGCTAACATTAAAAAAAAATTCACAGATTTTACAGTCCCCGCAAGAATCGGAGCATTGAAAATGAACACCAAAATTTACGAAAAACCAAAATCAAGTCAAATGCAAAGTCCTATTATATTTTTAAAGTAACCTAGGTAGTACCTATTTATTTTTACGATTGTGACACTTGGCTCCGCCTCGTGTCACAAAAGCGCCCGCTGACTGCCTCAACAGCAGCCGAAATATTATTAACCAATTTTCAAAAATCCAACGAATGCACTTCTCGTCTGCTTCTGCATTTTTTAACACTATTACCATGACGATCGGCCAATAATCATAGAAGCTACATCACTTTTTATGTACGGAAACACCCTTTTTTCAACAATTCCAAATCTAAAGGGACCACCTACAGGTCACAATTATTAACCGATTTTCAAAATTATTTCGCCATTATGTAGCTAAACTAATACCCTAGGACCTTTTTTTTCATTTCTTCTTAAGTCAGGTTTTGTTTCAAAATATTTACAATTTAGTAAACAAACACCCCCCTAAAAACCCGGATTTTTTGGAATTTTGCAAAATTCCAAAAAAAGTTACCAGTAGATTTTCAAAATTTAAACGTTTACACGTGTCTGGACAAATTCCTCAACTTTTAGTACTATTTTCATCTCGATCCACTTAAAATCTTCGGAAATATAGCCAAAAATACGTCTCAGGTGATTTGCATCTGATAACCATTTTCAATGGTAATATGTCATCAAATTGACCGCCTCTTCTATATTATATTAAATATGAGGTATTCCTTTATTAAATTCCCTTGCTATCAAACTATACAGTAAACACATACACAATTTGTACGGCACAAAGAAACAAATGTGGCGGGCCTGCCTCAACGCATTGCAGATAGGGCAAGGGCATCGGACGCGCTCGGCGCGAGTGCAATCACGGCCAAAGAACAAAGCGGCAAATAGAACGGTCAAATCTACTGAGAATTTACGGTATTCTTTATTATATGGAATATTAATTTTAATAGTTATTAGAAATAATACAACACGTCTTTCTCTTCCAACCCCTCAGATAGGACTATTCATTATATAAATTGCTACAGCTGCCGGCATATAAATTGGCAAGAGAAAGTTGAGACAAAAGATGCGCAGTAGCTACAAACACTGTGGTTTAAGCTACTGCGCATCTTTTGTCCCAACTTTCTCTTGCCAATTTATCTGCCGGCAGCTGTATAAAATATTTTATGTGACACAATAAGATACAAAAGTGGCCCGCCACTTTCAGCTCAGCGTGAGTGCAATCATGGCCAAATAACAATGCGGCATATACAACGGTCAAATCAACCGAGAATTATGGTATTTTTACAATAACTTTATTAACTTTATAGAGTGTGGTACCTATAGTTTTAAAATACACGTGATTGACCATACTTGAGGTCAAATTCTTTAGGTACGACAATCAATACATGCACCGATAATTTAGCTTCTACATCGCTACTCTATGAGACTCTTGACCCCGCGCGTGACCAACCAGCGATCGTTGCCACTGAGCTCAATTGGTCGACTATCTGTACTACCTATAATATGCTCGTGCGCTTATATCTATAAACACAACAGTTCCTGATCCGTGGGAGGCGTTTTATTGCATGATCTATGGAGCAAATGACATACTAAATCGATACAATTTATTAACACTTTCTCACAAATGCTTTATGCAACTCTTGTATTTTGAGTTTAGGTATTTCGTAATTTCTAGTGCACTTTAGGCTAAACTGTTTATTGAATGGCCAGCTTGCTGTTTCTAGTGTCTCAATATACCGGGTGTCCCAAAACTTTGCCACATGGAGGGAAAGTACCTTAAATATTGAAGATAGGAAATTTTACTGAAAGAAGACTTTATTTTATTTAAAAAATTAATGCGAACTGCATTCAATGTTTTTTTTTAATATCGCATTATTTCCTATACAAATTGATACTATACGTAATAATTAAAATTTAAATGTAAAATTTCATGGTCTTCCTTTTGTTTAAGATGGTGTGTTACTTAACAAAAAAATAAGCCTTACGAGTAACCCTTTCGATCGGTATCGTAAAAATAAAAGATTGTTTTTTTTCTAATTTGGTAGGTTCGATTCCTGGTTAGGGCATGCGATTTTTCGAAAATCTTTGAATACAGTTCCAATTATTTTAAAAATCGAAATTTCCTATCTTCAATATTTAAGGTACTTTCTCTCCGTGTGACTAAGTTTTGGGACACCCGGTATATCCCGGGTTTGATTTCCGTACAGTTTTAATGTCAAATTAGCTTTTTCATAACTATAGGTGGATTTAAATAGAGTATCATCTATCTGTTAGGTAAGTTTAAGTACTCTAGTATTTTTCTAAATCAAAATTGTATAACTTTGGAATCGGAGCAGATATAGGTTACATTAATATATTATGTGATGGTGGTCCTTTTTATTTTATTAAAAAGATATCCGGATAAATTTATGTCTTGAATTTGGTTAAAATTTAACTCTAAAGAGACAAAAGCTGTTTACATTTAAAGTGCAGAAATAAAATGTACATTAGGATGCACAACTGTGAAATTGCTTTTATCTACACTCACAACGTAATGTTCCAAATATGAATTCAAAAAAGGTAATATAAATACGTACTTTATTTTCGTGGATAGGTAAAATTAAAAAATAAACTCATTACGATGCAGTCAACTGCATCATAAAATAACTTTTTTTCTCATTACGATACAGGGCAAATCCAAAAAGAAGGCAGTGCCGCAACATTAAAAAAAACAACGATATTTTCCTACATATTTTCCATGATTAAAATGCACTCTATGGTAATCGATAACTTAGTGCGATTAGTTTGTTGGAATGCACTCATCTCTTTTTTTTTCTAATGGAATGCGCGCCATTTCTAAAGCATTTCAAATAAAGTTTTGATTTCAATTTTTACATTTAGTTATACTTACTGAATTATGTAGGTGTTTTTTATTCTTTCTTTAAAATGTAAAAAAAAAAAATGACTGCCCGATATTTTAGATGCAGCAAAACGTAGTGATTATTTCCTCTGTGGATGCAGCTAAGGAAATGACTTATTACAAGGTAGGTAGGTACCTAGCTAATACAAACAAAGTCTCTCTCTTTTCTAACGTTAATCTTTTATCTAGTAGGTTCAATCCCAAATGTATGAGTGTAGATAAAGTAGTGTTTGAAACTGCACATAACTAGGTATTAAAACACTCGTGTGATACTATTAAAAACCTCGCCTCTCGTGTTTTAATACCCCTCTTTATGTGTCAGTTTCATAAACTACTATTACTAGGCATAAAAGATTCGTTCTCTCATAACAGCTAAAAGTATAATGAAAGTATGTGCGTTATGAGATGGACGTAAAAATATGGCTCCAAAAACCCTTTATGCTCTCTGATGTTTCTTTCCCTTTTGTTTGGTTTCGATTCATTGCTCTGCCTCAATGAGACTGAGGGTTCTTGCTCATACTTTTTGTTATAAAAATAGCCTTTTTGTACCATTTTTCTGGAGCATTGTACTATTTCTATTGCGCCAATTCTTCACAAATCCTAATCGCTGGGTGGATTTTTTCGTTAAATGTGCCTTTGTTTTATACATAAATGCCTGCGACTTCATCTGCTTGGACAGTTATTTTTCTATCCCTCGGGAACAGTGGAACTGGATTAAAGGGTCCTTTACTGTTTTGGTTGGTGGTAGGTTAGGCTTATTTCAAGTCCGCCTCGCTAGCTACCACCGTCTTACCTAAGTTTGACGCCATAACAACAATAAAATTTAAAAATAGTTGTGTTCCGGCAGTTAGAGGTAAGATAGCCAGTTCCTTATAGTGGCGTCAGTAGGTTGAAAAATACGGCGTTTTGTGAATCAGAGATTTCCTTTGGTAGGATTGGTCCTTAGGACCCTAGGATGGATATAAGAAGTAGCCACCACGATTTTTGTAGTAATTTTTTTTAAGTTTTGGCTTTCAGCCCAATATCGATAGATGTATTAGTTAAGCTGCTATGCCCAGTTTGATATTTTATTCGTATGAATTTAGGGTGTGGAATTCATTTTTGGATTCATATTTGTACGATTCAATTGTTAAACTTTAAAAAAAAAACAAAAAAAAAATACTCGCTTGATTAAAGAAAAAAATTGCCATTAAATACACAAATTGGAATATTTGAAAAAGAAAAATACCTCGTAGGAGCTCTTGTATCCTTTTATTTTTAAAATAATAATAAAAGAACATATTCTTGTTTTGGCTAATTAAAAAAAATAACTTCGTTAGCGTTGTAAGGAAGTTATTATTTTAATTAAATATTACAATTTAAATATCAATTCAAAACTTGTTTGTGATAGGCTCAAATTGTAGAAAATTTAGTTAGCTTTATAAAAGTATAGAGTAGAGATACCTGAAAAACGCTTCCTTAAGGTAGTTTTTTCGAAAATACTGAAACAAGTGCCAAGTTTTTCCAGCACCACAGGGTTTCCAAGGGTTAAAATTTGGGTAGAACTACTCTCAAGGTACCTAACAACATCTGAAAAAAATCGTAGTTACATGCGCGCTTGTGATATTTGCCTTTTTTGTCGATATTGACTGCCATTTTTTGTTTTTCTAATAATTTAGTGATATTTCTTAATGCTGCATTATACTTTTTAAGTTTATTTCAAAACAGCTAAATAAAAGTGTTATAATGTATATGTTACGGCTAATACCCGAAGTGCGGCTAAACCTTGTTCTAGCCGGCTAAAACTAGGTGTAGCCGATAGCTGTTGGCTAAAACTAGGTGTAACCGATCTGCTTTACTCCTGTAGGTCCCGGGTTAGGTTAGAAATTTAACGCGAGCGCGAAGCGCAGCGGAGCGTGAGCCTTAAATTACGAGGTTATTTTTTTTTAACAGACAACAGAAAAAACTTTCTTTATTTCCCATGCTGCACCTAGTTTTAGCCGGCTACACCTAGTATTATCCGCGAGCAAATCGGCTACACCTAGTTTTAGCCAACAGCTAGCGGCTACACCTAGTTTTAGCCGGCTAAAACTAGGTTTAGCCGCACTTCGGGTATTAGCCGTAACATATATATATTTGGAATTGGCTATTTATTACCTTTCATTTGATACCCATATTGTTAACATAAAAAATTAAAAAAAAACCATAGGTGTAAAAGAAATTGACGGCACGCGACAGTGAATTTTTTTTTCGTTATTTATTGTTAATAAAGAAATTTTTAAGTTATATTTTTTTCAACTCTTCATTCTATAAGCTTTGTTATCGTATTTTTTGTTTGCAAATAAGAACATCAGTTTAATATTTACGGTGACTTAAAGTAAAAAAATGTAGTTGAAAATATTGGTTACTGTGTAATGTTTAGGAAACTTCTTAATAAATTGCATTTTTTATACCAGAAATGAATTCTACGTGATTGATTTATCCGAAAATGATATCAAACTTGGCTTAGTATCTAAACTTAGGCAGTTATTAACCTCGGACTTCGTTAAGGCAGAATTTCCCTCCCCCCCACCTGCTTGAAAAATCCAGGTGGCTCCACTTCGTAAACCCATTTTAGGAACCGTAGGATCAATCCTACCGAAGGAAATCTTTGGTTCATGGATAGCCGAATTCTTCGTTTTTCTGCCTCCTACGACTGGGGCTATTAGTGATGAGGATTCCGGTTGTAGTGCGCTTCCACCTTCGGCCTTATCGTCACTTAACATCAGGTGAGGTGAAGATCAAGCACTATCCCGTTGCGTATTAAAAGCCCTTGCCAAAAGTTTGCAAAATTGTATGATGATCGGTTGAGCGGTTAACACGTAACAAACAAATAAACAAAAAACCTCACTTTATGAAATAGATATCTAGCGCATGCTACTATAAGAATTTTGTTTCTAAATCCATAACTTTGTAGAACCTAGGCTGCCACCACGTAATTAAATGTGATATCGTCTATCAAAGCTCAGTATGTTCATTATTTACTATGCCGCTTTATTGCGAGTGATGACTCAAAGACGTTATGACATAGAGAGCAGTAAGGCAAGGGTATTGCGTCTGCACACCAGTTTGCAAGCACGACAGCGTGCAGTTTCCTACCCACTGAGCTTTCCACACAGCTGCGAGGTCCCGATAACAGCGATTAAGACAGGCACATTTCGAATTTTCGACCAGCCCCCCTAGCATGACCGACGAAACTTTCGGTGGTCACGCTAAGGGGGCAGGAGCCCTATTTTTTTAATCCTTCCGCTGGGGCGTCAAGCGTTGTTTATAAACTTATCTGACTCGGTGACAGCGTCGCTGTCGTCTATAGACGACAATATGTAATAATACTTGTTCCAGTTTTAGCCACCGGGTCAGATAAGTTTGTAAAGAGCGTTCGACGCCAGCTGAAGGATTAAAAAATAGGGCCCCAGGCTAGGACCGATCGGGCTAATTCTGAACAATGAAAAAACACTACGCTGTCTAGGTTACATTTACCTAAAACGTATTTGGTGTAGCTTTATTTTTTTTAATTCAAATTGTCCAAGGTTGGCTTCCTAGGCTCCCTACGCAAAGGATTCAACAATTTTAACAAAACAAAAATCAAATATGTGTAAACGAAACTGAAACGGTATGATTTAGTTTTGGTTATGATGTTGAAAATTAACGCGATTGGGCTCCTGGCTTTCATGTCTAAGATAAGAAAAAATATCACACAAACACTAGTTCTACGAAACAAGCTAGTCTAACCCCCGTATCTATAGACGAGTAAGTAATGACTTGAGTAAAACTTGCAATTTTCAAATGCTTCTAATATTATATTCATTCATACGCATTTTATAGTATCAATTAACCTTAAATTCACCAAAACTGCACTAAGAAGTCATTTAAGATGAATTTTACTATAAATTGCATGTGAATATGATATGAGAAGCATTAGAAAATTTCAAGTTTTACTCGAGTCATTACTTACTCGTCTATAGATACGGGGGTTAGACTTTTGCCAAGTGTTCGTGTTATAACTGGCAATGGAAAACAATTGGTGTCGCGCTAATATTAGGTTGTAGCCTAAGTAAAACTTAGTGGAAGAAGAGAATAAACAATAGTACTAGTATAGACGGTAACTTTGTGTGTCCTAGTAACAATTTTACTGATAGCACATACTTCTTTCCTGGTATATGTTTTTTGAAAATAAAATTGTCCTGGCACGTAGGTATATGGCACGTAGGTAGGACAAGTCCCTCTTAAAGAACTATAGACCCATCTCGCTTCTGAGTCATGTCTATAAGTTGTTTTCGAGAGTCCTTACGAATCGTCTCGCTCGCAAGTTCGACGACTTCCAACCTCCCGAACAAGCCGGGTTCCGAAAAGGCTTTAGCACCATAGACCACATCCATACGCTGCGGCAGGTTATACAGAAGACTGAGGAGTATAATGAGCCACTTTGCTTGGCGTTCGTGGACTATGAGAAAGCCTTTGATTCGATTGAAACCTGGGCGGTGCTGCAGTCTCTCCAAAGGTGCCAAGTGGACTACAGGTATATCGAGGTGTTGAGGTACTTATACCAAAATGCCACCATGACGATCCGAGTACAGAACCAGAACACAAATCCTATCCAACTGCAGCGTGGTGTGAGACAGGGAGACGTTATTTCTCCGAAACTGTTCACAGCTGCGTTGGAGGACATCTTTAAGCTCTTGGACTGGAAAGGACTCGGCATCAACATTAATGGCCAGTACCTAACACACCTTCGTTTTGCCGATGATATAGTCCTTATGGCTGAGACCATGGAAGACCTCAACACAATGCTCGAAGATCTCCGTAGTGCTTCCCAAAGAGTGGGTCTTAGGATGAACATGGATAAGACGAAAATTATGTCAAATGCCCATGTTGTACCCTCTCCAGTTCATGTTGGGAACACTACACTTGAAGTTGTTGACCATTACGTATACCTAGGACAGGCAGTCCAGTTAGGTAGGTCCAACTTCGAGAAAGAGATCTCTCGTCGAATCCAACTCGGGTGGGCAGCATTCGGGAAGCTTCGAAAAATCTTCGCGTCCGACTTACCTCAGTGTCTCAAGACGAAAGTCTATGAACAGTGTGTGTTGCCAGTGATGACCTACGGCAGTGAAACGTGGCCGCTAACTATGGGTCTCATAAGGAGGCTCAAGGTCACTCAGCGTGCAATGGAGAGAGCCATGCTCGGCGTTTCCCTACGTGATCAAATCAGAAACGAGGAGATCCGCAGGAGAACTAAAGTAACCGACATCGCTCGAAGGATTGCTCAGCTGAAGTGGCAATGGGCGGGACACATAGCGAGAAGAACCGATGGCCGTTGGGGCAGAAAGGTTCTGGAATGGCGACCGCGCACCGGACGGCGCTCCGTGGGTAGGCCCCCGACAAGGTGGACCGACGATCTGGTGGAGGTCGCGGAAAGCCAGTGGATGCAGGCAGCGCAGGACCGATCGTTGTGGAGATCCTTAGGGGAGGCCTATACCCAGCAGTGGGTGTCGTGTGGCTGATATGATGATGATGATGATGTAGGTATATTAGTTCTTGTTTTCATTAACGTATTTTCCTGTGATAAGAAAACAGTTATTTGAATAATTGCGTAGAGTCACTCAAATCGCTGTCGCTATGACTCTACCTTGTTCCATATTGCATAACCACTATAGCTTGAAACACGGCGTAATTATTACTATGGTTTCCGAGTGATTATGTAACCAAGCTTTGGTTAGGAAGTTTTGCTTACTCCAATTTATATTGCTGCCACGATAGAACCACCCCCAGTGTTTGCCCCACTTGCTGATTTTAAGCACTTTTTACATTACCAGTTTTTCCTACCCATAAATGCCCACAAGGCTACTAACGACCCAAAGTCAGAAACTGCCTTTCTTTTATTGTGGCCTATTTTGAATAACATTTGTGATAATAACAAGTTTTTGCGACCTAAATAGTTACGGGCATATATGGGTTAAAGAGTTTTGTCCTTGTTCGTAATAATTGATTGGGGGCAGTTATTTGATTGCATCACTAATTAGTATAAAATCCCTTCTAAATTTTTTTTTTTTTAATATTTGACAACATCACATACATTGCTCCAATCCCAAAGTAAGTAGCTATAGCACTTGTGTTATGGAAATCAGAAACAACGGTGGTATGACACACACCCAGACCTGAGACAATATTGAAAAGTTCATTTTCTACATTGACCCAGCCGGGGATCGAACCCGGGACCTCAAGAGATGGTGACGCCTTGAAAACCGGCGTGCGAACCACTCGACCACGGAGGTCGTCAAGGAATCGTTCTCCTAGCAATGGAACCCGGCGGGCTGATTATCTAATTAAAAACCACCTAGCGACTGGTTGCAGTTCATAGATGATCGTGATCCATTGCTACTTCTTTTTGGGTAAAAAAAAACATACCAAAGAAAAGTGGCAATGTATGTCAAATGCAACCGGTCGCTAAATAGTTTCTTTTTAGATAATCAGCACCCTGGATCCTTGGGTCTTACACGGGTGGGTTAATTAGGTTTTAAAGGCGGTTAATGCTTTTAGCCGCCTGTGGTCTAACTCAAATTCTACGTAATTGGTGACAGCATCGGCACTAAATCCTATCTTATTAGAATCTATACTATTCTAGCATCATTAAAAAGTTTCCACATAGTATAATGACATTATTAAGCTATAGTTTCAGTGTTATGTATGTCCGTCCGAGGCTCATTGTCGTGCTAAACATTAGCATGGCAACACTGTCGTTGACCGCAGAATGCGTTGGTCACGTTTGTACTATTCATTAGCCTGTGTGATCGCCACAGTGTACATTTATGCAGCGTGCTAAGTAATTGAATTAAATAATGATCAAGACAACATCAAATACAACGTTCCGATCCGAATGTCGTGGAAAAAGAAATAAACATCGGAAACAAAGCTAACATTTTAAGGCAAAGTTAGAAAGATTATTTTATTTACATTTAGGCTAAGTTCATATGACCGCGCGGTGCCGCGCGGCACTGCCAACCGCGCGGTACAAGATCATACTAAACTGAGTTATATCGTTTACATTACCGCGCGCGGCGCGCCATGCACCGCGCGCAAGATCTTGTACCGCGCCACAGCCGCGCGGTGGCGCGCGGTTCAAGATCTACAAACCTGCATTGATCCGTTCAATTGAGCCGCGCGGTTTGAGACGAACGGATCCAGTTATAGTTAGAAAAATGAGTACCTATCAAAGACGAAATTTCTAAAGATTTGCTTATCTACGAAGTCGAAAAAAGAAATGCCATTCGGAATCTAAACTCCAAGGACTATTCAAATAAATTATTAAAGAGAATGTCTTGGGAAGAATTAGTTTTAATTTTCTTCTATGACAATGATTCTGAAGAACAAAAGTAAAACTTGGGTAAGTTTAATCTACAAATTAGTAGCGTTTATTTTTTTAAATAACTTTGTATCAAAAAAATCCATAAACAAATTGCTTCCTCCGCGTCCTTTCTCAGTGATTTTGATGCCAGACTACCGCGCGTGCACGCTATCATGTGAATGCTCCTACCGCGCGGCGACGCGCGGCACCGCGCGTTCATATGAACCTAGCCTTAGGATTAGGCCTTAGGAATTGTTAAGGTCGAGTGATCGTCAATGCCAACATTGAAACATTTAAATCTTTTTATGAAAATAGTTAATTTATACTGATTTGTCACTGTTGGTAGACAGACTGTCCTTATAAATAAGAAAACAAATATTTATAGTTGCTCCTTTTAATCAAGAAAATCTTCCTCGTGAAATGGCTGCGAGTAACGAAATACGTACTTTTAGTACTTAGTGTTAGATTGCCCCATTTATTCTGAGTACACTCCGTGGAGTATTTCAACTGACTTCAAGAACAGTTAATAGAATACTAGAGCGGTTCTTGTTTTAAAGTTACGGTCAGTTAACTTTCTTTAAATGCTAGTTGTTTCATGTTATAGTTTTATGGAAGGGTTCAGTTGTTGAGCTTTGAATTTGTAGATACCTAGTTACTGTTCTCGCAAGTTATTTTGCTGTAGGTTTCTCAGAAACTGCTAACAAAAAATAGGTACTAAAAACTTGAATTTATTGATGATTCATGATATAATATTCCGTCATAACAAAACAATACCTGCAATTAATAGTTTGGGACTAAAAGAGACGTTTGTGTTTTACAGATTTGTTTATTTATTAAATACTTACATTTTACAGAAAATTATTTCGAACGAGACTAAGTACAACACTACATAGTATAAAACAAAGTCGCTTCCCGCTATCTGTCCCTATGTATGCTTAGATTTTTAAAACCATTTTAATACTTGGCAACGGATTTTGATGCGGTTTTTTTTAGAAAGAGTGATTCAAGAGGAAGATTTATGTGAATAATAATATATGATGTCAAATTCCACACTACACCGATACCAATAAAAGAACAGACCTGTCTAGTAAATTTATACTCGGATGTTGACTTACTGCTTTCTCACTTAGCCTGTGGTCACATTGTTGTTATATGGATGTCGCATCACTAACACGGACCATAAGTACCTGGAATAATAGATACACATGATCATTAGTTATATTCTATTAGTGTGTTTCAACTAACTAAGGTATTGATATTCAAAGTTAAACACATGTCGGATAATTGACAATAACTTTTAAGAAAGCTTGTTTCCTTGTATCAGTACTTAATTTTAATTTATGCCTTTACCTCACCAGATGTTAAGTGACGATAAGGCCGAAGGTGGAAGCGCAGTACACCCGGAATCCTCATCACTGAGGTTGTCCCTCTAACTGCTAGAACACATTTTTTTATATAATTGTTATTATGGCGTCAGACTTGGGTAAGATGGTGGTAGCTAGCCAGGCAGACTTGAAATAAGCCCAACCACCTACCAAACCGAGTACAAATTGTACCATCGAACTCGAGACCCCTGTGTCTTTCACGGGTAGGCGAACCACTAGAGCACAGAAGCGGCTTTATTTATACAAAAATGTAAGAAAGTTATTATAATCACTGTCAAGCTATTCATTTAATGATGGAACCGAAAATTTTTGCCGTTTTCGTTTACAAAAGAAAATTGTTGTTAGGCAAGTTCTGGGTAAATACTTATTTGTCTCATACTAGTCACAGCTTTGCCATCTGTCAGTAGTTTGCAGAACCGTTTATAGATTCACAGAACTTCATAAAGGGGTCAACCAACCCAATCAGCAGGCAATTTAAATTATAGTCGCGTTGGCCCCAGTGACGTCATTTCCTACTAAGTACATACATCTAGATTCTAGATTGCGTCATGCAAGCATTAATAAATGGTATTAACAGATATAAAATGCTATCTTTAGAAGGAGACAACATTCTTGTTTATGGTAGTCAATAGATATAGGCGTAACGTTCAAAAAACAATTTTTTGCGCAACGAATATTTTTGATGTAAGAGATAAATCAAAATTGTCCATATTTTTTATGTAAAAGTTGGCTGCTTGAACCACAGAATAGTGAATTAACCAATACAGAAAGAAACTAACTGCGCTATGCCAATGTCAATAGATTATACCTACAAGTGCATTGAATTCTAGTTCTGTTTTTTATGTTTTGATAAAAAAAAATATTTAAGCAAGAATAAACGTTTTTTGATTGCTTTAAGATTTAGAGATATTCAAATGCTACAGATATCTAACATCAAAAGATGAATGAAAAGAAATGCAATACCTTTACTCATTTTATCGAGATATTTTATGTTAAACAATAAACCTGTGGTTCTTTTTAGAAATCTTTGCAGCTGTTTTATTTGACATTCTTCTATACAACGTGTTACAACATAATCTGAACAACTTTTACTAGGAGACCAACTCTGAAACCACGAAATAAAATTAGTTGTTGATATTTTCGTTATTAGTGCTTATTTTCAAGGAACGGAACCGCTTACCGTTGAAGGGGTTTTTGATTAGGTATTTCATAGACTTGTTTTTAAAAACCCTATCAATACGGTAACCCTAATGAAAACCCCATCGGAAGGGTAACCCAGGTAAGCACTTACCGAATCCGAAAACCCTATCGGGGAAACCCTATGGAGGCTTTATGAAGGGGTTTTAAAACGTGTTAAAGCAATTTATACCTAGTCCCACCTGGGCGCTCGGCCTAAGGACCGGGACCGCTTACCGTTAAAGGGGTTTTGATTGGGTATTTCATGAACCGCTTACCCTTAAAGGGCTTTTTGATTGGGTATTTCATAGGCTTATTTTCAAAAACCCTATCAATACGATAAGCATATCGTCGACTAACTCTATCGATAGGGAAACCCTATCATTTGGTAAGCTTTTTAATAAGGTTTCCCTATCAATTGGCTTAACCGAAAAAGGGATTTTCCGGTCCCTGCTTATTTTGTAACACACTCTTTACACGATTTTTCTTTAAGAAGTCATTCCAATTATCTTCGTCTATTCCCACAAAACGGAATCAATTTATCGAACAAATTTCACCCCGTATTCTTGAATCCCCTTAACCATATTTCCTTTAAGCTAGAGCTAGTTGATAGTAATACTATACCTATATACTGCTCTAAAGTAAAGCTCGTGTGTTGATCACGGAACCGACCCGACATGTTAAGATACGCTTCAATGCACGACGTTCTGAAGTGGATTGAGTTTCGAATTAAGCGCTGCGTTTGAGATCCATATTGACTGTCTGAGATGTTTTGGATCGAGTTAAGCTGGAATTTGAATGGAATTTCGATAATGGGATGGTATTGCTGATATGGTAATTGCTTTGAGTTGTTGTTTCTAAGATCTCTCTCCCCCATGGTGCAGGAAAGGAAGGTAGTGGACCGATCAGTAAATCCTCAGTAGACGAAACTTTACAGTCTGATAAAGTATCATATCGAAATCGTTTTTTTTGTTTTTGGATATTCGTACATAGGTTTTGGTTCATACTATATTACATCCGTGCAACGTTTCATCGACTGAGGAATGTTGGGGTCTCCATACAAAAGATCGCTTCAATTACGCTTCCTACACTACCATTTGTAACAACAACTTAAACTGGTTTTAATAGTATGTAGGTCAACACATAGGTATAAGTATTGAATATGTAAGTAGGTACTTATGTTACTACTAGCGGCTGCCCGCGATCTAGTCTGCGTGGATGGTTTTTTTGCTATCCCTCGGGAACAATACTTTTTTCGGTATGAAAGGTACCCTATGTCCTTAACTGTACCCCTGACAACGTGTATGTAAAATTTCATGATGATCGGTTCAGTAGTTAAGACGTGAAGGTGTAACAAACAAATAAACGGACTTTCGCATTTATTTAGTAAGGACACTACTAATTATATTGACGACAATAAGCACCTGAAGGGGCATTTACAATGGTCGATTTTCCTGGTGGTTTTGCTAGGCCATTTTAGTTGACAAGGGCTTTTTATCGACAATCCCTTGTGAAATCGAATCACCGCCTCATTGATATTAGGTGTGTGATTCGTGAATAGATTTTACAAGCGATTGTTGATAAAAACCCATATTCGATCAAAGTCGCCTAGCAAATCGGAAAATCAACCCGTGTAAATGCCCCATAAAGGTTAACATTGAATAAAATAATTTGACTTGGACTTGTTACGTAACAAAACCAGTATCTGGTACGTGTGAATGCATGGCCTCGCTCTTGACATTAGTTCACACGCGGTGAATGTCACGGCGATGTGGTAGATAAGTGGTACCAACCTATATGATTTGTATCATGCAGGTTGAATGAACCACTTGGCGAAGGAGATGGCTGTAGATTTAGAAAAAGGAAGACAGAGAGAGGAAAAGTAAAATCTTCACCTAATAGAACACCTCGAACAGTTTTTGTAGACACGGAAACAAATATATATACTTTTATTATTATATGCGAAGATTATTTGCGATAAACAATAACAAAATGGGGGAAAAATTTGAAAAATATATTATTTTCTTCCACAAATTTTACATGGTGTAACTACTACTAATTAATTAGTTATCTAAAGTAATACCACGTAATACTTCGTGAGAGAGTGAGCCTAAACTAGACATATTACTTATATTAGGTTATAACATGCGAGGCGGAATTTCAGCCCGAGCCGAAGGCGAGGGCGTAATTGAGCCGAGCATGTTATAACCAATACGCTTTAACACCCTTGCGAGGAAAAAGAAAAAAATACGCCGGAAGTACATTTTCGGAAAATGACTTGGCATTTTTCATGTTTTTCCACTTCAAGAAATTTTCTCTATCTAATCTGTCCTAAAAATCTATTCTGTCCTTGGATATTGACGGCAGCATGCGGTTCGCGCTTCTGTTAGTATATCCGGTGGAGTTGAAGTAATATATTGCTCATCTTCATTATTGAAAGTTGTCATGTTTAGATATTCACAATACAAGTACAAAGAAAAGAAAATTTGAGAAAAATGGCGCGAGGATTATTTTCTGCCGTGGCTGCGTGAAAATGTTGGCAAAGACGCTAGAGCATGCAGCCAAGTTTTTAAATTACCGAATAAACTATTTTAAATTTAAAAAAAAAACTCAATCTGTGAATGCACACCACAGAACATAGAAGTAGATAGAAGTAGTATGAGCTCAATTTAGTATGAAAACCAGTGTAACCAAACAAACACATTAAACATCGAAGCCAAGCCCCCCACTCAATAGTTACATGCTACGCACACACTTTGTGAACACATAATTGGATAAAAAGTAAAAATGTATAATATCCAGAAAGCCACAAATCACAAAGTTAATTTATTTAGATTCAGTCGTATTACCATAGCAACTTGGTACCAAATTAAATAATACGTATATTTATAATGCTGCTACTCAGCCGCTAGATGGCGTAAGCTAATTTTAATAGTGCGATTTACCACCTTATTTATTAACACATAAAGTTCTTTAAGAAAATTTAATGAGATAAGGGAAACCGGGTTGGTTAACATTCTTCACTTAGCTTATCCTAAATAGTTTCATATCAATAATTCGTGTAAACCCTATTTCATAATTCGGTGGAATCCTGACATTTCTTAATTACTAGGCAAAAAATATTTGAATTTCAAAATTCAGAAACCCAAATAAAATAAATATATCGGATATCGGATGTTTCGAAAAGCAACACTTACAGATAGATACCTCAATGGTGAATTCCACCACCATCCTTTACAGTTAGCTACCTACCATAGGGAAATCTTTGTTTCGGAGAGTACGCGGGAATTATAAGTAATCACCCTATTTACAGCAAATAAAGTTATTTGTATTTATTTGTATTTGGGATCTGTGACCAACAAGACCTGACAGCTGAGCTTCAGCATGTCAAGCACGTTCTGCGAAGTAACAAATTGCCAGTACCACGCCTCCCCTCCAACCCAGAAACCATGTCAAGCCAGCCATAGTAGAACGTCGACCTGCTATTCTACCTTACATGAAAGGTGTCATTGACAAGATTGTAGATATTCTGAAGAGTGTGTCTATCAAGACCTCAAGCCGACGAGGAAGATAAACCAACTCTTACGACCTGTCAAGTGCAACATCCCTTTTCAAGGTGCAGGCGCTAGGCGTCTACAAACTAGATTGCTACTGGGCTCTCTTACATCGGGCAAACAAAGAAAAGTATAGGCGTAGAAGTATATGCGCGTTAAAGAATTACTGGCCAAGTTATGTGCCGACACCTATACCTATCGAGTTAATTTCAATAGTTACTTTCTTCCCCGTACAAGTTCAGGGGGTCAAGTCTGCTAATGTTAACGTCAAAAACGTGGATCAATGGTGTTGGAATGGTAGTGCTTTTTGACACAGTTCTTTTCTTATACCCAAAATTGAGATACAATGTGTTTCCGTTTTGGGTTTAAGAATCACAATGTGTTTCGGTTTTGGGTTTAAAAAAACCGGGCAAGTGCATGTCGGGCCACGCGCCGTAGGGTTCCGTAGTTACCTTACCCCAGTGACCCCAGGAGTGTAGTATACTAAATCTAAAAATAACTATAAAACGTTATTTTTATAAAACTTTATGGCTACATGAAAAATTACAAAATTACGTTTTAACTAAGAATTTTATTCCTCTCATTTCTTGAGACTTCGCAGCCTTGTAGGGGTAGCAATTTTCATAAAATTGCCTCGAGTGATTAAAATCCTTGACAATAAAATGCTCGCTTCCCGGACTCGCCTATAACGTACTATTTAAGTTGACTAAAATTCCGTGCTGTTTTTGCGTGTTTTCAGTGGTGAGTGTATCAAATCAACTGTTATTTAGACGTTTATCATTTACTTATCAATTTTTTGCTATGGTGATAATACTTTTCAACTCTTCACAGTCACATCTTTTCTCGGTCTCCCCTATTGAGTGACATTTCCGCCATTCTATATTTTAGTGTTTATGAAAGTTCAAGAATATGTCAAATTGTGCGTTGGAATATGGATCATAAGTGTATACCGCATAAAGGTGGATATTTATTGTTATGAATTTTAAAAGGAAAATATCAGTTGAATTTTTAATTAAAATCAAAATTAATTAAATAAAGCTCGCCTCCGATATTTTATGCACCCGTTTGCTAAATGATATAAGTGGATATCGATTTTGCTCTTTTATATAATGCACCTCGGCATTTTTATATTATTTTTGAAGATTCTTTTGTTTGGCGTTCGTTCATACGACTGACGGAGCAATATTAAAAGATGTGCGGAGCTCCGCAGATATGATGTTACACGGGTGCCGCCCACATGCGACTTCTACTGGGGGGGAAAAAAAAAATCTTT
The DNA here is from genome assembly GCA_928269145.1 of Agriphila tristella. Taxonomy (NCBI): domain Eukaryota; kingdom Metazoa; phylum Arthropoda; class Insecta; order Lepidoptera; family Crambidae; genus Agriphila; species Agriphila tristella. The sequence continues at coordinate 11,242,077 of OV743435.1, read as the reverse complement.
GTTCTGTGATGCACACTGTGAGTGTGAATGGCGCGGCGCGGCGATTAGTTCGAAATTTGAATAGCAACAGCGCGCTGCTCACTAGCTCCAGCTAGTCGTGCGGCTGCGATCAGTTCCATATTTGAAATGGCAAATAATACTGTTATGGAATTTGTATGGACTATAACTTAACTATTTGCTTTGATAACACACGCGTTTTTTATGACCCGCTTTACATATTTAAAACCGGTGGAATTACATCAGCTTTACGAGCAAGGGTGTTAAAAATGCCTGTATGTCATCATGTTCCCAACCTCTCAGACTAGCTTAGTAAGGTATACGTATACATGTATGTTAACGATTCTAAAATTAATTAGTATTTAAATGCGATTACTCGATTACTAATCTGTACAAAACGTCATCTGTGACGTTTTGTAAACGTCATTTGTGACATTCGGTGAAAAAAAGTCTGCCATCTGGACGGCACTTTTTGGGCAACGGTTGGCGCGTTGTGATTGCACTGCAAAAATAAACTTATTTGTAAGTACTCTCCGGTGTTTTACTTCTGGACTATTAAAAGTTCAGAAGTGGGCTACCGCGACGAACGCTTTGCCTGTGTAAACTCCTGACTAACAGCGATCTGGTAAGTGAATTACTGTTATTAACTACATAGAAAGAATGCAAGCCTACAGCTAAAGTTTTTGGCACGATGTAAACAACATGAATTCAGTATTAATATGCGTTGTTCACTCTATTGCTTATTTTGAAATACAAATGAGGTGAGTCATACAAAAAACAAAATGAAATGATAATCTAGTTGTAGGTGAAATCATAGGGGCATCAGTATTTAAGACATCGTAATCGGATAAAATAAAAAAATTACAATGTGAAAACTTTTAACACTGTACTAATAAAATAACAGCAATGTATTGAATAATTCATGATAAAAGAGTCTGTTTCTTTTTCCCGTAGTAATCCATAATCTAGACTTTTGTTTATGCATATTAGTATGCAGTAGAATATTGATTTGGTGTGATTTCTATGACCAATTGATTATTTTGACTGTTGTTGAAGTTATAATAGAATTGTATTTATTTTACACTAAAATAAATAAAGAATTACACTGACTTATTTACACTTCAAAAGAAAGTTTCTAACATTATTGTTTTTAGTTTAGCACTCTAGCTAGAACAACGGTATTATTCAAAGCTTACTTTATTACTTATTAGAATATTACCACTTTTGCCTAAATGTTTACTGTGCAAGAACAAGATTTTGAAGAGCAAAGGTAGTACCTAATCTTATTTGCTAATTAAGATTACTATTCACAATAGAGAAATGCATGAAGCGTTGGGTCGTTTTAATAACAAACCCAATTTCCTTTTATTTGGAAATTATCATCTTTGAACTTTATTATGACTTTGTATTAATTGATATTAAATATAGTCCGTCAATAGCATTTAATTTCACCCAATTTATTCCTACTGAGAAAATAAATATGAGAAAACTTTATTTGGACTTAATTTTTAATTTGTAATTGTAGGTTATAAATAAAGATTACTTATTTTAATTAATTGACTTTGAGCTGAGTCATAGAATGGTTCTGTTTCTATTCTCGATTACCTAGTCATTCTTTTTACATTGTCTAGTGCACAAAATGTAAATATATACTATTGAAACGATATATTGTGTGGATTTCAGAGAACAGTTTAATCCTTGATCCTTTTATTCCTTACTGAGTACTTATGGGGACTCCTGAGCATAATTATCCAGACCCTTGGTCTAAAAGGGAAATAAGTAGAACTCCATCAGGAGAACCACCCCCGCTATCACCAAAATTGCAACATAATCGTATTACCAGTCGTTCGAGAGTGCGTAGTCGATCTCGAATGTATAGTGCCAGGTCTCGTTCACCTCCGCGTACCCCGCGACGTATTCAGCAATCAATCGGAAACCGCTCTGTGACTAGGAACCTGTCTACTCCGGACAGGATATCTCGATCTGTTAAACGGCGTCGTATCTCATCAGTTAGGAGAAATTGTGATTTGAGTCGATCTCCTAGGCCATGTCATGAAAGTAACTGTCGGAGATCTTCGAGATCGAGTCATCGTCGAGAGTACAGTAAGAGACGTCGATATAGTTCTAGTTCGGATGAATCTCATGAGAGGTATTACCAGTCGCGTCGTAATAAATCATCCGCTTTAATTATGCCACGTAATAGACCCCATATCCCGGATGCTGAACCTACTCACTCTAGAAACGTGAAAAGCCACAGCTCTTTGCCTTCATCAGTGCAAGATAAAAGCTCAGTCATTCCTAGTAAAGTAAGTGACGTAGTAGACACGGTGTCCATTAAAGAGACTTCTCTTCTAGAAAGATTGGTGAACACTTTAAGTGAACGAAGTGGAGCTACCAATCAGGGTATAGGGATGCATGCTGCGCAAAACGTTATACCTGAGTTTGATCCGCAAGGAAAAATTCAAACTATGAAAGAATGGTTAGGAAAGATAGACGAGTCGGCACATGTGTACGGCTGGTCGGAACGTCAAACGATATTTTACGCATTACCCAAGTTGCGCGGCCTAGCCAAACGTTGGTACGATGGCCTGACCAGTGTTAAGTATACATGGGCTGAGTGGCGTGATAAACTAATGGCGGCTTTTCCATGCGAGCAAAATTATGCAGACATACTTTCGGAAATGTTAGCTAGAAAAACGCGACGCAATGAAACTTTGGAAGAGTACTATTACGATAAAATAATGCTAATTAATAGATGCGAGCTTAGTGGAAAGAAAGCAGTTGATTGCCTCACGCAAGGTATCTACGATACCAATATAAGAATGAACGTTCAAGGTGCAAATCTTCAAACTCCTGGGGGCCTACTCCCACCTTTTTTATAAGTAAGCTTATATCCAGCAAGCTTGTTACAAGCTCTAAATGATATCACTCAAATTCGTACCACGACATCAAATAACAATCTTGTTTTGTGCTGGGAATGAACGAATGATATTGCTTGGAAAAAGCAAAGAAATTATGCTTTGTAAATAGTAAATGAGGTAAATAGTATACCATTTTATAAGAAATATGTACCTAGAATAAAACTTTATGTATAATAGTTTCCGCCCGCGACTTCGTCCGCGTGGATATTAGAGAAAATCATTTGGGAACCTTCAACCAGGATCAGACCAGCCGTTTTTACGTGATTAGGCGGGTCCACACCAAGCGCACTGCCTCATGAGGCAAGACGTTTGCCGCGTTTGGCAAACCTCGCACGAAGCTACTCGCTTGGTATTAGTTATTCTGTGGCTTGGTGCCTAACCACGTTAAAATGGCTGGTCGGGTCCTGGCTGAAGGTTCCCAAATGATTTTCTCTTATATCTACGCGGACGAAGTCGCGGGCGGAAGCTAGTTTATTACAATAAACAGAAATGGGTCGAGAGATATAAATATCGCGTTCCCGTTTCTTTACCCTTTCCCGTTCCCGTTTGGACCCGTCCCCGTTAGGTGCAGTACAGTTCCCCTTTGTGCTCGTTCCCGTTCCCAATCCTGTTCAGAATTGAATCCACATATGTCTCCTCTCCCTCTCACTCTCAATCTCCCTCTCCCATCCCCCTTCACGTCTATTTGGGCGACAATAAATTCCCATTTTGGGTATCAAAAATACTGAACATAGCGTACTGAAATACTAAGTGGGTGAAGGACCGAGGACGACTACAGATATTGAAAATGGGTGACTTTAAAATACAAATTGGGTAACGGGTGACCAAATTACTATTTGGACGACAACCTTAGGGCACACAAAATATAAAAAATTTGGCATTTATTTTATTTTAAAAAGATGACTACTATCCTAACCGATATGACAACAAACAAACGAGAAAGCAGCCTAATAAAAACGTGTTAAAAATACCATGTTGGGCAGCTTAAATCAGTTATAATAGTTACCTACTTGGTATAATAGTTGCCCACTCAGTATTTTTGTCACCCATTTAGAGTTTTCTCTGCTAACTTAAATTATTTATCACTCATATGTAGTCGCCGGTTTTGAGTATTTTTGTAAGTTAGTCGCCCGTTTAGTTATTTTGTCGCCCAAAAAATAAACTGCTGTCCAGTTTAGTATTTAAGTATCCCATTTACAGTCGCCTTTAATTATTTCAAGTTACCCATTTAATTAATTCCCTTTTTCATGTCATCATTCATTTCTCATTCACTCAATCCGTACCATAAATCCGTACCACGAGCTGCCTTTTTGACAACTAGCAATCTTGTTTTACGTCAATTATGTCAAATCTAGCGATCTTTCAGCGATCTTAAAAAGGGTGTTTTTGTGCGACACAATCAACATGATTTAAAGTAAATGTTCCAAAAGTAGATTGTTCATAGTGAACAATATGCATAATTTACTCATATTTCATATTGAGTGAACTTTCTTTAAAATAAGACTTATAAAATAAGTTATCTTTTACAATTATTTTTAGATGACAAAAGAATGGTACGAAATCACGAAGATTTACTGTGAAGAAAAAGGCGTCGTATTTAACTACGCCCAGAATGTGATTTTTTTAACTTGATGATTATTTGTTCATCGGGTGATTTCATTTGTAGCAGAACCAGCTTGTTCATAACCTGTGCGACAATGGAGGCTTGTGATGAAAAATCTCAAATTCTACTGGTATTTTGTTCGTGAGTTTTCTTTCTGTGAGTGAGCTTGTGCTCTTATAAATCTACACAACTTCCTTTTAAAATAAAACAGTACATGTATTGTATTATTGCCTTTTTATTAATCATCTTCTAATGGGAACATATTACTAAGACAAGTTGTCCCTACTAAATAAACAAAATCAACATTAATTACAGCACGCCCACCTATGATAGTGCTAAGCTATGTTTAGGTAGGTACCCTAGATTTTTTTGACGTAGAACATGCACAAAACCAAACTACAAATTTTACAAAACCAATTTATAGAAATAAAGTCACGGCCCTTTTGCTAAGCCTAGCTATAGCTAGCGCAATGGTACAAAATAAATAAGAGCAAAGAAAATGATTACTTTATTACTTGATATGGGTATTTATTTATGATATTCACTTTTCAAAATGAAACATCTTTTCTATAAGTATCTAATAAAATTGTCACAGTATTGTTGTACAAAATTATCCTTTTTAAGTCGGAAGCTTAGGCGTTTATGGGTTTATCACTGTATGATTCCCTGGAAAACCTGCAAATAACCAAAAATAATGTAAGTAGGTAGTTAGATACTCTAACATAATTCAATCAAGCGGTTACGAGCACTTCAGTATAAAACGACTTATTTACACTAGGTACTTGCTTTTAAGACCATAAAACAATAAATATAATACTCCAATTTACTTACATGAACTTAAAAGACGTATTCAGCTCTTTGGAGTAGAATCCTATCCTGTTTACTGCAAAAGTATTAAATTGTCCACTTTTAAGATATCACGTGTGTGATTGATTTATCAATAAATTATTAATACGTGGTTATAAATTATATCAATCGAAGGATTATAGCTGTTTAGTGTTTAAGTAAATATATTTTTGATCACGAGACGAGTGACATATTTACGCATGGCATGACATAAGTAGGTAGGTATCTCTTTGTTCATGTCTATTGTTGAAACCACAGAATAAATAATCACAACATAGCGTATTTTTTCCTATATCTAAGCTAGGTATAGACAAATTATTAGTAAAATTATTCGTTCTTTCCCAGTACTTTGCGGGAATAATATAAGGTTATTATATTATCATAGTTTGTTTGACAGAAATGTCATGGTACGAATCTATGTAGAGCTCATATCAACATCGCTGGAAAAAAGATCGTTTTGAAAAAGGCTGGTTTGAACAAGCTGTTATTGCTTTGTCATTATAACACATTACATTTTGCATTAATAATTTTCATCATCAAGACTTCCTCATCACGAGCACAAGTAAGTCTTTGTTATAACGGGTGGCGCAAAAGTAAAGACCCTATTTGGTTCAGCTATAACATTTTTTCTAAATTAGAAAACTAGATTTAGGTTTTTTTAAATGTATATTTGTGCCATTAAATTTCGTACCATTAGGATTTAAAGATGATGTCTTTTAAATGGTGACCTCCAGAGTTGATACACATTTGAGCCCTATTTATGACATTTTGCATAACTTGCCGTAACACTTCCTGCGATATGTTCGTTATTTCTTGACGAATGTTTTCTTTTAGAGCTGCGAGAGTCTGTGGCTTGTTCACATACACCGGAGATTTCAAAAAACCCCAAAGAAAGAAGTCTGGACTGGTCAGATCGGGTGATCTTGCAGGCCAAGGCAAATCGCCAAAACGAGAGATAACTCGGCCTGGAAAAGCGTCCCTCACGTCCATTGACACAATTATTCCACGTTCTTGGGGAGTAAAACGGTCCATGTTTATTTTCAGTGTATTTTATATTTGTTCACTACACAATTTTCAACAACAGAATGACAGAAAATGTCATATAAAAAAAATAAAAGTATTTTCTTTAGTGCCAGTACTTTTGCGCCACCCGTTACAAACAAACGGCCTCCACAGTGTGCGTCAAAAATCTTCTAAAATATTTTGTTGTTCAGTGTGAAAGTGTTGTATTTATAGTGTTCGTGTTCACTCTGATAATTTATTTAAAAATAATAATAAATTACGCTTTATTGCACACAAGTAGAAATATTACAGAAAAGGGGACAAAAATACAAAGAAAAAAGTATAGAAGAGGCGGTCTTATTGCCAATCAGCAATCTCTTCCAGGCAACCATTGGGTGTAAAATAAATGGAAAAAATGAAATATAGGGGAGTGGGTGCAATGATAAAAAAGGGAAGAACAAGTGTGTTGTATGAATACAAACAATAGTTATACCTAAAGATAAATGCAATTAAAATAAAGGAGAAAATAAAAAAATGGTCAATCAGAAGAAGAGGAAAGGAAATGCCTTCTAACTCTATCTCTAAAGGACTTGGGAGTCTGAGATTTATGTTTACACGGACAGTTGCCATCAGTATATCATAGCAGACAAGGTGACCAAATACTTCTGATCAGTTCAAAATGTCAATAAGTTCCATGCACTACAAGTTACCTTTACAAGTTCTGATGGTGACTGTGCGAACCAAATAAATATTCGTGAATGTTCGTGTTCATCATGCTCTTGTTCGTTCGTGTCTACACGCCTTAATAATTTTGATTCCATCCTGCCTGTCACTTTTATGATCGCCAAAGGATCGCTAGATTTGACGTATTAAAATGTATGCTTAGGGTTGCTAACAAGAATCTACTATGTTATTTTTCTTTTTCATGGGTAGTTACAAAATAAGTATCGAAAATACTTTATACTTAGATAGACTTACTTAGACGTATTAACGCTTACGATTATGGGAAGAATGTTGGGTATAAGAATGGGACGGATTTCTGTGAGCGTTAGAATGGCTGGTTGTCTGTATCGATTCACGTCAGGCTGGAGACCAAAAGTTGCTCCCTATATTTGCTACCATTTACGATTTACCAACAGTCAAATAATTGCTAAACTTTGAAACAAAATAAAGGGACTTCAAAATGACCAGCCATTCGGATATCAGGCATAAGAATAAATAAAACTTATTCTTATGTATCAGGATAGCCGGTCAAATCCCGGTTGTGTAAACTATTAAAATTCTGGGCACTCGTTGTCTACACCATTAACTCTAAAAGTTCATGTTATTATTTACTTGAGTAATTACTACCTGTATGCAGAACAAAGAAAATATGATTTGTGAGTTTATCCTTACTATACTTGGTATCGACTATGAGTTGACATTCTTATGACAACTTAGTTTCTTGCAGAAAAATATGTTATAGAACTTGTAAAAGATACCTAGTAACTTAGTTAAATTTGCGTTAAGTTGGCAACCTTAGATATTTTTTGACAAAGAGTGAACAAGTTAAAGATGATCGCAACAAAATTGCTAAGAAATTTGAGGTAGAAACAACCTTCTTTATAGGACGTCGTGGTACGAAAAGTCAATGTAAGACCTAAAAGACATTGCTATAAGAGCTCGTTGTAGGCCCCCTGAAAGCGTATTACAATATTTTAGAAATATAACTTGTAAAGTTGCTTTTGTGCCTCGATCGTTTAATTCAACTCAACATCAGGTAGAACAATCAACAAAGAAAAACACTAATTTGGCTTTTAAAAAATCAAATACTGCATCCTCAACCACATGCTATAATTGTGGTGAAGCAGGTCATATTGTACCTCGTTGTCCTAAAATTGTTATCAGATGCAATAAATGCAGGCAATTTGGTCACGATGAAAAGAACTGTACGAAACATTCTGAGTCAAAAGCACCTACAGAGCAAACTTCAAAATCCCAAACTTCGTCAAATTCTAAAAGCGTCCTAAATATCGTTACCACTGATAAGGGTAATGAAAAATATTTTAAACCCATTAAAGTTAATGGTAAATCTATGACTTCTTTTGTAGACCTGGGCAGCCAATGCACCCTTATACGCGAAGATTTTGTATCAGATCTAAATTTGACTGTTGATAAAGTTAACCTACCTACTCTTAAGGGCTTTGCGAGCGGGACAGTGGTTCCGAGTGGCCGAGTTAACATTAGAATTATTTTAGATGGTTTAGATGAAAATATAGAAGCCTATTTGGTAAATTCTTCTGTTCTCCCCGCCGATGTACTAGTGGGACAATCTTTAACTGAGCTTCCTCAAGTAAGAGCCGTGAAAACCAACGACAAATTAATATTTTACAGAAGTGTAGGTATTGAATATGATAAGTGTCCGATCACCTGTGCGGAAGACGTGATCGTACATGGCGCTATTACAGCGAATGTTCAAATGAATCTAGATTTGACGGGATTAGTATATATAGACACTGAGCCTTGTATGCGTGAGGGTAAAGAGTATATGGTCCTTCCGGGTATATATTCGTTTAATAATGGCAAGGGATCGGTAATGGTAGTTTGTTTGAGTTCGGAATCTTTTGCACTACAGAAGGGAGTTTTAATAGCTCGTGCAACAATATTGTCTAACATTACACCAGATTCTAAAGTATTAAATTTTAATAACGTGATGACTGTCAATTCTGTAGTTGTTAACGAATATTCGGGAAATAGTATTGAGCTTGAGCAAATTAATTTAGATAATAGTTTAACTTCTGACGAAAAAGATCATCTCCAGAAATTGTTGAATGATTACCGTGATTGTTTCGCGTTTGATCTTGATGAACTTGGTAAAACTGAATGCACTGAGATGCATATAGAACTGAAAGATCACACACCGGTTACGTATAGACCATATAGGCTCTCATTATCAGAACGCGATAAAGTTAATGGTATCATTAACAATTTGTTGGCTAACGGGATCATTCAAGAGTCAACCTCGGAATATGCAAGTCCGATTATCTTGGTAGCGAAGAAAAACGGGGACGTGAGATTGTGTGTTGACTATCGAGCACTGAATCGGAGGACTGTTAAAGAAAAGTTTCCGATGCCTCTCATTGATGATCAGATCGACAGTCTCTCCGGTCAGGTGTTCTTCACCTCGCTTGACCTCACGTCTGGTTATCATCAGGTACCCATGGCAGATGATTCAAAGCACCTGACTGCGTTCGTGACTCCGGACGGGCACTACGAATATAATCGTATGCCCTTCGGACTCACGAACGCACCTGCCGTATTTCAAAGGCTTATTCTTAAGTTACTAAAATTGCGTCGCATTCCAGGCGTCCTTGCGTATATGGACGATATCATTATACCCTCAAAAACTATAGCCGAAGGAATGAGCAAATTACAGGAAGTACTTGATCTTCTTAAAGAAGCTAAACTCACTTTGAATCTCGCAAAGTGTAACTTCTTCCAACGAACCATTCAATACTTGGGTTTCGAGATCTCATCTGAAGGGGTGAGGCCTGGTGAGGGTAAGACAAATGCCGTAACAAGCTTCAAAAAACCAAGCAACGTACATGAAGTACGCCAATTTATTGGTTTATGTAGCTTCTTTCGGCGTTTTGTCCAAAGTTTTGCAACAATTGCAAGGCCTTTAACCATGCTGACAAAAGCTTCTACCCCATGGGTATGGGGCGAAGACCAAGACCAATCGTTTTCAAAACTTAAACAAGTTTTGACCACCCGACCCGTGTTAGCTATTTATAATCCAGAGTTTGAAACAGAGCTACACACGGATGCTAGTTCAAGTGGTTTAGGAGGCATCTTATTGCAACGAGAAAAAAAAGACGCACCACTCCGTCCGGTGGCATATTTTAGCCGGCAGACAACACCAGAAGAGCAGCGTTTCCATTCGTATGAATTGGAGACTCTGGCTGTTGTCTCGTCGCTAAACAGGTTCAGAGTTTACCTCATTGGTATAGAGTTTAAAATTGTTACGGACTGCAACGCACTCCGTACCACTCTGACAAAAAGAGACCTTATTCCGAGGATAGCCCGATGGTGGCTTCTAGTCCAGGAATTTTCATTCACAATTGAGTACAAACCCGGATCTCAAATGGCACATGCGGATGCGCTTAGCCGCAACTCTCTCCCTGATCAAAACATCCAATCGCTATCAGTTATGCAAGTTGGGGAAGTTCATTGGTTGCAGTCGGTACAGATGAGTGACCCTAGGCTATGCCATATTAAAGCTGTGTTAGACACGAAGAGCCCAGAAGCGAAGGATATTCGACTAAATTACGAGTTGAAAGATGGGAAGATTTACAGAAAGGTAAACGGTGAATTGAGATGGGCTGTACCAAGAGATGCTAGGTGGAAAATTATGCAACAATGTCGTGATGAATCCGGTCACTTTGCGTATGAAAAGACTCTAGAAAAGGTAAGAAGAGACTACTGGTTTCCTAAATTAGCACAGTTTACAAAAAAGTATGTACGCGCGTGTATACCTTGCGCTCACGCCAAAGTACCAGGTGGCAAGAAGCAAGGTCTTCTAAACCCGATACCTAAACCGAACTTACCCTTTCAATGCATTCACATTGATCACCTCGGCCCATTCGTCAAAAGTAGGAAGGGTAATTTATACATATTAGGTATTATAGATAGCTTCACCAAGTTCATTATACTGCGTGCTGTGCGAAACACTAAAAGTAAAACCTCAATATCCGTACTCAGGGATGTGTTTGCTATGTTTGGTATACCAGCACATTTAATCTCGGATCGTGGTACGAGTTTCACGTCCAATGAGTTCAAGGTATATATTGAATCTATTGGAGTGAAACACACATTAAACGCAGTAGCTACACCACGCGCAAATGGTCAAATCGAACGGTACAACCGTTCCATTTTGGCATCACTTACGGCTCTCTGTCATGATGAAGATGATCGTGATTGGGACCTCAAGCTCGGGCAAGTACAGTGGAGTTTAAACAATACTGTTAATCAAGGCACAGGAAAATGTCCGTCAGAAATCATATTCGGTAGACCTACTGTTAATACAGCCGAGGTACAGTTACATGAGATTAATGACTCCGAGAAAGCTTCAACAGAAACCGTAGAAGAAATCCGAAAAGAAGTATGTACAAATATTCAAGATCGGCAACGGAAAATGAAAACCCGGTATGATGAGACAAGAGCCAAAGCTAAACTTTACAAGGAAGGTGATCTTGTCATGGTGCAAAAGAATACTAAGACCCCAGGTGAAAGTCATAAATTAGTTCCAGCATTCAGTGGTCCGTTCAGAGTCACAGCGGTTCTAGGTAATGACAGGTATGAAATAAGTAGTGTTGATGGGTACTCAAAAAAGAAATACACCAATGTATTTTCTGTTGATAAGATGAAGCCGTGGGTACGTTTTGGGTGTTCAGAATCAGAAAGCGATTATGGTGATAGCGAGTGATGGATAGGTCATAGGGTTTTTAACGAAACTACATAATGATTTCAATGTATGTATTATAGACGTAAATATTTTTAATTGACTGATTAATCCCTAATCTACCATTATCCCCTAATTTGTCCTGTCCTTATCCTATAATAAACTGTAACGATACCAATCAAGCAAGATCGAACTGATGACGTTGCTCCTGGTGCGGGCAAGTGGTAGACAGGCGCGAACTGCAACCGGCTCCTAGTGTGGGCTTACAGTACGCAGTCAAGTAGACGGACGACGCTGCTCCTTGTGTGGGTGTGTTGCAGACCATTGGGTGAACCGAGGCCGTAGCTCCTTGTGCGGGCAAACGGTAAACTAAGGTTGTAGCTCCTTGTGTGGGCAAGCCGTAAACAGTCGTGCTAACTGAGGCCGTAGCTCCTTGTGCGGGCAAGCGGTAGACCAAGGTTGTAGCTCCTTGTGTGGGCAAACCGTAAACAGTCGTACGAACTGAGGCCGTAGCTCCTTGTGTGGGCAAGCGGTAGATAATCCAGTGAACTGAGGCCGTAGCTCCTTGTGTGGGCAAGCGGTAAAAAGTTCAGTGAATTGAGGCTGTAGCTCCTTGTGTGGGCAATCAGTAGACAGCCTATTCCGCAGCTCCTTGTGTGGGCAAACGTTACATAGTCAAGCAAACTGAAGCTGCAGCTCCTTGTGTGGGCAAGTGGTAGATAGCTTGGAGAACGGAGGTCGTGGTTCCTGGTAGTTCCTGGTGCGGTGCAAGCGGCGACCAGTCCAGTATGTCGTCACAGTAATTCCAGAAACGAGCTAATAGTATCTGCCTGCTCGTTACTAAAGATCTAAAACCCATAATGCTGAATAATGATGCCAAGGCTGAGAGCTCTGGAATAAGAACCGGACGTGACGGGATTACCACGCCACGACGATGTATGCAGTTACACTGCGACCGTTTCATTTCGACAAAGTGTTATCTTGTGTAGTGAAGTGTGTGTATGTGTGCGCGCAAATCGTAACAAACAAGCATAGAACATTTAAAAACAGAACATTATCAAAATGTAAATGTACCTAAAATCAATCTTAATAATAATGTTACGTAATGTGTTACAAGATTTATTTATATTTGTAGAATGAGGTCATTCCCTAGAAGTAGGATGGCCGAGGAGTTATTACTTCATTTAATATTAATTACTTAAAATAATATCAAGACAAACTTAATTATTATGATTGTATACATTACCCTATTTTGTTTTTTTTTATGAAACCTTATTCTTACAGTTATTTTTATTTGTTATTTTAGCATGTAATTTTATCATGTTCTAATATCATAAATCAGACAAAAGTGAATGTATCAGTACCTAATGAAAATTTGTTTTCATCCTCTTTTGATTAAATACATTAAATTTGATGTAAAATTATAATAATTTATAAATTATAAAAAATACTACACTGATATTTATAGAAATTAAAATAACTTTGTGCCTGGGACAGACACCCTAATCAGGATGGCCGACTGTTAACGATTCTAAAATTAATTAGTATTTAAATGCGATTACTCGATTACTAATCTGTACAAAACGTCATCTGTGACGTTTTGTAAACGTCATTTGTGACATTCGGTGAAAAAAAGTCTGCCATCTGGACGGCACTTTTTGGGCAACGGTTGGCGCGTTGTGATTGCACTGCAAAAATAAACTTATTTGTAAGTACTCTCCGGTGTTTTACTTCTGGACTATTAAAATGTAGTTGAATACAAATAAAAAAAAACGTTTCATCAATTAAATTAAGAAAAAAACTGTAAAAAATAAATAAAAATCGGCAGTTATGAGGACACACACATAAAAAGATTTGAATTTAACACCGATCCGTTTTTATCTGGGGTTAAAATTACTAAATAGAATTTTACTTCAGTTTACTCTTCGAAGTCTTTTTAATCCATATAAATGTTAGCTACTATACTAAATTATTAATGTTTATTGTTATGATAGTACTATTTTTTTCCTATTGTTATGCCAAAATAATTTATTAATAGTTAATAATCTTTTAAAAGTCGTGAAACGACGATAGTTTATAATAATCTTTTAAAAGTTGTGAAACGACGACGCTCGGTCACGCCATCGCGCCATCGACGCCATCTTGTTGTTTACGCCAACTATCACTATAAAAGGGGCAATACGGCCGACCAAGCGTCATTCGTTGTTCGAACGTCGTCCAGTGCACAACTACAGCAAAACGGTACAGGACTGTGTGTCTATGGTAATTGGTAATATAGTCAATACTGCTGTTTTTGTAAGTATTACTTCTATTTTGGTATATCAATAAATTAATTCATGTTATTTTCTTTGCCTATTTATATTGAGTTATAAGATTTATAATGATTGAGCTACGTAATAAGAATACAGAAATTACATCAGAAAAGTGTCTAGATTATTCTAAATAAATCCAATAGTAAACAATAATTCTTATTATTTTTCCATCCACTTCCACTGAAAGCTAGTCACTTTTACAAGTCAGAAGTGGGATAAAGATCCTGGCAGTGCAGTACTATTATGTGATGTGTCTGATTTTTTTTTTACTGCAATTTTTTTCTTTCTTTTCTTTACTATTCAAAGGAACAAAAAAAACACATATACTTGGGTAATTTATTTTCCTTTTAGGATAAACATGGAAGCTTCAAGGTCTCCTGTACTGCCTGTTGGTCCAGAGCCAGGCAGTGCGTGCCAAACAGCTCTCGATGTAGCGAGCGAGCAACCAGAGCATCCTCCAAGTCATCGGGTACCAGGTCGAGCATCAGAACGGCTACTGCTGAGTCCAACAAGACCAGAGTCGGTTAGCCAGCAGCCTAGGGATGCGCTTCGGGCCGGGTCTCGTGAGCAACGACATCGGTCGCCGTTGCGTTCTCCGAACCGAACCAGCCGTCAATCCAGAAGGAGGTCACGAAAGCGATCTCGAGAACAACGGCATCGATCATCGCGGCGCTCTCCAAGCCGCCAATCAAGGAGGTCGCGAGAGCGATCTCGAGATCGGCGGCATCGGTCACTGCGGCATTCTCCAAGCCAAACCAGCCAACACTCAAGAAGGAGGTCGCAAGAGCGGTCCCAAGCATCTCGTCACTGTCGCAGCCGGTCAAGAAGTCAACTGCGACGACGGTCCCGGAGCGGGACGACCGAGCAAGCGCGGCGGTCACATGATTGTGGCCTCAACGACCAGCAGCACAACTCATCTCGTCGCAGCCCAGGCCAGCGACATGATGCGAGCCATGCCAAGCCTCACAGTCCACAACAGAATTCCGGAGAGCAACACATTCCGGGTGGCAGTACGGATAAGGAGGTTAGTTCATCATTACCTAATTTAGTAAATTCAGATAATAATACTTTGAACATGTTATTGCACGCTCTTAGATCAATTGCTCCTGACTCCTATAAAATAAATCCACAAAATAACACAGTACCCGAGTTCGATCCTGCGGGGAAAGAACAGACCATGAAGATGTGGCTACACAAAGTAAACGAGTGTGCCGCTATATATGGGTGGTCTGATAAACAAATTGTACATTTCGCTCTACCTAAGCTAAAGGGGGTAGCCAAAAGGTGGTACGAGGGACTCCCTTCGGTTCTGTTTTCTTGGGAAGAGTGGCAATCTAAGTTGCTTGCCGCTTTCCCCTCAGATGAAAACTACGGTCAAATGCTTAGCGACATGCTAGCTAGGCGCGCTAAATTTGGGGATTCCTTAGAAGATTACTTTTACGATAAAATTGCTCTTATAAATAGATGTTCTATTACCGGAAAAAAAGCTGTAGAGTGCGTACTACACGGAATTGATGATCGCGCTGTTAGGCTAGGCGCTGAAGCAGCACAATATGATGATTTAGACAAGTTATTGACTTATTTAAGAAACTCACGTAATATTAAAGTAAATTTAGATAAACGCAATATAAAGCCTCTTCCAGCTAAAATTACCTCCGATAATCCTCAGGCTAACTCTAATAGTCAGTCCCAAACAACTTCATTTAAGAGAAAAATTATACGATGTGCAAATTGCAAGGGTGAAGGTCATATGGTTAGTCAGTGTAGTCTCCCTATCAGAAAGTGCACTAAATGTTTTAGAATAGGTCATGAAACAGAAAAATGCTTCTTTAACATACCCACCACTGAAAAATCCGTAAATAGAGTTAGTTTAGATTCTGACTCAGGGCAGAAGTTTCTAAAAACCGCATTAGTTAACAAAATTCCCATAGACTCGTTTGTAGACCTAGGTAGTGAATGTTCCATGTTAAAAGAATCTTATCTTTCAAAGTTAGGGATTAAAGACGTTGAACTAGATAATTTGCCGATTTTAAAAGGATTTGGTAATTCTTTTGTAAACGTTTTGGGCAGAATTAGTGTATATATTGAGATTGATGGGGTGGGGGCATGCACGGAGCTGTTCTTAGTTCCAGATGATTCTATGAAAATGCCTTTGATGATAGGTCAGACATTTACTGAACAATCACATATTTTAATACATAAAACTAGTGATCGATTAGATATCTTACATAACTTTACAGATATAATACCCAATAGTAAAACAAATTTGCACTGTTTAGAGTCTGTCACAATATCCGGCCTAACTATAGTGAACTCAAAAACATTCTTAGTCAATAAAGATTATTTAATTGCACGTGGTAGAATAGCGTATGAGGAAACTCAAAGGGATGTGCTCCGTGTATCGACTCACAACCATCAAAATCAACCTAGGCCTATTACATTGTCTGAATTAAACCTTGATGAAAGTATAGACAAAGTTTCTGCTAATAGTTTATTGTTACTCCTCAATAAATTTCGTAGTTGTTTTGCTTTTTCAATGTCCGAATTAGGAAACTGTCAAGTTTCCAAGATGTCAATCAGCTTAGAAGACAATGAACCCGTTGTATATAGACCATATAGGCTAGCAATAAAAGAAAAGGAAATAGTTAGGGATATGGTCAAGGATCTTCTCGAGAATGACATCATCAGACCATCTACTTCTTCATATTCTAGCCCCGTAGTGCTTGTGAAAAAAAAGACGGGTGACTATCGTCTTTGTATAGACTACCGTGCATTAAATAAAAAGACCGTGAAAGAAAACTACCCAATGCCTCTTATCGACGACCAACTAGATGTCCTTTCTGGGAATAATTTCTTCACAACCCTTGATTTGGCATCTGGGTACTATCAGGTTTCGATTGCTGAACAGGATAAATATAAAACTGCATTTGTGACACCCGAAGGGCATTTTGAATTTAATAGGATGCCCTTCGGTCTCGCTAATGCCCCAGCCACTTTTCAAAGAATAATGCACCAGGTTCTAGGTAGTCTTCGTTATAAAGAGGCTCTAGCATATTTAGACGATATTATTATACCATCAACAGATATTTCAGAGGGTTTAGAACGTCTTGAAATCGTATTACAACTTTTGTCTAATGCATGCCTTACTTTAAAGATGGAAAAATGTGTCTTCTTTGGAAGATCCGTAGATTATTTAGGTTTTGAGGTTTCGGGAGATGGTATAAAGCCAGGGTCAAAAAAAATCTCAGCAGTTGAAAACTTTCCCCCACCAACAAATCAGCACCAGGTTCGGCAATTCTTAGGGTTAGCCAGTTATTTTCGACGCTTTGTTCAAGGTTTTTCCATAATTGCAAAACCACTCACTCAACTTCTTAGAAAGGATGCAGCATGGGTGTGGGGACAGGATCAGCAAAATGCTTTCAAAACTTTAAAAGATAAATTGGTTCAGAAACCTATATTAGCTTTGTATGACCCTAAAGCTGAAACTGAACTCCACACCGATGCATGCAAAATAGGTATCGCTGGTATTTTACTACAAAAGGATGATAATAATAAATTAAGACCAATTGCTTATTTTAGTAGGCAAACTACACCAGAAGAACAAAACTATTCTTCCTATGACTTAGAGACACTGGCTGTAGTTGCTTCTTTTCAAAAATTCCGGGTTTACCTTGTAGGCATTAACTTTAAAGTGATTACTGATTGCAACTCGTTACGCGCTACATTTTCAAAACGCGATATGATACCAAGAGTCGCTCGATGGTGGACGTTTATGCAAGAATTTGATTTTAGTATAGAATATAGGGCTGGGGTATCCATGAACCACGTTGACGCTCTTAGCCGCAATCCACCTACAGAACAACAAATTGAATATTCTGTTCACAACGTAATGCAATCTGATTGGATTACGACTGTCCAAAACGCTGATTCCGAAATTCAAAGAATTATTGGCATTTTAAATGACGCAAATTTGGATGATGTTACTGATATTAAAAATAACTACAAATTAAAAAACGGTAAATTATTTCGCATCACCCCTGAAGGTGATCGGTGGGTTGTGCCTAAGGGCGTCCGGTGGCAAGTAGTAAAACAAAATCATGATGACATAGGTCATTTTGCCTTAGAGAAGACCCTCGAGAAAATAAAACTTCATTTCTGGTTCCCCAAATTAAGACGTTTTGTTAAGAAATATGTCTCATCTTGCCTAGAGTGTGCATATTCTAAAGCATCGGCAGGCAAAAAGCCTGGTTTCCTAAATCCTATCGAAAAAGTTAATCAACCATTTGATACTGTACATTTAGATCACGTTGGTCCTTTTGTCAAAAGTAGTAGAGGTAACATTTATATACTGGTTCTTATTGACGCATTTACTCGCTTTATTTACTTAAAAGCAGTTTGTAGTACTAAAAGCAGTTTAACTATAAAAGTAATGCGTGAGTATATGGGTATATTTGGTGTGCCACGTAGGATAATATCTGACCGAGGAACATCATTTACTAGTGATTCTTTTAAGTCGTTCATTACCGAAAAAGGCATAAGTCATGTCCTTAACGCAGTTGCCACTCCTAGGGCGAATGGGCAGGTTGAGCGCTATAACAGAGTTATCGTAGATTCTTTGACAGCTAAATGTGTAGGGACTTCGGAAAGTAAATGGGAGGAACACTTACCAGAAATACAGTGGGGAATCAATAATACCTTCAACAAGGGTATTAATAGAACACCTGCAGAAGCCCTTTTTGGTGTCCGACCAAAGGGTGTTAGTGACAGTAGGTTAATAGCGGCAATTGATGAGGGTGTTACAACAAATACTCCTAATTCTGATCTGGATTCCATTAGAGATGAGATTAGCTCCTTTGTGACTAGTTCGCAGCAACAACAAAAAGAAAGATATGATAAATCAAGATCTAAACCTATCAAATTTAAAGAGGGAGATTTAGTCAGAGTAGAAAGGCAGGTACCTGCTACGGGTAGTAGTAAGAAATTGATCCCCAAATTTCAGGGTCCTTATAAAATTACAAAAGTTTATGACCACGATAGGTATCAGGTAGAAGACACCCCTTTGACCAGAAAAGGTAATAAGAAATATTCTACCGTGGTTGCTATTGATAAATTAAAACCATGGCTCAACTTTTCACGACCTAATGACAATATTCTGAGTGAGGAGGAGTCAGATTAATTTGCATGCTTTATTAAAAATAAAATTACTTATAATAATTATTCAAATAATATACCTATACTAGGTATAATCATTGTTTTTTTTTTATTATTATACAGAACAATGAGGTCTGTAATTATATTTGTATCAGGACAATGAGGCCTGTTATAAACCATTTTATTATATTTTTGTACCCAGAACAAAAGTGGTCTGTGGTAATAGACACCGTCTGTAAATATTTTGGGGGACAATGAGGCCCATTTCAAAACACATACTTTATTACATGTTGTTATTTTTTATTCTCGTTTGTTATTTTATAATGGTATTATTTACTCAAAACTTATGTACTGTACAGTTAGCAGCACGTCAGGTTATATGAAACCTGCAATTTATTTTGAACTTTGCATTTGAAGTACATAAAATTGATTTGATTACCCTGTCATGGAAACCCAACGTGTCATTGACTGTACTTATCTAATTCAAGTGTAAGGTCACACTTAATATAGGATGGCCGAATCTGTTAGCTACTATACTAAATTATTAATGTTTATTGTTATGATAGTACTATTTTTTTCCTATTGTTATGCTAAAATAATTTATTAATAGTTAATAATCTTTTAAAAGTCGTGAAACGACGATAGTTTATAATAATCTTTTAAAAGTTGTGAAACGACGACGCTCGGTCACGCCATCGCGCCATCGACGCCATCTTGTTGTTTACGCCAACTATCACTATAAAAGGGGCAATACGGCCGACCAAGCGTCATTCGTTGTTCGAACGTCGTCCAGTGCACAACTACAGCAAAACGGTACAGGACTGTGTGTCTATGGTAATTGGTAATATAGTCAATACTGCTGTTTTTGTAAGTATTACTTCTATTTTGGTATATCAATAAATTAATTCATGTTATTTTCTTTGCCTATTTATATTGAGTTATAAGATTTATAATGATTGAGCTACGTAATAAGAATACAGAAATTACATCAGAAAAGTGTCTAGATTATTCTAAATAAATCCAATAGTAAACAATAATTCTTATTATTTTTCCATCCACTTCCACTGAAAGCTAGACTTTTACATAAATAAAACAATTTCCATCAAATCCGTTCGAATCGAACGTCCTATTATAAAAAATCTCATTACTTTTCGAAATCAGTTTTCAAATACTAGCGCTCGAAGAAAATGGTGGGTATTTCAGATCTGTGCTTAGAATTTCAGCTCCTGAAAGAGGATATATCGGATTTTGTATGGAGTGGCGTTCGTGCCTCGAAGGTGCATTGAAGGCGTCGAATCGGGAAAAATTGCAAAAGTACATTTAGTACCTATGTGATAATTTTCGTCTCTACAAATTGAATCTTTTCATATAGTGGAGAATATATTCTTATAGTAAAGAAGTTTTAATGCAAATATTAAAGAGCTTATTAGATCATCCTGAATTAAGGATCCGGAATGAAGTCGCTCCTTAATTCAGAAAGTGTAATTGCATTCAGGAAGGTAGGATCCTAGTTAGGATCCTAGTTAGGATAGAAAATGGTCTCCGGCGTTAAGGATGCTAAATCGGAAGCACTTAGGACAGTGTAATCGCATTCAGGACGCTCTGCTCCGATACAGTAGTACCACAGCCTAAAGAGTATACAGTCAGTCAACGCTTTTTATGTTGGTGAAAAAAAAGCCGCCGTTCGTTTAGATAGACAGTTGGCGCAACGACAAAACTAAGTGTACAAGGGCATAATAACTCTGTGATTTGCTTTTTTGAATTAAAAAAAACCTGCCAAGTGCGTGTCGGGCCACGCGCAGTAGGGTTCCGTAGTTACCATATACCATACCTTATTTAATACCACTATAATTTTCATCTGCAAAAATAACTTTTTTTTTCATTGTGTTTGTATAAACGACAATGTTATATTTGCGGTTTTGGAAAATGTGCTATATCTCTAAAACTACTAAATATGTCTCATTCAAACCAATTTTATAAAGATCGTAAATAGTGTTTATAAAGATCTACAACATTTTTTATTGTTTTATTTTTCACTCTCTTAGTTTAAAAGTTAGAGGGGGGACTCACACATTTTACCACTTTGAAAGTGTATATTTTCTAAACGGTTGACTTTGATAAAAAAATACTTTTAGAAACCTCAATGTCATTTTTAAAGGGGTGCCTATCCATAGGCACCCCACACATCTAGGTTAAATGATTTTTTTCCGTTTCAGTTCCATGTATTTCATTTCCATCCCCCTTAATCTTTTATACTTTTTATATTTTGTGTAAAAATCGTTTAAAAGTCGTAAAAATTGCTGTTTTAATCTTGACAGCTGTCATCTGTTGGTATTTGCTTTTAAACTTGATTAAAGGTATGTTATTAGATGAGTTATTCGCAAATTACATACTAGTACCTACTTCAGATTAGCATTGAAAATGACACGTACTTACTACCTACCTATACCTCCTACCTACATGTATTTTTACGGTCACTGTATTTTCGCCTCCGTTGCTCTGCGCAAGTACATTCGTGTAACTACTGTATGATCGTTAAGCTGTGATATCGGATCCGTTATTCAGGACGGTCTAATTGGCGACTGAATTTCTCGTCCTAAATCGGACTCTGAATTCCGTATCCTTAATTCAGGATGATCTAATAAGCTCTTTAGCGTTCATGCGCATTTGGCCCACTCCGCATTTGGTCCACTTGCCGAAAAAACATCCACTTCGCATTTGGTCCATTTCGAGGAACGTCCATTTCGCATTTGGTCCACTTTCTAAAATTTCCTCCTTTGCAAGCACAAAACACGTTTACCTAATTGTTAAACTATATAAATTAACTTTCTCCATATTTATGCGATCCTAGTATTTTGATGACGCACTAAGAACAATAAAAAAACAAAAGTGAAAATAGAAGCTAACATACTCCATAATAGAAGTTTATGAAACTGACACATAATGAGGGGTATTAAAACATGAGTGTGTCACACGATTTTTTTAATACCTAGTTATGTGCAGTTTCATACACTACTTTATCTACTCTCATACAATTTAGGATTGAAATCAATAAATAAAATATCAAGGTAAAAATTACCGTATCACCCTGCTTGATTTCCTTCCCGTCGTTGCATCTAAAATATCGGGCAAAGTACTGCTATCAGATATTTTTGAGGAAGATTTGAAAAAATCTTACATAATTCAGTACCTACAACAAAAAGTGAAAATTGAAATCAAAACTTTTTTGTAATGTTATAAAAATGGCGCACATTTCATTAGAAAAAAATAAATTAAAAAAATATTAAAAACACGACTGCCCTGCCAAAAACGAACTAAAAAGTTAAACAACAAGTGTCATTGCAGTCGGGGGACCTTATTATGGAACAATTTTTGATCAAAGAGGTCCCCCGACTGCAATGACACTTGTTGTTTAACTTTTTAGTTCGTTTTTGGCAGGGCAGTCGTGTTTTTAATATTTTTTTAATTTATTTATTTTTATTTCACACATTTTAGTGACATATTATATAGTTTTGGAATGTGCTCGTCAAGGCCTTTCATTTGATGCCCATATTGTAATAATAGAAGAAAAAAAATTTTTTTCACATTTGAAAATGGCGTCGTATAGTCGCCATATTGTTTTTTTCTAAAAAAAATATAGCCAGTGTCACTCGGAATGCTGTAAGGATTCTAACGATACCATTTATCCAAATCAGTTCAGGCATTTAGAAGTTATGGTGGAATAAAGAAACTCACATACCCACAAACATACATGAATCCTGAACACATAACACTCTTTTTGCTTTGGGCAGTCGTGTAAAAAAAATAGATTATTCCAGTAGACTAATCGTTACGCTAAGTCATCGATTACCATAGAGTACATTTTAATCATGGAAAGTAATGTGGGAAAATCGTTGTTTTATTTTTAATATCACGGCACTGCCTTCTTCTTGGATTTGCCCTGTATCGTAATGAGAAAAAAAGTTATTTTATAACATCGCTGAAAAAAGCCTCGATTACATATCCCGATTTAGCATACCAATTTAGAGTTGCCACCCGTATATAAATAAGTTAAATTTTAACAGTGAATTTGCACAAATAACAGAAAGGTCAACATGTTTTATGATTTTTTATTTTCAATTCTCATCTCCAATCTTAAACAATGTTTACTTTTTCGTTATATTGTTAATTCAATTTTAAAATCGAACTTATCCTACAATATTTTATTGTCAAGTACGGGTGGCAACCCGAAATTGGTTCCTAAAATCGGCGTATGTAATCGAAGCTTTAAGCGAAGGTATGTTATAAAATAACTTTTTAATTTTTTTTCGGTATTGCGTGTATAAAGTATGTCAATATAAATTCGTTGTGAAATTCTTAATTCGAATTTTACGATATGAGAGTAGATAAAAGAATATATAGCATATTTATGTGAAAGTTGACCAAATGCGAAATGGACGTTCCGCAAAATGGACCAAATGCGAAATGGACGTTCCACGAAGTGGACCAAATGCGAACAGTTATTCGTAAGCTTGCAATAATTTACTTACTTAAATAAAAAAGCTAAAAGCAGTTCACCATTTGTAATTATATTTCATGATCTCCTTGGGAGTGGCTTGCACATCGGTTTTGAAGTTGTTGCCATCTCTAAGGTCCCGGGTTCGATCCCGGCTGGGCTATTTTATAAAACGAACAATTCTATATTGTCTCAGGTCTGGGTGTTTGTGATAGGTACCACCGTTGTTTCTGATTTCAATAACACAAATGCTTTAGCTACTTACTTTGGAATTGAATGTGGAGTTTGTTCAATATTTATTTATTATTATTTAATAAATTGACATATTTATTTATCATTATATACAACGTATTACAAAAACCCACAATGCCGAATTATTATTCGGATAGTTAGATAGGGACCACTAAACTGAATAACTTTTACTATGGTACCAACAATAGCATCAAAAAAACCGGCCAAGTGCGAGTCGGACTCGCGCACGAAGGGTTCCGTACCAAAAAACGGCAAAAAAACACGTTTGTTGTATGGGAGCCCCCATTAAATATTAATTTTATTTTGTTTTTAGTATTTGTTGTTATAGCTGCAACAGAAATACATCATCTGTGAAAATTTCAACTATCTAGCTATCACGGATCATGAGATACAGCCTGGTGACAGACAGACAGACGAACAGACAGACAGACGGACAGCGAAGTCTTAGTAATAGGGTCCCGTTTTTACCCTTTGGGTACGGAACCCTAAAAACAGCTGTTTCATACATTTTGATTAGTACCTAACCTATCTATTTTTGGTATTAACTTGAGTATGAAACAGCTGTTTTTTTTCGCGATTTCAAAGTTGGTACCATAGTAAAAGTTGTTCATTTTGATGGTCCATATCTCATTTTCGCCATTGCAAGTTTTTTTTAACACCCTGAATAATAAATTTTTAAATTTTTTTTTCAAAGTTATAACAAAGTGCCACAGCGTAATTACATGTGAGTGCTCCAACCACACATCAGTCGGGAATTCAATTCCATCCGCTTTCCCTAGGGATATCCATTTATTTAAGTTGATAAATATTACGATATTACTAGCACTTTTGGCTAGGTATTTCAGTTTTTTTATCTGATTTACTCGTGATATTACATAACTTACACTTTTATGATATTTTTTTAATAGTTTTAGTTACGGTGTGTATGTTTCCTTTACAAAAAAAAAAACAATATTTACGAAAACATTCTGTTTAAGAAAAATATCTTTTTTTTTCTTAACTATAAATCTTTAAGAAAAAAAAATTATACCAAAGTGATATCATTTCATAAGTCCTAATTTCTGACTAAAAATTTAAATTTTATTAAAAAATAACGTAATTCAAATTATAAGGAATTAAATTATTTATAAAAAAAACTCCGCATAAAACTATTTTAGTTATAGAGTGTTTTGTAACTTTGTTTCAAACTATGAAATTAGTTTGAATGAAGATAAAACACTGTATAATTACAATACATCATACATGTATAATCACAGCCATACATCAGTGCTAATTAAATTAAAATAAGTAGGTAACACTAAGCCCCAACTTACACGGCGCGACTGAAAATAAACTGGTTGCAAACTCTAATCACAAACGAGTTTCGAAATAGTCACAGCAGTAGTATTTCAGTGGCGGTTCGTACACGACGCTACCCATTACAGACTGTGACAACCAGTTTGTGATTGGTAGCGTCGTGTACGAACCGCCATTGAAATACTAGTGCCGTGACTATTTCGAAACTCATTGGTGATTAGAGTTTGCTACCAGTTTATTTTCAGTCGCGCCGTGTAAGATGGGGCTTAGTGTTACCTACTTATTTTAATTTAATTAGCACTGATGTATGGCTGTGATTATACATGTATGATGTATTGTAACATACACTGTCATTTTGTATTCACCATCAAAATTTTAAAGATGCCTAAGGAACATATGAACAAATATGTAAAAAAATCGACAATCCATACAAATCAACAAGATCACGTGATCAATTTTACCAAAATTTTGTGGCGAAATTCGACAAATGTTTCTTAGAGAAAGTTGTTTAGTTTCATGGACTGGACACATCCTTGAAATTTGGATGGAAAGTTCAGAATGACCCGATATAATTAAGTAAGGTATCTTAAGTTTGTATTTTTTAATATTTATGTTTTAAGGACGAAGGTAAGTTTGTATTTTTTAAATATTTATGTTTTAAGGCCAAAGGTGGAAGCGCGCTACGCCCGGAATCCTCGTCACTGAGGAACTGACTATCTTACCTCTGACTGCCGGAACACAATTTTGTTATGGAATCAGAATTAGGTAGGATGGTGGTAGCCAAACCTACAAATATTTAATAATAATAGTAGGATTATTTTATTCAGTGTAGGTAAGTTAGTTAATAAAAATCGTCATCTCTATGTAAAGTAAAAATCATGAGTAGGATAATGTGCGAAACACTATCGCTCTTAGTTCCTAATAAAAGTTGTTGGAGCAACTGCATGGAATACACCATAATTAGTGTAAACAGACGATTCTACTTTGAGCACACATCGTTGAATGCCAGCGCGTTCGGATGACCATCACGTCGTTTGCATAAATAATAACATGTCTTTAGAAATCAATTACTTCGTTTATTTCACACTTAAACATTAAAATTAAAGCCTGGGTCAAACTGAATGCAGCACATCGTTGCGTTACGTTTGCGTTGCATGGCAAACGACGTTGTTATAATGGTAATATGCCACACCAAAACGCGCGTCTGATACGCAACAGTCGCGTAACATATACTGTCATATTATTCATGACAAACGCAACGCAATGCGATGTGCTGCAATGCATTGCGTTGCGTTTTTTGGTTTGACCTTGACGTATTTGGTGTGACCAAGGCTTTAACCTTATATTTAGACTTTAATAATAATTGCGCGTGTAAACAAATATAGAGATCCTGAACACAGGGTAAACAAAAATCTTCTGATGACCCAGATGACGACGAACTCATGAGCGCAGTTCGACTGCGCTCCATTGCCGAAACCATACAAAACAAAAATAACAAGAGTTTTTATTTTTTCTTTGTCCAACAAGATGGCAACTAAAATAATAATGGATATCACTTTAGCGGTACTTCGTTATGTCATCCCAAAAAAAAAATGTGATAGCCTGATTTGTTCCGGATTCGTCATGTTCCTGACTCGTCGTATTCCAGACTCGCCGATTCCTGATTCGTCGTAGTACGTACAATCGATAACACTGGCACTTTACCATTTTTAAGTTTAAAATTGCTTGTGAGCCGCGCCATCACGTTGCGCATAATGTCAGAAAAGGTCTCGCAATAAAATAAACTACTGAAATAAACAAATTATTAGTAAAATAAGTGCCAATTTTGTACTTATTCGTTTTTTCTTATTACGAACATGCTACAGATTAATTCATATTTGAACTATATATTTTATAGAAAATGAAATATATATTTTGCTGTTTTTGTATCTTTTAATTAAATAAATACTTAATAAAAAAATATGTCATTGACTGTATTCCGACGAATCTGGAATACGTCGAATCTGGAATACGACGAATCAAGAACATGACGAATCCGGAACAAATCGCTTATCTTTGGTGTATTTATGTTATTGCTAAATAAATAAATTCAATTAAGAGTGAAAAAATAACGGCTACAAGCAAAACTTATTGAAACTTTATTTGTGTTATGTATGACGAAAACCCGAATAAGTTCTGATAGTAATTATCTCGCTCATATTGACTGAAATATGCTTTTCGTTCCATTGACTCAAAACCCAAGGACGATTTCTATATAAATTCCTTTGTAATCTCTGAAACAATACCCGATAAGCTGAGCTATAAACATGGTTAAGTAATTTTACGCCAACCTAATTAAAGCTGCGCGACGCAAACGAAACGGTGACGTTATACGATCCATTGCGCGCTCCACATAAATACCGGTTCTAGATTTTGCGACGACGCACGCAACTTGTTTCGTAACCGAGTCTGATTGGTCGCCACCGGTTTTGGTGACACACTGCTGCTAAGATACCTACATTATTTTATGTCCCGGTTGCATTTGAGTTAGAATTTACGACGAACGCACAAAACAAAGTATCCGGTACCACCTCTGTTTGGCGAGCAACAGTAAAAATAAAAATTAAATTTTTATTTTTACTTACTTTACTTTACTTTTTACTTACGTACTTACTTACATTTTGCAAGGATCGCAACATTTCATTAACCATGTTTGATTGTTTAGCACTAGTGTCAGTGACACTGCATTTAGATTGTTATGTTCAGTGAACGCATTTCAAATTTCGATCCACGTTTTTACACATTTTTTTTAATAAGGACAAAACTTTTGCCCGAATCATATATTGTTTCCAAATCTTTTATTATAAGTGTATGGTGTACATGCGACCGACGGACTGATAGCCACATTCTTTGGTATTTACGTCATATATTGCTGGCTATAGTCCTGGCATTGATCCATTTTTAATCATTTTATTATTTGAGAAAAGTGACTAATAAAGCGTACCTTGGCAATATGTATCGATTGAATTGCTTCAGTATTTATTTATAGACATTCAAAGAATTCAATTAACCTTCAAACTAACAAAAGAGTTTCACTAAATATGACCGAATTTCCAACAACAAAATCAAGTTACGAAGAAGTTATTTCTCGAGCTCACGTAGTTACGAAGTATGTAACTAAATATGATGAAATTTTTGTTTCTCATCTTTATATAATTTCGCGAACCGTGGATCCGCAAACATCCTTATCTTTCCAGAAATTGTCCGAGTTTGTTATTAACTTTCGCATTCCTTCCATCTATTCTGTCTCCTGGGAATCTGTTGTAAGCCCGAATATTCTTGCGGTATTAGTTTTAACTCCAGTTTGTCTTATAAAGAGTTATGAGATTAACAAAACTTGTGCTCGTAAAAGTTGATATTGTTCATACCCATTGTTATGAAGTAAATATTGAACTTAAGTTAATATTTTTGTCATATTACTCATATTCTCAATGGAAAGGATAAAACATTATGTTGATCTATATTATATTTATTTCATTTTAATTTAATCAGATATACACAAGTTATTTTTTTATTAAGACTGCAAAAAAAAACACTTTTTTTTTAAAAAAGGTGGCATTTGATACAACTAGTTTGTGTAGCAGTAATTGTTTTTCTGAAGAAATACAATTTTATCGAATTAAATAAAATATAAGAATTACTACCATCTTATTTTGGTACTTATTGGACACTTTCTTCACACCTATTCTAATTTTCTAATATAATCTTCGATCTATGTGAATTAAATCTAAGTGGTTGCACTCAGCAAACATTTACTCTAAAAGGAAATTTTAAATATTTTTTACCATTACAATGATTTGTATCTCAAATTTTAATTTATTTACGTATAATCAAACAATAACTAGGTATTGTAAAAAAAAATAACAATCTCGATAGCAATATATATTACATAATTGCAATACATGTTTCATTGACCGTGTGTCACGCAACACGTGCAGAATCGATAAATCGATAACATTATCACTTTCTTTATAGAATCATTTGTTATGAGAATTACGTTATCTGTGATATGCAACGATTTGTTTTGGCAACAAATGTTATGTAGAAAAATACAAACATAGTATTTTTCCTAAACATGCTTGGAAATTCGAACATCACTTTGACAACCTACTTAGTGCTAAATCGGAATAACTGAACACACGCCTGCAATTTTGTATGAAAATCCATATTTATCGTGTTTAGTGACCTTAAATGTTACTATGATTTTCAGTGAAGCAGAACATGAAGGAGGTCTTGACTTGTCTCATCATCAATATTTAGAATTAGAACTGAATTTGCAAATCGAAAGTTCCGAATCATGAGCGCACTAAACGCTTATCCAGTCCGATTCATGATTACGAAACTTAGGCTACGTTCAGACGATAACGCACGACCGGAGCTCAACCTGAACTCAACTCAAACTCAACCCGAACTCACCTCAAACTCACCTGAACATTACACAGGAGCTTATTAATGTGTCATAAGACTCAAAATTGTAAGCGATGTATTTCGATGGACTACTTTTTGTCTGAAATAAATTACTTATATACCTAGTTGGTTACTAAGTTCTGTAACTATGGAAAACATGAATAATACTAAATTTACAAATAATGCTACAATGAATTATATACCAAATGAAAGCACAAATATTTAAGATTATCATGTATTAAAATTATTCGAAATGACCGCCTCTGGCATGAATACACGCCTTTAGACGACGAGGCCAGTCATCGATGGCAGCACGAACTACCACCATATCCAATTCTGCGACTGCCTTGAGAATAGCGTGCTTAAGAGAGTCGAGATTCATGTGGGGCTTAGCACATGCTTTCTCCTCAATAAGTTGCCATATGGCATAATCCAGAGGATTTAAGTCTGGGCTGGAGGATGGCCATTCTTCCTGCGCGATAAAATCAATTTTGTTAGCCCGAAACCATGCTTGTGTAGATTTTGCTTTGTGCGCAGGGGCAGAGTCCTGCTGGAAGACCCATGGCTAGTTTTGAAATAAAGTGTGGCTTAAGGGTTTGACAACAGGTTCCAGAACGGTATCTTGATAGACTCTAGCGCCAGTTTTCACACCTTTTTCACAGAAATGAACCTTACTTAGCCCTGAATAGGACACCCCCAGCCAAATCATCACTGATGAGGGGTGGTGACCTCGTTGGACCCTCGGAGCAATCATGCTGACTTCTTTACTATTCTTAGCGTATACTCTATCATTTTGACGGTTAAAATTTTCTTCGACTGTGAAGATTTTTTCATCAGTAAACAAGATTTTTCGATGGCCGTTTTGTGCGTACTGCTTTAGTAGAGCGCGACTTCGTGCTAACCTCATAGCCTTCAATCGTGCGTTTAGCAGATGGCCCTTTCGTCTACGGTAAGCGTGAAGCCCAAGGTCATCATTGATAATTTTTTTAAGGGAACTTCTCTTCACAGTCATCTGTATTGCCAATAACTTTTGCTTCCGGATGGGATTTCTCGTGATTCTCGCCTTCACTGCCTTGATCACAGCTGGTGTCCGAACGGTGCGTGGTCTTCCTGATCTTTTTCGGTCATCGACGGTCAAGGTATTACTGTACCTATGGATAGTGCGATAAATAAATTGCTTGTTGATTTTCAACTTTTGTAGCAACTTGAAAATCATATTCGGTGGCTGCCCACATTTGTGCAGAGCAATTACAGCGACACGATTCTCCTTCAACCCCCATTCCATGGTGAAATAAACAAAATATGATATACGTGTGGTATGGAATTATAGCTTATAAAACTGTCAATAATATGTCATTTTTATTTTTTCTTTTCATTTGTTTTAATGGCCAGTAATCGATAAAGAAACTCAGTAACAGAACTTTTGACCAACCTGTGTATATATATACAGGGTAATTTTGCGACCCCTTTACAAAATCAAATAATAGTTCAAGGAAGTAATAAAAAAAAATTAGGTGAGATAATTATAAATTATTTCTTTTTAAAGTCACAGTTTTCAACCACTTTTTATATCCTAAAAATCTAGGCGCGCACGTTCACCGTCACGAACGGGACGCGAGCGGGGGAAGGCGAGTAGCGGGAAGGGGGCTCGCGCGGGTCGACCGTGCGACGCGCAAACGGTGACAACAATTTCAATTTGTGTAGGGACAAGTTTGGGGTAAAAACGTAAAAAAAATATTTTTGTTTTACTTCATAAATTGATTGTACTGCTGTTATAGAATGACCTGACAAAGTTTGAAAAGGGGTCCAAAAATGACCCTGTATATATTTCAAGGTGGGCTACGGTTGAGGTGACTTTGAGTTGAGTTTGGGTTGCGGTCGGGTCGTGTGTTATCGTTTGAACGCAGCCTACGTGTAACATCATACGATTCGTTTTTTCACGTTCGTCCTTCAATGCTTGTGTTGCATGCCCCTGCAATAATGTACTTTTTCGTCATATTTCTTTTATTAATGATGTTGGTCAGTAACTACTGATTATCGTAAAATGCTGAACTTTAGGGACTTCAAAGGATTCGTTACACTTTTTCCGATGAATCATTATTTGTTATCAATATGGAGTGCCCTCAATTTTAATAATAGTGAACAAATAATTAAAAAAATTGAGAAGACTGAAAATAAAGTGTTTTTTCGAGATTGGTAAATAAATGATTTTTCTGGTATCAAAGAGAACATGTCAGTGAACGCTATACATATCCTACTAATATTATAAATGTGAAAGTTTGTGGGTTTGGATGTTTAGATGTTTGGATGTTTGTTCCTCAATCACGCAAAAACTACTGAACGGATTTGGTTGGAATTTAGCACACAGATAGTAGATAGCCTGGATTAAAACATAGAATACTTTTTATCCCGATATTCCCGCGGGAATGGGAACCACGCGGGTGAAACCGCGGGCGGCCGCTAGAGAAATTAAAGATTGAAGTTGTCTCAAAGCCTTTGTTTTTTAATGTATGGAAGTTTTCAAATAGTGACGAGTTTACATACGGGACGAGTTTACAATAACCCTTTTATTTATTGCTTCACAAACTGTTTCACCATGATTACCATCTCTTAATTTTAGTGGTAGGTACTTAATTTACACAGAATCATGGGTGCCTCTTAAAATGAGAGTCCTACTACATGTAATATTATGAGCACGCTATGAGCAAGTTATCTTCAGTGGAGAACCGAGCATTAATTTAATGTTATGCAAAATACTATTAAACTTAGGGTCGCTTTATGTTGATTCGCGATTGTGACTAAACTATCCCAACTTGCACAATGAAAATATTTATCGAAATTACTCTAAATTTGGAAGGAAAAATCATGTACTCCCAAACTAAGCGGAGCTTACGTTATGGTGACTAAATGAAAAACCCATTAAAATAAGATCATACAAATAACTATAATTCGGGAGAAAATAATTAATTCATAATACAAATATAATGCCTCTACTAAGATTCGAACCTCGGAAGTGTAAGCAGGGTAGACTGTCGCACCCAGCGAACTAAAATCTATGGAAGTGTAATTGCAAACAAATATTGCTTAAAAAATGGCACCACGGGGCCGAAAAAGTACAACCCGCTCAGCTTTAGTCGGGCCAGCCACGCAACGCACCCGGTGACTGACTTTAGTGTTCTTTTCAATAAATTGCAGTTTGCATAATAGAGAAAAGATAGAAAGAGAGAGTTTATTAGAAATGACGTCCTTTATAGTCAAATGGTGTAAAAGGTGCAAAGAAGGCAGTAAAAAGATGCAGAAAAAACGTATCTTATTTTTCGTTTAAGTATAGAAAATATCTATTAAATTATGGTCGCTAATAAGCAACTAGTGTTCAGATGCTTCGTGCTGCATAATTAAATGCCAGCATTTTTAGCTCTATCCACTTAGTTGTACTTTTCATGTGGTGCCATTTTTTGAGCAGAATGCTTATTCCATTGATTTTAGTTCGCTGGTCGCACCCATAAAACCATTTTTTTCCCATTGCCCCAAACAGCCATCAACGTTAAAAGGTATAATCGTATCAGAGTGATAGCGGGTAAACGCTTACCTATCATAAAAAAACAATCTTTTAAAATGAAAAGCTATACCTACATGTTTTATTTTTATTTTTGCATTCATAACAACAATTTTATCAAAAAGTTTAACAATAAACATTATTGTTCAATTTAAATGTATTTATATTCGATTAGAGATATCACTTTGACCTTTCACCGTACGTGTTTATCGGCACGTTATACATTGCTGGTTAAGTACCTAACAAAAGTTACATTATCTTTCGTATAGTGAAACAGCAATATTGTCATGAAAAAGTTATCTCACTTCCGACTTGATAAGGTAAAACGACCGTTTGCGGCCCACTGATACACCGAGCGACCCTTTGACCCTTCCCGAGAGATAACAGGTAAACCCTGCAACCATTTTTGATAAAAACTTACGGTGTATATTGAGAGCCTTGTATGAAAATAGAATCAAGATATCGGACTATGTTCGTCATTTAAAGGACATCATCCACGTTTCATACATTTTTTGGTCTAAATATGAAAGTGTCGGCCAAAAGACAAAAGTGCTTTATTCTGATAGATTTTGTCTATCTAAGCCTTTTTTATTATGGCACCGAAGCTATATAGCACCGCTTCAAATTTGTGTCAAAATGTATGAAAAGTCAGACTTTTTGAACTCAATTAAAATCAAGTAGGTACAGCGGTTCTACAGCTTTGGTGCCATAATAAAAAATGCTTAGGCGGACAAAATCTATCAGAATTTGCTTTTTGGCCGACTTTTTTACATTTGTGCCAAAATGTATGAAAGACAGGCGCTTTCTAAACTTCATCATATCAGCCACACGACACCCACTGCTGGGTATAGGCCTCCCCTAAGGATCTCCACGACGATCGGTCCTGCGCTACCTGCATCCACTGGCTTTCCGCGACCTCCACCAGATCGTCGGTCCACCTTGTCGGGGGCCTACCCACGGAGCGTCGTCCGGTGCGCGGTCGCCATTCCAGAACCTTTCTGCCCCAACGGCCATCGGTTCTTCTCGCTATGTGTCCCGCCCATTGCCACTTCAGCTGAGCAATCCTTCGAGCGATGTCGGTTACTTTAGTTCTCCTGCGAATCTCCTCGTTTCTGATTTGATCACGTAGAGAAACGCCGAGCATGGCTCTCTCCATTGCACGCTGAGTGACCTTGAGCCTCCTTATGAGACCCATAGTTAGCGGCCACGTTTCACTGCCGTAAGTCATCACTGGCAACACACACTGGTCATAGACTTTCGTCTTGAGACACTGAGGTAAGTCGGACGCGAAGATTTTTCGAAGCTTCCCGAATGCTGCCCACCCGAGTTGGATTCGACGAGAGATCTCTTTCTCGAAGTTGGACCTACCTAACTGGACTGCCTGTCCTAGGTATACGTAGTGGTCAACAACTTCAAGTGTAGTGTTCCCAACATGAACTGGAGAGGGTACAACATGGGCATTTGACATAATTTTCGTCTTATCCATGTTCATCCTAAGACCCACTCTTTGGGAAGCACTACGGAGATCTTCGAGCATTGTGTTCAGGTCTTCCATGGTCTCAGCCATAAGGACTATATCATCGGCAAAACGAAGGTGTGTTAGGTACTCGCCATTAATGTTGATGCCGAGTCCTTTCCAGTCCAAGAGCTTAAAGATATCCTCCAACGCAGCTGTGAACAGTTTCGGAGAAATAACGTCTCCCTGTCTCACACCACGCTGCAGTTGGATAGGATTTGTGTTCTGGTTCTGTACTCGGATCGTCATGGTGGCATTTTGGTATAAGTACCTCAACACCTCGATATACCTATAGTCCACTTGGCACCTTTGGAGAGACTGCAGCACCGCCCAGGTTTCAATCGAATCAAAGGCTTTCTCATAGTCCACGAACGCCAAGCAAAGTGGCTCATTATACTCCTCAGTCTTCTGTATAACCTGCCGCAGCGTATGGATGTGGTCTATGGTGCTAAAGCCTTTTCGGAACCCGGCTTGTTCGGGAGGTTGGAAGTCGTCGAACTTGCGAGCGAGACGATTCGTAAGGACTCTCGAAAACAACTTATAGACATGACTCAGAAGCGAGATGGGTCTATAGTTCTTTAAGAGGGACTTGTCACCCTTTTTAAAGAACAAGATCACCTCACTTATGTTCCATGTCTTTGGCGTTCTGCCCTGGACGATGACGGAATTAAAGAGCTTCTGGAGGACTTTGAGTATCGGCTTACCGCCCGCTCTCAGAAGTTCTGTAGTGATTCCATCGTCACCCGCCGCCTTGTTGTTTTTCAGCTGTTTGAGAGCCATACTAATCTCGTACAGGCTGACGTCCGGGATATCTTCGGTATAGTGTCGGGTAAGCTTGGCTCTGGGGTCTTTAGCCTTGCTTTCAACAGGTGTCTGCGTGGAATATTACTGCCCATAGAAGCTCTCGATCTCCCTCAGGATTTCAGGCTTTGATGAAATGATGCGTCCGTCGTCAGTTTTCAGCTTCGTCATCTGGCTTTGCCCAATAGACAGATCTCTTGCGAACACTTTGGAGCCTTTATTCCGCTCGATGGCCTCTTTCATACGATTCGTATTAAATTGGCGAAGGTCGCTCGTCAAAGACTTAGATATCTGTCTATTAAGCTGCCGATAACGATTAGCATCTACTGAACTCTGGAGCCTCATTTCACGTCTCTGATCCATGAGTAGGAGTGTGTGGTCGGAGAGTTTCTTTATCTTGGGACGGCGGGTCTTAAAGAGCTTGGACCCTACCGTACGGACAGTATCCACCACCATGTTGTTCAGATCGTCCACATCTATGCTGTTCTCAAGGGCTTCGAAGCGGTTTTGGAGTTCGAGTTGAAAGCTCTCGGGGTTTTGAATATGGGCCGGCAATGGTCGAATTGTTGATTTTATCAATCGAGATCTTTCCAGCTTTGGGTTGATATTCAATGTGCCACGTACCAATCGGTGATCGCTCCCCGTCTTAACAGCGTTGATCACAGTGACATCATTGAATATTTGCTTTTTCGTCGACATGATAAAATCTATCTCATTTCTGACTTTACCGTCCGGACTGACCCAGGTCCACTTCCGGCTTTCCGGCTTTCTGAAGAAGGAGTTCATCATAAAGAGGTTCTCCTTCTCCATAAAGTCGCCAGCATCTGGCCTCTGTCATTCCGTTGCCCAACTCCAAATTGCCCCACTCTCAGCTCATCACCGCATCGTTTCCCCAACTTTGCATTGAAGTCCCCCATCACAACAGTGTAGTGGGTTTTGTAGCTATGCATGGCTTTAGAGATCTCCTCATACATAGCCTCCACTTCGTCATCTTGGTGTGTCGAGGTCGGTGCGTAAACCTGTATAACATTCAGCGAACACCGTTTGGATATTCTGAGTATAAGGTACGCCACCCTGGTCGACACACTTCCGATGGTAATCACGTTGTTGACAAGGGACTTGTGGACGATGAACCCGACACCACCTTGGGACTGTTGGTCGCCCTCCCGGTAGTAAAGCAAGTTACCGGAGTTGAGGATTATCGAGTCCTCTCCCGCTCTTCGGACTTCAGATAACCCGATAATGTCCCAGTGTACCTTGCTGATAACTTCTTCCAACTCGGTTAACTTCGCGTCGGTCCTTAGTGTGCGCGTGTTATAGGTTG
The DNA here is from genome assembly GCA_928269145.1 of Agriphila tristella. Classification (NCBI taxonomy): domain Eukaryota; kingdom Metazoa; phylum Arthropoda; class Insecta; order Lepidoptera; family Crambidae; genus Agriphila; species Agriphila tristella. The sequence continues at coordinate 11,205,119 of OV743435.1, read as the reverse complement.
CCAGGTGCAGTTGTCGTTAAGCCCCCACGCACCGCAGCAGTTGTGCTTGACCTCCTTCCGGAGGCAAAGGATAAGGGGCTTACCTATGCCGAGGTCCTGAATAAGGCGAAAAAGGCGATTTCCCTCCCGGAATTGGGTATTCCGGAAGGTTGCAGGATACGAGAGGGCCAGACAGGCTCTAAAGTCTTGGAGGTGATAGACCCGAGCGGGACCAAGGCCGATTTACTGGCCGAGAGGCTCCGCGCGGTCTTGTCAGAGGTTGTAGTTATTCGACGGCCAGAAAAGATGGCGGACCTGCACATCGCGGGTCTTGATGACTCCGTCCTCAAGGACGATGTTAAGAGGGAGCTAGCGGCCATAGCGGGCTGTGAGCCATCTCACATTAAAGCGACGGAGCTGATGACATCTCCTGATGGCTCGGGTTGCATCAGAGTTAGGTGCCCCATCGCGGCTGCAAAGACGATTGTCAAAGGGGGCAAAATACAAATAGGTTGGTCCACCGCAAAGGTAAGAGTGCTCACACCTCTCCCTCTGCGGTGTTTTAAGTGTCTAGGGGTAGGGCATACCAAGCCCAAATGCCCATCGGATGTCGATAGGAGCAGCCTTTGCTTCCGATGCGGCGAGCCGGGCCATATGGCTGCGGCATGCAAAGCCGATCCCCGTTGCTCAGTATGTGCTGCCAGTGGGCAGCCGACCGACCATATCATGGGGAGTAGAAAATGCGACCCGCCGGCGACTAAGGGTAAACGCCCGGAGCGCGAGCGGGCTGATGGAGGAGGATAGCCTTGTTGTTTGGGGGGGACATACCATCTGTCCCCCCGGTCGGGGCCAAGCGGGTAGTGGGAGGTGAACCACTGCTCGCCTTGCACGGCCCTGACAGGAAGGGGGGAATGGCCAAACTTGCCCGGCCATTCCCCGGCGGAGGAGGCCCGGTTGCGGGCAGGCCGCGTGCCGTTGGGGTGCTTACCAACAATGGTCCCCCATACAGCCCCTTGGCTGTCGGCGCTAGCGGCGAGAGGGCAGGTGCCGGGGTTTTTTAGTGGGTATTCCCTCCTCCTGGGATTCCACCGAGCTTTGACTTGGTGGAATTACAGGAGGCAGTCGTGGAGGGAGCCGCAACGTTGAATGTTGCGGCCCCCTCCTGGCGAGTCCCACATGCCCCCTTCCCGATCACCTGCGGGAAGGGAAGCGCGTAAATGCGTTTTTCCTCGGCATAAAAAAAAAAAAAAAAAAAAAAGGTGCAGTTGTCGTCGTTTGATCCATTGTGCATGAGGGGGGGGGGTTTGCCATAATCGCCACGCTTGGCAGGCGGGTTGGCGATCGCAGTAGGCCGAGGTTTTTTGGAGACGCTGCTGCCCGTCTCTTGAAGGCTATGCTCCCTTAGTCGCCTTTTACGACACCCACGGGATGATAGGGGGTAGAGCTATTCTAGGCCGGCACATACACGGCAAAAACTAAACTTATTTAAAATCAAATAAAGCGGTACTACAGATTCGGTGCCATAATAAAAAAATGCTTAGGTTGATAAAATGGATGATGTCCTTTCTTATTTTAAGCTACTAACTTTTTTCTGTCAGACAATATTTTGTAACGGGTTTTACGCCAAAGACTTCTATGTCGTATTAATTGAAGTCTTTGATTTACGCCCGGTTATCACAATTCAAACTCAGACACCTTCAAATTATATCATCAAGTTTCAAATTCCGCCCAAATGCTGTGAAATCAGGGCATTTTTCTCTCATTACCTGACACGTAGAGCACGTAAATTCTAATTTTCCTCAGTTACACCGCGTACGTGGTGCGATTGCGGCGACCGCAACGCGCTAAATGGACGATCTAAATTTAGACTACGTCAGTCAGACGCTTGAAATCCTAGTGGAGTTAATGAGAATACTATTAGGCCGCGAACTCAGTGAAGGTTGTTCGCGCAAACATGAAGATGTTAAGGTATATTATTATACACGGTTAATTTTTAAGTATATCTTAAAATAAAAAATGAGTGTATCTCTTCCCTTTTCTAATCAAGTATGTACCATAGGCAACAGCGTCGCTTAACCACTGCTAAGGTTAAAATCGCTTGCACGCCGCGCCGTCACTACATACGTTTAGTTCGTGCAGGGGTGAAACGCGCGCACACGAATTTTGTTGCTAACTGGTTAAATGACGCTTTAAGATTCAATATTTCATATTCATAATTGGTCCAGATATTGAGGTTTGTTTATGTCCCAAAATGTTACTGATTTCTGGATTCAGAGCTCATTCATAGAATTACACGCGCGTAAACAAAACCTACTATCTTGTTTACCTACCTAAATCATGAAAAGAATGTGTCTATGCACGCATCTTGCTAATTCTGTGAGTTTGCCGATTTATGAAGATTTTTTCCGATATTTTCAAACTATTAATTTTTATCTTTTAACTGCACATTCATATTCAGAAACGTGATCTGATATCCCAATTTCATTTTTAGATATACTTAAAAATTAACGGTGTATAAGGTATATTCCTTTCCTTTACAAAAAACGTAATCAAACCATAAAATGTAACATCAAACAAAACATTAGTCTACAAACATTTTCAACATTGATTTGATAGTTTAGTTTATCTTTATTATACGCAGCCACATTTAATATACTTACCCACACATTTTCCAAAAAATTCAATGTGTGTGTGAAATAATTGAGCTTTTTAATTGCATTATTATAAACTACAGCTTCTTTTAGGTGTTATTCTCCTAGGTGTCAAATATAAAAATTCAATGTTTTGGTCACCCATCCCAAAAATATCATATAGGTAGCTACTTATAAAAGTTACTTAAGATAATTTATTGTTGACTGAACCTGCCAGCTGCTACGCTGCCATGCTGAAAATGGCTATTAAATCGGCTCCGATAGTTACTAAAGATTATTAATTAAGCAGGACAGATGGCTAGCTCCTGCATTAAGTATTAAAATACTAAGTAAGCGGGGTACACTTCCAAGGAATACCGGAACTCTCTTAAGTAGCTTAAGCGATTAGTGGTGTGCTTGTGTCGATAAAATTCGTCGATGATTTTATCAATTGTTATATTGAAATAAAAGACTTTTTAACGGATACTAGCGCGGTTTTATTGGAAATACTTTGGTAATTAGTTGGTATTTGGTTTGATTTTTGATTTTCCCGACGTTTCGGCACCTTTACAGCTGCCTGCAATTGTTATATTTTTGTCCGTGAGTTGCTTGATTAACACTATGTTATGGTATGAGTTCCTATTTAACACTCGGTAAATTGTATTGTCTCATTATTATGTTAAATTGATAATGAGTAATAAAGATTTTCTATTTTTTTTTTTTTTATTATAACTATGGGGCCCTGAATAGCGCAGCGGCTCAGCCAGCCCCTAGCCAAAGAAACATTTGAAAATCTTTGTTTTAGCTTCACCTTTGAAAGACGTACTGTATTTGAAGTAAAATCGTTTGTTAACGAAAACATTATGACAATCTCATACAACATTCGAAAGCAAAGCGATAGGTAACGAAGATTTGCTGATGATACTCTCCAACTCCAGTAATTCTGCCTGTGATTACGGTGGCCAAAAAACAATAGGTAATTAGGTAGTATACCTATAGTTAGCATAGTAGTATAACTATAGATAGGTAATGAGATGGTCTGAAAATGAGTAATTCAGGTTACAAAAGGACGAAAAAAGGACACGCTTATATTCATTATATTTGAGTTTCAAAACTTTTACCGTGTTATTACAAAAGATTTTTAAACACTGTTTAACTAAACACATGTTTAATTGTGATGCTGTCACTTTTTTGACAATATTGTTTGACAGAGACAGCATCACATTTAAACAGTGTTTAGTTAAACAGGTGTTGAACAATCTTTTATAATAACACCATCAATGTTTTAAAATATTAAAATATTCGTCATTTGTGTTAGATATTGATTGACTGTGCAGGCTTTCCATACAAATAATCAACAAAGAAAAAAAAATACTTAAATAGGCACTTATTTGATCGTCTGTGAAGGCTCGCCAATTTTGCGCCAAATGACAATTTTTGCTCACTTCAGTGAGCCGCCTTTTAAAAGGTTTTATACGAATTATTTCAAGTCAAAGCACAGCCTGTAACTTCATTACATCGAATAACTCCGTTCAACGGGAACGAATGGTTTTCACATTCAACGAATCGGTAAGTGTTATAAAAATATTTTGATCCAATTATCGATTACTTATCGATTAGGTAGCTATCGACTAATCGTTTGCCCTTCCGTAATGCATCACGGTACTATCATTTATTATTCGTCCGGATTTTTCCAGAGTTCAGACATGTCCGAACTTTGTCTAGCTTTGTAATTTGTCCGGCTTTTAAGACTGGGCTGTGTAATACTAGTTATACAAGGTTATTTTTAGTATATACGAAACCTTAAAACTGTTTGTTCAGCATTAGTAATAGAATCGATTGCAATATTTTTTATATCATGTTATATTTTGACTAAATAATAATTACAAAACGATAATTAACGCACACCCTACTAACGGGACAACATAAAAAGTTTGTAACTTCGTGAGTTTTCAAGGTATCATTATCATTTTCTTCATATTGATTCTGAAAATGAAAATATGTGACCCGTGTTTCGGCTCTCGTATATAAGTATACGAAAAAATTTTTGTATAAAATACATAGCAGTAGTTTTCGAAAGAGTTGTCCCAAAATGTATGGAGTCTAGGCCACGTCCATGTTGAGTATACCAAAAAATAGGTAAAGACACGAAAAACTGTTTCTATTCGGAAGGGACATTATAACTTGTGCTTTAAAATGTCAGCAAAAAATTGGTATAGATACTTAAGTCATGGCGGAACGCGGAAGATGTAATTTTTCAGCCAGTTCTTTTTGAAAAAGAAATGTCCGAATTTTATTGAAATGTCCGGCTTTTTGTGAGGACTTTCAAAATTTGGAAATGGTACCTTACCCTATCCCTAGGAAACCTCTAATTAGGATAATAAAGTGACTTATATTTTATTCAAAGTAATAAAGAAAGTTGTTGCATCATTGTGTTTGTTACTCATACAAATACATACATAATTAGACTTTCAAACTTTAACTTTCACATTTAAAATAAGTAAAAAGTCGGTTTTCGATCGTCAGTCAGAGTGTAGCAACCTTTATAAAATCGATCAAAAAAGATTGGTCAGATGGATTAAAAAAAAGAAAATAACTCTTGAAAGATGTGTGTTTAGAGAAAAATTTCACTTCACCATTTTTCATTAAGGGTGAGATCTTTAAAGAACGTTATTTTTAAGGTCATTTATGAATCTATTTTAGCGCTGATTTACGGCCCGTTCCACAGGTTACGGATAACACTTAACTTCTGGATTAATTTAAAAATGGAACAGAGTTTATATTAAATAACCTGTCAGGCCTAATAACTTGAACATAATATCTGGATCCTGTGTATAAAACTGACCTTTAGTAATTTAGATTTATTTCTCTGTAGTTTTTAAGTTGAAAGTTTCGAAATCCCTACATTAAGTAAGTAATAATTAGTATCTATAAGTAATTCATCAATTATAGCTATTCAAGTCGAGACAAAGCGAAAGTAAAAAAAAAATACCTTACTTGTCAATTGGCAAACCAAAAGGTACATTTTACTACCTACTTTATTTCTTCACCACAAAGATATTAATTTCTCATAACCATCAGTCGACCTTGATTTGCTCCGATCCAGACAGTTGTATAATAATATTATGTATACTTATATACAGTGAATAATGTCCTTGAATTGATGACCCTTTCGAGTTCCGTTATACAGATGTTGGTATGCTTAAGACTTGATTTATGCGACAGACAAAATCTTTATATGACTAAGTGCAAGGAACAAATAATTTGTAAGATGAAAGTAGGTACAATATAAATAAATTCCTAAAATATCAAGTAAGTAAGTAAGTTTTTATAAGTAATACAAATAATGTGTTAAAAGTATTTTGTGTTACAGGGGTGTTACTTCAACACTTTGAGCTAGACAAGAGATTTAATAAAAAAATATACTAAGTGTAAAAGTGAGATTGTTTGTTTATTCGTTACGCTATCACTCTTTATCTATGTGAACATAAAATAATGCAAATAATAAATTATTTATTAACATTTATCTAAACAATAAAAAGATCTGTAAAATGTATACCCAAAGAAAGTAAAATTATCAATGTAATTTACTTATACGAGACCTAATAATTATGCAATAACTAAAAGAAAACTGTATTTAATAATAGTCATCGTTCAGTCAACTAACTAAGCAGCTGGTTGATAATTTAAACAAACATTAATTGATGACAAGTCACTTTGCTTTGTGTAGTAATTTAGTTCCATGAAAACATCTATTCAAATGACTGAATTAATTAATTGAAATTTCCGTTGCATTTGATGTGAGTGAACAAGTCTTTTTTTATTTGGCCAACGTCATTTCTGCCTGACTAAAACACCACGGTTTTGTTGGTAAAATATCTTCCAACTGAGATTTAAGGTAAGTCTATAAAAAATAATGCAAATGTAAAATATACAGCAAAAGGAGCTATACTTATTGATTTTGTTCTGTGTCTTCTCAGGATATTGTTTATCAATAAGAACGTGAAATAAAATAAATTACGAGTATTAACATTTATTTAATCAATAAAAAGATATTTAAAAAAAAGTATCTACCAATAGAAAGTAAAAAGGTCAATATAATTAATACGAGACCTAATTATTAAGTAAGTATGCAAAAACTTAAAAGAAAACCTTGACCATGAATTTATTAAACCAAATGTTAACATTTATCTAATCAATAAAAATATATATAAAAGAAATGTATATACTTTAGATTAGAAATTTAAAAGGTCAATATAATTAATGTGATACCTAATTATTAAGTAAGTACCTATGCTAAAACTAAATGAAAACCTTGGTCATGAATTTATTTTACCAAATTTTAAGATTTATCTACTCAAAAATACTTACTTTTGATTAGAAAGTTAATAGGTCAATATATTATTAAGTACCTATGCTAAAACTAAATTAAAACCTTGGTCATGAATTTATTTAACCAAATGTTAACATTTACCTAATGAATAAAAGAAAAGTAAATTATAGAAAGGAAAAAGATGAATATAATTTAATACGATACCTAAAGTACCTAAAACTAAATAGAGACCTTGGCCATGAATTCATTAAACCAAATGTAGGTCAAATCTAAAAAGAGAGTCAAATTTTCTACGACAGTGGTGTTGAGGAACCATTTTCCTCGCTATTTCTGAGCGCTTGTAAGGCAACTCTTCATTGATTACCAACCCAATCACTGGGCGGTTTTCCCTCATGACGTCACAGCGTCTGAATTAGCAGTCGCCCCAGGCCAAAGGCGCACTGCTCAACGAATACCACAACGGCTTTTACCTCGGAGCACATTGGGTTCACCATTTGCGATAGAATTAGAACAGCTCTACCGCAACCACTATCACACTGCGTAGAAACGGACTCCCCGTTCTCAGAGGCGAATCAATTGTATTTATGCAACGGAAGACAAAAATTGCGTAAGCGTGAGGTACGGTTAAACTGTTTGCGAACTAAAATTTCATAAGAGTTTACTAAAAATTTAAGTAAATTTCATAACAAATACTTAGGTTGACTATTGAACTAAAACATTCTAACAATATTTTTGTAAAGAAAAAAGATTTTATATGAAAAATCAAATGTTTCCGATGACACGTCCTTATCGCCCATACATCAGTGAGCGCGCTTCGGACAGTCACGCCATCTCTTAGCAGAGGGCGGAACTAGCGCCGTCACGCAATTTTTATGACAAAGCAAACTTGTTTGTATGAGGTATGTTTGTATGAATTCCAAGTAGCAGGTACACAGTTATTATTATACGTATGATAATAATTTGGATGTTATAACTTTATGTAAGTAATGTTTTTTTTTCTATTCTGGAAAAACGATATAAAAAATCTTTAACGTTACAAAATTATCACATTGATTTCATTGTATCAAATTATTATTAGTTTAAGCTATAAATTAATTGATAAATAGTGAATATTTACATAAACATTACAAATTATTCATTTTCTTTCTTCATTTTAACTACAAAGAACGTTTCACCTAACAAATCAATTTTAAATGGTTATGTATTATTTAATTTTCACGGTTAAACGTGAACTAAACACGTGTAGGAAAACACATTAACTCCAGGTCTTTTAATGTTTCTTTTTATTATACGGTAGTTTAACAAAATATAATAAAAATTGGTATTGTGAGTTTAAATTCATTATTTTTTTAATCCTTCAAGTCCCGGAAAATGAGACAATAGATTTTCCATTGTTATGCGGCCCGATCGGGCTCTCGGGTGCTGTTAAATTAAGTAGGTAACTGAAACTAGATTTTTATTATTACTGTGAGATTGTCTATTGAATAGTTTTTTTTAAAAAAGGAACTGCTTACGGCCTTGACTGCGTATCTCATGATTGCAACTTTGAATCTTGTATCTTTACAGATACAGGATTCACAGAAGATTATGCACGTGTAATAAAAACCATAATCTTTGATCGGATTGCGAAAATTGCATTTTTTGAATTTCTCGATGTTAACGCGAAACAATTTTTGTTAATTCCCTATGTATACATCCTACCTAATATCAGACAGTATTTACTTATTGAGCTAATATTATAAATGTGAAAGTTTGGTTGTTTAGATGTTTATTAATCAATCACGGCTGAACAGATGTCAATGAAAGGCACACAAATAGCTATAAATAAACTAGCGGCTGCCCGCGACTTTGTATGCGTGGAATAGTTTTTTGCTATCCCTCAGTAACAATACTTTTTTCGGGATGAAAGGTACCTATGTCCTTCTCTGTACCCCTGACAACGTGTATGCAAAGTTTCGTGATGATCGGTTCAGTAGTTAAGACGTGAAGGCGTAACAAATAAACAAACAAACGGATTTTTGCATTTATAATATTAAGTAAGGATGCGAAAGTTTGTGTGTGTTTGTGCATGTTTGTTACCTCTTCACGCCTAAACGGCTGGACAGATTTGGATGAAATTTAGCACACATATCGTTTATAAACTGGACTAATATATACGCTACTTTTTTTATCTTAATCAAAGGTTCCCTAGGTTCCACGCGGATAAAGTCGCGAGCAAACATTTTTACAACACCAAGGTATAGCAATGTTTAAACTTCAATGAACTCGATAATTAAGGCAAGAAGTTAAGCTTAGCTTACATAGCTGGAGTAATTTTTCATACACTATGCAAACTGCAAACTGAGTATATGTTATAGTCAAAACTCATATCCGGTCAAAACCACTTTTGACTGCAAAAATCAGGCAAAAGTGGTTTTGTGTGAAGCTCTTAGTCAAAAACAGTTTTGACTGATTTTCGCAGTCAAAAGTTGTTTTGACCAAGCAACGTTCTTAGTCAAAAGTAGTTTTACCTGATTTCAAGTTCAGACTATCGGACATTAATGTATGAATGTATTATTGATTTCATACTTTTCCTAGGTAAAGACGAGAGCATAGAAGTTTCGTGTTAATTTTATTGGAATTTTACTGTAGTTAAACAAAGGAAGTATCTATTCATCGGTGCACCCTAACGAATACATTTTTTCTGTTAAGCGGTACGGTATTATATCATCAGAAGACCATTATTCATAGTAAATTTTACAAAAACTTCGTTTCTGGAGTTTCGCCGGCCACTGCCGCGGCACGCTCGCTTTGCTCGCGCGTTTTTGTTCTCAGTTCTAACCTAACCTAATGAACTCTTTAAGACTTTTTCCGTGCTTTTCCATCTAATACCAAAATGTATTTATTTTACACATTGCCGGTCAAAATGATTTTGACCAACGTCCTAAGTTAAAACCACGTTTGACTGAAAAAAACAGTCAAAAGTGGTTTTGACCAATGACCTTAGTCAGAACCATTTTGCCTGTTTTTTGTAGACCAAAGTGGTTTTGACCGGTAATGAGTTTTGACTGTAACATATACAAGAGTTGATAAATATCAAACACCGGTCATAACATATCTGTCACTTGGTTTGGTTTTTACATAGACTTAATGCTTAGAATCCGCTGCGGTTTTTTGTTTTTTTTCTGATGTTTCGGCATCTTTGCAGCTGCCGTGGTCATGGAGGACTGAAGCTGCTCGACTATCTGCGTCAGTCCTCTTTCTATGACCACGGCAGCTGCAAAGGAGCCGAAACATCAGAAAAAAACAAAAAACCACAGCGGATTCTAAGCATAAGTCTATAAAAATAACAACCCTAGTGACAGATGGAGATACCGGAGTTTGATATTTATCAACTCATTATTTTGCTATTTTATTGAATTTGAATCGCCTATGAAGGATATAAATCTGAAAACTGAGCTATTTTGCCTCAGTTTTTTTTTTACCTCGCTTTACATAGGACTCGGATTCTAGGTGTTATTATTTTAAGGTACTACTGTTTATTCTGTGGCTAAACTAACTTAGCTTAAGTCGGTGTGCAAACGACTTTAGCCATAGATGAAATAAAACAAACCTAAAAATGGCATGCAGGTAAAAACGGCCTAACAGCCGAGAGGCGGTCATTTTTTCTTTTTTTATTCTTTTCCCGCCATTTGCTCGTTTCTCACTGGCGATTGTCTTCTTTCAATTGCCCACCTCTATCTATCCGCAGTTTAAATAGTGGTGGGACTCGTATAGATCAAGTTTTTAAGTTGTTCTATCTTAAAACCGAAAACTTTTTCAATGCGATTTATTTAATTATGTACAACAGAAGCGGCAACTTCACTGGAGAAAAAAGAGTAAATTTTACAGATTAGGTAATATACAACGTGTTACAAAACAACCCCTAATGCCGAATATGGTAGATAGAGACCATCAAAAAGAACAACTTTTACTATGGGACCAACTCTGAAATCGCAAAAAAAAAACAGATGTTTTGTTTCATACCGTTTGATATTTTCGTTATTAGTTTTTGTATGAAACAGCTGGTTTTTTTTCGAGATTTTAGAGTTGGTCCCATAGTAAAAGTTCTTTAGTTTAATGGTCTCTCGCCATTAGGGGTTTCTTTGTAAATATCATTTGTTGTAAAAAAATTAACCCCGTTGCAGTTTAAGTTAGTTAACAGAGTTATTGTTTGTGGGGTTTAATCTTGTCTCTTGTTAACATACAAACTATATTTTGTTACATAATATTTGTGTCGATAAATATCAAAAACGCCAAAGTCCCTTATAACGCTTTTATTGTAGTAGTACAATTTCTGAGTTATGTTCTGTTCTATGAATAATTATCTAGCAACACCGAAGAAATTAAAAAAATTATAAGTTCTCTGTGCTAAATGAATATTTTCGATAATTTAACAAGGACTTAGGTGATTATGATATAATGCTAATGGACTTGGTCAGTATTGAAATAAAGAGCTCTGGACTTGGGCGAGATTGAAATATATGCACAGGACTTAGGCTCATTTGGTATAAATAAATGATCAGGGTGCGGATTCAGGAAATAAAAATGCAATATCATAAAAACATTAATATTTATTTATATTTATATGAACTGAATATTTATATGTAATTATGAACTTTTCTTGCCTTAAATTTTTACTTTGATTATTTGTTTTTACTGTGATTAATTTTGTTTTTACTTTGATTATTGTTATCTATAGCGGTTTAATTAACATACCTAATATTTTGTGAAAATTTCATGAGTTAAAATCTGTGACAGATGGACAGACAAACAGACAGATAGCGAAGGCTAAGTTTATAGTTTTTTCCGTAAGGGTACGAAACACTACAAAATTAAATAGAAACCAATTTTTAAAACAAATCCCATAATTCTGATGAATACTTAGTTCAAACATTCTAGTCCGGACCTGTACAATGGTATGATGTCGCTGGACCCAGTCACTAACTTGTTGAGAAAAAGTCTGATATTACCCTTGAAACTTACCTGTTTTGTCTTTTTATCGTTTTATTAGAGTTCAGTTTTTTCTTGGCTAGCTCTGGAGCCAAAACATTAATTGAATAATCCATTATTTGCACATTAATTTCAAAAAACATAAGAGAGCGCACTGATTATCAACACGTGAAAATAACAGGAATGGCGGCCATGACAGATTAAGACAACATGTGATTGGCTGTAATGGACTTTGGTTCTTATGATTTGAAACGCGTGTGTGACTTAGGTTGGAATGAAAAAATCTGTCAATTTTCATCCTTAAATTTTTTGGGAAGCCGTGGATTTAGACCAGATTGATATATCAAATAACCGCATTTATTTGCTGAATAAGAAACAATAAAAAAAATTTGAAACGTCAGTACTGGACTTAGGCGAGTTTGATATCTACCGACACATTTATAAATACTAAGTTAAAGAAAAGCAAAAGAAAAGAGTCAAATGCTTAAACTTAAGAACTTTCATACAAATTTGAAGACCGACTTCAATAAGTAATTTGTTTTCTAGAAGCTTTTCGAATTTTCTTACTAAGTTATTCATACTTACCTACAAAAAACAGAGTGCTATATATTCTGTGGAAATGGATCCTTTGAGCGATTTAGTTCTGGGAGATTTTACCTGAAAATAACAAAAATAGGTTAGTTATCAAAGACAAGTATTTTGTAACTTCGAAATCTATTGTCCATTTATATGATGAGTTACGAAAGTCGTTAAACAATTTAGTACTTTGTCGTATTAACAATTTTATCCTTTGTTTCAAACTGTGAGACATCTGTCAAAATAGGTGCTATCACAAAGTACTTTATTCATTTGTTTTCTAACATTTTCCTTTTCATTAATCATTAGATTACTATTGTAATTTTAACTGTATTGTCTGGACGCACAAGTATCCAGGTGGTTTCAACATTATCCCATATTAAAAATAGCCTAAAACCAAAATTCACTTTAGCTTATACCTAGGCATGCAGTTGTTTTCGTTACCAAAACTGAATCTTTTTTAACGAGACAAGGTTTATTTCAATTTAAAGATGACTTAATACCCATAAATTGGTACAAATTATGGAAGTTAGGTGTAAATCGTTCACGAAATAGTATATTTGAGCAGCTGCTAGAGTGACACCCTAATGATTCTGAATGCTTTTTAGGGTTCCGTACCCAAAGGGTAAAAACTGGACCATACTACTAACACTCCGCTGTCCATCTGTATGTCTGTCACCAGGCTGTATCTCATGGTTGAAATTTTCACAGAAGATGTACTTCTGTTGCCGCTATAACAATAAATACTAAAAACAAAATCAAACTAATGTTTGAGTGGGGCTCCCATACAACAATCCTATTTTTTGCCGTTTTTAAGTACGGAACCCTTCGTGCTCTAGTCCAACTCGCACATGACCGGGTTTTTTATTAATTACTTAATTACATGTTTTAGTGTAGTTTTTCTTATCAAGAGTATTTTAAATATGTGATTTACCTACATTTCTGTGGCAGAGATTAGAGTGTGATTGAAAAAAGTGTTTTTTATTTGACCTGGCGAACTGAGTTCGTATTGTCAGGCGGACATCTAAAAGAAAGAAAGAAAGAAAGAAAGAAAAAACATTTATTGACACTCACATAATTACAGAAAATGAAAAACATAAAATACAATAAATGCACGGAGTAAAAGAGAAAACTAAAATATAATTTTAATAATACCTACTTAAGAACTAAAAAGAAAACAATAATAAAACAAATGAAAATAATCGAATGTGAGGCCAATAAGAAAACCCTATCTCAGCATTTATGCCTCTGTGTCAGTCTTAGCTGGGCAGAAAGAGCACAGAGGCGCTGTTTTTCTGACAGGGTCACGGTGAACAGTGACGTGATTCATATAATAATACAAACTAACAGACTGTGATGAAAGTGATGATGCAATAAAAAATACAGTAAACAAAACAAGTCTTAAATAAATAAATAAAAATGCATACATAATTATTAATACTAATGAAACCGTACGCGTCTAATCTGTGCGTGAGTGAGTACTCTGTGGAGTATGCGCTTGTCTGACTGACATTGAAAAAAAGTTTAAAAGTTTTGTGTTTATCCTACTAATATTATAAATGTGAAAGTTTGTGGGTTTGGATGTTTAGATGTTTGTTCCTCAATCACTCAAAAACTACTGAACGGATTTGGTTGAAATTTGGCACACAGATAGTAGATAGCCTGGATTAAAACATAGGATACTTTTTATGCCGATATTCCCACGGGAACAGGAACCACGCGGGTGAAACCGCGGGCGGCCGCTAGTAAAGACTAAATTAAAAACCAACCAATTTCTGAATACTAAAATTTCCATTTCTGCTCAAGAAGTTTGCCCTAAAGTGGTATAAACAGCACAAAGCGTTCCATTCACGACCAACTTGAATTTTAAAAGTGCTGAAAATGCCAATGTTGAAAATCTCCAGCTGGAACAGAACGCTGCAACGGCGGAACGTATTACACGAAACAAAAAGAGATAAAAAAAACACACTCTAACGGGAACAGGGATTCGAAACAAATTTCCCGTAAAAAGGGGAGAATTGGCAGCGCAAGGGCATACAGTTTTAACGGTTAATTGCTTTGAAATCTATTTTGCAATAACAAAAAACAGAACCATTACTTTTAAGTTACGGAAAGCAAAGTTGTAATTTTATTTGTATTTTAAAAAGATTGTAAAATAAAAATATGTTTTTGTTGCGTAAATAATTTTGTTTATGAAACGAAACAATTTAAAGGTGGTTTATCGTTCAAATAATCGCGTTTTCTGATAATCCTACTAATATTATAAATGTGAAAGTTTGTGGGTTTGGATGTTTAGATGTTTGGATGTTTGTTACTTAATCACGCAAAAACTACTAAACAGATTTGGTTGAAATATGGCACACAGATAGTAGATAGCCTAGATTAAAACATAGGATACTTTTTATCCCGATATTCCCACGGGAAAGGGAACCACGCGGGTGAAACCGCGGGCGGCCGCTAGTTGTAAAATAAAAAATATGTTTTTGTTGCTGAAATAATTTTAGTTAATGAAACGAAACAATTTAAAGGCGGTTTATCATTCTAATAATGTTAAATGAATAGTAAGTAAAATTGGTAAAACTGGCAGTAACACGATCATTTTTTAACCCTGTAAAAACGCAGGGTGACGCAAAAATACTATTTTTTTTCATATCTTATCTGCTCTAAAATTAATAAAAGATTTTATATGCTTTTCCCACATTGACAAAATCATATGAGTCTTATAATTTCAATATAAGTAATTAAAGACATTTATTTATATTTAAAAAATATTAAAAAAAATCGGTTTGTATCGAAACTATTCATTTGCGTCAACGCAATAGAAAGATCATCGACCGTACATACAAAGGTAAAAACGATATCGAACTCGACCGATTGGCAATAGAACGTCAAAGGTAATTGGTGACTACTGAAAGGTGCTGAAAGCTTCAATAGTTCCATCTCACTCGAAATCGTGAAATGCCAAAATTGGAGGTTTAACTAGTGAAATCGGTCAGTGTTACACGGCACTGTAGAACTATCACACTTTTGACTTCACAGTCAATTTTACCATTGAAAATCAGTTTATAATTGTGACTTGTAGGTGATCCCTTTAGATTTGGAATTGTAGAAAAACGTGTATTTCGGTATATAAAAAGTGATGTAGTTTCTATGATTATTGACCGATCGTCATGGTAATGGTATTGAAAGATGCGAAAGCAGACGAGAAGTGCATTAGTTGATTTTTGTGAATCGGTCGGATCGGTTAATAATATTTCAGCCGCGTCGAAGCAGTCAGGGGCACTTTCGTCGTAAAAATAAAAAGATACCTAGTATACCTATACCTTAGACAAATTATAGGATTTTGCTTTTGATTTGATTTAGTTTTTTTTTTTGTAAATTTTTGTATTCATTTTCAATGCTCCGATTCTTGCGGGAACTGCGAAATCTGTGATTTTTTTATATGGTCCGCGTGGATTCACCTTTTTTTTCGAAAATACTTTTAAGACTACAGTTCCAACTTACTATGAAGCTTTGTCATCCATATTTAATTGACCGAGCAAGCGCGAAGCGAGAGCGAAGCGTCTCCGTATCAACTTGGGTGAAAATGTCTTTGTATGTCCGGATGTCTATCAGTCCGTCTGTTCTCCTCTACAGGTTGCATTTATCTGCCAATTCTCTTGAAGGTTCGATTTTTACATGGATTTTTGTTGTCGATTCAGTTTTACGAAATTTTTCAAAATTGCGGAGATATGGGGAAAAAATCATATGTCAGCCATTTTGAAAAGTTTTCAAAAATGTCACAAACGTGAGGTCTACAGTTCACAGAGCAGTGGCTCTGTAAAACTCTGCGTGTGTGTGGCTCTAAAAACTAGTGAGTTTTTAAAATTTCAAATCTCGAAAGCGAAACGATAACGAAGAGCAAAATGTTACTTTGGCAACATATATGCTCTATCTATCTACTTATAAAAATATAGACTTCAGTCACACAGTATCGTTGGCAGCACCATCTTCATTGTTTGCTAACCCATACGTCATAGAGAGATATCATTGTGCTGTTTTTGGTGGAATGTGTCGCATTGTGAAGATACTATCTGAGGGCCTATTAAAAAAAGCATCGCGATAAGTGTACGATGTTCGTCCCACTCCGTGGCACTATTGACTCATGAATATGATCCAATTTTTACAATAGGTCTTCTGACTTGGAGCTGCAAAAACGCTTTTGATTCTGAACGCCGTTTGAAAAACTTCTATGGTTCTAATATTATGGAGCATGAACACTCTAACTTTTTTTGAATATATTATAAATAAAAAGGTTTAACAATAGGTGCTCAGTCACCATAGCCTGCATTTGATAAAACAAGTGATCTAGATGCACGTTAACTGATTTATTCGCATTGTTAGACGCTTTCCCGTCATAACTACTCAACTTATCGTCATGAATTTTTGCATACACATTGTCAAGGATACATAAAAAGATATAGGGTGCCTCTCATCCAGAAAAAAAGTGCTGTTCCCGAGAGATAAAAATTAACGAATAATCGCGAGCGACCACTAGTCACTATAACAGTTACTAAAGTAAGTATGACATTACAAACTCAAGAAATAACAAAGACATCCCATTGTTACATCGCACTTAACAGAATTAATTGTACCTATTCAATAAAAATGAGGCGAAAAATCGGGACTTATCCGCACATTTCACCGACTTAAGCATAGTTAATTCATTAGCCGATGGTACGGACTAAAAGGTCTGTAGAAAGCTCTTCTATTTCAATGAAATAACTTTACGAATCACCAACTTATCCAACCGTCCTTTCAAAAAAAGTAAGCAAGAAGGCTATGGTACAACACACGAGCTTAAGGTGCCTTTACCATCGAAAGGGGCGCCCTCAGGGGTTTTTATTTAATAAGTTTAATAAGTAGAAAATGATTTTGATAAAACTTTACGTGGAATTTTTAGGACCCATGGTCTAGTATTTTTAGAAGGTATCACTACATTCCCTCGTAGTCATTCGTAGAAGTAGATAGCAAATATTTCAAAAACGGCCACTATTTGCAGTACTGAAAATTGTAAGTTATAAGATAAATCCTAAATCACGAGCATTCCACCATTATCTCTCAATCAAAATTTTATAGTACACCTTAAGCGATGTGTTTTTGTTCATGCTGTATAGGCTTGAACATGACTTACACCCGCATTCAAGAACAAATTAATTATACTCAAACGACCTTTGCCTATGCGACTGCACTGCGTTGAAATATAGCACTGTGATTGGTACGTTTGTTTTACGTATTACATGTGATTGGCAGTACGTGAATACGTATGTTAGTGAGTCACTATGGACATTTAGCTCACACCGGTACTCCCTACCAATCACAGAGCTTATTTCAACGCAATGAGTTCGCATAGGCAAGAGTCGTTTGAGTATTGTTTTTTTATGCGGTAAGAAACGGATTATCGAAAATTACAAAGAAAATTTATATCAAAACGCATTTTAATATAGATAGACTTATTTATTCATTTTTCCTCCGTTCACGTTTAAAATAATTATATGGCTTCATTTTTTTTATTAATTATTTGAACAGTCAAATAAACTTATATATTGTAAGGCTGACCCCAGACCCACCGGTCCCACTTCCCTGCCTCGCCATAATCTATAATTATTAAAATGATGTATAAGGTAGTAACAAGCCACAGTTTTAAACCATATCTAATTTTAAACATAGCTACATACAAAATATGAGAAATAACTTAAGCCGCCATCGCTCATGACAAAGACCATACACCGTTTTCTTACGACTGGCTAAAAGGTCGCGATTTAGCGAAAAAAGAAAAATCTACGAATGGCCACTTACGAGTACATGATGAGCGAGATTTATTTGTTACGTTGATCACCTCCATCATTGAGCTCAAAAATTCAGCTTTTCACACTTTTTCGGTATTCGAATTCGTCACTTTTTCGGTAATTCGAATTTGTTACTTTTTCAGTGATTCAAATATGAAAATTTTTCAGTAGTTCCAAGTTACTTTTTTGCTGATAAAATTTCTTATTTGGCAGGTGTGGTTGAAGAGTTTTTAAAGGTTAATGTAGAGTTTTTAAAAACTAATCACATTTTAGGGTATTTTTAGCTGAATCAAAACGACTGGGCGTAAAACAGATCGAAAAAAAACCTATCAACGTATTTGAAGTTTGAACTAGAAGTTTATAGTTTTATAACATATTTTGTTAACATTTTTAAAGTCTATACAAAAAAACAGCTACATTTGTAGCACATACCACTGTGCTTATTTCCTTTTCTTCACACGTCACTAACTGTCATAAGGTCATAACTTACAAAGGATATTCTAATAACATAAAATATGAATATATCCTTCCTTTTCTTTTACGCTTGTTACATCTAACATTTCCAAACGATCAAACAAAATACGGAGAAATCTCTCAGAAAAGAATATGTATCTCGCTCATCCGAGATATTAGGCAGCTCACACACTATGACGCCTCTTCGCGGCGCGACGATAATAAGCCACAGTTTTTTTGTAAAGTGAAAAACATATAAATCACTCTTATTACGGCAACTAGGTAGGTTCTTTGTCATTTTACTTTTTTGGCAAAAATGTTTCACACTGTCTGACAGGCATCTGTCAGACATCTGTCTGAAAAGTTGATAATAATAAAGTAGTTAAGGGTTTAGCGACTTTTGTGCTGTATGTACTATAAAATACTAAAAACGCCTGTCCACGTCTCCTCTGCAAAATGCACAAGCACACTGTCGCGCCAAACAGATACACATTTTTTACACCAACCCCCGTATAAATATACCACGTATGTCATTTCTGATCCAACGTGTTCTTGTGAAGTCCAATCTACTGCAACTTGACGCCTAAGACAGAAGAAAAACCGATTGGTAGGGTCTAGCTTCTAAATAAAATTATTTCCATCGGTACATTACATGCAGATTTTTGACAGAAATTGACTAAGCGACTCTTGTTAAGTATTTAAGTTATACCTACAACTAAATTCGCCTTAAAACAGAACGCTTGCTAGTGTGAGAAGCGCCTTAGGGGTAGGTAAAAGAATAGCAAACTTTTTGGGGTGTGACGTAATAATGACGTCATTTCCATTCCTTAGGCATCGGTTGTAGGGAGGTAGCTTATGCTATGGAATATTATGGTTTGTTCTATATTACTTCATGAAGGGAATTATGTTGTTTCTCTTTCATGAATAACTTGGTTAGTTTATTGTTTGTGTTGGGAAAAGTTTCGGCGAATTTGATATTAATATTTTGACAAAAGAAAAAATGTTGGCGTAACTTCGTCGTTGTTTTGTCGCTTTACTAACCGATAGAGCGAATAAAGAAATAAGGTAAATTACTTATTTACTCAATTTTTGTTTCTTAATTTAACAGGTGTACCTGAGTAGAAAAGGTAAGTTTACATTTTTATACATTATAGGTTTTGCATAATTCCATTACAATATTTATTTAACTTTAAGAATTTCAAAAACACTCAGATCTGAGCCAATATAGAAAAAATTGTTTGTTTTTAATTGGTTTCGCTGGAAATCGAACCCGGGAACCTTAGAAATGAGGACACCATGAAAACCGATAAGCAAACCATTCGACCATGACCCGTTTGTTTCGGTAATAGGTCCGGCTCTGGAACAGGATTACGGGTTCAAATTACACCAGAGCCAATATTTATATGAGTTAATATACCTTCACCAAGCTTCAACTTTAAAGTCAACTTGCGTCAAACCTTGTCAAACGCATGCAATATTGATTACCTCCAAATCGTGTGCTTTCACGTTCAACTTTCTGCACTACAAAATACACGTTTTTTTAAGAGGATAGGGCATGCGCTATTGTATGCCCTGAGGCATGCCTATGTTAAAAGCCCAAGAGGAAATCGAGACTAAAGAGCTCTAGGCATGCATTAGATGAAAATGAAAGAGATCGGGAAAGCGCACTTATGAAGACACACCTAAAAGCATGTTAGCTAAAATCTTTAGTTGAGCCATCTTAAACATTAAGTAAGGAAGCTGTCAGTTCCATAGGGTTTATTTCATGTCCATAGGGTTTCTGACAAAATCGACAACTTATTTGAATTATTTGGCCTTAGCTGTCAGTCAGCCATTTCGTCGCGCGAAGTAAATTTCAAGGATATCAGGTCCGAATCGGACCCGAAATATGACATTTTGTTGAGAAGATAGGGCATGCGTTATTGCTGAGGCCTGTGTTAAAAGCGCAAAAGGAAAGCAAAGTGCACGGGCAGCGTGCGCTATTTAATGCCTTGAGGCATGCATCAGATGGAAATGAACGGGGTCAGGAAAACTTCATACGAAGACACACATAAAGGCTTCTTAGCTAAAATATTTAAACTTTTAGATTTTTGCATTCACAATGCTATTTTTATATTAAGATTTAAGAAGAAGAAGATATATATTAAGATTAGTAGTGCATTGGGCCGGAATCCTAAGGGTGCGGGTTCGAATCCCGTCTAACTACGGGTGAGCCGATTTTTTTTAATATTTTTCATTATTTATTCATCTTAAAATATTTAGTTAAGGTTTCCTTAATATGATTTAAGGAAGCTGTCATTTGGGTTTCTGTTAAATCCGACAACTTATTTGAATTCAAGATGGCCTTAACGTTAACAATCGTTTGAGTATAAGGCAAGCTGTCAGTCAGCCATTTTGGCGCGCAAAGTACATTTCAATGATATCGGGTCCGATAGCGACTAGCGTATCGTACGTAATAACCGATAAAGACATCGTGTCGTTGTCGGTGAAATGGAGACAGGGTAATAATGTCGGCAGACCTTACGCAATGCGGCCTTGAACTTAAGCGATCCAAGCGATCTTCTTGGAACCATTTTCCCTTTAACGATTCTGGACTAGTTAAATAAAGTGTCTGTACTAGCGATAGCAGATCGTTTTGTTCGTGGAATTTAGTTTTTTTTAACATTACTAGTTATATCATATATAAGTAAGATTACTTTGTGATTTATAAGCAAAATGTTCCGTCCGTTACATAATCGAATACTTCGTAGCAGTATTTTTGGAAAAAACAGCCTTACAATAAAAAATGAGACATTTTTAATTGGAGGTTACGTATAGGAAAGCCCACTTTCCTCGTGGCCAAAGTAAAACACCAAAGTAATTTGGCCACGAGGAAACTTAATTCCTCGTAGTTAAACCGTAGCGTAGTCATGGTTTGAAATAACACACACCGTACTACATAGTCAAATTTATCGCATCTTTTCCAGGAAATGCCCGACTGATATTTGTTTATGCAATATTACAATGATTGTTTTATTAATAACTAGCTTCTGCCCGCGACTTCGTCCGCGTGGATATTAGAGAAAATCCTCATGGAACCTGAACCAACCAGGATCCGTCCAGCCATTTTTACGCGATTAGGCGGGTCCCCATCAAGCGCGCTGCGTCGCGAGGCAAGACCTTTGCCGCGTGTGGCGGGTCTCGTATCCGTTCCGTTCCGTTCCCTTTCCATTTTCGTACCATTTCCGTTTCATTCCCGTCTAGTTCCCGTCCCGCTCCCGTCTAGTTCCCGTCCCTTTCTCGTACCGTTCCCATTCCGTTCCCTTTCGGTTCCCGTTCCGTTCCCTTTCCGTTCCCGTCTAGTTCTCGTTCCCGTTTCAGTTCCCGTACCCGTTCCAGTTCCGTTCCTGTTCCGTTCCCGTCCCGTTCCCGTCTATTTCCCGTCCCTTTCCCGTCCCGTTCGCGTCCCTTTCGCGTCCCGTTTGCGTTCCGTTCCCATTCCGTTCCCGTTCCCGCCCCCGTTCCTGTCCCCGTCCCCGTCCTTGTTCCCGTTCCCGTCCCCTGGATGTGCATGTCCAGGTCCAGGTTCATGATGTTTCATGTCCACCGCGTTGGACTTCAAAATAAATCTCATTTTCGCAATGACCATCCCATAAAACCTCAAGAACGACATCCATATCGATTTTTATGCTTACTCACCCCTAAGGGGTTGATTTTTAAAATCACAAAATATATGTTTGCCTATTTATTTTTAGACGTGCTCCTACGAAGTTTAAAGTTGTACCTAATGTCTATTTTTATATTATTTTTCCATACAAAATTTGAACCCCATTATCACCCCTTTAGGTGTTAAATCATGTCCACCGTGGTTGGACTTCAAAATAAATGTCATTTTTGCAATCGTCATCCCAGAAAACCCCAATAACGACATCTATATCGATTTTTATGTTTACTTACCCCCATTTACCCCTTTAGGGGTTGATTTTCAAAATAACAAAATATTTATTTGCCTATTTATTTTTAGACGTGCTCTTACGAAGTTTAAAGATGTAATGTCTATTTTATATTATTTTTCCATGAAAAAATTTTAACCCCATTTTCACCCCTTTTGGGGTAAAATCATGTCCACCGTGTTGGACTTCAAAATAAATGTCATTTTTGCAATCGTCATCTCACAAAACCTCGATAACGACATCCATATCTATTTTTAGGTTTTTTACCCCTTTTCACCCCCATTTAATCCCCATAGGGGTTAAAATACTAACAAAATCAATATAAGGTCGCGTTAGATTTCCATCCATAATCCTAAATTACAAATTTAGCGATGTTTACTTCGAAAATGAAGAATTTTCTTCTATACACAACACAACTTCATCCTCCTTTTCACCCCTTCGGGGGTAGAATTTTGAAAAACGCTGAGACACGTATTTGTTAATTTTCAATCGTCAGCCTAAATACAAAATTTTGAGATCCTAGCTTCAAAACTGAGGGACTTTCATACAAACTTTCATCCCTTTTTTCATCCCCTAGGGATGGAATTATCAAAAATCCTTAATTAGTGGATACCTACACTGCGTTCTCGTCCCGTAAACGTTCCCGCTGCGTTCCCGTCCCGTAAACGTCCCCTAACCGTCCCGTACGCCTTACGATCCCGTTCTTGTTCCCGTTCCGTTCCCGTCAGGTTCTTGTTCCCGTTCCCGTTCCCATCCTGTTCTATTCCCGTTCCGTTCCCGTTTCATTCCAGTTTCGTTCCGTTCCTTTCCGTTCCGTTTCGCTCCGCGCCGTTCCGTTCCGATCCGTCCCGTTCTAGTTCACGTTACCGTCTCGTTCTCGTTCCGTTCCGTTCCATTCCGTTCCGTTCCTTTCCGTTCCGTTCCGCTCCGCGCCGTTCCGTTCCGATCCGTTCCGTTTCGATCCGTTCCGTTCCGTTCCCGTTCCCGTTCCCGTTCCCGTTCCCGTTCCCGTTCCCGTTCCCGTTCCCGTTCCCGTTCCCGTTCCCGTTCCCGTTCCCGTTCCCGTTCCCGTTCCCGTTCCCGTTCCCGTTCCCGTTCCCGTTCCCGTTCCCGTTCCCGTTCCCGTTCCCGTTCCCGTTCCCGTTCCCGTTCCCGTTCCCGTTCCCGTTCCCGTTCCCGTTCCCGTTCCCGTTCCCGTTCCCGTTCCCGTTCCCGTTCCCGTTCCCGTTCCCGTTCCCGTTCCCGTTCCCGTTCCCGTTCCCGTTCCCGTTCCCGTTCCCGTTCCCGTTCCCGTTCCCGTTCCCGTTCCCGTTCC
Source organism: Agriphila tristella (assembly GCA_928269145.1). NCBI lineage: Eukaryota > Metazoa > Arthropoda > Insecta > Lepidoptera > Crambidae > Agriphila > Agriphila tristella. The sequence goes on along the minus strand of OV743435.1, from coordinate 11,181,102 downwards.
CGTTCCCGTTCCCGTTCCCGTTCCCGTTCCCGTTCCCGTTCCCGTTCCCGTTCCCGTTCCCGTTCCCGTTCCCGTTCCCGTTCCCGTTCCCGTTCCCGTTCCCGTTCCCGTTCCCGTTCCCGTTCCCGTTCCCGTTCCCGTTCCCGTTCCCGTTCCCGTTCCCGTTCCCGTTCCCGTTCCCGTTCCCGTTCCCGTTCCCGTTCCCGTTCCCGTTCCCGTTCCCGTTCCCGTTCCCGTTCCCGTTCCCGTTCCCGTGCCCGTGCCCGTGCCCATTCCGGTTCCCGTTCCCGTTCCCTGGATGTGCATGTCCAGGTCCAGGTCCATATGTCTCATGTCCACCGCGTTGGACTTCAAAATAAATCTCATTTTCGCAATCACCATCCCATAAAACTTCAAGAACGACATCCATATCGATTTTTAAAATAACAAAATATATATTTGGCTATTTATTTTGAGATGTGCTCCTACGAAGTTTAAAGATGTAATGTCTATTTTATATTATTTTTCCATACAAAATTTGGACCCCATTTTCACACCTTTAGGGGTTAAATCATGTCCACCGTGTTGGACTTCAAAATCAATGTCATTTTTGTAATCGTCATCCCAGAAAACCCTAATAACGACATCTATATCGATTTTTATGTTTACTCACCCCATTTACCCCCTAAGGGGTTGATTTTCAAAATAACAAAATATATATTTGCCTATTTATTTTTAGATGTGCTCCTACGAAGTTTAAAGTTGTAATGTCTATTTTATATTATTTTTCCATACAAAATTTGGACCCCATTTTCACCCCTTTAGGGGTTAAATCATGTCCACCGTGGTTGGACTTCAAAATAAATGTCATTTTTGCAATCGTCATCCCACAAAACCCCGATAACGACATCCATATCTATTTTTAGGTTTTTTAACCCTTTTCACCCCCATTTCATCCCCTTTGGAGTTGAAATCCTAACAAAAACAATATACGTTGCTTTAGATTTCTATCTATAAGCCTAAATTATAAATTTAGCGATTTTTACTTCGAAAATGAAGGATTTTCTTTAATACACAACTTCATCCCCCTTTTGACCCCTTCGGGGGTAGAATTTTGAAAAACGCTGAGACCCGTATTTATTAATTTTCAATCGTCAGCCTAAATACAAAATTTGAAGATTCTAGCTTCAAAACTGAGGGACTTTCATACAAACTTCCATCCCTTATTTCATCCCCTTAGGGATGGAATTTTCAAAAATCCTTCCTTAGTGGATGCCTACACTGTATAAAGTATCTGTGTGCAAAATTTCAAGTCTCTAGGTCCAGCGGTTTGGGCTGTGCGTTGATAGATCAGTCAGTCAGTCAGTCAGTCAGTCAGTCAGTCAGTCAGTCAGTCAGTCAGTCAGTCATTCAGTTTACGATTTTATATATTAAGATAACGACTCGTTGGTAGGTACGTAAGGTGTCTTAAGAGTTTTTTCTCCATACAGGCGGAATGACTACGGTTAGTTTACGAGGAATTAAGTTTAGTCGTGGCCAAATTAGTTTGGCATTTTAGTTTGGTCACGAGGAATACCAATAGGAACCCACTTTAGCACTCCAAATTTATTTACGGTTCAGGACAAGACAAAACACTATGTAGGTACTATTTAAAAAAAAAACTATCGTTATTCTAGGTAATATAGTGCAGATAGTCTTTTGTTCGAACACAAAATTGTTAAATAACAAAATCTTGAATTATCAAAACTTTTTTAAAAGAAGATTGCACTTAATATTTTCCAGCGATACCTCAATTCGCTTTTCTCGATAGCAAATACCTAATATAGAGGCTCCTTTTGGCTCTCACCCAAAATGTATGTGCCTAAGTGAGCTTGACTGCCGGTGATTACAGAACAAGATAAATAAGTGATTTAGCCTTCACATAATGCTTAAGCTTCAGTGCACAAGATATAAATTGAGTATATCGCGAAATATTATACCTACCTACGTGTAAGCAAGCATTCCACCTGCAGCTTCACCTTCGTGGACTACTACAGGTTATATCGTGCGGGTGGAGACCCGTGTCCAGCAGTGGGATAAAATATAGCATAAACCTTCCACAAGGTTCTGTCTATATCTGTACAGACAGACTGAGTTACTGTCGCATTATAATATTAATAACTATGTTTTAATCCAGGCTATCTACTTTCTGTGTGCCAAATTTCTAACTAAATCCGTTCAGTAGTTTTTTTCGTAATTGCGGAACAAACATCCAAACCCACAAACTTTCACATTTATAATATATATAGTAGGATAGCTTGGAATGAATTATAGGATTATTAAGTTAATAAATTTAATAGAAAAAATACAAGAAAAAATCGACTCACCCGTAGCAGCTCAGAACGGGACTACGGGTGAGTCGATTTTTTCACCATGATAGACAATGTTCCAAATAAATGAAAAGAGACAAATCACCACAAAGTTTTAAACCCTAAACTATAATATTATCTGATCTTTGTAATGTTGTCTTTGTGTCTTTTTATCAAATAAAAAAAAGTTTTTTAATGGTTTTAGATTCTAAATAATATACAAATACTAATAAATATTAGATACTAGCGACCGCCCGCGACTTCGTCTGCGTGTTTAATCTTTTGTCTATCCCTCGGGAACAGTTCCCTTTTTCGTGATGAAAGGTACCCTATGTCCTTTTCTGTACCCCTGACAATGTGTGTGCAAAATTTCACGATGATCGGTTCAGTAGTTAAGACGTGAAGGCGTAACAAACAAACAAACAAATAAACAAACAAACGGACTTTCGCATTTATAATATTAGTAAGGAAGTAAGGATTGACTTTGCGGCAGATGTTGGGCAGATTTCATTCCATTTCTATTTGGTGCATTTATGTTGTTTGTGTTGTTCACAAAACCTGCAGGTATCAATAATAGTTAAATCATTTCAGTGTTGTGCCTATAAATTGTAATTTCGTTTAATTTCAACTTAACTGTATCATTAGCTATACACTTTGTTTCTATCAGTGGAGATAAATGACTCTCTGTTGCTATTTTTTTATGTATTACAATGTCCAAGTCGATAATAATACATTCTAATGCATAATAGGTCGTCTTCCTAAAATTAATAAATAATTAAATAGAAAAAAAATATTATCATTAATTATTTATCACGCCAAGTTCTCACTAAAGCAAAAATATTAGTTAGGTACGTTACGTTCCTAATAAGAACACAAAAATGGGTTTATTATGTAATACTAAATCTAACCAGAATATCAGTACATTATCATCATCAGTTTACCCATAATAGATTCTTAATCCATGTTGACTAATATAGTACCTAGATAGGTTAGTTATATGACTAACTATTTTTAAGGACTATCTAGCTGACCCGACAGACGTTGTCCTGTTGATTTATGAATATTGAATTCGAGTTTTAAACGACATTCAGTTTTTTTACATCCTCTTTGACAATATTTGCAGCCCGCATACGTCACAAGGTTACATTAAAAAGTTTATATTGTTCAAATTAAATTTTGTATGGTGGTTAAGTATTCTTCAATTTTCTAATTTTCCGCGCAATTTTCTTATTTTTTCTTTCATAAGAACCTTCTTCTGATAATAACCAACACAACAAAAAAAGAATTAGCTAAATCGGTTCAGCTGCTCTCGAGATTTGCGCTTAGCAAGACATTCAGCGATTCATTTTTATATTATAGATAGTTATAATATTTCTATTAAATTAGTATCACTAGCTAACCTCAGATGCTCAGAAAACCAGTCAAAAATGTTTTCAATGTGGTAGGTACTAGTAGTAAGTACTACTGCAAAAGGTTGTCCATTTCGGGAAGTGCAGTCGAGCTGATACTGTTAAGAACTCGCTTATCTCAAACATTGTTACCAACAGCTTATAAGCGTAATAACGCACCCCTTTGAGTTCGCTTGTGGTACAAGTAATAGAAGATAATACCATAGCGTTATTATAAAATAGTCTGACGAGTTCATGCGCGACTCTTCTGCGGGGTGACAGACGTTGGCGGGGGCGCGGTATTCTAGATGTTACCGTGGGCTGTTTGTGTAGCGTAGATAGGGAAACGCGTGAAATGTAATGCCCAATTTACACGCTTCCCAAGGTTTGGCAAGTGTCCACAAGATCCTAGCCTGGACAAACTTTGACAAACGCTTTGATGCCATTTACACGCTTGCGAGTGCGTTAGTGTTTTCTAGACAGCCAAGCTGTGCAGACAAACATGGCAGACATGGACGTTGAAGTTGTATCAATCAGCTATTGCGTTTGGCTTGACATATTTTTATCCTTACTAATACTATTAATGCGAAAGTCCGTTTGTTTGTTTATTACGCCTTCACGTCTTAAATACTGAACTGATCATCGTGAAATTTTGCATACACGTTGTCAGGGCTACAGAAGAGGACATAAGGTACCTTTCATCCAGAAAAAACGCACAGTTCCCAAGGGATAGCAAAAAAACTGTCCACGCAGACGAAGTCGCGGGCGGCCGCTAGTTTAAAATATAAATGTTACTTTTATTATTAGTAACTGGACAGGCATTTGACCACCATCTTGCTTCATAAACAGGATGTGGTCGAAGGCTTCCCTAGGAAAATTAGTTACGGCTAATACCCGAAGTGCAATTACACCTAGTTTTAGCCGGCTAAAACTAATTGTAACTACTTACGTAAATATTTCGATGTGGCTGTCTATCTCTTATGATTTACACCACCGGTAGTTAGTATCGGCTTTGTCTTATCGCGGTTTCGTACTGCCTGGCCTCTGGTCTGTTATATTCATAGTGGCTAATCCTCCACCGAACCATAGCATTAATGGGAATTGGGAATTAATTTATAGATACAGCTTGAACAAAATAGAGCATAGATATAGTATAGAAGTGGCAATGGGCGTCTATAAAATGCGGAATGTGAAATAGTTCAAAAAATAATACATTGCTAACAATAAATAAACAGATATAGTATACATAATACCAAACGAAGCTTTTCCTTCAATATTTTTTTGGTATGTATAGAGATTATAGAAAAACAAAGGCTAGACATATTACTCCCGAAATGTCTAAAGAAAGGAAATTCCACGCGGCCGAGGACGCAATGAAAAAGTGAGTAATTCAAATCATAACCTTCAGAAACAAAGACCAATAAAAAGTACCCTGCGGCTAACTTCCTTGTTGTGTTAAAAAACAATCCGTTGCTCTATTTAAAAAAAATAGGAATTCCAAACCCGCGTTTATTAATTTTCTCTAGAGCGCAACACCTTTTTGCTTCCGACCGCTGCAGTGTAAGATAACCCTCCACCGCCCTCTGATATCCAATTTTCTCGCTGCTCCAAATGAACTACAGTGATATAAATAGCACTTGCAATCTCAGGATTCTTTTGAATCGTAAAAGCAACACAATTCAATGTCAGTAGCAAAATACTTGCTATTATTTCACTTTACACTTGGCGCGTTACACTGTTGAGTGGAATATGATACTATGATATTTTTTCACAGAAAAGATATTGTCTTTGGTCTAACAAAAGTAAATATAAGATGAAAATTCGTCCGGAGATAAAATACAGAGATATACACTTATCCCTACCGAATGATAGCTATCTAGAAACGAGTAAGTACACAAAAGGATTCGTTGGTCGATTAACTGGACATTGGCTTTATGTGTGAAAGATTTTTAGGCATATTTTAAGTAGAATATTCGACGATCAGGGGCCCTATTTTTGAATCGATCGGCGTCGAGCGCTCGGTTCTACTGATTTTCGTTCGAGAAATCAACTCAAATGTATGAGATGTCGAACGAAAATCAGTAGAAACGAGCGCTCGACAGCGATTCAAAAATAGGGCCCCTGATATTGTAGTCGATTGGATAGCATGCAAAGTTTTCAGGAACATTTTATACTGTGCTCTGCTTCACATGATTCCTGAAGATCGTTATATTTAATCGGACAGCTTTCCGACTACTTAATCACCAAACTTAATTATTTACTAGCGCTAAAATATAAGCTGTCAAAAGTTATCTTCATAATTTCACAGACTATTTGTTACTCTTCAAAATGAAATATTCTAATAACACCAGTCTTTGAAATATTCCAAAACCGAATGCTCAAAGCTAAAGGCATTACTTATACTCCAAGTAAAGTAATAACATTACGTTATTCAAATACGAAACAGTCTTAAAATAGACTTTTCCCCTCACAAGCGTATTCTGAAACCTCAACTCACTTTAATGTCAAGTTCTTCACAAACAAATGGTCGGCGGTCGGTTGAAAAATGACACACTTTGCAGACTCCTTTATTTGTTCTAGTGGCTTAGGGGTTGATTATTGGGAAGCGAAATGACATTTACAGAATTTATTGCTTTTTCGCTTAGAGAACGTTCCCTGACTGTCAATCCTGATCACGGACTTCTAACAAATATCACAACATGACCTGTAGTTAAAGTCACTTAAGTTTTAAAAACACTAATCCCGACTATTCCCGACACTCAAGAAACCGACATCGCTCGAAGGATCATCATCATCATTATCGGCCTATCATCGTTCGCTGCTGAACATAGGCCTCTCCGAGTGCATGCCACTGTGCACGATCCACGGCTTCACGCATCCAATTTTTGCAGCCTCTACGTTTGCCGATACGTGGTCTCCACTCAAGAACTCGTCTGCCCCAGCGGCCATCCTAGCCGTAGAATCTAAGGCTAATATAGCCGGCCCACTGCCACTTCAGCTTGCTAATCCGGTGGGCTATGTCGATGACTTTAGTTCTCTGTTGGATCATCTCGTTCCGGACCCGATCTCTTGAAGAAACTCCGAACATAGCCGTTTCCATAGCTCGCTGCGCGACTTTAAATTTGTGCACCAGCCCTTCAGTGAGTGTCCACGTTTCAGGATGCTCAACAACACACCGCAGAATTGGCAGTGAACGGGACGCAAGGGGGGAAGAACCGATGGGCTTTAGGACGGAAGGGTTCTGGAATGGTCGCTCACCGGACGGCGCTCCGTGGGTAGGCTCCCGACAAGATGGACCTACGATCTGGTGAACGTCTCGGAAAGCCGCTGGATGCGGGCAACGCAGGACCGATCGTTGTGGAAATCCTTGGGGAGGCCTATAGGCCTCCCCAAGGATTTCTGGGTATACCCAGCAGTGGATATCATGCGGCTGATATGATGATGTGATGATGATGTTTTTGCCAGCCCTACCCTATGCGTAACCAGACCACTAAAAACGCAAAAAGTAGGATCTAATCAATTTGCAAATACGTTTATCTTCGACGCCTTCAAAGCTTTTATCGCAATTGTGTCGCCATAGTTGAAATACGAAATCAAACAATCGATTTATTGTTGTCTGCCCATTGTTGGTTCAAATGGGTTGGACTGATATTCTGGGTCATTGTTCAAAATTTGGCACAGATAATAAAATGTTTTATATTATAATACTAAACGTTGCTAAATAATAGAAATCCTAAAATTAAATATCACGCCCGGTGTAAATCGCTGTTAATTAATATGTGACTGGAGTGTATTATAAAGTGCCTGAGCTTAACAAAATAACAGGCATTTAGTTGAAATAAAAATGTGTAAAAAGATCTTTTGCAAAATAAAGTAATCGCGTTTCATTCGTGAAGTAAAGGGGGCGAGATGACCACTTGTCTCTTTTTGGTGTACTATGTTACCCATGCATAGATTAGTACCATAGTTAACACTAATATATACCTACATAATATGTACCTACGACAACGCCAGGGTAATAAATTTAAGTGTTGGCAACTAGCCACCTAGCTGTCATATCAAAATTTTAAGTAGGTAATAAAAAGCTACATTCACTTAATAGGTTAAGAACCATGTTTACTAATCCTCAGTATCTAAACAAATCCTACAGTCCTTCGGGAAGTAAAAGTACCATTATCCTGCCCATACAAGCTTGTTATCGCAGAGCAAAATTGATTCATTAACCTTGAACCTTAGGGATTGAGTTGTTTGGACCTTCAAGGATCGGATACGTATCCTTTTGACCTCCAAATTTTGATACGTTACTTAACCACTAGCTTATTTATAGGTTTATTGTGATATCGTTGACCTTGATAATAATTTAAGTAAACAAGTAATTGATATACCTACTTGTTTGTAGTTTCTTTTTCTTTTTTTGTAGGTTGAAATAAACACGGTCTCTACCTACGGTTGATCTCAAAAGCAACTGAACTTTTAATAATAATGGTATGGTACGCTAATTATGGACATGGATGGAAGAATAGCATCACTTATCATCACCTTGTGTTGTAGGTAGATTAAATAGATTCCACGTATCAGTGGCAAAGGGTCCATACAAGCCGATTCCCATTGGCTTATCTTGTAGAAATTCCATCCCACCGATCCACTATCTCATAACGTTTTTAGGCTTACCTTCACCCCTCGCCATTGCCACGTTTGTGTAAGGTAATGTCATTACTTCTGATAAAGCTGATAAATTTCTTGCGCCCTTTCTTCTTATCAAGCTAAAAGATTTAAGTACCTACTGTTAGTGAATCTAAATAATCGTATTTACAAAAGAGACTCCATATTTCAAAAGAGATAATAGAAACAGTCTAAACATAATTTCGTAAAGTCTTCCTTCCTTAAGTAGAGTTAAACATTCATCCGTTACCGAGCAGCCCTAAGGCAGTCGCCTGATAAGAAAGTGTTACATAAATGAAAGCCTACTCCGCTGAATTGTAAGTTGACTTGTGAAGCCTTTAGTGGTGGCCGAAAAGATATCGATGAAAATATTTTTCATTTAAAAAAAAATAAACTATATCGGGTCATTCTGAACTAACCATCCTTTCAAGGATGTGTCCAGTCAATGAGACTAAACAACTTTCTCTAAAAAACATGTGTCAAATTTTGGAACAGAATTTTGGTCATCCCATACTAAATTGATCACGTGATCTCTTTGATGTGTATGGATAGTCGATTTTTACCATTGAAAATGGTTATCAAATGCAAATCGCCTGAGACGTATTTTTGGTCATAGTTCCGAGGATTTTAGGAGGATCGAGATGGGAATAGTACCAAAAGTTGAGGAATTTATTGAGACACGTGTGAACGTTTGAATTTTGAAAATCGGCTGGTAACTTTTTTTGAAATTTCGAAAAATTTGGGTTTTTTGGGGGGTGTTTGTTTACTAAATTGTAAATATTTCTGGAAAAAAAAAGACTTAAGAAAAAATGAAAAAAGGGTCCTAGGGTATTAGTTTAGCTACCAAATGGCGAAATAATTTTGAAATCGGTAAATAATTGTGACCTGTAGGTGGTCCCTTTAGATTTGGAATTGTAGAAAAACGGGTATTTCGGTATATAAAAAGTGATGTAGTTTCTATGATTATTGACCGATCGTCATGGTAAAGGTATTGAAAGATGCGGAAGCAGACGAGAAGTGCATTAGTTGATTTTTGTGAATCGGTTAATAATATTTCAGCCGCGTCGAAGCAGCCAGGGGCACTTTTGTGACACGAGGCGCAGCCGAGTGTCACAATTGATCGTAAAAATAAAAAGGTACCTAGTATACCTTAGAAAAATTATAGGATTTTGCTTTTGATTTGATTTAGCTTTTTCGTAAATTTTTGTATTCATTTCAATGCTCTGATTCTTGCGGGAACTGCGAAATCTATGTTTTTTTTTTACATATTTGGCCGTGTTCCTAGAGAATGTTATTCAGTTTCATGGACCGAACACATCCTCACAATTTGGATGGTGAATACAAAATGGCCCTGTATTTTGTGCTGCTGCACTGGGTACAGATTGATGAAACAAAACATGCATGTTTCAAGAATAATAATACAATAATTTGCCGCGAAACATGTAGATAATAATAATTGATCACCAACCACGAAGTTGCATTTGAAATTCAGGCAGTGGCTGCGATACTATCCCCGTCAATTGGTAATGCGCCTGGTGGCCATGATTTTAACCTCAAAAACAAAAAACAATTATATTTTTTTTATATACCTAGCCCCTATCTTATTAAAAATAATAATTCAATAATTAATATATTAGATTACCTATGAGAATTTTCTAGTTTCATTATATTTTAGTTGCGGATCACGTCAACGAGAATGTTAATGTGACAAGATTCCAGCGCATTACTAATTGACGGGGATAATAAGGCTGATTCAGCAAAAAAAAAATTGATTTTAGTTACTTTTTGTAAAAGGTTTTTTTTTCTTTCAAATTAGCCACACATCTCGCAGAGTAGGTAGAATATCATTAACCCTTCGGGGTATTGTAAAAGGTAGCTAGTAACTGCGAGGTATCACATCGATGGAACAGCAGCAGCATTTTCTGATAAAAAACCAAAAATACCGACTTCAAAAAAAACCAGCCTCTAAAAAGCAAGAAATAATATTCAATTGTGTGGCTAACACATCTCGCAGAGTAGGTAGAATATCATTAAACATTCGGGGTATTGTAAAAGGTAGCTAGTAACTGCGAGGTATCACATCGATGGAACAGCAGCAGCATTTTCTGATAAAAAAACAAAAATACCGACTTCAAAAAAAACCAGCCTCTAAAAAGCAAGAAATAATATTCAAATCATTAGATACGCATTATCATCGTTATAATAACGTCTATTGAAGTCGGGTGGGGTACGAACGTACCGTACGTAAGTACGGGAAGTACAACTTCATTTTTTTTCTAAAATCCCCACCCGACTTGTCGAGTACGACCGATTTGAAAAAAAAAATAGGACCATCTCGCAAGCAAACTCAATCGAACAAAAAAACAATCATCAAAATCGGTCCATAAATGTCGGAGATACGCGCGAACAACGATAAAAAAACACAATCGAATTGAGAACCTCCTCCTTTTGTTGAAGTCTGTTAAAAATGGTCAAATACTCTGATCTCAAATCTGTCTACTAGGCGTAAAGATTATGAGACAACGTCTTCTCAATGGAAAGGTCTTCTTCCTGCAGTGGAATTTAATTTGTAAAATAATATGATTACTGATAATACAATTCATTTGACTTTGTACATCACAGACATCATCAACGTGTCCTCCTCACCGTACCTATCAGTTGACGGCGACTCTTAAAAGTTGAACTGTTGAGCTGGTTCAGCTTTGTACAACAGAAGTGACCAACTTCAGAGCGCTTGCGGTTCAAATGATGTGGGTATATTCTGTTTCAATTTGTGGGCACCATATACATTATCAAGTGAAGTTGCCGCGGATCACTGTCTATTGCATTGTATCAACAGTTAGTTTGGACGTCTTGCGCGTATTTATAGAATGTTTTATTGCCTAAGTTGCACCAATATATAATTGGCATTAACATTCACCTAAGACACGCATAGCTGCGTACAACATCCAGTAGTAGTTAGCAAAAATATGCATATATTTCTTTTTTTAAATGGTTTGGGAATTCCGCCAAGTGACGCCTGATTCAATCAAATCCTTACTAATATTATAAATGCGAAAGTCCGTTTGTTTGTTTGTTTATTTGTTTGTTTGTTACGCCTTCACGTCTTAACTACTGAACCGATCATCATGAAATTTTGCATAGACGTTGTCAGAGATACAGAAAAGGACATAGAGTACCTTTCATCCAGAAAAAACGTACAGTTCCCGAGGGATAGCAAAAAAACTGTCCACGCAGACGAAGTCGCGGGCGGCCGCTAGTATTTAAATAAAGGACATCATCCATTTTGGTCCAAATGTGAAAGTGCCGGCCAAAAAGCAAAACTGCTTTATTCTGATAGATTTTGTCCACCTAAGCATTTCTTATTATGGCACCGAAGCTGTAGCACCGTTATACTAGATTTTAAATTAGTTCAAAAACTCGTGTCTTTTCATACATTTTAGCATAAATGTTAAAAAGTCGGCCAAAAATCAATTTCTGATAGATTTGGTCCGCCTAAGCATTTCTTATTATGGCACCGAAGCTGTAGCACCGATGTACTTGATTTTAATTGAGTTCAAAAAGTCTGTCTTTTCATATATTTTGACACAAATGTGAAGCGGTGCTACAGCTTCGGTGCCATAATTAAAAATGCTTACATGGACAAAATCTATCAGAATAAAGCACTTTTGTCTTTTGGTCGGCACTTTCATATTTGGACCAAAAATGTATGAAACATGGATGATGTCCTTTCTCAAAATTAGAATATTTAAATTAAAAATAGTCGAGTTTTATTAGCCCGCGTTATCGATATACGGAAGCTCTATTTCCCATCCCTTTAGGGAGATATACGGAGTCGCAGGTTACGTAACTCCAAATGGGCTCCCGAGAACCAGCCTATCAATCACCCGGATATTATTATAACGTGATTCGAGAAGGCAATAAGTGACAGAGTTTGTTTGTTGAAGTTTAAAAACTTTACCTAACCAATATTTGAGATGATTTGTCGGTACCTAATTGACTCCAAAGATTTGTTGGTAATTACCTTAATTTTTAAAAGAAATCGGACTTCTTAGTTAGTAAGTTAGTGCGCATTGAAACTTTATTTTGCTGATTACTACTACTATTAATGAGATTAGATGTTGGTAATTATAACGTATAATTTTTTTCAACGCGCGAAATTTCCGATAAAGGGGAAATTTCCAATAAAGGGGGGCCTTTATCGGAAGAGTTTTACTAAAAAACAAGAAGATACAGAGCCTACATTATTTCTACTATTTGCCACCATGAGCGCTGCGATCCATTATGACACCCCACCTAGAACTTCGCACCTAGCGAGTCAAATCCCAACAATACTCTCGCTTAGCCTGTTAATTTGGTTGATAACATAATTAAGTAACGTAATTTAATTTATAGTCTAGTCTAGTCATAAGCGTGCCACCCTGGAAATTGGTGCCCTCCAGGCGTAAATAGCCTTACCACACACGCGGGGCTCTGTGTCTTTCCCTAGCTAATCGTGGGAACAAAATGGTTTCAAAGTTTTTTAATAAACCTGGCTGCGGCGATAGAGCTCGCCACTCATCACGCGTAACTTGTTTCTCTCGGGGCGAAAAGCGGGCATCGGAGACCCGTTTTGCTACGCTGAATGTATGTGGAGCGATGGAGGAGAAAATGGATGAGGTGTGTTTGATTATGGAAGAAAAGAAGTTGGATGTTTTATGCGTGAACGAGACGAAAAGAAAGGGCAAAGGAGTCTCAGAACATGGCCCGTTTAAAGTTCTGTGGTCGGGCGTTGCCGAAAATGAGCACGCGAGTATGGGCGTGGGACTCCTGCTGTCGGAAAGGATGATAGAATGCATGACTGAGTATGAGTGTGTTAGTCCCAGACTTCTCTGGGTTAGACTCAAAGTAGGATTACTTCGGATACGCGTCATTGGCGTGTATGCTCCCGATATATCCAAGTCAGCAACGGAAAAGGAGGATTTCTGGAAAAGTGTGGAAGACATCTTGAATGAATGCAAAGATAATGAAAGGATAGTTATGCTTGGAGATTTTAACGGATGGGTAGGTGTGAGAAGAGAGGGATGTGAGGGAGTTTTAGGAATATATGGAGACAAAAGAGTAAATGATAATGGCAGGAGTTTGATTGAGGTATGTTTAGAAAAGAATCTTGTGGTAACGAACACCATGTTTGACCACAAGGAAATTCATATGTACACTTGGCAGAGAGGGGAAAAGAAGAGTATGATCGATTTTGTGATTGTTGATGAAAGACTGAAGGGCAGAGTTGTAGACACCAGGGTCTTTAGGGGTAGTAACATTGGAACAGACCACTTTCTTGTAGTGTCTCGGGTTAGTGGTCTGTTCAAAAGTTGGCGTCATCGTCCCACAGTGTCAACAACGGAGCTGACTAGAGTAAAAGTTGAGAACCTGGATGAAGTGGAAGTGCAAAAGACATATTTGTGCAAATTGAAAGAACGATTGGGAAATGTGGCTGAAGTGAAAGATGGCAAGCTTGAGGAAGTTTGGGAAAAGTTTAAAAAAGGTGTGACTGAAACAGCTGAGGAAATATGTGGAGTGAGTAAAAGGAAGAATGCTCCCCCAATAAACTGGTGGGATAGTGAGGTAAGACAGATAGTGAATGAAAAGAAAAAAGTATGGCAGGATCTGCTGGCCATCAAAGCCAGTAAAAGAGTGAATGCAAGTGTTACAGAAGATGATGTTGATACAGTTGCAAGGGAGTTTAAAAGGATTAAGAAAGTAGTGAAAGAAAAAGTAGACGAAAAAAAGAGAAAGATGAAAGAAAAGTGTGACTTCAAACTCTGTGATAACTTTCGAGACAATATAAAATTGTTTTGGAAACAAGTGAAAACGTCTCGAAGTGGATCACATAAGTCTAAAATGAATGTGATAAGAGATGAAAAAGGTGAGCTAGTGACAGATGAAAAAGGTGTACTACAGGAGTGGATGAAATATTTTGAGAGTTTGTTTGAGGCGGATGGCTCTATGCTAGAAGCCTCGGATAAAAGGGTGGAAGACGAGGAAGAGACAGAAGTGGATGAAAGAGATATATATATGGATGAGATTATTAGTGCAATGAAGAGCATGAAAAAAGGGAAAGCAGCAGGATATGACAGAATTACTGTTGAAATGCTGAGAGGTGGGAAAGAGCTGGTTGCGTCCTGGCTGTGCCTGATCTTTAATAAATGTTGGAACAGTGGCAAAGTGCCGGAAGATTGGCGTAAAGCCGTGGTCGTGCCGCTGTACAAAGGGAAAGGGTCACGGCAGGATGCTAAAAACTACCGCGGGATCAGTCTTCTCAGCATTGTCAGTAAATTGTATGCAAAGGTACTGATTGAAAGAGTGATGCAAAAAACTGATCAGAGTATTTGGGATGTGCAAGCGGGATTCAGAAAGGGAATGGGATGCACGGATCAGGTCTTCTCCTTGAGGTGCTTAACCGAAAAACACCTGGCTAAGCACAAAAAGGTTTACTGTGCCTTTGTGGACCTGGAGAAGGCCTACGATCGAGTTGACAGGAATGAGCTATGGAAGGTGTTGTCCGAATACGGATTGGAGAGCAGACTGATTCATGCCCTGAAATCTCTCTATGAGGATTCCCGTGCATGCGTCAGGATTGACGGCGTATACACTGACTGGTTTGGCATCTCTAGGGGTGTCAGACAGGGATGTGTTGCGTCACCATGGCTCTTTAATCTGTTTTTGGACAGTTGTATGAAAGGTCTGAAAGAACGTGACTGTGGGGTTGTGATGAATGGGACTCAAATCAAGTGCCTTCTCTACGCTGACGACCAAGTTATACTTGCGTCTTCTGCGCAAGAGTTGCAGGAAATGATGTCGGTTATGAATGAAGATTTTGTGAGAAAAGGGATGAAAGTGAATGTAACTAAGACTAAAGTGATGGTGTTTGAGAGAGATGAAGAAATGACTGACTGTACGGTAATGTTAGGTGGCGAAAAAGTGGAACAAGTCCGTGAGTTTGTATACTTGGGGAGTTTGTTCACAAGGGACGGAAAGAGTGAGGAAGACATAGAAAGACGAGTGAAGAAAGGAAATTCGGTGAGTGGTGCTATACACTCGGTTATGAGTAGCCAAACCGTTTCTGCAAAGGCGCGAATGGCTATTCATAACGGAGTGCTGGTACCGACACTGATGTATGGAAGTGAATCTTGGGTATGGCAGAAGAAGAATGAAAGCAGAATAAATGCGGTAGAGATGCGATCGTTGAGGAAAATATGTGGAGTAAAACTGAGTGATAGAGTGAGCAACGAGGTGATTCGCAAAAGGTGTGGTCTGAAAGATGATATAGTGACAAGAATTGAGAAAGGAATGCTCCAGTGGTTTGGTCACTTAGAGAGGATGAATGAAAGGCGAATCACGAAAGAGATATACTGTGCGAATGTGGAAGGAACGATTGCACGAGGGCGTCCCAGAAAAACCTACGCGGACCAAATAGAGGTTATTATAAAAAAGGCTGGTGTACGCAGTGACAAAAACCGCAGGGCATGTATGAAAAGATTGATGGATATGAATGAAGCGAAAGAAGTGTGCAAGGATCGTAGCAGGTGGCGATCCATAGTCTCTGCCTACCCCCATGGGAAACAGGCGTGAGTGTATGTATGTATGTATGTATGTAATTTAATTTATACAAATAATCACCATTTAAAGACACATAAAGAGTCGGAAAAGGTTGTTGCCCCTTCAAATCTGATTGACAGGCGATTTGGTTTAAGCCTCATTTACACAGCATTGATATAATAACATATGAATAAGATACAAAGATTTCACATAGTATTACTCGATTCATCGGTCCCAAAAAATAATGTAGAAAGTAGATTATACTTAGTACTCAGTTTAGTGATTGACAGAAACATGATAGCTAAAACTTTTATCGATAGAAAAAAAAAGTGATCTCCAATTTTGTAGTTTTTCACTGATGTACCAACAAATAATCAACCTATAATCTTGAACCTATAATAGAAAGAGCAGTCTAGTTTTGTCAGTTTTTCAAAATAAGAAATAGATTAGTAGTTATTAATTAAAAACGATGAAATTGACAATAATTTAGTTTTTTTCTATGAAAATTGCTTCCAGCGTTTTTAGTTTTAGCCAGCACTCGAAACGTCCACATCAAGAATCTTTTATTCATATTCTATGACACATAAGGTTCTTGGTCCACATTGTAACAAGGCGTCTGTTATTTTATCCAATACACCATTTAGATAAATATGTTTTTGTGTAGGTATATTAACATATTACGCTTCGGTGTCAGTAGCAGCCTCTTCGTCCCATGAGAAGGTTCCGTAGTCAGATTCAATTTGGTCTGACACCTACACAGTATTCATAGTGAGTTATTGTTATGGACGTACTCGAATAAAAAACATTGAATGGCGTGCCTTACACACGATGTTAACGGGTTTCTCTTAGCGATAACTTTAGATGAATGGGAAGATTTAGTCGCCTGATTAAAAAACTAATTTAATATCACTACATAGTATAAAACAAAGTCGCTTCCCGCTGTCTGTCCATATGTATGCTTGAATCTTTAAAACTACGCAACGGATTTTGATGTAGTTTTTTTAATAGATAGAGTGATTCAATAAAAAGGTTAATATGTATAATACATGGTGTCAAATTCCACACTACACCGAAGCGAAGCGAGGGCGGGTCGCTAGTAACAAATAAAAAAAACTTTGAACTGAGAACCCCCCTTCTTCTTATAAGTCGAGAAGGACGTTCCATATCCCACCACGTGGGCCCAATGCGGATCGGTGGAAGCTAAAGACTGAAAATTTAGTCGAGACCGACGGCTTAACGTGCCTTCCGAAGCACGGAGAGGCTCGACTTATAAATTTTGGTCACCCATCCGATGACAATCCCTCGAGAAAGTTGCTTCACTGCCGCAATCGCAATGCGCTAACCCACTGCCCACAAATATCACCTACTTACTTTGATTGGGAATCGAACCCCGCCTGATGCGATACGAGGAATATACCGTCGTCTGACCATAATACACACCATGGTAAAGCCATGGAACATTTTTCATTTTTGTTAGTTAAATGAAATAAAATCAATTTTCTTTCTTTCTTTCTTTAAAATAATTGTGCACAAATAACAATTTCTAACATTTCATCCATAACTGTCGTTAAGAGTTATTTAGTAATGAAATCGAATTGTTAAAACAGCAATATAATTTAGAATATTGAAGACAAAAGCTCAGAAACGTCTTGTTTTCAGCGTAATCCAATTCTGATACTCAATTTGTCTGTTGGAAAGCTATTCTATAGAATATTACTGATAGCTTTTAGGATACAACAGCTTCTCAACAAATATTGTATTCAGATTTTTACTGTGATATTACACAAACGTTGTTACATATAATCCATTATTTTTTTGACAATCGTTCAAGCATTTTTTTTTGTCATTTTGAGTTCCAAAAACAATTTAAAAGTTCCTATTTTGTCTTTTTTGTATTAGGTATAAATTAAGTTTGAACTAAGACAATAGTTATTTGTTATACAAGTGACCAAAAATTAATTTGTGCTGTGAGTGCCGACTTTTAAATCACGAACTAGCGAAGTAGTCTAGAATTGACTGACACTCGCTACGCTCGTGATTCTAATATAGACTACTGAGCACAGTGAGTGATTTAAAGGCAAGAGACAGAGCAAATTTTGGTCTCGTGTAAAACATACAACTTTTCACCTCTACCAACGAGAAAATTTTCACGTGACTTTCCCGGTAAAAAGCTTAATTCAGCATTAGAAACTTGTTCACTCTAATCTTTTGGAGCTGGACAACTATCTTCATCGTTGGACGCACTAATTTTTGTAATTATTTATCACAAAAATAGTTTGATCAAACCTATGCTAAAATTTTATTCATAGAGTCTAGTCTAGTCTAATCTACTTTAGTAGATTCCTGTCGTTTTGGTTACATTCCGTTGTATTTTTCTCTTATTCATTAATATCCCATCTTATTTATTTATTTATAATCATAAAACTCTAATTTGTTAATAAATTTCATTAATTTTTCTTATTTCATATTTATTTCATACATGCGACCTCATTTCGTCCATACTCTTTATTTCGAATTATCAACCTTCTTTTTTAACAATCCTTATTTAAAACTCCTTAGTACCTATATCCGTGCATTTTATTTTTTTACTTTTTAATCCATGTATGCATAGCCTTCTCTATGATGTATGACATCATAAAGCACTCTATCTATCCTTTCCTCACATACCAATTTTACTAGTCTCGTCCTTGTCACTTTATTTCTTTTTTCTTTATTATTTTAAAAGTTGGTGTTAGAAATTAAAAAAAACACTTTGCCTCACGCTCGCAGCAAAAATCAATTTTGCTGCGAGTTTTTACGCGCCAAAAGCACCCTATTCGTGCTGGAGAGGTGAAAACAGTTTTACCTAAAGTAGGTTTATAAACATTTTGAGTATTTTATAAGGTCTACGGTTCACAAATGTAAATAAGTAATTCAAATTCAGGTCATTCTAGCCTTATTTTGTAATTACATAATGTGTTATAATACAAACTAACAAATTGTGTTAATAATATCTTATAGCTTGTGCTCTAATGTGTATTAATGATTAACAATAAAGACAAGCATTATGATCTAAATAACTTTAGATGATGGTTGGAAAAATCCAATAACTATAAAACACATTGATTGACATACTTGCTTTTAACATAATTTAAATCCCACCTCCATATTTTTACGTCTGTAATTTATAAAGTCCCTGTTCAGGCGTTCATACAAATCGCATTACAGATCCATTGCTGCTTCTATGCGAAGCGACAAGAGCATAATTCTGTTAGCGACGAGAGGAAAACACGTAATGGCCTCTTAATTGCGTTTTATCACTTTTCCAGGGTTTCAAAAGGCAGGCAGTTTAAGAAAACCACCGTTCGTTCAGACGTGGTATGAAAAGGTTCGCAAATTTTCAAATTTCGTTCCGGTTCCGTCCATTTTACAATAGCGGATGAAAATTTTGTGTCAACGTTTTTAACCGTCTCTGTGGTCTAATGGTTTACCCACCCGTGTAAGATGCAGGGGTCCCGGGTTCGATTCCCAGGGGGAGTACAATTTGTACTCGGTTTAGTTGGTGGTGGGGCTTATTTCAAGTCCGCCTGGCTAGCTACCACCATCTTCTCCATCAGCCATTTTTAATGTCCCCACTGCTGGGGCACAGGCCTTCCTTATGGGTGGATAAGGAGGACGGGCCATAACCCACCACGCAGGCCCAATGCGGATTGGTGGGTGTTAACGACTGCAAATGCACCCGGGACCAACGGCTTAACGTGCCTTCCGAAGCACGGAGGAGCTCGAGATAATAAATTTTTGGTCACCCATCCCATGACCGACCCTTGCGAACGTTGCTTAACTTCCGCAATCGCTGGGCCAGACGCTAAACCACTGCGCCACCGAGCTCCTCGCCACCATCTTACCTAAGAAAAATTGTTGTGTTCCGGCAGTTAGAGGTAAGATAGATTCAATTCCTCAGTGGTGAGGATTCCGGGTATAGTGCGCTTCCACTTTCGGTCTCATCGTCACTTAACATCAGGTGAGGTGAAGGCCAAGCACTATCCTGTTTTGCATAAAAAAAAACATAGGTTGTTTTTATGTGGCAAAAATTGGTTAAACTAGGTCACAGCTCAAAATATTGATTCTAAAAACTGTAAATAAGGACTTGGTGCACTCAAAAGGATTAATGAAAATTCAATCCCTAGGTAATCCATGTGGACGAAAACGTATGCAAACGCTTGCCTCAAATTCTGCTAAAGGTACACAAATTCTGGCTTATTCATACATTTGAACTACAGGATATAACATAACTAACCCTTATTCCAACTCCTTCAGAATTCGAAATGGCACATCTGATTGACATGTTCATCTACATAATTAATCCAATACGTAACACGGTCGTTCCCATATTCCCGTAAATCAATTACGTGTACATTCAAAAGGAATTCAATTTTCTTCATACGCTCCTCTTCGTTACTGGAGACATAAAAAAGATAAGCGTAAAACTCGCGTCCTGAGAGTTTCATACTATAATATTTTGTTTCTTCAAGATAATTTTGTATGCAAAAGCAGCTCTCAAAATGCGAAAATTCAGCTAGAATAGCTGAAATTTAATTAAATAAATAGACATTGAACAGAAAAATATCAACGTAAAGGTTACCTTCATTTAAAAACCACAGGTAACTGAAAGAAAAAAGAAACACAAAATAAGAACAACATTGTTATATTTTTTTTCTTTTTGTATCAAGAAGTTGTAACCTTTTGAAATTTTTATTGATTGCCCTTTATTTTTTAAGCAATAATTGATATTTTTAAGTAAGTTCGTATTATAAAAATGAAATGAAATTACTAATATTTTTAACAATCTTGTTTTCCTTTTTAAATATTTTCGAATACTATACCAATCCAGCCAAGAATATTTGGTTACAAATTTATGCAAAGGGTAAGCTATTTACTCTTTGGCAAAAGGCCAAAATATTATATCAGAATTTTCTAACATACGAAAGAAACGTAATGTAATAATATTGAATGCATGCAGTTCTTTAATTACGAGAAATCCTTCACAGCCTGTGAAGCAAGCCCTAATTATACAAGCTGTTTGGTAAAACCCTTATTAAAACAAATATTGGAGAAACGGTACCATGCATACAACCGGGAAAATTATCATAAACCCTGAAAACCCTGATATGGCTGAGAAACGTTTTTTTTTACATATTTAAGGAAAACTGCAATGTGACACTCCTAGACGCAATTAGACTATTGTTTTCTTTAATTAGTTTAAAGAAAACAATAGTCTAATTGCGTCTGTGGTGGATTTCAGTGTTTATAATAATTTTCCGGGTCTGTGTATGCATGATACCCTATCTGCCATATTCGGCTTTATAAGAACACTAGCAACCACCCGCGAATTCGTCTGTGTGGAAAGTTTTTTTGCTATCCCTCGGGAATAACACTCTTTTTCGGGATGAAAGGTACTCTATGTCCTTTTCTGTACCCCTGAAAAAGTGTATAGCCGGCTCCACACTCGCGCGCGAACCGCGGCCGCGAATCACGGGCGCGGTGCGTGCATGAAAACGGTGCTAAAAATATAGCCCTCCAGACTCGCGCGTGAACCGCGGCCGCGAATCACGGCAACCTTAGTTCGGCACACAAGTCCTTTAGAGGGCTCCACGAGGCTGCGAACCGCGAGTGTGGAGGGTTTCGCGGCTTCGTGTATGGGCTTCGCGGCTTCGCGTTCGCGCTTCGCGGCGTTCCCCGTCCGGTGGCGGTTTTTTGTCCGCGTCAAAGGACTTAATTGTGTGCCGAACTAAGGTTGCCGTGATTCGCGGCCGCGGTTCACGCGCGAGTCTGGAGGGATAGATTTTTCGTTTTCATGCGCGCACCGCGCCCGTGATTCGCGGCCGCGGTTCGCGCGTGAGTGTGGAGCCGGCTTTTGACGTGGACCAAAAAACCGCCACCGGACGGGGGACGCCGCGAAGCGCGAACGCGAAGCCGCGAAGCCCATACACGAAGCCGCGAAACCCTCCACACTCGCGGTTCGCGGCCTTCGCGGGCTTTCGCGGCGCGAGTGTGGAGCCCTCTTTATGAAAAATTTCATGATGATCGGTTCAGTAGTTAAGACGTGAAGGCGTAACAAACAAACAAACAAACGGACTTTCGCATTTATATTAGTAAGGATTACCAGATACTGTTTAATAAGCAAAAGGTAGCAAAACTTAATCAACACATTTTAAACCGTTTGTGTAACATGTTGAAGAAAATTCAAAGCCCCAAGGCGAACTAAAGTACTGAACCAAAGTTCACATCAGGTATTTGATATGTAGCTGGGTGTATTTTATTTACACAAGACTCATTCGAGTTTGAGAATTCACGAACAACTTTCGAAGCACCCGAACTTTCTGTGTGTACGGAATTTAAAGGAGAAGTATCTAATGTAAACATTATTTTCAACTTATCAAAACTTTTGAGTCTGAGTATTATCACTGTTTAAGATGTAATATGGCAGCAATTTACTTATGGTTTATTTCTATAGAATTTATCCAAAGAACAGAATGATTCGGAAAAACAAGGACTTGTTATTTAGAAAACTTCAAATTAGATTCTTAAAGCTTCTTGTAAGTAATAAAACTAAAAATAAATATAAAGATGATTATTACAAATTATTTAAAATTTGTAAAGTACTACCGGCAAGCATTAAACATAAATATATATTTTTATTGAATAACTTTCATGATCAGGAGCGTTTGATACCGTTGAATCACGGCCATTGCACCAGGGCAGTAATTCAGGGAAAATTTGTTGTACCCAGCCAGAGTAACAAGTATATATGGAGATAGAACCATGAATAAAAGGCTCCCGTATATATTAAACTCATTGCCCAACGAAATAGTCACTCTAAAAAAGAAAAATGTATTTAAAACGCACTTAAAGAAATATCTCATAAACTCTCTTTAACCAATTGTTACTAGATTTATAAATAATACGAAGTCAATAATGTACTCCTTTATGTCAGTATAATGTACTCATAGAAAGCGGAATTGTACCTACTCATTGTATTAAGTCGAGTGAGAACGTCCTTGCAGACAAACCATATATTTGGTTTTGCGAGACTTCTATTTAAATAATATCAATGTAATTGTTTCTAATAAATAAATAATAATAATAATAACCTTCTACTGCTTCATCATCCTCCTGTCCTTATCCCAATTTATTTGTAGTGCTATGTCTACACAAAATAAAATTTTGCGCTCGTAGAACGACCACTATTGGGGTCGGCGCAGCATGTTGCCTGACACCAACCCTCCTTGGGAATGCTGTTGTTGACAGTTTCGTCGCTGCCATTCGAGTGACCCTTTGTGCGATGGTCTGCACCGGGTCCCTAAAACTTCCCTCTATCGCCTTCTACGATACCCACGGGATGAGATGGGACAGTCCTATTCTTAACCGGAACTGTGCGGCAATGACAAAACCTTCTACTGCTTATACTCGTAAAATATGTCCATTTCCCTTTACATTCATTTCGTCAGTATTTGATGACCCCTACCCAGGTATTGAAAAATACCGTAAAAAAACGATAAAAAAATAACGTTAAAAATACCGCTAAAACATTTTATCGGTAAATTTACCGGTAAAAATAACGTTAAAAATATGTTACCGGTAAAATTAGCGTTAAATATAGCGTTAAACTTTACCGGTACAATATACCTACCGGTAAAATTATCGCAAAAAAATAACGTTATTAATTGGAATAACGTTAATTTTAAAGTTTAACGGTAAAAAAGTAAAAAATAACGTTAAAATTAACGTTATTATTGAAATAACGTTAATTTCAATGTAACGTTATCTAAATTAACGTTATTTATTGACATAACGTTAATTTTAAAATTAACGCTAAAAAAAGTGAAAAATAACGTTACGTTTAAAATAACGTTATCATTCCCTGCCCCTACCTTTCAAGGTGCATAATTATACACCTAATGTCATCAAATCGTCAAAATACCAATACTACCTCAAATCAAGAAGCTTATACCCACAATGGAGATTGCACGCCTAGTATAGTATCATAGTGAAGATTGAAAAATATTTCTTTAGTGACATCACGGCTTATTGCTATCTCTTTCTTTTCGTTTTACAATACGTTTTCGTTTCACACGAACGAACGAACGACGAACAACGAACACGTATTGTAACACTAAAGAAAGAGGTTGCAATAAGCCGTCACGTCACTCAAGGTCATTTTTTCTATCTTCACTATGACACTGGCCGTGCAATCTCCATTGGAGGGAGGTATAAGCTTCTTGCCTGAAATAGAATTAATGGCTAAACCAGAATATGGTAGATAGCGGCCATCAAACTGAACAACTTTTACTATGGGACCAACTCTGAAATCGCGAAAAAAATCAGTTGTTTCATACATTCTCATATTTTCTTTATTAATTTTTGTTTGAAACAGCAAATTTTTTTGCTGTTGATCATCAAGAACATACAAAATTTTACTGATTTCTGGATTTAGAGCTCATTCATAGAATTACACGCGCGTAATCAAAAGAGACTATCTTGTTTACCGACGTAAATAATGAAAAGAATAAATAAAAGAATAATAAGCACGCGTCTTGCTATTTTTGCGTATCATGTTTTTTCCGATATTTTCAAAATATTAATTTTTAACTTTTGACTGCACATTCATATTTAAAAACGAAGTTTGATATCCCTATTTCATTTTTAAATATACTTAAAAATTAACGGTGTCTAATGCAGTTTTCAAAAACTGCAGCACTCCTAACGATCACTGCAGCGCTGTCACTAGTTGCAGTACAATGCCCAGAATCAGGCCAACTGACTCACATTTGCCTCCAGGTGGCAACAATGCGTTGCGCAACTAGTGAATGGTTCCTCTCGCCAGCGGAAGGCGGCAAGGCTATAGCTTTACCAACATAAGATTGCCTGTGCATTGCAGCCCTTTTTTAAGGTACAAATACACGTTTAAATCTGGTACTAATTGGTGCTACGATAGCAAACTTGCATGAGCAGTCATTGTGCAAAAGAAAATATGCATCTGGGTAGATCCATGCAAATGAGGAATTTAGGGAAAAATCAATTATTGCTATTACATACGAAACAAAACTCTTTTCTATACAATAAATACTTATATTTCGTAATTCAACACTTTTTATGTACTACCTTCATTTATTTTTAAGTTATATCACTTTAAAGTGCAGTTTTTTCTACATGTTGTTCGGCGGCGAACTTTAATTAAGTAATGTAAGTGACATTGAAAATTTGGATTTTTGACTTAAATGTCATAAATATTTGCTCAGTTATTTTACAGATTCTTTCTAAGCTCTTTTTGTATTTATTTAAAAGAAGTTACAATTAAATGTTATAATGTAAGAAGAGAAAATACTTATCAAGTGAAATACTAAAAATGGAGTTCCTTTTTATGTAACGAAAGTGACCGCGCGTTAAAAATTTATTAAAAATACTTACAAAGGATTGTTTTTTTTCAAATTTCTTGTTTTAGTTACATCAAGTTGATTGATCCCTATATAATTTTGTTAATTGAACTGAAATCGAAAGAAAGTTGCTTCTGAAAAACAGTTTTTTAGGGTTCCGTACCCAAAGGGTAAAAACGGGACCATATTACTAAGGCTCCGCTGTCCGTCTGTCTGTCTGTCTGTCTGTCTGTCCGTCTGTCTGTCTGTCTGTCTGTCTGTCACCAGGCTGTATCTCATGAACCGTGATAGCTAGGAAGTTGAAATTTTCACAGATGATGTATTTCTGTTGCCGCTATAACAACAAATATTAAAAACAGAATAAAATAAATATTTAAGGGGGGCTCCCGTACAACAAACGTGTTTTTTGCAGTTTTTTGGTACGGAACCCTTCGTGCGCGAGTCCGACTCGCACTTGGCCGGTTTTTAATCATCATTTTCAACGAAAAAATGTAAGTAAGTGACAGTGGATCTACCTGTCTCAACATAATACCATTATAATCAATAGTGAGCTAAACCTTAGTTATTTATTTTAGTGTATTAAAATATCCAGCAAATTCAAATTCAATGACACATTTTGGCATGGTAACCATATAGTTTGCTTTATATGAGGATTTCGGAAGTATGGCGGCGCATGAAGAAACCTGTGTATCGATATACCCCTATATTTGCCCCTATATACAACGAACTAAGATACTAAGGAAGTGTAATTCCGCTCAAAAAATAGCACCACGCAAACTAACACAGAGTGGGCGGGGCTAAAAAAGTACTAGTGAAGCACGATTTAGTAATGTCTGCCACGCGCTCGGCGACAGTCGTTAGCGTTACCACAAAAAAATAATTAGAAAAATGATTAAAATTACGTCATGTGTGGTCAAGTGGTGAAAAAGACCAAAAGAAGGCAGCAAAACTATACAGACATAACATAACATAGGAAAGTAACATATTTTTCGTTTTTTAGAAATATCTATGAGCGTATACATACAACATATGGTCGTTATTATGCAACAAGTGTTCAGTCGCTTTGTGGGGCAGAGTCAAATCTTCACATTCACTGCTATCACACATTTTTAAACAAGAATAAAACTCTCTCATGGAATTCAGTACAACAAAAAAAAGGAAAATTTAAATCAAAATTTTGTAATGCTAAAAATGGCGCGTCCTGCAATATGCAATACATAGAAAACGAGTAATCTGATGTAATCTCCTTGTTTTTTATTATTATACAGGGTGTAACAAAAACGCTGTCCAATCCGTGAAGGGATGATTAGGTAGGTACCTATAAAGATTCTATTCAAGCAATCCTCTTTGATTAACGAGTAAAAATCCCTGGTTAAAATAGAATAAATAAAAAATTAAGAACTCACATTGCAACACCGAAGGCAGCAGAGTGGCACGACAAGTAGTGACGTCATGAGGTCAAGACCGTCAGATCAGAACACAAAGTAATGACAATTTCCAGAAACTATGATTTTATGCAGCTCTGAAAACAGCTTTTTAATATGGAGTTTGATCCGCGGATCATTCTGCTGGAACCCCAATGTATGAGATCTGCTGCGAAAATGCTAGGTACTTTATATTTCCACCACCAATAGAAATACATGCCTAGCAACGGTGCACTAGATTGTCCCGAACACTTTGCAGCACACCTGTATTCCACTTAATTAGTACAAATGTGCCTATTATTCGCAAACGCATTACGGATTCACTCTCACAAATGTTTTTAAACATCAACTGTAAATATGACCTCACAATTAAAAATCAAGGGGTGTCAAATCTGGAGATCGCGCTGGCTACGGAGTTGGTCCACCTCTTCCAATACACCGTCACCCATCACCCATATTGCTAGTTTAGGTATTTGCGCACCGGTCAATAAGCATGTTAAAATAGTCTGCATTTGAAAAAGATCTTGACAAGAATAAACTTTGACTTGGTGGAATACGCTGCTATAAAAAATACATTACGAAAAACTGAGAACCTCCTCCTTTTTTGAAGTCGGTTAAAAAAGTGTCGCTATAAGAATTTTGTATTGCCAATTAAAAAATAAAAATAAAGCGACGTATTAATACTGTTGTTCTTTATCAGTCACACCTCTAAAAGACGTATTAAGGTGTTGCTCGCGCAAATGTGATAATTATCTACATAATATGTACTTACATGTTATGAAAAAAAAATCTTTACAGAATACATTGTCTTTTATCAAGCATACCTATTTTATTTCAATAGCTTGCCTAATTTTAGTCCTTATTGAAATCATATGTCTTACCAATTCGTGACAAATAATATGATCATCATTCATCAACATCATCATTTTATAATTTTCATAAAATAAAATAACAATAAAATCATCACAGCCGAAAGACGTCCACTGCTGACATAGGTCTCCTTTAGTTTTTTAGAGCGACTAGTTACAGGCGACTTGCATCAAGCGTATTCGAGCGGTCTTTACCAAGTCGTCCGTCTACATAATAAAACAAACATTATATCTAACAAACAATAATGTACTAATTTCATAAAACAATTTTATGATGCCGCCCAGCGCGCCGTAGTAGGTTAGGTGTACTGACTGCATTCTACGTTACACCGTCCTCGCCTCAATGACAAAGGCACGACAACGGCCCAATGAGTGACACGAGGCGAGTCAAATATCCAATCATGTTTGATCTGCGTTCAAACCCCAGCCAATAGAAAACGTCATATGCGTTAGAATACAATCTAATGCCGATTATGCGTGCATTGTAATAAGGTATGTTTTTACTAGTTCATTGTTGAGTTTGCGACCTTTTGTGTTACAGAATATGTGAAGGTGCCATTTTTTATGCAATATTTGTTAGGAGTTAGGCTTCCTTAGATCTTAGTTCGTTGCCTATATATACCTGTCACTTGTTGTTTTGAAAGAATAATTGTTTGTCATGTTCAGTTTCGTTCACGCGGACGAAGTCGCGGGCATCAGCTAGTAAAGTCCTAAAGCGCAGCGTTTTCGAGATAATCCGGATTTAACATGGTTATTTATATTTAACACGATTTCATCGTGCACCGCTATATTTCCGAAATCCCCGTCATAAATAAAAAATATGGTTACCACTAAAGCTAGCCACTCATACTAAGAGGTTCCAACCCATTTTAATTAATTGAACAATAAAATATAACACGTAATGGACATGCATTCTTCGCATATTTCTATACCTATTACACTTTTAATCTCATAACAAACTCCAAAATTATTTTACACCACACTAAATTACAAAGCGGTAAGACCGGTAGGACCCCTCTCGCCGCAAATATTTACCACAAAACGGCAAAACGATACAACAGGAGCGTGTGACATCATCTTAATAATTTATTAGCATTTTTATCAAAGATAATGGCCAGATAAAATATTGAAAGAAAATATACGTGAATGTGAGTTTGGCGGTCGAAGGTGAATTAATTCTGAAATTGCCTTTGAACTGACATTGTATAACTACGTTAAAAATTCAACGAACTGTAAATATTGTAACAAACAATGAACGAGACTCATCATTATGACGTCAATTCATTTATGATTCATTTATGTTTGGGAAAACGCGCGTTTTTGCGTTTTCATGCGTTTCTCTTTCGACGCAGAATATGGTCGCTAATTTCGTCCACGGCCGGCCAATGTCTGTTTGGTTCAGCGGGTTAGGACGCGGACCACAAGAAACGAGTGTTCCGAGTTCGAATCCCGCTCGGTGACTTACCTTTTTTTTATATATTTATATTTTTTAATTTTTATTGTTTTTAGACAAGTTTAAAAAAATAGTGTTGCTTTCGAGTTTTTATTTTAGTGAGACTTGTGAAGCAATAGTGCAAAACAAAAAAAATACCCATTCAAATTTTAAACACAGTTTTTCGGATACGTTTTGTGACGCCATCTCTCGGCTAATGCCATAAAAACTAACTACTACACCTCGCGGAATTATTATGTAATTAACTACATCTTATTACAAAGCTCACGAGCTATCGACAACAGATGGCGTTTCTCTGTGACAAGTGCTGTACGGTTGAGAATACGAATATTGAAAACACATCACATACATTGCTCTGATCCCAAATTAGCTAAAGCACTTTTGTTATCACCTAAACACTACCATTTACAATAAATAGTAACGTAGTAGTAACTGGGTAAGTAGAGGTATAGGTTTGTAAAGTGTGGCAAAGGGGGAAGAGATTAAGCGTCAATTTAATGGATCCGGATATTTTCTGGTTTAATTAAAAAGTGTCACCGAGAGAATAAGATTGTCTGTTAGTTAATTGGCACTTATTAACCTATGAAACAGGGGATAAGAAGAAAGGGGTATTATAGCACAACACCCGCTCCGTTCCTTCTAATTGACTACTTACACCACTACAACCGAGACCAAAGGTTTGGTATATTTTTTCGTACTTTATAAGAACGAAACATCCCGACTCCTGAGCTAAATAAACTTTGGTCGCCCATATGTTGATGCAGACGTAACCTGCCTTCCAACGTACGAAATAGCTCGGGATAATAATTTTTGGTCACCCATGCGACGACCAACCCCCCAGTGAAAGTAGCTTAACCTCCGCAATAACATTTGACGATATGTATACCATGTTTTAGCAAATAAAGATATTCTTATTCTTAAAAATCACAGTCCCAATGCGAAATGCGAAATAAACTACGCCGCCATCGAGCTCTTTTTGATGAGTTTTTTGTAAATTTATAATTATTTTGAACAATATCTTAACCTCAAAACACCATATTGGTTACCGGAAAACTGACCTCGATACGGTAAAAATGAGTAATGAACAAACAATAAGATTACGGCTGAGGATGTGTTGTAATACCTACTTTACTTCGTAATTGGCCAATCGGTTTACATGAGAACTGCAAGTATGTTAAGTAAGTTCCTTTATGATAACGTTGAAGATTTTAATTTAAAATTATTAACGGAAAAGCAAAATGTAGACGTAGATAGCATCTTAACAGTTCGCAGTTTGTGTGTTGGAAACTTGAAGAATTACTTCAAAATAATCGTAGCACATCTAGAAACAAGTTACTTTCCAGTAATAGAGAAACTAAAAAACTTATTTACACTTGTTGACCAAGCGAGCGCGGAGCGCGAACGAAGCGTCTCTGCTTCAGCTTGAGCAAAAAAAAATGCGTTCGCATGTCCGTCCCGCTGCTGTCCAGCTGTCCAATTTTACTCGTTTACAGGTCGCATTTCTCAACTAGTTGTCGTGAAATTTTGTGAGTTCGATAATTATTATAAAAAAATATATAATTTCAGTTTTTCTAAATCTTTCAGAATGGCGGAGATATTTAACAGAACAGAGCAAATACGTACTATTATCTACACCATGCTTTAAATCTTCTATAAAGGCACAGTATTAAGACTGTGATAAAGGGTTCTGAAACGGTTAGCATACTGACTGCCAATGCCGACATTACAATATCCGAGCGACGACACATCCCTTTGCAGACGACACATATCATGGGTGTAGATCAAGTCTTATATTATATTATATATATTATATATGTAAATAATTAAGTATTAAAAACACTCATGTGATACTATTATCATATCACACATTCGTGTTTTTTATACCCCTCATTATAATACAGTTGCATAAATAAATGATTTTATAATGTTCTACTTATATATAATTTCATTGAACTTTTACGAATCATTAAAATATTTTGTTAAGCATGATAATGTCAAAAACTCGGACTTACGACTCCAGACTATATACATACATCTCACTATTCTGATACCATGCAATATATAATATTAATATTTCTATATAATTTCATGTAAAGTAAGTATAATAACTTCGTAGCTAAGACAACAAAAGTGAACCGCGGAAAGTTTGAGCTAATCTTCAGATTCAGCCTAAGCAAATAGGCACACCTAACTGAGCGGCCAGCCGGCTTAGAACAGATAAGGATACTTGCTCAAAACCAAAACGAGGTAATTGCAAGTTAGCGCATAGATCTTTAATGGTTTTGTGAGTATTTGAGACCCTGGTGAATTGGCAGTTGCTTTAATAAAAGGAGGAAACTCGCACATTAAATGTACAACTAGCATTAAATTTACTATTAAAAGGAAGAGACAAAAACTTTAACTCTCAGTAAATTGCTGTTGTTGATGAGGAAAGAAACAAGAATACTAAAGGGTCATCAAATTAATTATACTCATATTTTTGATACTGCCAGACCCCTTACAGCCAGACACAATACCCCCCTAGCATGACCACTAAAATGCGATATGATATAGCAATTTATCACGTTTAACTGTTAAAAAACAAACAGTAGAGTGTCCATAAAACATTAGTTATTCTGTGATAAAACAGGGCTCGCGCGGGTCGACCGTGCGATGCGCAAACAGTGACAACAATTTCAATTTATGTAGGAAATGGTTTAGGACAAAAATGTAAAAAATAAAAGGTTTTTCTACTTCATAAATCGATTGTACTGCTGTTATACTCGTAGAATGACCTGACAAAATTTGAAAAGGGGTCCCAAAATTACCCTGTATTTCATTTACTAAATTGTTTATATTATTGAAATATTTCTATATTAGTTAATAGAAACAACATACGCGGACATATGCATAAAATTGCATTTCTAGGCCAGTTAATATGCAATTACCTCGTTTTAATACTGGTGAGCAGCCTCTATCCGCTTATGCTCGTTATACCTATACGCTACGTAAAACTTTCAGTGGATTTCCACACGTGACCGGAGAGGATCAAACTGTATCGAATGCGATCTTCAGAATATAATAAAATTGAATATTCTGTTATTGTTATTTTCTTCTTGTTGTTAGTGGTGTAGGGAATATACCGTAAATTAACACCAAAATAATAATAAAGAGTGGGCAGGGAGGGGCAGCTGGCCCCCTCCCCTAGAGGTTAAAAAATTTAGCCAACTGCAAAGTATCCAAAGTTCTGAGGCCGTGCAACTTGCTTTTCCGATAAATCCTTTTGCTATCATTCACAGACTTCGATCAGATATCTGATCGAAATTCACAGATGTAGGGATGGTCATGTTGTTCATTATTAGGCCGCAGTGAATTTTCTTAGCGTGTACAAAGCGCCCTAATTTGTTTTATTTTTTATTTAATTTTTTGTTCTGAAGCTTTTCCTAATGCCTGTCTTACCTTAGCCTTTTCACCGCCCGACCCTGCATCAGTTCTGTGCCATAATTAATCAAAATGTAGACAAAAATATTCAGTATTTTTAATGGAGCCGTAACGCCATTGTCAGATAATTTTTTGACAATAGCGTTACGGCTCGATCACTTGTCGGATACCTCCGACTGCGGTCAAAGGGTTACGCAATTGTATGTACCTAGCTAACATACGAGTAATTTTGTACTATTCACTTGAGTGAATAGAGTGAATTGATTATGTACACAATTTGCAAAACTGTCTCCGTATCGCATTAACCCGTAGCTCTTCATACAAAAAAGTTATATTTTGCAATATTTACATAAATTAAAGAAAAAGGCTGTTTTACCCGCGAACATGATCGGGGCACTTATGAAATTACTTACTTCTACTCCATTCGATATTACTTTACTTGTAGGGTCTAGGTTTCGATTACTAAAGTACATACGCTTTTTAACAAACAAGCATAATGGATCTTGGTCTTTGATAAACTTTTGCTAATTTAACACTAAAGTATGTCTATGGTATTTATTGTCTAATTTCCAAATTTTATCGCAATTGCTTTCATTGACAGATGGATGTGACACATTGCGGTATTTCTTCGGTAATACCAAAAAGATGTATCAATATTACATCTGTCAAATGAAAGCGATTGTGATAGATTTTGAAATTAGACAATAAGCAGCTGTAAGCAGTTTTCAATCGTTTTTAATAAATAACTAATATACTTTTTCTTATTTTGAAAAACGGACAATTATAAAACTAGAGAGCTAGTTAAGGTTTTTTTTTATTAAAGTTTCAAGGTTTATTATTGGTAGGCCCATCAATGAAAAACAACAAAATTGTAGGTCATTTCACGATTTTTTTCTATCGAGAAAAGTTTTAGCTATCAAGTTTCTATCAATTACATAACTGAATACTATAATCTACTTTCTACATTATTTTTTGGGACCGATAAATCAAAAAATACTGTGTGAAAATATTTGTTCTAAAATGTGTATTTGAAGTTGTACGGCCCTTTAAGTCCACGCGGCCGGGTATTATTACCAAAAAACCGTTTTGTTCTCTAAAATTAGTAATCCTAAACAGCCCAAAAAGATTTAGCGAGCATTTAATTGACCGAGCGAGCGAAGCGCTAGCAAAGCGAAGCGTCTCTGCATCAGCTTGAGCAAAAATTCTCGTATGTCCTTCCTTCCGTGTGTCCGTTGGCTGTCCGTTTGTTCTCCTCTACAGGTCGCATTTCCCAACCAGTTTTTTTCAGTCAAGCCAGTTTTTCGATATTTTTCGAAAAGGCGGAGATATGTAAAAAAAAACTTATACCGTTTCGAAATAAAAATTGTTAGCGGTGCAAAGAAAATTTTGTTTCTTAAAGTACATCAATTAAAATCTTTCTGACCAATATTTGAAATTTGAAAATTAATGAGGTTGTGACTTTTAAGAGAACCTAGGATTGTGTATATTATTTGCACAGTATAGATACCTATTCGTTGAAAAACTAATATCTATACAATGTTATTTGTATTAAATAAACATACATTTTGCCTGTCCGGCTGTCAAGCTGTCAGCTACTTTTTAACGCGAGGTCTACAGCTCACGGAACCACTAGTAATTCTGGGCTAGGTTACGTTAGTATGCTGATCATTCAAACATAAGCCATTTAATTTACTTATAAAACTACCCAATATATAAGGAATTACCCTTCTATATTGTTCCGAGTTACTCAACATAATAATTATCAATGTTCAGTAATTGCCTTTGTTTCAAGTTCAAACAAAAGTATTGACACAAATTATATTAAACAAAACGTGTTTTAAGAGCGACAATTGTGAATAAAAGTACAACGGAATTTGATACTTATTGCGGTGACATAAAGAGTAATGAATAGTAACGACATCTGTTTATTTGGCACAGCTGTTTGTCGTATTTGTCCATCAAGTGTCACAATGACATTGTTATTGCAAAAGGTGATGTGACTCGTTTTGGTAATCATAAAAACTGATTAACCCTCAAAGAGTAAGACTTTACACTCTTTTATGCTCATTTAAAAAAAAAGATTTTGCTGTTGATAACTTGTACGAAGCCGGTAAGAAAACCACAAAGAAAATGAGTTATGAAAAACACCTTAATTATAATAAACTTTATCAGCCCTTTTGCCTTTTCGACATAATATTATTTCTTACACATATTAAAAAACAATAGGTAGCTTTATATCCACGTTTGTGATGAAAGAGGTCCTAACACAAAAAGTAATGTTTTGACATAATAAATCCTTCTTTCTCATAACCAGATGACATAAATCCTTTTCCCAGCAGATCTGAAATTCGGAACTTTTTCTGTAATGCGTACTTACCTTAGCGCGAGCCCGCGATCGATAAACACACGTGTTGACTGCCCGGCTAGGCTCAACAGAAAAAGAAAACAAATCCAAAACGAAACACAAGAGCGTCTAAATATTTCCAGCCAGTCCACTAAACGTCACTATAAAAGGGATAACCACGTTTAATACTTATACACAAATAATAACCTCACCCGGCATTTTCCCGGCTAAAATAAGGAAAGGAAAACAAAAGAAAGGAAACATAAAATAGAAAATAGGAAAAGATAACGCTACGCCGATCACTCGGCTCTATGATAGATATAGTTGTTGACTTTGGATGATAAACACAGGCTATTTAATATTATCGGGATAAATGCAACGTATTATATCGTTTTTCACTGCTAGAGCGTAACGACAGAGCATTCGGCTCGGTGGCACGGCCAATACTGAGCGATGTGGGTGAAAAAAACCAAACTGAGTCGCGGGTTGTGCTTTACAGCTGGAAAACGCAAGTGGAAAACTTATTTTGTCTCGCTCTAACTCTCTGTAGCCATCTTTGGTTTTCCCTTTTCCCGCGTTGGAGTAGGACTGAGCTGAGTCATCGGAGTGCGATCCTTATCCACAGATAACGCGTGTTTATTAGGCGCGATAATTCTGAGGTGCCTGACAATAATCGAAATAAATTATTTTATAGGGTGATACAGAAACAAATGGTTGATTTTTTTCATTTTTTTTTTATTCACAACGGGATAGGCTTCTCATCTGATGTTAAGTGACGATAAGGCCTAAGGTGGAAGCGCTCTACTCTCGGAATCCTCATCACTGAGGCTCTCTTACCTCTCACTGCCGGAACACAGCAATTTTTAAATTGTTGTTATGGCGTCAGACTTAGGTAAGATGGTGGTAGCTAGCCAGGTGGACTTGAAATAAGCCCTACCACCAACCAAACCGAGTATAAATTGAACTCCCCCTGGGAATCGAACCCGAGACCCCTGCGTATTACATGGGTGGGCGAACCACTAGACCACAGAGGCGGTCAAATTGAAAAAAAATGCTTAACTTTATTCATTGCACTAATGTTCAACAGCCAACAGCTTTCTAGCCTACTTGCAAGTAGTTAGATTTGATGAATAACATGTTTTGTTATGTTATTGAGCTTTATAAAAATGTTCACAACTTAATATAGTTGTGAACCAAACAATAATTAAACTTAAATATACTATTTTCTTTTACCTCAGGAACTATCAAATTCAGCAAATAAACTCGTGGAGAAAGAAAACGGCAGGCTGATTATCTAATTAAAAATCACCTAGCGACCGGTTTCAGTTCACAGATGAATGTGATGCATTGCTACTTTTCTTTGGTATGTTTTTTTTACCCCAAAAAGAATGTATCACATTCATTTGTTAAATGAGACCAGTCGCTGGGTGGTTTTTAACCGACTTCAAAAAAGGAGGAGGTTCTATGTTCGTCTGTATATTTGTTTTTTTTGTGTATGTTTACCGATTACTCGAAAACGGCTGGACCGATTGAAATGATTTAAACGTTACTTTGTCAGGTATGTTGCCAAGTTGGTTCGAAAATTTGAAATCTGTTCAGTAGTTTTCGAGTAATCCTGAAAATACTGGTAAATATTGCTCGAGTTTTTACGGATCTACAGACATAACTTCTTTGTTTTTTGAACCGATTTAGATGATTCTTATTTTGTTGGAAAGGGAATACCTTAAGGGTGGTCTCATGTTAATTTCATTGGCATTGAACCTTGAACTTCGAAGATACACATGAGAACTCTTCAAAATCAAATATGATAGTGTACTAGTGATTACATTAAGGTATTGAAAGGTTTCGCATTAGCCATTTTTATTGGGATACAGGCTTTACTTACGGATTGATGAGGAGGATGGGCCATAACCCACCGCGCGGGCCCAATGCGGGTTGGTGAGTAATTATAAGTGCAAATGCAGCTGGGACGGCTGAACGGCTTATTGTGCCTTCTGAAGCACTAATACACTTTGGTCACCCATCCCACGACTGACCCTTGTCAAAGTTGCTTAACCTCCACAATTGCAGGCCAACCGGACTTCCAAAGGTCGCGGGTTTGATTTCTGCCTAAGAATATGATCTGGTGCGAGTCGAATTTTTCTACTATTACTTAGTAGGTAATAGTAAAAATAGCTATGTGAATGCTAAAATCTCAAATTTAAATATTTTGAAGCTGCTTCTATTTATTCAATTGTCAAAATATCTTCTGACATACTTACCTACCACTAAAAAGTTAAAAATAAAAAAGCTTTAAAAAACCTTCATCAAAAAACCTTAAAACAAAAACAAAATCCACATCAAAATTGTCTCTAAAAAGCAAAAAATAATATTCAAATTGCTTTTTAGAGACAATTTTTGATTAGATAATCAGCGAACGGGACATTATTTTCATACAAACATAACATTCTCACTTCACAGTCTCATAAATAAAAGAAGTTGTGCATCTCTGCAATTATTTTTGTGTTGATAAATATATATTCAGGTGCTTACCTTTCGAATACGAGTGTTAATTAAGCCTAACAATCTATACATATAATAAAGCTGTAGAAAAGTCGTGTCTGTACAAAGAAAATAATTTGAAAAAAAGTGGCTGGGGTGTTTAATAACAACCTATAAAACCCATTTCTATCATTTTTGGAATTTTTGTCTCTTTGTCTTTTTCTATCATTCTTTTAATAACAACCTAAAAAACCCATTTCTATCATTTTTGGAATTTTTGTCGGTTTATCTATATGTTTGTGCGCTAATAACTTAAAAAGCGCTAACTCAATCGTAATGGTGTTTAGATACATATATATTATTTATTTTGCAAAATAATTTAGTTTTTATCTCATCGCAATCGGTTTACTCAATCAAAAGATATACGACTTTTAAGTTTTTAAGAAGAGTTTACGATGAATTCGTTGTAACAATTATCTTTGGGGAATATATTGTTAGAACGACCAACTACCTGGTGTTTCCACATCTGGCACGGTAAAATGGTCAATGGCTTAAAAGTAAACAATAACGTGTTGAGTTTTTGGGTCTTTCTTTTGTAATTTCTCAGAAAAAAATTCACGTGCATGCAGTAAAATCTAAGCCCGCTTTCTATTATATTATTTTATACTACTAGCTTCGGCTCGCGACTTCGTTCGCGTGGACATTCGAGAAAATCCTTAGGGAACCTTTAACCTGGATAAAAAGTGTGTGAACGTGCTTTGCGCGCAGCAGGCCTCTGGTAACGTTCGTACGCGACCGAGTGCGATGTCGGGCCGCATCCTCACGCGCAAGTGGCAAACGCCCTGCCTGCAAGCGAGGTACGTCCACACCACCTGCCTAGCGAGGCAGGATGTTAAAATATTTTGATTTTCTCGAATGTCCACGTGGACGAAGTCGCGGGCGGAAGCTAGTACTAAATAATATACTAAAAAAAATACGACTACCACCAGATCAATTCTCGTATTTTTCTAGTACTTATATTATTTTGTATTGTATAAAAATAGCATTGTGAATGCAAAAATCTCAAATTAAAAAAAACTTCAAAATTTACTCAAAAAGAGGGAAAGGTACAAGTAAATTTTCTCGTTCCACACAATGTTTGAAATGTTTCGAAAATTCGATCTTACCAACTAAAATAAAGATTCATACTTAGTTTATTTAAAAACTAGCTTCCGCCCGCGACTTCGTCCGCGTGGACATTCGAGAAAATTCTAAGGGAACCTTTAACCAGGATTCTATGTTCTAACGTCCTGCCTCGCTAGGCAGTACGCTTGGTGTGGACGTACCTCGCTTGCAGGCAGGGCGTTTGCCACTTGCGCGTGACGATGCGGCCCGACATCGCACTCGGTCGATATAGTACGCGCTTACCAGCCAGAGGCCTGCTGCGCGCAAGGCACGTTCACACCAAGCGGGCTACCTAGCAAGGCAGGATATTAAACTTTTTATCCAGATTAAAGGTTCCCTAAGGGTTTTCTCGAATGTCCACGTGAACGAAGTCGCGGGCGGAAGCTAGTAGTATAAAATAATATAATACTTAGAAAGCGGGCTTAGATTTTACTGCATGCACGTGCATTTTTTTTCTGAGAAATTACAAAAGACAGACCCAAAACTCGACACTTTATTGTTTACTTTTAAGCCATTGACCATTTTACCGTGCCAGATGTGGGAACACGTCCAGGTAGTCGTCGTTCTAACAGTATAATTCCCCAAAGATATTGTTACAACGAATTCATCGTAAACTTTTCTTAAAAACTTAAACGTAGTATATCTTTTGATTGAGTGAACCGATTGCGATGAGATAAAAACTAAATTACTTCGCAAAACACATAGTATATTTCTATGTAAACATCGTTACGATTGAGTTAGCACTTTTTAAGTTATTAGCGCACAAACATACAGATAAACAGACAAACAGACAAAAATTCCAAAAATGATAGAAATGGGTTTTATAGGTTGTTATCAAACACCCCAACCACTTTTTTTCAAAATATTTTCTTTGTACAGACACAACTTTTCTACAGCTTTATTATATGTATAGATTAATGTTCGATGTAGTTATTAGTAAGAGTTCAAAAAGTGAACGAAATCGAACCTCCACTGTATAACTCATGTTTATGTTCGTAATCGAACTAATGTTTTAAGAGTTTTAAAGAAGTTGCATTTTCCATACACTACTAATATAACTTTCATTAATTCATTTAAATAAAAAATATTTCAAAGATGTTTTGTTTTTAACTTTTACGCAGATACTGATTTTTTTACACTAATGTAACTAATGCGAGACGTGCGTGTGTTAGGCCAAAATTATGTATACCTCATAAAGTTAATATACCTACGGAATAGAGGAACAAACATGAGCTGTCAATCGAAACCCAAATTGATTTACATTTGTGTGTGTATTTTTTTTATGTATAAGTCTCAGTGATGTAATCTTGTCACTATTGATATAAATATCGATATCGATGGTATTAATTAACAGCCATAGATTCAAAATAAATGGGATAGAATTTTGCACGGGTGTACTTAAAATTACGATTTTGAAATGAACTATGACTATTAGAAAAAGATCAGAAGATATTTAAAATCATTTATTTAACATAAAAAAGATAAGAAGATATTTAGAATCATTTATATTAACACATGTTGAAATGAAACTTTGTAGGAATACTTCTAAAAACAAATAAACACGTATTTCATGTAACGTAAATAAACAAACAAATAAACTCAACCCCTTAGGGGATAAATTAACCGAAAAAATCATCAATCAATCAATCATGTATGTCATTATTGAGGTTTTATAGAATGTTGATTGCGAAAATGGCATTTATTTTTGGGCTTCTTTTTCCTTGGCGTCAATTCTGGTCGGAAAGAAGGCGATGGTGGTGACTGTTGCAATAGCGGAGGTGTAGATCTAGAATTCGATGAGGTTGGTACATATGTGAATGCCTCTGGTACAATATCTCTATAAACGTAGGACGACACTGTGCGTATAGGCACAGATAATATAATACTATACTAGTACAGATGTCGCAGGCGTAGGTATTGTATATTTAGCTGTATTACATAGCAACTAGCTGTTTTATAAAACGGTGCCTCATTGTAATGCGGCGGATTAAAGATACGGCGTATTCAAAACGGCTGATCAAAAGTACGCCGCATTGAATAGAGCGCTTTGCGATTTTCAATACGGCTAGCCGTAATGTAATTGGGCGGTTCATAAGCCGCTTTTCCGTCAGTTTTTAGTTCTAATTAATTCAACACTCGCGGCGCTGCCTACCATAACAATAAAAATGGCGTCAAGTGCGGATTTTGCATCAAAAATAAGTAAGAATATGGTTGAATAAAATCAATAAAACGTGCCGTGTGTGTACAGATAATTGTTTTAAGGACATTTTTTTAATGTGTAGTTAAATAATTTCTACGCAGCTCAATGCGGAAGTGTGAAAGCCGTGGATCAAAGAACGAGATTAAAACTGCTAAGGCGGCAATGGTTTCTGGTGTTGTGCGGAATCCTACGCAATAGTATTGGTGTAAAAATACAGAGAAAACCAATGAGTGTAGCTAATGAAGATTAAAGAAACATATTTCGGAAGACCCTCCTGTTTGGGCAGTGCCCAAAGAACAATATGTTGATACATTACATATAGAAAAAGTTAACTTTTAAAAAGATTTAAAATTATTTAAACCAAAAAAATAGCTAATATTACAATTTTACAAACAAGAACCAAACCGTTTTTGTACCGTACCTACTTATTTTATAGAAGTAGTACTTATACACTCATTAAAACTTATAAAAATAACACGTTTCGTACTACTTACTAAGTGCTTAAGAAGTTAACTTAAACCTATTTTTTTTTCATAATTATTAAAATTAAATTATTTTCAATTAAGCACTGTTTCGTTTTGTTAGTGTGGTCACTCTACAATAGAACTTTGATACAAAACGGCTAAACGTGATCCGCCGATCCCGTATTGAACAACGTATCACATTGTCAATCTGGCGTATCGTTGACTCGCCGTATTACAATACGGCGCCGTTTTCTAAAACAGCTAGTTGCTATGTAATACGGCTAAATATACAATACGCCTGCGAGGCAGGTATTAAAAGTGAAGCTAAAATTGCAGTTGTAATTACTTAGAAACAAAATAGTATTATTATTTTATAGTATCATTTTATTAATGCTTACCGGAACAAACTTAGATGGAAATTTTTTCAAAATCCGCTTAACCCCTCGCATCTGGAAATATTTTTCCTCAAAATGCTTACTGCATAGATGAATAATATGTATCTAAGTTGGTAGGAAATCTGACTGAAATATAGTTAAATTACTTATGATGGTATTCTAATAGTCAGAAACTGATACCTATGGATCGGCTTAAGTAAAAAAGTCTGGAACGGGTGGTAGGAAAATATAGACGATTCAAAAGTACTTCATAATTAAGTTTATTTGAATAAAGCTTATTTGACTTTGACTATCTTAAATGGGATTACATTCCAAGATGAATAATAACTAAACATCATATAAGTACTTTTACAACAGTGAAACATATTCGTTTACCGTGTGATGCGGCGTGATAGACAATCAAAAAAAAATCGATAACTTTATGCAGCCCTACTGTAAAATGAAAATTATTTCTTTACACAAAATATTCGTTAATTTTGCATTTTGTCTAGCCGATCTTTGCTTCTTACAAAAATGAGTGTTTACAGAAGAGAATTATCACGCTCAGTGTTAAAATTTCGAAACGTATTGGCAAAAATAAACACAAAGTTAGGCGGGGTCGATTTGGAGTAATTTACCTGTGAAATGAACATTTTTCTGGGTTATTTCGATGTGTTGTACAACAATCAATCACTGAACAGGACACCATGTTTCCGAAGCATTATTTCGCAAAAATGTCCACGATTTCAAGAAATATCGGAAATATTTTCAGAACTCAAATTCTCAGCGGGCTGATAAGTGCTGACAAACTGTCAATCAGTTGCGAAAAAGAGTTCTGCACGTCATAATCACGCATCTCTTTTTATCACACATTGTTGCTGTTTAGTGACATCTCGCTTGCTCAGCCCTTTGTTACTCTATTCCGCTAGGTAATATTAACTTTATGGTATACCTACGTATCTACATTAACTCAATATGGCTAAATCACAACGAAAATGATCACGCTTTCGGTGCGTTTTTTTTATTTTCTCCCTTTACGTGCGACAAACAATAAAAAAATATATAAATTTCTATTTTACTGTTTCTTCTATTATTTATAACCAAAAGCCTTATTTAAGTTAAGAGCAAATTTACATTTCAGTTATCTTGCTCCGCAGAGATTTAATTTCTACTGTGTTTCTAAAGCTTTCATCATTATTCTAAGATTTCTAAGAAATGATAAGACTGGTAAAAGTTTAAGAATTAAATACCTACTTTATGGAAAAGACAACATTACAATTTATAACCGCTTTGACTTGTAAAAACATTCACTGCTTACCCCAGGTTTTTTCAAGTACTTATAAGGTGAACATCTTAATTTCTTCTGAACATTAAG
Source organism: Agriphila tristella (assembly GCA_928269145.1). Classification (NCBI taxonomy): domain Eukaryota; kingdom Metazoa; phylum Arthropoda; class Insecta; order Lepidoptera; family Crambidae; genus Agriphila; species Agriphila tristella. Next base: position 11,138,166 of record OV743435.1, on the reverse strand, counting down.
TAAAATTTGAGAAAAAAAAATGCTAAAAATATAAACGAGACTTATGATTTCTGTAGCTTCGCTGTCAAAGCAGTCGAAGAGCAAATAAAGTGATGGGTTTGTTTTTTTTAATAAAGTTTTTAATACAAAAATAGCATTGAAAATGCAAAAAACAAGAAGCATATTTAATCTCGTCTCAAACTTTAATGCACTTTTCAAAATTTTTTCCTTTAATAATGACCTAATAAATTCTAGACGCAGAGTTCTATAAATATCCAAAAAGTAATTAAAATTAATCACCCAGTTTGATGTTAAATGACGGCTTAATAATTACTTTGGGTGTGCGTCGATAGCTATCGAAACTTGAAACTTACCGACAGAGATGCATTGGGAATTTAGTGTAAAGCCCGATTGTAATTTGAAAATTTCTGACAATAGGGCTGGCCGGGGCTGGCAAAGTGGCAACGCAAAGCTAATTGTAGATGTCGCTGCGTACGCTTGTTCCTAAGACAGTAGACGTCCAGAACAAATTGTATGGGAAAATAGGTATTTATTTTGTGGTATTTTTTACCGAAAACAGATCCATTGACCCAAAATGGATATAAAGGACTAGGTATTTTACAATGCAAATGCCAGAATATAAAGGCAAATTAAGACGTTTTTATTCTTACAAAAAATTTTTTTTTCCTTTTCTAGATTTTTCGGAAATTCATAAGTGCCAACATTTTTAAAGCCTATGACACAGAATTTAATCATTTTAAAGCTATAAAAAAACATTTTATAAGTAAAAGTCCTTTGTTTTCATATTTCTCGTGAAACAAGCGTACATATCGCCATTTTGACAGTGTTGACATGACAGGCAACTTGGCAGGCGATTTTAATCAATCCTTACGCCTTCACGTCTTAATCACTCTACCGATCATCATGAAACTTTGCATATACGTTGCCAGGGGTACAGAGAAGGACATAGGGTACCTTTCAACCCGAAAAAATGTTTCGTTCCCGAGGGATAGCAAAAAACTTTCCACGCAGACGAAGTCGCGGGCGGCCGCTAGTTAATAATAATAATTGTCACTTTATTGCACATAAAGACAAAACACATTACAAAGAAACAAAAAAGAAAGCACACAAAAGGCAATTAGCGCTTTTTACCAACAATCGCTTGTAAAATGTAATCGCAAACCTAATTTTAATGAGGTGGCGATTCAATTTTACAAGCGATTGTCGATAAAAAGCCAAGTCGACCCATTCAAATACCCCATAAGAACTAAAACATATTATAGTGTGTCTTAAGCAAGTCGCTTTCTCTTTCCTCTTGCGCTTTCTCTTTCCTCTTGCGCTTTCATCAAAAGACATCCCATAGGGCGAGCAATAGCGTATGCCCTGGCACTTCTTAAAAAAAACCTATCTATAGACACCGGATGTATTGGTTTGATAAAAAAAAAAAATTGTTTCAGTTCCATGTATGGAGCACCCCTTTAATCTTTTTTTTTGTGTAAAACTAAACATCGTAAAGTGGTTTACAGAATACATCTACCTACCAAGTTTCAACTATGTAATCCTGATAGTATAACGTGGCTGTGACATACGGACGGAAGGACAGACAGACAGACATGAGGAATCTATAAGGGTTCCGTGTTTGAAAGAGCTTTCATAAAATGGGTCATGGCCCGATCTTATTTATTTTAAATACCTACCTATATGTATCATAATTAATTTATTTGAATATGTAGTGTGTATCAATGTATATTTATTTAAAATATTACGGCAGTTCAAATAAATTTAAGTTAACTGTGATAACGCAGTGACCACATAAACGGATTTTAACAGAATTCTGCGGCGTACCGCCATTCAAGCTCAATAGGTGATCGGATCTGCGGCGGGTAGGTACCCATAATATTGAATAATTATCAACGAAAAAAATTTAAAAAAGTCATAGTCATTTTTAATGGTTCAGGCTGAAAATGCCCTTAATAAAATAATCCTCAAAATAATAGTCTGTGTAATTTAAACATAAGCACCGCTCTGGTCATATTCGAAAACTCTTCCAACATTTGTTTTGTTTTATTGAGCTACAGTAAATTATTATTAACTCTGAAAAACCACCACTTTTTTGAAAAAATTCACACATCCTTTTATGATTAACTGCATAGTGGCAACCCTAAGATTAAAAATTAGTTTATTAATTTTGCGCATTAATAGGATTTATTATCGAATACAATAGTCTGTTTGCTAGGGTTGTCACTTTGCAGTTTTCCATACGAAACAAAATAAAAACAAAATCTTACAGGATATTATAAAACGCCCTGTATAGCCTGGTTTAGTCTGAGACTGCCTGTATACATAGTACGTTTACGTGCATGCAATGAAGTAACTTTATATTTTTTTGGTTACGGCAATACCTCACGGTAGTAAAATGCCTAGCTAGTGAGCATAAAGTAAAAAGAATTTTTAATTTACTTACTAATAGGTACTACTGACTAAGACAGAGACGTCAAACTTCTCATGTTAGTTCCTCAATCAAGATTGTATTGGCAAAAATCATTGGCCGAGAAAATATACAGCGAATTAAAAAATAAAGCAGCAAACATATCTCTTTTACATCATCTCGTATGTAAATGCATTTTCAAAAATTTTCCGATCCTGAATGCAGTACTGTGGGTATGTGGCATATGAAGTTGAGCGAAAAGCTAATTCTGATGACGTTCAACGGATAGTGCGGGAGTGGAAAATCGAAAACTGCGGTCTGATGCCCGATTGGAGCGGGATTGAGGGGCTAATAAGCTGTTGCAATTACAATTACAGTTCGAAATACAATTTTGACAAGTTTTAAGACTAATCCAACTTTACTTAGTTATGTTTAGTGTACCTAGGTGTTATAGGGAAACGCCGCCGTGTCGCTCCGCTGCACTTCGCGATCTTCTTAAATATCTAACCTATCACGTGACCAGTGGCGGATTTACAGTCTTTGCCGCCCTAGGCCGAATAGTACCAGCCGCCCCTTTCTCAGCTCCCCAGCTGCCATCATGGGGGGGGGGGGGGGGGGGGCTCGGAGACTCTATGTATGAGAGGATGCATGCACAAAACTACAGCAAAAACGCGCGACGCGATTTTTAGTCAGTTTCATCCTCTTGAAATCTTGTCTGTCTAGCTATAGCTAAAAAACGGCCGCGCAGCGCGATTTTTTTTAAATATTGTAATATGTGGTTTCATCCGTGAAATACAAAAGTGCCTGTCTCACTCAGCTTAGGTTCGGCCGCACGCCAGTCTCAGGCCGTCCGCTGCCTTAAGCGGGATCCCGCCGCGGGTACACGGCGCGGGAATATAGATTGCTGGTTTTTGACGAACAGATGCTTGCGCAGTGCATGAGTAAGCTCTAATCTATGTCGCCCCGCGCGCGTGTCCCGCTCAAGGCAGCGGAGGGCCTCAAGCCTATCAAATGCGGCAAAAGCTTGTCAGATTGTGACTCAGACCACGTTTTAAGATTATAAAAAAAAGCAAAAAAACAGCCGTCCCGCTCGAATTTTAGTCTTTTCATCCTCTATAATGTTGTAATCAGTGGTTTCATCCGCGAAATTCAAAAATGCCTGTCTCTGCTGTAGTGCCGGCCGCACGCCTGCCTGTCAAATGCGGCAAAAGCCTTTCATCAGTCCTATCATCAGTCTATTTTTCGCCTCGCTTGGCGCCCCTAATATCTGGCCGCTCTAGGCCCGGGCCTACTTGGCCTTAGGGTAAATCCGCCACTGCACGTGACCTATAGGAGTAAGGCAGCTTTGACTAAACTAAACCTGCAGATATATGAAAAACATCATTCAGTTCCGATGCTAGAATTAGTCAAAGCTGCCTTACTCCTGTATGTCACGTGAGGTTAGAAATTTGATACGATCGCGAAGCGCAGCGGAGTGGCCGTCTTCTGGTTATTTTTTTAACAGACAACAGAAATCTTTGTTTTACCAACAGAGTGAAAATTTAACTAAGTTAACAATTTCAATTGTTAACTTAGTTAAATTTTCACTCTAAACAATGTGTTTCTCATACATTTACATACAAAATAACAAATTCTGTACATGATTTAAGTCTAACTGGACAAACCCCGATTTGATCGTATTGAGTTTCGGCGTTTGACTGTCCAAGTTAGTATCTCCTAGGTTTGGCCATAAATTCTTTAGGAAACGAAACATGCTATTAGTTTTGGACCTTGACTAAGCCTTCTTGTCAAACCCGAGGTTTGGCTAGTCAAACCTAGGAGTGCCGGAGCTTCAGCGTTTGACACAGGAAATGAAGCGATTTTTTTGTATGAAGACCCCCAGCATTAAATCCTCAGTCGATGAAACTTTGCTTATATAAATGGTGATGAAAATGAATCGGCGCAACATTTTTCCTAAAAAAGATGTCAACGTAAAAATACCTAAATACTGTTTTTACTTTTTTGGATAATTTACAAAATACACTCGATTTACTGTAAAGTTTCTTCGACTGAGGATTTACTGTATGAGTCCACTACCTTCCTATCTTACACTAATTTGATAGAAGCCACAGCGTCAATTACAGCATAGTTTCTGCACTAAAGGCGCGTCGACATACAATGAGAGTTGATTTTTCTAGTAAGTATATAATTTACCGTAGAATTAAATCTTTTGCCAAAATAGCAAACGAAATACCAGCGTCAAATGAAATCCAACTGTATATCAGAATCTATATAATTAGAACCGGATTATCCTTCCACATACGATGTTTACAAGGACTCGTACAGGGTGTAGCCACAACCGCAACAACTTGGGAACGCGCCAGCAATTCGTCCAAGGATGAAAAAGCTTAACTGCAGTGCTTATAAATATATCAGTATATTTGGTCAGTTTGATTTATAGTGAAGATTCTTTACTAGAAATCATAAATAATTTAGAAATATACACTTTGCGTACAGTTCATTAGAAATAAAACACTTTTTACGAACTACAGCGCGTATATATATAATTACTAGTGCAACTGAGGTACGTCAACAAATTAGTAACAATAACTATGATGTTTATATAATTACAGAGACATGGCTTAAGGATGGTTTTTTTGACAGTGAGTTATTTGTGAATGGGTATAATGTGTACAGACGAGACCGAGAGACAACTGCTTCAGCTAAAACTTCAGGAGGTGGAGTCTTGATAGCAGTATCTAACCAACTTATCTCATCACGTGTCACTGAATATGAAAGTGACTGTGAAGACCTTTGGGTTTCAATCAACTCCAAACCCGGAAAGAAATCAGCTAAACTTAATATTTGTGCCGTCTACCTGCCTTCACCAGTGACTGATGATAATATAAAAACATTCACTGACAAAGTTAATTCGATTTTACAGATAGGTTCTGAACACGAATGTACATTGATTGCGGGTGATTTTAACATGAGCGGTATAGCGTGGAAAGCAATAGTAATGGTGATACTTTAAGCTTGACACCGGTGGGATATGGTAACTGTGAATTATTTTGTAAACTTGTAGATTTTCTTATGCTAAATGACTTACAGCAGTTTAACAACGTTACTAATGAATACAACAATATCTTGGATTTAGTTATATGTAACAAGGAACTCCCGATTGTTGACAAATGTCTACAGCCTATAAAAAAGATAGATAAGTATCATCCTGCACTAGTTATTAAACTAGGATTTCATATAGAAACACTCAAGAGATCGATTCCGATACGGCGTAATAACTTCTACAAGGGTGACTACTCAGCAATAAATGATTTTCTTGGAGCGATTGATTGGGAAAAAGAGTTGGGATCCTACGAAAATGTGAACGATATCATGACTCGATTCTATGAGGTTATACATGAAACCATAACCAAATATATACCCATGACAAGAAATCGTCAATTGTGTTATCCGGTTTGGTATTCGCCACAGTTGATATATCTACTAAAACAAAAGCTGAAATATCGTATAAGGTTCAAAAAATACGCCAATCCATTAGATAAATTAGAATTTGATCATTTAAGAGACGACTGCAGTAATATGATAAGAGAGTGTTATAATCAATACATAGTCGCAATAGAAACTGAAATTAAGAAAAACCCAAAATACTTTTGGTCTCATGTAAAAAATTTAAGAAAAAGCTGTTCTTCGTATCCTAGTGCTATGATTTTAGATAGCAATACGACTTCTGATACTCATCAAATCCCTGACATGTTTGCGACCCACTTTGCTTCGGTCTACGAAACAGATGTCAATGACCTCAACAAATATATTCCTACTCCAGAATCAAACACAAATACACTAGACATACTCAACCCCATTCAATTCAAACCAGACGAAGTTATAAAAAGACTGAATAAAATTGATACCACCAAAGGTGTTGGTCCGGATAACGTCCATCCAATCTACTTGGTTAAATGCGCAAAAACACTAGCCCTGCCCTTATCTATACTTTTTAATAAATCCTTAGAAACAGGCACGTTTCCCGATGCATGGAAAGTAGCAAAGATCGTACCTATTTATAAAAATGGAAAAAGGGAATACGTTTCCAATTATCGACCCATAACAATCCTCTCAACAATGGCAAAGATCTTTGAATCAATGGTGCATGCAATTATGTACAGGCATATACAAAAGTATATCATCACCGAGCAGTACGGTTTCATGGCAAAGAAGTCCACGAACACGAATTTGGTGCTATACTCGTCAGAACTGATGGAATCCGTGGATCAAGAGTCACAAGTTGATGCAATTTACACGGACTTCTCGAAGGCGTTCGACAAGGTAAACCACAAAATACTTTTGGACAAACTTTACTTGCTCGGAATAACAGATAGCATGCTGGATTGGTGCCGTTCATATCTTGTTAAACGACACATGACAGTGGTAGTGGATAATGAAGAATCCAAACCTTTCATTGCTCATTCTGGTGTACCCCAGGGTTCTGTTCTGGGGCCGCTATTTTTCAACGTATTTATCAACGATATTGCCAAATGCATCAAACATAGTAAAATATATATTTTCGCTGACGACCTCAAGTTAATAAGGAAAGTGTCATGTGTTGAGAACTCTATATATCTTCAAGAAGACGTTGATAAACTTCAAGAATGGTGCACTACCAATAAAATGGTCCTAAACACTTCAAAATGTCACCACATAAAGTTCACCAGAAAACGTAATAAGTATCTCACTGAGTATTCAATAGCTGGTGAAAAACTCGAAGAAGTTACTGTCATCAGAGACCTTGGGATCTTAATTGATAGTCGACTGCAGTTTCTAGATCACATTGACAAAATTATAAAGGAGGCTAATAAATCACTTGGATTTATTCTCCGAAATACAAGAGACTTCAAAAAACCCTCATTATGATTAATTCAGGTGTTATTTTAGAATTACTTCATTTTGATAACACCTTTCCAGGGACCGTGGTCACGGGATGACTACAGCAAGAAGGCTGCTCATATTTTTATATTTCAAAACGAATTAATTCTTAATTTACACCTGAATTAACCAATATACGCGCTGTAATCCGAAAAAAGTGTTTTATATCTAAATAATTTAGAAAGTTTAATATAAATAATTAATAAATACTTACAATCGTAGTTGTTTAATATATTTTTAAGAAAATTATAAAAATAACGCAAAGTATTTTCTTTTAAAATTATGCAAGAAACGAAAGAAGAACTGCCATTTAACTATTATTGTTTAAATCAGATTAATAATGTTAAAAATATTATTTTACATTATTTGTTGATTTTTCTAAGGTTGTTAATGCTAAGAAACGATGTAGGTATTATCATTAGGGCCACGAGAACTTCATACAAATGTTGTATGTTCTGTCTCCGAAGTAGAACACCATTTACTTTTTCAGTTGATTGCAAAACTGCTACTGAAATTCACTTTTTTTTTATGCACGGCAGGTTAGTGCTGGGCTTTCACCTCACCTGATGTTAAGTGACAATAAGGCCGTGGCGCACTACACCCGGAATCCTCATCACTGAGGAACTCAAAGTTAAAGTCAAAAATTGCTTTATATTCAAATAAACTTTAAGCACTTTTGAATCGTCTATATTTTCCTACCACCCGTTCCAGACTTTTTGGACTGGCTATCTTACCTCTAACTGCCGGAACACAAATATTTAAATTGTACTCAGGTGGTTTTTAGGGTTCCGTACCCAAAGGGTAAAAACAGGACCCTATTACTAAGACTCCGCTGTCCGTCTGTCTGTCTGTCTGTCTGTCACCAGGCTGTATCTCATGAACCGTGATAGCTAGACAGTTGAAATTTTCACAGATGTATTTCTGTTGCCGCTCTAACAACAAATACTAAAAATATAATAAAATAAATATTTAAGGGTGGCTCCCATACAACAAACGTGTTTATTTTGCCGTTTTTTGCTCAATATTAATAACAACAGTAGGTAGACAGTTAAAATTTTCACAGATGATGTATTTTTGTTGCAGCTATAAAAACAAATACTAAAAACAAAATAAAATAAATAGTTAAGGGGGGCTCCGATACAACAAACGTGATTTTTTGCCGTTTTTGGTATGGAACCCTTCGTGCGCGAGTTCTACTCGCACTTGGCCGGTTTTTTAAGCTTGGAATGCTTAGAAACGAAATATTATCATCAGGGAGACGGAGAACTTCATATGTACAAATGTTGTTTGTTCTGTCTCAGATGTTTACTTCTATTCTAACACAGACTATTTACTTTTTCAATAGATTGCAGCACTGTGACTGAAATTCTCTTATTAGTGTGAACTTTTGACTCCTTTATGTAGGGTTGAACAATTTGTTACAATGTAACACCATTCTCACAGTAATTTATTTACAGTCATATCATAAATATTGTATGATAGTTAATAACCTCTGGGAAAGTTCGCAGATTATAGTTCAAGTTCTTAACATACATCACTTAGGGTGTTGTTAGCGATTCACAGGGTGTAGTTGAAACCACGACAGCGTATCTCTGGAACTGAGCCAAACAGCGGAAGATGTTTGTTGAAATATAATTTATTTGGACTTTTGTACAGGCTTTACGATGTACAGCTAAATTGCGATTTTAGTTTAATGTATTAAACTAAGAATGAAACAAACTTCAAATGACAACGGCAGAATTCGTTGCCTTACAAAGTCCTGTCATTTTTATCCAAGTACTTAAAAGTACATGGGCCACGTCTATGTTAATACACCTCAAAAATTTTGGCCGTAATATGACGGCACCGTCATCCTAGGAAACCCTAGCTTTATGTTTTCTTTTTCGTTCTCTTTTAATTTGTGTTTTGCAAAAATCTAAGTCCGGAATCTAAGCATGAAACCTGCCCCCCTACTCAAATTGATATGTTAGATGTTAGATAATGATCGTATTAACACACATAATAAACAACAGTCGCAGATTGCTCACATTAAAATTCTCTTCTAAATACATAAGTACTACTCTCACAAACTATTCTGTTTTGTAGATCTATTCGTTCTTAAGGACTGAGGCCTCGTATGTCAAGACCAAGACGGGCCATTATTGGAGACCGGCCAATGCAGACCCAGTGACATTTCTTTAAATGAAATTTATATGGCATCTCCTTTTGTAAAGGCCTGCGTGCGCTCGAGAAAACTTATAGAGATAATTTGTTTAAAGTTCATTCGTTCGGAAAGCTATGAAATTGGTGATTATCTTATTATGTTATTTTATTATGCGTTTGGGTTAATGGTGGACCTCGATGGCACAATGATGCATTCAGGCCAATTTGTAAGTTAAAAAAAATTAAAATTCAAATAAAGTTAACTGAAGGTTAGGTATCTTTCCCTAGGATCAGTCATGCGATGGGTAACTTTGGTAAAATTGATTATCCTCTGCATTTTGGAAGGTATTAAATATTGAACCCGCATAGTTTTTATATTATTTCTGTTACATGCGGTCACGTACAGCCAACCTTCTTTTCCATTCATACGGAAAACCTGCCCCATAAAAATGACTGATGGTTCATTCATTCACACTCTTAATATCTTTTTCTATGATAAATACTCGATGGAAATTATTTTTTGTAGGCACAGCAAAGATGAATGACAACTGGAGACTTCAAATTGTTGATGAATTTTAAAGCTAAAGTTGGATCAAAATAATAAATAGTCAAGCACATGATGACCTGACTTTTTCAAATTATATCAACAACGTTTTCCCAGTCATAGGTTGATAAATAACAAAATAGGAAATATCCCGTACTCGATTTTACATTAATACTTACTAAAAAAATGAGACATAATTTATATTGTTTACAAAATATCACCCTCAGTCGGTGGCATTAAAAAACAAATCAAAATTTGTTTCAAAACGAACTTCAATTCTCGACATTTATTTTCGAATGGTCCCAAAGCATCAAAACCGATTGCAAACCCAGCGAACATTCCAGTCCCCATGGGAAAATTCGTAATTGAAATGTGGATTTGTGAATGCAGTTCACTACTGCCCTCTGCAGGCAATGTACAGGATTAGCTCGTGCCTTTGAATGATTACACGGCTTTAAAAGCAGATTAAAGCAAGACGTAAGCCGGTAATATATCCATTGGCGTTTAGAGATTTTGTTTTTATTTAAAAAAAAACATACCACTTCCGCACTCTTAGCAGCAGTAAGATCCTGTCCAGAGCTATTTCAATATGCAATGCTCGCTTAAGACCAGCGTCGTCAACAACATGTGCAATATTAACTGCTGTAATAAAAATCATGCGTAAATTCGCGGCGAATTCGCCTTTTCTAGACAAAGGTCAGACTTCCGCTGTTATGTCCTCTGTTATGAATCTTTATAACTGACTAGCGGCCGCCCGCGACTACGTCTGCGAGAACAGTTATTTCTCTATCCCTCGAAAACAGTAGCTTTCTTCGGAATGAAGAAAGCTAGAATGAAAGGTGAACCCTATGTCCTTCTCTATACACCTGACAACGTGTATGCAAAATTTCATGATGATCGGTTCAGTAGCTAAGACGTGAAGGCATAACAAATAAACAAACTGACTTTCGCATTTATAATATTACTAACTAGCGGCCCCCGCGACTTCGTCTGCGTGGAAAGTTTTTATGTTATCCCTCGGGATCAATATTTTTTTTCGGGATGAAAGGTACCCTATGTTCTTTTCTGTACCCCTGACAACGTTCAGTTCAGTAGTTAAGACGTGAAGGCGTAACAAACAAACAAACGGACTTTCACATTTATAATATTAGTAAGGATAGTATGCATAAAGATAATCGATGATTGTCATGCTCGTGAACGCGTGCCGTTTAATCAATTTTGACTAACTCTGAGGTACTATTTCAAGTCAACCATTGAAAGGAAAGTCACTGGAAGGTTATTATTGATAACTGTATCACTACAGTACTTCCAACATTACGCAGAAGTGCCGTAATTATAGACATGAAATACAACCAAGTTATTAATTACCAAACACTGGGACAGTCACGTACGCCGACAAATCCTTTGGAATAATTGTGAATGCCAGCGCCATACAACCGCACCGCACCGCAACCGCACCCGTAACTCTGCGGTCGGTGGACGCAATAATTGTTATTTGGGAAAACTATTATGTTTCCTCGAATTCCTGTTTGTATTTGACATTTTCATTTTCCTATCGATTTTATACATTTCCAAGTTATCATCACTACATTATTATAAAACAAAGTCCCTCGCCGCGTCTGTTTGTCTGTTCGCGATAAACTCAAAAACTACTGAACGGATTTTCATGCAGTTTTCACTAAATGATAGAGTGATCCCTTATAAAGGTTTAAGTGTATAATAAGTTGAGGTTTTATGTAAATCGGTAGAAATATGACGATAATTGTTGAAGATATCGGAGCGAATGCAGTTGACGACTGTAAGGTAAGTATTTGTTTCTTTTGGGTGTTGTTGGAAGGTCGCATTTAGCAAAAAATAGAAGGAACCGAAGCGAAGCGAGGGCGGGTCACTAGTTTGTAGATCAAAACATTAACTTCTTCCACAGATTTTCAGAATACATTTGGGATTTTTCAGAAAACACTTTTAGATGGAATCTTACGATACACGGTTCTGCTACGCGGAGGGTTAAGATAAGAGATTACATTTTGCTTTAAATAATAATATATATAATCCAAAACTCAAAGTCCTTTGTTCCCATTGTGAATGTTAAAGAAGCTACGCATTCAGTTCGTAAGTCCTAGACTTTGTAACGAGAAGAACCGGCTAGAAACTCGTCGAGGACTCCCACGTCAAACAATAAAAAACATGACCTAACAGGAATAGGACATAGGAAATTCATTCAATAGTAATCTAGAAATGAAAATAAAAAAAACCATTGAAAAACTATTGAATATAGTAAAATAATTTTTGTAATAATTATATTTTAATTTAAAGAAAGGCATAAAGTTGGTACTTGCCTATTGCCTTCTTTAATCCAATCTATCCACAAAAATGTTTATTTCAGCATGCAACAACAGTCAAATTAAAAACCGCAGACCATTTTAGAAATATGACATTGACACAAATTGCTCTATAATTACATTCGTCGAGCATAAAACAGCTTTTTGTACAAACATGAAAAACGGCACTGAAAAAAATTGGCGTCGGAAAGCATACGTCAGGTGCACTCGGAAACGCGACCACAACGCTGCGGTAGCGGCTTTGCTTCAACGTCACAAACCTGCTTCAGAGCAATCACACCTCCTGGAAATTGTGTTTCGTGTTGGCATATAAATTATAAGAATTTCTTGTCGCATACGATATAGGTACTTACGGCTAAACTTCATGTCCTTATGGTTACGCGGGAGACTATGGACTACGACTTCTACAGGCTTTTTGGTAATAAAATAATATGGTAGAAAGGATATCGTGCATACAACCCTTTTTCCAAAAGTAGGTGGTGGTTTTTAGTGTCTATAACAATTTTCCGTGGCTGTATCCAACCCTATCTAGTTTTGCGCCATCTACCATATGTATATCTATTTCAGAAATAATATTAGGCCTTAATCACAGTTTGAAGCTTTTGCGACAATTCAAGCTATTCAATAGATACGGCCGAACCGCAACCTGCGAACGACAAATTGGAAGCAGCTAATCCCAAACGTGACGTCCGTTGCCAATGGCTGCTAATACTTATGTACTGTTGTATAAACGTAGTACGTACTCTTTGAGGGTGCATCGTGAGTTCACTAGCCAATAAAAAAATAATATTATAACGAAATAACTATGTTTGATAAAATTCTGAAAATATAAAAACTAGTTTTAACTATTTTTATATCTGGGTTAACGTCTAAACCTTAGGTGTTAATCCAGATTGTAACTACACAAACTTATAATAAACGCATACAAAAATAGTTTATAACTAATACCTACTAGATTTTGTTAAAGTTGATTTCGATGCTGGAACCTTTATGTAATGTAGGAACTCAGATGGTGATACCTTTTTTATGCCAAGAAAAAAAATTCTAGCTCGCTTAGCGAGCGCTACTTAGCCTTAGCACAATCTCTTTTATATTTAGGGATTGTGAACTTTATACAAAGTGTTAATGAATTAACGCAAAATGTGAAAATTGTTTAAAAAAAAACAAAAAACCGACTTCAAAAAACCTACCTCTAAAAAGCAAGAAATAATATTCGTAATAATAAAAACACGTCTATTGAAGTCGGGTAGGGCTGGAGTACAGATTCCTTTTTTTAACCGACTTCAAAAAAAGGAGGAGGTTCTCAAGTCGACGGTTTTTTTTTTTTTTTTTTTATGTATGTTTTAACATAGCTTCGTCAGTTGTTACCCGATTTGTACAATTCTTTTTTTATCTCAAAGAACATAGTTCGTGTGTGGTCCCATAATTTTTTTACAGAGATCTGGACAGTAGTTTTTTCATAATCCTGAAAAATATCAATTATTTAGCTCGCCATCGCACGAGTTTTTATGGAATTTCGGACATAACTTCTTTGTTTATGAACCGATTTAGATGATTTTTTTTTTATTTGAAAGGGTATACTCCAAGAGTGGTCACAATTTAATTTCATTGTTATTGGACTTCGAACTTCGAAGATACACAAAGGAACTCTTCAAAGTCAAATAGTTTAAGTAAAGTGATTTAGGTTTTGGTAAGTTCATGGCAATCAAAAACAAACCAAATCATGGTTTGCGATGCAACGTTCTGAACTAGACCGGCGGGGTAATTACGTAACTTTGTTGCAATCAACTCTGACAGAAATCGCAGTTACATCGCTGTTTTAGTAAGAACCAATGTGACAACTATCTTAACTAAAGCAGCAATGCGCGCTTTCAATCGATTTCAATCGAGAATTGTTAGCAACAGCTTTACGTAATCAAGGTACTGGACTACGATGACAGAACGGAACTCCTCAAAAACAAACAGCGTAAATTTGGAAATTGAGTTCTGGGCATTTTACCATTGAAAATATTATAATATAAAGTTAAAAAATATTTACACGCTGCGCTTACATACCACTAAAAAGTTGAAAATAAAAATGCTTTTTTAAAAAAAAAAGAAAAACCGCCTTCAAAAAACTGAAAACAAAAACAGCTTAAAAATTAAATACCTCTAAAAAGCAAGAAATAATATTCGAATCATTCGTTACACATATCAATATTAATAAAACACGTCTAATGAAGTCGGGTGGGGCTTTAAGAAAATAATGAAGTTGTCCTCCAGCCCACCCGACTTCAATAGACGTGTTTTATTAATATTGATATGTGTAACGAATGATTCGAATATTATTTCTTGCTTTTTAGAGGTATTTAATTTTTAAGCTGTTTTTGTTTTCAGTTTTTTTTCTAAAAGCCCCACCCGATTTCAATAGACGTGTTTTTATTATTACGAATATTATTTCTTGCTTTTTAGAGGTAGGTTTTTGAAGTCGATTTTATGTTTTTTTAATCAATTTTTATTTTTTTATTTTTAGTGTAGGTACCTTGTAGGTATATTATTTAGAGAGTAAAATCGGCTCGGCCAAACGTGAGATAATTGCGAAGCAACATACATACATACGGGTCAAACTGAGAACCTCCTTTTTTTAAGTCGGTTAAAGAACTACATAGAATATCCCTCTTCCAACAAAAACTAATTATCTAATTCAGTTCATAAACAAAGAAGTAATACAACCATTATCATCGAGGTAATTAATCACACAAAATCATACTATTTTCGTGCTTTTTTCAAGATTACTTGAAAAGTACTGAACCGATTTCCAAATTTTAAAAAATGGGACCAATTTGGGAGTTTACCTAATGTAATGTCGTTTGAATCATTTCAATCGGTCCAGCCGTTTTCGAGTAATCGGTGAACATACACAAAAAAAAACAAATATACAGACGAACAGAGAACCTTCTCCTTTTTGGAAGTTCGTAAAAAAAAATCTGCTGCTTCATAAATTTTTATATTTTCGTCATTAACTTTTGTATGAAACGGCTGATTTTTTTCGCCATTTCAGAGTTGGTCTTATAGTAAAATTTGTTCAGTTTGATGGTCCGAAGAAACGGTTTTCTCATTATGCGTTATTTCATTAACACGTTGTATAAGCGAACGATACAAATATTTGTATTTTAGGCTAGTACCGCTATTCTTATAATTAATTTAAGACTAATATAAACAGTAATCATGTGAGTCAGCAAGTGATAAACTGCTAAACTCATAATTAAAGCACAGAATAATAAATATTCAGGTAGCGAATGCAACTAGCAAATTGTGATGTGATCCTACTATATAATATTATAAATATGAAAGTTTGTGGGTTTAGATGTTTGTTCCTCAATCACGCAAAAACTACCTAACGGATTTGGTTTAAATTTGGCACACAGATGGTAGATAGCCTGGATTAAAACATAGAATAATTTTTATCCCGATATTCCCACGGAAACGGGAACCACGCGGGTGAAACCGCGGGCGGCCGCTAATCTGTAATAAATTTAAACAAGTACATAGAACGTGACGTTCCGAACCAAGCTGAAATGAGGCATATTCACTTAATTTGACAAATGAAAATCACGTCATTTGATTTACTTAATTTAATGTCGGTGTTAATTGTGATTGAGTTATGGTGGCATTTGGTACACCACATTATCGACTGGGAATAATGCAAATTATTATTTTTTAATTAAAACGCATACCTAATATATTAAAGTTAAGGGGATATTTGTATAATTTAGTGTAGTGTACAATTCGAAAAAAGGCGCAATCATGAGAAAAGTGTTCACTATCTGCCGTACTAATAAACGAAGTATAAGTTTATACTTGGTATAACCAAGAAGTTTGTTTGGAAATATGACGCTTTGATACGTACACGATGGGTACGTATCAGAATGTCTAAAGTTAAAATGTCTAAGCTTAAAATGACAAAGTTCAAAATGTCGCGGCAGCGGCCGGCGAAGCGCCAGAAAAAAATCTATTTCAAACTCAATTGGTGGATTTTGTTCGCCGGCTATTGAATCAGTGACTGGCACCGGCTACCATAAGTAAATTATATACGTCTATTAGACATTTAGACATTTTAAGTTTTGATCATTTAAACTTAGACATTTTTACTTTAGACTATCTGACCGTTTGACATTTTCGTTTTTGACATTTTGAACTTTCGACATTTTAATCGTTAGATTTTCAAATTTTTGACATTTTGAACTTTGTCATTTTAAGTTTAGACATTCTAACTTTAGACATTCTGATACGTACCCTACCCGATACGATAAACGTAAGGAGTAATATTGCAAAGACTAGCTGACCCGACAGACTTTGACCTGTCTTAGTTAGTTATGAATATTGAATTCGAATTGGTGTAATTAATGAAAAGTTGGGTTCAGAGATATTAGTAGGTACCGTTCTCGTTCCCGTTCCCGTTCGAGTTCCCGTTTAGAATAGAATAAACATTTATTGACACTCACACATATTTACAGAAGATATAAAACGAAGAATAAAACAAAAACGTACAGAGTTATGACAAAAAATACAGACGGGTTTTATAAGAAAACTTAAACTTTTTACTTTATAACGTTTAATGTTTACTTTATAATCCATCAGCTTTATAACCAAGTATACATCACTTGTTATGTTAGTAACGTGTATGTTAGTCTATCCAAACTTACCAATTTAATATTAGGCGTGATGGCTCTGAACTAACCGTGATGAGCACTAAGAAATTCAGTTTTCTTAAATCCTTTTTGTATGAAATAATAAATTAATTATTTTACATGTATTTCATCAATAAAATAACTCCAACCGAAGCATCTGTTTTATTATAATTATCCTCTTATAACGATATTGCAGCCTTTAAGGCTGCAGTCTTGTAAGTAGAGCAACCTTCTCGTGCAGTTTCTAACATCTAAATGCAGTGGGGGGAGCACCACTTCTACTAAGTGTCGCAAAGCGAGACCGAGCCCTTAAGATCAGAAAAAAGTTTATATTGTCTAAAATAATTATTCTTATTCTCATATTTTTTAAAGTCATATGGTTACATTAAAAAAGTTTTTAAGACCAAAAAATGTTATATGGTGGTTAAGTATTCTTAAATTTTCTAATTTTCGGCTCAATTTTCTTATTTTTTTCTTTCATAAGAGCTATCATCTCCTGATAATAACAAATACACAAAAAAAAGAATTAGCGAAATCGGTCCAGCCGTTCACGCGTGATGGCTTGACCACGCGAAATTGGATTCTTATATTTTTTTTTATTTTTTTTTTAGTTAATTAAAATATATATAAATAGATTGCATTCCAATATTACCCCTTATTTTTGGTTCCTGAATTGGAAGAGTTTTCGCTTGTTAACGTCTTCAGTAATTCAAAATTCTACAAAATACCTTTTAAAATACAACTCAATGCAGGCTTGATAAATTTTCTACTTCCAAAACATCTAAAGTTTCTAAGGATTGATAGCGGAACAAGCATCATTTTAACAGTAATTGTACACGATATCGCAGTAAATTCTCACAATAAAGTCTATCAAAATCAAGGAACATATCAAAATGTAAATCCTGTAACCTTATTATAATGCCATTTATGCGAAAGCGTCAGTGACGACGTCTCGAGAAGTTCTAATATTCAGTGAAATACTGAATATATTTACTGAATAGAATATTCGGTAAATCTGTTGGTGTTCGGTGGTATTTGCATCGCGAGCGGGAAATATAATTCCATGTATAATATGTACAAAATAAATATTTGATAACATCACATACATTTATCCGATTCCAAAGTACTTTTGTTATGGAAATCAGACACAACCATGGTAGCACAATCACCCAGACCTAAAACATTATAGAAAACCTGCCTCTAAAAAGCAAGAAATAATATTCGAATCATTAGATACGCATTATCATTGTTATAATAACAACACGTCTATTGAAGTCGGGTGGGGCTGGAGTACAACTTCCTTTTTTTATTCTAAAAGCCCCACCCGACTTCAATAGACGTGTTGTTATTATAACAATGATAATGCGTATCTAATGATTCGAATATTATTTCTTGCTTTTTAGAGGCAGGTTTTTGAAGTCGGTTTTTTGTTTTTTAAAACAATTTTTTATTTTTTTTATTTTTAGTGTAAGTACCTTATTAGGTGTATTATTTGGTAGAAAAATCGGCTCAGCCAAACGTGAGATATTCGCGGAGAAACATACATTCATACAGGTCAAACTGAGAGAGAACCTTTTTTTTTGAAGTCGGTTAAAAAGACTATACTAAAAGTACCCCTTTCCCAACAAAAAGAAACATCTAATCGGTTCATAAATAACAAAATCGTCAAGTTAGTTGATGCAAAATCACAGTATTTTCAGGATTTCTCAAAAACTACTGAACCGATTTGAAAAAAAATTAAATGGGACCATCTCGCAAGAAAACTCAATCGAACAAAAAAAGAATCATCAAAATCGGTTCATAAATGACGAAGATACGCGCGAACAACGATAAAAAAAAACATACAATCGAATTGAGAACCTCCTCCTTTTTGTGAAGTCGGTTAAAAATACTTCAAGTATTTCCAAATTGACCCTTCCGTAGACCGAACCCGAGGCCTCAGAAATGATGCGCCATGAACATCGTGTGCAGCCACTCGACCACGAAAGTCGTCGTTTTTGTATGATTCAATGAAATTAATATTACGGAATATACGGGGTTATTTATAAAACACCAACAACCTCGCAGGAGTACCTATAGATTTATTTTCCCCATAAACAACGTTTGTTCAGTTCAGTACTTTTCAGAAATAATTATAATAAACAATTATCAATTTTTGTTGCATTTACGTCGAAATTTATAAACTGTCTAATGTTCACCTCCGTTCTTTGCAAAAATCTCACTGCAATTATGTCTCCATTTCGAAATAATTTCAAATTATTAAAACCTTCAGGAGCGATCATTAAATTCCAAACGGAAGAAACCTGAAAGTCTATTATTATTCAGAGCTAAAATTGTTTTCGTGTTTCCAAAAGTAATTCGTTTCCCCTAATTCATATTACGCATTTGATTCGGAAACTTTTGAAGTTACCGCCTAATATTAATTACTTGGGACACGGTATTTTGCTACGAATACCTAATGAAAATGTATTCGGTTTTGATTAACTGCGACGAAGAAGATATAATTGAATTGTTTTTATAAATATTAATGCGGCTTGGTTATTCTGTCGCTGTGAAACAAAAGCTTTTAATAAATCTGTGGAACAGGATTTTAGTCAGTAACTAAAATGGAAAATGATTTCCAGAGCTACTTTGGTGTCTGTGCTCTGTACCTTGATTACGTAAGGCTGTTGCTAACAATTCTCGATTGAAATCGATTGAAAGCGCAGTTGCATTGCTGCTTTAAGTAAGAAAGTTGTCACATTGGTTCTTTACTAAAGCAGCAATGTAACTGCGATTTCGTTGCAACAAAGTTAGATAATTAGCTCCCTGGGCCCACTGTCCTAATTTTCAATGATAGAACTCGTGTATTGCATAATGTGTAGTTATATTTGTAATTTTTCTAGTACATATTGTACTTTATTTACTAGTACACATATTATCAAAAGTTTTGTGTTGTTCACTGCTACTTATATTGTCTCTAAAAACAGCGAGAATTAGAAGTCCATTCTTTCGTTTTTATCTTTATTATTTGTCTTTATTGATATTGATTCATCTCAATTTTTTTGTGTCGTTTTCGTTTCGTTTTTCAAAGGAGATACCTTACGCAAGTGTTTACTAGCTTCCACTAAAAGTTCTCAAGCGATAACTCTTTGTGACTGTAAATAAATTTAAATAGAATGCATACATTTCATACTAACTCTACTCCAGGGACAAACATAATTGAAGATGTAAAGTCGGTGTAGTAACCTAACATTTCCAGAGTCTATCTTATAAGTTAAAATATCCCTTTCGTTCTGCTCACTTAAAATAACAAGCTATCAGCGAACTCGCTCGATCTTCATTTTGCCTTCCAATTTACGTCAGGAGCTCCAATATAGTTTTTCTCGGCAGCCCCGCGCCGTCGCCGATCCGTGGCCGTGACGTGACTCATCGGGTTTTTGCCAACCCTTATAATTTACAGTACTTTGGCATAGTGACTCATTCTGGGTGTTTTCTTAGTCATTTTGTTTTTTAAACAAGTAGAAACCTACAAATATGTTTTAGACCGAAAATAAGTAAGTCAGAATACATCCTTTGGGTACTCTTAAACAAATTAATACTTATCGTTGCTCATCACTTAATCACCCTTTCCAAAGCCAAAGTCAAAATAACTTTATTAAAATAAACTTACAAATTAAGCGCTTTTGAGACGTCTATGTTTTCCTACCACCCTAACCAGACTTTTAAGCTGACAAGAATAAGATATTCCAGGATTCGAACCCAGGATCTTTAGTGCAGATAGCATAGCTACCTTTGCAATCAAACCAATAAGTATTCTTTGATGACAATAGGTACAGTACCTATAATATATTTATATATATAGGGTGTTAATAAATATACAAAAAAATGAGAAAACGGTTTCTTCGAGCCATCAAACTGAACAACTTTTACTATGGGACCAACTCTGAAATCGCGAATTAAAATCAGCTGTATTGTAAACAAAAATGTATAACGAAAATATCAAAATGTATGAAACAGCTGGTTTTTTTTGGGATTTCAGAGTTAGTCCTTTAGTAAAAATTGTTCAGCTTGATGGTCCGAAGAAACAGTTTTCCTGTTTTTGGTTCATTAATTAACACGTTGTTGGTATAATGTTATCAATTATCACCATTAAAATTTATTATCTGTTCCATTGAATATTTATAAAGCCCCATTTGATTTCAATTGTCACGAAAGAATACTTACTTCAAATACCTAACCAATTTAAAAAATAAAATTGAGTTCATTATTTTAATAATGCGACAAAATTTCAACACTACGAATTTATTAATTCCAGCCATCTGCGTAAGTACCGCGTCACCACCACTGGGAACAAACTTAGGACGCCCGACGAAGGTCAGACTATAAGATATTTTTATCATAATTCTAGGTAAATTTAAGTTTTAGCTAGAGTTATTTAATTGCGTGGCCAGAAATAAAGCGATTAGCGTGTTAATGTTGAGAGTGGCAATGAAATTTGTCTCTGGCAACCCTGTCCTGATCCATTCTCTATGATTGTGTAATGGTCGCCGATTGTATTGTCGTGTTCTTTATAATATTTTTGTGTCACCTGAAATGGAATAAACGCGGCTTGTTCTATAAAATAATAATATCTTTTATTATAAAGTCCTAACAGGTTATGGGCCCAGTGCACATAATTCTGTTTTAGGTGAAGATCGCAAAAATTAAAAACGCCGGGAATTGGCGTTGGGCTGGTTGGCGTGGTTCGACAACAGCAAGGCTGAAATCCGGAGCGGCGGTGGGCTGCGTGGTTGTCGGGGGCGGCGGCGCTGTCTGTGGGAGGTCGTGTTGCGAGAAAGGCACGGCATCAGGCACGCACGGCGGAGTTTATTATCACGCGTACATGTACAATGGAGAACACTATGATGGCGGCGTCAGCTATCAGGCTGGAAGGGCAGAAGAACTGGATTGTATGGAAATTCCAGGTGACTATAGCCTTGCGAGGGGCAGGCGTATATTCGGTGGTCAGCGGCGACGAAAAGAAGCCTGAAACTAAAGATGAGAATTGGCAAACCAAAGACGCCAAGGCACAAGCTATTATTGTGTCGAGGATAAGTGAGGCAGCCATGGTGCATATCTTAACCTGTGATTCGGCGGCTGCTATATGGAGTAAACTACACACTGTATATGAAGCGACATCAGCCACTAGTACTATGATGCTGCAACAACGCTTTCTGCAGTTTAAGTTTGAGGATGGGGACCTTTCAACGTTCCTGGCTAAACTCCAAGAGATGATCTGTCAGTTAAAACAAGCTGGTGAAAAGATTTCAGACAAGTTTATTATGACAAAAATACTCATGTCGCTACCAGATACATATAGTCATTTTGTATCGGCTTGGGAATCTGTGGAAATTGACAAACAGAATTATGAAGATTTAGTGGCTCGCTTGCTTGTTGAGGAAGAGAGGTTGAACCTGAAAAATAAAGATAAAGAAGAAAAAGAGAATCTTGCATTATATATAAAGAAGAATAGTGAAAGTAAAGGGTTTACAAGAAAATGTTTTAAGTGTGGGAAAGTTGGACATTTGGCAAAATATTGTAAAAGTGAAGATAGACGTAAGTGTTATGAGTGTGGGGGTTTTGGACACTTGAAGGTAGACTGTTTCAAAAATAAAAATATGAAGATGAAGAGACAAAGCGATGCGTATAACAAGAAGGGTAATGCTTTCATAGTGTCGGCTACGGCTATGACAACTGGACCTAACGTAATCTGTGACAAGCGATGGCTCATAGACAGTGGGGCAAGTGAGCACATGACTTGTGAGCGTTCTTTGTTTACAAGTTACCAGTCAGTGTCAACGTCAGATCGTTGTGTTGTTGTTGGAGATGGACGATACTTACCTGTTGTTGGGGTCGGAAATATTGAACTTTTAGTGTTCAATGGTGAACATTATGTGAAATCGACATTATACAATGTACTGTATGTGCCAGAAATCAAAATAAACTTATTTTCGTTGACTAAAGCTACAAGTAAAGGTTATAAAGTATCCATGACAGACAATAAGTGTTTATTTTACAAAGACAGTGAACTGTGTGCCGTGGGCACTCGTAAGGGAAATTATTATGTGTTAGAGGTGTCCAACAACTGGTCTGAAAGTGTCATGGCAGTTGCCACACTGTTACAGTGGCATGAAAGACTATGTCACCAAAACTTAGATTATGTTCGTGGAGTGCTAAAAAACAATGACATAAGTTATAAAGAGGACAATATGAAGTGTGTGTCGTGTATAGAAGGAAAAATACATAGATTACCATTCAGTAGAAGTGAGCAGCACACTGAAGCACCCCTAGAGTTGGTGCATGCCGATCTGTGTGGACCAATGGAGAGAGACAGTATTGGAGGTTCCAGGTATTTCCTTCTGATTAAGGATGACTATTATAACTACCGGTCAGTATATTTCTTGAAAAGAAAGAGTGAAACGGCTTCGAAAATAAAACAGTTTGTTACTTGGGCTGAGAGACAGACGGGAAACAAAGTTAAAGTGATACGCACAGATAATGGCGGAGAACTTATCAATAAAGAGATTCAAAAATTTGTTCGAGAGAAAGGGATAGAACATCAGACCACGGTACCATTTACTCCGCAGCAGAATGGTAAAGCTGAGAGGGAGATGAGAACGTTAGTAGAGGCAACACGGTCTATGTTGCAAAAGAACCTGTCAAAAGAATTATGGGCTGAAGCTATTAACACTACAGTTTATGTACTCAATAGAACATCAAAGAGTAGAAAGGAAGGCCAGACGCCCTATGAATCATTTACTAAGCGGAAGTTCGATCTACTATCACTACGTGGTACCTTTGGAGAGGATGTCTATGTACATATACCTAAGGAAAAGCGGTTAAAGTGGGATGTCAAAGGTGAAAAAGCTGTATTTGTGGGATATGACAGTAGCAAAGGATATAGAGTATACTATGAGAACAAAAAAGAGGTCCATATCAGGAGAGATATAATATTTCTAGGACATACTAAAGAAGGAAAGAAAGAAGTACATAACCTACAAGAAAAAGAGGAAGTAATAATGCTTGATATACCTACAGAAAATGAAGAAGTGCTAAGTGAGGAAGAGTTCTTTGAAACAGCTGACACAGAACAGAAAGAAATCCAGGATATGACACCAGATACTATAGAAACTGTAGATAATCAGGAAGAAACAGGAGAGGTTCAAGACCAAGAGTTAAGGAGTGAGAGAAGAAGAGAAAGACCTAAGTATTTAGAAGATTACCATCTGTATGCTGCAGAGCCTAAAAGTTATGAAGAAGCAATGGAATCATTAGAGGCGGAAAACTGGAAAGACGCAGTAAGAAAAGAGTTTGATCAGTTGAAAGAGAATAATACATGGACAGAGGTAGATAAGGTACCAGAGGGAAAAGAAGTTATAAGCAGCAAATGGGTATTAAAGAGGAAAGAAGATAGTTTCAAAGCTAGGCTTGTGGCCAGGGGCTTCGAACAGAATGTGTGTGATGACTTATATGCTCCCGTGGCAAAGCTTAATACATTTCGTATTTTTGTGTGTGTAGCTACTAAGCTAGGGTTAGAAATAAGTCAAATGGATGTATGTGGAGCTTTTTTAAATGCAAAACTTGATGAGGAGTTATATTTAAAATTGCCAAAAAGTGTTGACGATTGTACTAAATATGTGAAGTTAAATAAGTCTATTTACGGTTTAAAAAGATCTCCTAAATGTTGGAATGCTACTTTCAATAATGTTATGTTGTCTTTAGGTTACAAACAATGTGATAAAGATTTTTGTTTATACAGTAAATGTGAAGGTTCAAAGAAAGTATTTCTGTTATTATATATCGATGATATCTTATATTTTGGGAATGATGACTCTGAGTTATGTAAACTGAAAGATACATTATGTAATACATTTAAAATGAAACAGCTGGGGTCTGTTAGTAAATTCTTGGGGATTGATGTTAAACAAGATTTAAATAAAGGTATAACTATAATCACACAAAGGGAATATTTGAAAAGTATTTTGTCAAACTATAATATGTTAAATTGTAAACCTTTGAAACTACCTATTGATAAAAATTTTAATTTTCATATATTAAAAAGAGATTGTTCAGAAAATGTCGAAATAGAGAGTAAATGTAGAAAATTAGTGGGCAGCTTAATGTATGCAGCTATGGGGACTAGACCTGATATTTGTGCAGTAGTGAATATACTTAGTCGTTATCAAAGTTGCGCATCTGAATTGTTATATAAGCTTTTGTTAAATGTTTTAAGATATATAAGAGGAAGTCTTGATTTGTGTTTAAAATACTATAAAAATTGTAATAATGAGGTTATTAGCTATGTTGATAGTGACTGGGGTGGTTGTAATGATCGTAAGTCGACATCGGGGTGTATTTTTAAAGTATTTGGCTGTTCAGTAATATAGAAGTAGTATTCTAGAAAGCAGCCTACTGTTGCATTGTCGTCAACAGAAGCTGAATTCATAGCTTTGTGTTCAGCGACTAGTGAGGCATGTTGGTTAAAAGATATTCTGTTAACTTTTGGTTTTCAAGTAAACATTGTAGTGTATGAAGACAACCAGTCCACTATCAAAATGGCACAGATGGCCACTGGTAACTCTAGAGTAAAGCATTTAGATATAAAGCAAGCATTTATTAAAGAAAAATTGGAAAATAAAATAATAGAGTTAAAGTATGTAAGTACCAGCGACCAACTTGCAGATATATTAACTAAAGCGTTAGGTGGTGTGTTATTTAGTAAATTTAGGGATCAATTGTTTGTATAAGAATTTAAGGGGAAGTTATTGTTTGTTTATTAAGGGGAAGTCTAAGTTAAAAGTTTTCTTGTATGTTAATTGAGAATTTAGTTTATTTAAATATTTCATTGAGGGGAGGTGTTGAGAGAGGCAATGAAATTTGTCTCTGGCAACCCTGTCCTGATCCATTCTCTATGATTGTGTAATGGTCGCCGATTGTATTGTCGTGTTCTTTATAATATTTTTGTGTCACCTGAAATGGAATAAACGCGGCTTGTTCTATAAAATAATAATATCTTTTATTATAAAGTCCTAACAGTTAATGGCTAAAAGGTTACGTTTATTATAATTTATATTGAGAAAAAAGTGCAACAAAAATATCAGTGGGTAGCAGTAGCGAAGGGTCCATCCATACAAGCCGATGGCAATCCCAATCCCAATGGCTTACCTTTGGGGAATATATAAATGCACTTTAAAAATAATGTATTTATCACACTTTAAAATGTTTAGCTTCAAAATTTTTTTGAATGAACAATAAAAAAAATGGTTTCCACTGTAAATATGCTAAGCTTTAAAATTAATACTTTGCACTATACAATTTAATTGCTTAGCTTTAAAATTAATACTTTGCACCATTAACTTTAGCACTGGTAAACAGACGACGTCTAGGTGCGACGACGAGCGGGCGCAGCGACGAGCGATTAGGTTCCATTGTGACCAACAACGCCAGAACCGACCTGATGGTGTATATGCAAATGCAATATGCCACAATTTGTTTTCATCTTTCCATCTCATTTTAACAGTAGTCAGTCTGACATGGTTGGACAGAAACTAAATGGTTTCGAAGTCTGGACCAATGGTTGGGACACAGTTAAAGTGCAAACCATTATTTTTGTAGTGCTAATATTAAATTATAGGTCTATTATTATTTTAAAGTGATATGCAATTTTATAGCTGTTTCATCAGTTTTAAAGTGCTATTAAATACATCCCCTTACCTTTTAGAAATTCCACCCCACCGATCCACTATGCAGATCATAACATTTTTGTAGAATGGCTTACCTTCACTATAATTTCACCCCTCGCCACTGGTGGGTAGGCATACTTAATTCAGTGTTATGTAAATTCTGTCTTCGATAAGTAAGTGAATGGAATACGTATGTACGTTGTACAACTTACCTACTTCTTATAACTTAGAGCAACGCGGCTTCCAGAGCGACGTTGCTCTAAGTCTTTTAACATAAAATAAAAACGATTATAAACATCTTTTATTTGTTTACAAATATGTTTGAACAGCGCCACCGATACAAAAAACTTGACAATTGACAATTTTCTCGAGCACAGATTAACTAAAACATTGTAATATTTTATAGTTTTAAACGACTTAAAAAAAGGAGGAGTTTACTAACTGTACTATGTAATGTAAAGTAATTATTACAATTAATGTCATTATGCTACGTATATATATCTTGATGCGATTTTTCTCGTACCTATGTCGCTGTCATGCTAACCCGATCCCAAACTTTTGTAAGAGGTACTACAATTTCCACCCCCACAGTTTTTAAACGACTTCAAAAAAAGGAGGAGTTTACTAACTGTACTATGTAATGTATAGTAATTATTACAATTAATGTCATTATGCTACGTATATAGATCTTGATGCGATTTTTCTCGTACCTATGTCGCTGTCATGCTAACCCGATCCCAAACTTTTGTAAGAGGTACTACAATTTCCACACCCACAGTTTTTAAACGACTTCAAAAAAAGGAGGAGTTTACTAACTGTACTATGTAATGTATAGTAATTATTACAATTAATGTCATCATGCTACGTATATAGATCTTGATGCGATCTTTCTCGTACCTATGTCGCTGTCATGCTAACCCGATCCCAAACTTTTGTAAGAGGTACTACAATTTCCACCCCCACAGTTTTTCACTAGACTTCTTAGTAACAGATGACTCGGCACGTAAAATGTTATTAGTCACTCGATTTCGCTGAATTATCTGTAAGATCGATATTCTGAAGGCCGTACACCAAAGTGACATTGTAGAGGGCACGTTATGAATTCAGAGATGCAAACTGGAAAATCAAATAAAAACAGCTTTAGTCTGTTGGTAAGAGCCACAAATACTTTGCGCATTTCTCACATATTGTACTATATTGTGGTTCGTCTTTACATTTTTAGGGTTCCGTACCCAAAGGGTAAAAACGGGATCCTATTACTAATACTCCGCTGTCCGTCTGTCTGTCTGTCTGTCTGTCGGTCTGTCTGTCTGTCACCAGGCTGTCTCTCATGAACTGTGATAGCTAGATAGGGGAAATTTTCACAAATGATGTATTTCTGTTGCGGCTATAACAAATACTAAAAACAATCAATATTTAAAGGGGGCTCCCATACAACAAACGTGAGTTTTTTTGCTGATAATTTGGGTTATGATCACTCTGTAAAACAGAAAAAAAACATTATTATTAAATAACAATTTTCAGTACATCAACATTTTCACGCCCATTTCGGAGTTGATTACCAACTTGGGAGTGTAAAAATGGGTGATCTCTCGAATTCGTATGAAGAGTCAAAAGCTTTGACGTACCAAGGTGTCTATTTACCAAACAAATAAAAATCTTCCAGTTACATTGACCGAACAAAGCCTTTTAAAGTGCGGTATAAAATACCACTTTAGACTTCATGTTGGTATTTATATTCCCAATCCAGGATCTTCAAATATTTTTACCGCCTGCACGGGCGAAAGTATCGACATTAAAAATAAACTCAGGTATATAACTAATAATGTATGTAAATCTCACAAACATTCGTCATCGTGCTTAATTATTCAAAAGCCAGACCGCAAGTAATGAAATTACTGAGCAGACGAAATCCGCTTTGACGCACAATGGAGCCGGAAATAGGTGTGCACGAAATGGCGGCGCTTCCGGCTTGAACTGATCCTGCGGCGGCCATATCCGGTTTGGCTTTGTTGAGTATTCGAAGCTTAGTTTTTCTGTTAGTAGAAGTTCTGGGCAGTTTTTTTTATTCTTTAGCTTGCTGTTTAGTACAAAAAGAAGACAGATTCATCTTCGGTTTGTTTATACTATTGTATTGCCGCCTTTGTCTAACGTCCTTGGATTTTGACATATTCTCCCACAGACTACAGAGTGGTGGTATAATAAGTTTGCCACATTCTGCTAATTATGTAGTCTGTGGCATCGTAATGCTTAACTATAAGAAAATAATGATGTAGGTTTAGGTCACGGGTTGTATAAATGGTTATTTATATAAAGGAATACAAAAATTACATACTATACTGACATACTAATGATGTACATACCTACAATCGTTTAGTAATTCGTAAAACATTATTTGGGAGAAAAAACTCGCATAGACTGGCGAGTTACGATACTAGCGGCCGCTCGCGACTTGGTCGAATTTTCATCCCCTATTTCAATAAATTATTGCAATGGAATGAACTTTCCTTTCATTCCAATCCCAAGGTCTGATCCATCTAAAATTTAGAAAGAGTTACTTTCACATTTATAATCATCAGTGTAGATTTTGAAGTTAACAAACTTGCATCTTACTTATTTCTTGTCGCTCCACTCATATCGGAGGTTGGACAACATCGTGGCTTTGAAAGAATGAAACATTCTGAGGGATTGATACGCAACACCGCATAAAGTTTCATAAAAAAATATTTTACATATAAATAATCCTGGAAATGTATGATTCAAGCTAATACAGAAAAGCAGCAGAATACTTATTCAAAGATTCAATAATATAATATATTATGAAAATGAAAACAGAAAAACTAACGACCTCACTACAAACGATGTTCAACAAGTGTTTTTGTGTGATTTTTAAACACTGTTTAACTAAGTCACTTTTTTGACAATATTGTTTGATGTGTTTAACTTAGTTACTGTTAAAAGTGATGTTCTCACTTTTTGACAGTATTGTTTAACAGTGTTCACTGATCACATTATTTTGAGTGTTTTAAAATCTTTTGTGATAAGGCCGTAATTATTGTCTTTCGTAACTTTACTCAACAGTTGAGTTGCATTTACATCAGAATAAATTATCAGTAGATACTAGCGTATACATAACCAAATACTAGACTCCATCAGCTCAAATCACTTCTTATGTGTACACACGGCAGCTCATCAAGAATATCAGGATACTAATAAAACGTGTTTTGACGTTTTGAATTGAACTTAATCAATCTATTTTGAACGCAACATATTCCACGTTAAGACTTAAAATCAGTTGAAAAAAAAATTCATCTAAAGATATCATGAAGAGCTGCTGCCTACGTGTACACACAGCAACATAAAAACTTCCATCAAACCTTCATAGCTCTGCATCATCTGCAAACAGCTAAAAGATATCTCCGTTTCGAACACATTATTTAGGTATGTTGCAGTGAAGTATGGAATCTGTCACTTGACAAAATAATGTTTTTTACTACATGTTTATATAATTTATTTTAATTTTATGTTCTGTGGTTTTCAGGCTTGAATTGAGATTGTTGGTACTTGATACCTTTGATTATTTATTAATATAAGGAGAAATTTGCCATAATATAACCGATACCTTACCTAAACAATCTTAAAATATTAGTACTTACGTTTATAAAAAAAGATAATAGGTAACTCTTTTAAATTTTTAGTCTACCTATTTGATATATTTTTCTTATTTAGATTTTTTTTATATTTTTCATCTATTAAACCATAATTTCCGTTTCAGTGTCGCTCTTATAGAACTATCGCTCCATCCGTGATGACGGGCAGTAGTGTTGAAATCTTGAAATTTTGGCGCTACGAATGCTACGATCGCCAACCCCTAACCAAACATGGGGTTCCTAATTTAAATTATTTTGACAGACCTATATTTAGCACGGCTCCGTGCAGCTGTAAACACAGACCATACAACAAGTACTGAGCTGTAATCATTAATGAAACAATACATCCATTTGCTTATATTGAGCTGAACACCTTTTTGGCATCACGCGTATTTTCTTTACCTACCCTACCCACTCTTTAGCCGGTTTTCAGTCTTACCTCTAAAAGAGCTAAGTTTTCTCCAACACGTTTCGAGGTAACTGCTACATACACACACCCATTTCGATGTAACAGTTTCTCCTGTCTGGTGGAGCATAAATATTTGTGCCATCACGTTTGGCCATCTTGGAGCGCCCGCTCGCTCGAAAATGCGACGCTGCAGTTTGTATGGGGGGCGGCGATTCGGAAACTAATATCGAATGGGAGTTACATATTCTGTGAAGTTTATTTATGTACGATCACAGATTTGATAGACTAGGTAAGTATAAACTGTGTTACAAAATAACCCCTAATGCCGAATATGGTAGATAGAAACCTTCAAACTTAACAACTATTGGACTAACTCTGAAATCTCGATACAAAAATCTGCTATTTCATATCAAAATGTATGAAACAGCTGATTTTTTTCGCGATTTCAGAGTTGGTCCCGTAGTAAAGTTGTTTAGTTTGATGGTCCCTATCTACCATATTCGGCATTATGGGTTATTTTTTAACATGCGCGTTGTACCTATTATTAAGCAGGTGAACTATTTTAATCTAAGCGCATACCTACCAATCCTACCATCCTTGTAACATTTTAATTGCAAATATTAAGAAACTGAACTAGTTGCTTAAAAAAATCTTTGCTCAAATCTGTAATTACGTAATAAACAAACGTAACAAAACGTAACTAAAACGTCTTTATCTTTCTTCGCTTAAAAGTAACATGCGAGATTTTTTTTTAAGTTTCTCACCACTTTCAGAATAAGCGCCCTATCTCGCACGTTATCATTTTTACTACCTTTATGTGGGCGCTGAGTCGATCAAATCTTTGAAGAATGTAGGTATGGGTATGACGCCTTTCCAGTAAGCCGAAAATGGGTAGGGTTTTAGGGTAAGGCACAGTCGAATTGTCAAGGATAACGACTTTCAAAAAAAGCCCAAGGAAACTTCGTTACAATTTCATGGAGCTTAAGTTTGCTGTTTATTTCGAAGTGAAAAGGTGTTTCCTTTATTACTTATCTGAATCTTATTTCCCGATACGGTCACCGCGCCTGGGAAAAAGATTTGGGCAAAGTTTTGTTCTTGTAACTTTGCCCTCGTTTACATGACTGTCGTAGTAAAAGATTATCTTTATATTCTTTTCAATTTCATTTTGCCGGTATAGTAGACATGAAGTTATGTTTTTTTGTTCATTATCATATTGCAGTAAGTAAACTACATTGGAAAGAAATTATTTTTGCCACCTACGAAAAAAAAAAACCAACAGTGCTAGGCTAACCACATTATGACCCTCTGTAAATAAACTATGTAAGGTGATATCTAATTATGTGCCAGTACCATAAAAAGAAAAAGGAAGAGTCAAACTCAAACAAAACATCATCTCTTTCAAAAGTTGACAATGTGGGATTTTCAAAGTGACATTTAAAAAATAAAAATAGTAACTATTTGCCTCACTAGATGGTGTTGATACTATTCGAAGCTTAGTAAAAAAATCACATTGACACACATTTTTATCAACGCCATTTATCGAGCCTACAGTTTTTTGTCATTGTGAAATTAGCCCTCATTAAAAAGCAAATTTTGGCGTGTCTATTTTATAATACCTAACAATTATAGTAAAACTTTTTTTTCAGTTTTAAATTTATGGACATTATTAGTGAATGGTGTAACAATTTAAAGTAAAGTGTAGATCTTTTTTGAAAAATGTCGAAGAGGACGGAAGACACCACAGTAAAGTTTATTCAATTTTGCAATTTCCAGTTTTCTGACCGACTACTTGATACATGCAGACCAGCCTTTAGATTTTATAAGAATAAACAATCAAAAAGTATAATAACATACAAATGCGTTTTGTAAATCTAGAGAAATTATCATAGACTTACTCGGTGTTATTACAAAAGATTGTTCAACACCTGTTTAACTAAACACTGTTTAAATGTGATGCTGTCTCTGTCAAACAATATTGTCAAAAAAGTGACAGCATCATAATGCGACAGATGGCGCTAACACGTAAACATTGGCTCCGTGTTATTTTAAATAATTAAATTGCTAAGTGCATTATAAATAAAAAACTAGTGAAAATCGGGTTAAGTGACTTCTATATTTAAAGTACAAATGTTATCTCCACTGTGTGTGACTTTGTGTGTGTGATATTGGATCAAAATACATCAAGACTAATTTATGGAAAAAAGGGAAGTTTACAGTGTATTTTGACATTCAATTGCAAACGTATATAGCTATAAACACTTATATTTACGTTCAATCAAATACTGTGAAGTGACTAGCTATGTAACAAGAAGAAATAAGAAATCTAGCAAAAATAATAAACACGGACTGTTAATTTTATTTAAAAAAGTATTTTCGTGATAAGATAATATCAGCACTGGCATCATAACGATAAGACAGTTTTTTCTTTGACGTATGACCGACACTAAAATTGCTATACTGCCGCCATCTGTACAAACAGCACCACGTTCGTGTTCAACAGTGTGCTTTCTAGCAACAAGCGCCATCTACCACATGTACAATTACTAGATACACAATTGTTCTTTAGTCCGACGCAAATAGTTACTACAAATTTCGTCAGCGTAACATATGCATCCGTGGCGCATTGGTCTAGTGCGCGGATATTGCACTACGGCCCCAAATTCAAATCCAGCCAGTGACGGAATATTTTTCGTCAAAATTATTTTATCTAAATATGGAGTCTAAGACAAGACGAGGTGCTGCCTATAAAATGTCAACAACAGTTAACTGCTACAAATGTAAGACTGCTGTTAATGCGAAAAGCACAATTCAATGCACTAAATGTAAAAACCATTTCGAGTACGATTGCATTGGCATGTCGGAGAAATTATACCGTTTAATGGATACGGCAAAAAAACAGATCTGGAAATGCCCATCTTGCCTACAAAATAAAACACAACTAGTTCCGAGTACTGCTGAACAATTAAATAATATTACTTCAAGGAGGAAAAATACAAACAAGAGGCTCGATAACCTAACCAAATTACCGGAATCAACCGAGATACAAACTCCTAAGTCTTCCCCCTCCCCTTCGCTTGAGTCGGAAGTTTTCTGCGATTCTCAAAACATCACTCAAGACAATACGACAGATGAATTAGTGTGCTCGTTCACAGATAGACTATCTAGAAGCTTGGAACACATAACAACTAAAGATACGTCTATCAATCGATTCGATTTAAACCAGCGCGGTGCGTATTTTCAATTACCTACTTATAAAAACAAAGCCTAATTTAATTATAAAGTTTCGTACCTACCTACCTAGTTAAAGTTTCATAAATCATACGCTGGCATAACAATTTCGTCTTTTAATAAAAAGTTCTTTAAGTACCTACAGTAATGGAAGATGATTGATAGGCTGAGAATCTAGTTACGATGATTTGTAGGTACCCTATTTTTGTTAAGTTTAAATGTAATCTAGATTTATACATTCCTTTAAATGGTAAATAAATTTATATTTTTTATGTTTCAAAGTAGATAATCTATCGACTTTACAGTTTAATAACATAAGCTAAGTATTTCACAGCCCAATCGCATTTCAGGAGCGGTAAAATAATGAAATCATGTCGGTGTAACGACATATTCACGGCTAACTAGTTTCGTAAACCGCTGTTGACATGAATTTGTTACCGGGACCGCCAACCATTCCTATAAAATATTCGCGTTGTCATTTGCCCACACACTTGCCTTTAAAAACGCTCAAAAACCGCTAAATCTGGTGAAATAAAATAAAAGCACGGAGCGTGTTCTTGTCAATGCAGGCGGTTGCCGCAACTCGACGTCATTTTGCGTGTGGAAGCACGGAGCGTTTATAATCTTTGTTATTATGGTAGCAAACTAAATTACTTAGTACCTATAGTGTGTGGGTGTATTAAAACACTTTTTTTCGTTAGGTAATAAGTATAGGTAACTAATTCGATCCTTATGGGCAATAAATATCATCATATTTTTGCAAATTTTCTGAAATCATTTTCTCGCATTTCGCTTTATGCGTTCGACATAGCTCCGATGTGTATTGGCTTCGCGTTTTAGATAGTGCAGAATCATGTACCATTTTGTCATCGCCACAGGCTTTTTTCAGAATGTATGACAAAAGTCTGTAATATATAATGCACAAGTAAATACTGCGGTCTCGTTAATCAAAAAGTTTATTCCATTAATTGCTAATTATTTTTTTGTGTGTACAGCGTGCTCGTTGTGCATTAAAAAATACCTTATAAACATGATTTAAATTTTTTTCCGTCGTTCGGGCACCTTTGCAGCTTTCGTGGGACCATAGCAAAAAAATATAAGCCGCGCTAGTTTCCGTAATAAAGGTTTTATTTCAGTGTCCGGTACGCACGTAAACCTAAGAAGGTAATAACGAGCATTTTAACAACCCAGTGAGTACAACTTTATTTAGTGCAAACACTGTAGTCCGAGCGGGCCGGACTTTGACGCGCGTTTATAATTCACCAAGCGACGCCATTGACGGCACTAGTTCAAAACAATGGAATTGTTGGACTTAACAGGAAACGAGGTTGCCATTTTGTCCCAGATATTACGTTGAGTGGATTATAAACATTGGGGTATTTAAAATGTTATAATCATACGGCCCACATTCTACTGCAGGGAGTAGGCTTCGCATGGCAGGTTGGAGATCACCTTGGACTATTGACACATGGCTGGATGGATTTCCATCAAACGTGGGTAATTTAGCTCAATTAATCTAACTTCGAAAATATGAAAAATGTATGAAACAGCTTGTTTTTTTTCGTAATTTCAGTGTTGTTCCGTTTGATGGTCCCTAGCTACCATATTGCGCATTAGTGGTTATTTTGTGACACGTTGTATAGCCTTACTTTCATCTTTTAAATAAAGAGGAATGCTCAATTAGTTTATGCCATTTTTCTGTAAAACTGAAGTGAATATTTAAAACTATTTAAATTTCTAGGCAGACACTTTACATCGAATAATGGTAGGTACAGCTCGCTCATTGCTATGTAAAATGTTTGAAATAGCCATTTTAAAGTTTTAATTTATTCGAGAAATTGCTTCGGTGGCGGTACTGCTCTTTGTACTAAAGTACCTTCGCCGTGTCTTGAAAATAATTTGTGCTGAAACAAACTTGTCGTTTCAGCCATTTAAAGTTTCAGTAGATTGTGAAACAAAGGAATACTGTTCTTTGAAACTGTTCCTAATAAATAAATCCTTTTGCAATATCAAATATCGATTCGCATAGAGAGCTGCAGTCAAGCACTAAATCTATAAGTTACCATTGTAGAGTTTATAAGAATCTTATAGGATCTCGATGGCGCAGTAGTAGTGCCTGGTCCAGTGATTGCGGAGGTTAAGCAACTTTCGCAAGGGTTGGTCATGGAATGGGTGACCAAAATACGTAAAGCCGTTGGTGCCGGCTGCACTTGCAGTCGTTAATACCTGCCAATCGGCATTGGGCCCGCGTAGTGGGTTATGGCACATCCTCTTTATCCACCCATAAGGAAGGCCTGTGCCCCAGAACAGAAGTGGGGACATTAAAATGG
Organism: Agriphila tristella; assembly: GCA_928269145.1. Classification (NCBI taxonomy): domain Eukaryota; kingdom Metazoa; phylum Arthropoda; class Insecta; order Lepidoptera; family Crambidae; genus Agriphila; species Agriphila tristella. Next base: position 11,101,823 of record OV743435.1, on the reverse strand, counting down.
CTGATAGTCATTATAAGAATAAAAAATATGTAATGGAACCGGTTCAGGACATAAAAAACCGTCCAAGTGCGAGTCGGACTCGCGCACGAAGGCTACCAAAAAAACCCGGCCAATTGCGAGTCGGACTCGCGCACGAAGGGTTCCGTACCAAAAACGGCAACAAATCACATTTGTTGTATGGGAGCCCCCCTTAAATATTTATTTTATTCTGTTTTCACTATTTGTTGTTATAGCGGCAATAGAAATACATCATCTGTGAAAATTTCAACTGTCTAGCTATTACGGTTCATGAGATACAGCCTGGTGACAGACAGACAGACAGACAGACGGACAGACAGAGAGACAGACGGACAGCGGAGTCTTAGGCTGGCCCCAGACCTACCGGTTTCATTTCTTTGCTTTGCTGTTCTACCATGGACCGCCAGCCAAGAGGCTCATTTTCAATCTATCGCATATTTTGACCTGACCACATTGGCAAGATAGCCATTAGTTTGGTGTTATCAAATATCGTCGTCTGGGGTGCGATGAGAAGTTTTAGTTTTAAAAAAAACTGCTGTTTTATACAAAAATTAATAACGAAATTATCAAAATGTATGAAACAGTTAATTTTTTTTCGCGATTTCAGATTTGGTCCCATAGTAAAAGTTGTTCAGTTTTATTATGGTCCCTATCTACCATATTCAGTTTTATAAGGCTTTACCAAACATCTTGTATAAATAAGCGATCGAGTTAGTTTTTAACGATAGGAGTCCATGTTCAGGGTGGCATATCTCCTAAAAGCTTCCTACTTCGCAAACCAGGCGATGATATTTGATAAAACCAAGCTAATGGCTATCTTGCCAATTTGGTCTAGTCCCAAAATGCGATAGATTGAAAATTGCCCTGGTTGGCCGGCGGTCTTTCAAGCAAGGTAGCACAGCAAAGCAAAGAAACGGAACCGGTAGGTCTGGGGCCAGCCTTAGTAATAGGGTCCCGTTTTTATCCTTTGGGTACGGAACCCTAAAAACCATTTGTTATATAGGAGCCCCCCTTAAATATTTATTTTATTCTGTTTTTAGTATTTGTTGTTATAGCGGCAACAGAAATACATCATCTGTGAAAATTTCAGCTCTCTAGCTATCACGGTTCATGAGATACAGCCTAGTGACAGACAGACAGACAGACGGACAGCGGAGTCTTAGTAATAGGGTCCCGTTTTTACCCTTTGGGTACGGAACCCTAAAAACAGCAAAAAATCACGTATGTTGTATGGGAGCCCCCCTTTTATATTTATTTTAATCTGTTTTTAGCATGTATTGTTATAGCACCAATAGAAATACACGATCTGTGAAAATTTCAAATGTCTACCTGTAGTTGTTATCAATATCGAGCAAAAACGGCAAAAAAATCACGTTTGTTGTATGGGAGCCCCCCTTAAATATTTATTTTATTCTGTTTTTAGTATTTGTTGTTATAGCGGCAACAGAAATACATCATCTGTGAAAACTTCAACTGTCTAGCTATCACGGTTCATAAGATACAGCCTGGTGACAGACATACAGACAGATGGACAGCGGAGGCTTAGTAATAGGGTCCCGTTTTTACCCTTTGGGTACGAAACCCTAAAAATGATACAAGTTTTAAACATTGGAAAAAAATAACTTTTAAAAAGGTAAAAAGATCTGTGTATCATGGATTTGGACCAGAGCATAGTTTTAGTGCCTATTTCTAAAGAAAGTCCTCCTTGAGTTCCCCAGGGACTGATAGCAACTGCCCCGGGCGATCCAACTTAGATAGAACAGATATTACGATTCACTTCAATATTCTGCCTCGAAGTAAAAAGATAAATGTGAAATATTCACTCGTACGCTATTTTGGGTCCTCATATTCTGTGTAGGAATTTGTACTAACCTCTTTACATTCAGGAAAGGATCGAAAAATGAGAAAAACGTTTTCTTTGCACACGTTTATTGGAAAAACTTAATTATATTAATCTTTTTTTTTCGCAGACAGTCCGTTCGTCGTCGAGACTCGCTTGTCTGCCGCCATTTTCCTTCATACTACCCACCTAGTTATTCATCTCTCACTCTTACTTTCTCTAGTTAGCTCTATCTCAGACGAACTCGCGGGTAGAAGCAAGTTATTGATATACTTAGGTAGCATCTGTAAGTTACAACCTTTTGGTAAATATATTTTGGTGTGAGAACATAACATCTATATTGAGGTAACCCTCAACCAAATTGCAGGAAAAATGATTAATTATAATCAAACTACAATATAAACAAATTTTATTACTATGTTACAAATTTAAACACATTATAAACATTTTATTCCATAAATCAAATTCATCAAATCTGACTGGGTCCTGCCAGGAAGTATCACATATGAATTCTCTATTTTCGATAAATTAGCATTAATGAAATATAGGTACTAAAATAGAAGCGAAACTGTTTATAAAATGATTATGCTTAGTTATAACCGCCAAGTTAACAGAAAGCCGAAGAACTAATATCTATTTTTGAACATACTGAAAGTGAAAGTTCACAGCTATTAGGAGGTATTCAATGAAACGCTAAAAATAGTGCGGCACAATCGAATTCTATTTCTGGGCCAACAACTTAAGCAGGTCACAGGTAAACCAACAGTGCTAGGCTAACCACATTATGACCAACGCCTTAAATAGAAAGGCCTCTGTAAATAAACTATGTAAGGTGATATCTAATTATGTGCCAGTACTATAAAAAGAAAAAGGAAGAGTCAAACTCAAACAAAACATCATCTCTTTCAAAAGTTGACAATGTGGGATTTTCAAAGTGACATTTAAAAAATAAAAATAGTAACTATTTGCCTCACTAGATGGTGTTGATACTATTTGAAGCTTACAGTATAAGCTTCTTGGAAGCTTAGTAAAAAAATCACATTGACACACATTTTTATCAACGCCATTTATCGAGCCTACAGTTTTTTGTCATTGTGAAATTAGCCCTCATTAAAAAGCAAATTTTGGCGTGTCTATTTTATAATACCTAACAATTATAGTAAAACTTTTTTTCAGTTTTAAATTTATGGACATTATTAGTGAATGGTGTAACAATTTAAAGTAAAGTGTAGATCTTTTTTGAAAAATGTCGAAGAGGACGGAAGACACCACAGTAAAGTTTATTCAATTTTGCTATTTCCAGTTTTCTGACCGACTACTTGATACATGCAGACCAGCCTTTAGATTTTATAAGAATAAACAATCAAAAAGTATAATAACATACAAATGCGTTTTGTAAATCTAGAGAAATTATCATAGACTTACTCGGTGTTATTACAAAAGATTGTTCAACACCTGTTTAACTAAACACTGTTTAAATGTGATGCTGTCTCTGTCAAACAATATTGTCAAAAAAGTGACAGCATCATAATTTTAAAAATGTGTTTAGTTAAACAGTGTTTAAAAATCTTTTGTAATAAGTTGAATTATATTTTGGAAATTGTAGATCATATTTCAAATTAGCGTCCGACAAATTTAGAACAATTCCTCGACCAACATCGTGTTCTCTCGTCAACCAGAACGAACATCTTAATAAAATTCCAGAAACCACCTCGAAAACATCTTAAAGGGTTTTAAACTTACTTTATTTTATTACCGTATTATTCTCCATACAATGTACCCACGACTTCCACAAAAGTCTACCTACCATATTCCTTTGATATCAGCTGGTCGTATTATCAGGACTGTAAAAAATTTTATAGCGCATAAAACGTTAGTGGAACTGTTCTCTCAGAAACCGTATTGGACGTAAATGGAAGAAAACGTAAAATTTTGTTGAACAAAAACAAATATTATTAAGAGATCAAACGTGATTATTTGGGGACGAAAAAGGGTTACAATTCTCATGAGTATTTGGATAGGCTGGGAAAATATGTACTTGGATTGAAAGTATCATAAATATTGCTTACAGTACAGGACATTTTATCTCTAAATAAAAACCATCTAAGGAATTGAACATAGGTACAAAAGTAAAAAAAGCGTCCATTATTTCCTTTCACGTCATTTTTCACTCTCTTCATGTTCATTGACCGAGCAAGCGCGAAGCGCCAGCGAAGCGTCTCTGCTTCTGAGCAAATTTATTTGTTTTAAAAAAACGTTCAATTTGAGCTACTTTTTAACGCGAGGTCTACAGCTCACGTAATCACGAGTATAAACTTTTCTAATCAGGGCCTCTAACGTTCAAATGCATGCTTTAAGGTATTTAATATAGTTCTACTTAAACAAACCAAGGGTTTGTATACGAGCTGATAATAATGGTATACCGTCAGCAGAGCCGAGGAGCTGAAAGGCAATTACAACACACTGGAGCCACTGTGCGAACTTCGATAATGGCCACCGCTAATTGGGATCTGTTATAGAGTTGTTCAATCAGTGAACCTCGGTTTGGGACCAAGGTTTACGTCGCGATATCTATGAGTAGTTTGATCAGTATAATATTTTCTATTTTTTTTTTGGTTGACGCAATGGAAAATAGGGCTATGTTAACGGATTCTCATTTCACGTACGATTAAAGCTCAATACATGATTGTCAACATGGTAAATGCTCAAGCGGGTATGTATTACAATGCCGAAGTTGTAAAGACCTAATATTACAAGACCAATGGACGAAAGACCGAAAATTTAAATATCGAATGGCCGAACGTTTAAAATCACGAAAGGACGTTTTATCTAAAAGACTAAATCCCGACGCTTAAAAAACCGTAGAATAATAAACCGAAGGTTAAATGAGGGTTACACGCCAGCAGGTCGGCTCTGGAACTTCGCCGGCCACTGCTGCGGAACGCTCGCTTCGCCCGCTCGGCTCGTGCGTTGTTGGTCACAATGGAACCTAAACTCCTCCTCGCTCGCTACGCTCACTTGTCGTCGCACATAATAGACCTTAGCAAACTTTCGGGATTTCGAACTATCGGTCTTTTAATAATCGATCTTTCAAGTTTCGATTTATCGGTTACCGACATATAGGATTTTTGATATTTTGAAAATAGGTGTTTTGTGCATCGATATTTCGGTCGTATGTGTTATAAATGTTCGGCATTTTAATGCATACCCGCTCAAGCTACCCTTTGTGCTGCATTGGTGTGAGATTTGAGTGCAGTTGGTTAGGAACTCAATGAACTAGTGAAATTGTCGAAATGTATTTTACGTAATGTACGATTTATTAGCTAAAAATGTATATATATATATATTTACATCCAGCAAGCTTTTTGGCGTCATGCACGTGGTGCATCATTACGACGTCCCCCAGTTCCCCTTACTTTTTTTAACATGTCTAAATGAATATTGCTTAGTTTTTTGATTTCCAGCTCCGTGGGATACGTCATTTTCCGATAATTTTATATTTCGCGATATTCGTCTTGCAGTCATGCTCGAACATTTTTGAACCCCTAACCATGGTGATACATTATAGGCATCCTGGATATATTGATCGTAATTTACCCATGGCATCGATTATTTAACGTCCTCACAGGATGGACGGTATTTGGGAGTGCGACGTTGCCAGCTTTCGGTTTATTATCTCTTTCTTTTCCTATCGCTTGTCTGTACTCAGTTTCAACATTTTATTTGTTCCAATATTCGTAAAGTCTATACATATACGGATGCCCAATATGTTATAATATGTAAATACGCGTAGGTACCTAGTGTGCTTGCTTGGTAGATTGTGTATCTAAGCTACCCATATTTACATATAATAAAGACAAAACCTCCTTCAAAAACCTTAAAAATAACCTAACAATAACAGATTCAAAAATAAATGGCTCTAAAAAGCAAGAAATAAAATACTTAAATCTGCATAACAACTAACTCGAAATTGAGTACGCATATCTAATATTAAACAACGCCTTTTGAAGTTGGTTGGGGGGGGGGGGGGGGGGGACGGGGGACGACGACGATTATGATTATGGGTTGAGGAGTTTTCCTGGTACTTCACTATCAGCTCCACTTCACCATATATATTATGATGAGCATAAATAGCCTAGCAACCATATTAAAGTAATCGTATCGTACCAGTGAAATACTTAGTATTGAATAGTTTCGATGATCATCTATGCTGGTCTTCATCATCAGTTCTACTTCACCAAAATGGTACTTTTTGAAAGAAAATACACAAGTTACTTAATGAAATACCAAAATCGTAATGGGTGTACCTATAATATTTAAAAAGTTTCCTTGATTTCTCCAGGATCCCATCATCAGATCCTGACATCATGACAATGGGACCAACTTGGAAGTATATACTTTCAAACAAAAAAAGAATTTTTCAAATCAGTCCAGCCGTCTTCGAGTAATCGAGTAACATACATAAAAAAACAAAGATTCCGACGAACTGAGAACCTCCTCTATTTTTTAAAGTCGGTTAAAAATGAAAGTTTATAACAAAACATGAAAGAAGTCAGAAATGCGATAGATTTTATCATGTCGACAAAAAAGAAAAATTATTCAATGATGTCACTGTAATCAACGCCGTCAAAATGGGTATACGAGCACTGATTGGTACATGGCACATTGAATATCAACGTAAACCTGGATAGATCTCCACTGATAAAGTCCATGCTTCGACTATTACCGACCCATATTCAAAACCCCGAAAGCATTCAGAAGTCCAAAACCGCTTCAAGCCTTTGAGAACACCATAGATGGGGACGATCTAAACAATATGGTGGTGGATACTGTCCGTATGGTAGGGTCTAAGTTCTTTAAGACCCGCCGCCAAGCTAAAGAAACTCTCCAACCACATACTCCTACTCATGGATCAGAGACGTGAAATGAGACTCCAGAGTTCAGTGGATGCTCATCGTTATCGGCAACTAAATAGAAAAATATCTAAGTCTTTGACGAGTGACCTTCGCCAATTAAATACGAATCGTATTAAAAAAAGTAATCAAGCGGAATAAAGGCTTCAAAGTGTTCGCGAGAGATCTCTCTATTAGGAAAAGCCAGATGACGAAGCTGAAAACTATCGACGGACGCATCATCTCATCGAAGCCTGAAATCCTGAGAGAGATCAAGAGTTTCTATGGGCAGTTACAATTCAGGCAGACACCTGTTGAAAGCAAGGCTAAAAACCCCAGATCCAAGCTTACCCGACACTATACTGAAGATATCCCGGACGTCAGAGCCGGTGGTAAGCCGATCCTTAAAGTCCTTAAGAAGCTTTTCAATTCCGTCATCGTCGAGGGCGGAACACCGAAGGCATGGAACATAAGTGAGGTGATTTTGTTCTTTGAAAAGGGGTGACAAAAGACCCATCTCACTTCTGAGCCATGTCTTTTTCGAAAATTCTTACGAATCGTCTCGCTCGCAGGTTTGACCACTTCCAATTTCCAAAACAAGCCTGGTTCCGAAAAGGCTTTAGCACCATAGACCACATCCATACGCTGTGGCAGGTTATGCAAAATATCGAGGAGTATTATCTGATTCGATTGAAACCTGGACGAGCATCGTCCAGGTCTCTCCAAAGGTGCCAAGTGGACTAGGTACAGGTATATCGAGGTGTTGAGGTACTTATACGAAAATGCCACCATGTCGATCGGAGTACAGAACCAGAGCACAAATCCTATCCAGCTGCATCGATGTGAGACAGGGAGATGTTATTTCTCCGAAACTGTTCACAGTTGCGTTGGAGGACATCTTTAAACTCTTAAACTGGAAAGGACTCAACTTTAACATTGATGGTCAGTACCTAACAAACCTTCGTTTTGCCGATGATATAGTTCTTATGGCTGAGACCTTGGAAGACCTCAGAAGAATGCTCTAAGATCTCCGCAGTGCTTTCCAAAGAGTGGGTCTCAGGATGAACATGGATAAGACGAAAATCATGTCGAATGCCCATATCGTGCCCGCTCCAGTTCATGTTAGGAATCAGAAATGAGGAGATTCACAGAAGAACTAAAGTAGCCGACATCACTCGCAGGATTGCTCAGCTGAAGTGGCAGTGGGCTGGACACATAACGAGAAGAACCGACGGCATTTGAGGCGGAAAGATTCTGGAATAGCGATGACGCACCGGACGACGCACCGTGGGTAGGCCCCTGACATGTGGACCGATGAACTGGTGAAGGTTGCGGGAAGCCACTAGATGCGAGCAACGCAGGATCGTCGTGGAGATCCTTAGGGAAAGCCTTTACCCAGCACTGGGTGTCATGCGGTTGATATGATTAAAATGAAATAAAAAAATACTAGGAACAGTGCTATCATCTTACAGTTGGTACCTAGCTTGCAGCCACATAGTACCGCCTCAAATAGTACCGTATTTCTGGAATTACAGTCGCCAGGCTATTAAACGTCCGTATACTTATAGCTATTGAACGTCCGTATACAGCTATTGGGCGTCCCTCTATGGCTATTTGGCGTCCGTATACAGCTATAGGGCGTCCGTATTTAGCTATTGAACGTCCGTATACAGCTATTGGGCGTCCGTATATGTCTGTTGGGCGTCCGTATACAGACAGCTATTGGGCATCCGTATATGGCTATTGAACGTCCGTATATGTACAGCTATTGGGCGTCCGTACAAAGCTTTACGTTGATTTGTTGATACCAAATGACAAATACCAATACCGATACCAACATATCATCACAATCGGTATAGCGGTTATACAAACTTCCACCGCTTTTTACCCCCTAAGGGGATGATTTCGTCGATAAAAACTACCCTAATATGTCTTCATACCAAATTTAATTAAATCGGTTTAGTGGAAATAGATTCCCTATACAAACTTCTACCCTCCTTTTTGTCCCTTTAGGAGATGATTTTGGGGACAAAAGTGTCCTATGTTCTTTCTCGGGTCCGAAACTATCTCCATAGTCCATACTAAAGTTCATCTAAATCGGTTCAGCAGTCTATGTGTGAAGAGGTAACAGACGGAAAAACTTTCGCATTTATATTATTAGTATGGATTGTTATCTATTTTTATGAATAAAGTTGAGTTTATTTGTAAGTTTCAGTAGTAATTATATTTTATATTAATTAATAAGATCGAGCGCCGAATATTACGCAACGCGTACGTGGCCGAAGACGATGTATATTGTTTAAATTACAGTAAATATTATTTGAGCTATTGCATAGCCTTCTATATCTTCCAAGCCATGAAGTGAGCAGAACGGCAACATCGCATGTGGTCAAGCACATAGTATAATATTATTTTAATAATTATTTATTATTTGTTTTTCCTATATTATCTATGTTTAAACTAGTTGTAAATTGTGATGTAAGATTATTTCAATAAAGATTTTATATTTATTATTATTATTTATTTATTAGGACATACGGTTTGAGTCAAATTATTTGAAATTTTCGGGGGTCCTTTAGTACGATGAGCATTTTGATCTAAGCCTCTCCTAGCAATTAATCTTACATCATTGGAAAGGTCTTTAAATTTGAAACACTTTATTGTATCACAATAAACTTCAACTATTAGTGCTTTGAGAGTTATAACGCTCTGAACTTGACCAATGTTTTTAACATTAATGACCTAAAACTCCGAAAATACTCATAATTAGTAGAACGTATGTTTGCAGCAAATATTTATCATATAAAAACCTTTCTAATGATATATCATTTATTGCTAGAGGTGGGGTAAATCAACTCCCATAGACAATAAAGCACTTTTATACTTTAATAACCTTTAACTCCAAAAGTATAAACAATTGATATAAGGTATATAAACAGCAAATATTTGTCTTTAAAAGACCTTTCTAATGATATATCATTTATTGCTAGAGGGCGTGTTAATCAACTCCCTGCCGAAGAAAATCAACAAAAAAGATGACATCTTTGAAAGCCATTTTTTTCTAGTTAACATTGATATTTTTCTTATTGTTTAATATACAAAGCATTCCAATAAACGAACTAAACTATTTTCATATTTTTAACCTCACACGATTACTAGGAAAAAAAATATCGACCTCTTAAAATTGAAATATTCCCATACATTTAGTATGGAGACTGGCCGACGACATGACCACGAACTGACAGTAACAGACGTTGCCAAACTTATGTTCACGGCTTGCAATTATAGAAGGCTATGGCTATTGTCATAGATTCAACGAGCGAGCTGGCAACGTTGCAATTGTGGACGCCAAATACGCGAACTCGTAGTCAGAAATTCCCCTCGATATACATGCGTGGATATACGCGCTGCAGCAGCGCCTCACCTGCGCTGAGATTTCTTCGGGAACTTTTCAATATTTTTTTGCAGCCATTTTATACGATTTTTGGCTTCCGTCGATATTTGTACTATGGCTAGCTAGGATCAATAGGGCCTAAGTGCCACCGGCCAATAAAGTGGCGTCCGGTATGCGGACGCCAAAAGCAGGTGGACGCCAGGTTAAATGCACTTTCGCCTTCAGGGGACGGCCAATTGTTTGCGGGATAAATATATATATATATATATATATATATATATATATATATATCTATGTACAAGGTTTACTTCGAGGACAAAATTTACAGTGTAAGCATGCTTTGAGGACTTTTGTATAGTTTAGGGACATGTCTCAAAGTAATCATGTATTCAACGGATACTATGGGGTCAGCGAAATCTTTTATACACAATCTTACCAATCGTTTACATCGGGTCTCGATTTTTTATACGCTACGATTTATATGCTCTGCATGATAGTGTGCACTGTCCTCAAACTGTTTTATACGAAGAAGTATATATAAATTGTGTATAAAATAAGTAAAAAAAACTTTATGAGTAAAACAATTTTACTTTAATGAAAACTGCACTAAACGGTAAAAAATAACTTTGTTACATTTTCATACTATGTTGTACAATACTGTTAGCTGAAAATTTTTGAGTATAATCTATGTCAACCTAACTTAATAATTATTACGAAAAAAGTATTACAATAGGGATTCATATTATAAATTAATACTTTGTTAATTAATTTTGATTATAAAATCGTAGACAAAAATATAGACAAAAATTATAAGATTTCAAACACAAGTGTTGTGCAATAGTTTACTGAGGAGATCCCTTGGCCACGTTCCGTCTCCATTATAAGACCCTCAATCATACCGGGACTACAAGGTTCTTATCAAAACCAATTGAATGTTACCAAACATGAGCGTTTGACAACAAATTACAAAGGAGAAACCTTGACTACATTACGTCTCCATCATCAAACATACCAACTTATCGGTACCATTTTACTATCGAAAGAAATGAAATGAGACCAAACACTACTGATAGGTACCACAATGTTCTCATTGCAACATTTGAAATGACTCCAAACACGAATGTTTTACTATAATTTACTGAGGAGACCCCTTAACCACCTTCCGTCTCCGTCATCAGACCCTCAATCTTACTGATATCACAAATTTCTTATCGATACAATTGAAACGAGATCAAACACGAATGCTCTGCTACAATTATAGAGGAGATCCCTTGACCACCTTCCGTCTCCATCATCAGACCCTCAATATTAATGGTACCACAAAGTTCTCGTCACAACAATGGAAATGAGACCAAACACGAGTGTTTTTCTATAATTCATTGAGCAGATCCCTTCACCACCTTCCGTCTCCATCATCAGACTCAATCTTACTGGTACCACAAAGTTCTCATCGCAAAATTTTAAATGAGTCTAAACACGAGTGTTTTACTATCATCAGACTCAATCTTACTGGTACCACAAAGTTCTCATCGCAAAATTTTAAATGAGTCTAAACATGAGTGTTTTACTATAATACCTACATGGGAGGAGATCCCTTGACCACCTTCCGTCTCCATCAACAGACCCTCAATCTTAATGGTACCACTAAGTTCTCGTCACAACAATTGAAATGAGACCAAACACGAGTGTTTTCCCATAATTAATCGAGAAGATCCCTTCACCAACTTCCGTCTCCATTATCAGACCTTCAATCTTACCGGTAGGTACTACATAAAGTTCTCATCGAAATAATTTAAATGATACCAAACACGAGTACTCTGCTATAATTCATCAAGGAGATCTCTTGACCACCTTCCGTCTCCATCATCAGATCAACTCCATGCTACCATAATATTATATTGTCATCAGAACTATAGGTACCTACGTGTTTGTAAAGTTTCAACTTAGGCTGGCCCCAGACCTACCGGTTCCGTTTCTTTGCTTTGCTGTGCTACCTTGCTTGAAAGACCGCCGGCCAACCAGGGTAATTTTCAATCTATCGCATTTTGGGACTAGACCAAATTGGCAAGATAGCCATTAGCTTGGTTTTATCAAATATCATCGCCTGGATTGCGAAGTAGGAAGCTTTTAGGAGATATGCCACCCTGAACATGGACTCCGATCGTTAAAAATAACTCGATCGCTTATTTATACAAGATGTTTGGTAAAGCCTTATAAAACTGAATATGGTAGATAGGGACCATAATAAAACTGAACAACTTTTACTATGGGACCAAATCTGAAATCGCGAAAAAAAATGAACTGTTTCATACATTTTGATAATATCGTTATTAATTTTTGTATAAAACAGCAGTTTTTTTTAAAACGAAAACTAAGCGTGCCCGCAGACTACAGACTTTCTATCGGCCGACAGTTTAGTCGGGCTCTCAATCAGTATGAAGGTGTATGCAGGTGCGCACACTAGAACGATTCGGAGTCGGCCGATAAATAAGTTGGATGGGGTTCCCGACTAAACTGTCGGCCAACTATCGGCCGCCTGGTTAATCAGTATTGGCTCATATCCACGCGCGCACACACGACGATCGTTTAGTCGGCCGGCTCGGCCGATAGTTCATTTCGCTCCGAGTTTTGGCGCCGGACAGTCGAGGGTTTATTAATAATGGCATCGCTAATTGATCGGTCGATCGATTTTTTGGTATGAATGCTAAAGTATTAATTCATTTCAATCCCTTTTAATTACCTACCTAGTAAAAAATCTGTTGTCTAGCATCCATATGCTATGTAGGTAGGTATGTTTTGTTAGTTATGTATGTAAAATCAAATATTCAGCTTCAGAAAGCTGAACTGACTTGGACGAATTTTTTTCGGAAGATCGAGTAATTTGGAATGTATCGTGTAAAATTTTCCATTTATTTAAACTTATTTATTTATTTAAACTTTATTGCATAAGAAAATTCAATTGGCGGACTTAATGCCTTAAGGCATTCTCTAACAGTCGACCGGAAAGGGTGTTAAAGAAAGAAACCGTGGCGGCAAAAAAAATGGATAACTAAATATCCATTAATCATAAATAACGATCTAGCTAAAATAAAAATATAAACCTACATAACAATACATACATAAATAATCCTAATTGCTATAACATATATAATACATACACATCCATTTAATAATCTATGACTGAAGATTGGATGTACCCAATATTCTCCTCTCCATATTATGAGAGCAGTAATAACCATTCTAGACAAAAGTAAATTAATTTTCATTGTGCAACAGTTCTCTTCAAAACTCGGTTACAAACTACACTAGCAAATCATTCGAAACATAAGAAAATACTTGTAGCAGTGTTATAATGTTAAAAATGAATATTTTTTTAACTTTTTTATTTAATATAGCTGATGCCCGCGACTTCGTACGCGTGGACTTTATGACTTCGGCGTATGCATATAAATGAACTAATGTAGTTACATAAGAAAATACTTGTAACAGTGTTATTTATGGCTCTGCATCAGGTGTTCCAGATCTTCGATTTTTATACCTAAACAAAAAATGCTCATCAGGCTCAACAACTTTTGCAAAAATGACATTTTTATATTTTGTATAGTTTTAGCTGGACCATTATGGTTCTGCATCAGGTGTTCCAGATCTTCGATTTTTATACCTCAACAAAAAATGCTCATCAGGCTGAACAACTTTTGCAAAGATGTAATTTTTATATTTTGTATAGTTTAGCTGGACCATTATGGTTCTGCATCAGGTGTTCCAGATCTTCGATTTTTATACCTCAACAAAAAATGCTCATCAGGTTTAACAACTTTTGCAAAGGTGTCATTTTTATATTTTGTATAGTTTAGCTGGACCATTATGGTTCTGCATCAGGTGTTCCAGATCTTCAATTTTTATACCTCAACAAAAAATGCTCATCAGGTTTAACAACTTTTGCAAAGGTGTCATTTTTATATTCCTTATAGTTAAGTTGGACCATTATGGTTCTGCATCAGGTGTTCCATTTCCAAAAATCAGTTATACCCTAAGTTACGCCCAGGCTTAACAGCTATACAAGGTGTTTGGTAAAAGCCTTATAAAGCCGAATATGGTAGATAGGGACCATCAAACTGAACAACTTTTACTATGGGACCAACTCTGAAATCGCGAAAAAAAAATCAGCTGTTTCATACAAAAAATAATAACGAAAATATCAAAATGTATGGAACAGCTGATTTTTTTTTCGCGATTTCGGAGTTGGTCCCATAGTAAAAGTTGTTCAATTTGATGGTCCCTATCTACCATATTCGGCTTTATAAGGCTTTTACCAAACACCTTGTATAACAAAAAAATTTTCATTCGAATCCGTTTAGTATTTCCGGAGATTAGCGTGTTCAAACAGACAAACAAACAGACAAACAGACACACTTTTTTTGTAAATTCTTACTCTATTAGTATGTCTCCATCGCCCCAGATATTTTTTTTTGAATTAAATATATGTAATGTACATTATGTACAGACACACTTTTTTTTACTGTTTAATTATATGTAAGGAAGTCGGCTGACAGTTGGCTAGTCTGCGCACTCATCACCAACCCGACTGTTTAGTCGGGCCAGTGTGCGCGCTAGCAACCCAACCCGATCAAACTATCGGCCGATAGAAAGTCTGTAATCTGCGAGGGCGCTAAAACTTCTCATCGCACCCCAGACGACGATATTTGATAACACCAAACTAATGGCTATCTTGCCAATGTGGTCAGGTCAAAATATGCGATAGATTGAAAATGAGCCTCTTGGCCGGCGGTCCATGGTAGAACAGCAAAGCAAAGAAATGAAACCGGTAGGTCTGGGGCCAGCCTTAATCGGTTCACAGGAAGTGGGTGAAAATTAGATTACAAAAATCCGTTGTTAGTTAGTTAGTTAGTTCGTTCGATAGATAGACAGCTTTAAAGGAATTTGCGCTGAAAGTGCCTACATATAGTCAGTTCCTACGGTTTTCATGATTCAGACTGTGATTCTATAGGTACCTACGCGTTTTTTTTTAATTATGGTCATTGAGGTTGAGCAAACGGCAAGAAACTCCCTCGTTGGTAGGGTTGCCAACATTTCTTCGACTAAATATAGTATTTTTCAAAACTATTAAAATATATAGTACAGCTTGGCAAAAAAGAGTTTGACGTGGTGACAGATGGAACTAAATATTTTCTTTCATGGCAACACCACTTTGCTGTCAAGTAAAGTCGCGTATACAACGACTACACGTGCTTGATTCTTATAAACATAAATTATTCTTGGGTACTCACAAGCACTGTAACTTGCTATTTACAGGTGTTAGTGTCAATAATGTAAGAAATATTGAAAAAGAAGGTGTTGAAAATAATGGAGAATTTTCCACACCGGGAAAGCACCGAAAAGGTCATCCGAGGAAAGATTTGGACGGTTTTGATGTATGTTCCATAAGACAAACTTTTTCTTACACGAAAATATTAGGTTAAAAGAAAAGTAATTCCTATTCCAAATAAAACTAGAAATATTTAACAAATATTAATTTTCTTAGCAAAGTATCACAATCGTCTAGTCGTAGTATATGGGGTGGCCTGATTTAATGTAGCAGCGCCCTCATTTTTTCCATACTCTTTTTTGCCAAGCTGTACCTAAACTTTGAAAAAATATAGTATTTTAAGGAAAAGGCAAAGAAAGTCAAAGATAATGTATTTGTTATTTATTTATTTGAATAAAAACGAAATTTTTTTGCACTTCTTGAATTTTTTAAACTTTTTTTATAAAAGTGTCATAATATGCTTTGTCGCTTTGTCGCAATAAATTTTCTAATTAATGTAAAGGAAAAGCTCTTTTTTTTTTAATTCAAGAAATACACGCTCTGTTGACTTGCGTTCTTCTCGCTACTTTAGAATTCTTTACTGAAAATATTTTATACTTTCTGTGAATTCCGAAGTTGCGGGAATAGAGAGCAGAAATTAATTAATTAATATATTTGGTAGGTAAGTTACTTTCAGTATTTTTTCGATACACGCCGAAAGGTAGGTAAAAGGTCCGGTAACCACCAAAGCGGAGAGGAGAGGTAGGTAAGTAATTAGGTACCTACTTATGTTACTGTTATATTAGGTATACCTATGTATCCATTGAGTTATTGTAGGTACCACCTAATCTAATACCAACAAAAAAACACTCGATGAGCTGTTGACTTTGAAATGATTAACAAAATATTAAAAGTAAGTACCTACGTAATTAAAAATACATAATCAACAAGAGCGCAACAATCGTCTCGCAACTCTCGCATATTATGACGCGGCAAGCAGCAACGTCCATCGTACGCAGCCCTGACTGTGTGTTCTAATTTGTTCCTATATTTTTGTAATTGTGTGCGTCTGTATACGGCGCGCGGCGGCGTGCACACGTCATACAAGGCGCGCTTGGTACCTTTGTTTGAAGCTATCTTACTCACTTGTACACACGGCGACAGATCAAGCTACGCACCCTATATAACCATAACTACACTGCGTACAAAACACAAAATAGTGCGCTAGAGAGCCTGCATAGACGCGGCTGCTGGCGCGGGCGTAGAATGCCGTGAGACGAAACATCAACAGCATACCGCACCCTCTCGCACGATTCGCAGCGTTCAACTTTTAATAGTTCAAAGTCCAAACAGGGTAGCTTGAGCTGTCGCCGTGTGTACTCTGTCACGAAGACGGGTGAGCTATACCATAGTAAAATGATTTTTCTATGGCTATACTTGTAGTTGTTACGCGTATGAATACGCGCACTTGTGTGCGTAACTGCAGGTAGCGTTAGCAAGCTCATTGCTAATGAACAAAATAATTAATTTGTGTTATGTTTGGTGGATATGACATTGATATGGTAAAATAAAAAATTTATGACAAAATATTTATTTTTAGTACCACGTAATCAATCACGTTACATAAAATAGAATAAAATTAAATTTAGGTAGAATCATAACTATAATCTTCAGAGTCAGTTTCGTCATCACTTTCGTCTTGTAAATTTATTATGAATTCAAATTCACTGTCAAAATATTTCATATATTCGGTTTCTCTATCAATTACACTTTTGCATGTATTACGCCATGTTTCACAAGTTATTTTTTCTTTACTTTCATGAATAAGTTTTTCTGTGTTGGTCATATTTTGTTCAACATTTCTTAGGGCAATGTAGTTTTTAAGAACCCACCAAATATTTTCTATTGCATTAAGTTCAGGGTGGTAAGGCAGGAGGGAGGCGTATTACATCAAACCCTTTACTTTTGATGATGTCATCTATTTTGTACGTTATAAAATCGCTTTTATGTTTTTTATTAAATCGTATAACTCAATTTTGCGCAAATTTGATTCGAACTGACCCTTCAAAGTGACGTGACCCTTCGATGCTGACGGTACTCGAAATACATTTTAGGCGTGAACTCATTAGCACTAGCAGCATAGAAAAATCAAATAAGTAGGCCAACTGGAGCTGTGAGCGAGCGATAATAGCCTAAACACTGGCTGACTGGTAGGGCTGTCGCTTATAGTTTATTCAATCGTCAAAATGCATATGTAAGGCAATCTTTATGTAAAACAATTTTCCCCTGTAGGGTAAGCATCAGGGATCTATAATACCTATATATATATATTTTTTTGTACATAGACCAGGAGCTGACTACAATGTTTTCATTACCTACGTCATATTATATGATTATTGAATTGAAAAATTACGATGGAAGTAGGATTTATTAAAACGTGGCTTTACTAAATCATGTTTTTATTAAAATAAAATAATTATTATGATATTGTAGTTTTTACACTATTAACGATTTTTTTACTTTTTCATTTACCTAAATTATAATCTTCAAATTAGGAAATTGAATAATTTTACAATAACTTCAAATAATAGGCATTAAAAGTTATTTTTTACCCGACTGCGAGGAAAGGGTTAGGTATTTTTTCAACAGTTGTTATCTAATTTGAAAATTTAAAACGGAATGAGGTACGCACGACACAGCGCGGTTAGGTAAACAGTAAAACAGTTGAATTACGAAAACAGCTCTTATTACGCACGACATAAAGACGGTCTCAAGGTCAACATGTATAGTCTGACGTGCCGTTGACTGTACCTATTTTTTTATACGTAGGTACTCATGACGAAATAATAATAATTAACCTGGCTCTCCTATGTAGGTACCTACGTTTTACCGATTTGTTTATTTATATGTAGGTACCTAATTATGTAAATATAAAATGCAATATCAATCGGAAAATTTTGACAGATTTGCGTAGGTTGATAACCAACCGTGTGAGGTACACATGTTAACTGATGAAACATAATTAGGTAAGTACCTACCTACCTACTCAAGTTTATTGCTTATATACCTACCTAAGATTTAGTTTGATTTATACAAATTTCTACTTAAGTAATTGGTCCCTTCTTTTCGCGGTGGGGCATACTTAGTGATCAATTAAATCAAACCACAAATTGGTATCTGGTCAATGAAATTCGGAGCAGAACTAGGCATTTCCTAAACACTTTCAGTTATGTATTATGTACGTTCCTACGTATGATATAAAAGGGTAGTAGATTAGATAGGTACTCACCGTTCTTGTTCACTAGGATTACCTAGCGACTAGGATTACCTACCTTCGCATTAGCGAAGAAAGACAATTCCGGATCAGACAAACTGCTATTTAGACATCCATAAACACTGCAATATTTTCTAGAGGTCATCTTCACGAATTTGTATTTAAAGGAGGTAAGTAGGTAGTGTACATGTACGGCGGAGCGTGCGTGAGCGGCTGAGCGCGGGCGGTATTAAGTACGGCGTAGCCACGACTGACGCACCGCTATCACCTTTAAGTTGTGTCAGTGTGTGCGTGCGACGACGCATACGTACGGCCGCGCTCACATACAAACCGCGTTCGGGCGTATAATGAGTAAGACGACTTACTTAAGGCTCAAATACACTATACAATTTTAAGCAAGCGATTTTAAGACTGTCTTGAAAACGACTAAGAATGCGCGCATTTACACCACACAATTTCTAGCACGCTCGGCCGTGCTTACTGCCATAGTAAAAGAGAAGGCAGTAAGTCTCTAATGTCTTTTTCAATCAACGTAAAATTGGAGTTATTTACATTGTAGTTTTTGTATTATTTTATTTTCTGTTTTAGTTCGTTAAGTAAGCACCTACCTAATACCAAATTCCTTTTCTTTAATCATTGTTTGTTAAGAGGTTAATTATAGTAGAGCCTCTCGGCGTGACCCACCCCGCGCCACGCCCGCCCACGGCGTCCGGCTCAGAAGGTGCACATCGTCGTTGTTGTCGGTCGCGCACGTATCGACCTACCTAGATATCGCGTTATTATACGTTACACTATTTCCCAACAAAGTACTCGTCAAGACGATTCAAACGAGCCCAAACTCGATGGGGTTGCATGGTTTTATAATAGATTTCCTATGGCCTTCTTTCGGCTCCATCATCAGATCCTTGGACACTATTTCCCATTAGAGTACTCGCCAAGACGATTCAAACGAGCCTAAACTCAATGGGGTAGCGTGGTTTTATTAAAGAGTTCCAGTGTCCTTCTTCCGGCTCCATCATCAGACCCTGGACACTATTTCCCAACAAAGCACTCGTTAAGACGATTCAAAGGAGCCCAAATTCAATGGGGTTGCACGATTTCAATATTAAGTTCCTATGGCATGGCCTTCCAGCTAAATCATCAGAGCCTGGATCTCATCTCCCTTTAAAGTACTCATCAAGACGATTCTAACGAGCCCAAGCACGATGGGGTTGTATGGTTCCATTATAGAGTTCCTGTGGCCTTCTTCCGGCTCCATCATCAGATCACCCCAATGATACCATAATATTGCATTGCCTTCCATTTCTGACCTATGTTCAAAGTTTCAAGTCTCTAGCTCATCCGAAAGCTAGTTTGAATTGTTCGCAAACTTTGTGGAGAAACAAACACACAAGCAAACAAGAAACAACCTAATAAAAGCGTGTTAAAAAAAACCTACCTAAAAGCGCATTCGCTTAGATAGTCTCGCCCTTTTATCGCGCCGCCTTTGCACGTGCCGCTTCTTGTCAAAGGATGCCGCCGCATAAACAAAGGATACCGCGTGCGGCGTACACCCGCAAGTCAATTTGGATTTTGGCCGTAGTGAAAAGTTGTGTTTGTTGACTCTGCTACGTATACTAAAAATGTTTTTTCGTCCTTGGGAGGGCAGTGAAGTGCCTCAAGATAAAACTTTAAGTGAACCAACAAAAAAAAGACGGGTGTTTTGTAGTTCTGTAAAATATGTAAACACAAAAGATGTGTTGATCACGCAATTAAAGAAGAAAATCGATATTTTGGTATGGATTTGAAACGTGATGATGTTGGATCTTTTACTATAAATACAGGTGATAATATGACTCCGACACTTCAAGTGATGAAGAAACAGTAGGTAGTCTAATATTTTTATTTAATTTTTCATTAAAATTCTCTTTCCACCTCGCTTGTGTGTATTATTTGTATTCGTATTTTATTACAATAAACACAAGTAGGGACGGACACCGTTATCTAAAAACACGAACCCCCCCCCCCCTCCCCCTTTCGCACACTATGGTACAACTTAAATAATTATCGATACCTAACGATATTGTTTACCGTTATCAGTAACATTACTTACTTACCAAAAACTTGCCGGTATGCCTGTCTCTGAACACATTTGCTTGCGGGTGTACCGACACTATCTGAGCGAACGAGCTTTACTTACCTATAAGTTTCAAGTCTCTAGCTCATCGGGAAGCTATGTAGGTAGGTACTTACCTGTATAAAATACTCTTTTCTAAAGTTACGGACAAACAAATAAACGAACCTACCTATAAATATTAATAGTATAAATAAATAAATAAACAAGAAAATATCCATATGAAAACGTGTTAAAAAACCAACATTCCTTTTTGAACTTATCTTGTACTGTGGCAGTATCGTCTATCTGTCGCGAGTCAGACAGAGTCTGTCTCTGTCTGTCACATTACCTCTACACGTTGACCTTGAGAACACCTTTATGCCTTAGGTATAAAGTTGGTTTTTGTAGTACAACTGTTATGTCTGACGTGACGTCGTAGGTACAGTTAGACTGTCTTGAAATCGTGCGTGCATTTAGACGACACCAGGGATGTGACTTTCATAAAAAAAAATCGATTTTATAATAATCGATTATTTCAAGGCCGAAAATAATCGATTTATAAAAATCGATTATTTTGTAATGAAATAATCGATTTTTCACAAAAATCGATTTTTTTTTTCACACTTTATTAATTTAACGAGAAATTACGTCTAAAACCTATTATAATAGTAGAAAACTACTGCATTTGGCTCTCCTATTCTCCATCACGAAAGGGGGGGGGGGGAGCCACAAGATAATAGAGTCCGACATACCTAACTTTGCAGTAGGATAAAGGGGACACCCCAAAAAATTCAAAACGGCGACACTCGCGGAGATATGTTACTATGTAAACCGAAACAATTTTGATCCTTTTTTTTGATTTTTTTATTATTTAATTTATTTTGATTTTATTTATGTTCCTTTATCTGTCAGAATTAATTCATGTGATTGAATGCTTACCTTCAAGGAAAACCATCATTCCGTCACATACATCGCTAGTAAGAAAGAGAGAGAACCTAGCCTATCTCTAGGAAGTTGTATAACTGAGGCTCTATTTTTGAATCGCTCGACCGACTTGGTGCGCTCCCTTTCACTGATTTTCGATCGAAATTTCATACATTTGAGTCAAATATCGAACGAAAATCAGTAGAAACGAGCGCTCGACGCCAGTCGAGCAATTCAAAAATAGGGCCCCTGCATCTTTTTCCTTGAATATCTCCATCCCTATCCTTTCGTGCTGGAGGACAAGATAAATTATACAAGTTGTGCTGCCGAACCAAAAAAATCGAATGTTTATGTTGGAATTTTGATAAATTTAATCGATTTTTTAATAATCGATTAATCCTAATAAAAAAATCGAACAATAAAAATCGAAATTTATAGAAAAATAATCGATTATTATAATAATCGATTATTTTTTCACATCCCTGGACGACACAATTTTAAGAATCTTATTACCGAGCGGGCTAGGCCGCACGATTTTAAGATTCTTACTGTCTTAGTCCGTTTACACCATGCTTAGTCTTGAAATCGCGTGCTTAAAATTGTGTAATGTAATTGAGCCTTTATTTGATTTTACTATGCTAGCAGCCAGACCGACGTCTCGACCGAGACTGACTGAACGCTCCCGAGCTTACCCACACAAAGACAATCAGTATATAGTACGCAGACCCAAAATATAGTACAATACTATATAATAATATTATAGTACGGTGGGCAATCTACCCATTAGGGTGGCCCCAGACCTACCGTTTCTTTGCTTACCGGTTTCCATTCTGATAGAACAGAATCGAAACCGGATCATCGCCCCACACACGCCGGTCGCCGGGTTTTCTTGATTCGCGCTCAGTCGTAATCTAGCGCTCACCGAGAGATGTCGTCTCTCAAATCAAATTGTGTGACAAATGTAAGCGTCAGGACTGCTGGACCAAAAGCAATATTAGATTTTATGAAAATACCAAAATGCAATACCTTTTTGCTACTATTTGATATCTAACTTCAAATATTTAGTAGGTACCTCGATTACCTATTTAGTAGGTATTGACAGCGACAAAACGTATATAGAAAGTGGCCAGACATTCTGACGTCAGGTTGTCTGTGCCACATTTTTTTCCATAGTTCCAAACAGCAAAAGTTTTGTTTCTCTTTGTAAACATTTAGTACCTTTTAAGTACCTTACCATATATATGTTTTTTCAAAATTTTTGCATACCTACCAGAAAAATTTTAGGCATGAACTTTTTTTTATTATGGATATTTAATTTGACGCAGGTACTTTGTTATAAAACCACACAACAGCCCCATCAAGTTTGGGTTCGTTTCATTCATCCTGCTAAGTAATCTGTTGGAAGGTAGTGGCCAGGGTCTGATGATGGAGCAGGAAGAAGGCCACAGAAACTCTGTAATAAAACCATACAATTCCATAGAGTTTGGGCTCGTTTGATTTGTCTTGACAAGTACTGTGTTGAGACTGTTAATGCTGTACATGCCTGTTATTGGCCTACACATCAGAAGTGAATTTTGATTATTGTTCCAATGTGTATGTTTTATTGTGTATGCTGTTGGTATGTCTTAAACAAATAAAATAAAAAAAATAAAAACTGAAATAGTGTTCGGGGTCTGATGAAGGAGCAAGAAGAAGGTAAGGCAATTTTAAGAAAGACCGGATATGATATGACATTGGTGACACTGCGATAACGAAAGTTAAGCAACTCTAGGAAAGGCCGAGTATGAGATGGATGACTGTTTGGGACTAGAATAACGACTGTAAGTAAAGCTAATTTTGAAGATGCCGGGTATGAGATGGGTGACCGTTGGATTGCGATAACGAAAGTTGTTTATCGCAGTCCTAAACGATCACCCATTTACCCGGTTTTTCCGAGAGTTGCTTAATATTCGTAACTGCAGTCCCACGGTCACCCATCTCATATCATATCCGGTCTTACATAGGTTGCCTTACCTTCTTCTTGCCATCATCAGACCCCGGAGACTATTTCTCAACAGAGTATTTGTCAAAACAAATCAAACGAGCCCAAACTCCATGGGATTGTATGGTTTTATTACAGAGTTCCTTTGGCCTTCTTTCTGCTCCATCATCAGACCCTGGACATTTCCTTCCAACAGATTACTTAGCAGGATGAATGAAACGAGCCCAAACTCGATGGGGTTGTATGGTTTTATTACAAAGTTCCTGTGTCAAATTAAATATCAATTTTAAAAATCTTCCATGCGTTAATTTTTTTTTGAAAAAATATATGTTAAGGTACTTAATAGGTACTAAATGTTTACAAACAGATAAATTAGTTGTGTTGTTTAAAATTATAAAAAAGTGGTTCATACAACCTGACGTCAGAATGTCTGGCTAAGTGGCCAGAGAGTGTAAAAAAAATATTTTACACGTTTTGTGGTTGTCAATCGAGGTACTAAATATTTAAAGTTAGGCACTAAAAAGTAGCAAAAAAGTAAAGAATTTCGGTATTTTCTAAACATTCAATATCGCTTTTGGTCCAGCGGTTCTGACGCTTACAAATCGCCGGCACCGGCGCCGGGTTGCAACCGAGCTGTGTGTGACCATGTACGGAGCGAGCACGTAGGCTACGCCTCTTTCTTACCGGTGAAGACGTTCTTACCGGCGATGTCGACCGGTGGCTTGCTGACCGGGCGTTCTTGCCGGTTTGGGTCGATAGGTCTGTTACGAGTAGTATGTTTTGTATGGCATTCTAGCCTCCCGGTTTCATTCTTTGCTTTGCTGTTCTAGGTAGATCAGCAAAGAAACGGTAGGTCTGGGGCCAGCCTTAGCGTGTTTTGCCTTGTTGTTAAAGCCGCAGTACACATTGGCCGATGTTGGCCCAACTTTGCAATGCATTGCTGGCCTTGCATGGCGCAAAGTCGAGCCTGGGCCATGCAAGGCCAGCAATGCATTGCAAAGTTGGACCAACATCGGCCAATGTGTACTTGCGGCTTTAAACTTCGGACCACATAATGTAGGTTAGGTATATCTGTGCTTCGGTTCGGACCACGGAACTAGAGGTTCCGGATTCTATCCCCAGTCAGGCATTGCTATCGCGGAAGGAAAAACATCGTGAGGAAACCTGCATTCAGATTTTTCTGATATGGACACACACCCGACAGTTGCCTGTTGGGTATGGGTTGATGATTCTCCCGAGCAGCGACCCCGGCGAGCCCCCTATAGTCCGTTTGTTATACGCCAACAGCAATATTTTTCGGTTTAAACGCCCGGGAGTCAGCGTCTTACACCCCGCAGACATCGTACTGGGTGGGGACTTTAAATAAATTGTAACTTTACTTACAGCATAGTTTGAGGACATTTACGGAAAATACCTAAAAGGTAGGTATAAGTATACTTAATGATCGATTTAGGCAACCATTAAACAATCGATGAACAGGAAAAAGGGATCAACTTTTTATTACTTTTAAGGTAGGTATGAGTAGGTATAATCGTAAATCGTAAGTCGGGTTGGCCACTATAGGTAATTATCCTACACAAACCGAGATATACCTATAGGTAGGTAGTAGCCGGCAAACTTATTGAGCACCGACCTTGAATGCGCATGAAACAAAAAAAATAATACAAGCCGCGGTACGAATCTTTAGTGCTGCTGACCTTGAAAGCGCAGAAGAAGAATCTCCCATTTCGGCTTGTAACCCCCTTTTTGTTACACCCTGTATAAGTAGGATGCTCTGAATATATAACCCCAAAAGTCCCAAATCATGCCTTGTACATACACATCTCACGACCCCAAAGCATAGTTCGAGAATGTGTCCTCGAACTATGCTTTGGGGTCGTGAGATGTGTATGTACAAGGCATGATTTAGGGTTATAAATTCAAATCATCCCACTTATACAGGTTGTAACAAAAAGGGAGTCATGTTGTTATTTAGAAATAGATGTCATTTTTGCATTCAATATGTTACAGTCAACGCCATAAATCCGGTTAGTATGTACTATAATTATAGGTAATTAATTACGGATAAACTTGATATTAAAAAGCACAACTCAGATTGATGTTATAATATTATCAAATACCTATAGCCGTATCAGAAACCGATTCGGAAAAGAAAAATTAAGAACCTTTCAACGCTATTGTACTGCCTGCAGACTGTGAGCCGATTCATGATTACACTCATGCCACTACTTTCAGTTTGCAAGCTTTCTCGCCGAAATCCTTGGTTTAGCCATTTATACTCTAGGTATACGTTGGTCATAAAAAAAAACAGCCCTACAATAAAAATAATGAATACCTACCAAATACATAGAAACTGATGGATAAATGGAACAAGAACGAATGCATAATGCGGCATAATGGACGAACAAACATAGGTATATAGTACATAGTACTTACTATGAAACACACATGTTTAGAAGCCCACATGGATAATATACTTACCTATACGAATCTTGTGCAATTCCAACAATATTACATACATACGTGTCGAATCGATAACCTCCTTTTTTATGAATTCGGCAATACCCACATACCTTCCCTGGTGGGATAGCCAAGATATCCTGGAAAAACCTGGAATTTACCTGGCAAAATAGGTTATGTATAACCTTGACATTGATTATAATTACTGAGCGGAACTTTTTGAAATAGGTATGTTGGGACACCTTCCAGGATGACGCTCAAAAAAGTTCCACAACCTCCCTAATGGGATAGCCAAGATCCGCTCATCATATTCTTTGGGAGTGTGAGCTCTCGTTCGCCGAGTTTTTTTTTATTTTATTTTTAATGTTAGGTTCCATTTGTTATATTTTTATTTTTGGTGCTTTTGCGGTAGGGTCTTAAACTCTGCCATAAATAATGGAATTGGCTCTCTAATAGCCATGTTTTTATTGCTGTCTCCCGTTTGCAATGGAGGGAAGTCGGATATTTCTTTTTCCTACTCCTCCTATCTTCTTTGATTAATTCATTGCGGGTTCCAAGACAGATTAGAGTAATCCCCCGGGCTCGCTGGACTTCATTGTCTAGTGTTTTGAATGGTCGCCGCTGTTGATCCTGGCTTACAGGAGTTACAGCGGTGGGAATGTGTGGTGGGCCAATGACATTGATAATTACTACGCGGGACCTTTTGGAATATATACGTACACCTTCTAGTATGACGCTCAAAAAAATCCCACGACCTCCTTAGTGGGATAGCCAAGATATCCTAGAAAATCCGGGAATTTATGTGGAAAATTAGGTAAATAAACTATTCCATTCTATGAACCGGACATTGATAATTACCAAGCGGGACCTTATGGAATATGTTGGGACACCTTCCAGCATGACGCTCAAAAAAGTACCACGACCTCCCTAGTGGGATAGCTAAGAATTCCAGGGTCTGAAAACACCTAGAATTTTTGATTGTCATACTGGAAGGTGTCCCAACATATTCCAAAAGGTCCCGCTTAGTAATTATCAATGTCCGGGCCAAACCCTAAATTTGCCTGGGTTATTATTATTATAGTAGCGTGACGTGATATTCAAAATTTTTACAGTTGGTTATTTTTATTTTGTGGCTAACCTAGACCTAGACCATTGTTGTATAATTTAAGAGTACGCGACATAGGAAAAGTAGGTATCTAAATTACTATTTATATTGGGCGATACTTACAAGATCTATTATTGTTGAAAATATTGTCAAAAATACTGTTATCTAATCGCCAAAACTAAAGTATTAATTTTATAACCTTTCCAAAGAAAAGTAGGTACCTACCATGAACAGTAAATTACTTATAGAAAAAAACCCCGGTGCGTGAGACCGGGGACACCAACGATGTAAGTCAAATACACGTCACCAGTCAGTGGCGGGTGAATTTAAAAAAATCATAATTATACATATAGTAAAGGTTGAGATTGATTGTCATTCGTAAATTGAGAGATAATAATTAATAATATTGTTTACTTTGTGACTTTTTAGTCGGCATTGTTGTTTGTTATCGTAGATGGGTTTCATGAATTTTAGAGTTTTTACCAAAAATGATTCGCAATGTGAATATTTGTAAATCAGTACTTAAAGCCGTATTTCGTCACATATCTGTTTTACTTAATGTATAGTTTGAGGTCTTGTCTCCGTTTTAAACGCTACGTTCATGTAAATACACGTGTGTGTGTGTATAAATTTACCCATCGTTTCATTTAAGGACATGTACCTCAAAACACACGTTGGATCTCTGAAGTTTCGAAACATACTTTGTATACTAAAACTATAATAACTTTGGTAAATGGTTCATATAAATGAAAATATCTGCATCCCCAAATACCGGGGGTGGCAGGCTTTGAATTTACCACCCCAAATTGTCAAGTCCCAAATCATGCCTTGTACATAGATATATATATATATATATATATATATATATATATATATATATTTATGCACAACGGGATAGTGCTTGGCTTCACCTCACCTGATGTTAAGTGACCGTAAGGCTGAAGGTGAAAGCGCACTACACCCGGAATCCTCATCGCTGAGGAACTGGCTATCTTACCTCTAACTGCCGGAACCCAACAATTTTTAAATTATTGTTATTGGCTCAGACTTAGGTAAGATGGTGGCAGCTAGCCAGGCAGACTTGGAATAAGCCCTACCACCACCAAACATATTACCATTACATGACAATTATAACAGTTTTAATTTGAAAATTGCTGTCGCGAAGCGTCAGTTTGGTTGACTAAAACAGATGCTTTGAGCTGGTTGTGGTTCAGTAATACACGTAAAGACAGCACACCACATTACGTCGCTCTGATCCTAAAATAAGTCAAATTAAATAAAAAACCAGTGTACATAAGCCACTCGACTACAGCATAAAGATTTTTTTTACCACTTGACCACAGAATTCGTTATTGTTAGTGCGATAAGTTAAATAAGCTTAATCAACAGCCAGCAAATAAGATATTTTGTGTGTCATCATTAAAAATATCATTTATTTTTTTACTAGCTATTTTTATCGACCTTTATTCGAAAGTGGTTTCACCAGCTCTATGTTCGGCGGGAGCGTCGGCATGCTCCGCGGGTAGTGGTCTGTATTGGAGCTGTTGTATTTTTCAAGAATTTTCAACTAATTAGAGCTGGTCGTCCAATGGTCCTCATCATTATTCTTACTTTGCGCGCAGATCGAGGCGGCTAACTTTTAAATAACTTAGATTTTCTTCGGTGCATACTTGGTGCATATGAATGGATAGTGCTAGAAATAAAGCTATAAGAAAGATGATATGCTTTCCCTAATGATTAACTGGCAGATAATGTTGTCAGCATCAAATTTCCTTTTGGTTATACAGGTACCTCATATTTTTATAGTCTAATTAAAATTTAAATAACTTGGTAGGTATACTCTATCTGCCTGTTGCTTTTTATATTCATTCATAAACAACTAATAAGCGCTTCGCCTTCATCTTCGTATGGTAAGGTTTTAACAAAGACAAAAACCGGCCAAGTGCGAGTTGGACTCGCGCACGAAGGGTTCCGTACCAAAAACGGCAAAAAATCACATTTGTTGTATCGGAGCCCCCCTTAAATATTTATTTTATTCTGTTTTCAGTATTTGTTGTTATAGCGGCAATAGAAATACATCATCTGTGAAAATTTCAACTGTCTAGCTATTACGGTTCATGAGATACAGCCTGGTGACAGACAGACAGACAGACAGACAGACGGACAGACAGACAGACGGACAGCGGAGTCTTAGTAATAGGGTCCCGTTTTTACCCTTTGGGTACGGAACCCTAAAAATGAAAGCATACTTTATCCGCACTGGCTATCTTATCTATTGTCAAGCATCATAATCAGGTCGGTCGCACGACGCTGCTGCTGGGCTGTTGGGCATATCCTAATATCTCCAAGGATCGGTCTTGCACTGCTCACATCCAGCTTCGCGCAACCTTCACCAGTCGTCAGTACAAGGTCAGAAAAAGGTCTACCCACGAACCGTATTCCAGCATACTCTCACCATTCCGAAATTTTGGTTGGTGGTAGGGCTTATTTCGAGTCCGCCTGGCTAGCTACCACCATCTTACCTAAGTCTGACGCCATAACAACAATTTAAAAATGTTGTTTTTCGGCAATCAGACTTCCTCAGTGATGAGGATTCCGGGTGTAGTGCGCTTCGACCTTCGGCCTTATAGTCACTTAACATCAGGTGAGGTTCACCTCAGGCCTTCAGGCCAAGCACTATCCCGTTGTGAATAAAATAAAATTGTTACACTTAATATTATCACGGGTACATTTTTGTCGTAAACCAAGACTGACTCCTTCAGACAACAAACTTATGCTTAAGAACAATATTCAAATAAACCTCTTCACCTCAAACTATATCCCATCGTATACCAAGACCATAATGCTTCAGAAAGGGACAGATTATACAGCCGAGCTGCAGTGTAAGCGAGAACGATGAGTGTATGAAAGTTTCATGTAAAAGGTGTTTGCGAAGCCTTTCAGTTGTCCAAATATTCGGCGTGGGATTATTCCGCGATTACGAAGCGGGATACGGGATTGATTTTCAATGAGCTACTTTTGTTTGAGAGCAATTCGGATGGATTTATTCCCTCAAACATTTAATGTGTTAGAGTTTCATTCTTTTTAAAGACGCAATTAATGCCAAATCTCGGAAAGCTTACATTTGATATAATTGATGATTAAACGAACTTACCTGTAAGTGAAGTTCAATCATAATTATACGAAGGATTCGTCCGAAGATATTAGTATATAGACTACTTGTAGTACCGCTCGTGTACTATCACCACTTAGCACGTTATTTTAGAGTAATAACCTAAAAACCCTAAAAAGAGAAGGTTTTGACTTCAAAAAGACAGATTTGACATTTCCGGTTCGAGTCCTCCCCGTCTCTACTTGGCGCCAACATTTCATTTAGTTCAGAGTCCAAATCGTATGATATTTCCTCAAAGGGTGAATATTGTAATTTACAATCTATCAGTAGGGAGGGTGGGACACTATACTAATATCTTCGGACGAATCCTTCGTATAATTATGATTGAACTTCACTTACAGGTAAGTTCGTTTAATCATCAATTATACTCGGATTCGTCCTTCGATATTAGTATATAGACTACTTGTAGATGTTGAGAGTATTTTACGAGTATAAGAAAAAAGGAAATATCATCTCTTGTGTCTCATCAATTTAAAAGAATGCCTTTTATATTTAATATAATTCTGCATGTTTTATTACATTTATCAAAGATGGTACATACGGTTGGAAAACTCAGTACCTATAATTATCATTAATCGATGATAAAGTATTTGTTTAAATATCTTGGAGAGATGGTGGAGTCATCGACCATCCCGTATTACGTGGAATGTCTATAATAACCATTATGTTATAGCTATAGGTAATGGGTATCGGCGCACGTCGATTGCTACAATTTGGTGACGTGATAACACGAATCTTTTCCACTATCATTAGATGTAATTTCAGCATTCTAATAATATTAGAAAATAGTTTTTATTTTATTTTTATATATATATGTTATAAAATGATTACGAAATGTTTATATTATACACTGTGTATAAAAGCGGTTCTTCTTGAGAAAAAAAAGTAATTCTAAGATGGTTTACGTCAAATTAAGAAGAGATGTTTTATAATTGAACTAAACAATGAACTGTTAATAATTAATTGTAAGTATTGTTCCCATTGATTTTATATTTTTTGTATTCTGAAAATAGGCAGTCAATGTATTTTTTGTTGTTAATTGTTCGATAGTTAGAATAGATTAAATGAACTATATCAGGTAATCTTAAACTATATGTTGGATTTGAGCAATGGAAATCTGCGCAAGGACATAGTAAAATTCTTTACCACACTTATTAAAGGTTAGCTCAATTTTGTAAATTCATCAAAGAACCCAATATTATGTAAGTAATGCTAGTAAATTTGTTCTACACATCTGTAAGAAAAATTGTGTTTTTCTATCAATATATATCACAAAATATATAATGTATTTACTAATATTTTGTTGTTGAATTATCAAACCATTTTGGTAACCAAACTCTGTTCTTTCCGATAGTATTAACAGGCAGAAAAGTAATAGCATAATATAAGTGTAAACAATAATAATATCTTAATAATGTTGTGTCTAACAACCAGTTTACTTGTGCGATGAATATTGCGTCCCTGAAATTGGGAATTATAAGATGTTCAAGGTTGAAATCCTATTACTTTACATAAGACACTATTTTTTACGTGTGAACCAGTGGTACCCAGGTTCATGGTGTGATGGTCATGATGGCACAATCTTTACACCACTAGTATTGGAAACTGGTAGAAAATGATAAAAAAGAAGTTTTCTCAACTAATAGTAACATATTCGACTTTAGCATCAAATGCTAGGAAACGAAAACATTAATATTTCAACTTATTCGACTTGTATTCGAATTAACTCAATTTTTATCTAGGAAAAACTGAAACTGGTAATAATTTTTAATTTAGACAATCTTTTTTATTTTTATTATTATTCAGTACCAGAATAATACTGTCTAGAACTAGAAAACTCCATCCAGTACTGCGAAAAAACATGTTTTATATAACAAAATTCATATACAAATATTATGCAATCATGAGTGACCACACACACAAGTGTCCCAGTCTACCCCTTTGTTGAGAGGTATCAGACAAAATCTATCTACAATAATATGTTGTATATACAATACAAAACAAATATTCGGTGTAAGTATTGATTACATTCAATCACCATGTACAATATTATAATATCGATAATATACCGGTATCTACCGGTACATTGACTTAATAAAATGGTGCTAATTTGTATAAGTTTTGTCTTGAGAAAAATCTTAACCTTTCAAGCCCGAAAACTGTGACACAACAGATACTCCATTGTTGTGGGGCCCCATCGGGCCACTCGGGGCTTACTGAATATGGATTGTATAACCATTACATTCGTAATTAAAAAAAACTTAATAATTTATCGTGAACTGCAAAGCAAAAAATATTCTGTAGACCCATTATTATAGTACCTATTTACTTAAATATCACGTACAAGTACAAAATCATGATGTCTAAAAAACTGTCTCATAGTTTTGTAAAATATGGGCCATGGACTTTCTTTCCATTATGGAAAGAAAGTATTATCTTTCTATTCAACATTACATATCAAAATTAAAACCTTAAAGGAGATAATATCACTTAGATATATTTTTACAAACAATTGGCATTTCTATATTGGTATTTTTTATTTATTATTATTACTATTAATTTGTATAATGGCTATATTATACGATAATGACAAGATAAAAAAATCTATTATAGTTAACTGTTATGTTATACATATATAGTTTATGATATTTATGATAGTTTATATTACTTCTTCTAGATTTAAACTAAACATATAGAATAACCTGATAGATAGTATCGTTCGGATTGGTTTAGTTTTTTTTTTTATTTTTTTTTTTTTTTTTAGATATGTTAGACAGTCGACTCATCCTGTTGAATGTTCAACAAAATGTGTAGTTGGCAAATGGTTCAAGGCGTGACGCCTTGTTAAGTACTATAATCTACTCTGTGAATATTACATTCTGCCTGGATTTTGATCATACTATTAGTAAGAGACCATAATACCTCTGGATAAGGTACAAAAGTGAATCTTTAAATATACACTTTCATATAGATTTTGCGCTCAAAACAAATCTATGTGCCCTGCGTAGGGCGGCTAAATGGTACTTTTACATATGACGGATATATAGATGAATACTGGTGCACGATTGTATGGAGACGTCTGTGCACCTGTGGTTGGCGACCACTGCCTGTATTCACCGAATACAGACAAATGCCGCACCAGCACGCACCCTTACAAGTAGGTACTTACCCTTACGAGTGCCCTTACCCTGCGTACGATGATCAAGGCGAATATAGACGAATGCATCATCGGCAGATATTTGTATGGGCTGAAACGCCGCCTAGCGCCTGTAGCCTGCTGCGGTCAACGAAACAAATCGCTCGTGGGGTTTCCTCACCGCATCCTGCTGTTCATATGTCGTTGGAGCTGGAGCATGCTGCATACCTGGCTGCGTGTTTCATTCGTTGTTTTCCAGTTTGATTTATTTAAAAAAGAATGAGGTACCTTCTAATAAATAAATAAATTGAAAAACTGTTTCATTTGAGTTCTGCGCCTGATTTAATTGCAGTTTTTGCGTTGTTCAAGATTTTTGACTAATGGTGCATTCACTTTAGGCCCATGGCCAATGCATTAACTGTATTCAACTAAACTATCGGTGACGGTAATGTGAATTGCTTCAGCTGCACCAAATTTGACCATATACAGGTTATAACCAAAAACTGTCTGACCGCATAATGTAAAAAAAGATGACTGTCTTAAACAGTTTTTAAAAAAGAAGTTTTATTAATACTTTTTCGATACTCATTATCATAAAAATAAATGAATATCTGTATTACACACACACACACAAATTTCATTTGAAAAGAAATAGACAGGTAATTTGTATAAACAATCCCAACTGTACTACAGGCATGAAGAGTACAAAGGGCACCCAGTTTAGAAATAGACAGTACATAGTTAGTGATTAACTAGTTTTTCAACATGCTAGTTCTACTCGCATGAAACACAGAATCTTCTAGTTCAGGTACACATTTTTTTATATGTAAGCTAATTGTACCATAAAACACTAACTGAATTTATGGATGATAAACTAAGGAGTCTTTTATTCCATTTCATATTGAAATTTCTATCAGCAGGCCCATGTTTGAGGCTTACCTAGATTATAAAAGCTATATCACATAATAGGTGTGAGGCATCAGGTATCAACTAGTTACATAACTCATTATGAGGTTCCATGAAGTATAGGTTCTATGAATGCTATACTGGCAGTTCGTCATTGGTTCACATTCACATTGTTTCTAACAATATGTACAATGAATTAATCATACATAATAATATTATGTCAATCTAAGAACCGATGGTACCCAAGGATATCTAAGATATCAAAATGCATACCTGATGAGCAACGCTGTTGTCGAACTGCTGCTGCTGCAGCAGCTCTAGCACAGCAGCCACCTGCCTGGGAGGCGGATGGCGACGGATTTGGCGGACGGCGGAGTCACCCGAGAGGTGCTGGGCAGATTGATTTTTACACTGTCGCGTCATCACTGTCGTCAGCGGTGCTTTGGGTTGCTGCGCTTGTTACAGTTGCGTTGTTGAACCGATCTATGCGGTGAAATAATCCAATGACTATCTCGATTGCAATAGATTTTTGGTTCATGCGGCAAAATAATCTCCTTCATCATTGATGAAATAATAGAACCTATCCATGCGGTGAAATAATCCAATGACTATCTCGGGTGCAATAGATATTATTGGTTCATGCCGCGAAATTACTGATACCGCCGAATACTAAACCGACCTATGCGGTGAAATAGTCCGTTTGACTATTTCGATTGCAATAGATCTTTGGTTAGTAACATTACTTTTCCGACTTTATTCTTTTCTTCGCTAAGCATTTTAACTTTAATTAAATTTTCACTGAATATAATATCCTAAGAAATTCTCACTTTGAGACTGTACGTGCGTTCGTGGCGAAGCACAAAAAGTGAATGAAATGTTGGCGCCAAGTAGAGACGGGGAGGACTCGAACCGGAAATGTCAAATCTGTCTTTTTGAAGTCAAAACCTTCTCTTTTTAGGGTTTTTAGGTTATTACTCTAAAATAACGTGCTAAGTGGTGATAGTACACGAGCGGTACTACAAGTAGTCTATATACTAATATCGAAGGACGAATCCGAGTATAATTATTCTCAACACGCTCACATTTTTTTTATTTTATAAGTTGAGTGAGTATGAGGGTAGGCATAAGTCGCTGTTTAATTTACACTACCTGAGGCCTGTGTAAGTTGTCTAATGTGCAAACGTACTGCGATCGAGTTAAAATGTTTAAGACAGACCTTGATGCTACGACAAATTTAAAATCTAAACACAAATTGCGATAATAACGTATGGACATTTGAAAACTTACACTCAAGCCTCCAACATGCATAGGTTAAATTATCCTAAACAATAATGTTTATTTAAATAAACGCAAAGCAAGCAAGCATACTTATATTAACGTAATTGTACTAAAAATATGAGTTTTTAAAAATCTCACGTGAGATTTATGGGGGGGTGAGGGGGTCGATTTTGCTCTCACCAAGGGGGTCGAGGGTCGAAAAATCGCCAAAATCACCTCACGTAATTAATGGCCGCTCCCTTAGCCAAAATATATTACAACTGTATTATATATTTTCTCTTTTTCAATTTTTTTTTCATAGATTTTACTTTTGCTAAATGGGGTCATTAGAAAAATTTGCTAAAAAAAATAATTCTTCCAATAAAGTGTGCACTTCATCAAAACCAATCTAAAATGATGAAAGTTGTGTAAAATTGATTTGTTCGCCGCTAATCGGAGTTTGGCCGAGTAACCAGTTTCTTATCGACATGCTTTGGAGAACACTGTTGTTTTTGTTCGTTGTGAGTATTAAATTTTTTTTACGTTTAAACTATGAAAAATAAATTTAAAAAATATTAAAAACACGACTGCCCTGCCAAAAACGAACTAAAAAGATAAATAACAAGGTGTCACTGCAGTCGGGGGACCGTTTTGTGGAACAATTTTCAGTTTAATATAGGTACCCCGACTGCAATGACACTTGTTGTTTAACATTTTAGTTCGTTTTCGGCAGGGCAGTCGTGTTTTCAATATTTTTAAATTTCTTTATTTTTTCTTTGAGGTTCTTTTTACAGAATGGTGAATCACCACTCTGAAAAAAACCTTAAAGAAAATTCAATAGTTGTAATTTTTTCAGGTACCTATTGCGTGGTGTAGACCCCATCACCCACATAGATCGAAGGCATCGAAGCACTCACAAGACGACAATCTTTTGTATTGGCGAAGATGTGAGTAACTTAGTTAAAGGTAGAAGACCTCATGGCGGAACTTGACAGACTGATCGTACTCGATCACTTTTGTTAAGCAACGCTCGGTCCGGCGAGGTGACGGATGGGTGACCGTTAAGTGGCACTATACAACTGAGCGCTTCCGTGCTTCGGAATGCACGTTAAACCGCTGGTCCCGGCTGTTGTCATCTGATAACAGTCGTTATGCCAAGTTAGAGGCCTTACAGGCGGCTTGATAAACTCTAACTCCAAAGGTGGCGACTTATCCTCATTCGATAAGAAGAAGAAGATACAAGTATTACACAAATAAATATAATACTAGTAGCTCTGTAGAGCTGTAAAAAACGCATTTGAAACATTTTTATATTTTTTGATACGGCCGAATTATAATTTTCCCCATATTATTATGTCCGCCATTTTGAAAAATTTTGAAAAACAGAATGGACAAAAAAATCTATATCCACCCACGCGCAGTATAGGGTTCTGAGTGGGCTAGGTATTCCATTCCCAAAAAAAAATTACCGTGTGCAAGAGTTGTTGTGATCGAAATCGGGTATATTTAGTAGTTCTTTCGTTTTATTTTGTTACTACTAAATATACCCGAAGTTGGCCGAGATGCTGTGTCTTGTAGAGGTACATTTAGTAGTGCTCACTGGATTTGATTCATCTCCTAACTATACCCGAGGTTGAACAGACCTGTGACGTCACCGGCGTCCTCACAAGGTACATTTAGTAAACACGCAACAAATAGTCCGTAAGCCCGCGACAATATTGCCTACGTCATATGACATCACGATGAAATGCATGGCACACGGTCGGAAATGTTGTGCAGAGCGAGGATCAGAAGATTATCGCAAATGAAATTGGCCGGAAGCTTGAGGAAATCCTTCACTTCCGGTCAAAAATCAGTTCTGAAGGACTTCCGGCCAGATATGACTTGGCAGACTTATTTATTTTCAAACACACTATTATTAGAGAGAGAGTTTGCATAAGTCTGTCAGTTCTGAAATGGCCGAAAGTACTTGACCAGATATCTTTTCCTACGTCATGTGACATCTTGACGAAAATTATTATAAACGTTTTGAAATAATAGTGTGTTTGAGGTTTGAGAATTAATAAGTCTGCCAAGCCATATCTGGCCGGAAGTCCTTCAAAAGTGATTTTTAACCGGAAGTGAAGGACTTTCTCAAGCTTTCGGCAAATTTTATCTCCGATAATATTCTGATTCTCGCTTATCACAATTTTTCCGACAGTGTGCCATGAATGACATTGACAATTTGACATACAAAGTGTTTGGTAAAAGCCTTATAAAGCCGAATGTGGTTTATAGGGACTATTAAACTAAACAACTTTCACTATGAGACCAACTCCGAAATCGCGAAAAAACTTGCTGTTTCATACATTTTGATATTTTTCTTATAAATTTTTGTATGAAACATATGTGTATTTTACTCTCGGTTTCTGAATTGGTCCCATAGTAAAAGTTGTTCAGTTTTATGTTTGCGTCCCTATCTACCATATTCGGCATTATAAGGCTTTGAAATTTTGAAGTATTTGCTCACTCACCCCTTTGTATGCAAAATATTCTTGCGTTGGGCGTGTGAAAAAAAAAACAAAAAAACCTGCGCCCTTTTTCCCATAATTTTCATATTTTGTTTTGTAGTGAAAATTATTTTGTTTTTTCCTCGCTAATGTATTGAAAAACGTCGTATGAAACTCGTGAGCTCTTGCTTATTGCACACTCGGCTGAGTTACGCCTTCTCCTGCGGCTCGAGCTGCAACCCAAAGCCTTGTACGCAATGAGCAACCTAAGCTAACTTGTCTCATAATGTACTATTTTACTACAACCCGATCGGAAATTGAACCCCTGACCTCAGAGGCTCAAATCTGGCGACACCATCAAAACTGGCGTAAAGTATCTTGAGGTCTTCATAAAAATCCATTGCGAGTTTAATTCTAGAGAGAATACGTAATCAATTTAGAATATTGTATTTTCTAACCATATGATCCTAAAGATTTTTTTCAGTTCATTTGACTGAATACAGTCACAGATGGTAAATAAAAAATATCCTATATAGCAGAGGTACCCAAACGGTCGATCGCGAGAAGTTTTAAGGTCGATCGCCAGGAATAACAGATTGAATGTAGTTTAACATAATTATGCAATTTTTTTTCTTGTTAAATATTTGGTAGGATAAACGGTCAATATGTCGATCTCAGTCATAAATTTTTGCTAAGTCGATCTTCTTAAGAGGCATATTACATTTTGACTGTGATTTTTGCGTATAATGGCCAATTTTGGCGTTCTCGATCTCAGAAACAAAATTACATTAACACTTTTGACTTATTGAATAGTGCAGAATAGCTATTGGAATAGTTCATAGCGGCCTCGCTTTTTTTTAAATTTGCTTAACTTTATAATTAAACCCGAAATTGCAGAGAAAGATTTTCATAAAATGCGCGAAGGCACTTTTTTGAGCTCATGGATTGAACAACTGTGCTAAACAATTGAAATAAAAAAAAATGAATGTTATCTCTTATATAGTCGAATAGTTCATTGCGGCCTCGGAATTTTGAAATTATGTATGGAATATGTGAAAAAAAACCCAAACAAAAACCATAAAACTACTAAAAAAGCTCAGAATTAACTGTGGATTTCTCTTAGATACATTATTATTATTACGTAAAAATTAAATTATAATAATCTTTACTTCATAAGAAAATCAAATTTTATACTTTTATTTGTTGTTTGTACTTGTTTTTCTTTCTGTGTATGTTCAAAGTTGACTCTAAGAAATCGTTCACCAACTTCCATTTTCCTTTCTAACTCTTTAACTTTCCAGTGAATCATCATATTACTTTTTGTCGCGTACACATATAAATGTATTTAGTAGACCCAAAGGTTTCTCTAGGTTGTATCGCTAAAATCCGTCAAAATCGAAATTTCGACGAAAAAATGTGATAGGGCCCTTAAGAAAAAGTATGGGCACCCCTGCTATTTAGGTATAGCCTGAAGCTCTCAGCTACAAAAGTCAGTAAGTTTTTATTTTAATTTTCAGCGAATGTACCCGAGTGTAAGCCATTCACAACTTACATGACTGACTGCAACAAGTGCGTGTGCGGCGCAGACGCTATTTCTTACTGCACTAGAATGGATTGTCGGAAAAGTAAGATCTTTTTTTCTGCCTTCAATGGGGATGGCAACGCGAAGCTAATTGTAGATGTCACTGCGTACGCTTGTTCCTAAAGGCTGGTTTACATAATCTTAGTCTTTAGTAGAGTGCTTTAGGAGAGTGCTTTAGTGGAAACATGTAAACGGTCGTCTTATGACTAAAGAGAGTAACGTTCTACTAGTAGCCTTTCTACTCGCTTTCCAGTAGCACCCCCTGCGCGCCCGCTCACCCCCCGCGCGATATTTTACTCGCACTCGCACTGGAAGCATGTAAATCGACATTTTAGTAGCGTCTTTAGTAGAGTGCATTTGCCGGTGAACGCGTGACGTGTAATTGAATTAAATAATAGGTATTAGGTATGGCGAAAATGACACTCTACTGGAAGCGTGTAAACGGTCACTGGAAAGGCACCAAAACTACTAAAGCACTCGCATTCGAATCTACTCGCACGCTACTAAGCACTCTACTAAATACTAAGATAATGTAAACCAGCCTTAAGACAGTAGGACGTTCAGAACAAAATGTATGGGAAAATAGGTATTTATTTTGTGATATTTTTTTTTACCCAAAAAGACTCATTGGCCCAAAATGGAAATAATAGTACATTACTGACGCGGTCAATAATGACTGCATTGCTGGCAGTGCGATGATGATGGCCGATAGCGTAGCTTAGCGCAGGTCCAGGC
The DNA here is from genome assembly GCA_928269145.1 of Agriphila tristella. Classification (NCBI taxonomy): domain Eukaryota; kingdom Metazoa; phylum Arthropoda; class Insecta; order Lepidoptera; family Crambidae; genus Agriphila; species Agriphila tristella. The sequence continues at coordinate 11,061,258 of OV743435.1, read as the reverse complement.
CGTCACAGCGCGGTCAGCATTGCAGCCCTTGATGGCCAAGCTGGAATAAAGGCCGAGACCGGAGGTCGAGGCCTTTATAGCGCGGACAGCAAGGGCTGCAATGCTGACCAAGCTTGAAGGCCGAGAGCGTAGTTAAGCTCAGCTTGAGGCCATCATAGCGTGGCCAGCAGTGAAGTCATTGTGGACCAAGTCTTGTATAGTGCTTTACTCAAAAATGTCAAAAAAGTAAAAATGTCAAAAATGTCCAAAATTACCAAAATGATCATTTTTAAATTTTTGATATTTTTGTCATTTTTGACATTTGTGATATTTTTGACATTTTTGACATTATTGACTTTTTTGACATTTTGACATTATTGTCATTTTTGACATTTTTTACTTTTTGACATTTTTGAGTAAAGCACTATACAAGACTTGGTCCAAAATGACAAAAAAATAAAAAAGGCAAGAAAGTCAAAAAAGTCAAAAATAACAAAAAGGAAAAATAGTAAAAAAGTAAAAAAAAGTACAAAACCATCATCTACAACAATACAACACCCGCGCAAATAAAGAATGGGATTGAAAATGGCGGCTCACGGCGCTTACCACAACGAGTGTAATCCCATTCATTATCTGCGCGGGTTGTACAATGTACTTTTTTCACCAACTATGTTTGAAACAAAACTCGACAATAATGGATTCTCAAAGGAAATTGCTGGTGGCTAAAACTCTACAATAATGAAATCCCATACAACTTTGTCGCGTCACCATCGGAGGAGCACGGCAACCTCGACTTTGTTCAAAGGAGGTTGTCAAAATAATGGCCATATTACAAGTATTTTTGAGTAAAAGACTATTCTACAATGCTAGTGCCGGAATTCAAAGCCAATGAGCGGTTTTCAAAAGGCAGTTTAAGAATAAAATGTGGTACATAAAAAAAGAACTAGATGTCGTTGAACAACTAATCACCGCTAAAATTGAACGCGCTCAATTCGAGTTAACCTCAGGATCACGGGCTTAAACTGAGTTTCGCGACAAATTTGCGTTTCACCGGCATTAACTGAACGTCGGTCAAGTTGAACTTGCTTCAGTTTCTGAACGGCCGTTTTTGGCCGTTAGCGTATTTGAGCGCGTTCAAGAATTGTCCGTCATCTGTCTGTCATGATTTCATTGCCATGATTGTGGAGTAGGTACGTGTACATGGGAGAATTGATTATTTCATAGAAAGAGATAAGTAGTGGAAAGAGATATTCATTTCGTATTCGAATAAAAAAAAAAGATGAATAGAGCCTTGGCACTAGCTTTTGAGGAAAATTTTGATGAGGATGAGTTTGTTGTTCGTCGCTCCAGATGGATACGCGAGAGAGAAGAATATTTCGACACTCTCGATGATAAAGATTTTTTAACTAGATTTCGTCTTACAAAACCAACCGTTCTTTCCGTATTAGAATCAATTGAAGATAAAATTGAGTTTCCTACTAATATGTAAGGTAGCCAGAATCACTTTGTTTTGTTGTATGGTGATTTTCGCCATGAATATAGATTTGTTTAGTTACACTACATTTTCTTTGTTAAAATCTCGGTAAGGCTGGCCCCAGACCTACCGGTTTCATTTCTTTGCTTTGCTGTTCTACCATGGACCGCCGGCCAAGAGGCTCATTTTATTTATTACATTTATGATGATTATGATGATTTATGACATGTTATTATATTAGTAATGGTTTTTGTGAAACTGAAGTTTTGTGAAGTTTTGTTTTGTGAAACTAAAGTTATTCTAGGATAATACATGTCCTCCGATCGCTAAAAATAAATCGATTGCATATTGATATAAATAGTGAACAGGGTCGTAGGTGGCATCATTACGTGAAAGCTCAGAAGAGCATATATTATGTGAAATGTACTTACCTGCCCTGACCTCCTGGACGCTTCCTGAAAGCGACGCAAGACTATGGTTTTATATGGCCTGGGACCTGCCCCACGCCCCCACCCCCCGAATGTCATTACATGCCAATAATATATGTAGTCGATTATGACTACATTACATTCGGACCATTTGATTGATGATTATCATGATCTGTATTTTTTCCAATTATGAAGGGACAATTTCTTTAATTGCAACACTTTGAACGCAACTTCATTCTTTGTCAAAGCTGAACTACGTTTATCAAAATGAAGACGGTAAAAGGTGAAACCGGTGCAACGTAGACCGCGATGAAAACGAATTTCTGAGCTCGGTTAAGTATAACCAAGTTCAATTTAACTCGGTTAACGGTGAAATCGGCACTAAGTAGGTAGCTTTTTATGAAAAATGCAAAGGATGAAATGTAATTACTTTTTTATTATACGTTTATTGAGTTTGTGGTTTGTTGCGTTATGCGTTGGTTGTCCGTTAGCGTGTAACGAAGAACTTTTCTTAGACCAATATGACCATTAGTGGGAATAATATTTTAAAAAAATCTACCTAGTTGAAGTAGCGCATCTATCGACATAAAATTATACCAAAATTCTCTGCTATCAGAAAACCGCTCATTAAGACGTTTTTATTCTTACAGAATTTACATTTTTTTTTAATATCCAGATTTTACGGAAATTTGTAAGTGCCAACATCTTTACAGCCTATTACACAGAATTTGATCATTTTGAAGCTATAAAATTGATCATTTTGGTAGTTCTCGTGGACAGCCGCACAGATGCGGTTAAGAATAGGACTGTCCCATCTCATCCCGTGGGTATCGTAGAAGGCGATAGAGGGAAGTTTTAGGGACCCGGTGCAGACCATCGCACAAAGGGTCACTCGAATGGCAGCGAGGAAACTGTCAACAACAGCATTCTCAAGGAGGGTTGGTGTCAGGCAGGCGGCCGATCGTAAAACTTTGCCAAAACCTAATGCAGTATGTATTACATGCTGCGCCGACCCCAATAGTGGTCGTTCTACGAGCGCAAAATTTTATTTTACAGAGAGCACTACAAATAAATTGGGATAAGGACAGGAGGATGATGATTTGGTAGTTCTCGTGGAACAAGCGTACGCTGCGCCATTTTGACAGTTGCCTTCCCCATTACATTTTTTTAATCCATAGCGGGATAGTGCTTGACCTTCACCTCACCCGAGTAAAGTGACGATAAAGCCGAAAGTGCAAGCGCACTACGAACTACACCCGGAATCCTCACCACTGAGGAACTGGCTGTCTTATGCCTAACTGCCGGAACACAATACTTAATCACATCACTTAAGAAATAAGAAAGTTTCCTCCAATATAAGTTATAATATACAACGTGTTACAAAATAACCCTTAGGTAATGCCGAATATGGTAAAAATGTGGTAAAAAAATCTGCTGTTTCATACAAAAATTTATTACGAAAATATCAAAATGTATGAAACAGCGGATTTTTTTCACGATTTCAGAGTTGGTCCCATAGTAAGAGTTGTTTAGTTTGATGGTTCCTATCTACCATATTCGGTTTTTTAAGGCTTTTACCAAACACCTTGTACACAAATATTTTGATCCAAGGGTCTCGTCGCATTATTGTATCTGGGTTTGCCTACATTAGAACCAATATTATTAGCGGTCTCTCGACGTGACGACACGCTTGGATCCTCATCTCGATCACCTCAGCTGGGACGTTCTACTTTTTTATCGACAATGACCTATCTTCTCCGCAAAAAAATAAATATATTGCTCCTAAATACTAAATTTCTTATTTTTTTTTATAAAAATACACTTGAAAATGCAATAATTATAATACCTTCAAACTAGATTTTAATTATTCATATTTTTTTCAAAATTAGTGTGACATAGTATTCAAAAAGCGTGACGGAGGTGTTTTACATACAAATAAAATATGTCCCTCTATGACCACTAATGTAAACAAACTACTCTGGTAAAAAAAACACATTGAATGTTTCTATCCAAAAACATTTACTGAACTACTTAACCTTTCTTGTTAAATTAATAAGAAGAAATATTTTTTAATGTTTCTATTATTCAATAAAAAAATAATTTATTGGCTGTCTCCCGACGTATACGATTTTTGTTGCTACCTTCTGTCACTCATTTTATGGTACAAAATAATGTGCGTTAGCAATTTTGTCCTTGGTCACTAGACAAAAGAATAGTCCCCCTCCACCCCGGACCCACGCTTTGCGTCCCTACGCCCCGGCAATTACCAGTCAATCGCTCGCAAACAGTAAAAGGAGGTGCGTGTGTTTATTTAGCGACCGCTCTGTCACGTAAGTTACTACTTCCAAATGTTATTGTAATTTCTGTGTTTTAATATGATTTTATTGATTCCTTATAAATATTTCATATATGTCCAGTTTTATGCGTAAATTATAATTAGGAAAATGCTGAGAATCTCGAACACTACTATTTTACACCTCTGTCACGAAGCACCTCTGTCACAAAAATGTGACGGAGTAGTATAACTCGTGACGGAGTGGTCATTTTTGTATGGAACTTAGAAGCCTTAGTTAATATTCATAATATTATTCCACCTTAGGAGGTAGTTAAAAGAGGAAGGCGCGTGTTGTACGAATTCGATCAACCAATAGAAGTTTTTGAAAAGTAGAGTAAGTGATAAGATATTGTAAGACTAAACTAATATCTACCATTGTCCCCCTTATAATTTAAGTTCAAAGTAATGTATGAACCACTTTATTGGTAATATTTACAAAAATTAAGTTTTTTAGTATTACGTGCTAAACAATAAAGGTGTTCACTAGATTTTCAAGTTACTGTATTGGGCGACTTCCATAATATTAAATAGTTTTTTGTCTTAAGAAGCAAAAATGTGACAGAGTGGTATTGGATATTTTTTTTAAATATTTATTTTAAGAATTCCGTCCAAAGGAGCTAGATAAGAATAAATGTTAATATTCTTGTTAAAAAAGTAATAAGAAACTGAAGATCTGATTTTAAATGAGAAATAAAAAAATATTCATATAATATTCCTCTCGCCTTTGTGCCTTGCTCGTGAGTGGACGTGTATTCCGTGTTAGCTGCCATAAGGTTCAAATTAGCGTAAATACAAGGTCAAAACGGCTCCCCCCTGTTGTTGCTTTGTGATCGTGAGCTACCTATCCTTTTCTCGCTCCGCTGCTACGTTCCGCGGACACCGTAAGCGACGCGAAAAAGAGACAGTTGACATAATTGCTGTCTCTTTCCTGCCTGGCATCCAGAGTCGTAGCACGCCGCCGTAGCCACACGTAGCTGCCCCTGCTACGAACTTACTACGGAATTTCTACGGATATTGGACTGTGCTGTGCTTACTAACTTGTTGTTTTTATCTCAAAGGATTGGTAATTATGAGTAACATGAACAAATCATTATCTGAAAATAATATTTGTGAAAAGTCTGACGAAAGTACTCCCCCGAACTATGTTTCGCAACGAAGCAAGAGATTAAGAGAGGAAGACCTACCCTCGGAATTTAATAGTTTCAAAGAAGAGATGAGAAAACTGTTTACATCATTTATGTCTGCCCAGCAATCGCACTTGACTGGAATTGTCGCCGAATTAAAGGAAATTCAAGCAACTAATAATAACATAAACAGTTCCATGAATCTATTGACCAGTCAGAACGAAGAATTTCGGAAAAAATTAGAAGGCCTAGAATTACAAGTTAAGAAGGATCGAGAGTATATAGATGTTTTGGAAAATAAAATCGAGGAGCTACAAAGATCAAATCGGAAAAGTTGTTTAGAGTTTAAAAATGTCCCAAAAAAGCCACAAGAGACAAAAATTGATTTGATTAACATGGTTTTATGCTTAGCTAAAACTATCAACTTGGAGATGGAATCGCGAGATATTAAGGATATATTCAGACTACAAGGTCGAAAAAGCGAAAGTCAGAACTTACCTATAGTCGTGGACTTGGGTTCAACCATACTGAAAAATGAATTTCTTAGTAAGGTTAAAAAATTTAACTCTAGTAATAAACAGAAATTGCAAGCGATTCACCTTGGTCATAAGAACAATGAGCACCAACCAGTTTTTGTATCGGAGCAGTTAACATCAAAGAATGCAAGACTGTTTTTCCTGGCTCGCGATTTGGTCAAGAATAAAAAATACAAATACTGCTGGACATCGTTTGGCAAAGTCTACATTCGGCAGGATGATACATCTCGCATTATTCCCATCACTAGTGAATCGCAAATTCATCAACTAATACAGAGTGCATGACTAATCTACGAAGATAAATTATCAGTTCAAGTGTTCCTATTTGTTTTTTTGGCTGTATTTTTCAGGTTTGATTTAGATTTAATTAACATAGTTATAAATAATCGATGCAGTTTGTTTAACTTTCAGCTTTTTGTGTATACACTAACACACCGCCGTTTCATTATAATGTCAAGTATAAAAAAACATTTCTTACTTACACACTACACAATCACACACACACACAAACACTTATATAATTCTTTTTCACGATTTATTAATTTAATTTGTAATTGTCATTTTTTTATAAAAACAAATGTATGGCATTGTAACCACTATCTATACCCAGTTTCTAAGTGTGATGGATAGGAATCTAAATGCTCTGCTGGAATTGGACAATACTGAAATAGCCACCTCTCTAATATGTAATATTTCTGATCTTCACAAGCATATTAATTTGCATAAAAGCAATTTTAATGTAATTTCCCAAAATATAAGAAGCGTATATAAAAATTTTGATGATTTTATGATTAACTTATCACAACTACCATTTGAACCAGATATTTTAATCCTGACTGAGTGCTGGCTAGATGCAAATAAAGAAATACCTATTATTAATAATTATTCATCCTACTACACATTAAATAAATATAATCAGAATGATGGTGTAATAGCGTATGTTAATAACTCCCATAGAGTACAAGTAACAGAAATAAGCCTAACTCATGCATCTGGACTTCAAATTGTTACTTCTAAGTATATTATAATAGGTATTTATCGTTCTCCATCTAATCATAATGCAGAAAAATTCATTGACTCGTTAAACAATCATCTTGTTTCTATAACAGCTGGTAAAAACATTTTTATAGTCGGAGATATTAACATAAATTTAATAACTAAGCCGGTAGAAAGTTCAGCAGAAAAGAATAACAGATTAAAATATCTGGAAGTTTTATCATCACTCGGTTTTCTCCCAGGTCATTACTTACCCACCAGACAGGACAGTTGTCTTGATCATGCTATTTTAAAATTTGATAACAACAGATACTCTGCGAATGTTACTGTTCTTAACACTACCATAACTGACCACTCTATGGTTAACTTAAATATATCAAACTTAGATGGCATTTCAACTACTCAATTAAATCACACAAATATTACTAATTTTGAAAATGCGTATAAATCACTTGTTAACAATGATGTCTCCTATTTGATAATTTGTAATGACCCTAACATTTTGGTGAGTAGATTGATTGACATTGTCAGGACGTCTCTGTTGTCAAACACTAAAATAAAGAAAATACCAGCTGGGAAAAGAATTTTGAAGCCGTGGATAACTGATGGTATCCTACGATGTATCAGACTTAGAAATAGGATGCAAATCAAACTTCGCCTAGAACCATATAATAATATATTAAAAATTACATATAAGCGTTTTCGAAATTATTGTGTTTTACAAATAAGAAAATTAAAAAGACAGTATCACAAAAAGAAAATAGAGGACTCTTCTAAAAATAACAAGGAACTGTGGAATACTGTAAATGAAATTAGTAATTTTAAACCTCCGAAAACATCTAATTTAGATCTGCTACATATATTGCCACACCCCATAGATTCAGTAAATTGTGTCAATCAGTTCTTTGTTACAGTTGGTAAAACATTAGCGGAAGATATTATTTCCCAATTTGGCTCACACGTCCAACGGGCAGATACTAGCAATAATAATCTGCAAATGTCCTCTTTCGTTTTGTTAAATACTGATCCTGAAGAAGTGGATAGAATCCTCTCAAGTCTTGACTCTAACAGTGCCCCTGGTTGGGATGGTATTTCAACAAAATTTGTAAAAAGAGCTCGAGATTTTTTGGTTCCATTGCTTAGTCGCTTAGCTAACCTATGTTTTGAATCTGGCATTTTTCCAGTGGCCTTAAAGAGATCTGTGGTCACACCGGTGCACAAGGGTGGGAGCAAAACAGACGTCAACAACTTCAGACCTATTTCGGTACTACCATGTTTTTCAAAAATTCTAGAAAAACTTTTAAATATGAGACTTATCAGCTATCTTAATAAATTCAATATACTTTCGGATTCTCAGTATGGTTTTCGGAAAGGTTTCTCAACACAAGACGCTGTAATAGATTTAACTAATTTTATTACAAGTAATGTTGACGATGGTCTGAAATGTGTCACTGTGTTTATAGACCTTAAAAAAGCTTTCGACACTGTGTCTGTCCCCATCCTTGTGCATAGGCTTGAAAAAATAGGTATAAGGGGGGTGGCATTGTCTCTTTTCCAAAATTACTTAGAAGAAAGGACTCAAGTAGTAAAAATTGGGAATTATCACAGTGATGAAGAAAATGTGGTTTTCGGCGTCCCTCAGGGAAGTGTCCTGGGCCCTACACTTTTTTTGGTGTATATAAATGACTTGTGCAAGCTTAAGATTGAGGGTGGTCGGATATTTACTTACGCAGACGACACCGCTGTTGTTTTTTCTGGGCCTAGTTGGGAAAATGTAAAAAGTGTCACCGAGAAGGGATTGGTTGGAATAGCTAAATGGATGAACTCAAATCTACTAACATTAAATACATCCAAAACAAGATACATCTGTTTTGCTCCTAGTCAGAAATCCCAACCTAAATCTGAATTTCAAATAACAATACATCGCTGTGACGGTTTTCAAAACACAAGTTGTGGTTGTCCCTCTCTTCAAAAACAAGACTTTCTAAAGTATCTTGGTGTTATTGTCGATCACAGGTTATCTTGGCACAATCACATAGATTTGGTTATCAGTAGAATAAAAAAAATTAAATGGATCTTTAAGACACTAAGGTATGTTGTGTGGCACACTTCTGAACCGAATATATGTAGCTCTGGTGCAGTCTATAATCACTTACTGTATTCCGGTTTGGGGTGGGGCCTCTAAGACAAAACTTCTCGAGCTTGAGAGGTCTCAAAGATTACTAATCAAGATAATGTACAATAAGCCGTGGATATTTTCCACAGAGAATCTTTATAAAATTAGTAACCTTCTCACAGTTAGAAAATTATATTTACTTAATCTTATCTTAAAAATCCATAAAGATTTACCTTTTGACCCCAATAAGTTAAAACGTAGACGGAAACACACTGTGGTAAATACAGACATATTTCATACAGCTTTTGCTAAACGACAATACATGAGCCAGTCGGCGTTTATTTATAACAGAGTTAATAAAATACTAGATATATATCACAGACCAGTACATAAATGTAAAGAAATTGTCAGTGAATGGTTAAAAACTTTATCCTATGAAGAGACTGAAAATTTACTAGAAAGGATTGTATAAACTTAATTATAGAACTATATATCAGAAACAGATACACATCCACACACAAACTTACACACCCATACACACACACACTTACACACACATACACACACACATACAGACACATACACAACATTTAGAAACCGGGCAAACTTACCTTTTTTGCAAACTGCTGTTCTTTTAATTAATAATAACCTTTATTTTTGTTTAAATACTTTTATGGTACCTACCTAAGTATTATTAACATAATTGTAAGGATCAAGGGTTTGAGCGAGATATCCCTAACACAAGTGTATCAAATCTACTTACTAGGGTTGTCTCACCACTTGTTTAGAATTGAAACTTTATGTTAATAAAACATTTTTTATTTTTTTTTTATTATTTTATTTATTCAAGTTTGTGACTGAGGTGTTATTTTTTTATACCATTCCTACGAAATTTGAAATTAAACAAAAATTACAAGTAATACTTCGATGCATTATATGTTTTTGAAATCTACAATAACGAGGCAACAATTTAAATCACATCTTACTAAACAAATCACATGTTTACTTTTTTTTTAAATGTAAAAATTTGCCGGTCAGGTTGTCGATAAAAAAGAAGAACGTCCCAGCTATCAAACGAAAAAAACCGCAACAAAATCGGACCATTTGTTTGGGCGATTATAACACCCCTCTTTTTGCCCTCGGGTTTTAATACTATAATTCACAAACCGTCTTTTTTTTGTTGATATACCTAGTTCTTAATTATACATTAATTCAGCTTTTTTTTTCAGGTACTCCAGAGAGACCGGAAATATATACTTACTGAAGAACCTCGCAACCTGGAAAAATAATATTAAGTATGCTTAGATAATTAATAAGTATAATTATTGTATAACTGCATGACTTTTTACTATGTGAACTGTGATATTGAAATATTAAAGTTTTTTTTTTTTATTTATTTAATAACTAGCGGCCGCCCGCGGTTTCACCCGCGTGGTTCCCGTTCCCGTGGGAATATCGGGATAAAAAGTGTCCTATGTTTTAATCTAGGCTATCTACTATCTGTGTGCCAAATTTCAACCAAATCCGTTCAGTATAGTTTTAGCGTGATTGAGGAACAAACATCTAAACCCACAAAATTTCACATTTAACATATTAGTAGGATACTAAATATAGTACCTACTAGAAAAAAATCGACTCATCACCAGAACACTTTCTCAGGCGGAAATCAAACCCGCGATCTTTGAAAGTCCGATCCAATGTTCATCCAACTGAGCTACCGAGATCAGTAGACCCTTAGCACAAACAGCTATCGAAAAAAATAACTGGCTAAATAACATTCGATAGAGTAATTTTGTATGGTAAATTTGTACAGCGCCATCTACCGCCCAAAAGTGAAATGAATAATTCCTTAGATAAAAGGATGGCCCAATTCAAGTAATCACAAAGTAAATTTTTCCACTTTTGAGAAATGACAAAGAATTAAAATGTAATAAAAAAACATGAAGTAGTTTTTAAAATAAAATACAATCTTTTATTTACAATGACAAAACAAACTAAGCAATAATTATCTTCTTAAATAAAAAATATATAAAATCTTGGACTTATTTTGAAGTGATGGACTTAACGATTTTTAGACCATAATCTTTGGGGACTTAAAGATTTTTAAACAGTAATCATAGGACTAAGCGGTATTTTTAGTTTGTACTACTCTCTCGCGCTTAACCGCCTGTGTGGTCTAGTGGTTCACACCACCGATTTCAGACCCAGAGGACCCGGGTTCGATTCCCAGACTTGTTCTTAGTCCGCCTGGCTAGCTACCACCATCTTATCTAATACTGACGCCATAACAATGATGTGTTCAGCATTATTGTGTTCCGGCAGTTACAGATAAGATAGCCAGTTCCTCAGTGATTGAGGACTCCGGGCAAGGGCGTCGCCAGGGGTGGGCAGGGGGGGGGCCGCTGCCCCCCCTAGAGGTTAAAAAATGTAGCCAACTGCAAATAATCAAAGTCCTAAGGCCGTGCAATTGACTTGCTTTTCCGATAAATCCTGCCCTATCTCAAAACTTGAATAAATTCACTAGGTGCTGTTGACTGTACCTACAATTCATATCATTCTCATCCTCTTTAATATTAACTTGGCCCCCCCTGGGCCATGGGCTGGCGACGCCCTTGACTCCGGGAGTAGTGCGCTTCCACCTTCAGACTTATCACCACTTAACATCAGGTGTAATGAAGGCTAAGTTAGTGCTACCACGTTGTGATAGTGATTTCTAGAATTGGAATTGGTGGACTTAGCGGTAAATGGCAAAATCTCACTCGGCCTGCAGTCTCGACATAGATAGCGATCGTAAAATTAACGAATTCGGTCGATATGTCATTTTAACAACTTATTTTCGATTTTTGGTAGTCTCTACAATCATAGCTACCGATAATTTTCGGTACCGTATCGATTACCACAGAGGAAAAAATCACTACGTGTCGGTACTCTCATTTTGACACTCAACCATTGACACATATTTTATATTATATTAGATTTAATATATGCTGTGGCACTGGGTTCTGTCTAGTCAGTGTTACAAGTAATAGTCATTTAATGTCCACCATTGCCCGGCCAAGCCAACACAAATACAATTTATATTGCATTGTTGCAATATGGCTGCAATTGGTGTCAATAGTATGGTATAGTATGGTCAATAGTATCAACGATGCAGAATCCCAAATTTACATGAAAATGTTTTGACTTACCAAAAATATGTGGCTATAATTGCCGGGCCATACTTAAAATATTGCTTTAGTGGTATTGCTAGCAAAATTGCCGCCTGCCGGCCACAGGAAAACCGCTAAAAATTGCCGGAAAATACTTAGAAGCATCTTCACAATATTTATAATTAGTTTATTTTATACCTATCTCTCTAAAGAAGGAAAGTTATAATTATTAACTTGTGATGAATAAAGACAAAAAAATTAAATACTTATATTTTTTGTAATTTTTTGTTAAACACGGGTAGTTTTTAAGTACCTACCTACTTACATCTAAAAAAGTTAAATGAGCGTATCTCTTTTCCCTTTACTAATCAAGTATCTACCTATGTGCAGTGAAAAGTTTTAATCCTTATCCTTATACGTATTCCTTATATTCCTTACTCTTTATTCCTTATATAATATTTATATTATTAAAATGTAAATAAGGCGTAAATTATTATTTTATTATGTTGTTTGAGTTTTTGCCAGTTAGTCAAAAAGTGTTTTTTTTTTGTTTTATAGGTATTTAAGTTAATAATAATGTATAATAAACTATAACTTCAAAGAAAGTTGATGATATTTGCTATAAAACGTTTTTTATTTTACAACTCGTAACTTTTATAGAAGAGAAATTGCAATTTGAATAAGTTTTAAACGTCGGTGTAAGACAGTTGCATTTTCGCATATTTTTTAAATTTCCCTAAATCGGAGGGACAGTAATTCAATGGCCACACAATGATTTCGGTTATAGCAATAGCGGGGAAAATCGCTTGCCGTAACGATCGATAAGGCAAATGCAAGTCTCTACTATTACGTTATCGCACAAAATCGTAAAAATTTTAGTCGATAAGTTACCGAAAATTTTAAGTAATCGTGTGGCCATTGAATTGCCCTCCCTTTGATGAAGGGAAATTTAAATATTATGCTTATTAAAAAGCAACTACTTTATTTAACCAAAAATAAAAAAAACATCTCTTATTATATTTTCTTAATTTATCATCTGATATAAAATTCCTTCTTTTATTATTACATGAATAACCACTAAAAATATGTATCTGAACTTGTGGACATTACTATAATTTTACTTGTAACACTGTGTCATAGCCAACGGTTATGGCGTTGTCATGCCAACAGTCATATGTCAATGAAATCTGTGTTTACTTACGATTGATAACTAAAACTGTCAAGTGTATGGTGTTGATTTTTTAATAAATAAATTCATTAAAGAATAAAAAATCTCTATAATAGTGGCTTCAACTCAAAGGAGTAATAATTATTCGGCTTCGGGTTCGGTCCACTAGCTAGACGCAAGCTAAGCTGCTGTCTGCTGTGAGGAATATGCTGTAAGTACAAATACTTTTCTTTGAGTTTTCTTTGGATCTTTCAATATTTAATTATGTTTGTTATACCTTCTATACCAATGCATTTATGTTTAGTTTTACATAATATAGTATTGAGGTCAAAAATGTATTTTAAAATCTGCTCAACACGCGTCACACGGGTTTGGATGCTTGTGATTTCTTTGTTGTTTTCGATCTTTCATAGTCACATGTGATTTAGTTATTTACTTTTATGATCAATGCAATGAATTTGCTGATGTCCACTACTTAGTTAAGTATTTAATTAATATCTGTCTCAATATTTTAATTTAAGAATCTATTTTTTCTAATTTAATTTATATTTTTTATTTCAGAGATTTAATCCAAGAATTCAAAGGCTCCCATGAGAAATGAGGCTACGGAGACTGAGGCATCAATGGCGTTTGGCCCCTGCATGAACTAACCAGTATATCAGTGATGGCGTGGCATACAAGCGATTTTCAGCTCACTAGTAAAGCGGAAGTATTTTCCATAGTATCAATCCATGAAATAAAAGGATATGTTGTTAACAATAATAAATACCTCAAGTTATTTGATTGTACTCTTTTATTTGACTAAACTAGCTTAAATAATTGCAATTAGTGTCCAGTGTAGATACTCATAAAGTTGGATACGAGCGTTGACACTGTGCAACTGATGATCGTCCAGGCAGTAGTGTGTGATCTGTGAGGAATTCCGTCATCCTCCAAATCAACCGGATTTCGGTTATAGCGTCAGTTCTTCCCCATCTTCGACGCCACACCATAATTTTCTTGACACTCGATAATAAGCGAATGCCATGCCAATTAGCTGCTGATGATGATGAACGAAGAGCGGTTAGTATCTAAAACAAACAGTAAAAAATAGAAAAACATGTAGTACATAAAAAAAATCCAAATGAAATTTTAATTTAAAAAAGATGATGATGGTAAATTGCAAATTCTTACTGGGTAATATCATAAATGCGAAAGTCCGTTTGTTTGTTTGTTTATACGCCTTCACGTCTTAACTACTGAACCGATCATCATGAAATTTTACATATACGTTGTCAGGGGTACAAGGAAAGACATAAGGACGGTACTTATACCTTTTATTCCGAAAAAAACTATTGTTCAGAGAAATAACTGACCACGCAGACAAAGTCGCGGGTGGTTGCCGTATATTTTATTAAATATATTTTATTAATTTTAGCTCAAACCAAACCAAAGATCTTACATTTCGTGTTTAAAATACTTAATTACAGTTAGGTACCTACTCACTTGCTATTGTATAGGTAGAGAATCCCCAAGGCCGCTGACTTTAAAGATAAGGCCATATGGCCGCAACTCTTCGACGAGCTCAGCTCCATCAGCTTGGTGAACATCTTCTTATCCACCCTATAAAGTCTGAGGAACTCGTCATCCTTTTAATGGGTTTGTTTTGATTATTGCGTCTATTCCTCGCCACGCTTCGACGCCTCACCATTTTAGCTCGATGCTTGAGAGCAACTAAATCCTACGCTAAATAGGCCTATGCCTTGCCATTTCTTGCTTTTTTGGATTTCCTAAACACACAATAAACACCACAAAAGTAAATTATATTTTATAAGTCAGTGTCACAAAAACATTAAATGGCCGCCAAGTACCTGTAACGATGAATCGCAAAGTTTGCGGGCTGTCAAATTTCGCCGCAAACTAAACAGCTAAAATCGTTTAGGTGACAGTTGTTATAAATACGCTATCGAAAATTATCGGTAGTTATGATGGTAGAGACTACCAAAAATCGAAGAATAATTGTTCGTTGTGACTTATCGATCGAATTCGTTAACTTTACATAGAAATCTACGTCGAGACTGCAAGGGAATCGTTACGGCAAGCGTTTTTTTTCGCTATGGTTATCGATCGGTTAGTAACGATATTATCGCTAACTAATGTAGAGACTGCATGCCGGATATGTTAAGAAAAAAATGAAAAAGGCCAGTCGATAGAGAAAAAAAACTTAATATTTCTTAGTTACTAGTTCAAAAACTGTAAAAATGGACATTGTGATTTCTTGAATTGGGCCATTCTTACTCTATCAAATACTTTTTCGCGCGTTTTTTTTTCAATAGATGTTCGTGCTAAGCATATTGGTGACGAGTCGAATTTTTTCTAGTATATTATTTAGTATTATATTAAAATGGCATTGTGAGTGCTAAACCTCAAAAAAAAACAATTTATTTTTATTTAACTAGTGGCCCGAATTGTATGTTGTTTAAAAAATATCTAATAGATGTCGCCACGAGGTTTTCAAAGCAGTACATATTTGAAATCATTTTTTTTTATCTTTGCACGCGTTATATCCGGATTCCCTTCAAGCTCAGTTCTCACGCTCCCTAACACTTCCCGTGTGAATTTTGTAAAAAAACTGTAGTTCCCAAGGGACCCACAAGAATTTACACCATTATCACCCGGCCGACTGACCAAACAAACGAGTGAAGGACGCGTGTCCGCCGACCTTTATGCAAATATTGCTTGTGATATTTTTTCCGGACACAGAATGTTCCATTATGATCATATACCTTTAAAGGTAACTTTGATTTGTATTGGCGATATTATTTCATTGTAGCGTCTAACTAAGTCATTTAAGTTTAATAAGAACTAATACTCAATGAACACAAACAAAAAAGCTTATAATAGTGGATGTAACATTAATTTGGCACAAAACGCTACATTATAGGTACGATACTTTAAAAATACACTGAACCAAAAAAATATTTTTTGATTAAAAAACCCTTTGTCCATCAGCCATTTTTGATGTCCCCACTGCTGGGGCACAGGCCTTCCTTATGGGTGGTAAGGAGGATGGGCCATAACCCACCACGCGGGCCCAATGCGGATTGGTGGGTGTTAACGACTGCAAATGCAGCCGGGACCAACGGCTTAACGTGCCTTCCGAAGCACGGAGGAGCTCGAGATAATAAACTTTTGGTCACCCATCCCATGACCGACCCTTGCGAACGTTGCTTAACTTCCGCAATCGCTGGGCCAGGCGCTAAACCACTGCGCCACCGAGCTCCTCAAAAACCCTTTACTTGGAACAAAACAGATTATGTGAATTTTATTTCACTAACATATCATGAAACAAAGTCCTCCGCCCCTTTTTCCACGGATTTTCATGCAGTTTTCACCAATTGATAGAGTGATTCACGAGGAAGGTTTAGGTAAGTACCTAAATTAGTTTACACCGAAGCGAAGCAAGGGCGGTACTAAATAATAAAAACTATTTTGTTATGAAACAGTATTAAATTACTATATATTATTATTTAGTATTGTATAAAAATAGCATTTTAATGCAAAAAAGGATTTCATCCAGGTTTCATACATTTTTGGTCAAATATGAAAGTGCCGACCAAAATACAAAAGTGTTTTATTTTGATAGATTTTGTCTATCTAATTATTTTTTATTATGGCATCGAAGCTGTAGCACTGCTTCACATTTGTGTCAAAATGTAAGAAAATGCAGACTTTTTGAACTCAATTAAAATCAAGTACAGAGGTGCTACAGCTTCGGTGCCATAATAAGAAATGCTTAGCTTCGGTGGACAAAATCTATCAGAATAAAGCACTTTAGCTTTTTGGCCGGCACTTTCACATTTGGACCAAAATGGATGATGTCCTTTAAAAACTTTTTAAATTACCAATTTTTGAAAACTGGAAAAAATATGCACCAGATTAATTATCGAACGGGAATCAAACCCGCGACTTTTGGATGTCCGGTCCAATGCTCTGACCGCTCTACCGAGTCATTCCTATACCTATCTATGCCTGTCGCTAATGCCAACGTTTGCTTATTATCTAGAGTTGTTCATAACGCCTATAAAGCAACAGCACGCTACAGACTATATGCTATTGATTTCTAGCGCGCTATTAAATACGCTATGTTATAACGCGCTATTTATCAGGTAGCATAGCATAGCATGCGGGCGGCTGGCTGGCGCGTTAGATGCAGCACGTTGGATTTCGCAACACGTTACGTCACACTCGTTCGTTAGACAGATCGCGCGTTTTACAAAAATGTTATTTATTAATACGTTACATTTTAGTCTAATATAAAATACAGCAGTGAATGAAATGAAACTAATGAACTTTATTTCATACTTTTCGGGCTTAGAACTGTCTATAATTGAATTATACGATTTCGGAAAAACAAATTAATATCGGAATAAAAGTGTAGGTAGGAAAACTTGTCAAGTGATCTGTAGTTAAGAATAACAGGTGCAAGCTATTTTCGACCTTATTGACATTTGAAATTTGGTTGTTTTTTTGCCGGATTCTCGTTTACTTTGATCTTACATTAAAAACCGCGATTTTGATAAATGCCAATAAGGTCGAAAATCGCTTGCACTCATTTTTCTAACTTGTGATCACTAGACAATGTTTTCTAGTTAAAAAAAACAGGTGCAAGCGATTTTCGACCTTATTGACGTTTGAAATTCGGTTGATTTTTTGCCGTATTCTCGTTTACTAACTTTGATCTTTCATTAAAACGGTGATTTTGATAAATGTCAATAAGGTCGAAAATCGCTTGCACTCATTTTCCTTACTTGTGATCACTAGACAATGTTTTCTAGTTAAAAAAAACAGGTGCATGCGATTTTCGACCTTATTGACGTTTGAAATTAGGTTGATTTTTTGCCGTAATCTCATTTACTAACTTTGATCTTTCATTAAAAACCGTGATTTTGATAAATGTCAATAAGGTCGAAAATCGCTTGCACTTATTTTTCTAACTTGTGATCACTATACAATGTTTTCTAGTTAAAAAAAACAGGTGGAAGCGATTTTCGACCTAATTCACGTTTGAAATTCGGTTGTTTTTACTTACGAGAGATATCTCTCGTTCACTAACTTTGCTAAGCTAAATAGCTTTTACATAATACTAACTAATTGACTTAGTTGTGTCATAAAAGTCCTAATCGAATATAACACAATATAAGGTCGCCCGCGATATTATACTCGTACCTAGCGTGCTGCGAGAGAAACGCGTATATGTAACGGTTTCGGTAGCAACAGCGCGCACGCGATGAATGCCCGCGCCCCCGTCCGGCCAACGATGCTACTTGTTGCCACGCGCGATATTCATAGCGCCATAACGACTACTTACATAGCGCGCTATATGCGCTATGTAAATATAGCGCGCTATAATATGGCGCTAGATGCTATATTAACCACCTCTATTATTATCTCCTTGTTACAAAATACCCCGCTCAAATGTCAAAAGTTCACACATAAAATCCTTGCTGAGATCCCTAACAAGAGAGCGAAGATATCATTTCGGCTCCCGACGATCCTGGTTCACACGACAAATTCTCCAGGGAATTTTGAGAACGACTAAAATTCAGAGGCGGTGAGTTGGGCCATGAAAATGGCGGGGTTCGGCTAACCTTGTTACCGAATAACAATAAGTTAGCATTTTATCTTCCTTTTATCACAGAATACATAATAGTACAAGTCTTTTATAACAATTATGAAATATAAACGAATATAACACGTTGGAAAATGAAGGGTACAAAAATTAGCTTTTATTCAAGATATCACACTTGAATCTCGGACGGTCTATTAGCTACTGAATAATTGTAAAAATATGTTTTTGACAATTGACTTTTGTCGATTAACATTTTATTCCCCGGAGACGGCGAAATCATATACATCGATATGAAAAGCCATAGATTTTTTTCATTTCTCTTGCCTTGAAAGTTGAAACCAAGCCTGACATGTTTTATAAATAAAGTCAAAACGTACAACCCAGGTTCCCAAATTCAGTTCCATTCTAAATCAAACCAGAAAATATCGCTAACAGAAGTTCCATTTTTATTAAAACGTTTGTATGACTGAAAGTGGCGTCCTATAATATTTCACGTGGAGTTTTTAGGGCCTAGTAGTTTTAGGGTCTAGTATTTTTTTTAGAAGGTATCTATATGCCCTCGTAGTTATTCGTAGAAGTAGATAGCAAATATGTCAAAAACGGCCACTTTTGGCAGTTTTTCTATCTACTTCTAGCAGTGACTACGAGGGAATGCAACGATACCGTCTAAAATACTTGACTGTGGGCCCTAAAAATTCCACGTAAAATATTTTTTAAATTGTGTATTAGAATTATAATATTAAATAAAATTCACCGCGGCACCACCCAAAGGTATTTACTTAAAAATGGAACAGTAAGAATTCCTTGGAATTTGTATCAAACAAGTTAATTGTAACTTACTCAGAACCTGTTAATTATCTTTTATTTTAACCTTCTTATTTTTACTCGTCAATAGAATAGTGCTCATAAGTCGCTCATTTCATGGCCCTTGTCTACAACAATAGTCAGTTGTCGCGTGCTCAAGGTTTGCCAGCGACAACTCTATCACAGAGCAAACGAGGGGGTTCAAGGGGGAGGAGGGGGAAAAGGGGGACGAGTATATTTACCATAAGCTGTTGAATAACGGTTTACCATTGATGCCGGAAGATTATAGGTAACAAGTTATTGTACTTTTATTTATATTGTGGGTTTATTATTCGATAACTTTTATCTTCTTAATATATAAAATCGTAAACTGAATGACTGACTGACTGATCTATCAACGCACAGCCCAAACCGCTGGACCTAGAGACTTGAAATTTTTCACACAGATACTTTATACAGTGAAGGCATCCACTAAGGAAGGATTTTTGAAATTTCCATCCCTAAGGGGATGAAATAAGGGATGACAGTTTGTATGAAAGTCCCTCAGTTTTGAAGCTAGAATCTTCAAATTTTGTGTTTAGGCTGACGATTGAAAATTAATAAATACGGGTCTCAGCGTTTTTCAAAATTCTACCCCCGAAGGGGTCAAAAGGGGGATGAAGTTGTGTATTAAAGAAAATCCTTCATTTTCGAAGTAAAAATCGCTAAATTTATAATTTAGGCTTATGGATAGAAATCTAAAGCAACGTATATTGTCTTTGTTAGGATTTCAACTCCAAAGGGGATGAAATGGGGGTGAAAAGGGTTAAAAAAAACCTAAAAATAGATATGGATGTCGTTATCGGGGTTTTGTGGGATGACGATTGCAAAAATGACATTTATTTTGAAGTCCAACCACGGTGGACATGATTTAACCCCTAAAGGGGTGAAAATGGGGTCCATATTTTGTATGTAAAAATAATATAAAATAGACATTACAACTTTAAACTTCGTAGGAGCACATCTAAAAATAAATAGGCAAATATATATTTTGTTATATTGAAAATCAACCCCTTAGGGGGTAAATGGGGTGAGTAAACATAAAAATCGATATAGATGTCGTTATTGGGGTTTTCTGGGATGACGATTGCAAAAATGACATTTATTTTGAAGTCCAACATGGTGGACATGATTTAACCCCTAAAAGGGTGAAAATGGGGTCCAACTTTTGTATGGAAAAATAATATAAAATAGACATTACAACTTTAAACTTCGTAGGAGCACATCTAATAATAAATAGGCAAATATATATTTTTTTATTTTGAAAACCAACCCCTTAGGGGGTAAATGGAGTGAGTAAACATAAAAATCGATATAGATGTCATTATTGGGGTTTTCTGGGATGATGATTGCAAAAATAACATTTATTTTGAAGTCCAACACGGTGGACATGATTTAACCCCTAAAGGGGTAAAAATGGGGTTCAAATTTTGTATGGAAAAAGAATACAAAATCGAAATTACAACTATAAAATTCGTAGGAGCACGTCTAAATATATATTTTGGGATTTTTTTAAATCAACCCCTTAGAGGGTAAGTGGGGTGAGTAACATAAAAATCGAGATGGATGTCGTTTTTGAGGTTTTATGGGATGGTGATTGCGAAAATTAGATTTATTTTGAAGTCCAACGCGGTGGACATGACACATATGGACCGGACGGAACGGAACGGAACGGAACGGAACGGAACGGAACGGAACGGAACGGAACGGAACGGAACGGAACGGAACGGAACGGAACGGAACGGAACGGAACGGAACGGAACGGAACGGAACGGAACGGAACGGAACGGAACGGAACGGAACGTAACGGAACGGAACGGAACGGACCGGACCGGACCGGAACGGAACGGAACGGAACGGAACAGAACAGAGCGGAGCGGAACGGAACGGGAACGAGACGGTAACAGGAACTAGAACGGGACGGGTACGGGAACGGGAACGGAAGGTGTACGGGACGAGTACGGGACGGGATCGGACGGGAACGGAACAGGAGCGGAACGAAACGGGAATGAAACAGGAACGTAACGGGAACGGAACGGGAACGAAACAGGAACGAAACTGGAATGAAACGGGAACGGAACGGGAATAGAACAGGATGGGAACGGGAACAAGAACCGGACGGGAACGGAACGGGAACAAGAACGGGACGGTTAGGGGACGTTTACGGGACGGGAACGCAGCGGGAACGGAACGGGAAAGAAACGTGAACGGAACGGGAACGGAACGGAAACGGAACGGGAATATAACGGGACGGGAACGGGAACGAGAACAGGATGGGAACGGGACAGGAACGGGATGGGAACGGGAACGGAAACGGAAGGGGTACGGGACGGTTACGGGACGTTTACGGGACGGGAACGCAAACGGGACGGGAACGGAACGGGAACGGGGAACGGGAAACGGGGAACGGGAACGGGAGTGGAAGCGGGAACGGAAACGGGAACTGGAAGCCTTGTGCGAGGCCCGCCACACGCGGCAAATGTCTTGCCTCGCGAGGCAGCGCGCTTGATGGGGACTCGCCTAATCGCGTAAAAATGGCTGGCCGGATCCTGGTTGAAGGTTCCTTAAAAGGATTTCGTCTAATATCCACGCGGACGAAGTCGCGGGCAGAAGCTAGTCTTAATATATAAAAGAAGAAACTGACTGACATATCAACGCACAGCCCAAACCGCTGGGTCTAGAGACTCCAAATTTGGCACACAGGTTCTTTATGAGGTCTAGGGGTGCACTAAGAAAGAATTTTTCAAAACTCACCCCTTAAGAGGGTGAAACGGGGGTCCAAAGTTTGTATGAAAGTCCCTCAGTTTTGAAGCTAGGATTTTCAAATTTTGTGTTTAGGCTGAAGATTAAAAATTGATTTATACGAATCTCAGTTTTTTTGAAAATTCTACCCCTGAAGGGGTGAAAAGGGGGATGGAGTTGTGTATAGAAAATCCTTCTTTTTTGATAAATTTATAATTTAGGCTTATGAATCGACATTTGACAAAACGTACATTGTTATAGGTAGTATTTCAACACCTATGGGGATGAAATAGGGTAAAACATGGGGTTTAGCACAAATTATTGTGAAGTGAAAAATCGTTAATTTGTGATAAAAAAAGAGTTTTCTCTTTTTTTATCACAAATTAACGATTTTTCGTTCTTCAAAAACCTCAAAACAAAAACAGCTTCAAAATTGGATAGCTCTAAAATGCAAGCAATAATATTCAAATCATTAATACGTATACATTGTCAATTTTAATAAAATGGGTGTCGGGTGGGTTTGACTGGATGACAATTTCTTTTTTTTATTTACTCTAAAATCCCCCCTCGACTTCATTAGACGATTTGAAGTCGGTTAAAATTAATTTTACGGATCTTATGGCACAAGTGGGACAGAAACCTGGCGTTCTAATAATAACTTAATTTAAAGAAAATAAACGAATTACTTTGTAAGCTCCTATGATAATTGTATAAGGTATGTTAATTCTGTGGTATCACTTAACCCCTCACATGTTAACAGTTCCAAACTTCCATAAAATGCTTCAAAAAAGCAGGATATCCAAATCGCTTGATTCTGTTCCCACGAAACGAGAGTTCCTGTGGGATTGCTCAAGTGGGAATTGAGATAGTTTGTGATCCGTTACGAGTTCGGTTCCCAGGTAAACAAGATGACCCTTGTCAGATTTGAATAGCGTTTGTAATATATTACCTTTTTCCTACCATTTTTGGAATGTAATATTGTTAGTACTCAATTTTATGTGAAAAAGTTTCTGTTATTCATATTTCTTATATCGATAACAATGTTTTTTTTTATGATTTGCTGTTCGCGCTTGCAATCAGCTTATACTAAATAAGTTACTTTTATTTGTAAAAACTATTCGATGTTCGCTTTTTTAGTACAAATCTAAAATTCAACACCGTATAAAAAATCCAGTACCTACAAATTCTACAATAATGCAATACAGGTAGGTACAAAAAATAACGCCAAAGCTTAATCTTATTCACGTCTTAATTCTTATACCAACCTTTTTTTATCAAAATTTCAAATTAATGGCAAACTTCATGCCTATAGATTTTTAATCAAAGTTACAAGTTAACCTATCAGATGTCGCTAAGTTCCCAAGTACGACGGTTGGAATTCACACGGTCAACCTTCCCATGGCAAACACCGTGAGACCGGGGCGGCTCGGCGCGTGCGACCATTCGAGGGTTATGCGGTAATGGGGTGGAAACATCTTATTAGCCACTTTAACAGGATATTATACGGTCAGTGGGTTTTTATTTTGTGCTTATTATTTGATAGTGTAATTTTAACAGAGTTTTGTATTGTGTGGTGATACACAAGACAAATATATTTACGACTTTAAAACCATTGATATACGAACAGACTGTCTGTCTGTGAGTATTACAAAAAGTGAAAATGGGATGATGATGATACAATGCCTTCTAAACATACCTAACTTATTGAAATTCTTGATTTTAGGCATTCACAATGCTATTTTTTATATTAAGATAATTAATTTAATATAAAAATACTAGAAAAAATCGACTCACCCGTAGTTGTTTGAGCTGCTACGGGTGAGTCAATTTTTTCTAGATTTTTTTCCATTAAATTAATTATCAACCTAACTTGTTTTTTATGTTAATACCTAATACCTACACTTGCCTCTAAGTCCTTATTTACATGCTTAATTTTGCTCATTAAAGGCCTTTTCTAAAAGTGTATTTTTTTAATAGCTAGTTTTTTTTTGTCGTTTCAGTTTAGGATCGTGAGATCTTCCCTCCATTTGATTCTCAGGGCTGACGGTTGGAATTCACACGTTAACCATAACCTTCCCATGGCAAACACCGTGAGACTGGGGGCGACTCGGCGCGTGCGACCATTCTAGGGTTATACGATAATAGGGTGGCAATATTATCTTATCATTTATACTTGAACAGGTATTTTGTGGTTGTGGGTTTTAAATTAGATATTTGAATTTGATTGATTAACCTAAATTGTCTTTATAAAGTAGATAAATCTTTTAATCCACTATTTTTTTAACTTATAACAACTTATAAGGATTTTTCAAATTAACTGGTAAAAAATAAATATACATTATTTTCTCTAATTTGAAGTATATGTATTTCAATAGCTATTCTGTAGTAAAAATAATGGATTAAAATAATTAATATATTGGAAAAAAAACTAGAAAAAATCGATTCACCCGTAGCAGCTCAGACGGGATTGAGGTGCTACGGTAAAAATAGCATTGTGAATGCCTAAAATCTACAAATTCAGTAAAAGTAATGTAACATTATTCTGGGACATATTTCCCTAACCTAATTTAACATAGAGCGAACTTAGGTACCTACATTTAAAAAATCTCTCTCTCTCTCTCTCTGTCTCTGATTTTTTTTTATTTTCATAAGGATAGACTTTTATTATTCATTAAATTCAATAAACCTGAAATATAAACTAAGTACATACTTTTTTGCCCTTTAAGTCTCAAGATCGTGCGATCTTCCCTTCATTCGAATCTCAGGATTGACGGTTGGAATTCACACGGTAACTATATCCTTTTCATGGGAAACGTCACCATCGCTCGTGAGACCGGGGAAACTCGACGCGTGCTACCATTCTAGGGTTTTGCGATTATGGGGTGCAAACACTCTTATCTACCACTTGAACAAGTCATTTTGTGGTCCCACGACCGCAAAATGACCTGATATGAATACATTATTTATGAAAAAACTATTATTAGGTACATTTTGTGTAAAGGCACAGAATATATAATAGTACAAGTGTGAAGTGAAGTATACATTTTCATCCCAATTCCCAAATATTGTTTTTTTTTCAACGATTACACTGTGCAACATAAGATTTCACTAGATAGTAACATAATAGTAAAAAGTTTGATAAATCCATACATTTTAATAAAAAAATATTACAGTATGTAGGTAATCAAAATGTAAAGTGCTTATGCTGACAGACCCATATAGGGGTCGTAATTTTTCGGCTTTTCCAGGAATTGGAATTTTTTATATTATATTTTCTAGGATTATAATAAAGGATATCCAAAAAAGGGATAAAAAAACCATATCTTTCTGCAATAAAAATAGTTTCTGGCTTCTCATGGTGACTGTGTAATTAGTTCAAAAATAAACTTTGTACTATTTTGAACTTAAAGATTCCTATAAAACATATTACATACTTTAGTAGCAAGTTATGCGTTACATAATTTCCACGCATTTCGATCTTTCAGATAATCGTCTATTTTATAATAATAACAATAACCTTTAACTTTACATAAAGTTAAACCTAAACTCCCCCTGACCTAAACGTCGTGGAGATCCTTGGGGGAGGCCTATACCCAGCAGTGGGTGTCGTGCGGCTGATATGATGAAACCTAAACTTATTTTTAGTAAGTAGGTAATCAATCTTTTTTTCATTCTTTTTCATGTTTCTGACGTAAAAAGATCGTGTGACGTACTCCGCATCAGATTCCCAAGAACGACGGTTATAGTTCACACTTCACACGTCAACCATATATTTCCCATGGCGACCGTGTGATCAGGGGTGAGTCGGCGCGTGCGCAAGCTCTATGAATTTAAAGGGTGAATTAAGTTAATATTACTTTTATCCGACTACTTATAATACACACATTATGTATTATGTATTATGTATCTATATATATAAAATTCAAAGTCCTGACTGAGTGAGATATCAACGCACAGCCCAAACCGCTGAACCTAGAGACTTGAAATTTTGCACACAGGTACTTTATACAGTGTAGGCATCCACTAAGGAAGGATTTTTGAAAATTCCATCCCTAAGGGGATGAAATAAGGGATGAAAGTTTGTATGAAAGTCCCTCAGTTTTGAAGCTAGGATCTTCAAATTTTGTGTTTAGGCTGATGATTGAAAATAAATAAATACGTGTCTCAGCGTTTTTCAAAATTCTACCCCCAAAGGGGTGAAAAGGGGGATGAAGTTGTGTTTAGAAGATAATCCTTCATTTTTGAAGTAGAAATCGCTAGATTTGTAATTTAGGCTTATGGATGGAAATCTAACGCAACGCATATTGTATTGGTATAATTTCAACCCCCATGGTGATGAAATGGGGGTGCAATGGGGTAAATAAACCTAAAAATCGATATGGATGTCGTTATTGGGGTTTTCTGGGATGAAGATTGCGAAAATGACATTTATTTTGAAGTCCAACACGGTCGACATGATTTAACCCCTAAAGGGGTGAAAATTGGATTTAAATTTGGTATTGAAAACAATATAAAATAGACATTACAACTTAAAACTTCGTAGGAGCATGTCTTAAAATAAATAGGCAAACATATATTTTGTGGTTTTGAAAATCAACCCCTTAGGGGGTAAATGGGCTAAGTAAACGTAGAAATCGATATGGATGTCGTTCTTGAGGTTTTATGGGATGGTGATTGCGAAAATGACATTAATTTTGAAGTCCAATTTAACCGCTAAAGGGGTGAAAATGGGGTACAAATTATATATGGAAAAATAATATAAAATAGACCTTACATAGTTTACAGCTTAAAAATTCGTAGGAGCATGTCTAAAAATAAATAGGCAAACACATATTTTCTTATTTTGAAAATCATCCGTTAGGGGGTAAATGGGGTAAGTAAACATGAAAGCCGATGTGGATGTCGTTCTTGAGGTTTTATGGGATGAGGAATGCGAAAATGACATTTGTTTTGAAGTCCAACACGGTGGACATGATTCAGCCCAAGGGGACGGGGACGGACACGGGAACAGGAACGGGAACGGGGGCGGGGACGGAAACGGGAAAGAGTAAAGAAACGGGAACGTGATACTCTTAATATCTCTGGACCTAATTCTGATTATTGTAATAAACTAGCTTCCGCCCGCGACTTCGTCCGCGTGGATATTAGAGAAAATCCTTAGGGAACCTTCAACCAGGATCCGACCAACCGTTTTATACGCGATTACGCGGGTCCCCACCAAGCGCGCAGCCTCGTGCGAGGCCTGTCACACGTCGCAAATGTTTTGCCTCGCGAGGCAGCGCGCTTGGTGGGGACCCGCCTAATCGCGTATAAAACGGTTGGTCGGATCCTGGTTGAAGGTTCCCTAAGGATTTTCTCTAATATCCACGCGGACGAAGTCGCGGGCGGAAGCTAGTTTATTTATAATTTTATTAACACAAATTTGTGGCTGTGATTTCTGCACTAGTTAAAAAAACTGTATTGCAGAAATCTGCCCCCTTGAGATTGATCAATTTGGTAATCATTAAGTATTATTATTGACAAAAAATCAATTCAACTAAAAATATTATTGTATTGTAATAACAATTAATTAAAAAATTACACAATGCATGCGGAAGAGATATTTAATGTGCTTGTATGTGAGTGTGTGTGTGTGTGTTTAAGTGTACGTGTTTATGTGTGTGTGTGTGTGTGTGTGTGTGTGTGTGTGTGTGTGTGTGTGATTGAGTAGTTAAGTTTTGTGCTAAACGTGGAGGTGATGAGTGTGTGCTTGATTCTTGATTCAGAAAAAAGAAAGTGGTAAGGGGTGACTAGTTTAGTTTAATTTAATTTAATTTAGTTTAATTTAACGCCTGGACTAATATTGGACACACAAAATGTTTTCAACGTAATCATATGTGAGGCCTTGCAGCCAACTACTTAGAATGTTCTTGCACTTCTTTGTATTAAGTGGGTAGAAATTAAGAATTTTATTTAGTTTATTGTACAGTCGATTGCTGAGCACTGGGTAGTTTTTGCCAGCAATTGCTGTCCGACATGATATAGTGTTACATACCTGCCAATTTCTTCTACGGTCTGTGTTATCTATAAAGGGTGTTTGTGAATGTTTACGTAGAATTGTGTTTAGAATAAAAAGTTTTCTAATGGATAGAACTTCCAATTCTTTGTAAATTTCTACAGTAGGGTGGGAGTTTTTTTTCCCTAGTATTACTTTAATAATGGCCCGTTGTGCCCTTTCTACTTTCAACATAGTGGTTTTGTGGGTACCACCCCAAACAACGTTACAGTATGCCATTAATGATTGAGCCAAGGAGAAATAAACAAGTTTCATTGTGTTCAGGTCGGCTGACGTTCTTAGTCTTTTAAATACGAAGATCAGTTTTCTTATTTTTGAGACAAGGCTTTCCAAGTGCGGTTTCCAAGTTAGATAACTGTCAACCAAAACACCTAGATATCTAATCTGAGATACTCTTTCGAGGGTTAGGCAAGTACAGTCGCCTAATTGGTTACAAGTATGAGCTCTCAAACTGAGATCAGAAGGTTGAGATTTTGCAGTTATTGAGAAAGATAAATATTTTGTTTTTTCTACATTCAGTGATAATAGATTTTGAGATAACCAAGTCATTACTTGTCTCAATGCGTTCTCCGCATTTTCTCTCACCTCTGCCCATGTTCTCCCCGTTACCAACAGTGCAGTGTCATCTGCGTATGTAAATATGGTGCAGTTTGTTAAGGAGAGGTTACACAGATTATTAATATAAATAAGGAAAAGCGTTGGGCCCAGTACACTCCCCTGAGGGACACCGTAGGTTAGTAAAGCTTCGTCACTTAACTTTCTATCTATTTGAACCCTTTGCACACGATTTTTGAGGTAATCACGAAAGATATCATGGACCAGGCCACGTACACCAATACTTTCCAGCTTTGCCAGTAGGATTGGAACAGAAACAGTATCAAAAGCTTTTTTTATGTCTAGAAATATGCCAATTGTCTTAATGTTTTCGTCCAAGTTATTTACAACTGAGTTACTGAGTTCAAGGATAGCATCTTCTGTAGATTTTCCTTTCTGAAATCCATACTGGTTAGACGCAATTATCTTGTTTTTCGTTAAGAAACTAACTAATCTGGTGTTAAGGAGTTTTTCGAGAATTTTAGAAATTGTTGTCAGAACTGAAATGGGCCTATAGTTGTTGATACTGTTTCTGTCCCCACCCTTATGTATTGGGTGTATGAGAGCCGCCTTGAAAACACTCGGAAAGACTCCACTAGCGAAACAGAGATTAAATACATATGTAAGCGGTGGGACTACTGCATGAGCAGCCAGTTTTAGAGTCTTAGTTGAAATTCCGTCCCATCCTACAGCACAATCATTCCGTAGGTTCATAATAATTGACTTGACTTCCGTTTCGTCTGTGCTTGTTAGTACCATAGACTCACCAACACGATTTGGGCACAAGTTTGAAATTGATCCACCTCTTCGCGTTGCTATTATTGCGTCAGCAAGATCCTTACCTTCATTTGAAAAATAATTATTTACCATATTTAAAGACATTAGGGTATCATTTGATACATGTAGGAGTTCTGTTGGTTTGGAAGCAGCACTCTTTAAGTGTCCTACCTTTTTTATGATATCCCAGGTCAACTTTGAGTTACCCCTGGCCTTTTGAAATTCTGCCTGTTCATGTTGTTTTTTTAATTTTTTTAATAAGTTTCTACAAAAATTTCTGTACCTTGTATATGTTATCTTTAAAATCATGTTGTCAGGTGATTTCTTCATTTTGCGATGTAATTTGTCACGATTTCTAATACATTTCAAAAGACCAGGTGTAATCCATGGTTTTAAAATTTTTTGTCTACTGGATAATTTAATATTTTTAGTATTATTTTTGATCGCTTTAGATATGATGGAAACCAGATTGCTCGCTGCTGATTCTGCATCATTTGTCAGATATATTGATGAATAGTCTGCGTTTTCCAGTTCACCTGTGACGGCAGAGTAGTCTATCTTCTCAATGATTATACCTGTGTTTTTATGTTTAGGCAATGCAAGGTTTACTATCGTGGGGGAATGATCTGTGATCAGAGTTTCTAGTACTACTGTTGTTGCACACAAGTTACTGCGGAGCATGACATGGTCCAGACAATTTGTATTTCGTGTAGGGAAAAGATGAGCCGGCAAAAGACCCTGTGAAGCAGTCAAATTAAGGTAGTCGTCAGAAAATTGATCTCCGTTGTTAGGGATTATATTAATATTCATATCGCCCACTAGTACCAAATTTTGGTACCGCGTGAGGTTAGTCAATACGTTATCTAGGCTGTTGAAAAAGCCTTCATTAGGTTTGTAGGATGGGGAACGGTACACCGCAACACAGGCAAAACTATTTCCCCGAGTCAGCAGCAAACAATTCCCTTCCTTAAATTCCGGTTCAGCAACTGTACAGTTTAATTCCTTTCTGACATAAATTACCACCACCTACACAACACGTTTGATAGCACATCAAACGTGTGTATAGGGATCAAGCAAATTTTGACATTAACTTCGAAAATCTGATTATTATTATATATTTTTAACACATGTGAACGTTTATGTCCATTTAAAATTTTAACACAGATATTTTTTTAATTTCGGTTAAAAATATCAAAATACTTAATTAAATATAACACAAAAAATACCTTGATGCCTAGACAGTTTGTTGAGGAGGATTGTTTCTAATGAGTTGAATATTTTAAAATTATGTGAGGTGAAAAAGAGTATTTTTTTTTTCAGAAAAACCTATTTACATTATTTATTTATTAAGGATCATTCCCACAGCTCCGGCGCGTCACCGGCGCGTCACCGGCCCGTCCGTCAACGTCAAAAATATGTGTGAACAAGCAGTTCAGATCACCGGCGCCGGCACGTCACCGGCGCGTCGCCGGCTCCTTTCAGTCAAGTCAACGTCGCTTCACCGGCTAGGCAAGCAGGGTTGCCACTTTTTTGTTTTAATAAAGTATAGGTTGCTATAATAGGTAGAAAAAAGTACATTGTGGTATGGAAATATAGAATTATTTATTTATTCCAACTTTAAAAACCTACTGTTTAAGTATTGTTTTTTGGAAATATTTTGGTAACTTTATTAGACTTAATTTACTTATTCCACTAAGTTTAAGTAAAGGTAAGTATTATTTTCTCGAATTATAATAGAAATACAACAACGTATGCGAATGTCGGATTTTCGGGTAAACAAATGAATGCCGGAACACAAGTGAAGGCATGAAAACATTGTCTACAGAAATTGTTGTATTATTATTAAAATTCGAAAAATAGTACCTTTGCTTGAACTTAGTGGTAAAGGTGAATTAAGTCTAACAAAGTTACCAAAATACTACCAAAAACAATACTTAAACAGTAGGTTCTTAAAGTTGAAATAAATAAATAAATACTTTATTTCTACACCACAATGTACTTTTTTCTACCTATTATAACAACCAATAATTTATTATAATAAATAAGTGGCAACCCTGTTTGCCATGCCGGGGACGCGCCGGTGACGTGACGGCCGGCGACGCGCCGGTGACGTGACGGCCGGTGACGCGCCGGTGACGTGACGGCCGGCACGTCACCGGCACGGCGCGTCGCCGGCGAGGCACCGGCAAGACAAACAGGGCTGCTACTTTTTGTTTTAATAAATTATTGGTTACTATAATCGGTACAGAAAAAGTATAATTTATTTATTTCAGCATTGTAAAGCATTTTTTATAACTTTTGTTAATATTTCGGTAACTTTATGAGACCTTATTCATCTGTTCTACTAAATTTTGGTAAGGGTACAATTTTTCGAATTTTAATGAAAATACAACGTGTGTGGATTTCGGGTAAACAAATGAATCTCAGAAAAACAAGTGAAGGTCAACAATTTCTTTTTGCGAAATTGTTGTTTTAAGTTGTCATTTGTCAATCTTAAAACAGCAATATATCTCGAAAAATACTCATCCTAAAGTGGTGGTGTAAATTTAGTCTATAAAATTTACCAAAATATTAAGAAAAGTGTAAAAAAAATGTTTTTTAAAGTTGAAATAAATAAATAATACTTTATTTCTAAACCACAATGTACTTTTTTTTCTACCTATTATAACAACCAATACTTTATTGAATCAAATAAGTGGCAACCCTGTTTACCTTGCCGGCGACGCGCCGGTGACGTGACGGCCGGCGCGTCACCGGCACGGCGCGTCACCGGCGACTCAACGGCAAGGCAATCAGGGTTGCTACTTTTTTGTTTTTATAAATTATTAATTGCTATAATCGGTATAGATAAATACACTGTGGTATGGAAATAGAGAATTATTTATTTATCTCAACTTTGAAAAACATTTACTTTTATTACTTTTGGTAATATTTTGGTAAATTTATTAGACTTAATTTACACCACCAGTCTAGGATGAGTATTTTTCGAGATATTGCTGTTTTAAGATTGACAGATGACAGCTGTCAAACTTAAAACAGCAATACAAATTGTTGACCTTCAATTAATTTTACGTCATTCATTTGTTTACCCAAAATCCACACACATTGTTGTATTTTCATTTAAATTCGAAAAATGTTACCCTTACTAGAACCGCTGTTCGTCTAGCTAGGCAGTTGACGCAACGACTAAAGGTGTAAGGGTTGGCACTCTGTGATTTGCCTTTTTGAATATAAAAAATTAATAAGAAAAATAAGATTGGTACTTCAAAATTCAAGTTTTATTCTTTAAAAAAAAATTGTCATTTTTTTCTAAAAGGTAAAAATTTTTTTTTTTAATTTGTCTCTTTTTCTTCTTTTTATGCTCTTCAAATAAAGAATAGAAAAAAATGTGACTTAGTTTTTGCTCCTTTTCTTTTTGTTTATGGGCCGATTTCGATGAAGCTCGCTTTTTGATATAACTTTGTTGACAAGAAAACAGCAACGCTGTGTTAAAAATCTAAAAAAATCAAGATGGCGGCCAACTTTTTTGCTTGTGGGCCGATTTTTATGAAACTTGATTTTTGGTATTATTTTGACATGAGAACAGGTACGCAAAGTTAAAAATGTTAAAATTCAAGATAGTGGCCAACTCCTTTATTTGTGGGCCGATTTCGATGAAACTCGGTTTTTGTACTTTTTTTACAAGAAAACGGCAACGCAATGTTAAAAATGTCAAAGTTCAAGATGGCAGCCAACTTTTTTGCTTGTGGGCTCATGGGCTGATTTCAATGAGACTCGGTTTTACTCAATGAGACTATACATACTTTTCATATTTTTTGTCTTATTACCAGTCCCCGGATTTGCGGTAGCACGAATAAAATGACGTTTAATAGTGCGTGGACAACTTGATTATCTATTTGTGTAATTTATCGATAAAAAAAATTATTATGTAACGTGATATTATATAGACTTACTTACTAATAGTAGCAATTACCTACCTACATTAAGAAAAAGTGAAAATCGTGAAATGTATAAATAATAAAATTCACTGCAGTTTTTCTTGATGCAAAGATAGCAAAGTTAGTGAAGTAGAATGTCAAATTTTTAAGAAATACATCCTCCTTGGTAAAATACAAAAAATCTAGACTATCTACTATCTGTGTGCCAAATTTCAACCAAATCCGTTCAGTAGTTTTTGCGTTATTGAGGAACAAACATCCAAACCCACAAACTTTCACATTTATAATTTGTGTTAGTAGGATTTACGATAATTTGGTAATCACTAGCAAGTTTGTATTCCTGCCACCGCAAATCCGGCCTTTACTTATTACATAAGTAAGCAAAAGATTTTACTATCATTTGTACTATCACCATTTTACGTTTTGTTTACGTGTTACTATCAATGTCTTACAAATACCTTCATAATCAAAAACCTAAAAAAAGATGAATAATTCTCTCCATTAGATCCTGTTCAATTTTTTCCCAGGAAAGACGGTTTAAAATTCACACGGAACGCATATCTTTCCCATGGCAAGTACCGTGAGACTAGGGGGCGAGAAAGCGCGTGCCAGAGCAATTTAGGGTTAAAACTGCTTGGGGTGAAAATAACTTGTTAAGTGCCTTATATTGACATTGATTGTGACATAACATTGTGGTGATACTATTCGGTTAGGTGTTAAAGAACTTTAATGTGTTTAAGTATAAAAAGTGTACTTTTTATAAAATGCTTTGCAACAATGAAGTTACTATTTATTTAACACATAATTCGTATATGTTATTTGGAATTACGACGATACCACAACCGTCTAGACACAAAAAAACAAAGAAATACTTAGTTCCTTTCTCCATATTCAAACCTAAAACTTTCACACTGCTTGTTTAAACCTATATTAAATAACATGATTAGTAACTTACTTAATTTTATATGCCAGAAAAAATACCATTATACTAATTTCGGAATTCCCATGAAAATTCAAATCCCACGGGACATTTCGGTTCCCAACAACCATGGGAAGCTATCCGTGTGAAACGAGGCTCCAAAGTGTAGACTCTGCACGCGACAGTAAACAAGGGGTGGAGCTACTCTACTACATGAATAATTAGTCTGTGGTCATTACCAAGATATTGAAGCGATTATTATTATTTTATCTGGTTAAAAATTGTTTATTTAGGCCGCGACTTCGGGTGCGTGGAATAGGGAATATGCATAAGTCACCGATTTTCATAAAATTGAGCTTGATCGCTGCGGACACTTGTAAAAACATGATGGAACAGAAAGAAAAATAAATAAAATTAATTATTTTAGTTTTATCACACGATGAAATCAGAAGAAAATAACGATATTTTTTTTCATTTTCGGATATAATGCACTTAACAGTCAGATAGAATATCCAATAAGAAATAATATTTTGTATGACGCATATGTACTAAAACGCAAAATTTAAGGAGATAATTGAAGATTCTTGGCTAACTCCATATTAAACGCGCCTGAAACACCCTGAAACGTGATAAGTGACGTCACATATTTGTATAGAGCGTTTTCGGCGGGAGCAGATGCGTGCTAACTTCAAGTACCTATATTACGAGAAAAAAACGCAAGAGAAAAGTTTCAATATTACAGTTGATTTTCTCACGCATTATTGATTTTGATAAAAAAAATATTAATGCATATTCCCTATTGCCCTGACAAATCGACGAGGTCTAACAACACACCTCGACGAAGTGTAGGCTGTACTGTCAAAATGGCATCGCGACCAGTGCCCTGTTTATTAAAACTTACAAGTCTTGTACTTTTTAAAAACAAGCATTTTCCTTATGAAAATAAATATTCCACAAATCCGTTTATCAAAACACGTTAAATTGAACGCTACAAATGATTTTGTTTATTTAACTAATATGTTTTCACCCATATATGAGTCATTTCGTTAATCAAAAAAATCAAAACAAGTAAAAAAACTTACAACTTGTAAAAAACTGAATGGAAAATCCTAAGTATTTCTGAGGGTGTCCGGCGACTCTCCACTCCGTCTGACAATTTTCAAAATTTTTACAAGTGTCTTGCATAAATTATTTGGAAAAAGACCTATTTTACACGAACTTGTAAAATTTTTCAAGTAAATTTTACTTTTAGCTTGTAAATTTTGATAAACAGGACACAGGGGTACTCTTCTCTAACATGCAACTTCACTGTCAGTGATCGATTCATCGAGTTTCTGACAGAATATGTCTTATACCCATTACTGAGTCACTAGATAAAATGCCATAGATTCCAAAGAGTTTAACCAGTAATGGGAAGAAGACACTTGCCAGACAACGCAGCTGCAATGACGAACTGTACGCTGCAAACTTTAGAGAATAGTATTGCCAGGCAACGCAGCTGCAATGACGAACTTTACGCTGCAAACTTTAAAGAATAGGATAGCAGTACGGCCAATTATTTATTCTGTGGTATGGCGCCGCGATTGTAGCTTTGGATTGGTCATAGAAGAAAGGGGGAGGGGAGGAAAAGGTGGAGAGCGAGGGGGAGGAGGAGATGAGGGGGTGGGGAGGGTGAAAAGGAGGGGGAGAGGAGGAGGAGAGTGAGGGGGAGGGGAGAGGAAAAAGGGCAGCAACGCGCTTGGTGGAACTAATCTGATTTTAATAAAATTAAAATATGGAAAACTATTTAACCTGATTAAAGTTTGCCTAAAGATTTTCTCGAATAACCACGCGGACGAAGTAGCGGACAGAAGCTAGTTAACCAAAATCTTTAAACTAAGTATAGTGCTCATAATATTTTTTTTGCGATTCCAGGATTGCTTCCATACAAAAAGTTGTTCGTAATTACGAACAACTTTTTGCAATCTTGAAATCGGGAAAAAAAATCAGCTGTTTCATATATTTACATTTTTTTTAGGTGTTAATTAATTAGGTGTAAGCAGGTGTTAGCAGGTGCTTAATAAAGAGTGGGTCTCTGAATGAACATGGATAAGACGAATATTATATCAAATGCCCATGTTGTACCCTCTCCAGTTCATGTTAGGAACACTACACTGACGTTGTTAACCATTACGTATACCTAAGATTGGCAGTCCAGTTAGGTAAGTCCAACTTCGAGAAAGAGATCTCTCGTCGAATTCAACTCGGGTGGGCAGCTTTCGGGAAGCTTCGAAAAATCTTCGCGTCCGACTTACCTCAGTGTCTCAAGACGATAGTCTATGAACAGTGGGTGTTGCCAGTGATGACTTACGGCAGTGAAACGTGGTCGCTATCTATGGGTCTCATAAGGAGGCTCAAGGTCACCCAGTGTGCAATGGAGAGAGCCATGCTCGGCGTTTCCCTGCGTGATCGAATCAGAAACGAGAAGATCCGCAGGAAAACTAAAGTAACCGACATCGCTCGAAGGCTTGCTCAGCTGAAGTGGCAATGGGCGGGACACATAGCGAGAAGAACCGATGGCCGTTGGGGCGGAAAGGTTCTGGAATGGCGACCGCGCACCAGACGACGCTCCGTGGGTAGGCCCCCGACAAGGTGGACCGACGATCTGGTAAAGGTCGCGGGAAGCCACTGGATGTGGGCAGCGCAGGACCGAGCGTCGTCGAGATAGATAAAGATAATACAACATTGAAAAAACGAAAATAACAATAAAAATTCCTCCGGCCCCACCCGACTTCAATAGACGTTCTATAATAGTAGATTATACATCAAGGGGATAAAATACTGTTTTATGTCACGGGCGCTACACTGAATCCTGAATGTAACGAAGGACTCCAAATTTAACTCCCGAGCGCAGCGAGGGTGTTATAAGTTAATTCCCGAGCAAGCGAGGGAATTAAGATTGAGTCCTGAGTGCAGTGAGGGATTCAAGCGCCCAAGAAAAAAACAGTTTTATCCCGGTGGTGTATACTCTACTTTTCTCACTTTATGCGAGACAATAAAAAACCAGGATTAGCTAGTAGTACTACTAGCTACGGCTATAGCAACTTCTTTCAGCTGGCGTGGCCTACTCGATTTGACAAACAAATGAAGTTCGTCTCAGTGCGAATCTAGTGGGCCACGGCCTCGGTCTTCGAAAATCGAGTTGGCCGCGCCCGCTGAGGACACATTCTGTTTAGTGAAATTGGACTTTATGGACGTAGCAATAAGAATTATGAAAGTGAAAATCACATTATTGACCAGCGGGTTATAATAGAACATTATAACCCGGCTAAAGCCAAGAGATATAATGTCTTGCTTTCGGTAAGGTTTACATGACATATAATTCGGCATTGTCGAGCAAGTGGTGTGAAAAATATATTATGTACACCTAATTGATATGCAGGTTTGAATATAACTTGGTTTTTATTCGTAGAAGGTATTTTTAACGTCACTCTACCAAAGAAACACGATATACCTGTATCGATTCGCGTGATATCTCAGAATGTGATATAGCGTTTTCCGGGTTGTACGTAACACGTTGTTTATTCTGTGACTCAACTGTCAAAATCCATTGTCTTTTGACAGTTATTAAACGTGATAAATCGTTATATCATATCGCGTTTCGGTGGTCATGCTAGGGGGCTGAACTCTACTTGTTTTTTTTTATATTTACATTAACCCCATTTTAATAACCTATGTACAATTAGCTCCTAACTGTGTTACGTATCCCATCGCGTTGAGCTGATTAACAATTTAATTCACTATGCTTTGTAGCGCGCAGGCTTCCCATGGGCGCCGTCTCTGGAATCCCTATGTGAGAGTTTGTGATGACAGCGTGGGGCCATGAGATCGGCGGGGATAGATAGGATTCCTAACTATTAGTCATACTCAAAGAATATTTAACAGTGAAAATAAAAAGCTTAGTGTCAACTTTGTCGTTAGCAATAGACATGGGTTGTAACAGGGTAAATTGCCTACCTGTTACAACTGTTCCTGTTACACTAAAATAACAGTTTCAACATCCTGTTACAAAAATAACAGCCATATCGTAACAATTTGCTTTCATTGTTCCGCCTGTTCCGTGAAACAATCGCTTCTTTACTCTAACCTAAGGACTACTTACATAATGAAAAGAGACAAAGCTTGTTATTTTTATCTATTATGATCATAAACTGTTATTTTTTCTGTTAAGCAAGACTAAACTTTATTACAATTAAGTAAAATCTAATATTATAAAAATTGTTTTCCATCGCGGCAGTTACGGCACACAAGCGTCATCTAGTTTTTATTGGGTAAACCATAATGTCATAATGAACTTGCTTGCAGCATTACTTTCATTCAGTATTTCCCTTTAATTGCGATAGATGGCAGTAGTTATCATAAATTCACTAAAGAAATTTAAATACCTAATAAAGATAAAGAAAAATTGTTGTTAAAAATACAGGTGCAAGCGATTTTCGACCATATTGACATTTGAAATTTGGTTGGTTTTTCGCATATTCTCGTTTACTAACTTTGCTTGTTCATTAAAATCAGTTATTTTGATAAATGTCTGATAATGTTTTTTTAACTAATGATCACTAGTCAAATGTTTCCTTACCTTCCCTTTTTTTGCCCTACATCATTTTATTCTTTCGGCCGTTGCCTGTGCCCCAGCAGTGGAGATATAAATGGTGATGATGATAATCATGAAATACCAGGTGATTTAAGTCTACTGCGAAAAATTAACCCCAATCTGGGAACCCTGATCTTTTCCTTAACTCCCTGGCAGCACTAGATGTCCCATTTCCTACCCGCATATCCTACTTTGCCTAAGAATGCATCCATTCCACGTAAATAATAAAGTGCTTTAACATCCTTTAGGCGATAGCTACACGCGTGGTAAAATATACGGTGATCCATCAGTATTTAATCAGGGGCGTATTTCATAAAAAATAGTTAATTTACTACAATACTTTACCATTGTTGTCATTGGGGTAGGATTTTTTATTTTATTTATTTATTTTATTTTTATTTATTTAAACACAATTATGTTTTACAAAAATAATGATAAGAACGATTATAAATTATAAAACATAATTATACCCCAATAAACTACTACCATGGTAAATAACTGTACTTTTTCATTCTTTTATGAAAAAGACTCCTGATTCAATACTGATGGATCATAGTATTTACTACGCGTGTAGCCTTCGCCTTAGAATCTCAATAAAATAAAATTATTTTATTTCAATTCACCCCGTTTACCTACCTTTTAACATAACATTGGCAAAACAGTCAAACTCCATTGCGACAAAAAACAAAAAGGCCATAAACAAACAAAGGAACAGATAACACGACTAATTTACAAAGTCGAATGTATTTTTGATATGGTCGGTTTATATAACAGGTAAAAATAACAAGCTTTGTCTCTTTTCTTTCCATATGTTAGCGTAAGATAGCGCTTGTTCCCACGTAACAGGCGGAACAATGGCAACGGTTGTTACTTTGATAACAGCTAGGTACAGGGAACAGTGAAGACGGCGAGAACAGTCTGTTTCGCCTGTTCCTTTGAACAACAGTTATTTTATAGCGCTCGTAACAGGGCGAAACAGTTACATTTAATTATCTGTTGTTTTTAACTGTAACAATAAATACGCCTCACGTCTAGTTAGCAAATGAATCGTCCAGAAAATCGTTGATACGATGAAAATTTAGAGCAATAGCTTCAGCTCTTTTTACTTTTATTCCCTACGTCAAAGATATTTCCCTAAGTCTTCTCTTCTTCTATTTTTATTTTGGCAATCTACTTTCCTCTTGGAAGTAATTTTTGCCAGTGTCAAGTGTTTAATAGTTCAGTGGTAGGTATTGTTTCAGTTTAAGTTTAAATTAGATTGCGGGTGCATTGCATTCCAATGCTGCTTGGAGCATTTGGCAACAAGTATATCAAGACAGTTAACTCGGTAAGTTCTGCCTAGGTAGCTACCACTACAATAAAAGTCTCAGCTTCACACAACCAAGATCGCGCCTATTGTTCAGTTGCGTTGACACTTGTACCACAGAACTGCACCAATTTTAAGACACAATATCTACTATGAAACGATTTTCAAATAATTAAAATAGACACCAAACCGTACTCGAGAAAATGGCGCCAGAAACTCCTTTCCCTAAGTCAAAGGTTTAACAGACAATTAACCTTATTATAAAAAAGAAACAAGTCAAAACATTTTTAACCAAAGAAAATCTATGTATCCATCGTTGGGCTTCAGATTATTATAAAGGTTATTATTATAATAATCTGAAGCGCAATGTCGGAAACGCACTTCACTAGAATAGAAACCCCTAGTTGTTAAAAAACAAACACTGACGACCTGAGTGGTGCAGTAGTCAACATGCCGGTAGTCTTTAGATATTTATATTCATACCGTTAAAGGCTGATTTAATTAGGAGTACATTGCCTACATAGCTACTTTAATTGCGAATTTTATAGCTTTACTACACCTTGTTAAATAAAAATAAAAATAAAGTATGTTTCACTTACCCCACCTGACTATATATATTTAAAAAAATATAATTATAATATGTACATAGTATATCAGTTTTCTAGCACTCATATTACAAGCTTTGCCTAGTTTGGGGCTAGATAGCGCTGTGTGAAATTGTCCAAGCATTTATTATTATTATTATTATTTTTGGACAACATACGTAAGTAGGATGGGTATAATATAGACAACGACCTATAAGCAAACCGATCGAAAACTTTATATTTAAGTAGGTTTAGATTTCATGATTACTCCTGAAACCATATAATCTAGTATTCCTTCGCTTCGCTTCGGTGTATGTACATGAAGTTCAACTGTGTTTTGTATCGATTATCATCATCTTTTAATTTGAACAATAAGCAGTTATTGTGACTAAACTATAATAGTTAGATTAAGGCTGGTTTACATTATCTTAGTCTTTAGTAGAGTGCTTTAGGAGAGTGCTTTAGTGGAAACATGTAAACAAGAGAGTAACGTTCTAGTAGCCTTTCTACTCGCTTTCCAGTAGCACCCCCTGCGCGCCCGCTCACCCCCCGCGCGATATTTTACTCGCACTCGCACTGGAAGCATGTAAATCGACATTTTAGTAGCGTCTTTAGTAGAGTGCATTTGCCGGTGAACGCGTGATGTGTAATTGAATTAAATAATAGGTATTAGGTATGGCGAAAATGACACTCTACTGGAAGCGTGTAAACGGTCACTGGAAAGGCACCAAAACTACTAAAGCACTCGCATTCGAATCTACTCACACGCTACTAAGCACTCTACTAAATACTAAGATAATGTAAACCAGCCTTTATAGCCTCCCGGACTTTTTTATTTTTTATGTGTCATCAATAGTTTTCGCACCGCACGCCAAATAATTAGTTTTATAGGAAAATTTTAAATACTGTAGGTTTCATGATTACAATTTTCGTAAGGATCTAATTTTTTTGTTAAATACAGTCTATGTCACTCGCTGATCTTTCTATACTTAAGTGAAGGCATTTTTAAAAGCGGATCAGTAGTTTTCGAGTTCATTCATTACAAACAAACGCAAACACATCTCGTTTCGCAGCCGAACATTTAAGTGCATTCAACATTAGGGAGGTTAGGTGGCACGTGTTGAATTACCTTGTTGTAATTATAAAGGATCGTATTAAACGTCAACATTTCCGGAATTAACGCCGCGGTTGGGGCGAGTTTGTAAACTAAACCACGCTCATAACTTAAGTTATTCGGTTTTTAATACATACTTTGTAATTTCGTCCAAGTTTGTAATGTAAGCGCATTAAAACTTACGGTACTTGTCGAAGGACAATTTTGTTGTCTTACTAGCAGTAAAACAGAAATTCTTAATCTATTTATATCTATATATGTAAAATTCAAAGTCCTGACTGACTGACATAGTGATCTATCAACGCACAGCCTAAACCACTGGACGGATCGGGCTGAAATTTGGCACGCAGGTAGAAGTTATGACGTAGGCATCCGCTAAGAAAGGATTTTTCAAAATTCACCCCCTAAGGGGGTAAAAAATGGGATCAAAGTTTGTTTGAAAGTCCCTCAGTTTCGAAGTTAGGATCTTCAAATTTTGTGATTAGGCTGACGATTGAAAATTAATATAAGTATATGTATCTCAGATTTTTTTTAAATTCTTCGGGTGAAAAGGGGGATGGAGTTGGAGTGTATTTCATGACTTCGACGACAAAACTGCGCATAACATGATCGCGACAGCTTGATACTGCCGCTAACGTGGTTGCGACAGAAGACTACTGCGCATATCCTTATAGCGACTGAACTCCACTGCGGCGGACCCTACTCCGATATAACGCTACTTCGACAACTCAAAAAAGCGATGGGACAGTCCGGCAGTGTAACAAACGGTAGGTAGTGTTTATTATTCTTATATTCTCTACCTCCACAGTACCATTTTTTTTAATTAGAGGGGTGGGGGGAACACATTTTATCACTTTGGATTGAAAAAAAATCGAGAAAAAACCTATCTACAGACGCTGCATGTATAGGTTTGTTGAAAAATAGTTTTTCAGTTTCAGTTTCATGTATGGGAAGATTGGGAAGCCCCCCTTTATCTTTATTTTTTTAACCGACTTCAAAAAAAGGAGGAGGTTCTCAAGTCGACGGTTTTTTTTTTAATTTTATTTTTTTATGTATGTTTTAACATAGCTTCGTCAGGTGTTACCCGATTTGTACAATTCTTTTTTTATCTCAAAGAACATAGTTCGTGTGTGGTCCCATTAAATTTTTTCAGAGATCTGGCCAGTAGTTTTCTCATAATCCTGAAAAATATCAATTATTTAGCTCGCCATCGTACGAGTTTTTATGGAATTTCGGACATAACATCTTTGTTTATGAACCGATTTAGATGATTCTTTTTTTATTTGAAAGGGTATACTTCAAGAGTGGTCACAATTTAATTTCATCGTTATTGGACTTCGAACTTCGAAGATACACAAGGGAACTCCTCAAAGTCAAATAGTATATGTAAAGTGATTTAGGTTTTGGTAAGTTTATGGCAATCCAAAACAAACCAAATCATGGTTTGCGATGCAACGTTCTGGACTAGATTTGGACTACGAAAACACAACGGAACTCCTCAAAAACAAACAGCGTGAATTTGGAAATTGAGTTCTGGGCATTTTACCATTGAAAATGTTATAATATAAAGTTAAAAAATATTTACACGCTGCGCTTACATACCTACCACTAAAAAGTTGAAAATAAAAAAGCTTTTTAAAAAAAAAGAAAAACCGCCTTCAAAAAACCTGAAAACAAAAACAGCTTAAAAATTAAATACCTCTAAAAAGCAAGAAATAATATTCGAATCATTCGTTACACATATCAATATTAATAAAACACGTCTAATGAAGTCGGGTGGGGCTTTTAGAAAAAAATGAAGTTGTCCTCCAGCCCCACCCGACTTCAATAGACGTGTTTT
The DNA here is from genome assembly GCA_928269145.1 of Agriphila tristella. Classification (NCBI taxonomy): domain Eukaryota; kingdom Metazoa; phylum Arthropoda; class Insecta; order Lepidoptera; family Crambidae; genus Agriphila; species Agriphila tristella. The sequence continues at coordinate 11,016,997 of OV743435.1, read as the reverse complement.
TTTTAATTTTTGTGTAAAAATCGTACAGTGGTTTACATATACCTACTAACGAACTAAGAATATTAGTTCGTTGATTTTTACACAAAAATAAAAAAGTAAAAGATAAAGGGGGCTTCCCATACATGAAACTGAAACTGAAAAATTATTTTTCATCAAACCTATACATGCACTGTCTATAGATAGGTTTTTTCTCAATGTTTTTTCAATCCAAAGGGATAAAATGTGTTCTCACCCTCCCCTCCAATTTAAAAAACAATTGTACTGCGGAGGTAGAGAATATAAGAATAATAAACACTACCTACCGTTTGTTGCACTGCCGGACTGTCCCATCGCTTTTTTGAGTTGTCGAAGTAGCGTTATATCGGAGTAGGGTCCGCCGCAGTGGAGTTCAGTCGCTATGACGATATGCGCAGTAGTCTTCCAACCACGGTAGCGGCAGTAACAAGCTGTCGCGATCGTGTTATGCGCAGTTTTGTCGTCGAAGTCATGAAATACACTCCTCCGATCAGGGAGGTCCCATTTTTTTTTTTAAAAAGTTACTAAAACCTGTGATAAATTTAATTTGCGCCGGGGCTCGGGTATTTTTTTATGTAGCCTGCGCATTCACCTATAGTGCAAGATAATATTTTTTTAAATAATAAAATAAAAAACACTCTTCCACAAACATATTTCATATATCATAAACCACAGTCTAAAAAATGCGCGATCTGAGGGCCTAGTCAAAGTAACATCGCTAAACTTCGTTATCGCTTCGCTTTCGAAACATGTATGGGATTGACATAAGATTTCGTTAACAATTGAATTTTAAAACGTCAAATCCATACATGTTGCGAAGCGAAGCGATAGCGAAAATTTGCAAATGTTACTTTGGCTAGGGGGGCTGTGTTGTCTGGACGGGTCCAAAAAAATCGTATTTTTTACTTTATTTTATGTCTCTGTCTATTCAACTTAATTTTATACAAGTTAGAGTAGTGCAATTCATTTTATACATATAATGACTCACAATTTGATAGCTAGCTGTTGTTATCATTGCGCGTCATTGTTGATAAGTGGTACTATATAATGCAATCATAGCGTTTCATAATACTTATCAAAGTTTGCGTAACACAATGGCTTCATTCAAGTTTGAAGGTGAATTTAAAGATTTGACCGAAGTACAACTACAGTTCATCCGGGATGTGCTTGATAAACGTGGTTTTGTTGACAGTAAAGTAGTGTTTACACCTGTTGGACAAGTTGGAGATAATTTTGCTGCAAATGTAAAGCGGATAACGGTACACTTGGAAAATAGCAAAATTTTCCAATTTATTGCTAAGATTGCTCCGGCTGGAGAGCAATCGAGCGCAATTATGAACACAGCATTATTGTTCAACAATGAAGCTTTAATGTATGATGAGGTTTTACCGACATTTAGAAAACTACAAGAAGTCGCAGAGGTGACGGAGGAAGAGAAACTGAGGTACCCTGAATGTTATGGAGTGAACAGAGATCCACTCAACGAAGTGGTGTTACTTGAAGATTTAAAATTACGTAATTTTGCTATGTTAGATAAATACAAGTCCCTTCCAAATGATGCTGTTAAATTAATTCTGAAGAATTTCGCAATCCTTCACTCCTTGTCTTACGTATTAAAGAAGAGAGATCCTGACACATACAACGATTATAAAAATAAATTAGTAGATGTATGGATTCAGAAACCCGATGCACCAGAATATGAGGCATTTGGAAATCAAATAGAAGATAGTTTATTATCAATATTTGAAAATGATCCAGACAAGTATAAAAATGCACTTAGAGGAGCAATAAGAAATCTAGAACCAATAAACAAAAAACTACGCGATGCTGATGCAAATAGCAAATACTCAGTAATCCAACAAGGTGAATCTTGGACCAACAACATGATGTTTAAATTAGAGGTGAGTAAGAAACGCTATTCAATGATTTTCTAATCAAAATTCAAAATTGATTGTCAATTGTTGCTTTCTTTAAACATATTGACAGCTTTAGCAGCTCGATACTTAGTTTTAGTGATAGTAAAAATGCAATGAATGTTGAATAAATGCATTCTAGCGGAATGTTGAATATCGGTATTATTATACTTTTGGATTTTAATAAGTTTTTTTTTTTTCAGCAAGATGAAACAAAGGAATGCATTATGATAGATTATCAAATGTCCCGTGAAACAAATCCAGTCTACGATATTCTGTACATGGTTTTCAACTGCACAGACTACGAAACACGATCTAAATATTTTTACGAATGGCTTGATTATTATCATGATCAACTTGACAAGAGTTTGGATAATTATGGCATGAAAGCTAACTGCACATACCCTAAAGATCAATTAGATGTTGATATCAAAAGATATTCCAAGCTTTTCTTTGGGATCGCGATAATGTTGTCCACTGTTATACTTAATAAGAAAGAAGAAGTTGCTGAAGTGAAGGATGCCTTAGGTGAAAATGTATATAAACTAGGAGACTCAATGAATGTGGCAACATTAAGTCCTGAGACAATTAACCTTGTTAAAAAAAGAGTTCAAGGATTGATCGATAGTTGCATAGATTTTGGACTCTTAAATTAACGCAAATAAAGAAAATTGATGGATTTTTCAAATGACAAAGAATAAGTTATTAAACAAAACATTATGATAATATAACTAAAAATTGATAAAATAACTATTATTCCCAGAAACCTAGAGAAGCATCTCAATAGTAGAAACTGGTATCAATGTTTTATTTTAGCGCTTTACTGACACTAAATGAAGATGTATGTATGTACTTCTAACAACGTTAAAGTATTTTTAATAAATCACGTTATTTTTTGAATAGTTTGTTATGTAAATAATGACACAAAAAGGCACAATTTAATACTTATTTTTTTGACAATTTTATATTATAGATACATGTATGTGCCAGGCACATGTCTAATATAAAATTGAAAAAATATATATTAAATTTATAAATAAAGTACACACAAACAAAGCTTTTCCTCGTGATATTTTGCTATAGTAACTTTAATAAACTAACTCTAAAATTAAGAATGTTAATTATCTCATGAAAACTTTAAAATCACCTATTAGCTGCTTCTATAACATCCATCCTCATGTAAGTATTAAGGCTGCATTCAAGCGAGCAAGCATGCATGCAAGCAAACAAGCAAGCACGCAACAAGCATGCAAGCATTATTAAGCTCCACCCGCTTCGCGCGCTCCGCTACTAGTGGTCAAAACACTGACCTAACCCGTCAAAGTCAAAGTTAAAGTCAAAAATATCTTTATTCAAATAAACTTAGTAACTTAGCGCTTTTGAATCGTCTGTACATATTTTCCTACATTTCAGACCCTTTTAAATGACTAGAAGGTGGTAGCATTAAATTTTTTTCTTCATAAATTATTATTAAAATTAGTTATGCTTTTTTATATTAAGCTTTAAAACATTGGTACTTATGTAAATTTTGAATAACAAAACTATGCAAAATTATATTAACTATATAAAAAATATTTTGTATTAATTAAAGTGAGATAATTATTTACAATGTTATGTATTTGTCTTATATTTTATAAGTAATCTGAATTAAAATGATTCTTCCAAAAATTGTTTCTGACTTGAATATTTATGGTTAAATCTATTTATGGTATTTTATGATAATAAATATAAAAAATGTCCTTTTATTTTATGCCTAATTAAAATTATGTTGAAGGAGATTAGAGTAAGTAAAGATTTTGCCAATGAAACCTTTCTGCGATTATAAAACTCTGCTTATCATAAATTATGCAAAAAGACTTTATGAAAAACGACATTATAACTAAAAACGTTATGCGACCGAAATGTCACCCCGACAGCACTCCCCGCTCGCATTCAATGTCAACATCATCGCTGAGATCCGCGGTGACTGTGTGTCCTAGATATTTACATTGGTACACTCTACCTGAGGGACGGTGCTGAGATGTACGGGTACTTCATATGGACATTTATACCCGCCGGCGCCGGCCTCAAAGACCATGAATTAACTTTTGATGGCATTTGTACTTTAAGTCATATTCATCAGCATATTGCTCACAGATCGAAGCTATCTAAGATCATAAACAGCTCAGCACAGCCATGTCGTCGGCATAACTAACAGTAATTACACGTATACATCATCAATGTGACAGTGACAGTCTACATGGCGACTGCTGAGTTCAGCGATCAACGAGTTGGTATTATATTGAACAAGGTGGGCGAATTCAAACCACCCTGTCTCACACCGCATTGCATTCTATACGACTCCGACACCTCTCCAGTCCATCGTATGTTATTCATCTAGTGCACATACCAGTACTTAAAGATGTTAATAAGTTCATGTGGCAGCCAGTTTTCGATGAATTCGAATGACTAGGTACTAATACTAATATTCAACGTTTATAATCAACAGTGTAATTTTATTGTTCAATGATACCAGTAACCCTATTGATTACAAAAACAAAGATAACTGTTATTTTATATAATTACTCACATTTTGATAGTGTTAGTCTGCGGCTCAGGTGGGAGTGGCTGCGAGCAGCGGGGCGGCCAGCGTGTAAAACAAACTACCTATTTAGAAATACCAAAAAAGACGCGCGGGCGCGTCCCCATCAAGAGCGGGTGCGGAACGGCATTGCGAGCGGGTGGAAAGCGGCCAGTGGGCGTTCCGCCGCGTCTTGACGCTCATCACTCATCAGTTTGATTTACCTGCTTATCAAGTGGCATTCGTAATTGATTGTTCGTATGGAAATTCTAGTATATTCATAAAATCTTGAAGAGTCTTAAGTTGCATAACGTATCGAACTCTCCGAATCGACGTCTCTCGCTATAATTAAATCACTGGTAGCAGGTCATCATTTGCCAATAAAATATGAGAAATAAAATATGTACCAGTGTCGAAGAGTCTATACAAGCCGATTCCCATCGGCTTACCTTTTAGAAATCCCACCCTACCGATCCACTATGCAAGGGGCTAATTGTCTAATTTCAAAATCTATCGCAATCGCTTTCAGGATGTAATAGATGTAAAAGAAGCATCAATGCTTCTTTTTAAAAAGAAGCTTTTTAGCACAAATAAAAACTTACCAAATAAATGCAGCAATGTGTCATATCCATGTCAAATGAAAGCGATTGCTTTAGATATTGAAAATAAATAGGCAGATCATTACTTTTTGTAGAACGGCTTATTACGGCTTAGCTTCGTCAAAATTTCACCCCTTGATTATGTACTGTACTGTACTCTAACTAAAATATTCAAGTCGCTATGTATTCGACAGATATAATTTAATAATAACACAAGCATGTATTTATCTCATCACTGTCGCGTGAGCAATGACAGCTCGCTGCTCGTCTCGCAATCCGATTGGGACACTTCAAATCGCGCCCGCTCCCCAGCCCGCTGTCCGCACCGCGTCCTGCAGCCCGCAGCCGCTCCCATCTGGGCCGCAGATTATTATCATTGCGCGTCATTGTTGATAAATTATACTATATAATCCATTCACATCAAGAAACTGTGTAGTTTCATAATATCAAAGTTCGCGTAACACGCAATGGCTTCATTAAAGTTTGAAGGAGAATTTGAAGATTTGACCGACATACAACTTCAGTTCATCCGGGATGTTCTTGATAAACGTGGTTTTGTTGACAGTAAAATAGTGTTTGCACCAGTTGGACAAATTGGAGACAATTATGCTGCAAACGTAAAGAGAATAACAGTACACGTGGACAATAGCGAAAATTTCCAATTCATCGCTAAAATTGCTCCAGCTGCAGAGCAGTTGAGGGCAATGATGAAGACAGGATTATTGTTCAACAATGAAGTCTTAATGTATGATGAGGTTTTACCTAGATTTAGAAAATTACAAGAAACCGCAGAGGTGACGGATGAAGAGAAATTGAGGTACCCTGAATGTTATGGAGTTAACAAAGACCCACCCAACGAAGTCGTGTTACTTGAAGATTTAAAATTACACAATTTTGCTATGTTAGATAAATACAAGTCACTGCCAAATGACGCGGTTAAATTGATTCTGAAGAATTTCGCAATCCTTCACTCCTTGTCTTATGCACTAAAGAAAAGAGATCCTAATACATACGATGATTATAAAAATAAATTGGTAGATTTATGGATGCAGAACGCTGAAATGCCAGAATATGAGGCATTTGGAAATCAAATGGAAGATAGTTTAATATCAATATTTGAAAATGATCCAGACAAGTATAAAAATTCACTTAGAGGAGCAATAAGAAATCTAGAACGAATAAACAGAAGACTACGTGATGCTGATGCAAACAGCAAATACGCAGTAATCCAACAAGGCGATGCCTGGACCAACAACATGATGTTCAAATTAGAGGTGAGTAAATGTAATATTAAGTGGTGGTAGTTTTTACTTCCATGAATCTCGAATAGGAATCTGTAACTTTTTATATTGTAGTGAAATTATGAATGTTTCAATTCAGGATTATTTTTCCTTTAATTTTTCTGATCTTTTGAGAATTGTATTCTTTTTACAGAATGACGAAATAAAAGAATGCGTTATGGTAGATTACCAGTTGTCCCATGAAACTAATCCAGTTTGCGATATTCTGTACATGATTTTCAACTGCACAGACTACGAAACACGATCAAAACATTTTTACGAATGGCTTGATTATTATCATGATCAACTTGACAAGAGTTTGTATAATTATGGCATGAAAGCTAACTACACATACCCTAAGGATCAATTGGATGCTGACATAAAAAGATATTCAAAGGTTTTCTTTGGAACTGCAATTATGTTGTTTACTATTATACTAAGAGGGAAAGAAGAAGCAGCTGAAGTGAAGCAAGCCTTTGGTGAAGATATTGATAAACTAGGAGATTCGATGAATATGGCAACATTAAGTCCTGAGACAATCAACTTTGTTAAATCAAGAGTACGAGATTTGATCGACAGTTGCTTAGACTTCGGATTCTTAAAATTGAATAATATAAACGGAAAATAATTATGTTAATGTGGTCTATGATTATTGCTACATGAAGAGTCAAACGGCTACATGCAAAAAGTATTAAACATATGAATGTTAATTTTTAAATTAAACTTTCTGAAGTTATAAATTGACGAGATTTTATTCCTAAACATGCTAAGAAGCATCTCAAAGCAAAACATACACAAGAAACTGTTATCAATATTTATTTTCATCGCTAACTGTTTGTTAATACTTACTTACTCAAATGATGATGTACATACTTGTTCGATAAAGTATCGTTGACAAATCACGGTATTTTCTGAACAAGACAAGATAACTTTTGATCATTGACTTAGAAAATTGTTCGCTACGTGATGTAAATAGTGATATTGAATTGAAGTCATGCCACGGCATGTTTTATCTTTTTCCTACTAACCTTCATCTACTAACGGCCTGTTTCAATAGTCTATCCATAGATCAAATAAGAATAGGCCAGCCCCCTGATTTGCAATCAATTCTGACAGAAATCGCAGTTACATTGCTGCTTTAGTAAGAACCAATGTGACAACTATCTTGCTTAAAGCACCAATGTAGATGCGGTTTCAATCGAGAAAATCGACAGTTGCCAAGCAATTAACCTGTATCAGGCCTAGATAGGGATAGATAGATATCTATCCCACTCTGTGGGTTTTTCGCAATTTGCAGCTCAGATAAACTATCTTACTCACACTTATGAAGTGTTTGCTTGTGAAGCAGTATTTTTTGTTTTATATGTAAATGATATTATCTAGTAATAAACTAAACAAAAATACATATCTACATACTGGGCGCTGAAGAAATAAACTAGGCAAATAGGTTTGATAGAACTACTTAATTTGTGATATTTTACAAAAAATGAGTGCGTTCAGCGATGAAGATTGTTGCCTAACTCCAAAAGAGTTGAGAGAACATGTTTCTAATGCAACAGCATTATGTGAAAACAAACTATATAACAAGCTTTATACCAGGATAATCACGTGAAAATAACTATTCCTACCTATAACACTTTTCTCGCTGGTACAGGTGAAAAGTTGTAAGTTTAACAAGAGACCAAATTGTTGTTGTCTCGGTGCCTTTATATCACTTTTGTGCTCAGTAGTTTATTTACTACTTCGCTAGTTCGTGATTTAAAGTCGACAGTCGCATCACAAATTGAGTTTGGTTTCTAGTAAGTATAACAAATAACTAACTAGGTTTTTACCAAGTAAATTTATTTAAAAAAAAATTTTTTTTTGTACTAGTTAAAGATCCAGAGGGCAGGCAGGTAATACAGTTTTTCAACTAGTGGAGTAATCATAGCCACAAATCTAAGTTAATAACTAAAAATGGCTAACTAGTCTACCTACTTATGTACCTTAAGTTTGTAAAACCTATTGTGAAATAAATATTATTTATAAATTTATAACCGACACACGACTATTTCAAAGTAGTATATTCTAAGTATTTTTACAGACAATTTGCCTTTTAACTAGTTGATAAGTACTTTTGTGAAAGATTAAATAAAATTATTGTCACGATCGAACAACCGAATTACCAACTTATCACCGCTTAATTTCTAATTTGCTGATAAAAGATGTGATAACAGTAAAGTTTATGATATACTTACTTGATTATGTTATTACGTTTAATTTTAATATGGGTAGGTATCTTTTTAATCGATTTCAAACATTTAAAAGGAGGTGGTTTCTTAATTCGATTATATTATTGTTTTTTTTTTGTTGTTCGCGCGTATCTTAAACTCCTTCAAAACCCTAAAATGTAAACGAAAACAGCTTCAAAATTAAATATCTCTAAAAAACAAGAAATAATATTCAACATATTAGATACAGACGCATATAAATTTTAATGAAAAATGAAGTCTCGTAACTCTTAGATATTATGATTAATATTATATTCAGCGACGGCAAACAAAATCATAAATGAAATGCAATTAGCCCACTATCCACTAATAGGGAATATGCATAAGTCACCGATTTTCCTAAAATTGAGCTTGATCGCTGCGGACACTTGTAAAAACATGATGGAACAGAAAGAAAAATAAAAAAAAATGATTATTTTCGTTTTATCACACGATGAAATCAGGGGAAAATGACGATATTTTTTTTTCGTTTTCGGATATAATGCACTTTACAGTCAGATAGAATATCGAAAAAGAAATAATATTTTGTATGACACATATCTACTTAAACGCAAAATTTAGGGAGATAATTGAAGATTATTGGCTAACTCCATATTAAACGCGCCCGAAACACACCGAAACGTGATGTGTGACGTCACCGTTTTGTATAGAGCGTTTTCGGCGGGAGCTGATGCGTGCTAACTTCAAGTAACTATATTACGAGAAAAAAACGCAAGAGACAAGTTTCAATATTACAGTTGATTTTCTCACGCATTATACTATTGATTTTGATAAAAAAAAATTTTGATGCATATTCCCTATTGTCTAATTTCAAAATCTATTGCAATCGCTTTCATTTGACAGAACTTTGATACTTCTTCTAAGTATCAAATTCTTGTGGTATCAATGTTTTGTCAAATAAAAGCGATTGCAATCGATTTTGAAATTAGACAATTAGTGGATAGTGGGCTAATCGCTTTCATTTGACAAAACTTTGACACTTCTTCTAAGTATCAAATTCTTGTGGTATCAATCAATGTTCTGTCAAATAAAAGCGATTGCAATCGATTTTGAAATTAGACAATAAGTAGGCAGGTTCACTACAAAAAGATCTTGGCAACACGATTAATTTTTTTTTTTTAATTCAATTAATTTAATCAAATCAATTTATTTTATTTTATTTCAATTCATTTTAAATCAATTCAATCTAATCTTATCAATTCACTTTTTAGTTAATTAAATTTGATTTATTTAATTAATTTTAATATAATTTATGAATTCAGTGTTTTATTTTGATTTTAAATTTTCTTATAAAATGTTATTATTACCTACTTTTAATTATTATTTCAGTGCTTTGATTATTTTGTTTCTGTGACTGATATTAATTTGGGAATGCTATGTACGCCGTTATTGTGGCATGCATCAGAACGTATTGGAATTAGTTTGTAATGGATGTATTAATGTTTGCCATGTGGCTGTACTAATAATAATAAATAAATAAACACGATATAGAGGGACTCCTTGCCTTGTGCCACCACCGATTCGACATAGAAATTGTCAATTTGATTTTTACTAAATATATTTTTAAGTTATTAACAACAACATTGTTTTATAATATAATAAGTAGTAAGTATAAGTAAGTTGTAAGTATAAGTAAGTTGTAAGTATAAGTAAGTATGTTTAGTTTTAAGGTAAATAATGTATATGGGTCATCGTTGCCTGAATATAGAAAATATTTTTAGACAAGAGCAAATAACCTTTATAGCCTTATAAATAATTATTATGGAACAATTTTTGATCAAAGAGGTCCCCCGACTGCAATGACACTTGTTGTTTAACTTTTTAGTTCGTTTTTGGCAAGCAGGCGTGTTTTTAATATTTTTTTAATTTATTTATTTTTATTTTACACATTTTAGTGACATATTATATAGTTTTGGAATGTGCTGATCAAGGCCTTTCATTTGATGCCCATATTGTAATAATAGAAGAAAAAAAATTTTTTTCACATTTGAATATGGCGTCGTACAGTCGCTATATTGATTTTTTCTAAAAAAATATAGCCAGTGTCACTTGGGATGCTGTAAGGATTCTAACGATACCCCATTTATCCAAATTAGTTCAGGCATTTAGAAGTTATGGTGGAATAAAGAAACTCGCATACCCACAAACATACATGAACCCTGAACACATTCACTCACACTCTTTTTGCTTTGGGCAGTCGTGTAAAAATATTGATCGATTGTCAGAATTTTGATAAAGAAGAACTAAGATGTATAATTTTTAAGTATCCTTGTGTGTCATTCAAAACAGCTCAACCCTCAAGGAATTTTTGTACCTATAAAGCAAAGTACACACCAGCCTTGTTCCGTAACAAATAAAATGTCTGGAAGTCCAAGCAGTATACTTTTATGAGTCAATAAACAAAAACCATGGATACGCCATCGCCAGTATGTAATACCACCCTGAGGACACACGTTGTCCAATACACAATATTAACTTTACCACTACTCTTTTCCAAATTGGATCTTATTCTGTTACAATAACGTTGACCGAGATGAAAATAAGTGTTTGGAATTTGGTTTTTGTATGACAGGGGGTTGTATATTGGACTTTATAAGACCTGTAGAGTTATTGGCAGGTTGTATTAAGGTAACACATCTGAGTTTTCGCATCAGAGTAGGTTGTAAGCCGATGAAGAAAAATCGTTACGCGTTGGTTTATTTTACCAATAATCTCAACAGAATGGCGACTTGTCGAAGATTTCAGACATAAGAAGGGATTTTTTTACTATCTACATTTTCTCTCGCAACCCAAGGTAGAGCAGCTAAAGTGAACGCATGTCATCCAGCACTTTTAACTAGTGAGGAAAAGGTTTGATTAATATTTAAGTAAGTTAATGAAAAGAAATTTATTAACAGGTATAAAGTTACTTCTAGGATCCCAGTTCTTGTTTTGAAAGTCTGATAATAGTTCGTTAATCCTAAAATCATTACCTCTACATCAGGTGAATTAAAATACATCTTAATTTAAAATATTTTTTTACAAAATGCTACCTAACTATTTAATCACGCAACTACATTCTATGTAATAATATCTGCTATTTTTTTTTTCGAGGAGCTCGGTGGCGCAGTGGTTTAGCGCCTGGCCCAGCGATTGCGAAAGTTAAGCAACGTTCGCAAGGGTCGGTCATGGGATGGGTGACCAAAAATTTATTATCTCGAGCTCCTCCGTGCTTCGGAAGGCACGTTAAGCCGTTGGTCCCGGCTGCATTTGCAGTCGTTAACACCCACCAATCCGCATCGGGCCCGCGTGGTGGGTTATGGCCCGTCCTTCTTATCCACCCATAAGTAAGGTAAATATGTAGAACTATATTTAGAATGTTAAGATCTCAATGTACCATATTTTATGCAAATAAATCATCTTTATCTTATCTTTATCTTTATGCCCCAGCAGTGGGGACATTAAAAATGGCTGATGGAGAGATAATTTGTAAATGCGTCAAGCAATGTTTCATATTATAAGAAACTATGCCTGTGGAACTCTAAATATGTAATACAACAAATTCGGATACAGACGAGAAGAAAAAAAAGAAAATTCTCTGATAAATCTACTGCCTGTCCCTGGAGAACAAGTGGGGGAAATCGCAAAATCGTCTCAAATGAAATTTCTCAGTCTGAAGCATATAACATACTCGAAAATTTCTGTTACAACGCCAAAGGAAAATATACCTTGCCGAGTGGTGATAAAGTTTGAATAGATTTGGAAGGTTTTCGTTGGTATTTTGCTAGAAACTTTTATGCGTGAAATGTATTCGAGAGGGCAAATTGTATACCAAATATAGTGAGCGAACTAGAATTCGCAGGAGCGATAGACAATAGGATTTGCTAATGGCAGGAATCTCGCCTCGAAATTCAACATTTACGCAGAAATAGCTGTAGCTCGAAATTACATCGAATGCATACCGTCAGTTACTGTGATTGTCTATTGTAAAACTTTGCTTATTGGTCGTTTACCCATATCTAGATTTGACAAGTTGTGTTATTTAGATGCTGCCATCTGTAAGGTCCTGGTAACGACCTCTGATTGAGATCGTCTTTAAAGGAGAACCAGCACATTCCATAGAAAAAAATCTAAACTTGTATACGATTGAAATTAATCTTAAAATACAGGCAGAAAAAAAGTTATGTAATTATGATGAATATTTTTTGATTATAATACGGAGACATCGATTCGTCAACGTTCCGATATCCACATAAAATTTTCAAAGGGCAGAAATGTCACATGAGTGAAAACATGGCTGCAAAAACCACAATTATTTTAAATTTTTTGAAATTAAGAAAATGTAATGTCAATTTGACTTGAATTGGCATTGATGCTGTCATTTGGTTGACAGTGATACCTAGAATCACAGATTACAAATTTAAAAAGGTATATTAATATAAAATAAAAAACGTATTCACTTCGAAAAAACATATATTTTATTTTCTTAAACACAATTAATTCACACCCTTAACCTAAACGAATCCTTCAGCTATAAAAAGGTACGCCACAATTACGTATGTACGTTGACAAACTAACAATGTAAATTAGCCTGACACGTGCCTGACACAATCCTGAATGCTGTCAGTACAGTCGGACTCAGAAGTAGTTAAACAATTGAAAACCTTGTCGCACCAACTAAAGCGTTTCTAAAGTAGAGTTGTAAACTGAATAAGCACAATAGGTACAAACGTGTTGTGTCTGGAGCCGAGTACTACGAACGAGTACCTCCAATTTCACGGTCTTAAAATTCTGATAACAGTTGTAACCGCGCGTACGCTACTCAACGATTTAACAAGGGTTGCCATTCTTTTCACTATAAAAATGGAGATATAAAAAAAATCTTTTTTGGCACGCGACTTGTATTGTAAAATAAAAGATGCTTATTGCTTTTTTTGGTACTGTTGTTACTCAATCTATTACTTTATGGCAAGGCGGAAACCTACTCGTTTAATAAATATTAGCTCCATATGTTCGAAAATTTTCATTAATATTTATACTACGCTCAAGATGGTTTAAGCTATTCACTTTATAACTTTTTTACACTCTAACCGTTCGATTGTAAAAAAGTAACAAACTTTGATGGAAAAAAAAGCAGGACATCAGTTAGATAGCATGACGTTATCAGTCTAACTTATAATGCCATGCTTTTTTTGGTCATCAAACATTGTTTTAATTTCAAACAAAAGGCGCCCTAATACTACCCACTACTGGCGCCGCCAATACATTTATTTTTATTCCTCGTAAACTAAGTCAAAATTTAAAAAAAGCTAAGATCATGCCCTCCTAAATTGCCTCTAATATTTTTCAAATAACTCTCCAACAGTTTCAATTCTTTCTGTAAGTTTTAAAATCCATTCTAGCCTAAAGTGGCCACTTTGAGCTAAAATTGATTTTAAAACTTACAGAAAGAATGAAAACTGTTGAAGAGTTATTCGAAAAATATTATAGACCATTTCGGAGGGCATGATCTTAGCTTTTTTAATATTTACCTGGTTTACGAGTAATAAAAATAAATGTATTGGCGGCGCTAGTACCTAGTAGGTAGGTACTACGGCGCCTAAAGAAAAACTTCATTTCAATATTACACCCCTTATACTTTTAAGAGATTTTAAGCTACAATTTGAAGAAAGATAATTTTCCCACGATGCCATCGTTCGTTCCCACACGGTTCTTCGCTGGTGGGATATCTACGACCTTGGCATTCACGACCACTAACAGGTTAATTCGAAACGAGAAAAGGCGGACAAGTGTGAGTCGGGCAGTCATTATTAGGTACCTAGGATTGAAATATTTTAAATAATATCATTTTTATAAAATAAAAATTATAAAACGAGTTACAAAAATCCCCTCTAGCCAAATATGATAGATAGGGTACTATGCATACAACCTCGGAAAATTATTATAAAACCTGAAAACCGCCACTTTTATGTAAAACCTTTTTTTTCTCTTTTTCTTTTTATAAACTTCTTAGTGGAAACTCTAGACCTGAATTGTGTTTTGCTTTTGCTCATTAATTGGATTGATTATCGAACACAATGTATTTATTTGCGTCTAGGGTTGTCACTTTGCAGTTTTTCATACACATAAGAAAAACAAAAATTTTCGGGTTATTATGAAACATCCTGCATACAACGTGTTACAAAAACCCCTAATGCCGAATATGGTAGATAGGGACCATCAAACTGAACAACTTTTAGTACAGGATCAACTCTGAAATCACGAAAAAAATCTGCTGTGTCATACAAAAACTAATAATGAAATACATCAAAATGTACGAAACAGCTGTCTTTTTGTTCGTGATTTCAGAGTTGGTCCCTTATTTATGATAGGCACTTAGCTGTTTCACATTGTAGTCTATAGTACCTACCGCTAAAACCTACACCCCATGACTACTCTAGTGGCCAGTTCCCACGCCATGAGTTTGCGTTCCCACGCCCGCCGCGCCGCGCCCGCCGCGCCGGTGCGCGCTGCAGTGAGATTGGGGCGCTGCTTATTATTTAATAACTAGCGGCCGCCCGCGACTTCGTCTGCGTGAAAAGTCTTTTTGCTATCCCTTGGGAACAATATTTTTTTGGGATGAAAGGTACCCTACATCCTTTTCTGTACCTACCCCTGACAACGTGTATGTAAAATTTCATGATGATCGGTGCAGTAGTTAAAACGTGAAGGCGTAACAAACAAACGGATTTTCGCATATAATATTAGTAAGGATTTCTAATAATAAATAACTAGAAAAAATATTATTCTTATTTAGGACAGATTTTTCAATGCCATTTTCATTGATCGTTATCAAACGAATAATACGTTTATTACACTGCCAAATTGAAAGTATTTGTCTGTCAATTTTTGATTTTTTTGATTATTTTGATTATTTTATTATTTATTTTTATTTATATTGTATACCTACCTAACATATTATCTAACTGATATCTTATATCTGAGGATAATGATGGCGATGTCAACGAAAATAGCAATTTACTTATTTCTAACAAAATTGATGCTTCATTTGCTGGTATTTCCGGTACACGGTGAGTCATAGAATAAGGAAATATTCATAAACCCAAGAAAACTGATAGGAACGGTCCGCAACGAAAGTCGCTTAAGACATAAGTACTTTGTCATAGCAACTTTCTTGACAGATATCTTAAGTACTGTTCGTTTTTCAAAAAGGTAGCAATGGCAAAGTACTAAATTGCTAAGTGACTTTCGTTGCTAACCGTACCATAGTAAGAAGAATTGTTTCAGAAGTACAGAAGTAGAGTTATAGTCGCTTAAGACTTAAGTCACTTTGTCATAGCAACATTCTTGACAGATGTCTTAAGTACCTACTGTTACTTTTTTCAAAAAGGTAGTTATGGCAAAGTCCGCTGCTAGCCGTACCACAGTAAGAAGAAATGTCTCAGAAGTACAGAAGTAGAGTTATTACATAATTTAATCTTTTCTGAACCGTAAATGAATGTATCAACCCTGTTACCACATTTAGAGCAAATAAAGAACTTTGTCTCGTGTTACAACGACTGATAGGTCTTAATAGTACGAGCGGCGACCGTAAGATTGCCTACGTCATCTGATACCACGATCAAACCCATGGAGAATGATCAGAAAAGTGATGCTTAGCTTAGATCAATCAGTCTGCCAAAGTTGAATTGGCCGGAACCATAAAAAAACGGGCCACTTCCGGTAAAAAAATATAGGGGTCACTTACGTCATTTGATACCGAAATAATACTAATGTCATCAGTTACCCGCTCACTGGTAAAGACAAAAAGATCGTGGTATCAGATGACGTAGGCAATCTTACGGTCGCCGCTCGAACTATAAGAAATATGGACAATAGGTAACAGTGGCGACGGGTCCATCCATACAAGCCGATTACCACCGGCTTACCTTTTAAAAATCATAACATAACATCAGATCATAACATTTTTGTAATACGGCTTAACTTCGCCATAATTTTACCCTTTGCCACATACTTACCATAAATTTTGCTTCTATTCCAGTTCGAAGCTTCAATTTCACCGAAAACGCAATAGAAAATGTGCAGTGAACTATAAAAAATGTCATCCGTCCATCAGTATTTGCTGTGTACTCGTAGAACCATGCCGGAAGGAAATATTGCATCTTGTAAACATTTTATTGCACTATAAACAGTAATGAAATCTATTCAATAACGGAATGCAATCATAAAAACGCGACTTTTAAGTGTTATTCAAGAAAACTTCGTCTGAATCTGTATCAGATGATCACCTGCAAACTTATTACCACTAATAATATACCTAGTTGGTTACTAAGTTCTGTAACTATGGAAAACATGAATAATACTAAATTTACAAATAATGCTACAATGAATTATATACCAAATGAAAGCACAAATATTTAAGATTATCATGTATTAAAATTATTCGAAATGACCGCCTCTGGCATGAATACACGCCTTTAGACGACGAGGCCAGTCATCGATGGCAGCACCAACTACCACCATATCCAATTCTGCGACTGCCTTGAGAATAGCGCGCTTAAGAGAGTCGAGATTCATGTGGGGCTTAGCACATGCTTTCTCCTCAATAAGTTGCCATATGGCATAATCCAGAGGATTTAAGTCTGGGCTGGAGGATGGCCATTCTTCCTGCGCGATAAAATCAATTTTGTTAGCCCGAAACCATGCTTGTGTAGATTTTGCTTTGTGCGCAGGGGCAGAGTCCTGCTGGAAGACCCATGGCTGGTTTTGAAATAAAGTGTGGCTTAAGGGTTTGACAACAGGTTCCAGAACGGTATCTTGATAGACTCTAGCGCCAGTTTTCACACCTTTTTCACAGAAATGAACCTTACTTAGCCCTGAATAGGACACCCCCAGCCAAATCATCACTGATGAGGGGTGGTGACCTCGTTGGACCCTCGGAGCAATCATGCTGGCTTCTTTACTATTCTTAGCGTATACTCTATCATTTTGACGGTTAAAATTTTCTTCGACTGTGAAGATTTTTTCATCAGTAAACAAGATTTTTCGATGGCCGTTTTGTGCGTACTGCTTTAGTAGAGCGCGACTTCGTGCTAACCTCATAGCCTTCAATCGTGCGTTTAGCAGATGACCCTTTCGTCTACGGTAAGCGTGAAGCCCAAGGTCATCATTGATAATTTTTTTAAGGGAACTTCTCTTCACAGTCATCTGTATTGCCAATAACTTTTGCTTCCGGACGGGATTTCTCGTGATTCTCGCCTTCACTGCCTTGATCACAGCTGGTGTCCGAACGGTGCGTGGTCTTCCTGATCTTTTTCGGTCATCGACGGTCAAGGTATTACTGTACCTATGGATAGTGCGATAAATAAATTGCTTGTTGATTTACAACTTTTGTAGCAACTTGAAAATCATATTCGGTGGCTGCCCACATTTGTGCAGAGCAATTACAGCGACACGATTCTCCTTCAACCCCCATTCCATGGTGAAATAAACAAAATATGATATACGTGTGGTATGGAATTATAGCTTATAAAACTGTCAATAATATGTCATTTTTATTTTTTCTTTTCTTTTGTTTTAATGGCCAGTAATCGATAAAGAAACTCAGTAACAGAACTTTTGACCAACCTGTGTATATGAGAGAAATAAAGAGAAAGTTATTACTTTCTCTTTATTTCCCCAACAATAATTTTTATGTTAGTAAAAAAAGTCTTGAATGGGAAAATATTGACGATTTAAATCGTTTATTTAATAAATATTATTTTTACTTTTAACTAAATGTTGAATTTTCTTTGCAAATCAACAATTGAATTACTTCATTATTTATTTTTAAAATAATAATTTTGTTATGGTGGAATTCGGAAAAGGGGTACGATTTCACGCTGATCAATTTCTTATTCTAATTCTAACTTATTTCTTGTAACTTTAATAATTTCGACTTAGTACCAGCAACGAAAAATAATATTTGTAAAAGCTTAACGAACTTCGCCAATTAAAAATGTAAGAATTTGATACTTACTTATAGTTATAAGTAAGTATGTGAAAACTTGTTAATGGTGCAATAGTAATTTTGTAAAGACTTATATCGTGTATCATAGAAGTTATACTTTCGAAATAAATAAATTAAAAACAGGTAAGTACGCTATTATTGACTTTACATAATTTTTATCGCGTACCTTGACTTGCTAGAAGGCCTCATATTTTAAATAACAAGCAATCACCCGAACCGCCTAGCCTACGCGAAGAAATATCCAGCATATTTGCTCAAAAATTTACAATTTGGTATCGAATCAGCTACCCTGCTATCCACGCTATTTGGTAGAGTCATGAACGAACATCTCAATATCATTAAGAAGTTTCAATTAAATCAATACGGTTTAAGTTACGATACGATATCTGCGACAGTTATCGTTTTTTTATTGGGGTTCCCGATGGAACATAAAAACGGTAAGGAGCATTTCGATCGCACAACCAGATTGACCGACTTGGCTATAGCTGCGTACTTTTATGATAATTGGATTGCTACTGTTTATTTCATTAGGCCGTTTCATTTTCGCTTGTTTTTGTTTGATCTATTTTCTCTGAGGAATGTAGCTTTTTCGTTGAACTTAAGCTTAATATGAATAATTCCTTTTAAAGTACTTCTTAATTATTTCTACTAACGGCCAAATACTCTAACAAGTCTTTTAAGTTAAGGCCACCTTACATTCAAAAAAGTTGTCAGATTTGACAGAAACTCTATGAAACTGACAGCTTCTTTAAAGTTAAGGAGACCTTAACTAAAGATTTTACCTAAGAAGCCTGTTGCCCACTTTGAGCACTATGATATCTACAATTATTATGAAATATCTTAAATTTGCATGGTTCAATAGTTTCTAAAGAAACTATAGTAAATATCAAATACTTCCTTCTTATCGACACAAAAAAGCCAGCAGTGAGGACATCGAAATCGCGTTTCTGACTATCACAAATCCAAATATGAGTACCTATGATAGTTAGGCGATAATGTTTCATTAGTTTAGTCATAGATATTATACTTATTAAACAACTAACTAAAGTAAGATATCATATACATGTACATTGGTAGTAGAAGCCATTGCTTTCGTGTCATTACACCCCCCAATCTTTTACAGATATTTTTTTT
This sequence comes from Agriphila tristella, assembly GCA_928269145.1. Taxonomy (NCBI): domain Eukaryota; kingdom Metazoa; phylum Arthropoda; class Insecta; order Lepidoptera; family Crambidae; genus Agriphila; species Agriphila tristella. The sequence goes on along the minus strand of OV743435.1, from coordinate 10,997,238 downwards.
CTGTATTAATCGGCCTGGGAAATGAAGATAGTCAAGCCCAGTGCCACGGAAAACGAAGCATGTCAAAAATTAATAAAATAGACTGAGAAACCTTCCTAAATAAAAGAAAACAGAAATCTTCCATTATTAATTTTACTTCCTTGCTTTAAGGATTTTCAATTATTTTCACATTTTTTTGATCTTTTCGTAAGTGTCACTTAACCTCCAGGTACAGATTGCGATTTCTGCTAATTCAAATCTTTTATGTCAGGAGGCCTTTGCAATATCTTCCTGAGGGTCCATAAATTAAGGTGTTAGGGAGTTCTTGCCCTCAAAAAAGGCAATATCGTCAGTTCTTCAAATGTAATTAAACTTTTGAGGACTGTCAAAGATTTTTCTGTCTCTTCTTTATACTTATTTAAGCGCGAGTTTAATGGAAAGTGGTGAAAAACATAATGGGTCGTTTGCTCATAATTTTGCATAAGGCGTTAAGAACTGGTAATTTTTAAGGCATTTTTCTTCTATGATTATGGATAGGTATACCTTTTTATGATCGAAACGTGTGAAAACTAAAAAAAAATCTTCTTGATGAGGTCTGCATCATGTATGAGTTTACACCATAGAAATAGAATGCGATTTTGTAAAAAAACTCATGTCGCTGGAATGTATAGTTTTCGAGATACATCTGAAAAACCGAAAAATGGGACCTTCAAACCCCCCCCCCCCCCCCTCCCTCCCGGCATAGGGGCTACGGGCGGGGACTTTTGATATGTTCTCCTCCTAACTGGTCCAAACAAAGTTACAAAGTCAAAAATTGTGTTTCAATCATTTCCCTCTACACCTTTTCATTTACTGGGCTATAATGAAAAACTGTCTAATTTTCACAAAATACTTTAAAACACTAGAATTATTTGTTCACCAAAGAGAGGAATTACAGTAGACTGGCAACTAAAACAAAACAATCAACAAACCAAGCAGCAGAGTGGACCACATCAACAAGCAATCACAATTCACAAACTACCCGCGTGAAATAAACGTTTTCTACTGGTTGAATTAATGAAGTTATGCACACTGCACACATTCGCATTCGCATAAAATTCGCATTGATTGATGCGAATACGAATGTCGATGCGAATGTTTAAAACGATGCGAACCATTCGCATATGCGAATGCGAATGCGAATATTCGTAACATCTCTAGTTTACACAGTTACGTTTACTATACTCGACGAGAGTATTTTATGACTTCGAAAGACAAAACTGTGACGCAACACGGGCCGTATACCACGTAAATGTCGTCGACTTCGCCGTCGGCTTCATTTGAGAGATGGCTGAGATACATTGCTACTTTTTTTAGCACAAATAAAACTTACCAAAGAAAAGTAGCAGTGTAATACTGGTAATACATCCATCTGTCAAATGAAGCCGACAGCGAAGTCAACGACACTTGCGCGGTAGACCCACAGTTTGTCACTACGGCTAACTTGACAGCAAAAGAAGACGACTAGAACTAGACTGCAATTATCGTCATAGCGACTGAACTTCACTGCGACGCATTGTACTTCGATGTAACGCAACTGCGACAACTCGTGAATGCGACAGCTCGACTCTGCGACAAGCATTTGTGTTGTGGAAAGGCCGTGGTTCAGTATGGCGAATGACAATGTGACAGACATTATAATTTACCAATCAAATTTCCAAAATATCAATTGGGAATGCATTAATCCTTCCATCGTATCGCATAAAATAACGGGCATAATATTCCTCAAAATAAACCCTTCTCTGTCGATGAATAACAAAGAAAAAGTAACAAAATATTCACTACAAAGGGAATGGCTAAAGATTCCATCGCCAGACTCATCCTCGAAGACGGGCTTAAGAAAATATAATTTCTTTTCCTTGAATACAAAAAGGTCGATCAAAACATTATGCAATATACAATAAGGGAGCGGAGCTACTTCTGTCATTCGCTTAGCAGTATTATTCAGATCCGAAGCGAAAAGACTGTCCAATAAAAATGCAAAGGGAATGGCGGCACCTATTCTTTCTTGGTACCTAACTAGATCGTTGTGTTAAGGATAAGGTCTCTATATTAGCGTTCAAACAACCTTGTTTTCTTTGTTAACTTTGTTTTTAAAGAAGGTAAGGATGATTGCTTCGCTCCTCTTATCGAGTTTAGGAAACTGGAAGACGATATTTCTCTTAAAATGTAGGTAGTTTGTTCTCTATTTTTACTAATCGTTACGGTTTTATCGACTTTTGTCAACCGATCCATCTATCAGTGACATACGAAGAGATATGCCCCTAAAATTAAAAAAATATAATTAATTAAGAGATATAAGCCTGAGGTTTGTGAATGACTGCAATCCAAATGATTCAAGCACTGTTTGAAGTTACAGTAACACAAGGTTTTATTAAACTCAAAATTAATTAATTCAATGCAGCGACCGAAACCGCGCAAACTGCGATGCTACTTAGACGGCAAATTTATTCATACAACCCTCACCGAAATTATAAAAACCTTACATTCCTCTACGTTGTTCACGAATATTACGATTATCTGTGGTGCAAACAAAACAGAAGCTCCTAAATAAATCAACGTCATCAAAAAATTGAAAATAATGAAGATAATAAATACCTAAAATAAACTGTATTTACTACTATACCTACTCACTAGGTTGTTCTGAAATTTTTTAGCCACGTATAGTAATATATTGTTTTTATCCGAATACTTCTTATTAGTAGCTAATTTCAATAAAAATCAGTGTCCATCTTTTTTGCATAGTTTTTACTCAAAGATAATTTGTCGCTCTACTTTTGTACTAATGGACGTCTTGTGGAAGGTTTTAACTCGGATAGAGCTACTGAATTACCTAAAGCTTACCGGCCTTCCTTAAGCTAAACAGCTAAATGAATTTCGGCCTCCAGTGGTAAACTCACTGAAATTATCAACAACTTTTCGGGTCGAAATAGCCTAGGTATTAGTTATTTTCTCTTACCCAAGCCAAGGTTACCTGGAATGTAGCAATAAGTCCGCCATTTGTATATTTTCTTCTTGTCATTTTTTACACGTTACAATAAAATAAGAGACGTCGGGTATCTGGATCATCCTAGGCCCGCTAACACACCCTAAATCTATAAATGGCCCTTTAGAAAAATCAGTTTGGCACCCCTGCTTTAACACACCAGAAAAAGCATTAAGGATCACCAAATCCATGCTTTGGTGATCATTTTCTATTTTAGGAGGTTAGGTTAGGTTAGTAAGGTGATCATCAGTTAAACAGAAACGCAGCTGCCTTATTTTAATGGACCTTTTATTTTCCACCGCTGTCAATAAGACCCCACTACGAAAGCTCGACTATTTTTTACTCCGTATTCCAATTCCATTGCTGATTTCCAACGCTTGCGTAATTGGTTCACCAATAAATTTATCGTTTCACTTTAAAATCTATTTTGGGATAGAAACAAAGGGAAGGTCAATTTAGAATGAAATAAATTTAGTAGAAAGCTTTTTATTTTTGTGTAAGTAAGTACTCAATTTGAAAATAACCTTTGTTTTCAGACTTGCGTAGTATCTGATCCCAAGCTAACCAATAGTTGTTACAACAATACTTATAATGCTTTAAAAACTAACATATCTATTATGAATATAAATACAACATAAAGCATAGTAAAACATACCATGGAAATCTCATAATAACAAATAATCGCAATTTAGTCAACTATGACGATAACTTCTGATTGGGTAGGAATAGGAACACGAATAATATATAAATAGGTAAATTATACTTTAGGGAAGCCAATTTTCTCAAATTGAATAGATTTTGGAAATTGTTTAGTCGAGCCAGTTTTCCAAATATATTATTCACCCATTTCGAAAAATCATCTAAATTAGAAGCACCACTGCACCACCTAGCTGCGAATACTCCAAATAATACCTATACCAAACAAAACAGCACGAACTGTTGTGCTTTGAAAACGTCATGAATACATTTTCTTTTTGTACAATTTGTGCCACTTTTTATCGCGAGGTCTACAGCTCACGGAGCCACTAATATTATTAATTGGTTTATTGAAAAAAATGGTCACCCATCAGTTGACTGACCTATGGGAAAATTGCTTGACTTCCATAATCGATGGCAAAAAGTCGCTGAGTCATTTAACTCCTCCATTATGGCAATGTATAGGTATATTGCTTAGGATGTAAAAATGTGTAAAATATTTAAAAAAAATGTAATTTTGTTAGATATGTAAAAAAATATGTAAACTTCCTACTATAAAAATGTAATAAAAAAAATAAAGAAACAAAACATTAGGTCCCACCGAGATTTGAACTCGGATCGTTGGATTCAGAGTCCAAAGTGCTAACCATTACACCATGGGACCGCTGTGAACATTGGCGAAAGAACCGATAATAAGCCAAAGGCGGCGCAGTACGCATGACCTCGATATAGATTGAGTCGCGCTGTCTCGCTCGCACTTACCGCAACGCTCTCTTGGCACGCGGCGGCATCTGTATGGCGACTTCATCATATTAAAAACAAAATGAAACAAGTTTGTTTTCTTCAAGCAACTTTTGTTATTCGTGATAGTTTTTCACTTGTTAAAATAAACGGAACAGTAAGAAACTGAACGGAACGGAGAAAAATTCTATTGAATTAATTAAAATTCTATTGAGTTAAAGTCTATTGAATTAACTTTTTCTCGGTATTGAAAAAGTAGTTTTTTGGCGCTTGGATTTTCTTTTAATTGAATTATACTTGTGCAAACAATTTTTAATAAGTAAAAACATGATGTAACATAAGGGACTTGATAACAAAAACTTTTAACCAATAATTTAATAAGTACCTACTTAAATAATTTAACTAAATCAGTGCAACCAACTTCGAAAGACCTAGGTAGGTATGTAGTCTTTAAACATTAAGTTTGGGTTTTCTTTCAGATAACTTAATCTTTTTTTATATTGATTAAAAATACAATAAATTCGATCAAAGCAAAATCGCTAAAACATACTACTTATTGATTTGATTTCGTATTAAGTGGTTGGTGACGCAATGAAACGCATTAGGTAGATACCTACTACTTATTTGAATTTAATTTGATTTTCAGAACCTAGGTACCTACAACGAAAACAACTTAAATTTTGTATGAAACTTAGTCAATCGAACTCCATCTAATGAACCCGTCACAACTAGGACAGGCTTAATGATGTCCAAAGCCTCAATATGCCTCAATAGATACTTCGAAACCCAACAATAGCTTAGTTCTATAGTAGTGCTACTCGACGCTACAATAGCACTTGACCAACCGAACTAATTACGGGCAGTGCCGTCCAATTATTACCGCTGCATTCAAATGATTTATTCGTTAATTATTATGCTTTTGGGTTTTAAAGATTTAAATGTGGGTTTAAGAGCGTTAATTCGTCACGGCATTTCATACAAACTTTCAAGTCCTTTTTTCGAAATGAATGAACAAATATTTAATGAAACTTCATATAGGTACATAAATCAGAAATACATTGGTCTTAAATGTCAATTGAAAATATTTTCGATAAATACAGTGTTACAGCTAAATTAGACCGATTTTAAATTTTGCATAGAAATATAAATCTTTTTGAAAATGGGATATTTCAGAAATGTTCTTAACCTTTTAGACCTATGTATCCTGCTTACGCGTATGAGGTTTCATTAAAATCGGTTCATTCGTTTCGAATAAAGGACTTGAAAGTTTGTATGAAATGCCGTGACGAATCAATGCTCTTAAATAGAGATAAGTATTTATAGAGTTGAACCTAAAATCCGACGTTATTTAAGTGACTGCTGTGCGAATGGTCAAAGTCAAAGTCAAAAATAATAATCTTTATTCAAATAAACTTAGAAATTATTAATATTATCTCTCCTGTGTGAAATACGCTGAAACACAAAATAATGAACAATTTAAAACTTACAAAACTTCAAGTTTTTGCTTAAATTTTTATTTCAATAAGTAAAAAAAGTATAATATCAAAAAATATGCACTCACTCGTTCACCGCCTGAAAATAAATGAGAATTATTTCAAATATTATTCTCGCAAAGTAAATAAAAAATGATATTTTCCTCACATTCTGTTTATATGTAATAATTATATCTATTTACACAGCTGACAAAGAGACGTAAATGTGACACTAATGAACCTTTGTATTCAAATTACGTATTTTTATTCATGTAGATAGGTATTATGATAAATTATATTGTTTCACAGTGTTGTTTTCAATAAATGTAGTAAAAAATATATAATTTAAAGGACGTTCCTATTAGTATGACGACCTGAGTGGCGCAGTGTTCAACATGCCGCCTACCACGCAGAGGTCCCGGGTTCAATTCCCGGCCGGGCATAAACTGAAATGATGAATTTTAATTTCTGTGACGGATCTGGGTGTTACTATATACATATAATAAGTAGGTATATATTTAAAGAGTATTTACGTAGTATATCAGTTGTCTAGCACTCACCTTGCAAGCTTTGCTTAGTTTGGGGCTAGATGGCGCTGTGTGAAATTGTAAAAAAAAAGGAAGTAATTTGTCACGTTAGCAATTTTTCAAAATTTTTCTGGATAATTTTGGAAAAAGAAGAGTGTCTACTTAAAACTCAGATAACGAATGTTTTCCCTAATTTTAAATGCATTAATTTCGTTTGCCATAATTACATATGCCATAACTTCATTAAACATAACGTTTCATTTGCATAACTAACATTTTCACTAATTTTATTGGTCCGCAATCAAATGACATTATTATTCATTTGCCAGACAACCCATTTGTAATAATGTCTCCATCAGCCATTTTTTGATGTCCCCACTGCTGGGGCACAGGCCTTCCTTATGGGTGGTAAGGAGGATGGGCCATAACCCACCACGCGGGCCCAATGCGGATTGGTGGGTGTTAACGACTGCAAATGCAGCCGGGACCAACGGCTTAACGTGCCTTCCGAAGCACGGAGGAGCTCGAGATAATAAACTTTTGGTCACCCATCCCATGACCGACCCTTGCGAACGTTGCTTAACTTCCGCAATCGCTGGGCCAGGCGCTAAACCACTGCGCCACCGAGCTCCTCATTTTACATAATTTGTAATAATGTAATTATCCATAAAAATGATTTGCCATATTTACTTACATAATACAATTTTTGGAAAACAAACACTGGTTTGGCGAAAATTTTTCTATGTCTATGCTGGTTTCTAAACGTCTAAACTACATACCTACATTTGAATGGCTCACAATTTCAAAGTTTTCATTATATCTCTGAAAATAGCTGGCTGGACATCATAAAAACTGTACATTTTCAATTCATTATCTGAAAAGGCAACAGACAGAATTTCAGATTTATATAAAATAAGTATAGAAAAAACATATAAATTCTAAACCTTATTCGATCTTTGCTTCAATGCTCAATGCAGTCGCATTAATAAAGATCAACCTCTTTACCTCTGCATTAATATTACCAAGGAATCTGAGAACATCTGAGTAGAGGATTACTTCTCGCAATCTCCTTACAAAAAATGCCAATGTAAAACCTCGGTATGTTCCAACGGAAGTCACTGAAGAATTTAGTACGTTGTCATAATAACTTTTATTGGCGAATGTTTCAAACTGTGAGACGATTGTGAAAAATGGTGCTGTGACAAAGTAATTAAATGTTTACTTACTTGTTGCTCTTTAGCTGCACTGGTAAGGAAAGACGATGGTATTTACATTTAGTTCTTGGGATTAAGGTCGCACTAATCTTTATTGCGAGGAATATAAATACTGCAGATTGTGTGGTTTGACAGAGTGCTAGAAGGACTGTTTTTTATTCAAATGGACTTTAAAGTGTTAAGTATAATCAGGACAGGATAATCTATGTCAGTCTCCTTCGTGATATCACTGTTATTTACTTTTTCAATAAATTATATCTTTGAACCTATGTTCAAAGGACTATGTTCTATGGGCTGTGACAGTGAACCCATGTTCACAGCCCCCCAATATAATTCAAAGTACTGACTGACTGACTAAGATATCAACGCACAGCCCAAACCGCTGAACCTAGAGACTTGAAATTTTGCATACACCTTATACAGTGCAGGCATCCTAAGACAGATTTTTTGGAAATTCCAGCCCTAAGGGGGTAAAATAAGGAATGAAAGTTTGTATGAAAGTCCGACAGTTTTGAAGTTAGGATCTTCAAATTTTGTATTTAGGCTGATAATCAAAAATTAATAGTTATGTATGTCAGCATTTTTGACAATTCCACCCCCGAAGGGGTGAAAAGGGGGGTAAAATGTTGTATCTGGAAAGTCCTTTATTTTTAAAGTAAAACTCAATTTATTATTTAGGCTTATGGTTGGAAAGTAAAAACAAGTGAGCAATAATACATTTCGTATTTTTTTGAAAATCAACCCCTTACAGGTTAAATAGGATAAATAAACCTAAAAATCGATATGGATGTCGTTATTGAGGTTATATGGGATGATTATTGCAAAAATGGCATTTATTTTGATGTTCAACACGCTGAACGTGATTCAACCCCTATAAGGTTGAAATAGGGGTCAAATTTTGAATGTAAAAATAATGTAAATTGATATTTCATAATATGTATGAAATTACGTGTGAGATGTGTGCCTGGTCTGGAACTAAGATGAAAGTAAAATTGGCCATTTCTTTGATATTCAGAATTTATTAAACAATAAGACCAATTTGTTTCTGTGTTAAATTCGAATATCAAAGAATTCTTATTAAGGGCCGAGCACGTTATTAAAAATTTAAAATGCACCCTTTTAGAGCGTCATCTAATATTTTAATGGTGGGTGCTTACTTATTTTTATTTCCAAATATTGAAATCACTATATAAAAAGTCGCTTTCTCTGTCCCTATATCCCTATGTATGCTTAAATCTTTAATAAAACTACGCAAAGGATTTTGATGCGGTTTTTTTTAATAGATAGAGTGATTCAAGAGAAAGGTTTATATGTATAATACATGGTGTCAAATTCCACACTACACCGAAGCGAAGCGAGGGTGGGTCGCTAGTCTAATTATAACAAAATAATGGAATCAATATTGACACTTTTTTCCAAAAGCTTTCCAGTTCGATAGGTGCCATTTGAGCGAACACCTAAGGAGTTTGGAATTTGGTCACTTAATTACCGGTTCAGACCGGATCCGACCGGTTCGCGCCAGAAAAATGATTCACTACTCCCCGAAGATAGCTGGGATTTGATGGTGGAATGGTGCCAAATCTACTTTAAATAAGAGCACTGTTTAGCGTACCGTACTTGAGGAGGACTTTAGAATTAGCACCGTCTTCTACGGACCTCAACACCGTTGTACCTACACTTATACTGTACTCTACTCTATACTCTATACTTTTCTTTAGTCTCATTAGAATTTGTCAAATACTTAGGTACGCACAACAGCACGAACTACGAAAACAGCTCTTATTAATTACCACATAAAGACGGTCTCAAGGTCAACATGTATAGTTTGACGCCCTGTTTCCACATTCGCCAACTTCCTTTTTCGCCAATTCCTGATTTGCCAACTCCCCATTCGCCAACTCCCGACTCGCCAACTCCTGAGTTTTGAGTGTGAGAGTGTAATGTTGTGTAGTACCTACTGCATAATGCCACAATAACAGGTGCAGAAGGATCGGTGGTGGACGATGATAGAGACAGATTTTAGCACTTAAATAAATACAATCACTGATTTAGGAGACCTCTCGACCACTCTCAAATCTAAGAGGTGCTCAAGTAAGCTTGACGGTTCATTTGACAGATAAATAAAATTGAGTGGCATTCCAGTATACGAATTTTACACTAAATGGGGTTTGAGCACTACTTAATTTTGAGTTTACTTAATAGCCCAGTAAAAATCTACATTATCGCAAAACGCGATGTAAAGCTGCCTTTTTGGTATGTTATTTGGACCCCTTAAGGGAGTGTGGGACCATGTTTTGCAAGCAAAAAAAAGTTGTGCTAGCTGCGTTATACGTGAAAAACTGCATTTTTATTCAGTTTTTGCAGTTTTAGTAAAAAACTATGAGCTTTTGGCATTAGTTGCCAACATCATTGAAAGTGTATTAAATTTCAAACAATTTAAGCTAACTTTCAGCTCTATATGTCTAATAAATTTTGAGATATGACGCTTGAAATATTGACACTCACCGGCATATCTAACCGCCTACACCGTTATCTTAATATATAAAATCGTAAACTGAATGACTGACTGACTGACTGACTGATCTATCAACGCACAGCCCAAACCGCTGGACCTAGAGACTTGAAATTTTGCACACAGATACTTTATACAGTGTAGGCATCCACTAAGGAAGGATTTTTGAAAATTCCATCCCTAAGGGGATGAAATAAGGGATGAAAGTTTGTATGAAAGTCCCTCAGTTTTGAAGCTAGAATCTTCAATATTTGTGTTTAGGCTGACGATTGAAAATTAATAAATACGGGTCTCAGCGTTTTTCAAAATTCTACCCCCGAAGGGGTCAAAAGGGGGATGAAGTTGTGTATTAAAGAAAATCCTTTATTTTCGAAGTAAAAATCGCTAAATTTATAATTTAGGCTTATGGATAGAAATCTAAAGCAACGTATATTGTTTTTGTTAGGATTTCAACTCCGAAAAGGGATGAAATGGGGGTGAAAAGGGTTAAAAAAAAACCAAAAAATAGATATGGATGTCGTTATCGGGGTTTTGTGGGAAGACGATTGCAAAAATGACATTTATTTTGAAGTCCGACCACGGTTGACATGATTTAACCCCTAAAGGGGTGAAAATGGGGTCCAAATTTTGTATGGAAAAATAATATAAAATAGACATTACAACTTTAAACTTCGTAGGAGCACATCGAAAAATAAATAGGCAAATATATATTTTGTTATTTTGAAAATCAACCCCTTAGGGGGTAAATGGGGTGAGTAAACATAAAAATCGATATTGATGTCGTTATTGGGGTTTTCTGGGATGACGATTGCAAAAATGACATTTATTTTGAAGTCCAACACGGTGGACATGATTTAACCCCTAAAGGGGTGAAAATGGGGTCCAAATGTTGTATGGAAAAATAATATAAAATAGACATTACAACTTAAAACTTCGTAGGACCACATCTAAAAATAAATAGGCAAATATATATTTTGTTATTTTGAAAATCAACCCCTTAGGGGTTAAATGGGGTGAGTAAACATAAAAATCGATATAGATGTCGTTATTGGGGTTTTCTGGGATGTCGATTGCAAAAATGACATTTATTTTGAAGTCCAACACGGTGGACATGATTTAACCCCTAAAGGGGTAAAAATGAGGTTCAAATTTTGTATGGAAAAAGAATTTAAAATTCGTAGGAGCAACTCTAAATATATATTTTGGGATTTTGAAAATCAACCCCTTAGAGGGTAAGTGGGGTGAGTAACATAAAAATCGATATGGATGTCGTTCTTGAGGTTTTATGGGATGGTGATTGCGAAAATGAGATTTATTTGGTTACCTATCTTAAGATCGAATTTTGTGTTGGACGAATTTCATTTTACCGACAACTTTTCGACTATTTTCGTTTCGCCTTTATTTGCTTCGTCGAAATCACGTTTCCTACTGTATCAGTTGACCTAATATTAATTCGATTTTTTTCGTTACTCCGACGTCTCATTTGGCCGAAAAACTTTTTACCGAGGTAATGCTCGGCCGAAAGAACGCAAGCACGAACGCATGCAAGCAAGCATGCAGCATGCAAGCAAGCATGCAGCATGCAAGCAAGCATGCAATATGCAAGCAAACATGCATGCAGCATGCATTTTGGAGCTCCGCTCGCTTCGCTCGCTCCGCTGCGAGTGGTCAAAACACTAACCTAACCTAACCTACTGGTAGGTGCATTAAAAGTTTTTCTTTATAGCGGGGGGCCTGGGCCAGCCCCCCTGCACCCCCCGGCAAGCATTTTGCAAGCAAGCACCCAACATGCAAACAAGCAAGCATGCGTGCAAACAAGCAAGCATGCGTGCAAGCATGCATCAAAGCGAGCAAGCAAACAAGCAAGCAAGCACGGAACATGCATGCAAGCATTATTAAGCTCCACCCGCTTCGCTCGCTCTGCTACGTGTGGTTAAAACACTGACCTAACCTAACCCACCAATTTCAAAGTCAAAGGTAAAGTCTAAGTAAAAATATCTTTATTCAAATAAACTTGCGGCCAAATTATATTCGGTAAAATGTTGTTCTGGTGAAGTGAAAGTATGGCAAATAAGTTATCTGGCAAATGAAAAAAAGTCAAAAGAGACTTCGGCCAATAGTAAAAAGTTATTTTGAAAATCGGTAAAACGTAGTTCGGTAAAATGAGACATATGCCAAATGATATTTCGATGATTTAAAAATATGGCAAACAAAACATATAGCAACAAAGACGTCGGTCAACAGTTTTCGGTCAAATGAAATTACGTCAAGTAAATTTCGGACTTGTGATCGGTTACCGAACGGGAACGGGCACGGGCACGGGCACGGGCACGGGCACGGGCACGGGCACGGGCACGGGCACGGGCACGGGAACGGAACGGAGCGGAGCGGAACGGAACGGAACGGAACGGAACGGAACGGAACGGAACGGAACGGAACGGAACGGAACGGAACGGAACGGAACGGAACGGAACGGAACGGAACGGAACGGAACGGAGCGGAACGGAACGGGAACGGAACGGGAACGGACGGGAACGGAACGGGAATATAACGGGACGGGAACGAGAACGAGAACAGGATGGGAACGGGACAGGAACGGGATGGGAACGGGAACGGAAGGGGTACGGGACGGTTACGGGACGGGAACGGAACGGGAACGGGAGCGGGAGCGGGAACGGGAACGGGAACTGGAAGCCTTGTGCGAGGCCCGCCACACGCGGCAAATGTCTTGCCTCGCGAGGCAGCGCGCTTGATGGGGACTCGCCTAATCGCGTAAAAATGGCTGGCCGGATCCTGGTTGAAGGTTCCTTAAAAGGATTTCGTCTAATATCCACGCGGACGAAGTCGCGGGCAGAAGCTAGTTTTCATATAAACATGGTCACTTCATAGTCTCATAAATAAAAAAGGTTGTGCATCTCTGCAATGATTTGTATGTTGATAGATTAGTCAGGTGCTCATTTTTCGAATAAAAATGTCAAATAAGTATAGATACCTCTCAATTTATCCAAAAAGAGGAAAAGGTCAACCAATTTCCTCGTTCCATACAATGATATATGGAATTAAAATTATGCATTGCGTTATTGCATTTTTGGCGAAATTGAGAGATGTCTATGCTTATTATTTTGACATTCTTATTCGAAAAACGAGCACCTTCCTAAACTCTTAACCATACAAACCTTTGCAGAGATGCGTATACTTTTATATTTATGAGACTGTGAAGTGAGCATGTTTGTATGAAAATAACGGTGTAGGCGGTTAGATATGCCGGTGAGTGTCAATATTTCAAGCATCATATCTCAAAAACTATTAGACATACAGAGCTGAAAGTTGGCTTTAATTAATTAAAATTTAATACACTTTCAAAATGATGTTAGCAACTAATGTCAAAAGCTCATAGTTTTTTAATAAAACTGAAAAAACTGAAAAAAATGCCATGAATTTAACACATGCTTGTAATTTACGTTTGAGAATACGAATTTTGTGTTTAGGAGCTACTCAAACATTTAAGTAGCCGTTAAACATTTGAGAGACGTTTCTGTCTTCGGCCGTTTGTTTCTTTGATTTTGTTTCTATAATATTAAATTTATTTTATTTTAATTTTAAATGAGTTGGCGATTCGGGAATTGGTGAATCAGGAGTTGGCAAATCAGGAATTGGCGAAAAAGGAAGTTGGCGAATGTGGACACCCCCGTCTGACGTGCCGTTGTTAACTGTACTTACCTACCTACACACAATGTATTTTTATTTATTTACATAGGTATAAGTTATATGTACATAATTTGTTTTGACGTAGATAAAATAAGACACGTGAATTTGAAAGCTTCAAAAGTAACAAATAAAATAATAGTAGATTATACGACAAGTGAATAAAAAGGGAATTTAGTTCGAGGGACTAAGTTGGATCCCGAGAGTAGCGAAGGATTCTAGAGTTGAACCCCGAGCGTAGCGAGGGATTCAAAAGTAGAATCCTGAGCGTAGCGAGGGATACAAAGGACCGAGATGAAATTTTTTATTCACAAGTTGTGTACTCTACTTTTTACCATTGACTGCGAGAAAACAAATAGGTACCTACCTACTTACCTAGCAGTACTTTATACTTAGTATTTATAGATGACCATCAGCCATTTTTAATGTCCCCACTGCTGGGGCACAGGCCTTCCTCATGGGTGGAAGGATGGGTCATAACCCACCACGCGGGCCCAATGCGGATTGATGGGTGTTAACAACTGCAAATGCAGCCGGGACCAACGGCTTAACGTGCCTTCCGAGGCACGGAGGAGCTCGAGATAATATATGTTTGGTCACCCATCCCATGACCGACCCATGCGGCCCATGCGTGAAATTAGAAGTTTTCCAATGACATAAAACAACCACGCTAAGAGAGAGATTATATGATCAGTCTGGCATCAGTCCATTTCATCAGTCTGTGTAGACTTTGTATTTTTGCAGACTGAATATCGTACCAGACTGATGGAATGGACTGATGAAAGACTGAACATTTAATCTCCCTCTAATAGATAGAAAAGAACCCAAAGATAAGACACTAAAAAGAACCTAATTAAATTTGGCCGGATTTTTTTTTCTTAAATGTTATTGTGTAACTTTGGCTCTATGGAATAGCTCCATAGCAGCCAGTAGGTAGTATAGGTACTTTTTTGTACTAATTCATGATGCGCGCTTGTTCCAAATTCAAATTATTTTTATTCACTCGGTGAATAAAATCGCTTATTATTCACTCTTATCGTTGAATTAAACGCACTTTTTAGAGTGGCGATGGTAAAAAGGTATTTTTAAATAATACGGAACATTATATGTTAAGCCTGCTTACTTTTGAAGTGTTCCCACTTTTTTCACTGCATACTGCGGGCAAAGACTAATCGTTTGGCTTAAGCAGCCTGAATACAGATTAATGCTGTAAGTAATTTTCATTTTATTTAAATTGGAGAGCCTCGGAGAGCTTTGTCCGAGCTCAACGAATATTGCGGGATTATTTTAAGTCAAATATTTGATCCTGATGCCTTTTATAAAATGTGCAGTCGAGTTCAATATGAACAAAATACAAAATGAAAAAATCGACGTGTAAAATAACCTAAAAAATTTAGATTAATTACCTATTTAACTTGTATAAAAGTATAAAATCATAAAATAATAAAATTACCTACCCTATTCGGCTTTATAAGGCTTTTACCAAACTCCTTGTATATACAGCGTGAAATTTTAATCATTTGGTTCCGGCAATAAGTGGAAAAACATCAGCTGCTCCATATGAGTAGGTATTGCACTTTTGTATAGAAAAGCTGTTTTTTTTGCGATATCAGAGTTGGCCCCGTCCGTAGGTACTAAAAGTTGCTTCTAATCATGAGTGGAACCACCCCCCCCCCCCCGCGGGAACCAAATGGTTAAAACTTCAGGGTGTATATTGGGGTTTCCTCGTTTATTATTGATGGTTTAAAGTAAAAAGTAAAAAAAAGCATAAAACCAATAAAAACCCTTGTTTATAAAATAAAAAATATTTTTTTGCCAACCCTGAATATGAGCCAAACCACATAAAGAAATTAAATATTCAAATAAAGAATAATGAATATTAGTACAACGTACAGTACAACCAGTGTAAATCTAAAGATTTTCCCGTTCACTTTCACACTCGGATCATTCTTATAAATCTCCTGTCAAACTTAGTGCATACAAGTCCCTAAGCAGTCAACGTACAATATATGTGAACAGCGTGTTACGAGTCCCTTGTTGCCAATATTTTAGGAGCGCTATTCGAGTGGTAGATTATAAACCGTTAGTTGCATTAACACGCACAAATTGGTATTGGTATTGGTATTGGTGATGGGCTCTTTTTTCCGCATTTAGACTCCTATTTGGTCCGTTATGCGTGAACACAGCATTGGTGTGGCTAGTCAAGCCATCCCAGCTCCTTCCAGAAGCGCAGAAGCCTCCTGGGGCGTTCACAGGCTTCTAGGAGCGACCTCACGTCTTTGAGGATTTCTGCCCGGTGTGCGGCCAACCCCACGCACTCCAGGATCACGTGGGCGGCTGTTTCCTCTGCGTCCAGGCATCCTCTACATAGGGGACTGTCTGTCGCATTCATGATGAATAGTTGTCGGTTTAAGGCAAGGTGACCTGTAAGTGTGCCTACAACTATTCGGAGGTCTGGACGGTTAAGGCTGAGCAGTCTACAGGTCAACCGCGGCGAGACTGCGGTCATCGCCAACTTGGACTGTCTACAGCTTGTTAGATCTACCCATCGAGTATTATGTGCAGCACGAGTACGTAGTCTAACCCATGAGCGCAGTTGGCTGAACGGGAGTGGCAGAATGGGTATGGGTCCTGCCACTGTTGTAGAAGATCCCTTTCTAGCCAGCTCATCGGCGGCGTCGTTCCCGTGTGATCCACTATGCCCTTTAATCCATTGTAGGATTACTTTGTTTTTGGATGCTAAACGATCCAAAACTTGGTGGCATTCGTATACGATACTGGAGTTGATCGTGTTGGCCTCCAGTGCTGTTAGAACGGCCATGCTGTCGGTCAGTATGCGGATGTTTAGTTCCTTCATACCTCTAGACAGGGCCGTGGTAGCGGCATTTATTATTGCAACACATTCGCATTGAAATATCGAACTGTGTTGGCCTAATGCTTGTGATATTTTGATGTTTAGGTCTTGTGAGAATACTCCAGCACCAGTGCCAGTCCCCATCTTGGAGCCGTCCGTATAAATTCGGACTTCATGTATGCCGGAGTAATCTCGGTCACTTTCAAATAACTGTATCTGGTATTTCTTTTCGAAAATGTATTGTTTTGGGATCCTATCGCATGGGGCAGCGATTAGTGGCTCATGTTTCACTAGATTATTCCACAATGTGGAATGAGGACCCTCTCGGTTGTACCACAGACCCAGGTGTTTAAGCCTTATAGCAGCCACGGAGGCTTCCTGTTGTATAAACAGGTCCAGAGGTGTTAGGTCCAGGGCTACTTCTAGGGCGGCTGTGGGGGTAGTTCGCATGCAGCCGGTTATCGCAGAACATGCCAATCTTTGGAATTTCTGCAGCTTGTTGATAACGGTGCTTTGCTCTGTTTTGGACCACCAGGCAACGGCTCCGTATGTGATTATGGGACGTATCACGGTTTTATACAGCCACATTGTTATTTTCGGTGATAGCCCCCAGCTTTTGCCGAGTAGTCTTTTACATTGGCAAAAGATGATGGTGGCTTTGTTTAGTTTCCCTTCGAGATGTCTATTCCAGAGGAGTTTGTTGTCTAGTATCACTCCTAGATACTTGACTTCCTTGCTAAGGGACAGACTGGTGTTAAAAAGTTTAGGTAGTTTAAGATTGCCTAGACTTCGTTTGTTTGTGAACATGATCAACTCCGTCTTTGTTGGGTTCACTGTTAGATTGTGTTTATTGCACCACTGTTCGACGACCTTCAATGCGGACCTCATTCGGTCACATATCACACTCTCAACTCGTCCGCTGATGAGTATGGTCAGGTCGTCTGCATAGCCTACTGTGAGGAAGTTGCGGTCGTTGAGCCAACTAATCAGCTCGTTGACCACAATGTTCCATAAGAGAGGTGAGAGGACACCCCCTTGGGGACATCCTTTAGCTACTACCCCTCTGGTAGTACCATTCACAGTAAATTGTATGGCTCTATCTCTTAACATGCTGTCAATCCACCCGGCAATAGTGGGATCTACACCATGTTTAGAGAGGGCCTGGCTTATGCTGGTAAAATTGGTTTTGTCAAAGGCTCCTTCAATGTCGATGAAGGTGCCTAGTGTTGATATTTGGTGTTTGAGATTGCCTTCTATATAAGAAACCACCTTATGTAGGGCAGACTCTGTTGATTTGCCTGCAGAGTAGGCATGTTGGTTTGGATTTAAGGGGTTCCTGACTAAAGCAGTGCTCCTTATCTCCTTGTCTATTAGTCTCTCCAGCACCTTTAAAAGGAATGATGTGAGGCTAATTGGTCTGAATGATTTAGGTTGAGTGTAGTCTCCTTTGCCGGGTTTAGGAATAAAGACTACTTTGACTTCCCTCCATTTCATGGGAATATAGCGGTGTGCTAGGCAGCTTCTGTAGATGGCTACGAGGTGGTCAATAAGACCGCCGTCGCACCACCTCATCAGCCCTGGAAAAATTCCATCTAGTCCCGCTGATTTGAATGGGAGGAAGCTGTTGATTGCCCATCTTACCTTCTCCGGGTTGACAACTTCGTGGGCGGTGGTCCAATCGGTTTCAGCAGGTAGATACTCATCTTTTTCTTCCCATGTTCGACTTTCCGTTATGCGGCATCCGGGGAAGTGAGTGGTCATTAACAGTTCTGAGGTATCTTGATCTGTTTTGGTATATGTTCCGTCAGGCTTTTTCAGGAAACCAAGACTGTGTGTTGGTTCGCTGCACAGGATGTTTTTCACTCTGTTAGCCTCGTTGTTGGTTTCAATGTTGGTGCAGTAGCGTCTCCAGCATTCTCTTTTCTTGAGGCGAATGCGCTTCCTGTAGTCGTATTGGGCCTGTTTATATGCGTCCCAATGGTGCGGTTCCCGAGAGTTCTTTGCTTTGTTGAACAACCTTCTTACCTTGCGGCGTAGTTTCTCCAGGTCAGGTCCCCACCAGTGACACTTATTGCCTGGCCGGGAGCTGGGAGTAGAAAGTGGGCATGTTTCTTCAAAGCTAGTGGTTAGTGTTGTTGTTATGCTATCAACATGATTATCAATATCCGCATTTACCGCGTGAGTTGCAGGTGTGTCCAGACACCTTAGCTTCTCTGCGGTCAGAAGCTCATACTTACGTCGGTCCATCTTACGTG
Organism: Agriphila tristella; assembly: GCA_928269145.1. Taxonomy (NCBI): domain Eukaryota; kingdom Metazoa; phylum Arthropoda; class Insecta; order Lepidoptera; family Crambidae; genus Agriphila; species Agriphila tristella. Next base: position 10,978,258 of record OV743435.1, on the reverse strand, counting down.
GATTACGTCTGGGCTTAGGCGGTGTGAGAGTCGTATTTAGGTTGTACTTGACCCAGCGATGATCGGAACACGACGCCTCGTTAGATACATGCCAATCGGAGATATGATGAGACGCGTGTTCGCTCGCCAGAGTAAGGTCAATGATTGTCTGGGCTCGTGATGTTACGAAAGTCGGTTCAGAGCCCCTGTTGATTAGGTTCATATTAGTCGCGAGTAAGAAAGAAACAAAATCCTCACCTCGCGTGTTGTTTTCCTTGCTGCCCCATAGCACATGGTGTGCGTTGGAGTCAACTGATATGATCAGCTCCAGTCCCTCGCTGTCGCAGTGTTGCACCAGCGCGGCCAGTTCGGGAGTGGGGATGTCCGCGTCGCCCGGCAGGTAGGCGGACGCAATCACCACGTCAGGCAGGCCTGGGGAGGGGTCATTACGGAGCCTGATGGTGGTCAAGACTCTGGAACAGAACTCGGTCATTAAGGTTGTGTTTGCGTGTTTAGGTGTGAAGATACATGTACGCGGGTTATTTACGGTGGTGTCTAGGAGTAGCTTACCTCCGATGTTGCCTAGACCGCATATTCTGCCGTTCCTAATCCACGGCTCCTGGATTAGGGCTACGGTCTTGGAATTGACCTCCAGCACTCTGCGTAGGTTAGCCGTTGCAGTCTGGCTGTGCTGGAGGTTGGTTTGGAGGACGGGGAGGTTATTGCTGGGGGGTGCTGGCAGCGCCATGGTCGCTGTCTAGCAAGGCCTCCTCGTCTACGTCGCTGTCTCCGCTCTCGTCCTCGTCATCCATAGGGGCATCCCCCATCCCCTCCTCCGGGGGGACTGCACTGGGGTCCCCTTTGGGCGGATCAGCGACGTTGGTGGTTTGTGGTGGTGGTTGTGGGGTGTTTTCTTGTGCGGTGTGGTGTGCTGTGCTACTGCCTAGGTCACTAGTGACCTCCCCAGGTGTATTGGGGTTCGGCGGGGGCGTGCTCGTGTTATCAAGGAAGCGGGCGTAGATGTTACCCAACTTGTAGTAAACTCTACGCTCGCTTGCCTTGAGTTTCTCGACGTCTTCCTCTGGGACACCAAGCACGAGGAACAGGCATTGTTTGTCCTCCTGCTCCTCGGCGTGGTAGACGGCCCAGTTGGAGACGTTAAGATGGGTGTTCTGGCACGTGAGGCGCATGCGTACCCGGTCTAAGGTGTCGTGTGGTCCGTACTGTGGCACCAAGAGCCCCGTTTTTATGCGCTTGGGGATCTCTAGTTGTCGCTTGACAACCAGTTTGGTGCCAGGACGTGGTGAGCCGATTCTCGCAGTGGTGCGATGGAGCCACTGGAGCGAGAAGTCATCCTTGCACCAGAATTTAAGGACGCCGTCACTATAGAAGGCGTTTGCCTTAAAAGCTGGTGCGACATATGGATGGCTTGATGGTCTCGGAGAAAAAATCTCGTCGTCCAGCAAACCATCCACCTGTCCCTTGATGACCTCAGCCTGCTCCTTGGTAAGGTCATAGTATGGCTCCAGCATGATCGCGACGCTAAGATCCGATTTCAGAGCGTCGGCATATGCAATGGAGCTGGTAGTGGTGGGATGGGGTTTGCTGCGCTTGCCCCCTCCTTGCGGAGTAAAGGAATCGTCGGGGCGATTCCTTTTTACGGGCTTGGCGGGCGTAGCAATGTTCCCTTTCCCCCGGTGAACTCGCCTGGAGGGTCTGCGTCGCTCAGGTGCGTTGGCGGCAGCCGGCTTCGAGGCGACAGATGGTGCCCCCTTAGGAGTAGCTTTCTCCTCAGCAGGACAATTGTCCACATGAGGAGTCGGCGCATCACTGTGGGGGGCGTCGTGTGGCTTTGCAGCCCCTTCGGCCGCTTCACGCGGCCTACTACCATCGGTGGCCTGTCGCCGTGCCTTCCTCGCTTCCCTCCGGGCTTCCAACCGTTTGGCGTTGCGTGACTGGCCAGGCGGGTTGGGTGGTTGGTTGGGTGGTTGGTTAGGTGGTTGTTTGGGCTTCTTCTTCTTAACGACTACTTCGTTCCAACCGGATTCCTCCTGTTGGGGTTCAGAAGTCGTTGGCATTGCTGCCTTCAGAGAGGAGAGGTCCAAACTGTGACTAGCTGGCGGCGCTACACTTGGGTTGTTCACCCGAGGAGCTGCCGGTGTGTTTTGTGGCGCTACACTCAGGTTGTGCACCTGAGGAGCTGCCGGTGTGTTGTGTGGCGCGACACTCTGGTTATTCACCTGAGGTGCAGCCTGGGTGCTGGGCGCGCCGCCTTGGTTTTCACCTTGGGGTGCAGCCTTGGTTTGCTGGGTATTTTTTTGTTTTTTGTTAGCCATGTAAGTTGTTAGTAGATTCGTCTTTGTTGCTTTCCACCCTCCATGGAGCCCTCAAGTGGGGACGTTGCGGCAAATGGCACACAAACGCCAGAAATACAACAAAGATATAGAGTCCCAATATAGCAGGAGGCAGGCCGAACAGAGCAAGAAGACAAAGTCGTCCCGCCCGTCGTCTACCCCTACCATATCAGGACTCTCGCCTGACAGCCCTCTGACGAGATGTCCCAGCCGATTGACCTAGGATGGCTAGTCCTAGGCCTCCCGTGTGAGAGGAAATCCGGTCCAAAGTGATGTGTTGTCTCAGGAGTGTTTAAAACAGCCTACACTCCATCGACTCAATCACCAGGACACCTTCATCCCCCCGTACGGGTCCCCGCGCACGGCACAAACACGCGGGTGGTTGTCCCCCTCCCCCTCACCATCAGTCATGTTTGATGATGAGGCCGCAAGTACCAACCACATAATACCCGCAGTAAGGTGTAGGATAGGATGGAAGGATGGGAAAGGTCAGGAAAAGAATTGCGTCTAGCCGTTTCAGTTACGTCTGTTTCAGAGGGAACCAGACCAATAACGGGCGGCAACCTCGGGAAGGATAATCAGCTAGACATGCCATGGGGATCAGCGACTGTTGCGCTCCTCCTATGGCCATTCGCCATGTCTGCTCTCCGGACAGGAGGGCAGACTAGGGTTGGATCTGCTCTCGGCGATCAGGGCCATGGGACTAAACCCATGAGACCACACCCAACCCCGCCCTAACACGCACAAACTACGTAGCCTACTAATATCTATTCTGTTGTTCAAATCCCTTATAATATACAGCTATACAACTAATGATTCGTTATACAAGGTGTTTGGTAAAAGCCTTATAAAGCCGAATATGGTAGATAGGGACCATCCAACTGAACAACTTTTACTATGGGACCAACTCTAAAACTGCGAAAAAAAAAATCAGCTGTTTCATACATTTTTTATATTTTCGTTTAATTTTTGTATGAAGCAGCTGGTTTTTTTTGCGATTTCAGAGTTTGTCCCATGGTAAAAGTTGTTTAGTTTGATGGTCCCTATTCGGCTTTATAAGGCTTTTACCAAACACCTTGTATAAATAGGTATCTCCAATGACGTTATTATAATACAGCAAACGAGCATTGTTTCGTACACGCACACATAGATATTTAGAACAGGCAATCTCAGGCCAACCCAGATTACATTCAGTTCAGTACTGTCACTCTAGCAGCAGATTATTCTACGTAGCATTTTCGGAGAACAGAGGGGCCCTATTTTTACACGACTGCCCAAAAAAACAGAGATAATGTGTGTTGAATCATTAATTTGTTATCATTCGTGTGAGTCACTAACGGCCAGAATTAATAAATCAATCCACAGAGTGGAATAAGCCTGACCCTATTTTTGAATCCTTCGGCGGCGTCGAGCGATCTTTACAAACCTACCTGACTCGGTGACAGCGTCGCTATCGTCTATAGCAGGGGTGCCCATACTTTCTTAAGGAGATCGACATAGCAACAATTTATGACCAAGAGATCGACATTTTTACCGATATTGGAAAAAAGTTACAAAGTAAAACTACATTGGGTGCAAGGTGTCAGACCTGTTATCATTGGCGATCGACTTTAAAACCTCTCGCGATCGACCGTTTGGGCACCTCTGGGGGGCTACTCAAATGGCCACTTTTCCATTCGTTCGCTAACTTTAATCTTAAAAATAAGCAATTAATGATCAAGTCAGACGTCGCAAGTTTATGTAAATCACAGACATTGTCGTATTGTATGGAATCGACAAGCCTACGACACGTTATTTTGGTGTTTATGGCTTATTTTTAATTTTTAAGTTAGTGAACGGATAGAAACGTGGCCGTTTGAGTAGCCCCGCTGGTCTATAGGTAACAATGTGTAATAAAATAACACTTAAGCTAGGGTTTTCTAGGATAGCGGTGGTACCGTCATGATTACGTCAGAAACCGCGCCGTATTGTTTACATAGACAACGTTCTACGCCGCTAAATTACGTTCGTAATATGACGCCACCGTCATCCTAGGAAACCCTAGCTTTAGTTCCAGTTTTGGCCACCGGGTCAGATCAAGCTTGACGCCAGCCGAAGGATTCAAAAATAGGGCCCCAAATTTTTTTTTTATTCTTTTTTTATGCACAACGGGATAGGCTTGGCCTTCACCTCACCTGATGTTAAGTGACGATAAGGCCGAAGGTAGAAGCGCACTACACGCGGAATCCTCACCACGTAGGCACTGGCTATCTTACCTCTGCGGAACACAACAATTTTTAAATTGTTGTTATGGCGTCAGACTCAGGTAAGTGTGTGACTGGCGTCCGTGGTCTTAGTAAAGGCTCTCAAAAATTGGTATCAACAATAATAGACCGTGACCTTCATTGCTTGCTTGCAGAGTGAAAAATAGGTACCATAGGCAACAGCGTCGCTTAACCACTGCTAAGGTTAAAATCGCTTGCACGCCGCGCCCGCTGTCACATACGTTTAGTTCGTGTAGGGGCGATACGCGCGCACACGAATTTTGTTGCAAACTGGTTAGGCGACGCTGTTGCCCATAGTACCTACTTCGTTTACTTCATCTAAAAATGTATTTACGTTCTCTACAATTCAGTAAAATCACGTGTTTTATGTAATCGCACTGGAGGCCGTAGAATTGGAACAAACTGTTTTTTCCAAAACAGTTGCGAAACCAAGAAAAGTTGACTTTGTTATTGAAATTGAATTAACGTGACTTTGTTTTTATAACGCTGTCGCTGTAATGATTTATTATTGCGACTTAAAAATATGTACTCCAAAACTGATTACATAAACTTTTTGAAATAAGTTTAACACTTTTATGGCTACTTTATTTCTAAGTAAATTCAAGGTAAATGTCAAAAGAATGAATATTATGGTTGTATAACGGAGTGATGTAAAACTTATAAGAAGCCGTGTCCGCGTATGCAAAGTGAGGCAACTTATACTGAGCCAAAATGGCTCACTCTCAGATTTATATCCTTCATATGTTACCTAATCGTAACTAAAATCCAATAATATAATAATTAATTTCTTTAAGGTAGTTAAATTGAAACTGTTTTGTACTTATTAGGTATGATTATGTAATAATGGAGAATAAAAATCTGAAAACGGCGCCATTTTGGCTGTTTTAGTTGCCTCACTTTTGACAGCGCGCTTTGTAGGGAATTATCGTTCTAGGTGTAATTATTCTAAGGGTCTGACATTAAAAACGCAGAAATTGGATACTAAACATAGTAATACGATAATACATTTATTAGGTTAGTGAAAAGAACTATATACGAGGGTGGTTTGATAAGTCCATGACTTTGACAAGAAGAAATACTTTTTTTCATAATTTATTTTTGTGTCTTAAAAAGAAACTCCTTAAGACATATTTACACTACATTCTTTTCAAATTCGGCAAAACATTATTACTTTTGGAAACAAAAAGCTCAAGCGAGTTCTAACTTTTCTTAATGACCCTGTCGACCCACTCGGCGGCACTCATGACATCAAAACTTATCGAATGATGATGCGAATCCTTCCTATTCTCTAGATTCAACCCCAGTGAGATATTTTCTCCTACCAAACATAAATAAATGTCTTGATAAATGACTTGGCGGGCAAAGATTTTCATCAAGCCAAAAGGTGATGTCTGAAATTGGCCCTCATTTCAGTTACCAGTTTTCAGGCGATGAAAGAAAAAAATAATGGGTTAAAGAGGTAGGAACTGCGCTGGACTGAATACGCAGAGCTACAATAAGATTATGTACAAAAATAAAACAAAATATTCCGAAAAAAAGTCTTTCTTCATTAAAAAGTCATGGACTTATCAATCCACCCTCGTACATAAATACTGAACGGATATCACAGAATTATATTCTTGTAACGCTCACTTTGCCTCTACTTTAGTTACTAAATAGCGCCTTTGTATTTTCACAGCAACCAGATACACGTAGAAATAATAAAAAAAGTTTTTACATGACAAATTTTCCATTTTTCAAATAAAAATCCAGGCGAAAGTAACGGAGTGTAAAACAATTTTTAGTATCTGTTGAGAGAGGTTTTTATTTAAAATTCCCTGTGCGAGGTGAAGTGCATTTTTCATCAACTAGTCAAACAGAGTTTAAGTGCTTTCTTCCCTTTTTTATCATAGAAATCCTTAGGGATCTCGTTGAACGGTACTTTGTATCATAACTTTATAGATTCTTGGAAACAAAAGACTGTTAAATAAATAAATCGACATGGATCAAGAAATATGGTCTTTGTCTGTACGGAAATCAAATCTTTTTAAGTTACTTATGTATGGACTTCGCTATCGCTTCGCTTTCCTTCGATTTGGCGTTTTAGAAATCGACGGTTAGCGAAAACTTAATCTTCGCTATCGAAAAATACAAGGTGTTTGGAAATGGCCTTATAAAGCCGAATATGGTAGATAGGGACCATCAAACTGAACAACTTTTACTACGGGACCAACTCTGAAATAGCGAAAAAAATCAGCTGTTTCATGAATACAGGAATTAATAACGAAAATTTCAAAATGTATGAAACAGCTGATTTTGTTTCGCGATTTCAGAGTTGGTCCCATAGTAAAAGTTATCCAGTTTGATGATCCCTATCTACCATTATGGGCTTTATGATGCTATTTGCAAACACCTGCCTGCCTAGCATGACCACCGAGACACGATTGTTATTATAGTGATTTATCATTTTTAACTGTCAAATGATTTTGACAGTTGGGTGTCGATAAAACGCTTTATCACGCGATATATATCGTATATGCTAGGCGGCCGTATATGGATTGACAGGGGTTCTGCCGTTTGGCCAAATTATTTTTGGTCAAATTTCACTTCCCAAAAAACGTATCGCACTAGTTTCATTTCCCAAATGAATCTTTAGCAAATTTACATTTCGCATTTTATTCACTGGGTCAAATTATCATTTGGCATATTTTTACTTTGTCAAGTTTTATTAAGTCAAATGTTTATTAAGCAAACGTTTTGTTTTGGCAAATATTATATTCCAAAAAAATGATTGGTCAAATTGTCACTTCACTTATTTATAGCGTAACTTTGGCAAATGATAATTTATTTTTACTGAAATAGGAATACAGGACAGGAGTATACAGGAATTAAAAATATGAGGAATAATTGGCAGAAATATATATTATTGATAAATTATAACAGGATAATGGTAAAATTATATTTATTGTAAACGTTAAGAAACTATTAACGATTTACTATAGTTTTTGTTTTAAATCCGTATAAGTTGTTTATAATTTCGAATTTTTTAATTAGTTGCAGTACATACACATTAGTAATTTAACGTCTGAATAAAATTTTGGAAAATTGGGAGGATTAGGTATGTAAAATTCAAAGCTTATTAAATAACTTTATTTCTAGTAAATAAAGTTAAAAACATTTTCATATTTTTTGCCAATGTTTTTGTAAATTTTTCGGAGTAGATAGAAGGTTTTCGAACATTTTTTTTAGATAATTATATAGAAGGTATTCCCTATAAAGTTATGGTATATTCGCAGCAAAATTGGCATGGTTTAAATAGTACAATATTGCGTTAGGCGATTTTGCCCGTACATGCAAAATTGTATTCTATGTCGATTGGCATAAAAACTAAAAATAGCTAAAAACTAAGGTACTTCATCGTCGATTTGTATCTTATGCACTACTCAAATTGATATGTTAATCGTATGCCATGCAATATTTTGGGAAGAGTATGTTTTGCCAAACGATACATTTGACTAAATAATACTTAGTAAAATGATACTTTGACCAAATATTTATTAGCCAAATAATAATTTGCCAAAAATAGTTTTGCTAACTGAAAAATTGCGATAAGTTGTTTTGCCAAATGTTTTTTTGCCAAATGAAAATTTGCGTAAAATAGTTTGGGATGTGTTATTTTGGGAAACGTTTTTTGCCCATACATTAGTAATCCGGATTGGCATCATCCATCTGCAAACGTGACATTAGTTATAAGGAGTGTATTTCATGACTTCGACGACATAACTGCGCATAACACGATCGCGACAACTTGTCACTGCCGCTACCGTGGTTGCGACAGAAGACTACTGCGCATATCGTCATAGCGACAGAACTCTACTGCGGTGCACCCTACTCCGATATAACGCTACTTCGACAACTCAAAAAAGCGACGGGACGGTCGCATGCGGCAGTGCAACAAACAGTAGGTAGTGTTTATTATTCTTATACTCGTATTCCCTACCTCCGCAGTACCATTTTTTTTTAATTAGAGGGGGAGCGGGGCGGAGAACACATTTTATCATTTCGGATTGAAAATAATTTGAGAAAAACCTATCTCTAGACAGTGCAATCGTGCATGTATAGGTTTGATGAAGAATAATTTTCCAGTTTTAGTTCCATGCATGGGAAGGGGAAAGGAGGGGGGGGGGGGGGCTTTATCTTTTACTTTTTTTTGTGAAAATAAAGCGGTTTACATCTACCTACCAAGTTTCAACTGTGTAATCTATAAGGGTTACGTGTTTTGCCTTTGTTTATGGTTCCGTAGCCTAATGGCAAAAAAATAAATTAAAAGAAATTAGAAAACCCACCTGCATAAAAAGACAAGTCAACTGAAAAGATGGAAACAAGATTAAATATTAAAGGCTACATAATAACATGCAGTTGGAGGCATGCATAAAGAAAGTGACATTATGAATGATTTGAATTATGCCTCCGACTGCATGTTATTATGTTGCCTTTAATGTTTAATCTTGTTTCCATCTTTTCAGTTAACTTGTCTTTTTATGCAGGCGCGTTTTTTATTTTTTTTTGCCATTAGGCTACGGAACCCTAAACAAAGGCAAAAAACGTAACCCTTATAGATTACACAGTTGAATCTTGGTAGGTAGATGTAAACCACTTTTATTTTCACAAAAAAAAGTAAAACTCCCTTATGGACAGTCCGGCAGTGCAACAAACGGTAGGTAGTGTTTATTATTCTTATATTCTCTACCTCCACAGTACCATTTTTTTTTAAATTGGAGGGGGGGAGGACACATTTTATCCCTTTGGATTGAAAAAACATTGAGAAAAAACCTATCTATAGACAGTGCATGTATAGGTCTGATGAAAAATAATTTTTCAGTTTTAGTTTCATGTAAGGGAAGCCGCCCTTTATCTTTTACTTTTTTATTTTTGTGTAAAAATCAACGAACTAATATTCTTAGTTCGTTGGTAGGTAGATGTAAACCGCTGTACGATTTTTACACAAAAATAAAAAAAGTAAAAGATAAAGGGGGGCTTCCCAATCTTCCCATACATGAAACTGAAACTGAAAAACTATTTTTCATCAAACCTATACATACAGTGTCTGTAGATAGATTTTTTCTCGATTTTTTCAATCCAAAGTGATAAAATGTGTTCCCCCCAACCCTCTAATTTAAAAAAAATGGTACTGTGGAGGTAGAGAATATAAGAATAATAAACACTACCTACCGTTTGTTGCACTGCCGGACTGTCCCATCGCTTTTTTGAGTTGTCGAAGTAGCGTTATATCGGAGTAGGGTGCGCCGCAGTGGAGTTCAGTCGCTATGACGATATGCGCAGTAGTCTTCTGTCGCAACCACGGTAGCGGCAGTGACAAGTTGTCGCGATCGTGTTATGCGCAGTTATGTCGTCGAAGTCATGAAATACACTCAGTTATAAGGCCAATGGGCCTACCATGCGCACCACGACAAAATTTTCTCGACTCTTTTTTCACATAAACGCAGTGTTAATCCCGTCTGTCCCGCGGGATAAGTTTCGGCAAATACCTTCAGGTTCCAAATGTACCTTTCCCGAAATGTACCTTCTTAAATAGATATAATAACTAATTGGACATTAAAATAAAATAAAATCAAGTGTGGTCAATCAAATAGACACCGAAATCTCTATTATTTATCTAGAACCAGTCCATAAAAGCGTCAACCTTTCCTTTCTTCGTCGCCATATTTTGCATATCGTTAAGAGCGCTGTGTGGGACCACTCTGGCTCGTTAGAGATGCTCCTGGCTCCAGAATATTTACACTGCAAACATTTACAGGGTTGCGTTCAGAGCGTTTGTGCGCGGTTGTTCGGTTGTTTTATAACTCACTCTAAGGTTAGGAACGACCAAGAACTTTAAATGTCAATGTCAATACAAAGTCTTCATTTTCCATTTGGAATACGAATAATTTAAACTTTTCTTTATACTAAATCAAATAAAATCCGTTTTTTGAGCATCTACCATGATTATTATAAAAATTAGACACAAAAACATCAAAATACAAAATAATGTCAAATGACATTGTCATTTTTTCTATAGACAAACGTCAGAGCGTTTTACAACCATCAATTTTGATGGTTGTTTGGTTGCAACGCTCTGACGTTTGGAACGGGATGGTTGTGTCAACCGAACGTCACGCTCTAAAGCGTTTGGTTGTGGATAGGTTGCACTCGGAGCGTAGGTTCTGAACGCAACCCTGTAGATATTTTTATTACAGAAACGGTAAAGCGCGCTCTTACATAAAACAGTACTTAGGGAACTATCACCCATTTTCACTAAACTTAAGAATCGCCTATCTCCCGGTTTCTGAGTTATTTAATCGGAGGTTTAACATAATCGGAGGGGTCAACATTATCTGGTTTAAAGTAATTAAATTAAATTTAAACCAAATAATTTAGACCGCTCCAATAAAGTTAAACCTCTGATAACCTCCGATTAAGTACCTCAGAAACCGAGGGTTAGTCTTTGCCTAACTCATAGACTTATACTTATTATATTTCCAGGCCTAACTACAACTCGTGACAAGTGGGCGAGGGGAGGGCTGTCTATTCTAAAAAAACGGCCGCGCGGCTTGATTTTTAGTCAGTTTCATGGCTAATCTTGTAGGTAGGTACTCTTGCCTTTTTATAGCAAAAAACAGCCGCGCAGTGCAATTTATAGTGGTTTCAGACAGGCAATATTGGAAGATTAGTGGACTATTCTTCCAATATTGCCTGTCTGTTTATTGCAAAAAAATACAGCTGCGCAGCGCGATTTTTAGTCAGTTTTATTCACTATTTTGTAATCTGTGCTTTTATACGTGAAATTCAAAAATGCCTGTCTCAGCTACTCTCTTTACAGAATCAAACTCAAACTCAAATCTGTGCTTGAGTACAGTTAGATAGGGATGGCGCTATATGCGATGAATAGCACCATCCCTTTCTAACTGTACTCAAGCAGCAAGCAGTGCTTGAGTCTCGTTCTATAATACGGACCTAAGTCATTCTGTGGCCCTACCATGAGTTGATGCAAACTGTTTACGTTACCGTAAACCATCGGATATACTGCTCACAGTCTTTCGTTTTGTTTCGACTATCGTTTTGTCTCTTTCACTCGCACTGACTGTGAGCAGTATATCCGATGGTTTACGGTAACGTAAACAGTTTGCATCAACTCATGGTAGGGCCACTGGTCACTAAGTCACTGACTAAAATAAAATAGAAATAACTTAAGTTATTATTTTTACTCAGAAAAATACATATTAACTTATTAGCTAGAAAATATCAGTGTAGAAAAAATATTATTTATCTTAAATTCTAGATCTGACCGGACAAATTGCATTCGGTTGGAAGTTAGCGACCTGACCCCAACAACCCAACAGTCCGGTTGAAAACCGACCGTTGGCAACCCTGCTCGTAGGTATGCATTGAAGTTAAAGCCTTTGTGTTCTAATGGTTCGGCTACCGGCACCGACGCAGAGGTCCCGTGTTCGATTTCTTGAATGGGGGTGCGCTATTCAATTTGGTTGGTCCAGGTAGGGTATCTAATCTGCCGTCGTAAAAGTATATTGTTGTAGGAGGGGCGTGCCAAAAGTAATTAGATACCTAGGTACTCAAAAATTATACTGACGTACAATTGTACGGCAAACTTATTTTTAGTTACTCTTAGTGTAAACTTATTCTTAGTTTATTTAAACCAAGAATAAGTTTATACTTAAAATAACTAAAAAGTTTGTTAAGGAATATGACGCTTTGAGACGTCAAACGACGAAATTATATTGCTAAGCAATATTTTTGGTTAAACTAGGTATAAACTTATTCTTCGTTTATTTGTACAGCAGATAGTATTTATCCTTGGTCGGACTTCGCGCAGGCTATTATTGATGCGGGGCTCCGATTCATCGGCCACTCTTTTCCAAATGCCTCAGAACATAGCGTGTTGCAACGAAATTCCCGCCAAATTGTGGATTTTTAAGAAAAAATATTCCATGTTCAAAATCACTAAAATACAAGGCTTAAAGGACTTTGTATCCAAAAAAAGTCAAAATCTTTGAAAAAAAGCAGTGTTTACGATGGTGTATTGTATAACTTGCCACTAAGTATCATATTATTGAGTAAAGACAGAGGTAAAGAGTATCTTTATGGATTTTGAGGTAAAAGAGAAAGTCGCGGGCAGAAGCTAGTCACTTCAATATAAACGACTTTTAAACCCGTAAAGTGTTTAATTTCAAATCAAATGCCTGCCTGCCTATTAAAATATAGCCGTATAGGATACAAAAGCATTGCAGTAAACCGCAGAGGAAGGAAACCACTAGAGAAAAAAGATGAATCAATTAATTAATGGCCTGGATTATTCGCAGCTGGTTTACAAAGCAAACGAAATAGCAATAGGGATGTGTTTACACTTGAGTTAATGTTGCCTGAAAATCGATTTGTCTATCGATAGTCTATCGAAGGAACCAACCAAAGTCGGTCATACTTTAATTTTCCATCAAGGGTCCATGATAGGAAAACATGGTTTGCGCGGGCCATATTTTTATAAAGTAAACTTAAAGTTGTAGCCACAAAAAAAACATACGACTAGCTAAAGAGATTATCTAGTAGCTACAAGTTTAAATTGCGTATAAACTTCACAGATGATTGTAAAAAAAACAGAATATCATCAAAAGCGTTGTCGCGGGTCATATTATATTTTTGACGTAAATAATAGCGGAAACTTATTGAATCCTACATCAATATACACTTTAAGGTACTGTGAAGTTGCTCCAATAACTTTTTTTCAAGAAAGATAATTGTGCTAAAGATAATGATGAAAAACAACGAAAAACATCAAAAAATTGCAGAAGTGAGGTGTTTTTCCATAGTCTTCACACTTAAAGAAAAAGACAGAGACAAATGTTTCCGCATAACCGAGCCTTAAGGTACCTAAATCAATTATTTATTGCAAATAATGAGAAAAAAAAATATATAACCCTGAAATGCTCACATGATCATTATAATTCATGTTTTATAAAGTGTTATGTGGTGTTGTAGGTACTGTTATTTATTTATTTCAAAAATAGCCACTGTGCCCGCGCCTTTACCTACAGCATTAATAGTCAAAATTCCCGGTTCTCAACAAATGTTGCAACTTTGGCTCGGCTCCCCAGGAACGTAATAAAAATGAATGTTTAATTGTAGCCGAATGCAGTCCGCCTGTTACGGCTTTAAAATGTCCGTCTGTGCTTGTTGGGTAGAGAATTTGAAATGATGTAGAAGATTCGATTCAAACTTTGTTCGTAGTTTTATAATGTAAAGGAAGTAGCTATGACTGTAAATAAATAAATAAATAAATAAATATTACACAGGTATTTATTGTCCGTCGGTGTTGATCGATGATTAAATTGTTCATAAACAGTTTTATTCCTGTTGATTTTTAGGTCTTAGGCTTAGAATAATAACACCTTGAAGCCATGTCCTCGTATGCAAAGTGAGGCAACCAATACTAAGCCAAAATGGCTTAGTTTTCAGATTTATATCCTTCATACGTTACTACCTAATCGTAACTAAAATCCAATAATATAGTAACTAATCTCCTAAATGTAGGAAAATTGAAACTGTTTTGTACTTATTATGTATGATTAGGTAATAATGGATAATAAAAATCTGAAAACGGAGCCATTTGGGCTGTTTTAGTTGCCTCACGTTTGACAGTGCGCTTTGTAGAGAACTATCGTTCTTGGTGTTATTATTTTAAGATTAGCATGGATTTCGTACCTACTTAAGTCTTAACATGGTCAATGACAAATGTAACAGTTTTTAATGGTAATGATGAGTAACCATATATCTGTTACAACTGTTGTGACATCACCACAACACCAACGCGAGGGCGCTAGCAGCAGCGATCGCAAATTCGCAACATTAGCGCCTCCTACAAGATTTTCATTGAACTATCGACGCCGGAAGAAGATGATACCTACTACATACCTACAAGGCTCAATTGGACTGGCTCGCCATCTTTTTGTATAACTTTTTCAGTCCTACACACAGAAACAACAACAAATGGCAAAATCGTCACACCTGTATTGTTTTTCTAGTGTATCTTTAACATAACAATTTAATAAAATACATTATTTTCCTCCAAAATGTACAAACGCAATGCGGATGCCAGCGCCATCCAGCGCTGTCGTGCTCGCGCAGCAGACCGCGAAGCTAAAAGATCTAAAAATATGTTTAGTTTTCAGTGTAAAATAAATTTAACGAACTACAAAATTGTTAACGCGGGCACGTGGAAATGTGATATATTGTTTTGTCTCTGTATTGTCTTCAGCTTATTGTTACCGTTAGTGAAACAAAGTTTAAGTCAACGGTGTAGTTTGAATATATAAAGATAATTTTAATTTACTGAACTAAAAGAGAAAACTTTTAACAACTGGTTAACAAATTTTTTAGAAGAACAGTGTTGCGAGTATTTTATAAATAAAAACGTCAAAGAGGCCATAATATGAGCAATTTGTTTTCAACATGGAGCAAACCGAAATTCGAACCCAAAACCTCAGAAATGAAGACATGCTGTTCACGCACGAGCAAAGAAAACACAACTGTGATATTCCTTCTAATTAGAAGTTATTCTTATTATTTTGTTTTGGCAATGCACTCTCTTCTGGGAATACTTTTGCCAGTTTCAAGTGTTGGATAGGGTTTAGTGATATTGTTTCGGTTTGCATTAGAATGCGGTTGCATCGCATTCCAAAGCTTCTTGGAGCATTTGACAGCAAGTACCTACCTATATCAAGTCAGTTTACTCGGTAAGTTCTGCCGAGGTAGTCACCTCTACAATAAAAGTCTCAGCTTCACACGACGGAGATCGCGCCTATTTCAATGATTTCACATATTGCTCAGGGACACTAGTAACACAAACTTACACCAATTTTAAAACACAATATCCACTATGAATCAATTTGCAAAAAAATAAAATAGACACCGAACTGAACCCGAAAATATGGCGCCAAGAACTGGCAGTTTTTCAATAACTTATTGTGTGTGACACAGACTCAGTTTCACAGACTAGATCAAAATGTAAATAAAAATGTAAAACACCCTACTATTAAAAACCAAAACGAACAACGTAGTGATGACGTAAAAAACCTCGTCGTGCGAGGCGGCGGTGGTAGTTAATTTTCCCACTCTCATCAAGCGAATTTATTGCCGTTGCCTTCTGCAACATATAGATAGAGTAACGAAACAGTAGGTGAACAATCACTATTCTATAGCATCGGACACAAAATCTCTGTTTTTTATAATTTACAAATCAAATAAAGAAATAAAAAAACGTGTTAATAAAAAGGACGCAACTATTTGTCTTCTCGCTAATAGTAGAGTGAGACATGGCATAGTATTATCCGAAACGTTGCCAAACAACCAAGGAAATTATAAGTATTTCGTACAACGAAGTACTTATAATTTCCTTGCACACAACATACAGCTGACAGATTTTGCGTCGCTTCGCTTGGTGCCGCATGCAAACATATTAGCGGTCATAAAGCTTTTGACATTTGACGTCAAAACATACAGAAAAAAATTATATGATTATGACGACATAGCTGGAACTAAAATCACTGCAAAGACTAAATTACAAATGCATATTTTCTAAGTTTCAGCACACCCCGGGCACTCCATACAAGCGTCGCGTTTCAACTCCTATTACACAGACGCTACACAGTGTCGTTTTTGCACACGCCCAAGTTGTGTGCGTGCTATTGAATGAACCTACGGACTGGCCTACGGATGGGCGCCGGTGGGGTGAGGTAATTGGTTGTGGGGCGGGGCAGAGAGTTTCCTTTCTGTACGGTAGTACTTATATCTATTCTGTGGTTTCAGCGAGCAAAAGCCCTAAAGTGTAAGGAAGAAAAAAGTTTCTTCTTAAAGCAAAGGTTTTAGAGTTAACTTTCTTATTCACGATAATAAGATAATGTACGGTCAGCAACGAAAGTTGCTTAACTCTTTTTTAGTACTTTGTATGACAAAACAAAGTAAATAATTTATAACCTTTTTATCGAATGTTTCAAAATGTGAGAAATCTGTCAAAAAAGTTGCTATGTCAAAGTAATAAAGTGTTAAGTGATTTTAGTTGCTGACTGTCCATAGAACATTGAAGGCCAATACACAAGCTGTAAAACATATTTTTGTTTTCTATTATTATTAAAAATATAAGCACAGCATTAATGAATTCGTATTCTTTTATGAAATACCAGATTCCTTAGTTACGCTGTTTTTGGATGAGGGTTTTTCAAAATAACTACAAACTGTAGGCTCAATAGATGGCGTTGATATACAGCCAATGAGGTGTATCACGCAAAGCTAATCGCAGATGGCGCCAGCGGCGACCTGGCCACTATCAATGGTTTTGATTGGTTAAAATACGTCAGAAATTACATTAGACATTTGAAACAACCAATCAAATTATTTTGGGACTGTCGCTTGTGGCGCCATTAGTTCCTTAGTATCACACCCCATTGTAGATAACGTATAATCCCCGTCTATTAGTAATGCGCCTGGCGGCCATGATTTTAACCTCAAAAACGAAAAACAATTGTAATTTTTTCATATACCTAGGCCCTTTCTTATGAAAAATAAGAATTCAATAATTAATTTATTATATTGCCTATTAGAATTTTGCTGTTTTTTGTCATTTTTAGTTGCGGATGATGTTGATGTGTATGTTAATTTGACAAGGTTCCAGCGCATTACCAATTGACGCAGATAGTAGAAAAAGGAAACATAAATTACATGAAAACACCGAAAACACCGCTAACAACCAACGATCGCCAAGAAATACCGTTTAATTTTAATGCCAATTTTGACACTTCACATGTCCATCAACGCCATCTAGTGAGGCGAATACTATTTTTACTATTTTTTGTTTTTAAATGTCACTTTGACAAGCCTCATTCATTCTTGACATACGTTTCGCTTTGTAACTATGACACATCCACGGAGAGATTGTGCTGCAAAGCTACGTAGGTGCAATATATTCAGGCCGCTTTTTGTCTTTTTCTATAGTTAATTCTAGACTTCCAGTTAAAACCAACGTAACGTTACCTACTTAGTTTAACCCTTAATTTGATTTTGTGCACTGTGATGAACATAGTAAAGAAAAAAAATATATCTTCACAAATTAAAGTAATTTACAAATTCTTTTTCACTCCTCTTGCTCAAAAAGTCCGTCATTGTAACGTACAAGAGCCAGGATAAAATAGCATAATTACCCCTAGGGGATAAAGTTTTTTCTTTTTTAATGTTTGTCTATACCAATGAGCCTACTAAAACGAAAAAGTTTTTATTCATAGATAGAATAATCACACATTTTTATTTTTGAAAATGGAACTTAAAGCAGCGATCTCTTCAGTAGAATCATAGACTTATTTTACTGTAAGGGATCGATCACACGTGCGATTTTTTCAACGCGCGTTTTTATTACCGCCCGACGGGAAAAGGTACCAGAAGACTTCTCAGGTGGGTGTTCGCACAGACGATGACGACGTTCCACGGGAATAGTTACCTTACCTTATGACCTGGCCATAAGGTATCTTTCCCGTGTCGGCGGTAAAAATATCGCGCGTTGAAAAAATCGCTCGTGTGAACGAACTCTAAGGTTAAAAAGTAGAATGCGTGCATTGTGCGTGCTTTTGTACGTTACAATGACGGACTTTTTGAGCAAGAGGAGTGAAAAGTCTTTATTCATAATCACTGATAATCACGAATAAAGACTCGCTCGACTTAATACTGTTTCTCATTTTTATTTTTGAAAATGGAACTAAAAGCAGCGATCTCTTCGGTGGAATCATAGACTTATTTATACTCTGTGACTTTAAGTTTAAATATGCGTGCATTGTGTTTCTTAGCTGCTACAGTAGAAATTAATTAAATAAAAAAGGCGCGAAATCTTTAGAATTTTTCTCTAATTCCAAACTGATTGAATTGTGTGACTGTAAGTAAGTAATACTTAGGAACGAAATAATTTTAATCTTTTGCCGTCAAGCACAAATCATTTATTTAAATACTGTATGAAAAGTTTATGAAGTGGAGGATAGAAAAACGAGTGGATTCGTTTACGGAAGTATAAACTAGGTATTTAATATTGTATTTTATTTTCTCGCAGTCGTAGTGAAAAGTAGAGTGTAACACACGACGCTAAAACCCATTGTAACTCGGTTTCTATTTATTCCCTCGCTAAAGCTCGGGAATAAAACTACCTCGTATGCAATGGGTCATTTTAGCGTCTTGTATAACAATCTACTATTTATTCATTTGTAAAGTTAGATAGTAGTTTTACTAAGGGGAAAATATTTTAGAGGACTGGCAAAACTTTAAGTGTCACTTTCAAGGCAAAATGTCGGCGGCTTTTATAATTTCGATTCTTCACCCGGTAAATAGAAATATTTTTTTTTGGGTTTAAGTAAGAATCTGAATAATTTATTGCTTTTACTAATTAAACAAAGTCCTGTTTGAACTTTTCCTGTGTGCATTATGCGTTTTTATATAATTTCCTTAGCTTTACATCTCGCAAAACTTGTATGTTCATCGTGATGAACATTGCCAAATACGCTAGAAAGTACATTTGTTCATCACAGTGAACAATGCCAAATAAGTATTACTGTTGAATCATAACTATTTTGTCTGTTTTTTTGTTATGTATGTGATTATGAGTTTTATTTTGCTTACATTAGTTTAGCCCCAGGTAGGTACTACCATTCCATACCCCAAAGGTATGAAGTGGTAGTACCTTTCCCTACATCAGAAATGGAATGTAGTGATCGCGGCTGTTCGAAGCAATCCCAGCTTGCCTGTTCGAAGTCACAAGATGATAATCAAGAAATTACAAATATGACATATAGAGCATGGAATGTACAAACATGTCTGGATCTTGAAACTAAGCTACTGTGCCCTGAAAGGACGACTGACGTAGTAGTATGCGAGCGTTGTTACTATGGAATTGATAAAGAAACACGCCTAGCTGATGAAGGGGAGCTCATTAATCATTGCGGCGGTTAAACTTTTTATGAAAAGAGCATTTTGTTAAGTTTTTATACAAAATAAATAATTTAAATTCAATATAAACCGTTTTTATTATTTTTGTACTAATTTGGCAATGTTCATTGTGATGAACATTGGTTTCCTGAAAACCTGAATAAATGTGATTTTTTTTCTTATTTTTTTTACACCTTAGAGTACCCTAGTATCACATATATATATAACTTTTTATGGAACTTAACATTCAAAACCTGTGCCAAATTAAGGGTTAAACTTTCACGCGTTTCACTATCGAAGTCAAAGCTTAGAAGATTTTGTATTTTTAGTGTGAGCGTTTAGCATCATTACCTACCACTGTGCACTGCAGGATGTTTATCGAAAGTACACTTTCAACTTACATAATAATGAGATTATATTAATTAAGGAACATTAATTACTTTTATTTGTCTTACTTACAACTTTAACTTATTTCAGGAAATATTCATACACCTACCATTGATTTTGTTCCACGCTCGTACATCTTATATTTTAACCGACTTCAAAAACTTTGAAAAGGAGGAGGTTATCTATTCGTCGCGTATATTTTTTTTTTATATATGTATGTACACCGATTACTCAAAGACGGCTGAACCGATTCAAACGATTCAAACGTTATAACATGAGGTTTGTTCCCAAGTTGGTCCCATTTTTTGAAATTTTGAAATCGGTTCAGTAGTTTTCAAGTAATCTTGAAAATACTGCCGTTTTCGTTACCATTTTATATGAATTGAGACCGACTTTCAACCATTACTTTTTTGTTTATGAACCGATTTAGACAATTCTTTTTTTGTTTGAAAGAAGACACCTTAAGAATGATTCCATATTATTTTCATTGGTATTGGACTTTGGATTTTGAAGATACACGAGGGAACTCCTCAAAATCAAATAGGAACTGTACAGTGATTGAAATATTGGTAGGTTTATTATTGTCAAGGACATTCTGGACTAGATTTGAACTGCGAAGACCCAACGGAACACCTGTGAACATTGAGAAATGTGAAACATTATACTTAACGTTTTATTTTATAAAATCATCGCTTACATACCTACCACAAAAAAGTTTAAAATAAAAAGCTTTTAAAAAAAAGTAAAACCTCCTTCAAAAACCTTAAAAAACAGCTCTATAAAAAGCAAGAAATAATGTTCAAATCGATTAATTAAAACACGTCTATTGAAGTCGGGTGGGGCTTTTAGAATATAAACCTCACAATAATTAAAAAAAATACTTCCAGCTCCACCCGACTTCAATAGACGTGTTTTAATTAATCGATTTGAACATTATTTCTTGCTTTTTATAGAGCTGTTTTTAAGGTTTTTGAAGGAGGTTTTACTTTTTTTTAAAAGCTTTTTTTGCCCGTCAAAAGGTCCTGCCTGTCGATTCTGTAACCAAATTCAAACCTCTCTTCAAATCTCACTTCACTGCGAGGGAATTTTAAATCATAAATGAGATAATGATAGGCTATTTTTTTATCACAAAAGATTTTAGATAGCTACAGTAATGTGGAGAACTAGGCTAGATCTCCAATTTAAATTAAAGATTGTTTTTATAAATATGTTTTATTTCACTGTAATTTTTTAAACTTTTTAGATTTTTGCATTCACAATGCTATTTTTATATTAAGATTAATAAATAATGAAAAAATATTAGAAAAAATCGACTCACCCGTAGCAACTCAGACGGGATCCATGATATGATCCGGGACATCCCGTCTGAGTTGCTACGGGTGAGTCGATTTTTTCTAAATTTTTTTCATTATTTATTCATCTTCACTGTTATTGTTATTTTATAAGAAAGCTAATTGATCTCTGAGATCCTGGCGCTATGCCGGTTGGCATCAGACCCTGTCAAAACAATCCGTCGCAAGCCTTCTTTTTTAATTTTGACGACCTCCGTGGTCGAGTGGTTCGCACGCCGGTTTTCAAGGCGTCACCAACTCTTGAGGTCCCGGGTTCGATCCCCGGCTGGGTCAATGTAGAAAATGAGCTTTTCAATATTGTCTCAGGTCTGGGTGTGTGTCATACCACCGTTGTTTCTGATTTCCATAATACAAGTGCTATAGCTACTTACTTTGGGATTGGAGCAATGTATGTGATGTTGTCAAATATTTATATTTATTATAATTATTTATTTAATTTACATTATATCTCAATAAATTGAAATAACCAGCTATTCTAAAAGGCTTAGGTATACAATGTATATGTTACGGCTAATACCCGAAGTGCGGCTAAACCTGTGTAGCCGCTAGCTGTTGGCTAAAACTAGGAGTAGCCGATTTGCTCGCGGCCAATACTTGGTGTAGCCGGCTAAAACTAGGTGCAGCATGGGATATAAAGAAAGTTTTTTCTGTTGTCTGTTAAAAAAAAATTACCTCGAAATTTAAGGCTCACGCTCCGCTGCGCTTCGCGCTCGCCTTAAATTTCTAACCTAACCCGGGACCTACAGGAGTAAAGCAGATCGGCTACACCTAGTTTTAGCCGGCTAGAACTAGGTTTAGCCGCACTTCGGGTATTAGCCGTAACATATACATATACAAAGTAAACATTTACTACCAGCTGATTACAGCCTACAAATTAACCATCATTACAGTAGCTACCTCAAATCTTTTTCAATCGGTAAAGTAGCTTTAGCTTATATTTAGCTAATTTCTAATAACAAGAATTTGTTATTCGCGTGAATACGCAAAGTGAAGTGAGGTTCGAAGTGAGATGCGAGTTTGGTTATAGAATCGGCAAGCTGGACAAAGTAAAAATAAAACTTATTCCAGATAAAAATCTTAAACAGAGAAATACTAAACAAAAGAGTTATATAATTGGAACAAAACTAGAAACTAACTGTAACCTGTCGCATAAAGTATTGTTTTAAAAACCATCCCGCCCAAATCCACAGCGCCGTATATTTCGGCCACCCCCCAGCCGGCGATAAAACGTAAAATACCGCCGGGGATACGCGGCCTTGCAATGTGCAAGCAATGGATACGAGGAAAAACAAAATCCACTGAAAGAAAGCACAAAATACGGTTTGCGGCCGATTCGATAACCTTCCAGAGGTTACCAGTTCTTTATTTTATCTAAAAGAAACAAATCTCGCGTGTTTCAGTCACTACACACGATATCTTTTTTTTTCTGCCAAAAGATTCAGAATTCGTATTTACCAATCTACCTTTAAAAATATGCATCAACATTCAACCTAATGTACGCAAACAAAGCAAGATACCAAAATGTAATATCTCAAAACGACTTACATATTTATTTACCCTCAGAACGATTCAACTCTCCGCTTTTTGTTCCAGCAGTATTTCATCTGTTCCCACTGTGCAGCAATGCGTACTAGCTGTCGCCATCGCAATGAATCACGCATGCTAACGCGCAATGTAGGTACGCTGCGGCAAACATTTTCACATCCATTTCAGCCGCGCTATCTAAAAGCTTTTTTATCTAGGCCTTAGTTAACATAAATTAATTCATTGCGTTGCAACGTGATATATTGTTGACAAGTGATAAAGAAGAAGAATTACGTTTTGCTATTTTTAAATTAATATATTCCAAGGAGTAGTTACTCTACGGCCGTCTTCCCACTAGGAAAGTCGAGGGAAAACAACAAAAAACTTAATTCAATATAATGTGTTGTTGTTATGAACAAATATTAATTTAAGCATAACCTAAATATTATTAGTCAACAATCGTTAAATTAGCATCTTTCTACATAGCGTAAATCCTATCAATGTTGACAAACATGACTTTAAACTACTAACTTCTCAAGCTTACGCGCTCACTAGACATGAAATAAAACACTTTTTAATGGATAAAAGACAGAGGTCGGCTTTCCTCTCCAAGTTTTCTTTCGCCATTTCTTTCTTGGAGGGGCCTCCCAATTTTGTGAAATAATGGTAGTTTCAGTAGATTCTCTCTTTTTAGCATTAATTAATTCACAAAATGTCATTATAAATTAACTTAAATCAATTATTTTTTGTTAAATATAATTTTCAGAAATTATTATTTAACAAAAAATAATTGATTTAAGTCTTTACACATTCATCGCTTGAAGGTAGGCTCACGAGCTGCTTCAGTCCCCCGTGACCACGGCAGCTGCAAAGGTGCCGAAACGTCGGGAAAATAAAAAAAATCTAACAAAATACCAACTAATTACCAAAGTACTTTCAATAAAACCGCGCTAGTATCCGTTAAAAAGTATTTTATTTCATAACTTTAAACTACTTCCTGAACTATAAATAAGAAATACCAACTCAGTAAAATTATTATTTATAATCATACTAGCGGCCGCCCGCAGTTTCACCCGCGTGGTTCCCGTTCCCGTGGAAATATCGGGATAAAAAGTATTTAATGTTTTAATCTAGGCTATCTACTATCTGTGTGCCAAATTTCAACCAAATCCGTTCAGTAGTTTTTGCGTGATTGAGGAACAAACATCCAAACACACAAACTTTCACATTTATAATATTAGTAGGATTATTTTATAATGCTGTTATTTTGTGTTTTAATAAAATCTTGCTGTGAAATTATATATTTTTACTATAAACAAAATGATTTGGTGCAATCCTTTTAAAATTTCAAAAGTACGCCATCTAAAGTGTAATAAAGTAGGCTTGATGTGAAAATAACCCTTTTGTGGCCATCTGTGAGCCAACAGCGCTGTGCATAATTCACTCGGCGTAAAGTGCACGAACCAACCAGGTGCGAGTCCAAATGGCAATTTTACAAATTTAATAAAACCAGCCCAGGTGTTCTGACGGACGAGCCCACTGTAGACTAATGAACACTGGGAGAATTTGGACTTTCGTATTACGTGGTATTACAAAATGTCTGTCACGATTTCTGAGAAATATTTACTCAGTGCAGATTGCAGTGCAGCGCACGACAAATTCTCATACAAACACATAAAATTCAATTACTTGGGTTTATTTAATATAATTATTTTACAATGCACTTATTAATCGAGTTTTGTGTAGGGCTCGATGCCGCAACACCATGACCGTGCTAGGAACGTATCAGGCAAATAAATACACCGTTATTTCTAAGGTATATCTAAAAATGAAAAGGGGTGTTCAGACCACGTTAATGAACAACTTTTACTATGGGGCCAACCACGAAATCGCGAAAAAAATTCAGCTGTTCCATAGAAAAGTACAACATCGACTCGACTATAATGTATGGAACAGTGTTGTTGGAATAGTGTCATACTTTTCAATACAAAGAATATGTTTTTGCCTGATTCGTTCCTAGCACACGGTCATGGTATGGTACGATGTAGTCCAAGAGGCGTAGTTGGCAGAGACCAAGGTATCCCAAAATTTCACTAAAGGAAGACTTCATTTTGATTGGAATTGGAACCGCATTCAAAGATTTTTGGAAAATCGGAAAATCTGGAAAACCACCAGGAATCGAACCCACCAAATATAAAAAAACAATATTTTATTTTTATTATTGGAAGGGTTATTTATTAGGATTATTTTTTCTTTAATAACACAGCATCTTAAACAAAAGGTACACCCTAGCAAGATGATCGAAGGGTACACCATGAAATTTAACATTTTTTTTTTATTATTTCATATTGTTTGGTATGGTATGCATTTTTTTATATTTTTGAATGCAATTCCAATTATTTTTTTAAATAAAATTTCTGATCTTCTATATTTAAGGTACTTTCCCAGTTTCCCTGCGAGTAGAAAGGTTTTGGGAAACCCTGTCCCTGTATATACAGCTATTCCGTACTCCGGAGGTAGGCAGGTACTATGGGCAACAGCGTCGCTTAACCAGTTTGCAACAAAATTCGTGTGCACGCGTATCGCCCCTACACGAACTAAACGTATGCAGTGACGTTGCGGCGTGCAAGCGATTTTGGCCTTAGCAGTGGTTAAGCGTCGCTGTTGCCCATGGTACACAAAGAAATGTGTTGATTAATCAGGATTTGATCAGTAGTTGGCCTTAGCGGGTTATATACAAAACATTTATTATAAACATTGGCACTTTTTATTTTCATCACAAAATCCTAACAGCGGCTTTTCTGGTTTCATGTTGTAACAATACGTGGTACAATCACCGCTGCTGCAGAAAAATGATCCTAGAAGAAAGAAAAATAATCATTACTACGATTATTGCGAATGTTAAGCAACGTTTATAAGGGTCGGTCGTTGGATGGGTGACCAAACTATTTTTAATAATTTTTATTAGATACGTTTTTCGAAAAGAGTAAAAAAATGAATTGTAATGTGAATGGAAAAGATGCTTTGTAGAATACTACTGAAAAAAATGGTTCAGCAGCTTGAGGTCTGGTAATGAATTTTGATGATAAAGATGTTTCTCGCTGTGGTATCTTTATTATTTTTAGTACAAAACGTCTGCGAACTTTTCTGACTACATAAAAGTATTTAAAGCATACTCCATTTAGCTTGCTGTTTCTTCACACGTCGATTGCACTTTACATCCATGGCGCAGACATGGTGATCTTCAGACAGGCAGAGGCACATCTTACAAGGTTCTTTACCCGGCATAGTCAACTGACCTACTGGGCAGTGAGTAGACTCAGCTGTGAAGCGACAAAATTTGTCATAAATTGTCTAATAAAAAGTGATACTACTGTTAGACATCAATTCTCTCGGGTATATTTCCACTTTTCAGTCAAAGATTTAAATCGTTAGATATGCCCTTACCATAGTATGAGCTCACCGAAATATGTCAACATTCAAATGAGTGAGCCTCACTTCTTTGCTATTAGATGGCAATCAGTGTCAGTTATTTCGAGAAACCCCTAAATTTTTTACCAAAATGCTGTCTTGTGCCTTTTATAGGTATGTGCAACAACAATTGTAGAAATACAAATAAAGAAAAATGGTATAACATTTCACGCGTAAGTTTTAGATTTCAATTATTATCGAAATTTATTTTCCTTCTATTGACAATTCCGATGGACATAAACATGCGTACGCCATTTTGACAGATTTGAAATAATGCTACAGGTTTTTAGTACGAAGGCAGATCTAACGATTTAAATCTTTGTTTTCAGTGCTAAGTACTATATATTATTATATTTTTTCACCGAAAGACATATTACGAGTAACATA
Source organism: Agriphila tristella (assembly GCA_928269145.1). Lineage (NCBI taxonomy): Eukaryota > Metazoa > Arthropoda > Insecta > Lepidoptera > Crambidae > Agriphila > Agriphila tristella. The sequence continues at coordinate 10,951,534 of OV743435.1, read as the reverse complement.
CGAGTAACATGTAAACGGTATTTTTAATTATTTATGATATTATTAATATAACAACACACAAATATTTCTTACAAAGACACGGTTTGTTCTTTCGGCAGAACCAGAAATCTTCTTCACAAATGCAGACATGGCAACTATCCTGGTTTGTCACTACGAACTCTTGCCCTGATTTGCAGGCTCTATTTTGATTGTCAGTCTGAAAACCTGTAGTAAGTAATCGCATTTATTATTCCTCACCTTTTTTTAGGATGTTTCAAAGACACTACGAACTAGAGGCAAAAGTTGAGTTGTCGAATTCATACCCATCAAATACTTTCATTAATTTTAGAGTTCCGTACCAAAATGGTAAAAAGAAATCCTTATAGTGCGACTCAGTCTGTCTGTCATTCCGTCTGGATATCTCAAGAACTACTAACCACACCAGGATATCTCAAGAACTAGGTACTAATGCTATCAACTTGTGGAATAGTTTTAGATGACGTTTGCCCAAATATTTTCGAAGAATGTTCACTTACACACATTCCCAAATATTTTTTAATTTTTTGACCGTATATATTTTTGACTATCTCCGAGATATTTGGTCATATCATGCACATTTGCTGGCTTACGTTGAAGACATTAAACCAAACAAATACATAATTTTAATCAATTAAAAAGTTATACAATGTTATTTTTAGTTAATACAAAACCTCTCGTGGGGTTGATCAGACCATCAAACTGAACAACTTTCATTATGGGACCAACCTCGAAATCGCGAAAAAAAAAACAGCTGTTCCATACAAAAGTACAATTCTACTCCTTCGAAATGTATGAAACAGCTGATTTTTTTTTCGCGATTTCAAGGTTGGTCTCATAATGAAAGTTGTTCAGTTTGATGGTCTGATCAACCCCACGAGAGGTTTTGTATTAAGGCGCTGTAGGTAGTGAAACTAGCGCCACCACTACATTTATTTTTATTACTCGTAAACCAAGTCAATATTTATAAAAAGCACAAGTAATAATCTCTTAAATTGTGTCTAATATTTTTTGAATAACTCTTCAACAGTTTTCATTTTTTCTGTAAGTTTTAAAATCCGTAATTGCCAAAAGTGGCCACTTTGAGCTAAAATGGATTTTAAAACTTACAGAATGAATGAAAACTGTTGAAGAGTTATTCAAAAAATATTAGACACAATTTAAGAGATTTATACTTGTGCTTTTTTTAAATATTGACTTGTTTTACGAGTAATAAAAATAAATGTAGTGGAGGCGCCACATTCACTACCACCGCGCCTTAACTAAAAATAACCTTGTAAATGAACCAAACCTATTGTGTGATAGTTCACGAAACAAAATGATATAACTCCATCAACACAGAGGCATTGATTGCGTTCATCTTCTTCGTGAGAATAAATACTTCCAATTACACATTTTCCTGGCATTTTATCTGTAAAAAAATATCAAACATACGTAAGTATTAAAAAATCAATTAACACTATTAACAGTAATGATTTGTCACCGGAAGTCGAAATCTAACTTTTACAGTCAAACAGTCATCGTAGAATGTTCCGTATAGATTCTTCTCTTGGAAAAATGGAAAAATGCACTCTTCCCAGTGAAAGGTAGGTATGGTACTTTTTTTAAATAGTTAGTTAATGGGTTTGCTCTTGACCCCAGTCTAGCCCGAAAGCAAAGACGGTCTACGATGAAGCGTGCTTGCCCAGAAGGTGCTCATGCACTCTGGCCTTGAAAAGAGTCAGGTTGTATGCGCTCGGAAACACAGACGCCGGTAGGGAATTCCATTCCTCATTATAAACGATGTTGAGTAGCGTTTGGTACATAGAAGAGGTAACCAAGAACGGGTGGTAACCTGCAGAGTGTCTGGATGTCCGATGATAGGAAGCAGAAGGTGGAATGAGCTCATACAGCGGGTACGTATCAGAATGTCTAAAGTTAGAATGTCTAAGCTTAAAATGACGAAGTTCATAATGTCAAAATTTTTAATGTCTAACGATTAAAATGTCGAAAGTTCAAAATGTTAAAAACGAAAATGTCAAACGGTCAGATAGTCCTAAATAAAAATGTCTAAGTTCAAATGATCAAAACTTAAAATGTCAAATACTCCAAATAGGTACCTATAATAACGTATAGAATTTACATATGCCTTTCTTTCATTTAGGTACTTAATTAATTAGGTTAAACAATTGCGTGTTAACCTCTGTGCCTCCGCCGCTGATTCGGTAGCCGGTGCCAGTCACTGATTTAGTAGCAGGCGAACAAAATCTACCCATTGAGTTTGAAATAGATTTTTCTGGCGCTTCGCCGGCCGCTGCCGCGGCACGCTCGCTCGCTCAGCTCGCGCGCTGGGTTCATGTCAACTTAACATGCTCGTCGCTACGCTCCTCGCACCTATCTCATGACCTACGGTATACGGTTTTTAAGTCCCAGTAGACTAGTTTAGACTCATGTCCGGGAGCTAAAATTGCAATAAAGCTTTTCAGGTGAAGCCCAAAGACACCTCCACAGACTCAATTAATCTCAAAGAAGGCGATTCGTTTTAAGATCCAAATTAATTCAAATAAATCATTGTGAACTTAGACTTAATGACCATTGATATTTTAACTCGTCAAGCATTTAATACGTTTGATACTTTGAATTTTGCTATTTTGAAGTTATACATAATTATTTTTGACATTTTAAACCATTTTAATTTTTGACATTTTGAACTTTGCTATTTTAAGTTTAGACATTCTAACTTTAGACATTCAGATACGTAACCCATACAGCTCTTGCTTGAGCACACTCGCCGAAGTATTGTACAATCTATAGAAGACCGATAGGCAAGCAACTAACAAGCAAGTACATAACGTATAGGTACTCACTTGATTGCAATTCTTTCATTTTACAGACGTATAGATGACCACCAGCACAAGTGCATAACCTGCTTCCATCCTCTATCTTTGCGCCATCAACACATAGAGCTTCTGGAAATATTCCGTTTTTTATAACAAAAACTATCTTTTTCCCGCGACATCGTTCGCGTAGACATTTTAGAATATCTTTAGAATCCTTAAAATGCTGGTAGAAGACGTTCCTGTCCCGTCCACGTTCAGAATTGGGTCCAGAGATATAAGTATCCCGTTTCTTTGCACCCCCATTTCATCCCTTTAGGTGTTAAATCGTAATCATCATAAGCATAGAAAATAAATTTAGTTATTTTTACTTTTTACTTCGTAGATTATCAGAAACGCTGAGATCACATACATGATAAAGCAAGGGTACTAAGAGTGGCCACTTAAATAAAGCACTTTTCTTATCTATGCGCCAAAAGTGCGCCAAATACTGTAAAGTTATTTTTTTTTAATAATAAGTTCAAATAGTGAAACAATTTTATTTTCTTCTGTAATTTTTAAACAAAACAGGAAAGAAGCTATTTACTTGAATTTAAAATTAAGATTAGATTACAATCATTAATTACCTTGGAGGCCCTTTTTACTCACAGACCATAAAAAAGCAAGGCTATTGGAAACCTTGAGCTTATCAAACAGTTCTTTTATCGGACTTATGGAGGAGTAGTCATCTTCTAAAACTTGAGTATTATCAGTTTCCTTTTTAATAGATGTACTACTATATTTAATATTGTCTGTTATAAGACTATCCCCTATACTCTCATCTTTGAGTCCATCATCCATAATGATATCAACTGCATCATTTATTTCTGTTATCTTAGGATTTATTGAAGTAAGTTGCCAATTCTCTATAAAAATAAAATAATTTTAAAAATCTTTTAAGTTGAACACATTCACTTTTATTTGAAGGACGCACAATTGAAATACAATTTTGGTAAGTTTTTGAATTTCAATTCAACAGTTTTTACATACCTTCAAAAACTGTCTCCGTACTATTTTCAGCAATATTTTTAAGTACTGAGTTATTCACCCTAAACGAATTTCTTAGATCGTTCTCATGAACATGTTCACCACTTTCTTCTTTTATTTTTTTATCATCATCATTGTCTAATTCGACTTCAAAAAAATCATCGTCTTTAGTTCTTAGTGCAACCCGAGAATAATTTTCATTTACATACCGTTCAATGCCTATTTCACCACTTCTTACTATTCCTGGTAAACATACATAAATAAAAAGGCATAAGTATTTCTATCAACAGTAAAATTTAAGTCATATTTATTGTTTAAAATGACTTTCTAATCTTTGTTAGAGTTAACTCAAAAAAAATAAAAAACGATATGATGCGGTTAAATATCTTTCTTTTAAACTAACTTTACTTTATCTTTACTAAATCTAACTTTACTCACCGTCATCATTTGAATACCAATAGTCAAGCAAATCATATTCAAATGCATTAGTAGACACTATCTAAAAGTTAATGTTAAATTTTATCATAAAATTTATTTTCAGTTTCAGTTTTCTCTTAACAAAAATCATAAATAAGATTAATTTCAATACCTACCATTTGCGTAAACAGAAATATTATCAACATTTCCAAGTACATTCTAAAAACATTATTCACGAATTATAACAAAATTTCACCTAAAAATACTTTCTCTTTACACAGCCCAGTCCAAATCTCAATTTCAAATTGGTAATTCCGTAAACATCGTCATATTACTCTTATCAAATTACAAATTGAAAATTTAATACACCTAATTGATTTTCTCTTGAAGTAACTTTCGACAGCATTATAATTCTGTGATTTTTATTTTTATTTTTTCTAAGTTAGCTGGGCTTGGCAATTATTATTGTGAAAAGGTTACAGGATTAAAAGGGAAAGAAATTATTAATTAAAGATTTTTAGATACGATTTCAGATTTATATTATTGTTAAGATGTCGGTCGGTTACTTGCTAAACCAAGCAAAAGTAATTAAACAAAAAAGTGAATGAAATTTAAAATTTTGCTCTAAACGATGTTGTAATTATTACAAATTACCGTGATGTTGTTGTTATATTTCATCTACTGAAGCTTCGTCCTTTTGGACATCTGAGAAAAATAAAGGGATGTAGGTATTGTTAGAGTTGATTATAAATCATACACCATGTTAACAGAAGTAATATTTTATTTCACGACCAGTTCAGACGACAGATCGAGCAAAAGTGAGCACAATTTACAAAAACCAACGCTTTTATACGCTTTACCATAACTATCATAGAATTGTCCATAGACTTGCAACTGTCAAGCATAAACGCACGTGGAGCATAGACTAAAGCCGGAAACACACCACTGTGCCGTGCCGTGTCGCGCCACGGCACGTCAATCAATCTGTCAGTCTTTGCTCCACGATTCACAGACTAGCATTAAACGTCAGAAGGATGTTTTGTCTGTGAGTGCTTATCGACAACTGCATGGACTATGGCAACACTAATACACTGTCAAGTAATATCAAGTTGACATGTGTCACTCAACAAGAAAACAGCCGATAAATATTAGGATTGAAAAACAATTGATTTACAAAACCTTAATTACTAACATTCGGCCTTTCCTGACAAATTATTGTTACGTCCTCGTAATATCAGACGTTTATAAATTCCATGCATTAATGATATTAAAATTATAAAAAAACAAAAATAAACTCTTTTAAGTTAAAGGTAAGACATTTTTCTTTACATCACAATTATTATTCACGATCGAATCTCTGTCATTGTATGTCATAGATTCGGCCGTCCTGATAAAACAATTACGCCCTCGTAATTTTCATAGCATTTATGTAGAAAAACTAAAATACAATATTACAAGAACGAAGTATTGATCTTTTGTAGGGAATTAATTATTCATATATTTTTAATAATTATTAGCTGACCTGACAGACGTTGTCCTGTCTCAGTTATGATTTATGAATATTTAATTCGAATTTTAAACGACATTAAGTTTTTTTTTTTGCAGCCCGCATTCTGTCAATTCTACGTCAAACGTCATAAGGTTATATTAAAAAAAAAAGTTTATAGTCCAAATTAAATTTTATATGGTGGTTAAGTATTTAAATATTCTTATTTTGCGAGCAATTTTCTTTATTTTTTTCATAAGAACCTTCTGACAATAACAAACACAACAAAAAAAAAATGCGAAATTGGTTTAGCTGATCTCGTGATTTGTGCTTAGCAAGACATTCAGCGATTCATTTTTATATTATAGATTAGTTATTGTCTTATTAAGTAAGATGGCGATCAACGTTTTTATTTCACCGAACATAGGTACCAAGTGGATTACAAATATGTGAAAAACTCGCTCAGACCTCTATTATTTATACTGCTGGACACAACAAAGCAGTTAACGTATTTATAACCATATTTAACCACAGGACACACCAGGGTGGATTGAAGCTACTGGACACACCAAAGCAGCTTGTTTTTTTTTTGTTATACTGCTGGACACACCAAAGCAGTTAACGCATTTATAACCATATTTAACCACCGGACACACCAGGGTGGATTGAAGCTACTGGACACACCAAAGCAGCTCTTTTTTTTGTTATACTGCTGGACACACCAAAGCAGTTAACGCATTTATAACCATATTTAACCACCGGACACACCAGGGTGGATTGAAGCTACTGGACACACCAAAGCAGCTTGTTTTTTTTGTTATACTGCTGGACATGGACACACCAAAGCAGTACTCATAAGAAGCAAAATCAGCAATAATTCTTCTAATATTATAATAACTGTAAGTTTTTATTAACTAGTGTTTAGTATAATGTACAAAGCATTCATGTATATATTGTGATATTGCATTACTCTTATTTATATCAAATAGATAATCCGCGAATAAGTCTTATATTCCTGTAATAAAATATTATATTCTTAATAAAAACAACAATTTATGATAATATTTTAGAATCAATCTAATTCAGCTAAGTGATTACTAAGTATCCAAATTTTCTTTTATATTGTTACAATGAAGTGTCACACTGAATTATATTTTTTTTATAATTAACTATTGTGTTTAGTTTTATTGTTAATCATTAGATTACTTATCACATATTCCTGTAATTTATATATTTTTTTTATAATTGTATCATACCATAATATTGAGTTAAGATAATATTTAGAGTGTCAACTCACTAAAAAAAAAATTTAAAATGTTTATTTCTTACAAAAGCAGTTGTATCACTAGTATAATCTTTTTAATTTTATTGGCAATTAAATTAAAACTAACGTGAGGTAGTTCCGGTAGTATTTTTCATATTTTAAATATTTTAGTATCTTTCTTATTTTAGGCTTGGGCACAGAATATATACTCTAACGGCTTGGGCTCGTTATTCAAGGAAATGAAGTGCATTTGTTGGTTACTGGGTTAATTTCAAAATCTAGATTTAAATCTATAAACTAGTCTGAAGCTTAGTTTTTGTGTAGTACTTTTTAATGTGGTGTTGATATAATCTTAGTGACTCTGCAGCAAGCTGACTTTGGAATTACAAATTATCAACTTTTTAGGAATATTATAATAACTATTATCGTCAAATCAGTCCAGTAAAAACTAAATATCGTAATTATTCTTTCGTTCTTAAAGGATGCATCTTGATAATCATCTTAATTAAGCTTGACAATGAAGCACGTTTACAATAGAGTAAAAATGTTTGTTAAACGCCATGGAATCAAATCATATGAGCAACCAGATTGGAATAATAATTGCATAAAAATAAAGATAGACAGTAAAATTATTACAGATCCCATTGACATTTGCAATTCTTTTTTTAGTCTAATATTACAAATTATTCATCTAATGCTAACATGACAGTCATATCAGAATAATTTAAAATCTGACAATAATTTAAAACCATGTTGGACGCAAGCTTGTATTTTTTTAGATCCGGCCGACGAAATACTTAAAATTATAAGATCACTCAATAACACCACATCGGTCGGGTTGATAAAATACCCACAAAAATTATTTATTAAGTATTGTTCACTAACTCAATCTGACATTAGTCAACCTATCAATGACTAAAGCCATATTCTCGGAATCCCTTAAATATCAATAATTAAATGAATGAGATGGACTATTACAGACCCATTGCTATAATTTCAGTACTGGCTATTTTTGAAAAGGCAACGCATAACATTATTTATAAATTTCTAGAAAAAATTAATCTACTGTCTAAAGAACAAAATTGCTCTTGGGAAAGCAAGTCAGCTTTCTTAGCAGCTTTTTATTTAAGAAAAATATTATTGAGAACACTTTCAAGAATATTGATACAATAATGTATATTTTTCGATATTAACAAAGCTTTTGACTTTGTCTCACATGATAAATTGTGAGAAATCGCTAAAACGGCCACAAAAATCCTTCATAATCGTTTTCAATGTATTGAAATTAATCACATCAATTAAAATAAGAAATAAGTTCCAGTAAAATATCACTTAGAAACAATGTAGCTAGTTGCCCAACCAAAAGTCCTCTTTGATGGCATATCAAGGCAACGTAGCTTCAAATAAGCTTCAAATCTTAAATACCGTTTACTTTACTATTTTGGAGTCTTATAACTAAAACAAAATATTTATATCCAATTACAATATTCAGAGCAATATGTAACGTTCCACCTCGTCTTGTAAGCAAACCTAAACCTATTAACTCTTCCTACATTATATATCTTTGAGTGCTGCATATTCGTCAAAACCCATCCATATTTAATTGTGCATAGGGATACATTTTATATGGTGAGAATGAAGAGTATTAAGCATCATTAAAAAAAACTATTATTACCCAGAATGCGGACCGTCCTCTACAAGAGGAACTGTTACATAAGATGTGTTAGGATCATTAATAAATTGCCACATCCCTTAACTGAACTTTCATATGACCTGACCATATCTAGACAAAAACTGTTTGAATGACCTAAAACTAAACATTTTTACTTATTTGAGAAATATTTTACTTGTAAAATTAACCTAACCGAATCAAATGATAATGACATGATGAGTAAGTTGTTTCTCTAATTGTACATCTAATATTAACTAATATTAATTTTGACATTAACACTAATTATTAAATTGATTTTATTTTTCGATTCACATGTCCTATATTGAAAAATAGATGGACTATGAATGTAACAACTGAATTGTACACACGACAGCACCATAAGCTGATGTGCCGTTGACTGTACTCTATTTTCGATGAATCAATTTCATTTACAATCAAATATTATAAATTTTTAGGGTTCACTAGTTTTTTTGGGGGTTTTTTGAGACCACGAACCCCTGCCTCAACCAATGGATAATGTATAAATTATAAAAACACAATTATCATTAAGCACAAAAGATTAACCTAGCGCCACCACCTTCTTACAATAAAAGTCTATTACCCACTCAGAACGGTACGCAGTTACGTAGGAGACACGAATGGAATAGTCTTGAAGACGTTTCTTCCACTCGTCCCACGTCAGGTCTGATGTCTTGTTGGTGTCCAAACCAATAAAGCGTTGCCTTCATGGCCACCCGGTCGTGGTGGTAGGTGGGTGTTTTCTCATCCCAGCCGTAGATCTTCGCCAATGACTCCAATCGATGCAAACATGCGTAAACAGACAATAGCATTAGAATTTCCTACGAACTCAGGCACGTGTTCAGGTTTTCTGATAAATCATAAATTACTTATATTATTTCTCAAATTATGTAAAAAAGATGTATTTAAGGGACCATGATAGGAAAACATGGTTTGCGCGGACCATATTTTTTTATATAGAAAACGTAAAGTTGTCTACAAAAAAACAAATGCGAAAAGTTAAAGAGTTTATCTAGTAGCTACAAGTATAACGGTAGACGTACACCAAAACCGATTTTATCGGCCGATGGTGGACAGACCTACTCGGACGAGTAACTCGGACGTGCACCTGCTGTGCCGACATTGGGCGTTGCCGTGCCGATCTTCTGTAGTCACTCTCAGCTTTACAACCTCACATTAAAACAAAACCTCCGTTCGTTTACTGGATAGGTATCGTTACCGTTGTCATGTACGAATATATACTTAGCTTGCACTTGTATTAAGTTAGTAATAAAGTACTCTTAAGTTATAACGGTTGACTGGGCGTCTTCTGATACCGTGCTGGATGAAATTCGGACTCGATGGATAATTGGCCGTCATCGGGCGACTCGGACGATGGCGGTTGTAGTGGTGTACGCGCTCGCTTAATGTTACATAGGTTTGATTCGATTGGATGAGTCTGACCGATGAGGCACGGGCATAGTTCGGCCGATAACTGATTTAGTGTATTTGAACCATACATTGCATATAACCATAACAGATGATTGTATGAGAAGAAAAAAAATCAGAATATCATGGAAAACGCATCATATTTTGGCGTAAATGTATTGAACTCTACATCAAAATACACTTTAACGTACTGTGAATTTGCTCAAATAACTTTTTTCTTCAAGAAAGATAATTGTGCTAATGATAAAAAAAGGAAAAACAAAAAAGTGTAGAAGTGAGGTTATTTTCCATACTGTTCATATGTAAAGAAAAAGATAGAGACAAATGTTTCCGCATAACTGAGCCTTGAAATCTGTTTGTCTCACAACAGGGTTGTGACTTGCACTGGTATTAACTGGGTGAGATTAATTGATCAGTGATAGAATAAGGTGGGTAGGAGGTAGACCCACTTAAATTAGCTAATTTTGCACGGCAGGCACGTTAATTTCAACAGAAGGTTGTGGTTTTAAGGCGGAAACATTGATTGGTAAAATTATTAATATCAGTGGACGTACCTGGCATAATACATTCCTCATTGGAGACTTGGGGCGCTGGATGTTGCTGTGGCTGTAGTCTGATAATTACGCTTAAAAATAACGCTTTTATACGCTTTACCATAACTATCATAGAATTGTCCATAGACTTGCAACTGTCAAGCATAAACGCACGTGGAGCATAGACTAAAGCCGGAAACACACCACTGTGCCGTGCCGCGTCGCGCCACGGCACGTCAATCAATCTGTCAGTCTTTGCTCCACGATTCACAGACTAGCATTAAACGTCAGAAGGATGTTTTGTCTGTGAGTGCTTATCGACAACTGCATGGACTATGGCAACACTAATACACTGTCAAGTAATATCAAGTTGACATGTGTCACTCAACAAGAAAACAGCCGATAAATATTAGGATTGAAAAACAATTGATTTACAAAACCTTAATTACTAACAGTATTTAATAGCACTTTAAATTTGATGAAAACAGCTATAAAATTGTATATCAGCACTTTAAAATAATGTTAGACCTATAATTTAATCTTATCACTACAAAAATAATGGTTTGCACTTTAAAATAATAATAGATCTATAAATTAATATTATCACTACAAAAATAATGTTTTGCACTATAACTGTGTCCCAACTCCGAAATCATTTAATTTCTGTCAAACCATGTCAGACTAATGAGATGGCAAGTCTCACCAAGTCGGTTCTGGCGTTGTTGGTCGCAATGGAACCTAACCTCCTCCTCAGCTCCCCTCTCGCTGCGCCCGTTCGTCGTCGCACGTAGTCGTCTATTTACCAGTACTAATGTTATAAAATTAATTTGTATGGTGCAAAGTATTAATTTTAAAGCTAAACAATTAAATTGTATAGTGCAAAGTATTAATTTTAAAGCTTAGCATATTTATAGTGGAAACCATCATTTTTAAAGTGCATTCAATAAATTTTGAAGCTAAACATTTTAAAGTGTGTTACATTATTTTTAAAGTGCAATTATATATTCCCCAAAAATAAATATTTGTATACGTTCTCACTAATTATTTAACGTTTAATATTTGTTAGCTATTGCATTTTGTTTTTCAAGTTTTCTAGCAACGTGGTACTTGATACAAATAACTTTTTGTTATATAGTAAATACATACCGATATTATTATGTATTTGTTTTATGTTGCATATGGAGTAACATCTCGGAATTGCGTTTGTGTCACAAATACATTCAATGCACAAATTGAGCGCAAACTTAGTAAGGGGTGTGCAATTGGTCACTGCAATATAAATAAATAAATAAGTATTAGAGAAAGACGGAAGGTACAAAATAATAACACATATTAACCAACATTCAACACAACATAATCTCACGTTTTTTTCAGAGCGAGTTTCAAGATAGACCAGCTTCAAATGGTTTTTAAACTATAACAGTTATAAATATTTTGTGATCTTTATTCCTTACCAAGTTCTTTTAGTCCGCAATCAAACTTTTTCACACAAATGATATTTCCATCTTCATTACAACTACATTCCCTGCAGCTCATCACCCACCGAGAACCTGGAGAACATTTATCAACGTCTCCTGACGTTCTAGCATACCGTGGATGATTTTGCGGAAGAAGATGGAATTCCGGAGGTAGATGAGAATAAAGCAGATTATGTTGAATTGCTGGAGAGACTATATACTTTAAAACTGCTTGATCTGGGTTGGTTTCAATCGGCTGCTGATATGGATTATAGGGGACTTTTCTACCATCAAAAGCAGAGTACTCATCTGTAGGTAGCTGGAAACCATTCCCAGTGTTTCTTTTGGTAAGTACATGCAAGTTTTTAAGAAGAATATGTAATTGAGCAGGGGTTAATGTTACTTGAGGTACACCATTTGTGAAATTAGTCACTATGCGTACAGGAATTGTGGCGATAGAATTAATTGGTGGATTATTCAGTATTTTTTTAGACTGGGCGTTTAATATTTCGTTGAATTGACGAATTTTTGTAGAAACTACCATCTTTTCTAATTTATTTTTTAAATCTGCTATGGAGTATGCGTTATTTGTGTTAGCTGGATTAAGTAGGATAGCTGTTTGACCATTCATGGAGTTCCTCATATTCCGATGTTTATCAAAACTATTTTTTTGTAGGAATGCTACATTTTTGAGTAATTCTTCTAATTTATGTGTGATGTAAGACAATTCCTTTGCAGAATAAGTGTTAGGTGAAGCAGAAGTTCCCGTATTGGCTTCTGAGTTATCTTTTTGTATTTGAGTATTATCGTTATTCTTGTCAATGTTGTTTGCTGACAATTGATCATTTTGTTTTATGAATGGAATTCCAGCTGACAATTTTAAACCTAAAAGAAATATTTTTTTGTTATCTCAACTATTTAACAAAAAAAATAATTTTATTTTACTAACGGTCATTAATATAATAAATATCGTATTTCGTATTTTTATTACCATTATCGTTGAGTATCCAAGAATATACGAATATGTTTGCAACACATAGTACCTGAAATACAGTACATTCAGAAATATGCTGTTTCATTTTTTAATCACTATCAATGATAAACTAAAACTAATAAAAAAAGTTTGTACAAACAAACATAGGTACAAACTTTGAAAGCAGAAATGCTTAGGTTTTAAGATAGCGTTAGTATCAAGTAATAAAAAAAACAATTTGAATAGAAAAGCTCTCTCACCAGAACTCCTAGAATAACACCGAAGATATCCATATGAGCTCCAATGAGATACTGAAGGTATTATTATAAGTAAACAAGTATTAAATTCATTCCGGAATAAATCAATTTTGTAATAGTTGTAGCAGCAATAATGTTGGAATCACGGACTCTATTATAAAAACCATGTATGCACAAAAAATACACGAACACTTAATTGAGTAGGTATTAAAATGAAATTACATTTATAAACTGTCGTTGTTTAATATATTTTAATTAATAATTTAGAATTTTCTGGTGATGTAGGTATATGAAACGAAATAATACCTTCTAGAGATACAGTTTGCAATAGACATTAATTTAACATTAGCTAATATAATAAAACTTGCACCCGTATTCATAAACATAACTGTGAAGTCTCAAAACCAATCACACGTAATACATAAAGCAAACGAACCAATCACAGAGCTTGATTTCAACGCAGTGCGTTCGCGTAGTCAAAAGTCGTTTGAGTGTTGTTTGTGAATACGAGTGTAACTTAACGAAATCAAACTCACTTAACAAATGTAAAGTGAACATGAATAAACTGAAACTTATTGCGAAGCACAATCGACATCACAGAAGACAACTGTCAGAAACTACTAAGTAAGTACCTATTACAAGCAACAGAACTCATTCGAAGCACCTAGCTTCAGGGGCAATTTGCGAATTGTCTCCAATATCGCTAATCCCGCTCTAGTTAGCTAACTACTGTAGCCTAGAACTCTCTAGAACTTTACATTGTAGTTCCGTCGGGTTGTTAGCAAAGACCTAATTGGACACTCATGTATATAGCCTCCTTCATACGGATGGATCTAATGAAATCGAGAATTAATTTAGGTGCATCCCATACCGAAATAGATGCCCTCAGAGGTTTTTATTTAATAAGTTGTTGGTAGAAAAGGAATTTAATATAACTAACTTTACGTGGAATTTTTAGGGCCCATTGTCTGTATTTTTAGAAGGTATTTGTAGGCATTCTTAGAAGTAAATAGCAAATGAGTCAAAAGCGGCCACTTATGACAGTTTTGCTATCCACTTATAGCTACGAGGGACTGTAATGATACCTTCTAAAAGTGCTGGACTATGGGTCTTAAAAATTCCACGTAAAGTTTTATTTAAGTTGTGTATAATTACAATATTAAAATAAAATTCACAGGCGGCACCACTTTCGGTCTGGGTACCGCCTTAATAGTAATGATTTTGACGACTGTTAAGTATTAATATAATTTTAGAAAGTAGTGCTTGGGTAGGGATTGTAGAGAATTTTACTACCTCTTCAATTTACTAAATTGTTTTGTGTAAATTTTGTATGACGGTTGGGTTGCCACCCGTACTCTAAAATAGAGTATTGCCCTCTATTTAGTTTAGGTGTTCTCTATAATCCATGACAACAAAAGAAAACGCTGAAATACTCTATTTACGTAACTCTTGACTGTAACTATTGGCTTGGTACTGAAATAAAACACTTTTTTACGGATACTAGCGCGGCTTGCTACTGGTTTTGAGTATTACTTATGATATTAAATAAACTGGTTTTTAAGGATAAATAAGTATAAAAAATATGTTTATCTGTTTTTATGTTGCGACCATTATTTTTTTTATAGTTACATAAACGAAAAAATACTCTATTTCTGTAAAAAAAAGGTGGTAACCCTTATTCAAAAATACCTAATAGTCCAACAGAGTTGAAATTTTATGCTAACTATTAAACATCTTTATACCTAGTCGAATCACTCGTCATTTAACGCCGTGTTCGATTAAATAAGATTTTTAATTATTAACAGTTTTAAAGATTTTTTATTTACCGAGCGAGCGCGAAGCACTAGCGAAGCGTCTCCGTTTCAGCTTGGGCAAAAATGCTTTCGTATGTCTTTCCGTCTGTTCTCCTCTACAGTAGGGCTATTCACGATTGTCGGAAATCTAGTCGAAAGCATTCGGTTCGAATCCGTATCCTCCGATATTACATAAACATAGCAATTCACAAATACATTCGACTGGCATTCGATTCACTTTCTGACGGGAAAGCCCAATGCATTTACAAAGTTAGGTAGCATGAGGTAGAAAATAAGATCGAAGACTATAGATTTGCCGATTCGATTCGGAAAGTTGGTTTCCGACAATCGTGAATAACCCCCCAGGTCGCATTTGTCAATGAGCAGGTCTGACCCCCTAGCCAAAGTAACATTCGCAAATTTTCGCTATCGCTTCGCTTCGAAACATGTATGGATTTGACGTTTTAAAATTCGATAGTTAACGAAACCTTATGTCAATCCCATACATGTTTCGAAAGCGAAGCGATAACGAAGATTTGCCAATGTTACTTTGGCTAGGCCCTCAGGTTTGATAATTAATAGATTTTTTGTCAACTGCGTTCATAGAAATTTTTCAAAAACAAAATTACTGCCCTTTTTAAAAATGTTCAAATATGTCACAAATGCGATGTCTTCAGCTCTAGAGCCAACTAATTTTACCTATTAAAACCTTTAAACTGAATAGATACTACAGCTTCTTTGTGATATAAGATAAAAAATAAGTTTAATTTCTTTAAAAATATCCTATAAAAAAACCTTATATTAGAATAATATAATAGACTGTTATCGAAAAGCAAATCTTCATTCAATGACAAACATATAATACAAAGGTGTCTTTGTTTCTGAAAATGTGCGAGCAATAATTTAGAGCTATTGTTCAATTTATATTTACACAATAGCAATCGTTATCGACAAATTTGACACGTCTGGATAATTGTTACAAGAACTCTCACTGTTTCTAATTTCCATAACAATAAAAACTTTTGCTACCATCTTGATATCAGAGCAATATTTAGTTATATTTATTTTCATAAAAATATGAGCAGCCTTTTTGCTTTAGACCCCCGGGACCACGGCCCCTGGAAAGGTGTCGAAACGTCGGGACAACAAAAAATTAAAACTAAATATTTATAAAATAAAACTCGCTTTAATCTGCATAAAGTGTTTTATTTCTATATATATATTTCATTATGTCAGGAATAATACAGGTCCTAGTATACGTCCTTGTAACACTCCATAAGTTTTTTCTTGGCTTTTAGATGTAGAGCTGCTTTCACACTTCAGTATTTGTTAAGCAAATAGTCTGTCTCCAAACAGAATTACTGTCACTATCATAGAACAGCATCATTGGATGAAGATATAATGTCAATAAGGAGAGAACAAATAAATTACCAATGGACGGACATTTGGCAAACAAACAAACAATGGCGACCGCTTAATTAGCAAGCAACAGTGAAATTGATTATGTAAATTAGACCCTTTGTGCGAACTAGGCCCGTGCGGAATTATGGGGTTTATTAATTAAAATCTAATAGTTATACCATAGCATAGCGTAATGATTTATTTAATAGTGGGATAACTCGGCCATATTAACAGGATGGGATTAGGACATATCACCGACAATCAGTTCACCGAATGCCATTTGCCAACCGCCATATCACCGAAGATGATAGGGTGGTGACTGTGCCCACCGCTGCCGCGCAGGCGAGTACCTGACTTTTTCACACTGATAGTGCGATAGCTACCTTAGTATACTAGTACTGATGACTACATCATGATGTCTGCATTATGTACGATTCAAACGAACCGTGCGAGAGAAGAAAGCGAAAACCTATCCTTATTTGCAATACAAAAATCATTTTTATTTTGCATGAACATGGGTTTTAAGCGAATATACAGATAAATCGACTGATGAGCTCCAAACACGCAAATTTTTATTCGTTTCAATATTACAGAGCTTAGCAAAGGTGTTAACTGACATGCATACATTTCAAGCTTTCTCTCAACTCATTTTGAACATTTTGTTCGTTAACACCTTTGTCCACTCACTCCTTCTAAGACCCAAAGAAAAAACAATTTACTGCATTGAAAAGTTTATTTCAAAGTTAGCTCAGGGTTAAAGAAAGCTAACTATATTTTTATTAGTATGAATAGGGAAAAGGTATTAATAGAGACGTTACATGTCATCAATTATTTTCAACGCCCCATTGTCTTTTCGGAAGATTGTAATTCGCCTTGCCACGTAAATGTTTCATAATTTTCATAATCGTCGATATTAGTTTCAGGATCAGCATAAGCATCTTCATAATCTGCCAGAGCTGCTTTTAACTGCAAGTTAATTTGTAGTCTTTTAATTAATTTCACACAAGTACTTAAAAAGATGTTAACAAAGTGTGAAACGTTTGATTCCCGACCCAGAGTAACGTCTAGGGCCAGCCTTCGATAAGGCAATGAGTAAAAATATAGGTACCTAATACCTAACTCCTGAAAATTAAAAGAACCTGTAAAAAGTAATTTCTTTGTTTCAATCAAAATTGCGCTAGTAGAATGCGCACCGCCAATGGAAAAGATTTAAATTAAGTAATTAATATTATTGTTAAAAATAAATCAGGGGGCCTACTCCCACCTTTTTTATAAGTAAGCTTATATCCAGCAAGCTTGTTACAAGCTCTAAATGATATCACTCAAATTCGTACCACGACATCAAATAACAATCTTGTTTTGTGCTGGGAATGAACGAATGATTACACATATATTGCTTGGAAAAAGCAAAGAAATTATGCTTTGTAAATAGTATACCATTTTATAAGAAATATATGTACCTAGAATAAAACTTTATGTATAACTAGTTTCCGTCCGCGACTTCGTCCGCGTGGATATTAGACAAAAACATTTGGGAACCTTCAACCAGGATCAGACCAGCCGTTTTTACGCGATTAGGCGGGTCCACACCAAGCGCACTGCCTCATGAGGCAAGACGTTAGCCGCGTTTGGCAGACCTCGCACGAAGCTACTCGCTTGGTATTAGTTATTCTGTGGCTTGGTGGGGTGCCTAACCACGTTAAAATGGCTGGTCGGGTCCTGGTTGAAGGTTCCCAAATGATTTTCTCTAATATCTACGCGGACGAAGTCGCGGGTGGAAGCTAGTTTATTACAATAAACAGAAATGGGTCGAGAGATATAAATATCCCGTTCCCGTTTCTTTACCCTTTCCCGTTCGTTTGGACCCGTCCCCGTTAGGTGCAGTGCAGTTCCCCTTTGTGCTCGTTCCCGTCCCCAATCCTGTTCAGAATTGAATCCACATTTATGTCTCCTCTCCCTCTCACTCTCAATCTCCCTCTCCCATCCCCCTTCCCGTCTATTTGGTTGACAATAAATTCCCATTTTGGGTATCAAAAATACTGAACATAGCGTACTGAAATACTAAGTAGGTGAAGGACCGAGGGCGACTACCTACAGATATTGAAAATGGGTGACTTTAAAATACAAATTGGGTAACGGGCGACCAAATTACTATTTGGACGACAACCTTAGGGCACACAAAATATAAAAAAGGATCATGCCGGATTCTGGGCCATGATGCGCATTAACCATACATATCTCATTGACTTTGACTTTGAAATGTCATATAATAGGAAAATGTCAAACAATTATAACTGTAAACAGCTCCTTGAGATTGAGATTTCTCTTTTCTCCCGCATTATATTTTAATGACATTCTTCCCACGCAATCAGCATAAAATTACTATAGTATATTGATAATTTCATCAAAGCGCATCATGGCCTAGCTTGTATAGAAAAATCGGCATAATCCTTTGGCATTTATTTTATTTAAAAAAGATGACTCTATCCTAACCGATATGACAAAAAACAAACAAACGAGAAAGCAGCCTAATAAAAACGTGTTAAAAATACCATGTTGGGCAGCTTAAATCAGTTATAATAGTTACCTACTTGGTATAATAGTTGCCCACTCAATATTTTTGTCACCCATTTAGAGTTTTCTCTGCTAACTTAAATTATTTATCACCCATATGTAGTCGCCGATTTTGAGTATTTTTGTAAGTTAGTCGCCCGTTTAGTTATTTTGTCGCCCAAAAAATAAACTGCTGTCCAGTTTAGTATTTAAGTATCCCATTTACAGTCGCCTTTAATTATTTCCAGTTACCCATTTAATTAATTCCCTTTTTCATGTCATCATTCATAACTCATTCACTCAATCCGTACCATAAATCCGTACCATGAGCTGCCTTTTTGACAACTAGCGATCTTGTTTTACGTCAATTATGTCAAATCTAGCGATCTTTCAGCGATCTTAAAAAGGGTGTTTTTGTGCGACACAATCAACATGATTTAAAGTAAAATGTTCCAAAAGTAGATTGTTCATAGTGCACAATATGCACATCTTAATATATAAAATCGTAAACTGAATGACTGACTGACTGACTGACTGACTGACTGACTGACTGACTGATCTATCAACGCACAGCCCAAACCGCTGGACCTAGAGACTTGAAATTTTGCACACAGATACTTTATACAGTGTAGGCATCCACTAAGGAAGGATTTTTGAAAATTCCATCCCTAAGGGGATGAAATAAGGGATGAAGGTTTGTATGAAAGTCCCTCAGTTTTGAAGCTAGAATCTTCAAATTTTGTGTTTAGGCCGACGATTGAAAATTAATAAATACGGGTCTCAGCGTTTTTCAAAATTCTACCCCCGAAGGGGTCAAAAGGGGGATGAAGTTGTGTATTAAAGAAAATCCTTCATTTTCGAAGTAAAAATCGCTAAATTTATAATTTAGGCTTATGGATAGAAATCTAAAGCAACGTATATTGTTTTTGTTAGGATTTCAACTCCAAAGGGGATGAAATGGGGGTGAAAAGGGTTAAAAAAACCTAAAAATAGATATGGATGTCGTTATCGGGGTTTTGTGGAATGACGATTGCAAAAATGAAATTTATTTTGAAGTCCAACCACGGTGGACATGATTTAACTCCTAAAGGGGTAAAAATGGGGTTCAAATTTTGTATGGAAAAAGAATATAAAATCGAAATCACAACTTTAAAATTCGTAGTCGAGCACGTCTAAATATATATTTTGGGATTTTGAAAATCAACCTCTTAGAGGGTAAGTGGGGTGAGTAACATAAAAATCGATATGGATGTCGTTCTTGAGGTTTTATGGGATGGTGATTGCGAAAATTAGATTTATTTTGAAGTGCAACGCGGTGGACATGACACATATGGACCTGGACCTGGACATGCACATGCACATCCAGGGAACGGGAACGGGAACCGGAACGGGCACGGGCACGGGAACGGGAACGGGAACGGAACGGAACGGAACGGAACGGAACGGAACGGAACGGAACGGAACGGACCGGACCGGACCGGAACGGAACGGAACGGAGCGGAGCGGAACGGAGTGGAACGGAACGGAACGGAACGGAACGGAACGGAACGGAACGGAACGGGACGGAACGGAACGGAACGGAACGGAACGGAACGGAACGGAACGGAACGGAACGGAACGGAACGGAACGGAACGGAACGGAACGGAACGGAACGGAACGGAACGGAACGGAACGGAACGGAACGGAACGGAACGGAACGGAACGGAACGGAACGGAACGGAACGGAACGGAACGGAACGGAAAGGAAAGGAAAGGAAAGGAAAGGAACGGAACGGACGGAACGGACGGAACGGGAACGGAACGGAACGGGAACGGAACGGGAACGGAACGGGAACGGAACGGGAACGGAACGGGAACGGAACGGGAACGGAACGGGAACGGAACGGGAACGGAACGGGAACGGAACGGGAACGGAACGGGAACGGAACGGGAACGGAACGGGAACGAAACGGGAACGGAACGGGAACGGAACGGGAGCGGAACGGGAGCGGAACGGGAACGGAACGGGAACGGAACGGGAACGGAACGGAACGGGAACGGAACGGGAACGGAACGGGAACGGAACGGCATCGGAACGGGCACGGAACGGGATCGGAACGGGCACGGAACGGGAACGGAACGGGAACGGGAACGGAACGGAAACGTAACGGGAACGGGAACGGAATGGGAACGGAACGGTACGGGAACGGACGGGAACGGAACGGGAATATAACGGGACGGGAACGAGAACGAGAACAGGATGGGAACGGGACAGGAACGGGATGGGAACGGGAACGGAAGGGGTACGGGACGGTTACGGGACGGGAACGGAACGGGAACGGGAACGGGAACGGGAACGGGAACGGGAACGGGAACGGGGAACGGGAACGGGAATGGGAACGGGAGCGGGAGCGGGAGCGGGAGCGGGAGCGGGAGCGGGAGCGGGAGCGGGAGCGGGAGCGGGAGCGGGAACGGGAACTGGAAGCCTTGTGCGAGGCCCGCCATACGCGGCAAATGTCTTGCCTCGCGAGGCAGCGCGCTTGATGGGGACTCGCCTAATCGCGTAAAAATGGCTGGCCGGATCCTGGTTGAAGGTTCCTTAAAAGGATTTCGTCTAGTATCCACGCGGACGAAGTCGCGGGCAGAAGCTAGTTATGCATATTTCTAGGCATATTGAGTGAACTTTCTTTAAAATATGACTTATAAGTTATCTTTTACAATTATTTTTAGATGACAAAAGAATGGTACGAAATCACGAAGATTTACTGTGAAGAAAAAGGCGTCGTATTTAACTACGCCCAGAATGTGAAATTTTTTAACTTGATGATTATTTGTTCATCGGGTGATTTCATTTGTAGCAGAACCAGCTTGTTCATAACCTGTGCGACAATTGGAGGCTTGTGATGAAAAATCTCAAATTCTACTGGTATTTTGTTCGTGAGTTTTCATTCTGTGAGTGAGCTTGTGCTCTTATAAATCTACACAACTTCCTTTTAAAATAAAACAGTACATGTATTGTATTATTGCCTTTTTATTAATCATCTAATGGGAACATATTACTTAGACAAGTTGTCCCTACTAAATAAACAAAATCAACATTAATTACAGCACGCCCACCTATGATAGTGCTAAGCTATGTTTAGGTAGGTACCCTAGATTTTTTTGTCGTAGGTAGAACATGCACAAAACCTAACTACAAATTTTACAAAACCAATTTATAGAAATAAAGTCACGGCCCTTTTGCTAAGCCTAGCTATAGCTAACGCAATGGTACAAAATAAATAAGAGCAAAGAAAATGATTACTTTATTACTTGATATAGGTATTTATTTATGATATTCACTTTTCAAAATGAAACATCTTTTCTATAAGTATCTAATAAAATTGTCACAGTATTGTTGTACAAAATTATACTTTTTAAGTCGGAAGCTTATGGCGTTTATGGGTTTATCACCATATGATTCCCTGGCAAACCTGCAAATAACCAAAAATAATGTAAGTAGGTAGTTAGATACTCTAACATAATTCAATCAAGCGGTTACGAGCACTTCAGTATAAAACGACTAATTTACACTAGGTACTTGCTTTTAAGACCATAAAACAATAAATATAATACTCCAATTTACTTACATGAACTTAAAAGACGTTGTGACGATATTCAGCTCTTTGGAGTAGAATCCTATCCTGTTTACTGCAAAAGTATTAAATTGACCACTTTTAAGATATCATTTGTGTGGTTGATTTATCAATAAATTATTAATACGTGGTTATAAATTATATCAATCGAAGGATTATCGCTGTTTAGTGTTTAAGTAAATATTTTTTTGATCACGAGACGAGTGACATATTTACGCTACGCATGACATAAGTAGGTAGGTACCTCTTTGTTCATGGCTATTGTTGAAACCACAGAATAAATAATCACAACATAGCGTATTTTTTCCTATATCTAAGCAAGGTATAGACAAATTATTAGTAAAATTATTCGTTCTTTCCCAGTACTTTGCGGGAATAATATAAGGTTGTTATATTATCATAGTTTGTTTGACAGAAATGTCATGGTACGAATCTATGTAGAGCTCATATCAACATCGCTGGAAAAAAGATCGTTTTGTAAAAGGCTGGTTTAAACAAGCTGTTATTGCTTTGTCATTATAACACATTACATTTTGCATTAATAATTTTCATCATCAAGACTTCCTCATCACGAGCACAGGTAAGTCTTTGTTATACAAACGAACGGCCTCCACAGTGTGCGTCAAAAATCTTCTAAAATATTTTGTTGTTCAGTGTGAAAGTGTAGTATTTATAGTGTTCGTGTTCACTCTGATAATTTATTTAAAAATAATATTAAATTACGCTTTATTGCACACAAGTAGAAATATTACAGAAAAGGGGACAAAAATACAAAGAAGAAAGTATAGAAGAGGCGGTCTTATTGCCAATCAGCAATCTCTTCCAGGCAACCATTGGGTGTAAAATAAATAGAAAAAATGAAATATAGGGGAGTGGGTGCAATGATAAAAAAAGGAAGAACAAGTGTGTTGTATGAACACAAACAATAGTTATACCTAAAGATAAATACAATTAAAATAAAGGAGAAAATAAATAAATGGTCAATCAGAAGAAGAGGAAAGGAAATGCCTCCTAACTCTATCTCTAAAGGACTTGGGAGTCTGAGATTTATGTTTACACGGACAGTTGCCATCAGTATATCATAGCAGACAAGGTGACCAAATACTTCTGATCAGTTTAAAATGTCAATAAGTTCCATGCACTACAAGTTACCTTTACAAGTTCTGATGGTGACTGTGCGAACCAAATAAATATTCGTAAATGTTCGTGTTCATCATGCTCTTGTTCGTTCGTGTCTACACGCCTTAATAATTTTGAATCCATCCTGCCTGTCACTTTTATGATC